>OX101730.1:16511478-18911478 GCA_944452665.1 Stenoptilia bipunctidactyla
AAAAAATGAAAGGGAAAAAAAGAAAGAAAATATTGCAAATTTTTTCTACCCAAAATAAAAAGGTTGTCCGAAAAGATGGCTTTCAGCGATAAAACCAACAATTTATATTTCCAAACCAACACTTTTTATTTAATTACATCAACGAGTATATAAAATGTAAAAATAAATAAATCTCAAGCAGTTATACTAAAATTTACATTTAAACCTTTGCTTGTAATCAGAGTTGCATTTACGTTCATCTAATTTAACGCATGGCGACTCGCATCGCGCGCCATCTACACATGCTCGAAGTGTCGAGCAATCATGTATTCGAGTGAAGATATCTTCCAGTCACTGATTCTCTAGAGCTAGTTGTGTTCTTTCCTTAATTATATTTTATTATATTTTTAAGTTATCTTGAGTTTTTATCTAAGTAATACAAGAAAAGTTACAACTTTAATTTTTAAGATCGTGTTAAGTTATCAAGCTACTTTATGTTGTTACTGTTTCTGGTTTGGTACATTTTCCATACAAACGTAGAACCACTAGCATTTCTTTTAAATCTTCGTTCATCATCAGTCTAACAGTCAGTTACCACCAGTAGAAGCATAGGCGTATAGTTGAAAAGAAATCTAAATATTTTAATGACTTCTTCTTACCCCGACCAAAGCAGTTTAAGCCAATATTATAAAAGTACGAACAAGGAGTTGACCTATTTAAAATGCAGATTTAAATACTTTAAAGCTTCTCTTTGAGTTTGCGAACAAAGTTTAAACCGTTTTGTGGAATTTGAAGTAAAAAAGTGGAAAAAAATGGCTGCTTTCTATTTCATATTATACGTTTGATGGTTTCAATATAAATGATTATAATTACGCTCATCGTTGCGACAAAATTTAGGTAGGGGCTTTTTCAAGGATCATAATTTTATCATTTTTTTATCTTAATAATCATTTCGAATCCACTTTTGATGACCTACGCACAGTAATTTGCGAAAGTTTCAATTTCTACCGCATGATCAATTAGTTTGGGCCTAGATGGCTCTTGTAACAAAAATACCACTTATTAATTATCATCATCAGCCAGTAGACGTCCACTGCTGGATATAGGCCTCCCCCAAGATTTTCCACGTCGCTCGGACCCGCGCCGCCCTCATCCAGCGCTTACCGGCGACTTTGACCAGATCGTCGGTCCACCTTGCGGGGAGCCTGTCTACGCTGCGTCTCCCAGTACGTGGTCGTCACTCGAGAACTTTTCTGCCCAAACGGCCATCTGTTCTGCGAGCTATGTGCCCTGCCCATTGCCACTTCAGCTTTGCAATCCATCTGGCTATGTCGGTAACTCTTTTTCGCATGCGAATCTCCTCATTCCTGATTCGATCTCGCAGGGAAACTCCGAACATAGCCCTTTCCATTGCCCGCTGATCGACTTTAAGCTTTTTTATAAGGCCCATAGTTAGCGACCATTTATTATTTTATTTAATATAAATACTATTGTCTTAGAGTCAGACTCGGCCTAGTTAATACGATAAAAGACAAAGATCAAGTTATGATAAAATGAAGGGGTTTCTGTATGTTGCAACCGATTTGGCTGAAAAAACAACAAATGGGTTAAGAGAGTAGCAGTTGTCAAAGCAGCGTTATTTATTTTCAACGGTTACATAAAAGTAAAATTAAAAATTTTAAAAACCCCCCGACACAAGAAAAGACCTTAAAAACTAACAAATAATATTTTAAACCTATTCTAATTATTATCGTCCCATATATAATTGACTGTAAGACTTGTACTTTAAAATATTTTTATTTTCCGAGCTTCGTCGCTGCGTCGGGGACCGCTCAAGTATATAAAGTATTAAGCCAACAACAGCTAATTTATTATTACATTTAGGTATGAGCGATCTTAAGTTTCATGCATAGTCTACGCTCTGCGTAATGCCGCATTACGTAGAGCGTAGACTACGTAAGAGCGCGGCGAGCTCGGTGTGCGGCTTGCGGCGCGGGGGTGGGCGTCACCAAGTGCGGCAACCCGAACGGGCAGACACGTGAGGGCAGACGACGTTGACGGTTGTGTCGATTTTACGAATTTTTCGGAGTGAATTCTTTTGATGCAATCTGCAACTGACAACTGTTTTTCTCACTTAGCGGTCCCCCGACGCGGCGACGACGCTCGGAAAATAAAAATATTTTAAAGTACAAGTCTTACAGTCAATTATATATGGGACGATAATAATTAGAATAGGTTTAAAATATTATTTGTTAGTTTTTAAGGTCTTTTCTTGTGTCGGGGGGTTTTTAAAATTTTTAATTTTACTTTTATTTTGTACTTTTTAAAGTAGGTTTTAATATTAGGAAGATGGTAGTCAGATCCCCTCATCAACAATAAGAGAGCTGATGATCTTCAAACGGCTGATCAGGTCATTGTAACCTTACCATACACTTTCAATTTCATTGAAGTAATACGGTACCAAATTTCGAATCGATAGGATATATGGAAGGTAGTCAGATCCTCTCATCAACTATAAAAGAGCTGATGATCTTCAAACGGCTGATCAGGTCATGGTTCCCTTACCATATACTTTCAATGTAATTGTAGTAATACGGCACCAAATTTCGAATCAATACGATATATGGAAGCTATTCAGATCCCCTCATCAACTATTAGAGAGCTGATGATCTTCAATTGGCTGATCAGGTCATGGTTACCTTACCATATACTTTTAATATCATTGTTGTAATACGGCACCAAATTTCGAATCGATACGACATATGGAAGTTAGTCAGATCCCCTCATCAACTATTAGAGAGCTGATGACCTTCAAACGGCTGATCAGGTCATGGTTCCCTTACCATATACTTTCAATATAATTGTAGTAATACGGCACCAAATTTCGAATCAAAACGACATATGGAAGCTATTCAGATCCCCTCATCAACTATTAGAGAGCTGATGATCTTCAATTGGCTGATCAGGTCATGGTTACCTTACCATATACTTTTAATATCATAGTTGTAATACGGCACCAAATTTCGAATCGATACGACATACGGAAGTTAGTCAGATCCCCTCATCAACTATTAGAGAGGTGATGATCTTCAAACGGCTGATCAGGTCATGGTTACCTTACCATATACTATCAATATCATTTTTGTAATACGACACCAAATTTCGAATCGATACGACATATGGAATTTAGTCAGATCCCCTCATCAACTGTTAGAGTGCTGATGACCTTCAAACGGCTGATCAGGACATTGTAACCTTACCATATACTTTCAATATAATTGAAGCAATACGGTACCAAATTTCGCATCGAAAGGACATATGGAAGGTAGTCAGATCCCCTCATCAACTAGAAAAGAGCTGATGATCTTCAAACGGCTGAACAGATTTTCATGAAACATGGCTAAGAACACTCGGGATAAAATTATCTATAACACAAAAAAAACTAAACGAAAATCGGTTCATCCGTTTGGGCGCTACGATACCACAGACAACTACACAGATACACAGATACACAGACACGTTAAACTTATAACACCCCTCTCGTTTTGCGTCGGGGGTTAAAAAAACTAAACGAAAATCGGTTCATCCGTTTGGGCGCTACGATACCACAGACAACTACACAGATACACAGATACACAGATACACAGACACGTTAAACTTATAACACCCCTCTCGTTTTGCGTCGGGGGTTAAAAATCTGCGTCAAACGCACCTTGTAGTTTGTATAGATAAGGTCGCAAATATCAGCACACAGAACACATAAAGATATATGTGGTATGCGTATTGATGGCTGCGAGCTAGACGAATCTTGGCATCATCCCACCAAGCAAGGTTGTTCGGATTAGTCACCTTTTACGTTATGCCTAAGCGACTAATTAACCCGAGGCGGCTAAAAAGGTCCAATAAGGCTAAATTAGGGTCTCAGTATAGAACAATATCTCGGTTCAATATCGAGTGGCTTTTTAACGCATTTGAGTTAGAGCTAATAAACATAAACGAACTGTGTTGGACATTTCTCAAAATGCAAATATAGAAACTTTTGCACTATACAATGTGATTCGAACGTTACAAATATTTATTTTTCTACTCTTTATAAATTATAAAACTTTAGCATTCAATATCGCGATGAATATCGTCGTCCTCTGGTTTGTGTTGTCGTCACTTCTTGAACACTTATCTCGACATGTACAAACGACAGCTTCTTCGGTATCGCGGTACTGTTATATACCGGTATATCGGTATATAACAGTGACACAAGTGACAATTCACAGCTCACAGATTTAGGAAACAACTACCCCTTCATAAAGCTTTGCTGGAAGCAATTAAAGATGATATTTTTAGGGAGCGTATTGACGGTCGTTAGCCAGACGAACCCTAGAAGGTCCTTCCACCAAGCGAGGGTGGCTCGGATTAGTCACCTTTTACGATAATAATATAATGGTTAATTAAGGTATAAACATATCTAGATCTAGGACGCATGGTAGATTCTTGGTAGTGGTGCATTTGAGTTCTACCGAAAAAAAAAAACAATATGTGGACATTTCTCAAAATGCGCAATGCAGCGCAAGTTCTATGATCAACTTAAGTAGTCTGCTTAAAAAATATTTATTCAATCTTTTATAAAACTTTAGCATTCAATATCGCGATGAATCTCGTCGATATTTCCTCTGGTTCTGCGTGTCGTCGCTTCGTGCACGCTTATCTCGACATGTACAAACGACAGCTTCGGTATCGCGGATATAACAGTGACACAGTTTCGTACTGCAAAACTTGCAATATGTAGCTTAAAGCCGAGAAATTGGCGAGCTGGGTATTGCTGAACCAACTCTTTATTATGTGCTAAAAGCATGTGCTTGTTGTTTTCAGTTTGTACGTTTTTTTTTTACATTAGTCTTAATCAATAATCTCATAATCATAATAAGATAAAAGTTATATAACGGATAAAGTTGTACTAATGTTGTACTTGATAAATCAAAGTCATCTTTGTAATTACACTTAGTCATAATCTACATGACTAAGTGTAATTACATGTCATACAATAACAGAAAATTAAAAACAACTTTAAACCGAAACTTTATAGTTTATTCGTCCGAATATTTTTGATTTTTGAAAAATTAGGCCTAAGCTAAAAACACTTTGAACTAGATTGTGTCTCGTTAATTAACTTTACACAGTTTGTAATTGACGTTTTAGAGATTGTTGTCAAAAAGAATAATGAGTTTTCTAAAATATGAGCATAAATATCAGGAAGATATCGCCACTTAGGCATTAAAACGGTTAACTCAGAAATATTATTTTTGAACGACGCGGGTTCTTAACCTGCCTTTGATCTCAGTCTCAGCATATGGTAAGTGAAGGTGAGGTCGATGCCGACAGCTCTCCAGTTTAGTACTGGCTCTTAATCTCAGCCGGATACATCACCGCTAGTGCAATTATATTGGGATTCAGACAATGAAAGGTTCAATCTTGTATGTTAGTTTACGAAATTTCTCAATATAAGTTGAAAAAAATCACAGTATTTGAATAGCTGAACGATGCGACAACGTTTCGAGTGGATTCAAACTTTTTCAGCACATTTCAGTTGCTTTAAAACAAGTTACCTACATGTCACATGAGCAATAAACTGTTTTTGGTTGTCGGTGATAACAGCGCCCCCTGTACTTTTATCATGTACTTCTTCCGGGACCCGGACTCATGCGGTAAAAGCCGCTAGACTAAGATTGTTTATTGTAATTATTATCTGTGTAAATATATTAATCCGGTGAAATAGAATAAAAATGAAATCTCAACAAGTAGGTGCGTACGGCTCCAAATTAAGCAAAGCTTGTGATATAGGATACCATGCAGCGAACCTTGGAACACTCAGAGCCGGAGCATTTTGATTGATTGATTTGATTAAGATTGATTTTACTAAATTTGATAACGTTTTGAAGTTATTCTAAATGTTATGTCAATATCAACTTATTTAACGCGATACTTATTTTGAAAATTCCTCCCTAACACGTGGAGCTGCGGGCTTAGCTAGTTCAATATAAAAGCAATTTATCTAATGAAAAAACCGTTTACCCACTGATCGACAAAAATGCTGACAATGGCCTATCTTATAATTTCCACATCAGAAGCGAATCTCTCATCATATACTCGTAAGATATCAAGTATGGATATACCAAGTTAGGAAAATGCGCTTGCTCATCACTTAAGTTACGAAACTAAATTGCTATTCGATTAGAATATAGCTAAGACAATGGCTCATATATACCTATGTGCATATATGACGCTTTAATATATTGACGATTAAATATTTGAAATTTAATTGATAGTTTTTAATGACTTGTGCTAAAACAATAATAAAAAACAAAATAAAAATTTTGAAAACCCACGACGCGACGGTTAAAAAGTAATTGAAAAATAATAAAATAATTTAAAATCCCCCGACTGAAATGTTTTATGTGACGAGAGATAATTAACGTGAAAAGCTTTTTTAAAAGTTCACTTGATCTCACACAGAGTCGGTCATATTATGAACAACATACTATTCGTTTTCATAGCACTTCCCTACGCTTACCTATTCGGTTCTCGAAGATGTAGATGTCGCAATAGCATAGGTATTCAACTCCCTATGAACTTTATAAGAAGAGCAAGAAAATCCGTCTGGGGCTGCCATTGAATGAATTCGTTTTGTAGTTTTATATTGAAATTTAAAATATTGATGGCAGCCCTCGACGGATTTTCTTGCTCTTCTTATAAAGTTCATAGGGAGTTGAATACCTATGTTATTGCGACATCTACATCTTCGAGAACCGAATAGGTAAGCGTAGGGAAGTGCTATGAAAACGAATAGTATGTTGTTCATAATATGACCGACTTTGTGTGAGATTAAGTGAACTTTTAAAAAAGCTTTTCACGTTAATTATCTCTCGTCACATAAATCATTTCAGTCGGGGAATTTTAAATTATTTTATTCTTTTTCAATTACTTTTTAACCGTCGCGTCGTGGGTTTACAAAAATTTTATTTTGTTTTTTATTTCAAACTTTTTAAAGAGCATAATATCTATATCACCCAACATAATCTGCAGGAGTTGTTACCGTAACACCTATCTAAGAACATGCACCAATCAAATCCAACTAAACCCATCACTGAAAACCGCATTAAAATCGGACCAGCGGTTTTAAAGATTAATGGTAACATGCAGCGCCCCCTGGCGAGTTGTTACAGTAACACCTATCTAAGAACATGCACCAATCAAACCCAAAGCGATCACTGAAAGCCACATTTAAATCGGACCAATGGTTTTGCAGAATTAATGGTTGTTATTACAAACAAATGTTTACTGCAGCGCCCCCTGATGAGTTGTTACCCGCATTAAAATCGGACCAGCGGTTTTAAAGATTAATGGTAACATGCAGCGCCCCCTGGCGAGTTGTTACAGTAACACCTATCTAAGAATATGCACCAATCAAACCCAAAGCGATCACTGAAAGCCACAGTTAAATCGGACCAATGGTTTTGCAGAATTAATGGTTGCTATTACAAACAAATGTTTACTGCAGCGCCCCCTGATGAGTTGTTACCGTTAAACCTATTTAAGAACATTATACCAATCAAATCCAAAGCGATAATTGAAAACGGCATTCGAATCGGACCAATGGTTTGCAAACAAATATTTACTGCAGCGCCCCCTGGTGAGTTGTTACCGTAACACCTATCTCAGAACATGCGCTAATCAAATCCAAAGCGATTGCTGAAAACCGCATTAAAATCGGACCAGTGGTTCTGGAGATAAATGGTAACATTGGCTTTTACAAACAAATGTTTACTGCAGCGCCCCCTGGTGAGTTGTTACCGCTACACAGATAAATGGTAACATTGGTTTGCACAAACACCCTCTCACCCCAAACGTATATACCGTCTCCGTTCCGTCGTGGGTAATAAAGATGGTCAATAATTTAAGTATTATAGCGTTGAAGTCGCCGCCGCCGTGGTGTAGGTATATTGGCTTCATTGCATTTCTTTCGATAGAGGCTCAGCAACGTTTCGCTGGGACGGTACATGGGTACCGCTAATCATTGATTACGGCGATTTCTGCCTTCTTCAGAGAAAAGAAGCATTAATTTACCAAGAATATGGGGCCAGCTCGGTGGATTACAGTCTAAAAATCCTTGTTACCCTGCGAAGAAAATATTGACTTAATCATTAGAAAGACATAAACCAGACACAATAGATTTTTAATAGTTCAAAACCTTATTAAAACTTTCCAAACACAAGGGGTTAAAAAGGGTTGACCGATTGTATTGGTTTACGAAAGTCTGTTTTCAATATTTCTTCTACAAAACTGACGTTTTCTGGCAAACTACTCATACCGAATTCGAAGCATAGTTTTACCGATTAAGTTAAAGCTTTTACTGGCAACTCACTCAGGTTTGCCAAACTTTTAATCTTTCTAAAATTACACCTAAACCTGAAAGTTCGTTTGAATGTTTGTTATTCAGTCACACAAAATGTCTAGAATAAATCATCTAGATTTTGTGGAATTAGGTTGATTAATTATTTGGCTTGTTTTATAGAGTTCACAGAAAAACTAGAATTATCCCAGTTGATTAAAACCTAGAGCATGAAAGTATTTGTTATAAAACTAGAATAGGATGTAAAGAACATAAATAGATTTTTATTTTTTATATTATTAAGATAGTTAAATAAGATAGTCGTTAAATATATGATTGCACTAGAGTGAAACGTGGCAATTTAAGAAATAAGTAGTTCATCACCATCATCACAACTCCTTATAATGGGCCCACTGCAGGGCTATGAGTCTCCCCGGGTGGCGAAGAAGATCAGGTCGTAACTGTAATACCAATCTGGTCTAGTGTTGCTTGGTGGTCTCTCCTCTGGGTATACTTGTGAGTACATGATAGTAATGAATTAGAGAAGAATTGTGAGCTACAGTCACTTAAACGTTCACATAATTTTCTAATTTTGTTCTAAGCGATAAAAATCCATTTAACAAATCTTTTATATAATCCTCTGTGAAACACATAACACAGGCTTCTGATCTACTTTATCAATTAATTTAATCACAAATCTATCATTTGAATTGCATTATGATCGATAATATACCGACATAGGCCTGTTTTCTTTATTTCGCAATTTCTGTTTCAACTTGCATAATAAATGCATATAATATCATGATTAAACAATAGTTGTTTAGCCGTTAGTATCCTTCTGTTCATTAAAATAAACGTACCGAGCACCAAAGATTTAATTACGATAGTGGCGCCATCTATAATATTTGAGGTTCGCGGCGAAACTTTGGTTATATAAAGATATTTTGTCTGTATTCGGTTTAGTAGGTTGTTCCATCCTAGCTATATTCAAAAGAAAACAAATGTGGTCTGTTGTCGACTTTACTTGCACTTGTATTTATCGCTTAAAGAAGAGCGTGGGAAGTCAAATGATCTTTAAATTAATGAATTTGCGAATCCTTCCGTCAAGCCAGGAGTCAGTCGGTAATTAAGTACCTACTTTTTGCGAACTGCGCTTGTATTCAATCTTTTAAGTTTGAGCTATGACGGGAATATTTAGCGACGGACCATATAACTTCCTTTAACTTATATAATTGGTTTAAATGATTGGGATAAAAAAATGTAAGTGTGTCTAACCAGCTACACTATAAATTATACCTACTATTAAGCCGATCGTCCACTAATTAGTTCGTCAATCCATGCAACTGACAGGGTGTCCCCGTCGACGGATACGTCTAGGAGGATATCAGTTCGTCAAAATAAGTTAAAAACGCAAAGCAAAGTTTAGCCAGTTTTTCATACATGTACGTCCACTACAAACTATGCTTAGTTTTTGGTGGATGGACAACTTTACTTTA
Organism: Stenoptilia bipunctidactyla; assembly: GCA_944452665.1. Classification (NCBI taxonomy): domain Eukaryota; kingdom Metazoa; phylum Arthropoda; class Insecta; order Lepidoptera; family Pterophoridae; genus Stenoptilia; species Stenoptilia bipunctidactyla. Next base: position 16,521,337 of record OX101730.1, read on the forward strand.
GTTTTAGTTTAGGTTAGTTCGCTGATTTTGGTTTTCACTTAGTTCAGTCGGCTGTGGACGACCGGCTTTTAGCCAAGGCTCATTCGGTAAAACATGTTTTTTTTTTGCTAGCTACGCTATACTAATGGGAACTTAATTTTCTTTAAATCATTTGCTTATTACCACACATTTACCTCAGAGCAGTTAACTAACTCTACACAAAGGTTGCTTCGGCTTAAGTGGGCTGAACTATCAAAATTTGAAAACATAGTCATAACATGCCAGTAATATGGCGATTGAGTCTGATTTTATCGGATCTACGTTTTAAAAGATTTACTATTTATTGATGTAAAATTTTCGTAGCTTTCCTTACCATTTGCATGGGAAAAACATATGTTTATTTTATGGTCATATTTAGTGTCGAAAGATCATAAGAGCAATGTCGTAAGTATTATGTAATGAATATTTATGGAATAGACAAAGAATTCAATACGAACATAGAATTTAGTATAGTTTGTTATAATGCATTACGCAGTGATCAAAGCCTCGACAAATCGTTGATGTCACGGTTGACCGGTGTACTGGTAAATACATTACCTTCTACGCCAGAGGGACCTGTGAGCGAATTCAGGTGATGTTGGATATTTTTGTGATGACCTTTTTTCTAAGTTCATTTCTAATATAAATATATTCAAATCCGTTATTTAGTGTCCATAGCACAAGTTTTTAAAGAATTTGGATTAAATTTAATGAAATACATCTTTGTACTTGTACTTTTTATCAATCTATCTGTGGCCCGATTTTGTAACTTTTAACATTATATACGGTTATCGTGCATGTTGTTCACCGATGGTTCCACTAGTGACATTGTATAGGCAGAATACTGACAAAATGTCACAAGTTAACATAATATGCCTAAAAGGTGCATTATGTTAACATGTGGCAATTACAGAATCGGGGCCCTTTTCAATATCTTATCGACTAAAAACGTTAGCTTTGGGCCGTGAAAGTGTAAAATAAACTTTTTTTTGATAGTTTTTCCAATGCAGTTCAGCCTTAGTTTCCCCAAATACCGCGTAGTGTCTGCTTAGAATATAACCTCCACTTGGTGGTAGGATCCCGTCAGGGTCCAACTGGCTAGCAACCACTCCCTATATAAAATCTGCCGCCACATATGACCGCTCCGGGGTGATGGGTTCCGGCAATATTTTATGAAGAACCAGTTTCTATTTCCTAGGCCTGTGTGGCTTTATCTTCGAGCTCATCTTCACTTACCATCAGGTAAGATTGATGGCAAACGTGAGCTTTGTCTTTAATAAAAAAAAGCTTTTTATCTTGATTTTATAACAAATCGTTACATATACGAAAATCACTTAATCTTCACGATTTGTAGAACAGTAAACAGATATAAACATGACAAAGTCGAGTGAACTTATTAAGACAATTGAACGTAACTACGTACCGATGCTTAGTAGTTGCAGAACTTAGGCAGTAACCTTAATAACGAATCACAATAACGAAGTAAACTAATTTAGCTGTTTGGATAAACAATCAGTTTTGTAACTAGTTGTATCAATACTTAGATTAATAAACAATCTTTATTGTCTTACAAAGCTTTACGAAAAACTAATTTAGTAAAAAGGAAAACTAATCACAGTGTTATATCTAGAATAGCATAAAGCCCCAAATAGACTGTTTAAAACAAGGTTTCAAACCAAGGTGACTTTTGTTTACAACCAACGCCGAGTTTTATCCACACTGCTGTAAACGGTATTTCCAACAAGCATCCTACTTCTTTTTTGTTGTATACTAGCATGGTCACCTTGGTTTGATTAAAGCCTTGTTTTAAACAGTGTAGCCGGTGTTTAACCGTTCCCGGCGCCGTGTGTAAAAGGCGACAATCTTTTTAGGGTTCCCCTGATTAACAGTCATCCTTTATTAATTTATTAACACTTCATTTTACACGATGATACATTAAAAAACTGGCTAAGCGCGAGTCGGATTGCCGCACGAAGGGTTCCATTGTGTACGTCCACTGAGACACTGATATATACTTTAAGGGCAAAAGTGCTTCCATTATAATATTATGTCACAGCAATTAGAGAAGCACTTGCGCGCTTTAATATGCAGCGCCATCTAGTAACTACGGTAGAAAACTGCTGTTGAAACCTTTGAACATTTTTTTTCTACTTTCAGTATTTGTTGTATATGGAAAATCATCAACAGTCCCGCGGTGATGAATTCTGTCAATATTTTATTTTAAGCCACGCCCATTCTAGGCACGAGTGCGTCTTTGACACCATCACGACAAATTTGGAAGTAAAAGAATATAAAAATATCTTACACGTAAGATTATGTTGAACTCAAGAAATAGTGCTGTGTAGAAAGATAGTCTAAAACACATGTAGTGTTATTAACAGCAATGAAACTATAGTATCGACGTGACTTGAACGTAATTATGATACTCGACATTATAAGTAGCTTTGTTTCTGAGTAGCAATATGAAATATTAGGAGCTCAGCATTATTAGGAGCTCAACGCTTGTCTAGATAGGCAGTCGAAGCTCGAAAGGCGAGAAGAAATAGAAAGTAGTTCAACTCTACGTTTTTATGGTTGAAGAACTAAAAAGCGGCTTTAAATACAGACCAGAAAAGATTCAGATTATTATTAAGAAGTAATATTTTTTGAATATTTTAATTAAGAACTTGCATTTGATACTAAATAAGATAACATATTTTATTCGTTAATTACTTTATATCCTATAGAGGGCTTATAATCCATTCTTAGATACTTCAGTACTTACTTTTAAGTTATTAGGGACAAATGAAAATACATTCATACTGCAAAAAATAACCCTCTTTTCCTCTTTAGGTAATTGAATTTTAGTTTATATTTATTTATTCACATTATATAAATAAAGTGTGGAATATAACTTAACTAGTTACATAAAATACTTTTTAGAATTCATGTGATTTACTCTATTTTACATGTCAAAAGAGTGAATAGGTTTTTCGTACCACCATAGACTTCATGCGCATCGTCCCATCCATCAGGTGGCATGGAAGACAAACGTGCTATCCTTTTAATATAAAAAAAGGGTGGATGAATGATGACTGTTTGTCTTTTGTTTCATAACCGGTTTAATATTTAAAATTTTAGGTGATCCATAAATTTTATTTTTAATTGGTTTTTACTTACACAATTACTGTCAGATTTGTCTGATAAGTATATGAGTCCTTCTTCAGGGGCGAGTCCAGTCGAGATTGTCCGACTAGTCAGGCTCCAAAACTAGTCAAACAAATACGACACTAATCGTGTCAGTAAAAGCCGCTCAACAAACAACACATGAATTTTGTTTAAATTTCGTATAAGTGGAAGGCTTTATGATATTATTATTCCCGGTATTTATAGGTATTATTTGAGTAAAACGGCGGGAAACAGTTTGACTTGCAGCCCATTGTACGGTATGACCTCCAATGAACAAAGGACTACAAAATCTGAAAAGTTCGAGCTTCAATACATTTTACCTGTCAAAGTAAAAGTAAAAGAATATTTATTTCGCAGGTATGTACATAAATACACTTGAAATAAGTCAAAGAACTAACAAATTGAACTGAATCTTGCACCACATCGAAAAGTCGATCTGTTGAGAAGAAGTGGCAAGAGACTCAACAGCAGTCATCTTTTAAAATTATACAATAACAGTTTACAGCCAGGGAATCTCATCTTCTTGCATCCGGATATCTTATAGTAGTCCTTTTCACACAAGACTTGTTTTACCATAACTTTAATCAAATCAAATCAAATCAAATCAAATCAAATCAAATCAATTTATTGCGGAAAGTATGGTAATATTTGATGGTACACATTATAGTATGAGCGCATACTTTACTGTATTACAGCATGCAATATTGTTATCTTATGCATTTATTTACAATGTATTAGTATAGTATTACTAGGTATTACAATATTATTATTAAAAGAAAAAAAAATATACATATAATTCTCATAACAATCCATGTCATAATTGTTTACATTTTATCTACCTATGTCAAATTTAAAGTTTAAAAAATCATTAATGTCATAAAAACATTCATTAATTAGCCATTGTCGTAAGACGTATTTAAATTTATTAAATGGCAGCGTTTTAATATCTTCAGGTAATTTATTAAAAATTCTTATGCACATTATTGGGCTATTTCTAAGACATATTTCAGTTTTTATATTCGGAAGACATAGTCTGTTAGGAAATCTAGTGCTAAAACACAATACATCTTTTTTTGTTACAAAAAATTCAGGATGCCTTTTCACAAATAATGCTGTTTCGTATATATACATACTTGGGACGGTTAGTAGTTTCATACTTTTAAATAAAGGCTTACATGTTGTCCACGAATCACCATCAGCAATAGCACGAACACATTGCTTTTGAGATATGAAAGCTTTATTTATTTTGACCGAGTGGCCCCAAAGCAGAATACCATACCTTAAAATGGAGGCGACGTATCCATGATACGCTTTAAGGGCCGTTTCTTTATTTGTTATTTTATTTAATTTCCATAGTACGTATGCAAACCTGTTTATTTTAGAACAAACATTTTCTACGTGCAAGTTCCATGTACAGTGTAGGTCAAACAAAATGCCTAGGAAAGAACAGCTGTCTGTTTCCTTTATTGTTTCGTCATTATATTTTATTTCGAGTTCTTGTTTCTTAGCCCCTCTATTTAAAAATTTTATATATTTAGTTTTATTCATATTAACTGTCAAATTATTACACTGGAGCCAATTGATAATGTCAGAAATTGTGTTATTGATAATGTCATTAAAGTTTTTGTTTGAGTTGTCAGGAATTATAACGGAAATGTCATCTGCATATAATGTCATTTGATAGTTTGTAACCAGTGGTAAGTCATTAATATATAATAGGAACAGCAGGGGTCCTAGTAAGCTCCCCTGGGGCACGCCTGTCTTATAAGTTTTTGATTCTGAGCTCCAAATAGTCTCTAAAGAAGAAGTCAATTCTATTTAAATCTAACGAAGGGAAGTCTTTACGCAATAAGTCTTTTGTCCGACGTGAGTAATGGCTTCATATTGTTGTTTCCATCGTTCCATTAAAAAAATGTATGTCAAAAATCCACTGCAATAAGTGTAACCTTAAAATTTGGTTTTAAGGGTAATGATTTAAATAATCAAACCTAACAAAATATTAAATTTAAAATTATACTGGCCGAAATTTGAAATATAATTTTATTGATTTAACTAAACTTTCGGCAAACCAAACATTTAGGAGTAGAGTAAAAACTACGATTCAAAATTTAATTCCATCGCTGGCGACCATGATTGCTTAAAAAGTTAAAGTGATAAAACTGGAAGTAAACAAATTCACTTTATTTGTGATCGTATATTCGGCTATTTGGTGCGGTAAAGTTCTATAATGGTGTTGTAAATTGATGTTTCGAATAAATAATAGGTCTGTAGCTTTATTCATTTGAAATGGGTTAGAAATTTTAGATTTCATGGTGATTTATTAGAGTGAATACAAGGTTTATTAATCTTGTCCGTTTGTATAGTTGGTGAGTTCGTACTGTTAAAGTTGGGAGAGTCGGAATTGAACTTCCGGGTGTTAAAGTTAATATTATCTATATATATAAAAGAAAGTCGTGTTTGTTACAACACTTATAACTCGATAACGGCTGGACCGATTGCCATGGTTTTTAATTTGTTGGATTTGTTTCCGTCCCGAATAGCAGAATACATCTTAAAAACAATGAAAACTCGATATGTGTAATGAATACTTAATCATTTCAATTACTACCTACCATGATTTCAATAGATGCTTTGTTTATTACATGTCAAACATTTGTTGTCCAGTCCTGTCAAATAGAGTAACAACTATTTTTTTTTGGAGCTTATGGCCTGGTTGCTGAGACCTTTAAGCCACAACTTTATTTTTTTCTGAAGACATCATGTGTGCGTCCAGAAATTTATTTTTTGTAAAATGTCTACAAAGTTCAGATACTGTTATATTTGTTTGTTTTAGACATTAATTTTCGAAAATTATTTTTTAATTATTTAATTTTCAATTCCCGAAAATAATACCTAAGATTTATTCTACAGTAAAAACATAAAATCATCGGAAAGGAACGGAATTTAGGGAATAAAATCAAGTGATCGACACGACATCACCGAATGTGTTTTCAGGCGAAAAATTCGGTCACTAATGAATTACATTGTTAAGCAACACGTCTTTGGGAATACTCGATGCTGAATGTATTCAACCGAATGGCAAAAACGAGGCCTACCGCATGCTCACATTATGATTTGGTTAGTCGAAAGAATTCAGCCAGATCAAATAGATGACATCATATGTGTGGAGATTCCTGCTCCTGAAACCGATCCAGACCTACATGATGTTGTAGTCACGAATATGATTCATGGACCGTGTGACACTATCAACCGACAATCACCGTGCATGGTCGACGGCAAGTGTTCCAAACGGTATCCACGAAAATTGACGGCAGAGACCATTACAGGCAACGATGGTTATCCATTGTATCGGCGTCGATCGCCCGATGATAATGGTAGAATTATCACAAATAAAGTGAAAGGAAACGATTTCGTAGTTGACAACAGTTGGATTGTTCCATATTCGCCACTTCTTTCCAAAACATTCAAAGCACATTGTAATGTTGAGTATTGCAATTCGGTCAAGTCAATTAAATACATTTGCAAATATGTCATGAAAGGGAGCGACATGGCGGTTTTTGATAACCAAACATCCAATACCAACGATGAAATCACGCGCTATCAAGTTGGTAGATATGTGAACTGCAATGAAGCAATTTGGCGTATATTTTCATTCCCTATTCACAAACGTCATCCCACTGTTTTACATTTGGGGGTGCATTAAGATAACGGTCAGAAAGTATATTTCACAGCGTCGAATGCTGATCAACGTGCCGAAACACCTCCAGCGACAACACTGACCAGTTTCTTTGCGATTTGTCAAAGCGATCCGTTCGCACCAACTTTGCTTTACTCAGAAATGCCACGTTATTACACTTGGAACGCTACATCGAAGAAATTTCAACGTCGGAAGCAAGGCGATGCAGTTCCTGGTCATCCAGATATGCGTTCTACTGATGCTCTTGGTCGTATTTACACAGTTCATCCGAAGAATGATGAATGTTTCTATTTGCGGTTGTTGCTGGTACATGTTCGAGGGCCAACATCATTTGAATCACTACGAACTGTTAATGGTATCGTGTGCCCCACATTTCGTGCAGCATGTCAAGAGCTAAATTTGCTTGAAAACGATACTCATTGGGACACGACAATCGCTGAAGCAATTATTTCTGCATCTCCAAGTCAGATACGCACATTATTTGCTATCATCATTTCAACATGCTTCCCATCGAACCCACGTGACCTGTGGAACAAATACAAAGATAACATGTCAGAAGGTATTTTACATCGAATTCGCGTCAGCTCAAGAAATTCCGATCTTGAGGTGAATGAGGAGATCCATAACCAGACTTTGCTCTTGATCGAAGATATGTGTTACCTCATGTGCGGCAGTTTGTTAGTTAGGTTAGGAATGCCAGCGCCAGATCGCGGAATGAATGACGCATTTAATAGAGAATTGAAACGTGAACGTTTTTTTTTTTTTTTTTTAAATGACTAAACCCGCGTTTGACCTCTATCTCACCTGATGGTAAGTGATGATGAGGTCGAAGATGAAAGCACATGGGTTTAGGAAGGAACTGGCTCTTTATACAATATTGCCGGAACACATTACCGCCGGAGCGGTAACATTTGGCGGCAGACTTTATATAAAGGGTGGTCGCTAGCCAGGCGGACCCAGAAGGGATCCTACCACCAAGCTAATATGTGAATATGATCCACATGAACTAATCCAATCAGTTCAATCAAACGAATGTACCTCTGTTGAATCCTAAGCAGAGGGAAGTCTATGATACACTGATTAATGCAATTGATGATGGAAATGGCGGCTTATTTTTTTGGATGCCCCCGGTGGAACTGGGACGACATTCCTCATGTCATTGATTTTGGCCACTGTACGTGCGAGATCCGAAATTGCGGTAGCAATTGCTTCTTCTGGAATAGCGGCCATTGTTAGACGGATGCCGTACGGCTCACTCAGCGTTAAAATTGCCATTAAACCTTCAAACTACTGAACAACCGACATGTAACATTTCGAAACACTCCGCAAAGGCCAAAGTTTTAGTAGCATCAAAAATCATCATATAGGACGAATGAACAATGGCGCACAAATGCGCATTGGAAGCACTACACCGAACATTAAAAGATCTGCGCAGTGACTCGAGATGTTTTGGTGGTGCAATGATTTTACTATCTGGCGATTTCCGACAAACACTACCAGTCATTCCAAGATCTACTGCTGCCGACGAAATAAACGCTGGCCTCAAAGCATCAAATCTGTGGCGATATGTAAAGAAACTTCAACTGTCTGTAAATATGAGAGATGCATTGTTGAACGATCTATCTGCTGATGATTTCTCGAAGCAATTGCTGACTATCGGTAATGGGTCAGCTGAATTTTAGATTCACGCGTCGATACTCAAAGGAAAATTTAAAGATGGGGAAGTTCTTATCCCAAGGATTCCGATGATCCCAACGGATTTGCCCTTTGAGTTTAAACGAATTCAATTCCCGATTCATCTTGCCTTCGCCATGACGATCAACAAATCACAGGGCCAATCCTTAACTATTTGTGGACTCAATCTAGAAAATGCATGTTTTTCTCATGGTCAATTGTACGTGGCATGCTCACGTGCCGGCAAACCATCCGCTTTATTTGTTCTTGCGCCTGACCAAAACACAAAGAATGTCGTTTACCACAAAGTGCTTGAATGAAAATCCTATTAATGAATTAATCCGAGTTTTTTTTTCCCAATCTGCACAACATAGTTTTCAATCATTTTTTTCTGACATGAGTTTGAACTTACTAAATTATTTTTTATTTTTATTCTCATTCTGTATGTATGTTTTCATCATCATTCATCATAATAAAATACTTTTTTGTTTCTATCTATATAAATATATTATTTTGTATCATTGTTTTACGTTCATCAAAGCCTAAGTAGTTCAGCTAAAAAGTAACACGACATTCATTGACTGTTAGGCGGTACGAAGTTCGCCGGGTCAGCTAGTTTATATATATTAGTAACTTTTTATGAACTTATCTTTCTTGTTTTAACCGTTCAAAAAAGTAGGTTTTATATTTTTATTTGCATAATTATTTCATAATATTGAAAAAAATTAGCTTATAGGGAGAATTGACTTCTGCTTGTATTCAGGACAGTGATACTTAACAACTACGCCATGCTAGTACGATTGTACGAAAACCTCTCATAAATCTTCTCATATGTCTTACGAAAAAAACATTGATGTCGTTCATATACTGTTTATAGAATTACCCTCTTCATCACCCAGATGACAAAATTATAACGCTCTAGAGATCTCAAAAAAAAACTATATTCAGGGTGTTTGGTGACAGGATGCAAAGCCGGAAGGAGGTGATAGTCTAGACCATTTTGAACATTTTGAGCCATAAATGTCTCAGACGAAGTGTGATAGTTTTTTTTAAATTAAAGATTTAAGATTTTTCCGACAAAAGTCCAAAGACAATAAACCTCTAACAGTGCTTCTGCTACTGTAGGTAGCTTTTTTTTATTTTCTGTTTTGGATTATGTAATTTCTATTGTATACAGTCACTGTAATTTGTAAAAGCTACATCCTGTTACCAAACACCCTGTATATAAATTACAAGAATTATGTAATGATTAAGCTTTTGAATTAGAGAGTCGCTGAATATCTATTAATAGCCTTAAAATCTGTATGGCAAACGCAGTGTGCTCAAAAACCACACACCGTTAAGCTTAAATCATCCAATATGGGTTAAAACAGCTGGTTCGGCCCACAGCTTAAATCGCGTTCAATTTTGTGTTTATCCTTTCCAGGGTAGTGGGAAATAATGTTACAATGGTTTACCAAAATATATATACCAATATGGTCTCTTTTTGAATGGCAGTAGACGACCATAGTGACGGTAATATGATGAATAGTCACTGTCATAGCAACCTCGACCTCGACCTAACAGCATAAAATGATGAGTCCTTTAGACTTGCTGGAAATAATACCATGAGTCTCTCTCCTAGGGGGTACATACATACATAACTTCAGGCCTGTATACCTTATAGGATACGCAGAACACCAGCATCTGGTGTCACGTTTGACAAATTTGGAAGTATTATAATGATGGAGAGAGACTATTGCAGTGCCAGGGGATCAGCCTATCGCCGGCAAAACGCCAATAAAACCTCTTCCCCTTAACTGGCTTTTACAGTATGCCCAGGAAGAGAAGCAGCTGGCATATTCTATGTTTTTCTTTCGCTCCCAGTCCATCATGGAAGGAGGAGGAACGAGGAGGTTAAGGCCATAAACTACAAAGATTGGCTAGTCCTGGTTGGAGATTGTTGTATGTATACAGGGCGACCCAAGAACAAGACTATGGGACATCAAGGGAAAGTACCTTAAATATCGTAGAGTATTTTGCTGAAGGAAGACTTTATATGTTTTTTTTAATATTAGTAATTCTGCATTAAAAAGTTGACTTTATTTAAAAGAATTACTTGCTTCATCTGGAAATTAATCCGACTTAAATATAAAAAAAGAACCACCCTAATTTTTATGACGCCAATCGAAAAATTTTTCAAAAATAATAACTCTTCTGAAGTAATAAAAGATAGGAACAACGTGAAATTAATTGCAGAATTACTAATATTAAAAAAATCACATAAAGTCTTTTTTCAGAAAAATACTCTATCTACGATAATTAAGGTAATTTCCCTTGATGTCCCATAGCCTTGGAACACCCTGTATATGCACTAAATTTATCTTTGAAAGCGTGTCTCACGTTTTTTCCGTGCTCAAACCGGTGTTTTAATTTATTTCGGTTAACATACCTAATTTTTTGTGCTGTAGCTGTCAATAATAAATGCATATTCTATTCTATTACACTATGATTGCTAAATAAATTTCAATACGAAAATGTAGGTATTTAATAGGGTGTATGTATGGAGGCAGTCACTCGTGCGGTGCAATCATGTGAGGTGGTTCTGTAAAATTAGGTGAGGCAAAAATCAGGGGTTGAAATTCAGCTGAACCATTTATCGAATATTGTTTACGTTTATACAAATAAACATTTTTATTTATTGTTTACAGAATTAATGTTTATCTGTTTTTTACTTGTTATTTTATTTTCTTATCTGTTTGTCTTTATGAATCATATAAACTCTGGCGTAAAATATGACGTTTCCGGCAGAGATATTTTTCGACAATGTATCTATAGTCCGACAAGGATCTTTTGGCGCGAGGCAAAAACTGGAACTAACCACCATCTTGGGAAATGTCACTTCATGACTTTCAACGCTCATATTTGATAATGTACTTTTAAATTCAATATTAAGATACGAAATACGCCAAAATTTACAAAATGTGGGCTTACTTATTGTAGTTATAAAATTGACGAATTTGTTTTCAGAAAGAAAAACAATTTAACGTCTCAATAAATCCATTTTTAGGAATAAAAGAAGCAAGTTGCCTCTGCAATGTTTACATATTGCAATACTTTGAAAAATACACTTTAGAACATAAATTATTTCATTTTTTAAATCTCAATAAAAGTTGCGATTTCAGGAAAATGGTCTCTTTAAAAAGACTGTATGAAAAGTGAAGAAAGATAAGCAGATTTTTTACAAACCTTTCAAATTACGAGCATTTCTAGATACGAGTAGTTACCTAATAAAGAAGGTAGTGGTGACGAGGTTGACGAGGATAACAATTAATTATAAAAACATGATATTATTTTCATGTTACTATATTTTTAATTCTTATATTTTCTTGCTTAATCATCTGTTTATATCTTCAACCCTGTATTTTCTGTATTCCTGTATTTACCACTAACGTTTTACTTTTAACGTTTACTTAACGTTAGTACATAAAATGGAATAATTTCTGTTTACAAACATGAAAAAACTAAAAGTTTATGCATTAATATTTTTCCCTGAGAAGAGGGAAACCATACTGAATGGTAACCCTTATTTCACCCCCACGTCATCTGACGTCATCATCCAAGCGCCAAAAAAGCCTTGTCGGACTGTGAGTAAAAAAACCCGTGACCCTAACACCCTTATTACAAAAAAATGCTTTAGGACTGCTTTAAACCAGGACTAAAAGATCTAGGATTGTTACGGTAATAAAGTCAAAGCCAGGTTTAAATTACATTCCTATTACAAAACCAAGACTATTCGAGAATCAGATAGACCAGAAATCATTCGTGGTTCTAACATGTTGAACAGATTAAAAATCTAAAATCGACAACCATTCATTCATTTCTATTGGATTCATACGTCAAATGAGGCTGTATGGACATAGTTTACTGTCTTTTCTTTATGAAAGAAAATAAAATGCTTACGGCGCGTAATTCGAGACTGTTTTCTCAGCACTCTGAACTTGCGTATAGTAATTTGGAGAACTCAGCATTCGTATTTATTTATTTTGTGTAAGTATGGAGTTCCAGAAGAAAAAAAGGAGTGAAAACTGGAGTCCTGAAGAGAAAGTTAGTAAAGTAAAAACAAATATTTAATAATGTAATGTGTAATCCATTATCTATTTACTATATCGTTATAGTATATTATGTAACAAGTGAGCGAAGTTGCTAATTACAGTCGAGGCTGTGATTTGAGCCCGAGCCGCAGGCGAGGGCTTAATAATGAGCCGAGACTGTAATTAGCAACGCTCACGAGTAACATACGACGTTTTTCAACACACTTGTGAGTAAAAGACAGACATACGTGATCAAAAAATAACAAACACACTTGATAACAAAGTTGTGAATTGTGATTGAAAAATGGCGCCGAACCTCGCGCATGCGCGTAGGTTTTTTTTCCGTCAAATGTGTCAATGTCTGTATAGCATATACAGCCTATTTTAAGTGAAAATTTTTAACTTGGAGTGGTAAATGCAAATATTTTAATATTTTATGATTGTAAATTGTGAATAATTTGTTTAATATACAAATTTATTTTACTAATATAAGGCGCAAACATTTAAAAATGTATATGGATTTGAAGTGGTATAAAACCTCTTTGTTGTTTCTGAAAATATTTAGTGTATAACCCGGACCAATAAAATATGCGCTGTTTTCTCGCATGTTATTTGCACAAAGGTACAATTCAACTTTGTAGGATTCATTATATTATGCACTAGGGTATAATATATTATGCACGCGTGACTTATAGCCCAGTTTATAGTTCTAAACTCAATAGAATAACGCTCACTTTACGAGCAAGTGTGTTGAAAAAACTATTGTTATTTTATTATAGGATATATTACGTGAACTCATAGCTCAGTCAGCCCACATCATAGAAGACAAATTCACAAAAACGGCAGTCAATATCTTGAAAGTCAAAGAGTGGAAGAACATATCCAATAAGTAAGTTACCACTTTGATATGAATTACTGTTAGTTATTGTTTACTTGCTTTTATATGAAATTTTCAATGAAATAACCGGCAAGCATCGCACAGTCGAAGAGATGAAGTTGGCTTGGAAGAGAATGAAATTGTCTGCCAAGTCCAACTTATCTACTCATAGGAGGGAGTCAGTTAAAACCGGCGGCGGTGAAAAACCACCTTCACCTTCTCACGAGGACTTGGCAATCATGGCGATTGCTCCTCATGATTTCGTCATTGAAGTTAATGACTACGATAGTGATGCAATGGTACCTATTTTTTTTTATTTAAAATGATTAATTTGCCTCATTTCACTAGAGTATCATTGGAATTTTTGTTTTAGACCCCAAAGAAAATATAATAGACTACACTGACCCAAAACCTGGGCCTAGTCGTGAGTCTATTATGATCATCGACGACACTATAAATATGAATATCTCTGAACAGATTGTGGCAGAGGAACAAGGTAATTACAAAATATTAAATGCAAAAGCTTAATTTTATTCTGCTTCCTAGCCAGCCTACCTACTATAGCCATTTATATCAGTTGCAGATAACCGACCCAAAATGAACACAAGACATGAAAATGAAACCTCCATCACTACAAAAAACAGAAATAAAAAAGAAAAAGGCTTTCAAAATAGGTAATTATTAAACTTCTAGCTCTCCGCCTACGGTTTCACCCGCATCTTGAAGGAACTGCTTGGGGTACTTGAATAATTTACAGCCCATGTATTATTCTGATGTATAAACTGCGAAGTTTCATCAAAATCTGTTCAGTAGTTTTTGTGTGAAATAGTAACAAACATACATAGGCACATACACACATCTTTTTGTATTTATAAGTAGGAAAGGATTAGCAGGAAATAGGATATGCTTGTCCAACACTATATATATTTACTTAAAAAATGATTTTGTATATTAATATCAATAACCTATAAAATTCTATTTGTTTTACAGAAATGACTCAGAGCGCCATACAATTGTGCAGAGTAATATAGATTTTAAAAAAAGGCACCTTGAAATGATGGAAGAAGAACATCAGTTTAATATAAAAATAGCAAAGTTAAAAATAAAAAAATTAGAATTAGAAATAAGTATCTTAGAAAGTAACAAGAATAATGTATAACCAAATAAATATAATATTAAACAACTAGATCTTATTGAAAATGTGTTTCAATAAACTGTCTCCTCCGAATATTCCCTCCATCCATCCCGAAATCCATTTTTCACCAAATATAACTCAAGCTAACCTCAAAATAATGCGTCAACAATGTCACAAACTGTGGTACTAAAGTAAGGCAACAGATAAACTAGGGGTCTCGGTGGTTTAACTTTAGTACCATAGACAATCCAGGTTTAAGCGTTAAACTACATTTTGTAATACTGTTTATTTTAGTACATAGTTTAAATATAGACCAAACCTGGTTTAAACCTGGTCTACATTTAAACTTTGTTTTGGAATAAGGCAGTAAATCTTTTTGCATTAATCAGTTTAATGGAGGTCTAACTTTGGTTGTCAAAAAAGTCACCGATAAAAGAAATACACAAAAACCTTTATGATTTGCTTGCCGTAGTATCCGGATCTGATCACATGAACTTTGGTTTTTGGTTATTACCATCCGAATGATCTTCAAATAAATATTTTCACCAACATTATTGTCAAAAACCATGAACTCAAACACACATAGAAAAACTAACGGCCGCTTTCAATTAATTAATAAAAAGTAAATGTAGAGATAGAAATACCTATACGATCTTGAGCTCGTGACAGATTTGACATAAGCTCTTTGAATTTCCTATTTTAATTATAAATAAAGCCTGTTTTGTTAAGTTTTTTGATCCGTATGCGATCTGTTAATAATTTTGTTTTAGAATATTCAATATTTGTTTGCTTTATAATTGTTTATAGGTAAGTAATGTACGTATTCAACTAAAAGTGATTGTTAAATTCTACTTTACCTATACTATATGTTGTGCTTCAAATATATGTATATAATTATATAGGTTGGAAAATATTGTTGCTATAACCGTGGAGTAGATAAAAGGGTTTTCTCTGAAAATCAGCTCTAAGACCCTATCTTTAGGTCTTAGTTCAATGCTGAGAGGGAACCTGTTTGATACTGGAAGATTTATTTAAAATATATGTAGGTATTTGTTATTAAGTTTTTCAGATATTGTGTATTTTTTAAATATCTACATATTGTTTTAGTTTTTTAAGATATAATATGTGTTATCCTCCTGGTGTCAAATAAACACTATTTTATTTTAATTTTTTATTTTAAGATAGTAGTGGTATTTCCATCTTTACTTTTACTTTTTGGTAAGTTATTGAGCCCGGCAGTTAGCAACGACTTTGTTGTATAATTTGTATTTAGTAATTTTTACCTTTTTATCACATTAAAGGTATTTTTGTCCAAATTAGACGCGTAACACACGCGCTGCAGTCGATTTGAATGGACTTTCCCTGGCAAATATTTCAATGCAGTAAAATGACAGTTTCAATGTTAGGGAAGAAAAAATAGGGAAAAGAAAAGTTTTTCATAATAATATCGTAACGTATGGATTTTTTTTATGATTCTGTTTAGCAAAGGGCAACTCTTCTTGAAACATTTTTAACGACTAAAGGAGTTTAAAAATAAAGAAGTTATCAAGCAAATTTTACTCCTATTGTAACCGTTTTAAAGCACAAGATACATGCATACATAACTTCACGCCTGTATCCCTTATGGGGTAGGCAAAACACCAGAGCTCATAAGACCACCTGATGTCACGTTTGGAGGTTTTATAATGATGGATAGATATGTTTGGTAAATATTTATTTTCATAAAAGGTACCTTGAAAATAAAATACATACGTCAAATTCAATTAATAAAAAAATATTGAATTTTTTTGGAAAACGAATGACAAAAGCTCGTTCATTTTCAATCATTCTCATTCAATAGGTACTTACACCAGAACGTTTTTAACTGAGATTATTATTTTTATAGTTGACATTTCGAACTGTCAGTTTACTGCATTGAATTATTTGCCCGGGGTTTAACACAGCAGCAGCTGTCGAAACTTCATTATAAGTGATTTTAGAATTATCACACAGATCTTCACACGAGAAGAAAAATACTTTTCGAAAATCAACTTTGTTTTTGGTATTGTGTGATTTGTCTGTAATTATAAGGTTCCTAGCTGAGGCCCAGTATTATATGCTGTTGAAAATAAAAAGTGCTCTTAAAATGACAAAAAAGATTAACACCAAAATACTGACCAGTCCGCGATCATGGTAACAGCATCGAAATATCGGACGTGCGAAAACAACATCGAAAATCGTGGTAAGAATCCCGTAAATACATTAAATCATAGTGAAAATAACCGCGATAGTTTAAAAACAATTATTACAAAAATACTGCTGCAAAACCTTGCTATGATCACCATCTGTTTCAAAATACCTAATTGTTATACTGTTTTGACGTGCATAACTATAAAATTTATAAATTAATAGCTATTAAATTAAAAACAGTATACAGTAGTCGTTAGGGTTTGTCAGAAGCCATCTAGGCGCCCTAAAATTCTGGCATCCACCACCCAGCACTGGGCCAGCTTGGTGGATTATGGCCTATACCTCCTCTTCACCCAGGGGAGAGACTCATGCCCTGCAGTGGGCTCATTACAAAGAGTTGTGATGATGATGATGATGAAATTAAAAACAAAGATCCTATCTATTTCATATGCACCAAGCTGATGACTTAGGCGCATTCATGTAACAGTTTTTTTAAAGGTAGGACTAGTGTTCATCAGTGTACAGACTACAGCAAATATAACTCTAAATGGCCAGTTCATGCCCTAAAAAGGTCAAATTTTAACAAACCTCAAATGATTCTTTTTTCTTTCGAAACACCACAACATCGTTTCTCGTACTTGATCTTACCTTTTGTGAGTATAGTGGTGGGCTCGATTCGACATTTGATTCGCTAATTTTAAGTAAATAAAATAATAATAAATAAAATCCCCAGACAATCACACCAACTACATGGCCCAAAGTAAGCATTGCTTGTGTTATGGGATACCATGTAGCGAACTAGGGGGCAACCTAGAATACAAATACATAAATAGATAAACACCCAGACACGGAACATTTTTTTTTCTTGTTCCGCGCGGGAATCGAACACGTGACCACTGGCGTCTGAGGCGTTTGCTAATGATACTATGACTATTTTATTCCATTCTTGTTCAAATACTCTGGTCCCAGTTTGTCATGTTCGTATAGTGCATCCATAGCTAATTGCATCTGCTATGTAAGCAATTTGGTTGTGGCATGACATTGGCTCTCACAATTAGCTGTCTTGTGTTTGTTTTTTTTTCATGTCACGGTCAATTTGTACTGTACCTATTTGTATTAATTTGATAATTCTGACTGAAAAAGCGTGCCTAGAGTTTTTTTCCGCCGGCTTTTTTTGTCTCTTGGTCTACTGTAATATCTTATTTAACAACTATCAACAACTAGTTAAAGCCGAAGTATGTGATGACTGACTTCATCAAGTGTTTTGTGAAATTCCTAAGATGAATAAAACTTTTTGAATGTTTGAATTTTTTTGAATTTTGAGGCAGACAGTGTTACCCCTTGGCAAAACTGGTCCTCAATTTCAAAACAAGAGACGTCAAATTCAAAAGTTGATAACAAAAATTGATTTTGTAAATTCTAAAATTGACATTCGGGAGGCTTAAAATTAGAGACTGTAATGTCGAAGTCGTCGTGGCGCCGTGTGTAGCATACTATATCAGAGGTTAAGTAACGTTCGACGCGGTTGGTACTTGGATTGGTGACCGCCGACCATTCATTTCTCACGACGACTTCCATGCTTCGGAAGGCACGTTAAGCAGTCGGTTCCAGGTGCTGTATACTTGTATACAGTAGTCGTCAGGGTTTGTCAGAAGCCATTTCGGCGCCCTGAAAATTCTGACATCCACCACCTAGCACTGGGCCAGCTTGATGGATGATGGCTTCCTCGTCACCCAGGGGAGAGACTCATGCTCTGCAGTGGGCTCATTACAAAGAGTTGTGATAATGATGATGAATGTCAAATACGGCCCAGTATTTCAGCGTCGAACAATCATCAATCTAAGTGGCCCAAGAAGGTCAAATGTATACAGACCTCAAAATAAACTTTTTTTTTATTTCAAAACACCACAATCTCGTACATACGTGAATGCCTCGTAACGAAGCCCTCCACGCAAAGACCATCGCGTCGAGTGTGCTCGCGACAGCCATTTCTCTGACACACCTCAAGTGAAGTAACAATGACGCTTTTCAAAATCCCAAGTGTTTTGGGAACACTCAACTTGCAAGTGTAAAAACTGAGTGTTTGGAGTTTTTATTTTCATTTGATATATTGTTTTGTTTTTTAAGAACTCTTTCTTTTTTTATTTGTGACAAGGATTTTCAATTCCAATTTGTAATGTTTTATCGCTTCATTTCATAAAAAGAACGTGAAGTGATGACTGTATTATATTACATTGTATAGGGTTTGTTCTATGAAAATACTTGAGAGTGATCGGTAGAATTTATTCGAAGTTGCGAGAAACATCTAGTTTCAAATAACGTTGACCGTAAGTTAACGCAAAAGTTCGAAGAACCTTTTTCTGCCTAAACCTTTGTCCTGTCATCCTTATTTACTATCAGGTAAAATTGAGGTTAAGCGCGGGTTTTCCGAGTCTTTTTATTTTGGCTTTTTACCTATTGATCAAAATTTTAAGTTTTCTTAAAAGATTTCTAAACATTTATTTATAATTGAAAAGTTATACGAAGCTTCATTTGCGATAATCACCGATGTGTAATAAAATCCTATATGATATTCTAATTTATCCCTTCTACGTGAAAATGTTCAGCTCGATCTGTCAATCTTTTTCCTAATCTAATCTAATCCTAATCTATCCTTTCAGCAAACCCTACAAACTTTAAAATGTAATTAGAATAGTTAAAAAGCTGAATAAGAGTCAACCTAATCTTGAACCTCTCCCAATGAAAACCAAACCTAAAAACCATGTCAATTCAGTAAACATTACTTCATGCCCACTGTCCATATTACGTATCGATTTTTACTTTCTGTAGTTTAAGGCAGCTCATAACGACTGCTAAGTGTAGCTTAACCCAATTTTCGAAGTTAATATTTTATGCAAAGTGTCACGCCCTTAAACGGTTCCTTATTTACTCAAATCTATACAAGGCTGTAGGTAAGGGTGTGTTTTACTGAAAGTATGCTATTATATTAAGTGTAGGTGATTTAAAAAATTTCCTGTAAAACACTTTTGCGTAATTGTAAGTGGTAATCATTGATAAAATGCTTACTTTATGATCTTTATTGTTTCTATGGGTATCTTGATGTTATGTTATCACAAGCGGTCATTGATATGATGCGATTTCGACCCTGGAACTTAAGACGGTATGTCCGAGTGCCAGTAATGATAAAGTAAGTACAGTTTTAAGACTAAATTAAAGACTCTCCTTATGGATATACAAAAACTGGAAGTTCCAAACCACTTTACAAGTAGCTTATATTCAATTCTATATTATATAATTTTAAAACATCATTTTGGACTTCATTATTTTTATTTTCACTTATTGGATTTAATTTAATTTATTGCTGACCAAATATATTCTGACATGTTTTAATAATTATTTATTATGTACTTTCAATTCCTATACTATAATTTCTAGCATGACATTTTACTAATAAATACGGTGACTTTATGCATATTCTATTACTAACATGTACTAATTCAATTTCATATATATTTAGTATTAACTTCAAATCGGACACATTCTCATTATAATCATTGCACAATTGTACAAATTTAACCAAATAATGCTTTATTTAAAGTTATAACTTAACCTCCTTAAGCTGTAGCAGAATATCAGCGTATTGCTTTAAAGCAAATACGGACGCTGAGCTATGGCTTTTTGCTCTGCTATAACATACACTGATTTAGATTAAGTATTTTTTAAGAATTGTTTTAGTATTAAGTTTATAAGTGTGTGATTTTAGTAACAATAAACGTTTTTATCTACCTATCTATCTCTTATAAGACATAGATGTTTAGTGATGGGATTAAACAAGGTGGTTATAATTACTATAACTAAGCTTGGTGGTAGGATCCCTTCTGGGTCCGCCTGGCTAGCGACCACCCTTTATATAAAGTCCGCCGCCAAATGTTACCGCTCCGGCGGTAATGTGTTCCGGCAATATTGTATAAAGAGCCAGTTCCTTCCTAAACCCATGTGCTTTCATCTTCGACCTCATCGTCACTTACCATCAGGTGCGATTGAGGTC
Source organism: Stenoptilia bipunctidactyla (assembly GCA_944452665.1). NCBI lineage: Eukaryota > Metazoa > Arthropoda > Insecta > Lepidoptera > Pterophoridae > Stenoptilia > Stenoptilia bipunctidactyla. The sequence goes on from OX101730.1 coordinate 16,542,196, forward strand.
AAACGCGGGTTTAGTCACTTATAAAAAAAAACTAAGTTACCATGCTAATTCCGCGATTCAGTCTTGCCCTAGTGATCCAGGGAACGTTATAGAGGGCGGTGAACCAACGCACGAAAATCCTTATTACACTAGTGCATGTGCGAGTCGCGGAATTAGGAAGGTAATTTAGCTATAGTAACTGTCATGAATTTTCGTAAAGTAATACCTGATTCAGTTTATTATATCAAGATGGTAATAACCTTTACCTTATACCATTTACAATAATAGTGGATTTTCTAGAAATGCTGTATTTTTATCCGTAATTCAATTGTAATGAACCTTCTAAACTGGTTCAGATCTATTTGTAGCTAGATTAGGATATACCCTAATTCCACAGTATGGTCAACATAAACCAAGCTTATTAAAGCTTACTTTAGTGTCACACAGTTAGGTAAAATGTTATCTTAGTAATCTGGTCCTAAGCCTAGATATATTAAGGCTTAGCAATAACAAAAGCTTTTGTGTCAGCATCGGGCACTACAAATTTAGGTTGTTCATAAACTTTTTAAAGCCCCTTAGACATGTTGTCATAAAATATTGTGTACATGCGCTAGTTATTATGTTAATAACATGTAAACTGTCCACTAAATGTAATAAACTGTCAAGGTAACAGTTCCTTGTAAGGTATGTTATTATTATAATAAAGTTACCAGAACTATTCAAGATTTACGACCGGCTGGTGTAGCGGTAACATACATTGCCTTTTATGTCAAAGGTCCTGGGTTCGAATCCCGGCGGCGGCGGATATTTGTGTGATGAACACTGATATCAGCCGTCAAGTCATGGTTTATACGTTTATATGTTTCTTTAAGTTTATTCTAATAAAAAATATTTATTTATTCAATATGTATGTTTATATATTTCTTAAGTATATCAGTTATCTAGTATCCATAACACAAGTTCTTTAAGAAACTTAATTTGGGCTAGGTAATGTTGTGTGAGTGTCAGTAATATTTATTATTATTATTTACTCTTCGATAATTTTTGTGATAGTGTAAACTATAAGGGTTACTAAAATAAGTATATCTAAAGACATGGGCGAGAAAAGTCCAAGACGATTTTTGAAAAGATGTTAGCTTTCGAATTTCTTGACACTCTAAATAAAACTACTTTTTAACCGGATTAATCGCGTATAATTTATATTTTACATTTTAACTCGACGTTTCGGTGTCTTTGTAGACCCCGTGGTCACGAGCGACTGAGGTGTCAGGCGTCAGATTGATAGTGGAAAAAGTTATACATCATCTCCATCTATTTCTCAGTCTTCGAGCGTAGCGTTCAGGGTTAACACAAAATGAGCTGACAGTGTCTCGAGTTTCAGGTCGTGCTGCTTGCTGGATGTTTGACTTAATATCTTTGAGAATAGGGTCCCATGCTGGTGATAGTTTCCAACCATCTTCTCTGTTGAAATTAGGGTGCTTTTTAATTTGAATGGCTTCTCTGATCATTCTAGGTATATAATGTGTCTCCCTAGATAGAACTTTCACAGAGTCAAACCTTAAGTAGTGGTTGAGCTTGTCTATGGAATGCTCACAAACTGCAGACTTGGTTACTCTTCGGTTTTTAATGTCAGCTATGTGTTCTTTAACGCGGGTAGATACACTTCTTTTAGTTTGACCAATGTAGGAAAGCACTCCTTTTAAACATCGATTTGAAGAAAAATGCTGGTATATTGATTCAATAAGTTAATGATGTGACTTATGCCAAGTGTATTTTAACTTCAGATTCGTATCATTTAATGCCGTATTACTTTTAATCCTGCAGAATATTTTTCATAAAATATAGCTTTTATCAAGAGTTTCCTAATTATTAAATTCAAATGGGCGAAAATTATCCTCAGATCCAATTCCAAGTTTCCAAAACGCGCTGAAACAAACTCTTCAGTGGTATTGTATTGTATTTTAGTTTATCATGCATACATTATTTCTCTATTCACCTTCAAAATAATTACTTTAAGAGTTTTAATAATTTTGTACACTTTTTGTCTTTAACTTCTTTTTTGATGTAAATTTTCTATTTTCATACTTTTGCTTTTTAAATATTCTTTTAATGCCAATGACCACAAAAGTGATGCTTTCAGAGCAACCAGACACAGAGCACAAAAAAAATTAAAACAATTTTAGTAATAGAGCTTGAATCAGCACGTTATTAAATTATAAACAACACACTCTATGCAATTAACTTATAATTATCTCTGTGTTAACAAAAACAAAGATCTCGACTGCCATCTGTGAGACTGACAATAGAAACACTCGGTAAAATGGTTAGGATGAAATAAATTGTCCTTGTGAATCAAGTTTCATAGAAACAGAACAGAAATAAGAGATTTCACTCTGTTCCTTATCGCCTTTGTAAATTCGTATAAGTAGTACTGACTTAGGTTCTCTTGAACTAAAGTTAAACAGAGTGAAACATTTCGCAGTTCGAATTCACTAAACTAATCAAATGTGAATGATAAAGAATACAAGGCACTCAAAATATTACAATAATGGTTAAGTTTCATTTTATGAAATTTGGGGTCAAATGATTGCTAATGACCTCCCCATGTATCACCCTCCCCAATAATAAAAATTGTGATAGTTTGGATAAATGTATTTACGGATGTTGGTTCCTTAATCACGGCAGAATGGCTCAACGGATTTGAATGAAATTTGGCATAGTGATAGTGTACAGTCTAGAATAGCATAAATCCTATTTTTATCCTGATATTCCCGCAAAATTCGATTTTGCTAGGGTAACAACACCGCGCGAAACAGCTAGTTGACTCTGTAGATACATACATACATGACTTCACGCCTGCATCCTTCACTGGGTAGGCAGAACACCCCTCTTTTGTCACGTTTGACAAATTTGGAGGTATTATAATGATGGAGAGAGACTATTGAAGTGACAGGGGTTCTGCTTATCGCCCACAATAAAACCATCGACAAAACCTCTGTCCCTTACTGAAAGTAATTATGCCCGGAAAGAAAAGCAGCTGGTATAAGTAATGGCGGTCCAACTCACGTAACTTTTGATCGCCAGTGAATCTCTTGATAAAAATATAGCCAAAAATATTATTTAATAGTTCGGCTAGAAGATTAAAAGTGCGCGAAACGCAACAGCTAGTTATTGTATACATTTTGTTTGCAAATTCATGTATTATTAGTATCTCATAGTAGGTATCCAAGTGGCGTGATTTCAGTAAATACACAAGAGTACAGAAATAAATTATTGTGCCTTTTCGTATCACCTCAAAAAAAAAAACTCTTTTAACTTTCACATTTTCCCGCTTTGTTATAATAGATGCCTAGGCAGTTTTCGCACATAAATGAAAGGAAAATTAAGCTCGAAAGTCTATTGAAACCTTCGCTATTATCTCCGTATCTATAATGGGACTTGAGGATTTCACTTCATCTTTTCATTCAATTAAGATTCAATTCAAAAATAAACACAATTATATTGACTTAGGGCTTACATTTGCGAACGTAAGAGTTTGAAAGTATGTATGTTTGTTTGTTATGCTTTGCTAAGCTATAAAAAGAGGAATTGAAATCATTGTTTTAAGGATCAAGCTAAATCATTTTACATACTTTTGAAAAACCCAACAGTTGCCATATAAGATATAAAAATAATATAAAATTGTTTGTTTTCTTAGTAAAATTCTTGCAAAAGGTCCTAAGTTTGAATTCCGCTTAGGTCGGTTGGTCAATACAGATTAAGAGCGGTTACGCACTACGTGATGAGGGATGATGATACTTCATACTTACATAAAATGCTCGATGACCTCAGTGGAGCCTCGCAGTGAGTGGGTCTTAAAATGAACATGGATAAGACGAATATCATATCGAACTTCCCTTTTGCACCTACTCCTGTGGTAGTTGGAGGCACAACGCTTGATTTGTCGACGATTATCTATACCTAGGACATAAAATCCAGTGAGGTTGGTCCAACTTTGAGAAAGAGGTCATTCGTCGATCGGGAAGCTCCGTAAAATCTTCTCGTCCCAAATACCGCAGTGTCTGAAGACAGAGGTTTTTGACCAGTGTGTGTTGCCAGTGATAACATACGGCACTGAGTCGTGATTGCTAACTATTGGCCTATTGCTTGGAGTTTCCCTGCGGGATCGAATCAGGAATGAGGAGATTCGCAGGCGAACCAAAGTCACCGACAAAGCCAGAAAGATTGTAGAGCTGAAGTGGCAATGGGCAGGGCACATAGCTCACAGAACAGAGGGCCGTTGGAGAAGAAAAGTTCTTGAGTGGCGGCCACGTACTGGGAGACGCTGCGTAGGCAGGCCCCCCGCAAGGTGGACCGAAGGCCTAGTCAAAGTCGTTCCTAGACGTGGAAACCTTTTGGGAGGCCTATGTCCAGCGGTGGACGTCTACTGGCTGTGGATGATGATGATGATGATGATGACGCACTACATCCAATTCTTATACGATCCGAATCCGAGTAAATAAGAATCTAAAAATCTAGTGTGAAATGACGGAAGACGGTAAGCTGCCATAGAAATATTCCTACGGCTAGGTCGCGCCGCCGCTGCCGCGTCACAACGCCACTTTTCGCATATGGATCGGATAATTATCGGATGTGTGTAATGTTTCTTTGTATATTCACATTTATTTCTTTGATTATCTTATCTTATCTGTACATAAACTTATCCGTGGTTTGGTGTAGTATTATTATTGCCATTTAGCTTGTATGGATGTCTCTACAGACTTTTCAAACTAAGTGTGGTCCCAAAGTTCTTTAAAAACAACATAAAAGTTAAATTAATAAGACTCCATAATTTCCTTTGAAAGAAGCTTAAAAAACCGATACGATGCAGTTTTCACAAAACAAAATGATAGTAAGAAAATGAGATGGACGTTATGAATATTCAATATGGCGGACAGCCAGCAATTTACATCAGCAGCCTTGGCTTATTGCGATTGAGTCGATTTAATTATTTCACTTTTTCAAGTTGCAGATATTTATTTATGCATTGAATAATAATTTAATTTTAATAGATTGATAAAAGTACTAAATACTTATTTTGTTTGCTGCACAGGCTTATTTTATTTGAATCGAGTTCAAAATTGATGCGGTGTTTATTTTTTAAGCTTTTCTACGAGTATGTTGCGCTGCTGCGCTAAGTCTAGAATAAAAAATATTAAATTCAGTTGACTTCATTGAATCCCTCAATTAAATTAATCTTGATTTAAATACATATAAACAGACACCCAAACGTCGAGTTAACATTTAATATGTAATTATATGCCATAAATCCGGTTATAAAGTGTTTTATTTAATAGTATGAAAAACCGTAGAGAAATTCGTTCAGTAGTTCTTAAGTTCATCCAATCTGCACCGACTGACAAAGCTTCTTATTATATCTAGTTCTGTTATATTTTTTGGAGATTTATTTTTATAATTGTAAATGTATTTCTAAAAGTGTCTTTTTCTTTAATTAAGGCAGATAAATCAACTGCGTCACGTAGTTACGATTTTGTTAGCCAATAAAATAAATTGACAAAAAATTTTAGCAAGCTTATTGGTTTACCACCCAAAACCTCCTCGATATCTATAACTTAGTATTAAGATCAGTTAATATTGATGGCATTACAGTAGGGTTATTAAAAAGAGTTACCAAAGATAAAGGTTACGTAGCGCCATCTACCCGCGCTGCATGGAAACTACGATAACGACAAGACGAATTCGCTCAACTATTACGTTGAAAATGTACCCAAGAAAGCGATGTCCTAGTTTTGATTTAGTTTCCTGGTCAATGAAATTCACAAAAATATTTAAAATATAAGTTGTTAGTTAAAGAATCTGTTAGCAAAACCGCCCACCCTAATTTCCTCTATTCATGTCCTGTCCTTACTGGGTTGCCTTGTTTGAGCGATAAGGCCGCCTTTGTGCAAATGGTTTTAAATGCATTTTAAAATGTTACTAATGCTGTTGGTGTATTTACCTGTGAAGCTGCAAACGGCAATCAACATTAGATTTAACACCAATGTTTTGGCCCACTGTACTGTACTACATCCCGACAGCAAATATCTTGCCGTAGCTCGTGGCCTTACAACCCATTTACATGGAAGTGGATTTTTTTTTTAATAATTACATATTTTAAATTAACACGTATTTCTAACTATAAAAGCGTATAATGCTATCCTCATATTAAATAACTAGCTGTTTCGCGCGGTTTTACCCGCGCCATTTCAAATCCCGCGGGAGTATCGAGATAAAAAGTAGCTTATTCGCTATTCCAGACTGTAAACTATCACTATACCAAATTTCATCCAAATCCATTAAGCTATGATAGAGGAACAAACATCCAGACATGCATACGTCCATCCATTCACATTATAATATACAAAATTTTAGTTTGCTTTTATTCGATAGATGTCGCTGTACGTCGATTAAATCGCGCAAGAAAAGCTATATTTATTTTGTTGACTACAATTATTGGTCCTCACTTTCACGATTATAATATTAGTAGGATAAGATTGTAGGGTCTGCTTACAGCCAAGCCATTTTTTGGCTTTTATTACACGCTGATCTTTAAGTTCATCTCAGTTGACCCTTTCTTTAAAGAACAAGGCCAAAACTTGGTACCTAAAACTACTTTTAGTATAAATTTACAAAATTAAGGCTGATCTATAGCAAGAGTTTGACGTCAATATATGGAGCAATGTGCAATCATAAGCTAGTTAAAACTCGAATAACTAAAGATATCACAGTTTTGCAGTAAAGCACTAACTTTTAAATCATAACTCCAGTTTATGAAAAAAATACTTTTGATTCCATCACGGCCACAATCAAAATGGCGCAATAAAGTGTAATATTGAAAGCTGTTGACCTATTTTGTATTAGATTACATGGAGGTGGAATATGCTGCAATGTAACTTTTCAAAAATAACTAGCGTATTGTCGTTTTTGATAAATCGGACCATGATCTTTTAAGTAATAATAAGATTCTCCACCAAGAGCTCGCTCTGAAATACGGTCTCAATCAGAAACTGCCTTATTACCAGTACACGCCGGAGACAGTTCTCGAAAACGGCAGCGCCAAGCTCTACTGGGATCGGCCCATTATCACGGACAGGACTATTCTAGCGAATAAACCTGATATCGGGTTAATGGACCGATCTTCATCCAAGAACTCTTATAATTATAAATCAGAAGTTTGAGTGATACTACCATGAAAATTCCTCCGGAAATTCCGCACTTAAAAAATCTGTGGCACCTCTATTACAAACATGCAGTTCCTGCTCTGTGTTGGCGAGGCAACAAACGGCTACGGTCGTTTTTGTAACATTTTTGATAAAATCTGCGTCGCCGGGCCTTTTGCGAATAGTGAATTCATTTTGTTGATGCTCCGCAGAAAAGATTAAACGAAAACAGCTTTTTCTGCGGACTGTATGAATTTGGACAAAACGAATACACCTTTGTATAACGGATACAAAGGTTTTATGTTTGACATATGTTGTGTGTTTTGTTTTACTATTCGTTGTTTGTGAGTTAGAGTTATTGCGAACATCTCACAGGACTGTGATGACATGTTTCTTCGTATTAGATAATAAAAATATTGTATATCTCTACTAATATGATATAGCTGGAGAGTTTGTTTGTTTGTCTTTTGAATTTAACAGCTTAACTCTTGAAGTTCCAAGAAATTCCTGTGGGATAATTACCCCGATAATTACTGAGAAACTGAGAATCCGCCGCCTGCCACTTCGATCGTGAAACGGAGTATGTAAAACTATATGCACTAAATCCATTTAAAAAAAATGTTATGATTATAAATCGCCTAAGCTTAGTGCAGTTGTGCTTTTTCTAAGACAGCTGTGGCGAAAAATCACCTAAAAAACAATAAGAAATACTTATATACTTTAAGTTGACACAAAATAGCCTTAAGATTTGATCAAACGAGTCAGTAAAACTGACTCAAAGTTGCCCAACTTATCGATAGTATATGTTAAGAACAAGTCGTGGATGGATGTGTACCACTTTCGCTCTTATAATCACTTTCAACCAGGAAGCATGGAAAACAAAGGTCTCATCCTTATTATGTAAAAAAGCTTGCTAATAATACTTGAGCACGTGCAGCAAAATGCAAGTAGTGCATTTATTTATATCTATCTGTGAATACAATTTACTAACTGCAATAACTTCTGCCTTATTTAAAAAAAAAAAAAAACTATTTAATCGTGCTCGTTTAATATCTTTATATAATCCCGAGGTAAGAAAGAATAGTCTAATTTATTCTTACATACAATTTGACATAATATCTAAGAAAGAGGGAAAGTGACTCCGCCTCAAGTGGCCAGTCGGGGCATGGTAATCTGACCGCGTTTTCTAAAGCTGCGATTTTGTTGATGAGCGGAAACGACAAACGCGATTTTGTTTTTTTTTTTCGATGCTTCATCATTACTTCATTATTCAAATTTGACCTGTCTGTAATTTGGTTTAATTCTAGTTATTTCAACCGATTTTTATGATGATGTTATTGTCCTTCTCAAAAATTTTTTTTTACATTTGTGATTAATTTAATGCTTGATACTTCATTTCCTCGGGTGTGGTTTTCAGATTAAGGGTTGGTGGTAGGATCCCTTCTGGGTCCGACTGGCTAGCGACCACCCTTTATACAAAGTCTGCCGCCAAATGTTACCGCTCCGGCGGTAATGTGTTCCGGCAATATTGTATAAAGAGCCAGTTCCTTCCTAAACCCGTGTGCTTTCATCTTCGACCTCATCGTCACTTACCATCAGGTGAGATTGAGGTCAAACGCGGGTTTAGTCACTTATAAAAAAAAAAAAAGGGTACTCATTGCAATCATCTGGTAAAAGAAGGCTCTCAAAAAGATAGGATTCTTTTTTCCTAACTAGAGCTTGCCTCGCCACCTTGCGCCGGATCCTGTTTTCTGACTATAGGACGATAGAATTTTAAATGAGAAGGTCGTTATTTTCGTACCACTTTACAGTAGAACACTTTTCTGAATTTATCTATTGAGTATGTATACATATACACTGTAATATTTTGGTGATCTTACAAACGCATCTGGATTAGTGTATTTGCCCTATCGAATTACTTGACAACATTTAAAATAGATTTGAAGTGGTAAGTACCATCATCATCATTCAGCCAAGAGACGTCCACTGCTGGACATAGGTTTTCCCATGTAAGTACCTACCACTTTTACAATTATTAAAAAAAATTAAGAACTTATTTTATACCGTTTATAATATAAACATTAAAATAGCAATTGTAGTAGGCACGTATCTCATTCTTTGTCTATACATTCAAAAATATCAACATCACTCTTTAATGATCGGCATGTACCATTATCCAATCATTTTAATTGGAAAAAATTGTCACCACTTCAAATCTACTTTAAATGTTGTCAAGTAGTTCTATAGATCAAACACATTAACCCAGAGGCTTTTGTAAGACTACTTATATATCAGGGAATATATTTGGTTAAGGGCACAATGGACGTCTATGGAATATTGAATGGAAGTCTATGATGAATATAAATACAGCCCAAATATGCGAAGAAGCACTTTCTTATTTTAAAAGTATTACCTGTTAAAGAAGGTTATTGTTATTTACTTAGGCACTTGTGTACCTTTGTGAGTATTTTTTATGAACACTGAAATTCTTTGTTGTTATTCTATCATTGAGCAAGCATTGTGTTATGGTTCCATTCAATATTTTTTAAAACATAAATAAATTTTTAATTTTAATTTAATCCAAAAAATAAATATACGATTTTATGATGGAATGCATATTTCGAATGCAGTGAACTATATAATTCAAATTCCACGAAAACTGAACTTTTGCATCAAATCATTGTTTCAACGAACTGAGCTTTAGCAAAATCAATAAACAGAGTTCACCCAAACTAAAATATACAGAACCAAAACAATACAGAAATGTTGTTTCCTCCAAAATATTATATATATAATATATACCTGACCTGAAATTTTAGCCATACTGATTTTTAAGTTTAATAGGTCCGTTTATGTGAATCTAATTTATTCAACATCCTAACTCTTGTCTATTCAACATAGGTAAGAATACATCTTTACCTATGTATTCAATTAAATTAAATTGACAAGGACTGTCTGTCCAAGAAATGATAAGCCGTTAAGAAATTTATGTACAATATTAAAATTATATACAATATGATATGACAAACAATAAGTATAAAATTTTGATTTTTTAGGAGATTCTAGTAAAAATGGTAAAAAACAGGTTTTAGTCTAAAATATTCCACCCTTAATGGCGTCCGCCTCGCTACCGCATATGCGAAACAGCTTAGCTTATGAATATGTCCTACTCCCTAACATTGCAGGGCTGCCAACCGTATGGACCGTATAATTGGCAAAGACTGACGACTAAAACACGGCTTTTTATTGCGGCATTAACAAACTAAAGACTCGGTGGTATTATGGAACTAAATGTCAAGAGACACATAATACTGTGTTTTCTTTTCTCGTCGCTTACTAGTCATCGTTAGAGGTAATAAATTAATGTGATGTTAGTATTAGCGAACTTATAAATATGTATAAGCATTTCATGGCTTGTACAAATAAATGTAACAAAATTTCAAGCTGGTGTTGAAAGCTTTTTCTTAAAGCCTCAGTATTCAAATTTACATAGAGAGTTTTTTTTATGAAAACCGCTCTAATTGTGTATTAATAGGTAATTATAATTTCCTTAAATGCGATGGCAATTAAAAAAATTGCATGAACAGCTGAAGAAATCAAAAAATAACCTTCGAAGCCTACAATTCACACGGATTAATAATTACAATGAATGACAGGCTTTAAGGCACACATTTCAGTGGCATGTCATTACTTATTCAACAGTGTATCAGAAGGCAGGCTGAACCACTTATAATTGATGATCAATAATTTAGTAGCCACGTTTCAACAGGTTGTACACGATTTTCTTTCAGTTTTAGATAAGTAATGTGTTTGGAAAGTAAATAATTAAGTTTTATTTGTGAAATCTGCCCTGATCGTAATATTAATTAGCATTTCGTAAGGTGTTTACTTAGCGAGAATCTATACTAATATTATAAAGAGGAAACCTTTGTATGTTTGTATTGAATAGGCTCAAAAACTACTGGACCGATTTCAAAATTTCTTTTACCATTACTTAGAGGGATTCTTCCGAATCCGTATAGGCTACTTTTTATCCCGAAAATCCCGCGGGAATCGAACTTGCGCGGGTAAAACCGCGCGCAACAGCTAGTTTAAAATAATCCGACTAATCTGAGTGGCCACCGCTAGCCATCCGCCTGGCTAGCAACCACCCATCATACAAAATCTGATGCCAAATATCACCGTTCTAGTAATATTGAATGAAGAGCCAGGTCCTTCCTAAGCGCGTGTGCTGTCATCTTCGATCTCATCTTTAGTTACCATCATGTGAGGTCAAACGCGGGTTTAGCCACCAACAAAAAAATGTGTATCTGAAGTTTTGCAGCTAACAAAAGAATTAACCTATTAACCTCTGTATTCGTGGTTGACTGTTACGACACCTGTAGCAAGAGTTTCAGCAATACTAATTGAAAGTAATCTATACTAATATATTATAAAGCTGAAGAGTTTGTTTGAACGCGCTAATCTCAGAAACTACAAGTGGGATTTGAAAAATTATTTTTGCATTTGATAGCCCAACTCTTGAGAAAGGTTATAGGCTATATTTTATCCCGAAATTTCCACGGGTTAAAAAGTTACGCGGGTAAAACCGCGCGCGGTGGCTAGTTAAGTAATAAAATAGTAATTGAAGGGTATATAAGATATGTCTAGGTTAGAGCCACAGAATTCAAAAAAGATAAATATAAACCCATTAAAATCATATTTCGTGAAATTAGCAAAGCCTTTCAAAACAAAACTGAAAATTGAAACCCACCACGCTTAGAAATTCATTGAAAGACAGATTTAACATATTACACGCCAAGGCGTAATTTATCAAGTTCCCACTAGTAATAGGCCTCGAGGCGACCTTTATCCACTGGCTGATAGCCAGAATGCCCGCAGGCAGACCAGGAATGGTACGGTTGGACTCTTGCACCTCATTTTATTGTTGACTAGCTGAGGCGCTTTAAGTCTGGAGCATAGCGGTAGCGGTTTCACGACTCCTACAAAAAAGTATCAATTTTGTGGTCTTATATGAAAATCGAAAACTCTATGCCGAATTCGGCGTACGCATTGCTCTGGTTTTTATTCATATTGGCCGATAGCCAATGGCAGGAATGGAACGGCTGGACTCTTGCAACTCATTCGATTGTTGACTATCTAAGACGTCTGGAGTAGAGCGGTGGTACTTCGAAATTCAAAAAAATCAAAAAGTTTTATTCATCTTAGGAATTTCACAAAACACTTGATGAAGTCAGTCATCGCATACTTCGGCTTTAACTAGTTGTTGATAGTTGTTAAATAAGATATTACAGTAGACCAAGAGACAAAAAAAGCCGGCGGAAAAAAACTCTTGGCACTCTTTTTCAGTCAGAATTATCAAATTAATACAAATAGGTACAGTACAAATTGACCGTAACATGAAAAAAAACAAACACAAGACAGCTAATTGTGAGAGCCAATGTCATGCCACAACCAAATTGCTTACATAGCAGATGCAATGAGCTATGGAAGCACAATACGAACATGACATACTGGGACCAGCGTATTTGAACAAGAATGGAATAAAATAGTCATAGTATCATTAGCAAAACGACCTGGCACCGCTAGCAGCACCCGTTCACGAGTTAACGCAAGCACCAGCCATCACCCTCCTCAACCATATTTTAGGGAAGAGGGTGACCCGATACCCGACGCTACCACTAGCCATGCCGCCTGAGGGAGCATGACGTTCTTGCTGTTGTCTTGACAAGAAAATAAGTGAGTGGGACAGTCACCAGCATGTCATATATATACCGCACAGCCAAGCCGTAAACAAAATTATTAAGTAATTGGAAACTTTTAGAAATATCCTGTTGTGCTCAATCCCATGCCTTTTTATCATCTAAGTAATCTTTAGTTTTATAATAAGCTTTTCGAGATAGAGTGTTTTAATGATTGATTTAAATTTATTGAATGGCAGGGATTGAATTGACTTCGGAATTCTGTTATATATACGTATTGACATTCCAATAAATGATTTGCTGCTTTTAGCCAGCCTTAATTTAGGAAACGCTAACTTATGGTCGTTCCTAGTTCTTACAGAGTAATTTGTATCATGGTTATCTTTCCTAGTTTTAAATTTATTACTATTCTTATAAATATACATAATGTTTTCATAAATATATTGTGATGCAAGGGTCAAGATACCAATCTCTGTAAACTTTTCTCGAAGAGATTCTCTGTTTCCAAGTTTATACATTCCACGAATAGCCCTTTTCTGCAGTGTAAATATCGTGTCAATATCTGCGGCATTGCCGCATCGACGACTTGAAAAAGAAGGATTAATTAATTATTGTATCCAACATCAAAAATACTGTGCCGCATTCGGCGTACGCGCTGCTCTTGTTTTTATATATTAGCCGATAGCCAGAATAAAACCTATTCAACAGCTCCGCCGTTTGGAGCAGTTTATAGCAGAGTGGTGGTGAAAAGAAGGATTTATTTAAAATCTTTAATTAGTAAGAGGCTATATCTCGCTTGTCTGCGCATTGGCTAGACCTTGTTTACCGTCAGTATTTTCGCGACACTATGTTAATTGACACTATTATGATAATAGTTCAAGAGTGGTTGAAGAAACAAAAACGTCGAGTTTTAATCAATGCACCTATATATGTCTAAAACTGTTTAGTTAATGACTGAGTGACTGACAGACAAAGTATAACCATAACTACTGGGCTTAGAGAGCTAAAATGTGGAACATAATTTTTTTAGCGGGTGTAGGGAAGCATTAAGGAAGTCCCATTATCGTAGTTCTCGAAATTCCCACGGTAACGGGAAATAGCGGACTTCTTAGTTTGAATGAAATATCTTATTCTTTGAGTGCATGGATATGAAATCTGGTATAAATGTTCTTTCAGTGAGTGTCTGGCTGTATTATGAACGGAGTTTCTGAAATTACAACAGGAAGGGTAGATAAGCGCGTACGACATTGCCGGAAATAGCTCGTATAAAATATTCGTGATATATAGATAGACTAGCTGTTGCCCGCGGCTCCGCTCGCGGTTTTAAAATGTTTATGATCATTACATAAACTTATGTAAGTATTTAATTATGGTATGCCCGAGTTTAAGTATTTTAATAATTCGTAACATTTACGCAGAGCGAGACGCAGCTTGATGTTCTCGAACAGAATCAAGTCTTGCCTAACGTTCTTCATTAGATTCTTGGGACCTAATGATCCTCGATCTTTTAGCTGCTCTTGAATATTGTGAAAGATTTGACTTTCTTCTAGGTATGGTTATTCTTTTTAAAAGAAATACGACAGATTAATTTTTCTTTTTGCAATTGAAATCTAATTGACTGCTCTCCTGCGTTACCGGGTAGGCTACCATGTCACGAAGATCAGTGAAAAAGAAAATACTCAAAACAACATAAGCCCGAAGGCATCTTATGTACATGAATGGGAGTTTTAGCTAGTTAAACAAAGCTGATGATGAAAGAGATGATATTGAGTTTTAACTATTACCGCCTTCACCACGTGGAGGTACTCCCAGCTTATGTTATTATGACTTTAGAAATGTTATTTTTGGAAATACTTTATATTCATTATAATTAAGTTTCATTGTCATCCGATCAGTGTTTTCTGTTTGTAGCGTGTTCAAAAAGACTTTTTTTATTTCTTACACTCAATAGTATTGTTTGGGAAACTATTCAATATACGGACACTTCTTATTACTCTTTTGTTGTGATTGGGAGTGTGCACGATGATAGCCACGGACGGAAAATGTAAATTCTTGATTTGTTGATATTTTCATTTAATAGGTAATTTAAATATTTAATAAAAAGTTATTCGGAATTACAAAAACATATTTTTATTTACTCATACTATGTATTATGTATGTAGGTATTTCATTTACCAAATATTGAGGACTGTAATAAACTAATGCACAAACATACATGCAAACTAAGTATTATCACCACGGTCAACACTGTTTAATAAATTATGAGGTACTTGAAATTCGATAAACTCTCAATATTTGCATAATTCTTTCCACGTGGGTTCCTACTCGAGCTATCTCGTAATTTTGTTGGGTTTCATAATAATCACTTATTGAGAATTGGCATATTTTCCATAAAAATTAAGGTAAGAATAGGTAAATTTCAATTAAATAGATTTGACAGTTCCCATCCCCACCCCCACCACATCACCAACATGGTGAAGGATTTAGATTTATTATTAATTTGTAGGACACATGAAAATTCGGAATAAATTAAGGAATAAATTAATAAGGTAATATAACCTCACCGAATCGAAACCATATCGAGTTTTAATATGGGATATCGCCATCTATCGGTAGGACTGAATTTGATTTGCATACAGACAAACTTACAAACAAACATACAAACAGACCAAATTTTTTTATCAGAAGAGAGAATATTAAATGTTCAGACACGTTTTTATTACTCTTTTAATATAATGTAAAGATGGAGTAAGGGATAGTGCCATTGGCATTTGCCTTGCCATCTATCGCTAGGATTAATACTAATAAATTTATTCGATTGCTTTTTGTTTCAACAACTCAATAAGGATTTTCACCATAATGAAACCATATCGAGTTTTAATGAGGAATATCTATCGGTGAGAAGAAACACTAAATCACTATGTTGACTTCAAAAAATTAATAATTATGCACTAATTTTCCAAAATCTCGATTTTTATATGTCAGCAGAATAGAACAACAAACAGACAGACACAAAAAGACATTTTTTTCTTTCAAATTCTTACTTTTTTTTCATTTCTTAATAACCTTACATATTTTTTTTGAAAAAGTATTTCATGTTCACACGTTATTATTTACTGTTTTATATATACATATGTGTTATTATTATTATTAGGGGTTTTGGGACTATATGAGCAGTCTTGTCCGCTCGTCACACTGCGACCTAAAAGATCTATTGTGTGAGTCCCAATTTATAACTCGCCGCACACTCCAATGGAGTCCAGGAAATTTAGGATTTTCCTTACGGCGATGCTCCTAATCTCTTTTGGATCCAGCTCGTGCTTATCCAGGTGAGCGAAACGCTTGTGCATGACTGCGGGGCAGTGGCACAGTAGGTGTAGAGGGGTTTCCTCTGCGCTTTCGCAGTATCTGCAGAGCGCCGTTTCAGTGAGACCCAGGTTGGACATATGCTTGTTTAGTTTGCAGTGTCCCGTTAGTGATCTTGCCACTGCGCGTAGTTGGGGTTTGTTAAGAGATACTACCGATTCTGTGTATGACTTGGAGTATCCCTCTATCAGTTCCCTTGAGTGTCTCATGCCTAGTGAAAGTTCCCAGAGGCTTTTGCTTTCTGAGAGGCACTGGGTGGTGAGTATTAGACGCGTCAGGCTCTTCGGGATGCCGCAGAATGGTTCTGGACCGTATCGGCTACGCATTGCTCCTGCCCTCGCGAGTTCATCAGCGGCTTCATTGCCGTCTATACCGGAATGGCCCGGAACCCATTTAATACAAACTCTATTATGGCTTGCCAGCCTGTTTAGCGTTTCATGGCATTGCTTCACCAGTTTGGAGTCAACCCTTGAAGAGTCAAGTGCCATTAGTGCAGCTTTGCTGTCAGAGAAGATGTATATGGTTTGCCCTTTGTAGCCTCTGTTTAGGCTGATTTCCGCACATGATAGAATGGCGGTGATTTCAGCCTGGAAAATCGAGGGGTAATGACCCATGTTGCAGCTAGCTCCATACTTGGGTCTCACCCCGTGAATTCCATAGCCAACCTTGGTTATACATATGTATGTAAAGATAGATGTATGATAAATATTGATACATAATAAAAAAAATATAATAAAAAAAATTACGTGATTAGGATCGTACCCACGACCTTAGACTCATGGTCGGTCTACGCGCAACTGAGCCATGAGTACTTCTGATCTGTATGCGCAACATCTCCACCATATTCTAGTAAGTTTTAGGCATAACTTTAAAAAATCTATTACAATTTTTTTAGATTCTAGATTTTTTTATGTCTGCAGAATCTGCTCATCATCCTGGACAACTTTTGTTAAGGCGTCATATCTATATTTCTTACGGTTTTGATGATCCCTTAAGGGTTCTGCATCAGGTGTTCCAGTAACTGAAATAAAATATACCCTATATGTTGCCCCGGCTTCACAGCTATACAACAAAAAAAGTTTCATTCAAATCCGTCCAGCGGTTCCAGAGATTAGCGTGTGCAAACAGACAAACTTACAAACAAACAGACAAATTTTTTTTTTCAGATTCTTACTATTTTTTCATTTCTTTATAACCCTAGATAATTTTTTTTGTAAAAATATTAAATGTACAGACACGTTTTTTTTACTGTTTTATTATATGTATTGATAGATATTTATTTTATTCACATCAAACACACATACATATAATCAAGCACAAATACACATGCATATTGATAAACAAAATCAAAAAAAACAAGAAAACACAAAATAAAGTAAATATTTTTCAGTAAATTAAATTTGTTTAGTAAAAATGTATGCTGACGCAAAATGGCGATAACTCAGTGAGACGTTTGCATTTAAGCAAACCACCGATTTTCAGTTACCGCCATAATTATATATGATTATATTCAGTTCAAAAAGTTTTTCAATAATTCATTATTTTAAAGTTATTTAGTGCAACAAACACAAATAACTTTTAATTAGATCAATCTAATGTTTATTATAGTGCGGAAACGATTCTGAAAATTTTACATCCTTTTTCTCAGATTTTTCTGTGCATTTTAGATTAGAAACGGACGTTAAACCTAAACGGAGGTAATAGCGATTCTACGTAGACAATAGCTTAATACTGCAATCACTTAATGTATTTTTATTGCTGGTCCGCATTTGACCTCCGTCTTCAAACTTGATTTTAAATGTAATTGATATTCTTTAACCTCCTGGATTCTAGCGTCATACCTATTATATTACATAGAGAATTAAAATTTCGTTCCAGAGCCATGTGTGAATTATTTCTGGAAATAATCGTTTTAGGATAGTTAGCGGTCCATTGTAAACTAGAATAAGTTATATTAACATCGTTTTTACTTTGACATGAAAGTGGGATCGTCACTCGCATACATGCGGTAATTAATTAAAAAAAATATGATTCCGATTCCTTATTTTTCACGATAATTGTATATGTATTGTACTTATAATATACCCACGTCGCTAATAAACACATTATTACGTCAAATAGTCATCAATATTCTGCTTTGTGATCAAAAACTTTTTTATGTCATTACGAGAGTTCTTAATCTAAACTGTGACTTATTGTCAATGTCATATATTTATTAAATTGGGTCTTAAATAGTTAGTGTTTGCAGCCTTAAAGCGGCTACACACGACCCTAAAATCACTGGCGATATCGGGACAGTGGTGGGGAGGACCCTAGATCGTATCATAAATCGTCTCGTGTGTAGGCAAATCCTACCCGATTTTTATCGTCCCTAAATCGTGCCGAGCGAGCTCACGATTTAGGGACAATTATCGGCAAGGGAGCGTTGTCAGTACGTGTGTAGCGAAATCAGGATTGATTTCTACGCAGTCTGCGCTCGAGTGCCGCGACGATACGACGTGCTTGCGGCTATAATTGTTTATTTAGCGCGAAAACGTGGCGAACGAGAAAGATCGAGAAGCGTGGACCAAAGCTATTGATCTATTCAACGATTTACCATATTTGTAGGATAAAAAACATAAAGATTATTTCAACCGCGACATGAAATAATCTTTATGTTTTTTATCATGAGGACATGAGACAGGAGGCATTCAAAATGCCTTCAAGAAAAAACTTGAGAATATGCGTACTACGTATGGAAGAGAGCTACCATATTAAGGAGCTCTTCAAAACACTCAAAATCCATTCTTAAAAAGTTTCTAAAATCATCTGCTTCTAAATGTCTCATCACGTTCATGTGGCTAAGTTCATGAAGTTTCATCAACCAGTTTTTAACCCAGGTCTTCCTTTTTCGTCTCTGGTTAGGTGGCATCGTAGTAAGTGCCAAAACAATGCCTATTTTCTGCTGTTTTGTGAGTGTCGGCGGCATCTCGGAACAACGAGCAGTCTGTTGCACGGTCGGTTTCGTACTGACTGGCAGGGACGTGTGTAGAGTAGTAGCCGATTTCATCCCCACTACCGCTGTCCCGATATCGCCAGTGATTTTAGGGTCGTGTGTAGCCGCTTTTAGGCGAAGACGAAATCATATCACAGTTCTAAGCATAGATGAATATAAGTACTAAAGTATAGATGACCGTCTCGCGGTTTTTGCACTTTAGCGCCATACAGTATCCACTCTAGGAACCTTTTTGACCAAAGAAACCTTAGAATGCAGCCCGGCCGTACCGCGCCACTTTCATATTTTCAGAAATTCGAATTACAAGTTATTACTAGTGCGCAATTATAATTTGATTCGAGTAACGAGTCAAATTTAAACTGCGCAATAAAAATAAGTTGAAATAAACTGCACAAAGCATGATGCTATGGGAATTGGAATTAATAAAAAATATGCATCTCAGACAATTATTTATTTCTTCTTAATATATTTTTTTAAATTTTTTTATTTGTTTTTGATATAATAATTGTAGGCCATAGATTTGTTCGGGTCGTCTTCGTCAAACTCAATGCTTTTGCTACACAAATTGTTCACCTCCTTGCACCAGTCATTAAAAATCAATGCAATTCCTTTTCTTATCTCACTATCTCACTAGAAAGTCAGTATCCTACGTTAAAATATCACTTCACAAAAGTAAAATCTTCAATTCGAGATCGTAAGAACGCGAAGAGTGAACACTCTACTCAACGTACTTTGTAAAAAACACTATCAAAAGAATTAAGCAACTAAAAACACACAGAAAAATAAGCAAATGCAACGATCGCAAAAACTTGATTGATTGGTTGAATACCATACTATAGATACGCTCCTTGGTACTATAGATACATCGATATCGAACGCAGCAAAAAATACAAAAAGTTCCAGTAGTGCCCGGCACGTAGTGCTAGTAGTAATAGAATTTTGGTATTTGTAGGGAAGACGTTTGCTTCTTCTTTGTTCGTTTGCTTCTTCTAAAACTAGCATGGTTCGAAGTAAAGGATATAGATCTCTCTGATGGTGATGAAAATGATAAAACTGCTTATACACCAAGACCTGAAGAAGACAAGGAATCAAGTACTTCATCTTCCAGCTTTTCAGATGAGGAAGCTGTTATACAATCAGTCTCTCTGCAATCTCCTGTAGTAGAGAGCTGACGGGGCTGAGGCTGGTCGTCGGGGTGTACTAACACTCGCGGACGTACCCGTCAAACACCAACACCTATCTCCTATGAGTCAGTTTCAGCCTGTTGAAATTCCATTTTATCAACTCAACTACAAAAAAGTTGAGACGGAGTCGTGGGACTTGAAGAATATTTTTTACAATATATCAATGAGGACATATATATATATTCTATTTCTATTGTTAAGTAAAGACTGTTTGTAACGTTTAAGACTCCTTACAAGTATTAGTAGAGGCTATATGGCTAATAAATATTAATTATTTCAATAATGTTTCATGCAACTTTCTTTGGAATAGAATTCCAATGTAATTTACTTATGACGTAAGAATCCTTACGACACTGAAAACTGAAAACCAGAGTCAATTTAATATGTATATTACATATTAAATTCTTTATTTCAATAACAAATTTTTTTAAATCGTTTTTTTGGCACTGACAGACTTCTAATAAAACAAAAACCGTATGTTATAATGTCTTATAAAATATATATATTTTTTTCTGGAATCCAGGAGGTTAAACAATTGAAGTAACCTATCATCGCTGGATCGTATGTTATTTGTGACATAAGAACATAGTTTGTTCTTATGTCACGCTTATTAGGCTACAAACTGGACGGCAGTGACAGCTACCAGTGAGTGTCACTCTCACACGCTGGCGTCGAGAACGGCCCAGATTCCCCGCGTCGCTACCCGCGCCCCTATCGCTGCCGTCCCTTTGCAGCTTTAAGGTTATTCTTTGCCAAACCCGCACGAACTTGTATAGCTACAATAAGTTCACTTTGCGTTGCGATTATTGCAGTAACAATTATCCATCGAATTAACCTTTTGAAGCATAGACAACATTAAGTAAAATATGCATTATGCATTTTGTCCATGTAGGGCCTGTTACGAAAAGTCCTACCGCCCCTAAGCGTACCGTAAAGGCAACTTTTTCATCTTGAGCAGAAGCAACTACGCTGAGTCTTGTCACTATTCCAAAAAAGTCATGTGCTTAATGCAAAACGACCACTTTGGCGTTAGGGTAAACCTATCTGCCTCAGACGCCAGTGGTTGCGGGTTCGATTCCCGCATGGAAAAAGAAACAAAATGTTCCGTGTCTGGGTGTTTATAGATAATTTATTTATAATAACGTTTTTAAGTTTTTTCATTTAAAATGCTCAATTATTCTTAAATAAATGAAAAATGTGATAAATAAAAATTATCCGACCAGGATTCGAACCTGGGACCTCTCGTTTGCCGGACGAGTGCTCTTCCAACTGAGCTACCGGGGCCTGGCGGTCCGCCTCGAAATTACTTATCACATTTTTGTTTTTACGTTATATTGTTAACGTAGCTCCATCTTATGATAGAGCTTTGCAGCTAAGATCACCTGAGACCAATTTCTTTACAGAAATTGTGAATCCCAAGATAAGCATTGCAATGTTTTTTTTAATAATGTTTTTAAGTTTTTGCATTTAAAATGCTCAATTATTCTTTAATTTAATAATTTATTTATATTCTAGGTTCCCCCTAGTTCGCTACATGGTATCCCATATATAGTTTGGGGTCATGTAGTTGGTGTGGTTGTCTGAGAATTTTTTTATTATTATAATTTTATCGTTGTGTACTGTGCTTTTTATGGATATAAATATGTCTTTAAATCCTTTTATCATCGCTCGGTTCCTTAACCTTCGACCGCATCTTCACTTACCATCTGGTGAGTTGAAGTTGAAAGGCAGGCTACTTAATAGCCGGTTCAAAAGTTGTAATTGAAAAATAACTAACATTTTATTAAAAAATTGATTCCGCTTCTCTTTACTCTAACTACGTTTTGGTGCATGCAAACGTAGACACGCAGCATTGTCTGACTTCTTTGAAGTATACCGATTAACTATTGGGAAAAGTGATGCTATGTTCATTGGCAGAGTATGACAAAAGCACGGTTAAATTCTGTCCAAGTGTTATTGAAAGCGCTTATAAGCGATCTCTTTTTGAATTTATATTGTATTTATTTATTTACACTTTATTGCATATTTACAAAATACATATATGTACAACAGGAAATAAAATTATTCTACAGTAACACAATTGGCGGTCTTATCGCTAGCAAGCGATTTCTGCCAGACAACCAGGGTTAAAGAACTTGTAAAAATAGAGTTGGGATTATTGTATTGAATATTTAATCATCTGCGTGTCGGCAAATGTTTTGGTAGATAGGTGTATGATAGAAGAGATCACTAATGGTTGCCTGGAAAAAATTTTTTGTATGGTAAATTTTTACTCTTTTTTATTTTCGTATTATTTGTGCATATTTTCCGTTGTATACAATAAAGTTTTAATTAAATTTATAAATAAAACATGTTTTAAATATAATATAATATACTAAGCTAATATCATTAAATGTTTGCGAAAATGAAATCAATAAATAAATTATAATTTGGAAACTATACAATTAAAATTGAGATTTGTGCCAAGTATAAACGTGAAAAAGCAGTACTGTTACAAAAATGACGAAAGAATAAGTAAAAAATATTTTAGCTAAAAATTAACTTTATTTCTATAAATGCAAGATCAAATTTTTGTCTTTAGTATGAAAAAATAGTAATCTGGGTTTTGATTATTTTGATGTTCCCTTGTAAGATTGGGGTTTGAGATTACATATTGAAATTCCCTATAAGACATCTATGTGTAGATTCTCGTAAGACCTATGTGTATATTTAAAAAATATGATTATAATAATAAGCCATAGTTTTAAACAATTGCCGATTAACACAAATTTTAAAGCCCGCGGCAAGAAATATTAAATCCCCAACAATGGGAGGCGAAAAACTTCTATAGAAATAATAATAATATATTTATTTTTGATTTAAGATCTAAGAACATCTTCAATTGTGCAATTAATACATGTTGAAACAACCTAATTAATATTAATTAAATTACAAAAATAAGCAATTATTACTAAACAATAAAAAAATATTAATACCTAAACTAAGTAATTATTAGATATAATTTTATTTTAGGTATAAATTGTAAACGACATTTGGTCATAAAAAATCTCCGCGCGTTGAATACTTTGATCAGGCTAAATAATTTTTGAAACAGTTGCATCAACGGATCTTTTAGCTCAATTTATAGTCACATATGAATCTTGCAGTTTATTTTGGAAATAGAAGATCAATATCAATATATATAAAACTGTTCCGTTACTGACTGAGTGACTGAGGTACTGAGTGACTGACAGACAACGTACAGCCGTAACTACTGGGCGTAGAGAGCTGAAATTTGGAACATACATTCTTTAGGGGATGTAGGGGTGCACTAAGGAAGAAATTCCCGCAATTCCCACGGGAACGAGAAATATAGGACTTTATAGTTTGTATAAAAAATCTTATTCCTTGAGTGCACCGATGTGAAACTTGGTGTAAAGGTTTTTCAATGTGTGTCTGGTTGTGTTATGAAAGGAATTCCCGAAATTCCCACGGGAACGGGAAATATATTATAAGGGGTTGGACTTTTTAGTTTGTATGAAAAATCTTGTTCCTTGAGTGTACGGATGTGATACTTGGCATGAAGGTTCTTCAAAGAGTGACTGGTTGTGCTACGAAAAAAATTCCCAAAATTCCCACGGGCACGGGAAATATATGATTTTTAGTTTGTGTGAAAAAAACTTATTCTTTGAGTGCATGGGTGTGATACTTGGTATAAAGGTTCTTTCAGTGGGTGTCTGGTTGTATAGTTTCTGAAATTTCCACGAGAAGGGTAGTTAAGCGCATACGAAGTTGCGGGATAAAGCTAGTATAAGATAAAATTCAAATGTAACCACTGTCTGTACAGACAGTGGTTACTGCACAGAAATTGAACGCTAAAATAGATAAATATATCTTTAGTTCAGTCACAATATTTTCTTTTTTTCTTTTTATTATTATATTATAATTTATAAGTAGCTGTTCTGCGCGGTCTAACCTTTTCAATTTCGTGATCAAATATAAATACAGAGACTTAAGAGAAAGGCTATCAAATTTAAATATATTTTTCAAATCTTGACGATCAGAAGATGACTGCATTGAAATAAACTAATAATTAAGCTTTATAAAATTAGTATACTTTGGTATAGCAAGGTTAATATTTGAAATTGTAGGTAAAATTGAAGGTAAATCGAAAGAGAATTTCTAAGTGTGCCGTTTACTGTTTAGTTTATTTAGCCTTGCCCTTAAAAAAAGTAGGAAGTATTAAATATTCAAACTCGATTACATCGAGTACACATGAACTGCAAAGTTAATTTTTAAATTGTAAGTTAACAAAATGCCAGGAAAGGGCAAAAAGTTTATCTCTATGTTGATTTTAGTATGTTTCTTAATCTTTAGCATTATGTCTTTCTATAAGTTTGAAAATTATCAACATTTAAATTAAATAACTATGTAATTAGGAAATGGGCACTATAATCAAAGTTGGATCTCTGTATTTCGTAAAAAATATGATATGGTATCCATATTATTATACAGGGTCAATTTATAATAGTCTGTGATATTTTAAAATTGGGTTAACAATGATGTGTTGGTTTAAATTATGAAGTAAATTTCTTTTTTATATTTTTCATAAATTAAAATTTCAAAATTATTTTTAATGAATAAAATTTAAGTTTAATCTACACTTCATGACTAGGTACATAGCAAAAAATAAAAATATTTCCGTCTATTTCTTTTAAGAAAATCACTTCACCAAAACAATAATCTTACGCGAATAGTAGATACCTACGCATCCGAGCGAAGGTCGTTGACGCGCGCCCGTGTGTTTGCGTCACCTAGTTACCTACTTAGCGCGGAATCAGCTGTAATTACGTCGTACATCAGGATAAAAGGTGATTCTAATGTCCCACCACACTACTGTTACAGGTTTTTGACTATCAATTTCACGTTAAACTAATTGTATCTAAATACTGTTTTAGTTTTGATCTTCATTAAATTAAAAATGAACTTAAAATAAAGCATTCGTGCTTGTAGTCTTTGTTAAAACAAATAAATTGATTTTACAATTAATTTAATGTTAGAATGACGTGTTAAGTAACTGGAATAACTTTATCTATAACTATGTACAGTGTAGGTATAACGTACAAAAATAACTTACATTTTTACCTTGCGTCCTGTCGCTGATGTTAAATACCGTGCTAGGTATTAGTCACTGATATCTTATCACATTCACAATAACTGCTGTACATGGAGTCCCATTAGCCCATATACTGAACACAAAACCTGTCATGTTTAGCTTATTAATTTTGACTATCCATAAAGTATCCTTATCACTTTTGACAACAGCGATAGGTGGACTCGTCAGTCCATGGAATGTGCTTCAGCAACCAACCATAGACTACACACGCGGAGCATAGGTAGTTGCTTCAGTTCTTGCACTTTCGTAAAGTGGTAAGACTTGAGCCCTCTCGTCGCAGCAAGCGCCGCACCCACGAGCTGCTGACTTCGAAAACCTGAGCCGCATCGTTTGTGCTGGCTATCGGATGCTGTTCAAAACACTCCAGCACGTCTTCTTCGAGTGAACCAGAAATCGAGGTCTGCCGGCGTCTGTGACTGTGGATTAAACGTGCCATAATCGCGTAATTCGTCATTTTTGTTAGCTATCGATTTAGTGTTCGCGCGCGCGAATCTCTGGACAGACTGACGAGCGGGGGGCGTGGCGTGCTTTCAATCAAACATAGTAGGCGCGGGCGCGGCGGCGCGGCGGCGGCTCGAATTTGACTTTCGGCTCGTTTGCTTGTGCTGCGCAAGAACGTATAGGTATTGTTTGGTAATGTAACTAATATTTTATTGTTTAATAGAAATAGATGGAAACGTTTTCTCATCTTGCTATGTAGTCGTAAATTAGAGATTAAACTAAAATTTTATGCACTTAGAAGTATTATGAAATTTTAATTTATGACATTTTTCATAAATTAAAATTTCATAATTTTAATTTATTGAAAAAAAAATTTTTTTTTTTTAAATTCAGACCCACTCCTCATTCTGAATCTGCTATTAAAATATAATTGACTATTATGTGGCGACCCTATATAAAATGATTTTACTTCATTGACGATAGCCAGGATTAACTACTTATATCGTGTTCGATTAAGGAATTTTACATTCTACTTCTAAATGTCAACTTACTTCAAACCAAAATTCAATACGTTTGTTAGTGAACTTTATCCAACATTTACATTGAAATTTTCTTCTTTCAACATACTTCATCGTACAAACTCAGTTCCTTTTACTCGTATAAAGACTATAAAAGAGAGCTACAAGCAGTCTACAGAGAGCAATTAGCAAGAACTAAATGCTCATAGCAGCCAGCCACGCACACTCGACACATCTACTGCAACAAGTGAGTGAAAAACCAATTTAGCATAAATACATTTACTAAAATTACCTCGTTCTAGAAGCTTCATTTGAATTCAAATAGATGCTCGCTTTGACTGTTTTCCGATACAAGCTGATTTGCTTTTCAGGATGTGGCCTTTTTTATTATGAAGGTCGTTTGGTCAAAGAGCTGCTTTTGGAATGAATTATATTTTTTTTCCAAATAAATATCTGTCGGTAATGACGGCACATACACCATTGCAAATTATATAGTATGTATGTTAGAAGCCTTTATGTTTTTGCTATCGGTTCCTAGAAGCTTGATGAAGTCTTCATTTCCAATTCTGATTCCGTTAGAATATCAGAAGAAAATATTAAATGCGTTACTATTCGTTATACATTACCTCCGTTTGAAATTGCATCTAAAACTGTGATATCGTTTTGGTGTAAACGAGTAACAATCTTAGATCTAACCATAATAGCAAACTTTTAGATTTTTCATGGATTTCTATAATTTTTCTTAACATTTCAATTCAAGATTCTTACAAACTTAATAAATTTAATCTAATAAATTTGTTGAACCTGCATAAAGATTTCATGGTAACGCTCATAAGCTCTAGTGTTAATTCAAGATCAAACATAGGCATCTAAAATTTAAATTCACTGTATAGCGATACAAACAAGTGAACTATTGAAAGAAAGGATTTAGAAGTCTGTAATGTCCAGCTGAGGCCTGAACAACGCCACTTTCTACACAAATTAGTATGCGTTGAGCACAATACACGTTTGGAAAATTCGAAGCTATTCTCACAATAACAAGAGTACGTACAGTTAGCATAAAAAGTCGATGACCACAATAAGATTTTCCCAATCGCTATAAACCATAATTATTATGCTCATCAAGACCTGGGCCAAATTTATGATTATAATAAGGCCGAAATAGATGACCATCACTTTTTTAAGTCACTATACAAAATTATGGCCACAAAACCTCAGGGTTCCCTTAGAATATCAGCGCTAAAGTGCATAGCTGAATGGACTTCAGCTTTATGCTGAGAGGGATGCCCTTTTTCTGCACCTCAACCGAGACACTATGTTTGTTTTTTAGATTTAAGTATTGTCTGTCTTGACTTCTAGGCTTGGTTTTGTAAGTCTTGAAGGTTGATGTGAAAATAAATTTTACTCTATTCTATTCTAAAACTCATTAATTTATTTATTCAATAACACACAGCCATCCTTACAAGTGCTTAACCTAATGCAATGGCGTTGCCAACAAACTGCATAAAAACATCCACAATTTCACCACTTCAACAGCGTTATCGCTGGCGTCCATCAGGCAAGTAGACAATGATCCACCAGGGGCCCGATTCTTTAACTTTTAACATTAGATATGTACGGTGTCGTGCATGTTGTTCACCTATAGTTCTCCTAGTGACATTGTATAGGCAGAATACTGGCAAAATGTCACAAGTTTACATAATGCACCTTAATGTGCCCTAAAGGTGCATTATGTTGACATGTAGTAATAACTTATAATCGGGGCCCTGATCATTGATTGCGAGGAATGCAAAAAAGCTGACTGTACATTACATCTCTTGAAGCGTGGCCTGGAGGTAACGCGACAGGAGATAGACGGCCCGGCGATAACCGGTTTAGTAGCCGCCCGTAATGTACTAATGGTAATTGGGTTGATCCAATGGATGTACTACTATTGCTAACTTGTAATTGGATTTTTGGTTATCAATGAAATTCATTGATTTAGAGGTTGATGTGATTGTGCAGTTTAGTATACAGGGTAGTATGCAGGTAGTGTTTTGTTTTGTGATCGGGTGATTTGTTTAATTTAGTATGTTTTTTTGCTTCACAAAAAAGGCTTGTTTTGGGTGCATGTTATATGTATTACCTACAAGGAAGAAGTAAAATGAATTAACTTTAAATATTTCGCTGAGAAAAATTTGCACACTGCTATCAGCGGTTGAGTATGATGTACTTACCTAGTTTTAAGATCTTGTCAACCATATTCAGCAAATAAACGAACTCTATTCTATTCTAGGATAAATGGCGATCCTATTAAAGACCAATTAAAAATGTTTCCAAAAGACTTTTTTCATCTCTCTATAAAACTATTTCTTTTGCTAAATATGGAAAAGTTAGCTATGGTTATGTGCAAATATTTCTTTTAATATTCCTTGGTCAAAGGTTTTTCAAATTGTCTTATTCTTTTGCGAAAAAAGGTCATTCATCTCTTGATTGCATGAAAACGCAATATACGTTCATATTTTTAATTACTTTTTGGAAGCTGCAGTTGTGGTGTGGCGTATTCATAACGGCTTTTGCTGGCTTTGGCTAGAGCGACGAGAATTCCCAGTTTATTTCCTTTATTAGATATTTTTACGATTCTAAATAAGATACCTGCATAGTTTATTTAGCATTGTTTAATTAACAACTACGTTCATATCCTGATTTTTTTACTTTTGAAATACATAAACTTCAACTTTTGACTAACTTACCACAATGTTTAGTAACAAAAATGTCAATAACTTATAGAAATTGATATAGACCTTTTTTTTGACTGGAGGAAATCGTGCAATCACGTCCCCGACCGCTCAAGGGGGAGCGGCGTGGTATGTGGGGATGATCCGGCAGAACCATCCACTAAAAACGTCCAGGTGTACCTCATCCCCGGCGGGGGACTTATATGGACCTAGACACGACCACATACTATTTGTTTCTCTAAATTTCATAGTGTCCATAGTGATTACTTAACAACCCACAGTATCTACAGTTTAATATGCGGCTTTTACTCAAACGTTATTGGTTATGGTCGCTGGTGTCCGACTAGTTTTGGGCAGCCGCGACTGCACTCAACCCTGAAGAAGGACTCCTTAAGAGTCCAAAACTAGTCGGACCTCTCCGACAATAACCTATGCGCGAAAACCGCATATTAAACTTTAGTTAGGACTCACAAAATATGTTTAAATTAAAACCACATTAGGACTATAACTTAAAATAAACTTTAATATATACAATAAGAAATCATTTCGATATGATCTAAAATGGTGACTAATCGTAGTTATTAAGTACCGTACTCGTAAATCGTTAGGTGACAGGTAAAAGTCACTAAGTGACATACAGGTAAAACTATAACTACTTTAGTTCAAATTAACTTTTACTTGTTTAGCAACCAACACTTTTTTTGTTATTTATACGCCTATGGATGCATCTATGGCTATAACATCTTTTCCTTCAAAACTATACAACCTAAACTTTTGCTGCTTTAATTTTGCCTAAAAAGTGAATGCGTTCAGCAAGATCATAACATTGTGCATTATCACCGTTACTGGCTGGAGTGTTGCCAACAACAGCTGAAAATGCCTTTTAAATTGTACCGTTTATAGAGCTGTTTCAAGTTGATGAACTTTTGCAATTTTTTGACAGTCTTGTAATAGAGTTCTTGTGAAACATAACCAACGAATACAGAGCATAAAGAAACCTTCACAAACATTTATAAATCCTTGTCAAAACTTTGACTGAAGTTTATGATCCTCGATGTGAATATTCTCCGTTTTCATACATATTTATTCAAAAATTATAAAAAGTACTCAATCGATTTTGATTGGAGACATATTTTATTTCAATTAATTAAAAGTCGTTTAAATTTCAATCTAAACAATTTATTTATTTTATTCTTGGAATCCTGGAAAACTTATAACCTTATTATATTACAGCTAAAACAACATGGCCAATTACAAGTTTTCACCTATCAGTACACTTAAAACTAACAATATGTAGTCGTGTAAAAAAGTATAAATCAGATATTAAATTAACATGTAAGATGTTAATCAGCTGTATAGGCTTAATTAAAGTACTGTGGTGTAATTTTCAGTTGATGACCCAGAGAAAAACTCACATGTAATCTTTGTTTTAATCTTAGTTATAGAATCAGAGAATGTATCAAATAATGGGTTTGGTTGGACTCAAACATATATATATTAGGTCCTTACATATGAAATTGGTCTTTTGTCGTACTGGCCACTTTAATCTCAAATATCTCCTCTTTGGTTTAGAATTCCAAATTCAAATTCATACAGCTATTCATCAATTTGTGTCTCGAAAACCGTATTTCTTTTGATTTTTTTCTTTTGGTTTTTTCTCAGCGTCATTGAGTTTCCAAAATGGAAAATTTAAATTTTTGCGTTATTTACGAATATGAGTTTCGCCGTGGCACCAGTGCTGCAGAAATGGCTCGAAGAATTGATGATGTGTATGGCAGTGGTGTTGCTAGAGAAAGCACAGTGCCTTTGGTTCCAACGTTTTCGTTCTGGAAATTTCAACCTACAGAACAATCCCCGCGGACGGCCGGAGACTAAAGTCGAGAATGAAGGCTATTGTGGAAGCGGATCCATCGCAAACTACGTCCGAGTTAGCTCAGGCTGCGGTGTTAGTGATAAAACTGTTTTAATCCACTTGAAACAAATTGGGAAGATAAGAAAGCTCGAAAGGCAGGTACCTCATGAATTGAGTGAAGCAAACCGACAAACGCGCGTCGACTGCTGCGTTACATTACTGAACCGGCACAATAATGAAGGGTGAAAGCGGATACTCTACGACAATAGTAAGCGCAGATTGCAATGGCTGAACCCCGGTGAACCATCGGAATTCTGCCCCAAGAGAAAATTAACTAGAAAAAAGTTATTGGTCAGCGTTTTTTTCTTTTTTTTTATATACTTTTACGACCAACAGAACCGCTGATTTTATTTTTCTGTGTCGTTTAAACTGTGGAAAATATAAACTACGTGCCTAGCGCGAGTCATGGACACTTTCATGACTCAGTTTGGGTCATCATGATACGGTAATTTTTAGAATATCAGATCTAGATATAGATCAGCATCTTACGTTTTGTTAAATTTTTCTTTCAATACTTCCGTTCTATCCATTTCTTATATTATTTCTATATCCTGTTATAGTTTTTATATTTATCTTTACTTTTCTACCATCTTTGGAACATGTCTTTTGCAATATACTTAGTATATTTAAAATACATGTTTTTGCTATTAACTTTTATTCCTTTTCACAGCTTTGCTTGTTATTTTTATACAGTATTCGATAAATATTTTTCTGTGTTTATTATTCATTATTATTGCAATAATTTCCGTTTTAATGTCCATTTCAATATTCTGCTCAATGCCGCTCGGTTGCGTATATTGGGCACTCTGTGATGATGTGAGGTATAGTTTCTTCCACACCAGGTTCACACGGGCACGATGGGTTCTCCTTGCATTTGAAACGGAAAAGATACTTGGAGAACCCACCGTGTCCTGTCATAATCTGGGTGGTTATGCCAGAGAGCACCAACTTTCTTGCAATTTTATACGCGTTTATTGCGTCCGGAAAAAATTACTTAGTAATGCCGGCTGTTGTCTCCGATTTATAGCGAACATTCCATTTGTCAAGCGCTTGCATGTGTATGCAACGTTTTCTTTTTCAGGTACTCCTGAACAACTTTAGCACGACAGACTGGAGCAGCGCGATGAATCCGGTTTTTGTTCCGGTTATTGCATGATTGAATGAATCCGGTTATTGATCAACGTTTGCTGGACTAGTGCCGGTGTGGTCCACTACAGCTTCCTTAAATCTGGCCAGACTATTACTGCAGATATCTACTGTAGTCAGCTCCAAATAATGATCGGTAAATTAGCCGCTAAACAACCGAGACTGGTCAATCGCACAAGGCCACTGCTGCTTCAGGACAACGCAAGACCACACACTGCAGAACAGACTGCTACCAAATTAAAGGAGCTTCAATTGGAATGTTTAAGACATCCACCGTACTCTCCTGACCTTGCTCCAACAGACTACCATTTTTTTTGAATTTGGATAAATTTTTGCAGGGGAAACAATTCAACTCCGATGAGGCAGTCCAAACCGCCTTCAAAGATTTTATTGATTTCCGTAATAATATTTTTTGTAGAAAAGACATAAATTAACTACCTATGAGATGGCAGAAGTGCATTGGAGCAATGGATCATACTTTGATTAAATAAATATATTATATTTAAAAAAATAAACGACTTTTATTCCTCCTACACAAAACGCCAATTTCATATGTAAGGACCTAATATATGCCTGGTCACCCGAGAAAGCGGCTGCGTTATGTTCAACCTTGTCTGTTATTGGTGAAGCCCGCAGTATCACCAAGTTTTATTGCCCGCGAGCTCCGGGCTTATTTGCCCGGCCTCAGGCAAACGTCCTCCTAGAGCAGGATGTTTAGTTCATTCAGGATAAGGCTAGCTTCAGTTAGCTTAAGCATGCACTTCAATGATTCGGATAACAATAGGTACACATATGTAATAATCATTTAAATGTACTTCCTGACTTCACCATGTTTTGCACATGGAAACCAAGCCATGCAAATGCGTGGAATCATCGATCGTTTTCTATTTCAATTGTATTTCAAATAAAAAACATATTTTGTTGTGTAGTTAGGATCGAGGACACAAAACCCTCTGGTCGTTGAAGTTTATAAGGCGTTTTTAACTTAGAGCTACTAATCATGGCGGAATAGAAATTAAGTGAAAAAGGCCTTTTCGGCTACTCATATTTAATTTGATAAAGTTACACTTAAAAACATATTATATATATTTCTCACCTTAATTTTGATTTAAAAATGCACTAAAACATACAAAGAGAGCCAATATCCAGTTTATTTAAATTTCAATTTTCACGCCTTTGACACCGTAATAACAAACCACTGCCACTTCAAACCTTTCGTTTGAATGTCATAAATAAAGTATTACGATTTTTAATTCCCCGCGATTGTAACACGCTATATCAATTCAAAGAAACGCGGTACTTGAGAATTTTTATTTGTTTCAACGTAGACTGCCGGCGAGGAATTTGTTTTTTTAACATTAAAGTCATTTGCCGAGGTGTTGGTAAAACCTTTGAAAGCGTTTTTAAATTGCTTCATATTAGCTTTTGTGGTTCAGTTAATGAAGTTTTTAATATTAGCTTCTTAGTGCACATATTATAAAGTTGTATATCTAATAGCTTTGATTACGAGCAGTTGTTTTAATCGGATTTTGGTTCATGAATAAACTAGATTATCAATTAGAATTTTGCCATTATAGGATTGCTATCTCTAGCTGAATTATTAATAAACTATGTCTTTGCATAAGATAGTTAAACTAAGTTCGTTAAGTAATTTGCTCGAACGAGAATAATTTTATTCGTGGAAACTTCAGTCGAAAAGTTCTCTTAATAGAATTTCCTCTGTTTTTCACATTCATGAAGAAGTATTTCAGGTTGAGAAAACAAAACATTGTGCTTGCATGTTTAGTTCATAAACGAAATTTGCAGGGCAGTTAGTTTTTTTGAACGGCTGACTATAGATTGTTAGTTATATTTTTCTTAAGTGTGGCCCTATAAATAGCATCAATCCAATTTATACCAAAAATTATATAAAATATGACTTAACAGCGTGTTGATTCATTGCCACCCTTTTAAGGAGCCTACTGTTTGGCCATAAGTCTCTATCTTGATTGACGAGAAGGTTTATACTGTAAGCAACCAAGCTGGCGCTGGGCTAGGTGGTGGCTGATTCAGAAGCCAGTTTAGTGCCTTGAAATATTCTGACATCCACCAAACAATTTTTGTCCAGCTTGGTTATTTATGGCCTAAATATCCTCTTTAACGGGGAGGAGACACTTAAAGCCTTGCCGTGGGCTCATAAAAAGGGTTGAGATGATGATGATGAAACGGTTCATCCTTACAATCATGTTAATAATATTAGTATAAAAAAATATTTCTTACAGAATTTTTAACATTATAAATCCTACAGTTATTATTATATTAACAAAGTGTGAAACTCTGTGTACTCTCCACAAGCAATTGCAAAGGTAATCGTATGAAGCTTGAACATCTGTTGGTTTGCCAAAACATTATCAAGATATTAAGCAGTGATAAGCTCCGTGAAATTTGGCTGCGGTTTTAGTTGGTACATTTAGTTCATAGCTTAAACATGATGACTTTTTAATTCTCTTGCAAAAAGTTTGATGATATTTTTCAAATAAAACCTCTTTCGAAAGTTTCCCCAGCCAATTTAAAAAGCTACGCTTTGTTAGCGTTCATTGCTAGCTGATTTTGGCTGTTTTGTTCGATTTTTGAATTTTCAATCGAAACCTTTGTATAAAAAGCCTCATTTTAACATAAGTTTTGTGATTGAAAACATATTTTTTTCTAGCATTGCGAAAACTGATCTATTTTATATTTTCTCGAAGTGGTTTGACTAGTTTACATGATTAGGTAGGTAGATTAGTGTTATGTGACTCTTTCAAGAATAAACCTTCTTAAAATAATTTACAATTAGTATTTTATGAAGAGCCATTTATTTCTTCGACCTACTTTCTGCAATCCTTCCTAATCCTTTATCAATATATAGGCTTTATGATCATCATAATATCCTGTATTGATTCCTTGTTTGTCTTGTTTCTCGAGTGTAATTAATTCTGTTGTTTAACGACGAGACACTGATTGCCTTTCTACTTATCACTTCTCGTAATTAGATATGCAGGAAAGGGTTATTGCGTGTTCTTCCTTTATAATCAAACAACGTTCTTGCTTTTCAATATCTTGTATTAATAACAATGCAAACTGACATTTATCGAAAGTGTAAAGAGAAACATCACATCTCCTCTATTCGAGAGTAAACTATAACAAATATTTACGTAGAGTATATAATATAAGTAGTGACATTTTCGCCACACCACCATAGAGAGCAATACTTTAATCTTAAAGTCTAATGCTCGTATTACAGAACGAGACTTAATACTCGTTTCACGTAAGCGTTGTTCACCAGCTGATTCGTGACTTGAGCTTTAGTCTTATTACAAAACAATTATCAAAACCAGATTACCTGAAACTAGTTTCAAATATCTGACTCAGTTGATACTGGGTTTTCTTTGAAAAAAATTTGTTTCCCATTACATTTAATGATTTAATAACAAAAACTAATGGTCTGTTACGTTATACGCAAAGTTTAGATTACAATGTTTTATAAATTTCGTTGAATTCTATATGATATATGACAAAATTGCCAATGTTTTGAATTATTTATCTGTTTTTCGATAGAAGCAGTACGGTTAAATTATTACTGTCGCTTCTTTTTACTATGAAAATATATTTATATTTATCACTCAAAAATAAAACGAAACGTAAAAGCTAAATGTAATGTTGCCAACTACTAAGTAAAGTCACTTGAAATTATGAATTCCAACATAGTTTTTATTTATGAAAAGCAAGTTCAAACTTTTCAAAGCCATCAAAGGCACCAAAATATAATTCAAACATAATTTACTACTAATTCCTCATTTTATAATAACTCCATAGCTATATAAGATAACAACATGTGATAAATATCTTTATATGATTTGGCGAAAAACACTTTATCAATCTGCAACACTGCTTGCGACGAAAAAATCACATCTTTTACTGTAGATTGTGAAAACCTATATCTTTTTTAAAGTTTAGCTCGTCCATGGCGAAGGGATCCTGTACATCTCGTAATAATTGTCGTGGAATACGCACTTCGTGTATAAAAATATTATCGTAATGGTCAATATCACTGAAAGGATCCATTGTAGTTAATACCTATCACTATTAAACAAGGCACGAATCGCGTACTTATCTAGTTTTTCTCTAAGCAACAGTTCACAACAACACAAACTTAATTTGAAGTACGCTCAAGTATGGTAGAAAGCACACTCAAGTGAAAACAGTTGTGAAACTAGTTTCAATCATTGGCATATGCATAAGTAAAGTTCTATAATAAGCGTGAACACAGTTCAAATCATTTAGTACTCAAGTGATATCTGGTCATTGAATCTAGTATTAGGCAACGTTTTGTAATAAAGATAGTCGTTGATACTAGTTTCAAAACTAGTATCAATACATGAGTACTATTCTGTAATACGACCATAAATTTCACTGTTCTACCAAAACTAGTTTTATATGGCTTCTGACGATCGGTTGGTAAAAGAAGAGAAGCTGGATCTGGAGATTTAACATGTCTAGGAAGAGTAGAACTTGAGGCAGTCTGAAGGACTGATGGATCAGTAACTGTAGGAGGCGAAATATACTTAAATCTTTGGAAGAATTTTGTTCAATATAAGCAGGTTTCAAACGATCTACGCTAATAGTTACAACTTTACCGCTTCAGTCTATGGTAAAAGTTTTTCCATCACTAGATCAATCAATAACACGATGGGGACCAGTGTATAGTGGCTGTAATGCTCGCAAAAATACTTGTGAAACGACCGAAAGGTCTTGAATACAAAGACTGAGCGTTCTGCATGACGAGAAGCTGGAATAGGTCTGATGGAAGACATGTGACGACGAAGTTTGACGACAAAATCTGCTGAGTCTTCAAATTTATTGCGACTTTCTGCATAAACTAATAATTCACCCGGAAGACGCAATGGTTCACCGTACAACATTTTTAAGTCTGAAAATCTTCTTTGAAGGCAGAGCGCATACCTAACAAGACGAGTGGAAGAGCTTGTGTCCAAGAGACGCCATGACATAAAAGAGATGCCTTCAATTGGCAATGGACACGCTCAATGATTTCGTTTTCACATGGTTGATAAGACGTTTAGTGGCGCAAGAACACATTAGTCGACGAAACAGATCGGACTCAAATTGAGCGCCGCGATCTGTGGTAATTATCGAAGGTACGCCAAAACGAGAAACCCACTCTTTAGTAAATGTAGTTGCTACTTCTTCGGCAGTAGCTGTGCGCATAGGCCAAACTTCAGGCCATCTAGTCACACGGTCAATAGCAGTAAGACAATACCGATAGTCCTTGCAAATGGACAGTGGTCCGATGAAATCAATATGGACATGCCTTAAACGACCAGATGGTGTGCTGAAAGTTGGTACGTGGGAAGACACATGTCTCGTCACTTTGCTGCGTTGCCATGCTTCACAACTGAGGGAGCACTCCTTGCAATTCTTCTTAATAGAAATTAAGAAGTTTCTGGCCAGACGTGTCTTTCTAATACGAGACGAACTGTAGCCTTAACACCCGAATGACTCAAGCGATGAAGCTTGTTGAATATCCGACGGCTAAAGCCTTTGCAAACAAAAGGGTGGGGTTTACCAGTAGATAAATCGCAAATGAGAAAGATACCAGTACCTGGAATGCTTACTTTTTTCAGATCAAAAGGTTGCGTGTTCTTACTTTAAAATCAAACAACGTTCTTGCTTTCCAATATCTTGTATTAATAATGAAAATATCTCATAACAATGCAAAATGACATTCATCGAAAGTGTAAAGAGAAAAAACACATCTCGCCACAGATACAACAATATATTTTATTGCTACCATGCTGGGCTGGGAGCGAAAGAAAAACATAGAATGAGCCAGCTGCTTCTCTTCCCGCGCATACTATAAAAGTCAGTTAAGGGAACAGAAGTTTTAATTGACGTTTTTGCGGACAATAATCTGACCCCCTGTCACCGTAATAGTCACTCTCCATAATTATAATACCTCTAAATTAGTCAAACGTGACATCAGATGGTTTTATAGCCTCTGATGTTCTACCTACCCCATAAGGGCTACAGGCGTGAAGTTATGTATGTATGTATGTATATAACAAATATTAAAGATATAAAAAACTAATAATTATAGGCATGTAATTTGTAAAGTTGTATAGTAAATAGAGTCTGAACAAGCTCTCCAAGAAAAAAGACGGGAATTTTTAAAAATTCAAAATCTGGCAACTCTGGCTTTATGCTGCTACAACGAAATTGATACTATTAATTCACGCATCGAATACATCACGTCATCCTTTTTTGAAGTCGTTAAATAAATAGTATCAACTTCGTTTAAGCAGCATAGAGCTAGGGTTGCATGATCTTAAATTTTAAAACTTCAAGCCTTTTTTATTGGAGTTTTCTTTGGTCAGAATGTAAGTTTATTTTCCAAATTTATAAGTATACTTTGATCCCGTAATAAAAAATTTCTTGATAATGTAATAAAGCTGGACTATCTTAAGCAAAAAGCAGTTTTCAAATCTATAAAAATAGAGGTTTAGAAGAACGATCAGAATCTGAGTGTTGGAACGGGAATAACCCCGGCTTTAACGATATCTTTATTTGCAGGTGCTTTACGTCAATTACTTCACAATTACAATACTAAAACTTAATTAATACCGAGCATCTATGAGCCGTCAGTTTGTGATGCGTAAATTGTTTAGTTGATCAAACAAACTTAAATCACCATCGAAGTTTAGAAAGGATCGAAGTATAGATAGGCCACCATTACAAGTGTCTGCCTACTGACAAGAATTTTATCTTTGTGAATCGGACTTTATTTTTATTGAATACTGTTCGGAAAACTTACGGGTATATAGAAAGAACTATCAAAGGAGCTTACATATTGAGGTCTATCAAATT
Source organism: Stenoptilia bipunctidactyla (assembly GCA_944452665.1). Lineage (NCBI taxonomy): Eukaryota > Metazoa > Arthropoda > Insecta > Lepidoptera > Pterophoridae > Stenoptilia > Stenoptilia bipunctidactyla. The sequence goes on from OX101730.1 coordinate 16,581,410, forward strand.
ACATATGTTGGTGTGAATTTTGATAATATTGTATCGATATATCAACATGACAGCAGGAAAAATACGTATCATGCAATCAAATGTCGACAACGTTTCATTTTATGACACATGTGACAAAATACTACACGGAACATAAATTTTACTGACATTTCGACGCATGTTAGAGAATATGAAATCTTTGGATAATTCGTCAAATTAATCTATCAAATGAATAATATATCGCTTCTAAGTGTAGAAAACAAGTTTATACTTAAATATTTATGTTTATTTTCTTTCAATTTTTTTTTAAGTTTACCTAAATACTTTATCACTTGGTTTTTCGGCCACTGCGTTCATGTATTACCATAATAGTTCCAGAAAATGATTTATTTGACTTGAATAACTGATATCTACTGGTATCCGCCGGAGAAACTAAAAGACTTAAACGACATTCAATGGAAGCCATATTTTGAGTTTCTCTTTTTTTGCAAACAGATTTTTGTTTTACAAGAGTTTCATTTTTCAACCGACTTCCAAAAAAGGAATGCATCGATTTTGAAAATTCTTGTTTCATATAATATAAATTTAATCGAAATCGGTTGAGTACTTCATTGAAAATTTCAAATTTTTGTTAGAATATGTATGATTTCGGAGATTGTTTACGTTGATGACATTATTACTCAGCCAAAGTTTTGACGTGAAGTCGGTTTTTTAATGCTCTGCATTCGTTGATTATTTATATTGCGATTTCTTAAGGTCCATGCTCATTTTCATTCATAATTGTATCAACTAAGTTAGAGTTTGTAGGGGTCAAACATAAAGACTTAAATGAGTATTTATTTTGATGTTAATTGTTATGATGAATTAGGTTAGGTTAAGAAATTATTTAAACAATTATTTTATAAGATAACCCAACTACCTCTGGTAATGTTTATTAGTGTATGTCTATTTCTCTTCCATGGGCCAATGCCAAAACAGCTTGAATAATTTATTTATCTTGTGATCGACAATGTCATTTAAATCATCATAAATCACCTAGTTTTTTTTCATTTTCAGTATTAATTTTAATTAAACCATTTGATAATAAACGTTTTTTACCGACAATTTAGTCAATATTTTTGAAGAGTTGAAGCCTTAGTGTGCAGTCATTAGTAGATACTTCTATAATTCTCTAAATTAAGAAAAATATTTTTTTATACAATAAATATTATTGAACAATAATTTATATTCACAAAAAAGTTCTGAAAACTGAACTCTACAACTCCGAACATGACCCTAAATTACGAAGGTTCGGAAAATATATACTTGTAGGTAGTTGGTAATTTTTTTCACAAATTTTTATCCATGTTCGCCAAATTATACTTACATCAAAAATGAATGTTCGTGTTGTAAATTATTCATGAAATCGAGGTAATTGCTTAATGACTGCCACCGTGTAGTTTACTTGTATAGGTTTTCAAGAAAAATACTTGAAGAAAAGTAACTTACAATGAGTAAGGGAATCGTAATAAATGGAAAAGGGTAAAGAGGACATAGTGGCCCAATACCACAGTGGACAGTGAATGAATAGCTAGGTGCTAGAGGGAGGTTCCGGGTTCTACCCGGCTGCTTGACAAATGATTGTGAGATATCCGGATATTTTGCTCTGGGTCAATTACATATTTACAAAAAAAAAAACACTATTTTAACGCTAGTTTTTTTTACATTATTATTCTTACGTTTGTCTCCGAATAACAAAATTATCAAAACATTATCATTATTAGTAGTTTGATACATTTCAAACACAGTATTTCATGAACGTTATTTAGTTTTTCTAGTGTAATGTCTTTAAACTTTAAATTCTATTTCAAACTTATTTCGATATTCATGAAACTTTGCGGAAGCCGCGGTCACCAGAGACTCTACCGTGTGTTCTCGTGAAACTTCAAAACCCGCAATTTCCATAATTTTTGTTGGTTTTCGATTAATAAATCATTAATAAATTCCTCCTAAAACCTTTGCAGTTTATGTAGTAGTATTAATATTTCGCCCTTAAGCGTTGAAAGGGCGTAAACAAAAGACTGCGCGAACTTTTGTGTCAACCACCCGACTTTTGTTAGCCACATTGAATAGCCAAACTCGTAACAATCAAGGTCAGCTGACTAATTCAATATCGCAAAACAGATCGAAATGTGCGTGTTACAGTTCTTTCAAACTTTCATTTGTAAGTCGTCGATGAAAAGTGGTATAAACCCGATAAAATTATTACGGTAAATAGACGTGCAAAATCACCGGGCGAACTATCCAGGTGGCGTGCAGTTCGATCGTACCAAAGCTAGGTGCGGAGGAAACGTCAGAAAAATCGAATTTCCATGCCGGCAGTCGAGGTAGAGGCGGCGCGGCGCTTGCACGCGCACACAGCGCCCGCGCGCGCCCGACTGAACGCATCGTTCGCCGCGAATCTCTACCGCCTTCCGAATTCAAATTCAAACGTGCCATTCTAAAAAAAAAGTGTTACCGACCAGTGCTCAAGTGCAGTGCCCATAAAGTTTGATGGTATAGTGATCTCATATTGCGATTGTGGGTTAGGCTGATATTCGCGGGCCCGTTTGCCATTTTCATAGACACGTTTTTTTTTATTTTGTCACAAAAGATGACATCATACCTCCAAAGTTTTGTCATACTTTTAGTTTCTATGGTTGCTGTAAATAGTATAGGCGGCAGTTGCATTGTCTCATGTTCCATTTAATCGGAAACTTTAAAATGCAAATGATATTTCATTGAATTACGGCCTTCGCTGATTATTGATTACTTGACGATAACGTTTTTGTAAATATGACTTTGTGTTCAGAATGCAAGGTTTGATATTAAAAAACTTATGATTTAAGATGTGGGTGAATAATATTGTTATTGTCAGTAAAAATTTCAACAGATTGAGAAGTGTTGTAGTAAGTAATATTAAATCTATGTTTACAAAGAATGAGAATTGTTCGATTGAAATGCCAACCATGATCTTCTTTCATATAATAAGGTAAAAAACTTTATTTTTAAAGTAGTTCAGCAACACTAATAGAAATTAACAATTGGGTGCCCAAACTTTGTGTTATTTTAGGTCATAATTGCTTTAGAAGTTGCTGCTGCTATGCACACTTATAATTTAAGTTATTTTAATATTCAGAAATACTTAACATGCGATTTGACTATTATCAATATGAAGTGCTTACTTTTTAGTAGGTTTCCTTTTATTGGTTAAAAACAACTGTGTATGTTCATGCACAATATAAAATTGTCCTGCTAAAATGAGTGATAACAACCGAATAATAAAAACTATTATCGCAAGAGCCTTTAATATTTCAAGTTTGAAAAAAGAACAATCTATATGTTAAGAAAAGTAATATAAGTAATGTTGAGAAAACTTCAGAAAATCTTCACCATTCGGAATCGTTTCAGACACCGTTATAAATAATAAGTAATCTGCAAAGTGTCTATATGTCATGAAATGTCAGTACCTACCAGATAACCAACGCATCGGTAGCCCGTCTTGAGTTGCAGGTGCTCATGTGTGGTGATAACTAAACATCAGGTAAACCATAATACTTTGTGCTTGTATTAAAAAGTCAATCATGGATACTTAATAGTTTATCTTCCAGCATAGTTTTCTGTTCTGTAAAGGTGTTTTAAAACCGCGTTTGTCCTCAATCTCCCCTGATGGTGCAATTGATACTGAGGTCGATGATGAGACCCCTCTCGGGCTTATAAAATAATTTGTTATTTACTTAAACTAAATTACCACCAGCCGCAGAACCTTGAATAGGTCCTACCACTGGTCGCTGCGATCGATCACCTTTTGAGATGTGCTGTTTTAGAGACTGAGGTCATTTGGATGAATAACTTCACGAGGAGCAGCAGGGCTTGTTATTAAATGTTCCCCCCTATTCTAATCTACTGCAATCTAATCCCGACTCTAATAACAAGATGCCAAGACATTCTTTTCACTAAATAACTGATTACATATTAAAATTTCTCGTAAGAAGAATAGGAATTATAAAAAATAATTACAATACCCAGACAATCACACCAAATACATCGCCCCAAACTAAGCAAAGCTCGTGATATGGGAACTAGAGGGAAACTTGGAATATAATATATAGGACTACTATAAGATATCCGGATGCAAGAAGATGGGATTCTCTGGCTGTAAATTTTTATTGTGGATTTTTTTTTCTTATTTTTAAAAGATGATTGCTGTTGAGTTTGAGTCCACTTCTTCTCGACAGATCGACTTTCCGAAGTGGCGGTGGATCCAGTTCAATTTGTAACTAATTTAACGTATTTCATTGTATACAAAAAAAAACTAAATAAATAAATTTTGACTTTGACTTTGATAAATATATAAATATAGATTTTCACTAAATTGTTAGTCAGACACATGTACATGTAGTCACCAAGCTGCCGATAAATACGCAAAGAGTAAGTTTTGCAACGTTTCCTTTTTCCCGTTTATAAAGTATTAATAATGCTGTAAATAAATACTTCAAAGTTTAAGCGAACTTGTGAGAACCTGCTCAATTATTTACTTCTGCTGCGAACATTCGCTGTGAAAGTTTTCATAAGGTAAATTTTTACTAGGTAATCAGAAACTAATAAGAAACAGATAGTTGAAGAATTAATAAGGAGAATATTTTGACCATTTAGAGTTTGAATTAAAATGTTGAATTAAAAACGAGAAAAGTAATAAAAGGTTTGAAATGCTTCAACTTATTTATTTATTTAACAATTTACGTACACATAAGTTGGGATACAATTAAAAGACAAAGTGAACAGAAATAAGTACAAAGGTACAGCTTATCTGTAACGAAATTTCATCCAGCTGACCTTTGACTTGAGAGTTTGAATTAAATGCAATAATATTGATTTAAACACAACAATTATTTAATACATATCTACTTTATATATGCTTAATGAAAAAAGACAAAAAAAAAAACCTATGTTACAAAACTCAAACTTGAGCGATAAAATATATCGTTTAACATATAAGTAAATCTAATAAGCATTTTGAAGCTACACAAAGATTTATTGCACTTTTATCTCTATCTCAGAACCCTCTCAGTGCTTGCCTGGTGGCTGTCTACCAGTTTCGTACCTGAGATAACCGTGCTTCCAAAATAAATGGCTGTCTGCATGCGGCGCTGATTTGTTTTGAATTACCCATATTATTTCTCAGTTTATTCAAAACTGATACCAAAACTCTGGAAAACATGCAAAGAAAATCCTACTTTACTATTATTGTAGCTAAGCACGTATTCTAAAAAGTCAATAGTTTTTAGTAATATGCACAGTTTTCCTGAGTTATTTAGTTTTCATTATAGATATTATCATTATAAAGTATTCTTTTGACGGATTTTATCGCCTATAGTACATATTTATATACATGATACTGTATTTAACATATAAAATCGACGTTTTGGTGTACTTACCGATTCCCCTTATTAAAAAAGTTTGAAAAGGCATGTATTTAAAATAGTCGTTTTGTATGTTTCTGATAGTTTTCATTGTCTGCGTTTGACCAAAATTTCATGTAATAATACATTATGCTTGGGACGCAGATCTGGTTAATAAAAATCAGTCTAAAACACACATTGGTTTTAGACTTAGTATTTGGCATCTTTTCTCTCAGCAGATGTTCATGCTACAACCCTAAATTAACCTGGTTCATATATTTATTATTATTATTATATATTTTTAATTTAAATCGCTATAATTAGCTTGTTACTATGCCGAATTAAATCCTATTATTTTACAATGATACAAATACACCTATGCTTTCTAAAGCAATGCATATTCCCGTATTCTAATTTCTACTTTCAAAAGCACAAAAAGTCTATTCATTATGATATGTCATACGAGATTGTGTGCTATGTTCACACAGTGTGAGGGTAGTCATTAAAACTACATTATATCTGAATAATGCGTGTGTGACTAATGATATTTCGACTCCATCCCTGTAAACAGCTAGTCTATGGTTCAAACAAGTGACACATTTCTTTTGTTTTTGTTGAAAGGAATTCTATTTTCAAATTAAAACTTGTCAGTAAATTGTGTTGTTAATTTTTTAGTAAGTTTATATATCGCACGAAACTAATACTGGCCGGATAAACCTAGTTTTTATAAAGTCATATTAAAATATAAAATATTATGTTTAATAAAGATTTGCTAAGTGGTCATATCTAGAACATTGAAACCGTCCTTAATGTTCTCCTGCACTACGTTAGTGCATCGTTATGTTCGCATTTATCCTGTAAAAAGAATAAAACGCATTCATTCAAAGTTTGAATTCAGTAGAATTCAAATATTTAGCTTGTATTCAAACCACATAGGTACTGATAAATCAATAAGAGCAGTTTTGTTTTCCTATAAAGTGGATTTGGTGCTAATTACTCGGGTCGATGCGAGTAAAAATATGCTTTTATCTATAGCTAAAACTTATTTACTCATAATTTCTCATACCTCAAATGTATTTTAGGGAATGTATTTTATCTAAATAGATAGAAAAATACTGAAGTTTCTGATGTTCGACCTTTATACTTCGTTTCGACATTTAAACGCAACAGACACATTTTTCTGCTTTATAACTTGAAATGAAATGAAACTTGCTGATAATGAGGCTTCTCACGCTACGATTTATTGAAACCAGCGTTTAATGCATGCTTTGCTTGTTTTAAAAGCACCTTTTATTTAAAGTTTTAAGGTTTCGGTATATAACATGGTTTAGTAAATGTTGTTTGGTGCATCGTATATTAATTATAATGTGGATATGTAAATAACTTCATATTCATAATTATATTTATATTACATTTATTGAATTAAAATAAGCTAGGTGATTGATTCGAGTATTTTAGTATAGCCAAACAATATGTAAAAATTATTACCCTAAAAATAAGTGAAATAATAATTACAGTAAAGAATTTAAAAAAAAACTTGACGGTTTTGTGAGGAATATCAAATAAAAGAACTTCGTTACATTTCAAATAGTAAACACTATTACTCCAAAACTCAACAAACCAAAACAGGGAACATCTTAAAATTTCCCTCTGGAAGTGCGCTGTGTGATCTCTACAACAGAAGCTTATTTAAGCTTGATTTGGAGCGCTGTAGTCTATATTTACTATAAAACATCAAGAAATTAAGACTCATAATAATTATCCAAAAATTTCAACCATTTATAATAAATAACTCTTAAATTCATACCCCATAAACATGAGCATGACTACGAGTTCTACGGCGTAGCATACCTGGCATGTCGTAGCCCGTAGCATGCAAGTTATTATGTTGCATTATGAATTGGTACAATTTGCCTGTTACTTTTGATTTAATTTGATTTGTATTTAACTTGGCTTTTTATTTAATTAAATGTATATCAACTTCCTTTGCCTTTTTTAAATATTGGATTCTTTGATTTAATAAAAATGTATCTGTTGTATCTTCAGTCATAATATCAAGATATTGACCGAGAATATATTTATATTGGAAGTATGTCAAGGCATGAAAATAGAGAAAATCAATACACTTAATGTGTAATCTCATAGTCTATTAAGTAATATTTTATAAAGCAATTAAGATTATTTTACCAAAACAAGATTTACGTCACACATAATCATATTCAACGAAATAGAAAAACAGAAATAAAAAAGGTACATTAATAACCATTAAAAAATATGGTCGCTGCTACTGGATAATATTAAGGATATGATAAAAGATACGTCATGTTTTTGGTTTCATAATAAAACTTTTGTTTATCATTTTCATAAACATATTTTACGTATATTTTATATAGTCAAATAAAAATTACACATACAAAATTTACCTAGTTCTTCTTAAAGGGTAGTTTTATCCTTGCTTGGTGGCAGGACCTCATATAGTTCCGCCTGTCTAGGGACTATATGAGGACCATAATAACCTCGAATTATAAACATATTTTTTGCATAATGTTTTTAAGTTTTTTGCATTTAAAATGCTCAATTATTCTTAAATAAATGAAAAACGTGATAAATAAAAATTACCAAATTATAAATTAAAATTTTATTTATCACATTTTTCATTTATTTAAGAATATTTTTTGCATCCTGAAATTCCTTCAGGATATTCCCTCGAAAATAAGCCAAGGAAAATTAAGTTTATTTTCAATAAGTACTGCTGTCTAAATGTTTCCAAAGCAAAGCTATTTTTGAGTGAGGCACGATATTTTTCGCTTATCGTCCATCTTGAGTAACTTGAAGTTAATGAACTCGGGCCGAATCAAAAAGAAATAAGGGGTATTGTTTTTGCAATGTGTTCGTTTTGCGTAGTTGGTCGTGAAAATCAAAAATGCCATTAAAACTACATTTAAGATAAGATGTTAGCTCTTTAGTTGTTTATAGAAAGGTGTACTATGTGTTGAGGTAACCTTCGAAAGTAATGAAAACAATAATAATCTGTTTTGCACCACTCTTGAAGTCGCTATTGGGGTTCACTATAGCTCCGATAACTAAAGTCAGGTATTTTCGACCATGTTAGAACCTGGCTAGCTGGAAATTTTAAAATCAATTCGTATTTTTTTTCCGCATGTAAAATCACAAACATACATCTATACACACTTATGTTAGTAAGGTTTTACAAATAAGTACATTTTAGTATTTTATTGATTGATGTTTTATTTATATTGTGATTGATTACTTGTTTCTGAGATTATCACTTTGAACCAAACAAAAATACTCTTCAGCTTTTCTGTATTAATATATGTATATGTCTGTAAATAGTTTAAAGTATTTTTGTAGACGCTTCTCCATGCTCCGTGCTCTTGGATTTAGAACAGAAAGTCATTAAAGCAATTGCTATATAATGACTTTTGTTCACGAGCGTCCGCAAAGTTTTACAATAATACAAAAAAGTTACAGTTCTAGGAAAAATATTCATGTTATACAACATGTTAATAGTTTTGAATTATGCAGTTGATGTGAACATTATATGAGTGTTTTGTTAATACCACATTAAAATTCAGTAAATACGAAAAACATTTTTTTAGCATAAAGCTCTCGGAATACCAATATTGATTAAACAATACGCCAAGTACTAACTGGTCAGATCAAAAACAAGAACACTGTATATCTTTTAAAATATGGTAAATTATCATATTGAGCCTACATTATCCTTGCGTATAATACGACCATATTAAAGCCACAGACGGCTTACAATAAAAACTATTTATCACAAACGTATCTGTAGAAATGAATATTCTCAAATTTGAGTCTCTACTAAAGAATACTTTAGGGACAAATTACTTTCTCATCATGACGGAATTCAATGTTCTTTTGTAATCATTTGAAAAGTTGAGAATTCTTATTGACAAAACAATACATAAAACATTAACAATAGGTGTATGTTTTATGGATTAGTGCTTCGTACACAATATGAAAGTTACCATTAATCTACACAATATGAAAGTTAATAATCTAGTCATGTAAGATCGACATAAAATAGATCTACTACCCCTGCGGGGCTAGCATGCTGCCGTCAACAACGATAAATCGGGCCTTTTATCGATATTTTCTTAGAATATGGTATTTAGTGTATGTAATTTATTAAGATTATGACATATTTGGTTCTGTGGTCTTAATCATGGTATCAAATCGAGTAATTCTATCTATTATGGTGCGCATATTAGCTTACATAATAGGATAAAATAACAAAATAATATTTATCTTGTCGATTCGACTATTTATCGATGGTTGCATGCTAGCCCTGCTGGTCTATATACTTATAGATCATCATATACAGGGTTGTTTTTTAGTCAACAGCCAAATTTAAATTTATTTATTTTATTTCTCTTCCATGCTGGACTGGGAGCGAAAGAAAAACATAGAATATGCCAGCTGCTTCTCTTACCGGACATACTGTAAAAGTCAGTTAAGGGACGGAGGTTTTTATTGGTGTTTTTGCGGGCAATAGGCTGGCCCCATGTCTCTGCAATTGTCTCTCTCCATCATAATAATACCTCCAAATTTGTCAAACGTGGCATCAGATGGTTTTATAGCCCCTGGTGTTCTGCCTACCCCATTAGGGATACAGGCGTGAAGTTGTGTATGTATGTATTTTTTTTGATACGATATAAACGTACCAACGTACGAAACGTTAGTATCGCTCAGTACAAAAAAATAAAGATATGCCACCACACACTTTTTCACAAATAGTCGCTGTAGATGAACTTAGCTACTACGACGTGGTACTACAAGATGTTTTGTAGTAGCGCGTAGTCTTCTTCATTTTAATTGAATTCATCCATAATTTAGAGTGACCATGCTTTGATTAATATGTTAGGGAATATATTAATTTCCTTGTAAAAAAATCGTACCTTTTCTTATCCAAAAATCGTATAGATCTATAAATGATACTATTGTGAAAAAAAAATTGGACGGTGACTAAAAAAACAACTTTGTATATAAACTTGTCGTTATAAAGGGTGAGTAATCCGAATGATGACCACTTGATGGTAGAGCCTCATCAAAATTGGTCTGACCAGCGACTACCATTCATACAAAATCTGCCTACAAGTATCTCTGCTCCTTCTTCATCCCATGTGATGTCATCTTTAACCTCATCAGCACTCACCATAAGATAAGGTGCAGGTCAAAAGCAAGCCTAGTCTCTATAAAAACGGTACATTAAACAGATTCATATTAATAATCTTTGTCAGGTCAAATCCCATATTTGTACAAAACATCGTGGTTTCGTTACTAACATATTATCTTAAATTACTGCTAGAACAATAGACAAACTCTAGGTTGACGATAAATATCACCTCAAAGCCTCAAAGACTGCCTAATAATATGCATAGAAACTTAAATTAAGGCTTTATTCAAGTTTAATGGTACAAGTCAATATCTACCCACCACCGCCGACTATCGTTCCTTATTCATTCAAGTTTGAAAAGGATGACGCTACTTGATTGAATCACCTGTCTCTTTTCCTCCTGCTTTTGTTAGGTTAGGAAGTTTGTGGATTCTCAGAGGAAAATGGGTTATGCTATAATCTAAATTAATGTAATTTTAGAGCGCCAGAGGGTATATCATGGACCGAGGTATTTCATACTGTGATCTATTTAACTAGTGGAAGAATGAATGAATGAGTTAGAACTGTTGAAAAGTTGGGAACGTCGTTGAATTTTAATGATATAGAAATGTTTGTGTGTGAATGTGTGAGTTTATGAGAGAGTTTTGTTGAAGACCTGGGTTGTAAGAAAACATGAGTATGCAATAATGAAAAAGTTACATCTTTTTCATATCTAGACTATGAGTATTATCTTCATATTATTTAGTTACGACTATGTGCAATAATTATAATAACTTAATTTTATTGCAAAAAAAAGACAAATATATGAAAAATTATTTACGCAGATTTCAAGATAGAGAATTAGAAGTGGAATTTAAATCAAAATTAAAAATAACTGTAGTAACTATTGGAAAAGTTATGTTTTAATTTCTCAAACTAGAACTCTGATGATCTGCGATCAAGATTTAATTTCGAAGTGTTTCTGACTTCAAAATCATTTCAAAAACCTTTTTACAACATCAGTCATCAATCTTAACTAGCATCAACTAAGTCAACAGTGTATTCCATCAATCAATCAATCAATCAGTCGTGTCAGGCGTCCCTAACATGTCAACAATATGACAATTAAGCTCATGGTTACCAAGTAGCGACTGTTAGCTAAGCTTCCATATTAGTGAGCATAATTAGTGCATGTTTGTGGATTGTGTTTGCAGCGTGTCGGCGAATTTCGAGCTGAATTGCTGTTTGTTTGTTTAAACGTTTGAACTGTTAATCGAAATTATCGTGGCGCTGTGGCCCTTGTGCATATTCTTTGTGTACGTTACGTATTAATTGGCCTCTATCATCGATTGTCGGTCGGTGTTTAGAGGGTATGGTCAGCTCAGCTGAGCGAGTCTCCACACTGTCAGGGAAATCTATGGCTGCTAACCTTCAGGTTACTAGTCTTTCAGATATGCCTTTTCGCGCGTTATAGCATTCACCTTCCTTCCAAAAGTGGGTGCGTAATGTTTCTTCGTGGAATAAAAGCATTATTTGGCCCAATTGCTACGAGAATGGTTGACCACCGTGGAGAGTATTTAAAGCACTCGGTCCCAAATGTTGTATACTGGTGAACCGTGAAATCTTACAGTATCATATAAATAGACCAAGTACCAGGTGATTTGAAGTATGTATAGTGTTCAAAAAATTACTTTGGGAAAAATGTCCCAGGAAGGTCAATCTTCCTCATTTGACAAAAACACCCGGTTTTTATTCGCCGCCCTTTATTTGGGATATTTTCCTCCAAAGTACTTTTTTGAGCACCCTGTTTAATTGAGAAACTAGCCGAACTCTAACTTCGATAATAAATGCAAACGTGATCACGACAAGAATGCTAAAACCACAAGACAATTTTTTAGTGTAATGTTTCTTTCAGCCAAAGTTTTAATTGGGACTTGAAAATTTGGGTGAAGATGTTTTTTAATGATTTGCATTGTTTCATTATCAAATTAACAAAAACGAGTTTAGATTAACGAGGTAAACTGTCATTGTTACTCTTTATTACAGAAAATCTTTTATCAGGTTTTTTGATATAGGTAATACTTTAACAGTCAAATGCCAAAACATATACTAACATGACCTAACTTTACAAAAACAGCAATATTTCTAAATTTAACCTCTTGTTAGCCTGTTACTTCTACTTCCTACTTCGATCGATAGTAAAACTCCAATAAATCACAGCGATTTCCTGTTATTAACTTCTCAAGAATATAGTTTCTTATCTCGCCCCTAACAAATAAAGTGGCATATGTTAGTACAAATTGCGTGACGCAGCGCCCTGGGGTAACTTTTGACCCCATCGCGCGTTAAAGCGGTTAAATCATTATTTTGGTCCCTGCATTGTTATACTATATTGAACTGGGTTTCACGTGACTTTCGCGTTGTTTATCGCGTAAAGATATTGATTTAAAATGTAAGCAAAGGCCATTTGTTAATAGTTTTTTACGAAGTATTGACAATCAATGTTCGAGTTTTTTTCAAGGTTAATGTTTTAAAATGTGGATTTTCGATGAGTGGCAGTTGTTTGTATTTGTTATTTTTTTTGCGTACTATTCGCCTTCACTCCTTAATAATCATGTTTTAAAAGGTTACTGATCCGCATTTCACTAGAACACTACACTTTCTGTCGAAAATCTATCGCCAAATATTATTGCTACGGTGATAAACCTAAATTGTAGGAGTGGATGTTACCAAGATGGACGTAGGTTTGTACTTTCTTTACTTTTAAACTGCGTTGGGAATTATGCTGTAAATCACATTATTTTTAATGAATCATACTCTATTTGGGATCCAAACCATAAAACCACGTCGTATAGAAAACTATTGGATTTGAAACTAACAAAGAAGTAAAAACATTTGAAACAGGAAATTATTCCTTTTCCTTGTAAAAACTTCAAAACTTCGCACAAAAATAGATACCACACATCAACAATCTGATCAAAGGAACTGTTTGCATTCAGGTTTTGCTTTCAAGAATCTTATGACTTTGAAGTGATTTGCTTTATTGTATTGCAGTTCGATGTTTCCAAAATTTAGAGGAATGATTATTCATATCTTTTTCTTTTTGTTGTATTAAAGCAAATTGTACTTTTCAAATTTTTGTTCGATACTTTTTTTATTTGAAAAAGAGGTGTTTTTTAGAGATTTCTCGATATATCTCTTAAACTGCCGGAGCAAACTACATGAAATTTTTCTGAGTGTAAGATATTATATCGTTTTAAAAAGCTGTCAAAAAATATTTTCAATAAAATGTACACAATCGTTACAAGAAGCAAAAACAGGTTTTGAGACTTACGTCTTCTAGTTCCGAGCTAAAAGTGTTAAAACAGAACAGGCAATTCTAACCTTTACGTCCACTGGAAAAGACCTTATATTGATCGTTCATGGGATCGACAGCTCAGTGCCGCTCGGTTCGTCGAAGGGGGAACACGTATCACTTTGTCGTCGGCAGTGCTAAGCTTACGTACGATAAAGGATTAAAATACATAGTACAAATTTATAATTGACTATAATGGGAAATAAAAACATTATATCTAAGCGGCAGGGATAGCGCGCTAGTCCATTTATCGGTTCAAAAACCAATAGTGGGTTTTGAAACTATTAATATTAAAACATGATAACTAAATTTACGTTGCAAGATGAGGTATTGACTGACGGAGGTCTACTTATAATGGACGGCATGTGAATTTGTATGAAACTGTCGATCTCTACCAGATTAGCCTGACCTATGCCTCTGACGAAAAGAAAGCGATGTGAGTAGGATGCAAATATAAAAATGCGATGTAGACATACATCGCCGTTTTTTATGCAATTCGTGACGATTTAGTCTAGTACGAGATTCAATGTATTTAAATATTATGTATTAATATTACGATATGAAAAAAATAGTTTTTATTGCCTTATCAACAATATTTTTCAGAAATAAAAAGTCTTTGGCACAGAGCTTCTTTGGCACAGTGGAGTCGTCATCTGAACTAACTAATTTACTTACGGTTAAAAGGTTAATCTATTTACTTATTTTATACTTTTACTGATATCACTTAATAATATTGTTTTTTTTTTAAATTCACCGTACCGGTTAGTAAAGATACAATTAATTTTTTTTTAAATATATTCTTATATCAAATTAATTTTTACACAAAGATTGTAAACATACCAACAAATAGTTTTATAATGCCTAATAATACCACAGCTCCAATGAGTGAACAAGAAGTACGTGACATAATGTTTTTCTCTGTAGTTTTTACTTTTTATATTGGCTCGTTTTTCTAGTTTTAGCTAGTTTTTCTCTGTAGCTTTGATTTAGTTTAGATTGTATACGTACCTACTCTATTTGGCAGTGTAAATAATAAAGTTTTTTTTTAATATTTATAATTTTGGTCATTACTATACAGGGTTAATTTAATTAAAATTTTATAAAAAAAATGTTAAAATTAACCCTGTAGATTATTTATTTAGAAATTTTATTTAGTGTTATTTAGTAACTTAAGTCGAAAATAATCTTTCATTAAATAATATTTTATAGCTTTTTTAGTTATACAGGGTGGATTTTTTTATTCCACCTGGAGGGAAAGTAGGTACTCTAAATAATAGAATAACAAATTTTACTCAAACGAAATATTCCTTTTTTTCGGAAAAGAAATAAAGCCGCATTCAAAGATTTTCGAAAGTTCGCTCGCCTCACCCGAGAATCCAATCGACAAAAAATTTTTTTATTGCGTCGATCGTTAGGGTCAATTGCAAGGATGAAATCTCTCTAGCATACTTGGTTAATTGAATGAAAGGAATACCATGAAATCTTCAATTATTTTAATTACTAACAAAATTTACAAAAAATGGCAATCGAAAATTTGTTATCTCTATTATTTAGGGTGTTACCAGACCAATCGATCTATAGTCGATCGAAGTCGAGAACTGATATGGTAATTTAAATTGATAGAAGGATACCGTTCCGATATGTCAAGTATTAATTCCTAATGTTTACTATATGTCAAGCCACACACTGCATAGTAAAAGTCTATCATCGTCAGTGAAAAATATTTGTGTTCTCATATAATAAGTTGTTTTTAGGAGATCGCACATTTGGATACAATAGATAACGATAATTTGCTTCCCGAAATCTCATTTCAAAACAGTGGCAAAGATAATATTTGTAATACAAACATAGGCGAAAATTTACAAGAACTACTCTCTTTGACTAATTCGGTATGTAAAATTCATACGTTATTGAAGTTGTTTTTGTCCCTAAAAAATTATCATACCTATTTTTTTTAATCTGTAGTTTTAGCTATCTTTGAAACCCTATTACCATAGGTTGCGTAAAAGTTAATTTTTTTCAGGAAGTCAAACTCCTTATTCCTTATATAATCAACATACAATATTTTTTAGATTAGTTAAAAGTTACGTTTTTGACATTTAAAAAGAATAATTTTTCAGAAATTACTTTCCAAAAACTCAATTAAATTCAAGAACATAAGGAAATTTCACTCTTTTTCTAAACATAGTGTTCTCGTTATCAGATAGTCCTAAGGTCCATCTATCTCCAGTGTCATCCAAATGAGTCGTTTTTTGGACACCCTGTATATATAAAGTATGTCATCATTAATATTAATATTTTTTGCTGATTTTTCACTCTTTGTTTATTTTAAGAATCTGTAGTTTGATAAAAAATATTCAATTATTAGCGTTAGATGTAAAATTCATATTCGTCAAAACTCTCCTTTCTTGTACAAATTATAAATCCGACAAGACTCATCATAATCTCTTATCTTGTCCTAGAATCTATAATTCGATTTTTTATTATAATAAAATAGTTTTTTTTTTCAATATTTTTTAATCTAGATTAGGTAAATACTGAGCGTTCTAGATATTGCTTAAATATTTAAATACACTTCTTATATAGACATAAAAATTTTGGTATTCACACCTACACACTTACAGGCAAACACTTATTAATTATCATAAAAATGTTTGCTTACAGTTTTTTTGAGTTTCAAATATTTTGATTCAATTCTTATTCCAGGTAAAAATAAACAAAAATTCTGATTGGTATTTCCAAGTCCAAGGTCAAATGCATATCGCAAAGAAAACTAAATGTCTCTTAGCTATATGGTATGGGGACAATACCATATAGCTAAGAGACTACCATATAGGACGACCAGTTTTGGAAGAAAGAAATGGAACCCAAACTTGTCTCATTTTATTGTGTTTGTTGCCTGAATTGGTGAATCCTCGCTACCCAACAACAAAAAATATTCGAGACCCATCAATAGTAAATGTTTCCACACCTACCTTGTCGACGATCAATATTCAACCATTTGAAGTAAATAATAGTACTGATGACGTTTTATTTCTTCATAGTCAACCAGTTCGACAACGAAGATTGGATTTTTCGGAATTGTAAAAGATTGTTTTTTTTTTCTTTTGTAAAATAAATATATATAAATAATAAATATAAATATATACATAACATTATTACTACATTATTAAGTTCAAACTCTGTTTTTTTAATATGTTAGTAACTATGTATAAGTAATGCCATTGAATTCAACATAAATATCAGACGTAAATATAACAAATTATTAAAGTCGATCAAATTATAATAAGGGAACAACAATTACAATTAATCACTTTAAAAAAAATACAAAAATATAACACGTTAGGTACTTATAATTAATGAAACACTGACATTCAAACATTTAACATTTTTTCACTAAACAATATTAAGCGATTATAAAAATACTTTTAATAACAGTTGTTGCGACTCCGTAGATTTCTTGTTCCTTAGGTTTGAACGCTGTTGACCTGCGATGGCGCCATTGGCGCGAAATTCAAATCTTAAATGTTTAATGACGAGTGTAGCGTGAGGGGCGCGTCAGGGGCGCGCGGAAAAGGGCAGTGCGTTATGAAGTTATATTTTTTGACAGTGCGCTCTTCAGCTAAACAATTAGCCAGGCTAATAGAAAAGGGCAAAGAAAACAACCCTACAATACTTAATTAGCTTAACACCTTAAGTACCCCGGATATGCTGAGTAAGCAGCAGTATACCATTCACATCCTTGCTTCCCACGCTGAGCCATCGTGTCATGCAAATAGCAACCTAATTAATTCCGTAGCTAAACTAATTATCGCCCTTGCTAGCACCTGAATAATTATTTGACAAGCCATTGTGTAGCTGGAAATTGCTCTATAACATAATAGACGTAAGTCACAGGTTGCGGTGGCAGATATTATTGAAAACTTCAGATTAATAAGAGGTATAGGTTCCCTATTGATTGTAATACGTGAAAGGGAAAGAACAGTGGCAGCGGGCCATGATGATTTAACTTGATGTTATTTTGTGGCGTTTAACAAACAAAAACATATTAGACTATTCAGAATTCATTTCTGAGTAACAAAAATACTCGTAGACGAACGTTACATGAAAAGATACATATTGCAATTTGAATATTATATGTTTTGTATGTCTTTGGCACTTGCAATTCCAATTTTGGACGAATTTTATTTATTTTAAAAACGCTACAAACCAATGTGTTGAAAGTTACTCGTAGAAGAATAAGTTATTATGATAAGTGATGATTAGATTTCTAACATACATACATACATAACTTCTCGTCTGTATCCCTTATGGGGTTGGCAGAACACTGAAGTCTGTAAAACCATCTGATGTCACATTTGACAAATTTGGAGGTATTATAATGATGGTGAGAGACTATTGCAGAGACAGGGAGTCAGCCTATCGCTCGCAAAAACGCCAATAAAACCTCTGGCCCTTAACTGACTTTTACAGTATGCCCGGGAAGAGAAGCAGCTGGTACATTCTATGTTTTTCTTTAGCTCCTAGTCCAGCATGGAAGCATTTCTAAACGCTCATTATTTCACATAACTAAGGATCCACCTTTGTTCTTTGTCATATGAATATGTCAAAGAACATCTTTTTAAAATTATTAGATTTACATGTATTTTATTTTTTGAAACTGTGCGGTGATATTAAGTAGTATATTAGGTAGTAGATGAATGATGGACAATTTTAGGATAAACATTCGTCATGATGCTGTATTACGTTAAAAGTGGCTTATGTTAAAGTATAAAACTACGTATACAAAACCAAACAGCAAAAATGATATTTAGCATTAATCCACGTTTAGTTAACTAAGGTTCTGACTCTAATAGTTCAGTTTACGATTAAGGTATCGCGACGTTTATCTCTGATCACCAAGGCATATGGTCTTTGCTCACGCTATCTGTTAAACTGCGAATGAAATGTTTTAACTAACGTTGCTTTAGTAAAGAATATATGCAGAGGAACATTGGTTACATATTTATGTAAGGAACAATACTGGGATATAGGAATTCATCGATTAATTTAGGGTATAATAGATACTTATAACTATTATTGATTTGGTTATTAATCCAAAGGTTTATTTTTTGAAGTATTTATAAGAAGTAACTGTTATAGGTCGTATGTTCCTACTACATAGTTATATGTTATCATAATTTTTTAATATATTTTACATTTCTCATGTTCGGTAAGTAGGTTCTTACCTCCAAAATGGGGCTTGTAGGTGACTAATTAGCGCTCTAGGGTAATAATCTAGCTGGAAAAGCCCTAGGGCGGTAAGTAATAAAAAAAAACACTTCTTCCTTTCAAAAAGTTCGCGTGCATCTAACCATCATACTGGCAATAGACATCATGAATTCAGCCCAATGCTATTCAGCCTTGTCTTCTTGTGAGTATAATAGTCATCAATTTTAAATATCGAACGGCGAAGCTCAATTTCGATCTTGAAAAAAAAATCATTAAAAAGTAATTTACTTGATTCTTTTAATGAAAATAGGCAGACATAGAAAACACTTGTCCCTAAAATTTGAAAATTGTTCTCATTTCACTATAAATTGCAACAAATAAAATGTTCTATTCTTGTCATGACAGTTTTTTTCTACTTACCTCACAATCGAGATGTAAAGCAGAATAGTTAGCTCGGGTGTAAGCATCAACTGCACCCTCGAAATATAGGCGCACGAGCGCAGCTAGAAATATCTCGGGCTGCAATTGATGCCTTACAGCCCTTGGCTACTAATCTACTATTATTGAAAAATAGTCGTATTTAGGGGCAAGATGTTCTATTGCACTAAACTATTCAACCACATTTTTACTATTAATTTTGTGATTATATATTCAAATACGTATGTTCACTACCCTACATCTTGGTTTTATAACTTCTTAGTTAAGTATATTGAATAAGAATATTAGTTTAATACTATAAATACAACAAATCTTTAAGTGTGTTAAGTAATATGATCTATAAGGGCGTGGATCCATTTCTACGGTACGGCGCCGCCCGTGCCAAGGCGTCGTGCACGGCGCACCGCTCGCTTCATATTTCCTCATCACGGTTCATTATAGAAAAGTATGGATATACCTTATTTTTTTTATTTTTTTTTTCTTCATTCGTCGTCTCATCAGCAACAGGAGCAGGATTTCGCGGTCAATATTAAGCTAATTTTAGATCGTGCGTCGTCGCCGGGGGACTGTGAAGCTGAAGCCGTGGCGCGGTAGCTGGCAACGCCCTTTTTGCGCCCCCTTTTTGCAACGTAGAGATGGATCTACGCTCTTATACTACCATTAAACAATGTAAAAATAAGCAAACCAATCGATTTATCCATAGGTGTTCGCCGTTAGTCGCGCAGATGGCGCCACGCGAGCACGCATGCTCCGAGCAGCGCGCGCGACTCGACCGGTGAGGGGCGTATGTACGCGGCCGCGGGCGGGGCTTCGCTCGCGGGCCGAAAGGTAACTATCTTATTTTCTAAACTGAATATCGTTTTGTTATTAATAGATCACCAACACAATAATGTTAACTTCACATACTTAAAACAGATTATTACTTTAGTTTAACATCATTGTATTTAAAGGTGACGACAACGTGCTCAAAACAATAAAAACATTGACATTATATTGTACACTAACTAGCGACCCGCCCCGGCTTCGCATGGGTGCTATGCTGATACTAAATACACTACAGAAAAACTGTGAATGTTGTATACAACGTGTTACAAAATGGAGAGATAAAACTTAAGGGTTAGCTTCTTTACCATACTTAGAATGTACAGATAAAGAACTAGCATGATCAGTGCTGGTATAGACTTTCATACAAATTTATTTAATTGTTTTACAACAAAATATTTTGACAACCGTAGTCAACCTAATAAGCTAAAACAAGACTTGTGCCGCAGTCAGTGACCTTATGACCCTACCCGCACCGGCTGAACTTTTTTGTATTTCGTGGTCACGAGCGACTGACGGGATCTGCAAAGACACCGAAACGTCGCCGAGTTAAAATTTTAAATGTAAATATACGCGATAAATCCGGTTAAAAGTGTTTTATTTAATAGTATGAGTCGCGAAAACTTAAGAGAATATTATTTTTTAGTATCTGTCTTAGTTACCCATCACTTTACTTTTACGCCACCTGTTATCGAATATATTTCAGACTTTGAAGGAAGGAGTGGACGCCTAAAAGTACCAGATCTATACTAGTAAGGAAAAATAGACATTCATTCATAACCTTGGCAACCTTCACGAAACCTTAAGACGATGCTCCAGACTTAGTAGTCTTTCTTGTCATAAGGTTGTCGTGTCGTTGTTACTCTTAGCTTACGGGCTCTTCGGTCAAAGTGCCCAGCGCTTCCAGTTGATACTTGACATAACCATCTCCTCATATCTCGCTAAATATCACGATTCTCTATCGCAGGCGCGCCAGCACGGTCGTCAGCCGGCGCCGCCGAGCCCGCGGCCGCCCAGCCCCCCGCACCCTGCGCCGACCGGCGTCCGCGCATACTCCTGCCAGCACTGGGAGTCACGCCTCCTCGCCCCGCCCCGCAACGTCGAGCCATGCGACCTCGTCGAGGTATCACGCGCCTCTGTGTTGTGTTCATGGTAAACGGCTGGGTGGATTTGGTGCACTTTTTTTTTCGTTCTGTTTTTAAATTTTGTTTTTTTTTTTGTAGTTAGTTTTTTTACACATGAAGTTTGTAGTTCATACTCTTTGGTGATTGAAACTGCGTGCGTTTTTATGATTTTAAAATAAGTTGTTTATTGTAGAAAGTTAATGTTGGTTTTTAAACAACTATAAGATTTAAGGCAGGCCTGGTTTTTCAATATCACATGTATACGACCTTTGCAGTTCTGCTTTTTATGGGTCGAAATTAGAATGACTGAAAGAGAGCTGATCATATTATCTAGTTCATGAATCTGTTTTTTATAGAATCTTTGATTATTGCCTCCGATCATTTATAGATAACGTTATAAGCTAATTGGCACTATACCCACTTCGAACTCTTTAGAGGCCAAAGCCATGGTAACGGAAAAAAGGTCTAAAGAACTACTACAGAACATGACTATAATGCTTTTCTACTTAACTACAGTAGGCATTGAAGTGAGCTCTAGGGTTCTTTATTTAAGAACTTTAAAATATTATTTATTTTTCTAGGTAAGTTCACAAACTTCAACCCAACTAATTAAAAATCTAATCACACTATAGTCAATGGAGAATAGAGAAACACACATACGTATAAGGTGAAAATATGGCCTTGTTTTTGACATTGCCACAATCATTGAATAACACGAAAAGACAACTAGGTCCTTGACGTCATCAGACGACTCATTTGCTGATACCTAATTAAAGATACCCCAATAATGGCCATTAACTTACATTACATTATAAATAATTTTGGCTTAGTTCAATTACATGAAATATTGATGTAATTGACATATACCCTATATCAGGTATACATTTTTAATTTGTTTTACGATACAGACCGATCGCCAAAGTAGACATAATCATGTAGATAATAGAACTTAATTTGTTATACCTAAGGGCTGTGCAGTACGGTTGTGAATTGTGATCGACTCAAGATAGCAATCTATGCCTACTCTTCGTGGACAGACTGTTTAAGCCCCAGCCAGACTTTTGAAAACCAATGCTTCCAACCAAGGTTCAATAAGATCAAGTTGTTTGCAAATAATTACGAGTATCATCCACACTGTTAAAAACGGTGGTTGCACACAAGGACACAAACAAAGGTCACGCTCGCCTCAAATTGTCAGTGCGCTTTGATCTCTCGCGTCGGCAACATCTACGCGATGGCAGTTTTGTATGCAATTGAGGATATAAAGAAGGAAAGGTTGAAACACAGGCTAATAAGCTACAAAACTCGAGTCATTTATAGTTATAGGTATATAGTAAAATATACAATAACGAGCGTACACACTGTCCTAAACACAGACATACATCTACATGGATAACGCAAATGCATTTAATTTGCGTGTCCGAACCCTGACCAAGCATCAAGGTTGGTCGCCACGAGATTTAATCCGCGCGTAAGTATGTCTGTTAGTAAATCGACTATGTAGATGTATGTCTGTGTTTCTAAGCACCGCCGTTTACAACCTGCCAAGGTCATGAGAACTTTAGTTATAAACAGCCGTCTTAACTGTTGTAAACTAGCAAGGTCACCTTGGTTTGATGTTTTGTTTTCAATAGTGTAGTTCGCAGTTTCATACCAGGGGGTTTCATACCAGTGCTTTAAATCGCCGAATAGCGTTTTTGAATGGGTCGATTCATACCACTGTCAATAAATTATAACTCAGCAGTCCTGCACAAAAGCGTTATGAATATATATTTACTTATTTATTTAACGTAAAACTATCGCCAGAGGATTTAGTTCTACTTTGTGATTATGATTATGTTCCGATGCTTTTTATGAATCCCAAAATTTTGTTTGTTTAGTAGTCGATACAGCCTACAGATGAATCTTATTTCCGAATGAGAAATCTGTCATTCGAAGTTTAGCAATGTTTTATTACGCCGTTTAGTTTGAGCTTGGGTAAGATATTCGACGATGACGATGAAAATCGTGGGGTGGTATGCCTGCATCGCTTGAGTTCATTTACCAGGAGCGCAACACTTAATAGGATCCCTGATATTCGATCGCTGTGAGTCTATTCTTTACTTAAATTAAATTAATTATAGGTCGACGACTTCGCTCACACTCGCGACATAATTTAAATGCTACGATCACCTAGCGAACGCTTGCGCTGTGATTCGGAGACGAATTCAAAAACACTATTCGGTGATTCATACCACTGGTACGAAACCCCCCTGGTACGAAGCAGCGAACTCCCCCTAGCTTGGGCTTAAACCATAACATTCAGCGAGAGTAGGTTAATGACAATAAATAACTCAATTATTCAGTGTAGATAGTATTTAGGTAATGTATGTAAGTTCAGCAGATAGTCACTTTCTAAAAATATAAAGGTAGATGCAAGAAAAACAACTTCCATTTATAATTCATTGCGATAACACAATAACATTATAAACTTCATAGAAAATCGTCAAACATAAAATACCCACTAGCACCCGCACTTTAAACAAGGGACACAAATAAATATTTCTATAGAAAGCACCAACTTATACTTTTTTTAAACACCAGATAAAAGTAATTTTATCTTCATTATTTAAATGGGCATCAAACACATCCAGTCAATAAACTAGCTGAAACTGTATTTTGTATTAGAATAAGCATGAAGATGTTGTACTAAAATATATATATAATTGTATAAGGCTTCATAATTCGTTTCTATATGTTAGTCAATAGCTACATAGTTATAAGAATCGAGGTTTGTATGATGGTGTTGTGTTTATGGATTAGCTGGTATAATTGTTTCTAGTTATCTGTGCTAGCATGTTTGTAAAATATGAGACAATGCAATATCCCCGCCAGTAAATGGTACCCTTACCCTACTCGTAGATTTAAAAATAATTTACACTAATTCGGTCTGAAAACCCACTATCGTTCGATTTCAAGGATTTCAGCAATAATATGTGTTACGAAAACGTGTTACTAAGTGAAGTGTTAAAAGATTTGCCATGAAAAAAATATACTTCGTCGAAAGCAGTGTTCGATGGTCGAAAGTGAAGAACAAAGTACTACGACTTGATATACGAAACGAAACTTGAGTGCGACTCAGACCAATCTTTTTAGAAAAGTTCAAAAGTTTTATCGAAACGCCAAATTGCGCTTGCTTCCATTACTATTTTTTCTCACACTATCAATAAGTTAAACGACCACTTATAAGGAATATCATTAAATAAACTAGCTTTTAACAACTCTTGCCTTTCTTGTGCCTCTTAAAATTGATAAAAAAGTGAGATAATTTGAAATCAGCGCTGTGATGGATATTTAAAGTGCGGAAATTCGTTTTGCTGTAAATAAAATAAATCTAATAAAGTCTGCTTAGGAACTTAACTACAAAGTAGCTAGATCGAATTTAGTCTAGTATAGTCGCGCTAGAGTAGGTAGGCAATAAAACAATTAAAGCGTATAGCTAGAAAGTTGAAATTCGTTTGAGAGACAAGTGCAAGTGGCCGTTAAAGGCGGTTAACGGCATTTTCCGAGAGCCAGTGGCTGAGTTTTCTGTGCGAGCTTCCCGAAGGCCAAAAGCTGGCAAGCATGCAGGCAGCTCTTATGCTAAGATCGAAATCCAGGGAGCGACGGAAACAGAGACTGAAGAGAGGTATCAAGCACGAGTTACCGAGTAATGTCGCGACGAAAGGAATCGCTCCATTTCCAAGATATCCACCAGCTTCATGGGTATGTTAATTTTCTATATGCACGTTTATACTGTACCTACACATTTAATTTATCGTAGTATTACTTCGGCCTATATCGATCGATAAAGATTAGGTGTAACAAGTTGGTGTTTATAAGTTTGTCTTCCAATAAATAGTTATGTTAACGATTTCAAATTTTTGAAAAGAATTTGTTGTTAAAATGGTACTTATAAACTATATTCAAAATATCTGAAGCTTGAAAAAGTCGTCAGGCTGTCGGTTCCAATTAAATACTTATATACTGCCATTGTTAAATTCATCAGAATTGACATGCTTGACATGTATTCTGACATATCTGGTTCACTGTGATTGTATGTTTCTCTTTCAGTTCAAATTGTTTATATTACAAAGTTTATAACCTCATAACTTAGCGTGTAAGCAATATGAGGATATTATGGTATAGATAAGTAATATTAATATTCCATTACCAGAGCTATGCGTGCGAATAATGTCCAATTTATCAATATTCTTTAAGACTTTATGCAAGTACGTAATCACTTTATTAGTAATATCATATTAATATTATGAGCACGAAATTATACATCAAGAACACATGAAATTACAATTTAATTTGATATACATACAATTACGATAGTGATATAAGTACATAATATTAAACTATGTGTTAATGAAAGAAAGCAAAACTTCAGACACACCAACTTATTTAACATAATTAAAAATATGCTGATTGTTAAAAGATATTTGCATTTTCTTATTTCTTATTCCTTGAAACACGGATGTGGTACTTGGTATAAAGGTTCTTCAATGTATTATAGAAGTAATTCTCGATCTTCCCACGAGAACGTGAAATATAAGACATTTTAATTTGTATGAAAAATCGTATTCCTTGAGTGCACGGATGTTAAACTTGGTGTAAAGATTCTTTCAATGGATGGCGAGTATACTATGGAACGAGTTTCATAGGAAGCTTATTTAAGCGGGCACGAAAAGGCTCATAATAATAACAAATATTGTTTGACAAATATTCATACAGCACCATCAAGCCGTAAAGTTAGCACATAGCTTGTGTTATAGGTAAGAATATTTGCATTATGCGGGAATCGAACCTATGAACAATGGCGTGCGAAGCAGATAGTGTTTTCACAAATTTGAATTAAATAAAATTATTGACTGTCTAACGCAGTAATTATTTAAAGAGCAGTATCCTAAAAATTGGCACTTATACAAGTTGCGTGCGTACAAATTAATGAATCAACTAAAGTCACGAAGTAGACGTCTGGTCTACTGATTCGGTCTGACAACTTTTGGTCCTGATTTGTCAGCTTTGACTGGCTTTTTTACAGCTGAACTAAATATTTTTTTCTATACACATATTATAAAGACCAGGTCTCGAGATAGGGACTCCCATTTCCCGGATAGGTAATTTCCAACTGATCTACCGGGCCTTGGCGACATCGAAATTACTTAGCATATTCTGATTTTTACGTTACCTATATTGCTAACGTAGCTTCATCTAGTGGTAGTGAAAACTTTATGCTAAATAAAGTTTTTAGTTATTCATGGTAACATTGGCTTACCGGCGATGATAGATATCAAAAATTATTTCCTTAGAATAGGTTTCTCGTCTCGAGGACTTTTGCTCTTTTTTGTGGAAATTGAAAAACTGTCTTGTATTCAATTCCAATTTAATTGACAGAGCCTGTGAAAGGAAGTCATATCCTATTTTGATTTCACTTATTTTGATTTTATTTAAAAATGACACCGTGTGCCGTTTTCACATAGCGCCATCTATCTTCAAGCTAAGTGGAGATTTTCATGTCGGAACATAAGTTCATTTTTAAGAAAAAAATATTAAAGCATCCAACTTATTCGTTTCCATAGGAATATCTTAGTAAAATATTGCCTAGCTTCCCCTAGAGTTGGGAAATGAGCTAGCTAGTTTTTCAAATTTGACTGGAAGTTGGAAGCGTTCTTACATGTTACTCGTATTACATGCATTCATACATAACTTCACGCCTTTATCCCTTATGGGGTAGGCAGAACACTAGAGGTTATGAGACCAAATTCTGATGTCACTTTTGACTTTTGAGGTATTATAATGATGAATAGTCTCTATTGCAGTGACAGGGGGTCAGCCTATCGCCCACAAAAACGCCAATAAAACCTCGGTCCCTTAACTGACTTTTACTGTATACCCGGGAAGAGAAGCAGCTGGTACCTACATTCTATGCTTTTCTTTCATTCCTGGTCCAGCATGGAAGCATATATATAAAGCTTTATTATATTAGTATAGATAATATACAGAAAAAACACCCAGACTAATTGTGAATACAAGTAGCTAAAATCAAAATTTTGAACTACATTGAACGCACTGCCTCTCAACCGGCTATTCAG
Organism: Stenoptilia bipunctidactyla; assembly: GCA_944452665.1. Lineage (NCBI taxonomy): Eukaryota > Metazoa > Arthropoda > Insecta > Lepidoptera > Pterophoridae > Stenoptilia > Stenoptilia bipunctidactyla. The sequence goes on from OX101730.1 coordinate 16,609,021, forward strand.
CCACTGCGCCTCAAAGGCCAAATTATATATTTTAACTCACATAACTGTAACACTGCAAATCACTCTTTCGATTTTAACTTAAGTAAAGCTATTAAGCTTTCGTTAAGTTATCAAAATGTTTACCCTTAACACCTTAACCTACATAATGTAGTATGTACAGTCAGTCACACAAATAAGGTATATTGCATATTGCTTCGCCTTTAGAACTCATCAAATCCAAGAATTTAATATTGTGTTAAGTATTCACGATTCATAATTTAAAATAAAACACTTGTTAACCGGATTTAACGTGAATCTATACTAATATATAAAGCTGAAGAGTTTGTTTTTGTTTGTTTGTTTGAACGAGCTAATCTCAGAAACTACAAGTGGGATTTGAAAAATTTGTTTTTGCGTTTGATAGCCCAACTCTTGAGGAAGGCTATAAGTTATATATTTGATCGCAAAATTCCCACGGGATCAAAAGTTACGCGGGTAAAACCGCGCGCGGTGGCTAGTAATTTATATTTTACGACCTCGTGTACACGTGACCACGGGGACTGCTAAGACCGAAACGTCGAGTTAAGATCTATCTATACTTATAATAAATCTGTAAAAGTAAAAATGCTGTACATTTATTTATTTTATTTATTTATTTTATTTACACTTCAGTTTTTACAGGTAAAGTAAAAGAAAAAAGAACACTTACACTAAACATAAAAACTTGGCGGTCTTATCGCTGAGGAGCGATTTCTACCAGACAACCATGACGCACATTGAAAATATCAAAAAAATAAATTGCAGACGTTGTTACTAGACCGACACCGAACCCAAAAATGTGAAAAAAAATATCTGTCTGTCTGTTTGTTCAGGCATCACGCAAAAACCACCGGTTCGATTACGATGAAACTTGATATAATTATTCTTTAATATCCTGTACTTCTTTAATATCACTGGGTACTTTTTATCCCGGAAAAGTATATACAATAATAATCAACGAATGCAGAGCATTAAAAAAGCCTACATCACATCAAAACTTTGGCCGACTAATAATGTCATCCACGTAAACATTATCCGCAATCATACATATTAATAAAATAAAAAAATAAAATAAATTTTTATTTCTCCATACACATTTTTTCTTAAAACTAGAGACTAGTAAATCAGTGTGCTAGGAGCTGGTGTCTGAAATAGGATGACTCCTGTGTTACAGATCACCAGGTTCATCTTGAGTGATTTTACCATAGCTGATATATAATTGGTGTCTTAATATGAGTGGAATTGGTTTTGTGTGTGAGTGTGAAAAATATTATGTGTCTATCATGTTTTCAACACCATCATAATCTAAATGTGAAAGGTATGTGTAAATAAATAATTTAAGTTTAGTACATTTGTATTTACGTATTTTTTCTTTATTTTCCAATAGATTATACAAACGCGGTGCCTGATAATTATAATGCCTTCTTGCAAATGTACTTTTCAGATCAGGTAGTCTAAGATGTGTTCTACGATTGCTGTTTGGTGGCACGAACGGAATAGTCTTAGTATGGTACCTCTTGATTGAATGGAGAATAAACAATTTTCTTAATGAGAGTACCCCAGCTTTATTAAATAGCTCCCACGTTGGAAATCGCATTGGAAGGCAGAACATGACTTTCAAAACTACCCTTTGAGCTCTTTCAACCACAATCAAGTGCGTTTTCGCAGCTCCCCCCCAAGCACATATACAGTAGGAAAGAACACATTCGCATATAGCTTTATATATTTGGACTAATAGACATGTACTTGCAACGGATCTCAAATTTTTAAAAACGTAAATTAATTTCCTGGTGCGTTTTGATAGCTGAATTATGTGTTCTTCCCAACTGAGCCGCCAATCTATTATAACACCAAGATATCGTATACTGTTCACCTGTACCAAGTTAGCGCAAAGACACAAGTCCGGAACCATCTTACGATTACATGGGAATGTATGAATTTTAATATCGTAATTAGTTGGTGGATTAATGGCATTCGTCATGTTAAAACAGATGTATTTTGTTTTAGAAGTGTTTAAAGTTAAAATGCTGTTTTCTAACCAAGTTGTTATAACTGCCATACCTGACTCGCACCTTCGACGTACATCCTCCCAGGTAGATCCGTGAAAAATAACAGCAGTATCGTCAGCAAATACCAAAACATCCGCGCCCGGAATAGGTAACTTGCACAAGTCATTTATATAACAAAGGAAAAGAGTTGGTCCGAGTGTACTCCCTTGAGGTACGCCATAAATACAATGAGAGCGGTCACTTGAATTCAATTCGACTCGTACTAGTTGTTCTCTTCCGCTAAGGCAACTTTCGAACCATGCAAGCGGGCCTCCTCGGATTCCAAGATTCTCCAGACGTGTTAACAAAATAGGAATTGACACTGTGTCGAATGCTTTTTGGAGATCTAAAAAGACACCCACGCATTTATTACCTTTGTCAAGGTTTTCTGTGACTAACGAGGTTAAATGAAGGACTGCATCCTCAGTGGATCGTTTTGCTCGAAAGCCGTATTGGTTATTGGCCAAAAGTTTATTACTCTCTAAGAAGTTCATTAGCTTTTTATTTGCAAGTTTTTCAAGGATTTTCGATAGAACTGGTAACAAAGAAATTGGGCGATAATTAGACGGCAAAGCCTGCCTTAAATACGGGACAGATAATAGCTGTTTTAAAACTATCAGGAAAGGTGCTTGTTTCGAAACTCAAGTTGCATAAGGCAATGGGGCCACACAATACTTTTTTGTTCATGATCACAACATCAGTTGGAATATTATCATTACCGTAGGCACGAGTCTTTTTCAATGTGTCGACTATACTACTAACTTCTTTAGCGTCTGTAGGTGTAAGAAATAAAGACTTCTCTGGTGTAGTGCTGGATTTAGATTTTTTGGCTAAGTTGGCTAAGTTGGGTGATATTGGTTCAATAGTTTGAAATTTTCGATGAAGTCCTCAACCGATTTCGATGAAATTTATATGAGACCAACTATGAAGTATTTTGTATCATATGAATCAAGAATTTTTAAAATCGATTCATAATTATTGTCCGAAATATCGTGTAACAATGACACAAAAAAAAAACATACAGAGGAATTGAGAACCTCCTCCTTTTCCGGAAGGCGGTTGAAAAAAAAAAACTAAATTTTGCCCTAGACTCGACTACTGTACCAACCGCAAATAATAAGTTTGTCAATTCTAAACCGTGCTTTTCAGTGCGACTTTTTATTCCTTTTAGTTTTTACTAAGTAGGTACAGTTTAAGACAGAGTTATTTAGTTTTATTTCTTTAAGTCGTATGTATAGATTTTAATTTTAAAGCATAGGTAAGTAGTATATTAATTGATATTGTACGTAGTGCTCGATGGTTATTTTATAATACTGTTAGGTAGGATTAGTCATTCGTATAGATATAAGTTTTTGGGAATTTTGCTTATTTATTGAGTTTAGATTATTTATCATCAGAAATAGTTTTATTCAGGTAGGAAGGTATTTTATTTTCTGTTATTGAATTTAATTTTTTTAATTAGTTAGATACTTCGGTTTACGTTTATAAGGCGTTCTTGCGCGATTTAATGTAGGTAAGTAGGTGCATACAGAGATATATTTTAATAAAGTTAAACTTAAAATAATGGAACTTAATATCATTTAGGTTTCCTTTTTTTCTTGATCTTGGAAGACAGAAACCATAGATTTCTTCGGAATAAAAAGTAGCATTTGTAACACAGGACTTTATGAACTACCATACCAAATCACATTAACATTGGCTAAGTTGTTAGATCGTGAAAAACAGCCAAACATATAAGTATATTATACACTGATATTATTCAGTGTATAATATCAGTGTATAATATTATACTGGAATGCTGGACTGGGAGTGAAAAATGTGCCAGCTGCTTCTCTTCCCGGGCATACTGCAAAAGTCAGTTAAGGGACAGAGGTTATAAAGGCGTTTTTGTGGGCGATAGGCTGACCCCCTGTCACTACAATAGTCTCTCTCCATCTTTATAATACCTCCAAATTTGTCAAATGTGACATCAGATGGTGTTGTAACCTCTGGTGTTCTGCCTACCCCATAAGGGATACAGGCGTGACGTTATGTATGTATGTATGATAATAGCTGGATGGATGGATTTTTGCTACTCTTTCACGCTAAAATTTCCTAATCGATTTTTATGAAACTTTAGTAATAAAGTTGCGGGCACAGACCATGTAATACCTACCTACCTATAAACCTACCCATATACATACCCCCGTCACTTTTTATATTTTATTTTTGTAGGTTTTTTTCACAAAACCGAGGAGAAACTGCAGATCACAGCTTTGTTGTAACAGTTTTTAAAGTAACTCTGTCTGTTTCTCTATCAGTAACGCTTTTACAGCTAAACTACTGAATCGATTTTGACGAAATTTAGACTACTGTAAGTTTGAACTTCAAGAAGGATATTATAATATTATTTATCCAACTCCAATAACCAGTATTCACGCGGACGAAGTCGCGGGAAACAGCTAATATAAATTATACGCGATAAATCCGGTTAAAAAATGTTCCAAGAATTTAGTCTACGTTTTTATTAACAAACTTAAAATCGTCTGATCTCAATCTCCCATGATAGTAGAAAGTGATAGTGCGGCTGAAGATGGAGCAATCAGTCCTGAATATAACCTGTCTCTTTACCAAACACGGCTGAAAACATCATGATGAAACGATGATGTTTGGTTCTTTCAATGCCAAGGGACTCTTAGGAGTAGGTTCGTATGCCGCTTAGCCAAACTCATCGATCAGCTCGGCAATAAAATCTTTACATTTTACTCAACTTCTCATGCTATATGCTATCATTATTTACGCCGAAATTTACGGCATACTTGGGGTTGAAATATGAATTTTTCAGGGATCGTAATTTTTTAATGTATTATGGTAGCTACCAATAAACTCAAATATTGAGGAGACAAAATTATATTATAGATACTTATTTTAAAGCAATATTTTGATACTCTGTGCTATCAGCTATAGCTTCAAATCTCTAAAAACGAAAATTTGTATTTTACAAAGCTTTGCTTTTTGTTCTACTATTTGCTAAAAACTATGTATTGCAGCATGTGACATGTCATATATGCCGGTGATGTTTAGTTTTTTCAAATAACAGGAAATGCAGAAATAGATACGAAAATTGCTTCCGTACTTTTCGACGCTGAATGTACATTCCTGCCTATACATTATTCCTCGCGCAGTTCACCTATCTAACGGAAGCTATTACCACGTTAGCACCTTCTTCAAACGTACAATTTTATTCCTACACTTTCAAAAATCATTAAACGCAAAGCAATAGAGCTCAAAATCGAATAACTCCACGTTTGACGCTGAACAAACAGTTGGTATGTCGATTTTTATTCGACATGATACAGCAAAAGTTTTAATTCTGTGGCCAGATAGCGATACGAGAACCGTTTTTGATGAACTGTTATTTAAACTGCGGCTATGTAAAACTAACTTGAAGCAAAACGCTACGTTCATGTTGAACATAGTTTTTGAACTAAACCCAGTGTATTATTTAACTTTTCTTTACTGTGAATTAATTGGTTGTAGAGTTGTAGATACTTGTAGGGTAAGCTTTAGCATTGGAAATGACGACAAATTAGTAGATCCCACCATTTAACAATCCACAGTTTAGGTAAGTACGGTGCACGTGGCATTACTCCGACTGGCTAGCGACCACCCTTCATATAAAATTTGCCGTCAAATGTTACGATGATGATGATAATGATAACGGCTTTGGAGGTGATATGTTCCAACAATGTTTTATAAATAGACAGTTCTTTCCTGAGCCAACGTGCTTCGACATCATTTTCACCTACCATCATTTTCGCGTACCCCATGATAATTAAGTAGTAATGAGTCGTGTTGATCTAACTATAAGTACACGGTTTCAAAAAGCCTCTCATCATTGTATGGTAACGTGTCCACATAATGTAACTATAACAAAAGTTTGTGGTGTCCTCGTAAGAGAATCATCACGTTAACGAGTAGATTTCTTTGTTTGAGCTTGATGGTCAGCCAAGCAAAAGAATGGTCTGTTTTAAATTTCTAGTTTAATTTACAACAATCATTTGAAGAAATGGGGTCATTTGTTTCCTTGATTTTAATATGATACTAAGTGAGAGTTTGCCCTAAACCCAGCTAGAAGGTTATGATGAAGCAAAATAATATGTGTATGAAGGAATCATTTGAATTAGATGGTAATGAAAATATTTCAACGTTAAAGGAGAACGCGACGTATAGAAAATGTTGTAAATATTTAACGGGAATCATTATTTTAAAGCTACAAAATATAGATCACTGAAAAACTTAAAAAAAAACAGGAAAACTATGATATAAACCTATATCCTAAACAATTGTTTTACAATTTTCACTTTAAAAAAAATTGTGATACGTCAGCAATACATAAGTAACACTGAAAATGTTTAGAAAATTTAAAACGGGTTAATGTAGAAAGCTGCTAATACTTTTATTGTTTTTTGAAGTAATCGCCGTTCCTCTCTACACGTTCCTCTCTATCGTTGCATTCGATGGAACCACTAAGAAAAGCAGTTGGCCCATTCTTCCTTAGGGGTCTCTTGTGTGGCATTTTCGTACGCTTTCACCGCATCTTCAGCGCTCGTAAAGCGAATACCTCGAATTTTATCTTTAGTTCTTCGGAATAAATGAAAGTCGCAGGGCGCCAGGTCAAGACTCTATGGCGGATGACTCATTATCTCGACACCTGCCATAGTCAAATATTCAACAGTCCGTTTCGCGGAGTTCGCTGAAGCATTGTCGTGGTGAAGGAGGATCCAGCTTCGAGGGCGCTGCTGTCAATTTTTTTCCAAGACAACAGGGAAAAAGCGATTGATATACCAGTAACTGTCCTTCCATCTTTTAGCACAACTATCGCGAAATGACCTTTCCGACCAAAGAATGAGGCAATTATCTTTTTTCCTTGACTTCTTCTTTTCTTTGCCTTAGTTGGCCGATCCTCGAAAGGAAACACCCACTGAGCTGATTGTCTTTTGGTTTCGGGTTCGTAACTATATACCCAGTTTTCACGATGTCAAATACAGCATTTGAGTCACCGCCATTGAACTTTTGGCGGCACCATGCGAAGGCGCTTCTGGTCGTCGGTTAAAGTATGGGGAATCCATCTGGTACAAAGCTTCCTGACGCGTTCGTGTAATATTTTTTGAACTTGACTCATACCGATGCCTAGGCTTGCCCGTATCTGCTGATAGGTCACTCTCCTTTCTTCCTCTATCATGCGTCACACAGCACTGATGCTATCTTCAGAAGCCGCTGTTAAAAGACATCCCTCACGCGGATCATGACTGAGATTGCTACTTCCACGCTTAAATTCGTTAAACCAATTGTAAATAGTAATAATAGCACGAGATGGGGCTTCATTAAGAAATGCTAATAAATCATTGACCGAAAAATTTCTCGCGTTAGGTTCATGTTCACATGTAACAAGAGTTTTAGATTTGCCGCCAATTCACAAAAACAAATGACAAATGAATGCAATATATACATTAGGTTACCTAAACGTTCTTAAATTTAAATTCAAAAAAGTTTTCATAAGCAATGTTTCTAATATAACTGATACCACTGTGAATGACTGCGGCTATGAGTCTCTCTCCTTGGTGGTGAGGAGGAGGAATGTGAACGAAAAAAGCACAGAAGAGTAACTAGCGCTTCAAAATGGCCCAACAAAAATTCAGTTTTATTCAGCTGATTCGGGTGTTTTTGTGTTTAGTTCGTAGTTGGCGGCATATGCCATTGACTGTATTTGTCAAAAATAAAAATAAAAAAAATGAATATTTTCGCTATAAAATTGTTTATAAATCGATCGCACCTGAATAGAAAATATGCAAGGTTTAGTATCACGTTTAAATAGACCCGTAAACTCCCAATTTCGGGTTTTATAACTAAAACATAGGGTAACTAATTCTACGGGGATGGTGTTATGCCCGATGAAATTAGGGTATTTTCAAATGTTTATAAATTTGAAGTCAAAAATATTTGTGCATTCTGTTTGCAAAATTAAAAAAGACCAACTATTCAAAATATCAAAACTTCAGAATATTGAGAAAATGGTTCTGGAAGTAAATAACCGTAAAATATTTAGCCAAGCAAGACTCTAAGAATTTAATTTGGTTGTGTTCTAAATTAATTAATTAATATTTCAGACGTTCACACAACATTATGTAGCCCATATTAAGTTCCTTGAAGAATTTGTGGATACTAAACAAATATTAAATAACTTAAGAATTGTATGCAAATATAGGTACTACACATATTTTTTAAAGCAAAATAAATCTAAATATAATATTTCTTCAGCCGTCAGCTTGTGTTCATCACAAAAATATCGAACGTCACCAGGATTCGAACCCAGTACCACTGGCATTGAAAGCATTTTATGTTTCCACTACAACAGCTCTATCGAACGTCACCAGGATTCGAACTCAGTACCACTGGCATTGAAAGCATTTTATGTTTCCACTACAACAGCTCAAATTATAAACGTTAACTTTTTGTCTACATCATAAGCAAAATATATAAATATGCAAAGTAAAAATATACTTGTCTTTAATTGCTACCTTCTACATGAATCGTCCACTATGGTGACTCTTTCAGGTTCGTAAATGTTTGCAAATGTACATTTAAACGACCAATGATGTTATAGTAACTGTGCGTTGCCTAGCCAATTAGCTACGAGCCTTGACAAATAAAACCAATCACATTTTTATCATTTTCAAAGAAAACAACTAGATGTTAAAAGATAACAAGGGTCGTGTGCCACTTTTCAATGAGATTTTGTTTGAAGTTAGGTACTCTTTCATGATTTTTTCGTTCACTTCTCTAATTTAATTCAGCCCGTCACTCATTTAGTGATTTTTCTTACGTTGTCTACGTCTTTCTCTTGAGATTTTTTTAGCATATTATGGATATTTGATTACAGAGTTCTTTTAATTTTTTTTGGTGTAATACCGATCCATTTTAAACTGTAATATCCGTATAGTTTGCAGTTCAAAATTTTAAGCACTATTTTTACGTATTTTATCTCAACTTTTGGATTGCCAAATGTAAAACTTGTAGTGATGAATCTTTATCTTTTTTTGTTATCTTTTTTTACGAGGAAACACTATCATTATTTCACTTCATTTTAAATTGGTACCAGGGATGACTCGACTTTTATCTGTGTACAAAAAAACCTTATATAAATCGAATTCAAGCAAGAACTTGTCTATCACCTATCAATGACTGGTTTAGAAATATTAGTTTCTATTTATTTTAAATACTAGCCACCGCGCGCGTTTTTACCCGCGTTACTTTTGATTCCGTGGGAATTTCGGGATAAATACAGCCTATAACCTTCCTCAAGAGTTGTGCTATCAAATGCAAAAAGAATTTTTCAAAGCCCACTTACAGTTTCTGAGTTTAGCGCGTTCAAACAAACAAACAAAAAAACAAACTCTTCAGCTTTATATATTAGTAAAGATTTCCCACAATAGTTTCAGACAATTGAACCCTAAAAATTACCAGTGTCGCGTGCCTGCAAATATAAAATTCCCACGAAACTTCTATAACAGACAAAACATTTTTAATAGATTAAGTAAAATAACATAAAATCAGATATTAATTGTGGTTGTTGACACCCTTTTAGCTGTGTCAAGGACTGCGCTATGCAGATGTCGAAGGGTCAATAGAGACGTACCTCGCCTGATTAGCTTTAGATATCGATAATTGAAATAGGTTATTATGCTACAAGGGAAATTAAACGCGATAACAGTATTATGTCATTTAAAAAAGTGTATGTATTGTAACTGTTAATTAATTTCGATCCTATGATGCAGTGTTAACTTAAATTCGAATTCTACAAATAAGCGTTACAAATCTGTCAAAAAATTTTACTTGAATCTGAACTCTATGCCGTCGACATTAAGTTGAAATTGGTTGGGGAAATTTGACAGGTAATGTAACGCTTGATCTGCTGCCTTCAATCCCTAAAAGCGTAGCTGTGTTCCGGATAATAAGAAAATCAATCTTTCAACATTGAAAGACTAAAAAGCGAAACTGCCTGATTTTTATTCAACTAATGTCTAACGTCGATAAACAATCAGGGTTGTCGATTAAAAACCACGGCTGCTTTTTAGACTCGGTCCTTAAGGGCCTCGTGTAGCGCGGTGCTTTTTTCCATACTTCCCGCCCAGATATCGCTAGCGAATTTCACCGATGAAAATACGTTTAACGGGTTTTTTTTTTTCAAAAATTATAACTATTTAAAAATTTTGCATTACACTTCGGTTAAGAGAACTCCGTTTATTGTTTTCATGTAACTCATATATGAATCTATTATGGTGCTTCGTAGCAACATCCGTTTAGAATGGTAAATTAGTGTTATGTTTGTGACTTTTTTTTATCGAGGCAATTTTCATAAATCATGGTTCTATCTTTATACAGGATTAATTATTGTTAAATTTTCGCGATTTATACTATTAAATAAAACACTTTTTAACCGGATTTATCGCGTATATTTACATTTTAAATTTTGACTCGACGTTTCGGTGTCTTTGCAGACCCCGTGGTCACGAGCGCAGTCGCTCGGTATTGTTATACAGGGTTGTTTATATGGTTAATTTTTGTGGATATTTTTTTCAGATACAATATGTATACATTACTGGGTATATTAACGTTCAAAAAAGCGTAAAAACGCTGCATCCTCGCCTTAAAGGACTTGTTGAATTGAACTGTTTAATAAAAAAATATATGTTTGCTAAATTATTTATTTCAGTATGCCATAAGAATTAGTTGCTGCGAATATTTATCTCTTTCCTAAATAAAACGTTTATCTGTTGTAGAAATGTCAATAAAAGTTACATAGAAAATAATAATATTATTTAAAGGTAGGTCATTATGAAGTCCTTTGACCCATGGGAAACTAGGGGAGAAATAATTTATTACAAGAATACACCATCAATATCATATCGTTTAGTCGCGCAGATAAGTAATATATAGCCATGAATAGCTTCTCACAGCTCACAGAAATTAGATATTTAAAAGCAAAAGTAACACAAATGTTCGTCTAACTAAACATCTAATATATAAAATTCTCGTGTCACAGTTTTCGTTGCCATACTCCTCCGAAACGGCTTGACCGATGTTGATGAAATTTTTTGTGCTTATCCGGTATCTATGAGAATCGGCCAACATCTATTTTTTTTATTTATATGGCAAAACAACGTTTGCCGGGTCAGCTAGCCTACTATAAAAAGATCGAGACCGAGTTTTGAAGCAGTTATGTTAAAGTCATCCATGCTGAATTGGGGCGAAGGAAAAACATAGAATGCGCCAGCTGCTTCTCTTCGCGGGCATACTGTAAAAGTCATTTAAGGGACAGAGGTTTTATTGGACATTTTTTTTTGTGGGCGATAGGCTGACCCCCTGTCACTGCAATAGTATCTTCATCATTATATTGTCCAATTTTGTCAAACTTGACATCAGATGATTTTATAGCCTCTGGTGTTCTGCCTACCCCATAACGGATACAGGCGTGAATTTATGTATATATGTACTATAATTATTTATTATTATAAATGTGAAAGTTTGGATGGGTGAATGTAAGGGGGGTTTATATCTCAATCACAACAGAACGGCTCAACGGATTTGGATGAAATTTGGCATAGTAATAGTGTACAGTCTAGAATAGCACATACTACATTTTATCCCGATATTCTGGTGGGATTCGGAACTTTCCGGGTAAAACCGTGCGAAACAGCTCGTCACGAAATAACAGGCAAAATATTTGTCATCCAGGTGTAGTGGTAAGCATTAACTTACTTTATACAGTATCTTTTTTGACGACCACTTTGTCGATGGGGTAAACCAGTCTGCCTCAGACGCCAGTATTTGCGGGTTCGATTCCCGCCCAGAACAAGAAAAATAAATGTTCCGTGTCTGGGTGTTTATCTATTTATGCATTTATATTCTAGATTCCCCCTAGTTCGCTACATGGTATCCCATAACACAAGCTATGCTTACTTGGGGCCATGAAGTTGGTGTGATTGTCTGGGGATTTTATTTATTTATTGATTATCTTACATACAATTTTATTAAATACTTGTATACTAGAAGGCCCTGGGTTCAAATTCTGGTGCGGTAGACATTTGTGTGATGAACACAGATATAAGCCATTAAGTTAAAAAAAAATGTACTCAATATGTACGTTATATGCTTCTTTAATTAATTTTTACCCGACTGCGGTACGTAAAGGAGGGTTATGTTTTAAATATCATACATACTTACATACATACATACCTATGTATGTATGTAATATGTATGTAAGTAGGTATGATCTTCTAATATATAAAATTCTCGTGTCACAGATTTCGTTGCCATACTCCTCCGAAACGGCTTGACCGATTTTGATGAAATTTTTTGTGCTTATCCGGTATCTATGAGAATCGGCCAACATCTTTTTTTTTTATTAATATGGCAAAACAACGTTTGCCGGGTCAGCTAGTATAGACTTAAAGACAGATGTGGTATCAATAGATGTTTGTTAATTGCGCGGGTAATAAAGGACATATCAAATTTCAAGATGGCATCCAAAAATAAACATTTTGGGGGGCATGAAAACAAATAATTTCTGATTTCAACAATATGGGTATCAAATGAAAGTTAATAGTTAGCCTATTCGAAATATATATACATTATAATACTTTAAATTAACCATATTCACAGAAACACCAAAATATTAAAAGTATTTTTAAACATTTTTTATTAGGTACCTACCTAATAGTTGTTGTAGGTAGGTACTATATGAATGTTCATTTTTATTATTCATCGGCCTGAAAGGCATTTATAATAAGAAGGTACCTGTTATGACATTTTATTTTCATTATACGCAGTTTTAGTTGATTCGCTTACATTTTGTGTATTATTTTTGTAGGCATAACTCTGGTATAACGTAAATAAATGAAAACGGGATTTTTATTATCCGTTACAGACAACTGTAAAAAAAATTGAAAGTGTTTATGTACCTAAGTCATTATCTCAAATCTTAATTAGGGAAACAATGTGAACGGAACTTTACATGTATGAGACTTTTTTATCATAGTCATTCTTATTACCAACTTGAGTTTCACCATTTCTACGATTATTTCACCATGCTTTCTGGTCACATAAATATAACGGTTTTATATTCCAACACAGCACGTTGTGGTAGGGATGAATTTTACTGTCTATGTTTAAAAGAAATCCGTAAGCCTGAAAGAAAAATATTGAAAAATAAGCATTTCTTTGTATAAATACTGCCAATACCTGCTAAGTTGTTAATTGGTCCAGGAACCAAACTAAGAACCGGGAAATAAAAAAGTAATAAGAAAAACTAAAAACCCGACTGCGGAATACAGTAAGTTCCAACTTAAAAGCACAGAACAAGCACATAAGACTATAAGAACTTTAAAATAATATTTGTAATAAAAAATAGTAGCAGCTGACGGGGACAAGCTTCAAGTACAAATACAAAACTGTTATAAACTCACAGACATGTTAGTTTAAGTAAGTATTATATTAGCAAATAATCAGAATAAAATAATCAGTTGAGTCGTTCTGCTGTGATTGGGGAACAAACATCCATACATCCGGACACCCATCCATCCAAACTTTTACATTTATAATATTAGTTAGACAAGTATACGCGATTAAATGTGGAAGGTACTTTCATTTAATACAAAGTATCGTGAAAGCCCAAGACAATACTACGTATTAAATTTGTTACTTGCTCGCAAGATATATTGTTCCACCTACTAAGGCGAAAGGCTCATAATATATTGGTTGTTATTCTTAAGAGGTGTAGAAGGGCCTGATATCGAGACAAAAGATCAAAGGCTATCTCATTAGTGGTTATTTTAAAAAGCAAAGTCAAGTCCGCCATCTCAAGTCTCAACTCAAGAGGCAGTAGAGGATGTCTTCTTTATATTGATATAGATACGTACTAATGTTATGTTTAGTTTTTTTAGAGATATGATTATAACGCTATCTTTGGCAACGACAAGTATAATTATATAGTTTTTTTTTATTAGAAGCTACGCTCCCTTTTTCACAGTTATCTAACCAGCAGGGCTAGCATGCAACCATCGATAAATACTCGAATCGACAAGATAAATATTATTTTGTTATTTTATCCTATTATGTAAGCTCATATGCGCACAATAATAGATAGAATTACTCGATTTGATACCATGATTAAGACCACAGAACCAAATATGTCATAATCTTAATAACTTACATACACTAAGTACCATATTCTAAGAAAATATCGATAAAAGGCCCGATTTATCGTTGTCGACGGTAGCATGCTAGCCCCGCAGAGTGTAAGTGAAGATGAGGTCGTAGGTAATATTCTTGATAGATTTCCGGAGCGGTGATATTTGGCGACTCAGCTTTTATATGAAGAGTGGTCGCTAACCAGCCGGACCCTGACGGTATCCTACCATAAAGCGGGAGATTTCCGGATTAATCACCTTTTACGATACGCTTATCCAAGGGTGGTAGGGCTATTCGAAGCCGACCCGTAACAGCCAATTATTTGATTAATGTATAGATTTTTTTTCTTATTATTCTGATGTAAAATTTACAATAATATACAACCCTAACTTTTACGTGAGAGTAGCACTAAGATTTTTACATAACGATATACAGGGTTACTGGTAATTAGACCGGAATATTTTTAGGTGACGTAGGAGAGGTCATTTCCAATCATTTGCGCACAAAATGATTTTTAATTTTCGGTTATTCCTTTTTTTTTCTGAAAATCCAGTTTTACTCATTCAAACATCGATTAAACATCGAACTAATGGTGCGATTTCAATGTTCTTTTCAGTATTTGATAGATGTTTAGTGAATTAATAATCAACTATAAAAAGTATTTCAGTGTGATCCCAAACAGAAGCTACAGGGCGTTTTATATAATAAAAAATTTTTTTGGAACAAAGTTTACAAAAATTAGCTTTTTTCTTCAAAAAAGGTTTGATGAACTTTGCGTATATTTTTTCGAAAAACTTCTACAACTCTCTGGCTATACAATGAGGTAAAATAATTGGCATTTGACTGCACAGTTCAAAAAAAAAATCAAAATCAAAATTGAAAACCTACATTTTTAATCTTGAAAGGAATTATACAAAATACCTGTCATGAAGACGCTAACTTTTCGCAGTCAAAAATTTTGCTAGTCATGTAAATTAGGGTTTTATAGCAATAATTTGAAGAATTGGAACAAGAGACGAATATGATATGCTCGGATCATGCTGTTTGTATTATTAAGACACTCTCTTTAACCATTGTACCAAAAACACTTCAATTCGAATTGACTTACTTTAGTTGATCACGATATTTCTTTTGCTTTTATTTGGGTAGTGAATTAAATTTGAACTTGGCTTGTACTGAAAGACATGATCATAGATATGGAACCCCTCATGCCATGCCTTCTAGAGTTTACAAATGAAGAGCATGCGACTTATTCTACACATGCTTGAATAAAGAATGAGTCTAGATTTCCAAGTCGTCAGTTACTCCATATGAGCGTCACAAAAGATAAAAATAACGGAATCCACTAAAGTAAGCGAAGTCCGAGGTTCATAGCTAAAATGGTAAAAAGACATAATACAAATTTCACGCTCAGAAAAGTTTATCTTCTCCTCCCGTTGCAATTCATCAAATTATCGTTAAAAATTCTTATTTACTTGATACACAAACTTTTTGACACCGAAAAGTTATCGTCTTAATGACAGGAACACTTTGTATAATTCCGTTGAAGGATTAAAACTGTAGGTTTTCGATTTTGTTTTTGATATTTATCTTGTTTTGTGCAGTTAAATGCCAATTATTTTACCTCGTTGTATAGCCCGAGAGTTGCAGAAGTTTTTCCAAAAAAGTGTACTCAAAATTTATCAGACTCTTTTGGAGAAAAAAGCTATTTTTTGTAAACGTTGCTCCAAAAATGATTGTTATTTTATAAAACTTCCTGGAGCTTCTGTTTAAAATCATACTGAAAGGATTTTATTACGATTCATTATTGTTTTGCTAAACACCTATCTAAATAACCCCAAATATTTTAAAAACGGTACACTTTGGGATTTTGGCTCAAATCATTGGAAATGATCTCTCCTACGTCACCTTAAGAGATTCCGGTCTAATTACCAATAACCCTGTATGTAGACAGCCTTAATTGTTGTTTTAAGAATCAATATATCATAGTAAGTAGTAATAATTATTACAGACCATATTAGCTCAATTACTGTCACTAGTTCAAATTAGAGCTGAATAGCTTGCCTTTATTGCCACCAAATTATTCGAAGACCAAATATGAAAGACAAGCTTTGATTAAAATAGCCCGCACATGATTCGGTTTTCTCGTTTAGAAGCTACAATGTCGCAAACAGACACATTTGCGTCGTGCCTTAAATATTGAATGCGTAATAGAACCCTGTTATATTTAACATTTTCCGTAAAATTCAGCAACGCACTCATTCCTCTGAAGGCACTTGTGATTACTTAACATACTATTGTCAATTGTATCAAAAAAAAACTATCATACTACTATCCATTGATGCAAAATTGAATACATTTGTATTCATTTGTTAAACATGTAATAGGCCTTTGCAACCGTACGTGTTTCCATACACTTCATTGTGTCGTAATAGTCTGTGGGGTGCGGGAAGATCAAAGGCAGCGTATGCCGCTGTACTATCGTAGTGAGAATTTAAAAAAATTGCTTGTTTAAATTTTTCGATAATACCAGGAATTGTATGTCAACCTGTGAGATGTTTAAAATTCAAGGTTTACGGATAGTGCATGAAAATAGACTGCAGTTTTTTATAAGAAGGGTCCCGGTTGAGGTTGATATTACTGTTCTACTAATTTCTATATCTTCCACCATAAAAAGCTTTGCTGCCTTCGTGTTAGGCTTTGTAATAAATGCCATCAGTGCTTATTATCTATTTTCACACGGTCGTCATAGTAACCATGGGCGTTTGTGACTCTTTAACCCACAGTCTTATTTAAACTTCCATGCATGCTATCATTTTACACAAAAAAAAAACTATGGTAACTGGAAAAAAATGGGGCTTACTGAAATATATCGAGGCAAAATTTAAAATTGTTACATTATATTCAAGTCAAATGCTATCTATATTTAAGAATAATAGTCAATAAATAAAGACTTTATTGTAATACTGTTATTGTAGCTCCTGAAACTATCTAGAAGATTCTAGTGTTAGTTCAATTAAGCATCGTAAATATTTCTCTAAATAACTTTTCCTTATTTAAATTTGTTTTACGATAACATACTAATCTCTTAAACGATAAAAGTTCAAACTTGACAGATAAAATCTGTAACTGAAAGGTTTTCATGTTATTTTATGACTTCGACCTTATTGCTTTGTTTTTCAATAAACACTTTATTGAAAAAGTGCTCAAAGTTTTAATCATGCATTTTCATAACAGGATGCATTTTTCTCATTCATCAAAATAATTACTCTTTGAGCGAATTTTATTTCAATGTATTATATTTATCATCTTAAATCGGCTAAAGATTGAAGAAAGAAAGTAGGTATTAATTTGCAGAATATGGCAATTATAAAGGTATTAAATTATTTTAGCGCTACATGTTCAACCGTACAAAGGTGTGCAAATTTTTAATTAACTACAAGTTATTACAATTAAATAAGTCCTCGTTACTATAAAATTCGTCCGTACAATTTATACTAGTCATTAAATACATTAAATGCTTCATAAAATAATGTCAAAAGAAAAATAAAATTGATTAGTATATTTAAATGTTATGTTTTGTCAAGCAAATAAACAAACAGCTCTTTCTTAAAGTTGCGCAATCTCATAAGTTTTCAAGTTGTTTGGTAGCTAATTGTAAATACGTAGGTATTGCCATACTTAAGTAAGATACTTAACGCATTTTATTTTGGCAAAGTAGCTCGAAAATCAAAGTTCTAAATGCTTCTTATCTCAAAATCTATTTCCCAATTATATGTCAAAATATAAACTTATAAATCGGAACTAAAATACAAATGACTCTTGTCACGGTACCGATACCAAAAGGTCAAGAATCAATTTATTTAATGAAATGCAGCAATTTAAAAATCTCCTTTGAAAGATTTTTTTAATAGTTTGGTTTGCATGTTATATTTGTCGCCTTCCTTCGTTCAGTATTATTCTATATTTCAGTGCAATTATTTTCAATTGTCAATGTTATAACTTATTGTATTTTTAATTTCCAACCTACTTATTTTAAATCTGTTTTGTACTATTTATTTACCTTTTTAACTTTAAACGACTGTATTTTTTTTGTTAATAATATGTAATTTTGTAATCCTTATAAACACGATTTAATGTATAACGTTGCCACAGTGTAAACATCAGCGACATAGCAACCAGTAGGCAAACATACACAGTTAACTGATTGCAGTCAGTCTTACTCATTTATTAAAATATTCAACCCGTACTTGTCAATACCTTGGAGCTTTCGAAGCATTGCTACAAAGAGAATGTTTGTTATTGATTACAGGAAATTTACTTACTACTTTTCTACTCACTTGTACGCCGCAAAGTAAAACTTAAATAGAAAATCGTTTTATCATTCATTCCAAGTACGAACTTTGTTTTAGAGACCTAGGATACAAAAGCAGGATAATCAGAACCTTGTTGCTTTACCTGGAATGGTATTCCAGACAATAGAGAAATGAATAAAAAGGCGCAACATTAAATCGCATTAATATCCTAAATTTATATATGCCGATATTTAGTAAGTAACCAACACCGTCCATAGATTGCGTTTTTGTTTGTTAGTATGAAGACACTGTCTATAAATCTCATTCCTAAAACTTAAAGAAGTTTCTACTACTTATTACGATTAAATTTTCAAATGAAAACAACTTAAAAAAATACATTGATGATTTGGTTTCGGTTTGTATTACATCATACTTCAATTCGATTGTACTTTGTTCGGTAAAACTTTCCCTGGACTAATCATGATATGCGTCATTGGACAGCGTGTTTATACAAGATACATCAGTTTGTGTATTATAATATTATAATTATTAAGCTTAGTGTAACAGCCCTATTGAAACGTTGATTTACGTCTACGGTGAGGTAATTTCGTTGATGGTGAAGATGCTGAACATGAAGTTAGCATCTAGATACTCAAAGTTAAAGCCGAATTCCGAAAATTAAAAAATAAAATCCGCAGCCCATCACACCAGTAACATGGCCCCAAACTAAGCAAAGCTTGTAATATGGGATACTATGTAGCGAACTAGAGAGGAACACGGAACATTTTTATTTTCTGATTCCGTGCGGGAATCGAACCCGCGACCTCACGATTTACGTAGTTGGGCCTTTGGGTGTTACCACACCAATCGATAGTAAAAATGTCTAGTAAAAACTGTCGATCGACGTCGACTAATCTATTTTACCATCGATCGATTGGAACACCGTTAGACCACTGCGGCACGGTGGTGGTCGCCAAATGTTATTTCTTTTATACAGGGTGTCCCGCTTACCCTATATAATACCTTCTCGGAGGTATTCTATTACCCATAAGGATTACAGAAAAAATATGAAAAAAAAGAAAAAATCGAAATTTATTTTACAATTTTGGATGTCAGCAATAAATTTCGACATTTTCTTTCATACAAAAATTTAAAAATTAATTTTGAATTTTTCTTTTTTTGTACTTTTTCTGTTATCCCTATAGGTACTAGAATACCTCCGAGAAGGTATTATATAGGGTAAGCGGGACACCTTGTATATACAAATAAATACACTTTAAATGAGTGCCATTATTTTCAAATTAGAAATGTATCATAACCACTTCAGTAAGTAGATATTAAATAGCTTTGACAATGGTTTTATAAACTGTTGCTATATAGGTAAAGTTTTCAAAGGACTTCCAAAAAAGGCGGAGGTTCTCAATTCCTCTGTGGCTTTTTTTGTGTCTTTGTTACCCGATATTTCGGGCAATTATAAATTGATTTTGAAATTTCTTGTTTCATATGATAGAATATACTTCATAGTTGGGCGCATATAAATTTTATCGAAATCGGTTGAGTGCTTCATTGAAAAAATTTATGAAAAAATATGTGTGTTCGGAGATCGTTTACGTTGATGACATTATAACTCAGCCAAAGTTTTGACGTAAAGTCGGTTTTTGCTATGCTCTGCCTTCGTTGTTTATTCACTACTCTAAGGCTGCAAACTGGACGGCAGCGACAAGACGCGGCCAGCGGAACGGGGGATGTCGCGGTTTCATACAAACTCAATACTTTCTATCGTGTCGCGGAAATCGCTACCGTCCAGTTTGCAACCAAACAGGCTGCTTGTAAAGAACCCAGCAAACACAAGATTCTTCTGGCAATCGACCATAAGTGATCATAATCCTACACCAGATTTAATGAGAACTGTATCCACTGCAACTGAATACCTCTGTGAATGTAACTGCTGACTGAATGTGAGAGAGAATGGATCAATGAGAATGTAATGGGAGTTTTCTGACAGCTCATAAAAATTAGTTCAAACAACCTCTATAGATGGCACTTTTAAAAAGCCGAAGGCGTTAAGTCTGTATACTATAATGTAGGTAAGTGGTATCTACCATCTATGGTTATTTATACGTTCAATTTTTGGTACAGACATCAATTAATTTATTTTACTTTGAAAAACGCAGTGTGGAATAAATTCTTCGCCTTGGCCTTTTGTAAAGCGCCATCTATCGAAGCCTTTTGTACCAATTTTTTACAGTTTTGTTTTTTTAATGAGCTTTCAGAAAACCTCTCATTGTTGGAATAATCAAAAATCCCAGACATCAGTCACTCTATCAATCACTCTGTACAAACCTATCAATCGATCACTCAATCATTATTTAAAATTGTCTATTTAAATTTTCCATTCAATAAACGACCATTGCCTCGTACACTTGTTTTTAACTTGACTTTGGTTCTGCGTCCCATTTCCAATAGTAATCCTTTCTGGATTTAATACTAAATCTCCTGCAAAAAACAGTATGAGCAGATAAGCTTACCCAGTATCTTCAATATCTCATAAAAATAAAAGTACCCTAAGTTCAATACCACTGATCTTCATACCACAATTGCAATTTGCTCATCGAATATTCTCGACTTTTTGGTTGCGTGCGCACAATCATATGCCAATTAGTATTTGGAAAATGTTGACAACATATTTTTCTGTCACGCAGTGACCTTGAATCGAAACACGTACCTTGTTTGGAGAGTTTTTTGCACGAGTGGCTTTACTCTCGGATTGGCACCTTTTGAGTCTATTCTTCATGTGATTTCTCTGATTGATTTTTACCTTTTTTGTTACATAAATGAGCTAAGTGTAGTTAGTTAGTTAGTTAGTCACGTAGATTATTTGGGTTCTAGACAAGGTTTTACATCGGCAAGTAATCTAATTAACAACGTCGACCTTACGACCAAAAAACTGCAGACCCTACAGCATCGTCGTAAGGTTGCTTGTTTAACCGTGTACTACAGGATACATTTTGGTGAGTGCGCGAGTGCTCTGTTTGAGCAAATTGAACCCTCACCCTTTTACCATCTAGACGCAGACAGAACTTCCATCCGTATGTGGTTGATATTCCGAAAAGTCGAACTAAGCGCTTTGACAGTTCCTTTTTGATACGGGTCGCCAAGGTTTGGAATGAACTACCTGCGTCTATTTTCCCTGACCAGTATAGTCCTAGTACTTTTAAGCGTCGAGTGAATAGGTGTCTCGTGGATGGACGTGTACCACCTTAGTCTTCATGTTCACTTAACATCAGGTGTCATGGAAGACAAACGTCTCATCCATATTTTATAAAAAAAAAATACAGGAGTAATGAGAAGTTTTCTAATTGATTTTAAAAAGAAAAAATCATATCTTTTTCTCTCAAAAGATGGCGTTGGTAAAGAGCTAGCTGTCAAAATTCTATACGAAAATACATTTGACATTGCACTTTTGTAAGGAAAGCATGTGGCGCCATCTAAAATGAAATATGGTTACTATTTTTTTTATAGTTTTAAATGTCAGTTTGAAAACCTCTCATTGCCTTTTTTGGCTTAAGCCTTGAGATGATAAGGGTGTTACTACACCAAACGATCGAGGGCGTCGATCGATGGTAGAATGGAATAGTCGACGCCGATCGACACTTTTTACTATAGTTGAATTCTTTTCAAGTGGTTTTTGTGACAGTTCAAAATTGACAATCTTTGTGACGTTGCCGTAATGAAATTGTTCGATCTTCCATGGCTTTGAACGGCTCGTTTCGAATCAGTTGGTGAAAAAAATGTATACAAACTTCCGATTACAAGATGGCCGCTCATAATCATCGATTCAATGTCGATTCAGTAGTGTCAATATTGTCAGTGTCTATCAAGTGAGCGTTCCGTTTCTCTGAATCTGTCTATTTAATATGAATATTTTTATGACATTTACTAAATTTATTTACAGTTAATCATAACAATTACACTAATCCGATCAGATCCGATCAAGAAAAAACCGATCGACGTAGATCAATTGGTCTAGTAAAACCCTAGTGCATCATGAATACTACTACTAGCACTTACGAATAAAAAATTCTAATATAAATGTCGGTGCGCCCGTATGCCACTTACTACGAGTATCAGGTGTTCGTTTTTCATCTTTCCTTCAATTAAGTATGTTGAAATTATGTTTCACAAAACAATAAATTTTTCATACCCACTTTATATTTTTTTATTATAGATTCCACTGGGATATGTAGATGGGAACAAAGGCACTAAGACACTGTTATACATCTGAAATTTTATTACATATAATAGGTACATAACTTCACTTCTGTCTTCCATTGGGGTAGGCAGAATAGGGAACTAGGAGACTAAGGAAAGCCAATAGTTATTTTCATTACATAGTTAAAGAAATATGAATATTGATTATAATAAAACTATAAGGCATATGCATGACGCTAAATACTTTGCTAATGAATGGCATCAGCGCTTTGCTATGTAATTCTCTGTAATATTTCATATTGTGATTTATAAACCGGTGACACGCGATAGTTGCAAATCGCGGAGCTACAAATTTTAAAAGGTTACAAAATGAGTACTGTATTGGATATTTGAAAAAAAAATAGCTTTATAATTCCAGTTGTTTTATTTGTAACCCGTGTATATTTTATACAACCAGCACTAGGCAAGCTTGGATTTTTATGGTCTATACCTCCTTGTCACCAGGGAATAAAGCCCTAAATAGGGATTTATAGCTCAGCAGTAGGCTCACTACAAAGAGTTGTGATGATGATGATGTATATTTAAGATACGATAAATTAATAAATGCGTAGTAGGTCTTTACATTCTCTCTAAAACATGTCAAAAACTAATAGAAATCAAAATCGCAGCCACGATTAATTAGAGCTTATGCTTAAACTCCTAGAATCTTGACAAATATTTGCAGATATTGTAACTGCATCGTGGATCGAACCTACAACCTTCCACGGTTATTTTCTTACTGCGTCATGGAGGTATTTGCGGATTGTAAATTCATTTGAAGATATAGTATGGTCTTCTTATAGATCTTGACACTTCATCTACACAGATGCACTCTCCACAGTAGTGTTACATTAATTCTTAATTTGTAAATATATGTAGCAGTACTCATATTCAGTAAACCTTTTGAATATTTGACCTTGACTTTGGATGAAGCCAGTCTCCTATAAATCACTAGCTGTTTCGCGCGGGTTTACCCACGCCATTTCAAATCCCGCGGGAATATCGAGATAAAAAGTAACCTATTCGCTATTCCAGACTGTAAAATATCACTATGCCAAATTTCATCTAAATCCATTCAGCCGTTTTGCCGTGATAGAGTAACAAACATCCAGACAGACAAACTTTCACATTTATAATATACAACATTTTAGTTTGCTTTTATTCGATAGATGTCGCTGTACGTCGATTAAATCGCGCAAGAAGAGTTATAAATGACTTAGCCATATTTATTTAGTAGACTACTTTTGTTCGTCCTCCCTTTCACAGTTACAATATTAGTAGGATAAAACTGAAGCGATACAAAACTAAACATTCTTACCATTTGCATGGTAAAACTTTTTACCACAAGTTCACCTTGTCTGGTTTAATTTGGTCATACAGTTGCAAATGTTGTAATTAGGGATGTTCGATCCGGGTGCCTTGTATCGATATTCCGGATCGTAATGGATCGTAACGAACTGTATCGATCCAAGTATCGATCCGATTGTCTTGATACGATTTTTTGGATCGATCCAGTATCGAATGAAATTTTTTTGAAAATAAAAGAATCTTAATTTATGAAGCCAAAATTTAATATAAAAAGAAATAATAGAAAAAGACAATATTTTTTTTAAATTTGCCAGTCATTAAATGCTAAAGAACGCAAAAATAATAACTTCGATAACCGCTCTGGATCCAGGCGATTACGGCTTTCATTTAAAGTATGATTGGCCAAAGAGAAAAGACGTTCGGAGGGCACAGATGTACCAACTACTGATAAATAGCGTAAAGCTATATCACTCAATGTCCTCCAAACTACTTTTCTCGCTAACCAATATGTTATTGGATTAGACTTCCGGTCCAACAAAGGTTCAGACAAGTACTGCTTTAAAAATGCGTGTAAGCCTTCTTGTGGTCTGCTCGTCGCACCAAATTGCGCCACCATTTGACTATGAAATTCCCAAATGTCATTTTTATTTTCAACCACATTGACTTCAGGTGCTGTTGTAGGAGAACTACCTTCGAGTTCTGATTTTAGCATGTCAGAAATATCATTCATAGTTTTGGCACATGACTGCATATCAGTAAAACATAGTTTTTTAAATCTAGGATCTAAAATAGTACTCACTGCTAATATATGAACCTTCTCAGTATATTGAAACCGCTTTCTTACTTCCATTAATATTTTGGTGTGAAATTCCGCACCTAACTCACTTGTCTCATTAGTATTCGTAGATTCTATTGCTTTTGTCATGTAGTAAATTATCGGAATAATAATACTACACGTTGCATAATTTTGTCCTGATATTTCCTTGGTGACATTTTCGACAGGACGTAAAATATTTACAATATCTTTTACGATTGCCATTTCGACACCAGTAAGCATCGGTGGGGCTTTTGGGTTCTGTAATAAAATAGTGCTGACCAGATCACTTAGATGAATAAATCTTTCAAGCATATAAAAAGTTGAGTTCCAGCGTGTGCTCACTTCTTGAATTAATTTTAGAAGGCCAGAGTCGTTGTCTTTTTGAAGCTTTCTCAATTCATCGCTAGCATGCACACTCTGCTTAAAATACATGACAATACTCTTTACCTTTGTTATCAGGGCCTCAAACCCAGCAGTTTCCTTAATAGCTTTTTCAACAACTAAATTGAGGGTGTGTGCGAAACAAGGCAAATGTTTTTTTCTTCCAACAAAATCATGTACAGCTTTAACAATGTTAGCAACATTGTCACTAACGATGGCTATTATTTTGTCTTCTTCAATATTCCACTCCAAACATACATTTTTTATATTATCTGACAAATAGTCCGAAGAATGCCGGTCTTTCAACTCCTTTACGCCAATCATAATTGAAATTAACTCATCGTTTTCGAGATAATGATAAGTTAAACCCAAGTAACTCCTCGTATTCATTGTGTCGGTCCATACGTCCGTGGTCAAGCATACACTCTTTGTTTCTTTTAATTTATTTTTTATTATATTAGAAATGCAAACATATTTATCATCCATTAACTTAGTTATAGTTTTTCTTCCAGGCATCGAATAACGTGGACAAATAGTTTTCATCAAGTATTGAAGTCCCTTTTTGTCGGTACTATTCAGTGGCAAGTTGTCAACAGCAATGAAATATAACAGTGCATTGGTGATCTTACCTTCATTGGGACCTCCTGTTTTAAATGATTGTATACTCGAAATAACGTCGTCAATCTGAGGTTGCTTCACCTTTGTCATACTAAGAACAGATGATGAACGTTTCGGAGTCGAGTGTGCAAATGATGTTGATGGCTCTGGTTCAGTGTCAGTAGATCCTTGCGTAGCAATCACTCCTTTTTCCAAGCTGATATCTTGTTCTTGATTGCTTTGTTCCATACGTTGTACCTAAAAACATATTTTCTATTAACTTACAAGATTTACAAAATTATAGACAAACACCGGGACTGATGGAACTTAATAAAAGCTAATGTATTTTATTTTAATGTACATAATTTTTACGTAATGTAATTAGGTATGCTCCTTTGTAATGTATCGAATTTGTTAAGTTTTATAAGTTATGTAAAAAGGATATACAATACTAAATGTCATCGTCATTATCATCATCGGCCATGATAGCCCGAGGCGGGAATCGAACCCGGGTCTCCTGCGTAAGAGGCAAGTGGGTTAACCCCTAGACCACGGACGCTCATGATAAATGTACTATGTAAAAAATATTAAACACTGAACTATCTAATCTTTGTTTGCAATATATCATAAAAATATTAAATCATTTCAAATATTTGTCTATGAATACAAAGTAGGTACTTACAATATTTTCCGTATTTTTATGATGTCTTTTAATGTGCTTTGCCAAATTTGTTGTATTTCCTTTAGTTTTCACGTCAACGTGGCACAGCTTGCATTTTCCACCACTGTCCGTTTTTATAAAAAACGACCACACATTAGATTTTTGTGGTGGAGCCATAACTCAAAGCAAAATAAAGCAGTTGTATCTCCGAGCGAACAAAACGTATAAAATATTAATCTCTTCTCTCCTCAAACGAAACAATGTTAATGTTATGCCTAAATAAAGGGTACATTGAAGTATCTTATAACGCGACAACAAATTGTCAAACGAAATCTACCGCCACAGAAAAATGTTTACAGTTGTAAGATGATTCCATTCCTCGTCGTTCGTAGGCCAAATAAATTGTGCTGTGCTGTTCATGTTGTTAATATCACGAATAAGAATTTTGTTTTTATTTTCTAATTATCTCTAAGTTGTTTACAACTTATAACTAGATAGGTAATACGATTTTTCCGATCCGATCCTCGGTGTATGTGTATCGATCCGCCAGCGGATCGAATGCAATTGTATCGATACAAAAATCGAGTGGATCGTGTTCCATTGTATCGATCCACATAAGTATCGGATCGGATCGACCATCCCTAGTTGTAATGTCATCATCATTACAACTCCGTGTAATGGGCCCACTGCAGGGCATGAGTCTCTCCTCTGGGTGACGAAGAGGTTTAGGCCATAATCCACCAAGCTGGCCCAATGCTGGGTGGTGGATGCCAGAATTTTCAGGGTGCCGATACGGCTTCTGACAAACCCTAACGACTACTGTATACAAGTATACAGCACCCGGGACCGACAGCTTAACGTGCCCTCCGAAGCACGGAAGTCGCCGTGAGAAACGAATGGTCGGCGGTCGGTCACCCATCCAAGTACCGACCGCGCTGAATGTTGCTTAACCTGTGATATCGTAAGATACACACAGTAACCACGGCGCCACGACGACTTCGTACTTTATAATGTACTTTATAATAACTAATTAATTAAAGTGAAGTTCTTCCATGCTGGAATGGGAGCAAAGGAAAAACAAGATGTGCAGCTGCTTCTCTTCCCGGGCATATAGGTACTGTAAAAGTCAGTTAAGGGACAGAGGTTTAATGGAGGTTTTTTTGTGGCCGTTAGGCTGACCCCCTGTTACTGAAATAGTCCCTTTCCACCATTATAATGCCTCCAAATTTGTCAAACATGACATCAGATGATTTTATAACCTCTGGTGTTCGGCCTACGCCATAAGCGATATACCTAAGCGTGAAGTCATGTATGTATGTATGTTAAAGTAAAGTAAGTCAATCTTCGTCACAAATTTCTGAAAAGTTGATCTTAAATAACGAATAAGTTAAGATCAGATAATTTGTTGATAGACAAAAATTTGGCATGCAACCATTTCAGAAGTTACAAACTATAAACAATATACAGAATAATCCAACATTTTGGTTCAAAAACTCTTTAAAAAGGGGGATGTGCTAAACTAAAAAGTCTAAATTGTCTAAATTGGTCTAAATTGTTCTTAAACGACTGTGACAAGTCTTGGATGACGACAGCCTTCAATATGATTTTCAACATCACTTTAAATTGCTAAAAATCAAAAAAACGTGATAAAAAATATTTACACTTTGTCTAGACAACCACGGCTTAAATGATTCTAAATTGTCTGTACTCACTTCGTCTTGAAGCTTTGCACAAAACTTCAAATCGCTCTGTATAATTATTTTTTGCCAACTACATCATGAATGTCTATTTTATATCCAAAACAAATATATAAAAACACCACAACATACTTTTTCTGATTTGATAAAGAATGTATGTAAAGGGTATTGGCAGTTTCATAATCTATCCATAATACCAACTAATATCCTTAATTACCTGTAAAATATTACATAAAACATATCAGAATTTCAATGAAAAATTAAACCCTGAGACTTCATCATACAATTAAGGCATACTACGAACCTAATAACAAACGGACAGTGCCAAGAAAAAAAAAACTCTACCAGAATTCAGATGTTGTAAAAAGCAGTAAATCTTCTGTTTTTGTTCAAAATTGTTTTAATATATCAATTTAAGGATGTTAAACCAGCTCCTGTTTGCATTTCCGTGATATACGGGAACAGCGTGTAATAGAACTCGTGAATCAATTTGCATACATTACCGTTTGTTATTTGAAATGTACACTGAAAAGCTACGCTCACAACTTTCTTGTCCGTGCATTTTGTAATTATGTTTTTCGTGAAAATTTTTGAAACAATACAAATTAAGTTTTGTTTCGAATGGTCGTACGGCTCATACAGTATGCTATTTTTATTATAAATTCAAGGACCTTAAGATAATTGTAATAAGGAAGTATCAAGTGAAATAATACCCTTTTTTCTACGTAGTAGATGTTGTGTATGGGAATTAAAAGATTGGTCGTGTCAGACTGTCGAACGTGTCATAGTATAAAGTTTGTCATTAAATATCATCGCACCGGTGATCATATAGCAATGCTCAGGTGATGAGCTATAAAACATTACTAGGTAAATCTAAATCTGCTAAAATCTGTCAACTAAGGAGGGCAACACGGACATATTCAATGGTTTAATGGTAAAAGTTATTTGATTTCATACCTAAGCAATTTATATATAGTTTGTAAAAAAATATATAGTTCGCTACATGGTATACCATATTACAAGCTCTGCTCAGTTTGGAGCCATGTAGTTGGTGTGATTGTCTGGGGATATGAACGTACATTTTGGTTACATAAATATTTTAAAATAAAAAAACAAACTAGTATCTGATACCAGGACCGCTGGAATAGAAAGCATAGTTTTGCCGCTACAAGAGGAAGATGGATTGATAACAAGTATTCCCATTAGGGTACCCTCTTTCTTCTCAAGTACGGAACCCTAAAAATAAACGTGACTTCAAATTCCAATAAACACTAATGGCGGGTTTCAATATTCAACTGACTGCTATGCGTAACCGGTACAGGTACAAAACTGGTAGGAATAAAGTAGCGTTTCACAATATCTACTAGCTACGGGCTGTAAGTTCTCAAATTTGGCATGGGCCCTCCTTGCGTGACGTTCTTCCAAGAAAATAGGTGATATGTGATTTATAGAATATCACGCATTCGCAAATTATTTGTATGATATTTGAACTAAAGAAATATATAAACTAATTCAATTTATGTTTGCTATGTTTTAGTATTCGATAAATATATTATAGAATGTTTTTAGAGCTTTTTATTAATAATTGCGTTTAACTGCTTACGTAAAACGAAACGCCAATCCTTCGACTAATTTTGCCATTGGTTGAATCAAATTTTTATGACGTCAAAGTAAATATTTAAAAGAAAAATTATGTCATTCAATAATATTCGTCCTTTTTTTCAAAAACAGTTATAGATAAGTTAGAAAGAGAAAACTGGATTATTGATATGTTGACAGATATTTGATAGGATATTTCGTTAAATGAATAAATTTTTACGTCGTTGGCTAGATAAAATGACCTATTCTTTAATTGGTCATACGTAATGAAAACATCACTCTTATTGGCCGCAGCAGACTGCCATGCTACCTTTACCTCATTGGTTTAAATTAATAACTTGTTACGTCGTCGTTGGCTAGATATAATGACTTATTTTGTAAATGGTCAAATTTTACCTAGCAACCCATTACAGTCAAACAGTTCGTAAGCAGTGGTTTAGATGTCAAGATTTTGAATATAGAAAGGCATTTTGGTAGTGATTTCTATTGTTCGTAGGCAAAACGAACAGTTTTCATAATATTGAAACCCGCCATAAATCTATAAAATACAGTCAAAGATTGGTTTATATACTTAAAGATACACCCGAATATTTTCCAATATAGCAGGATAGTAACAATCAAATTCTATACATGTTGACGACCCCGGCTTCCGTTTATTGTCAGGGTTGGTTGTTTATGTTCAACTTTAGTATTTTTATTGCCAACCCTAGTGTTGTACATGAAATATTGGCAGCGAAACAATATCGGTATTACTGGCTTTTGTGATCTTCAGGGAAAATAAGGGTACGGATTGGTGATGTCGTATATCTTAATTTCAGAGGTATGTGGTCGTGACTTGGTTTTGTAATTTTTGTGTTAGTTTTACATTGTTGATATAAATTTGAGAGTAGAAATTGGAAATGAAACATGAAACTTTCAATACCTTATAGGTTATGTTAAGAAGTTTAGAAGTTTCATACTTTATTTTCGTACAAAATCAATGTTTTACTTACTTACGTACATCCGTATTCAATAAAACCACAACCCATGATGCCTTGCCGTAGGTTAAAAAGCAATCACTTCAGTTTTATAATATTGGAATATACATATATTTGTTGAACCTATTCATGGATCCTTTAATAGCGTTGTAATATTCACTATAAAATGAACACTCGACACGACTTAAAACTAATGAAGCTACGTATACTTGAAGCCACGACGAAAGTAAAATAATTAAACATTCTATATTATAAATAAGTAAAATAGTGTCTCAACTATTAGTAAGTATTTTGTGTTAAGATTTCCGACTTATTAAAAAAAAAAATGTCTCTGAGGGCGTGGATCCATCTCTACGGTACGGCGCCGTTGAGATGGATCGTTATGGACCGTTATGGATCGAGATGTACCGTTACCGTGGAACGGCCCGCCACCGCATCATTCCACGGCGTCGTGCATGGTGCACTGTTCAGCGCTTCATATTAGAAATAAATAAAATGAAGCGCTGAACATAGAAAAGTATGCCGTATACATACGGACGGCGCGGCCTAGTGCCGTACGGTGCAAATCAATGCTTTTCTATAATGAACCATGATGGAGATAATTTTAAGAGCTAATATGAAGCACTGAGCGGTGTGCCATATGCCGTGAAACGGCACGGCGCCGTAGCCGTGGCACGGCGCGGCGCCGTAGAGATGGATCCACACCCTGAAGCCTACGAAACTTCGTCAAATAGAAATAAAAAACAAACGCAATGAAGTTTGGTTAAAGATGTCTTTTTTTTATTGTAAGTGCTTGATGGGCAAGTAAGTAATCAGATACTACGAATCTTATGTCCATTTAGGATTATTCATAAGGGTTAGTATGAAGAGGATTGAAAATATAAAGTACCTACTGATAAATTCTGAAAAAGGTTCCATGTAATTTGTTTTTTATTTATTAAAGACTAAGCTCACGTTTGACCTCAATCTTACCTGATGGTAAGTGAATATGAAGATGTAAGCACACGGGCCTAGGAAAGAACTGGCTCATCATAGAATATTGCCGGAACAAATCACTGCCGGAGCGGTAATATTTGAAAAGTGGTCGCTAGCTAGTCGTACCCTAACCGGAATTAACCGGATCCAAGAGGGGGTCACTCGGAATAGTTATAATAAAATTCCAAAAATATTTAAAAATAACCCTTCGATAAGGATAAGTGTTGTGTAAAAAGGTGTACTATAAGATATCCGGATGCAACAAGATGAGATTCCCTGGCTGAAAATTGTTATTGTGTATTTTTAAAAGATGGTGCGGTATTGTTATTGTGTATTTTTAAAAGATGGGGCTATTCTTAGCTGATCCTACACGGACAATTTTTTTTTGTGGTTTTATGAGCTACAATACAACCACACATATTACCAGATGCAATGTGACGATGAGAAAAGAGA
Source organism: Stenoptilia bipunctidactyla (assembly GCA_944452665.1). Taxonomy (NCBI): domain Eukaryota; kingdom Metazoa; phylum Arthropoda; class Insecta; order Lepidoptera; family Pterophoridae; genus Stenoptilia; species Stenoptilia bipunctidactyla. Next base: position 16,641,329 of record OX101730.1, read on the forward strand.
ATGGGAGACCATGCAGGGTTTTTAAAGAGGAACTGCGTCTTAAGTTTTACTTTTTACCCGACTAACGCGAAGCAAAAAGAAGGGTTAAAAATAAAGATTTTTGTACCAAATAAACGTTTTACTTACTTACTAAAACTTAAGACGCAGTTCCAGTTAAAAAACCTGCATGGTAAAAAATGTGGGTATGGATATTCATCTGTTCCCTCAGAACTAATAAACTAGTAATCATAATTGGACAAATTGTCCGCTGGTTATAGGCAACATAAGGTTTCGTTAAAGTGACTACAGTGCCCTGTAGGGGACTTAAAGTAAGGAGCTAAAAAAAAAATCTTTACTGTTTTGTGTGGGGTATCAAATGAAAGAGCTTTGTTAGCACAGTTTAAATATGTAAACACTATTACTCCAAAATAAGAAAAAAAAACGTTTAAAAACTGAAACCCGACTACTAAAAACACGCTCTAAAAAGAACTAAACAAGAAAATAGTCTACGTTGAAATATTTATGTACCTATTTACGTCATATTGATAGAGATATGTCGGGTTTCAGTTTTTAAACTTTTTTTTTATTTATCTATCTTAAGACGGCACATCGAAATGTATTTTTTTTAATGTTAGCACTTTAACTACCCGGCATAAGGTCGCGTATTGCACAGAAATCGCGACCATCGTCGCCGCTCAAATATTGAAATCGTTTCAAAAATCGATAAAAAGAATAATGGTAAATGCTATGTAAATATTGATCAACCAAAGTTCGGACAATAGTGTGAAGATTGTATTGAAGTTATTTCTAGGCATATGAATTTCATAACTAAGTACGTGGTAATTTAAGAAAAAGTTTTTTTTGGACGTGTTTTCGAAAAAAAAACTATCTAGTATCGATATAAACTGATCTTTGTATCTTTTCTTCGTTTATCAATTGTGTTTTTACTTGTGTAAATAAATTGTTAAAGAAAAAAGACGTGTGGCACTCGGAGACTGCCGCGGTAAAGCTATTGCATAGCATTTTTTATCAACTTATGCAATTATAATTATTTATTTATTTTATTAATGCAGTAATGTTTGATCTAATATGAAGTTCCACAAGTTCCTAGTAGATGGCTCTGATTGTTTATTAAAGCCCGCAAGTAAATTTATGAAATCAAGGTATCACCGCTGTGCCGGTCGGAGTTGGGGGTGTTAGGTTTTTTTCGTTACGGAATTTCTGGATTCGGTCCCCACGCTCAAGGCCCGCGATAGAAGCTATGCAATAGCTTAATAAATAACTGCCCAAACATACATTCTATCGTCTTTCTTAACTTCATTTCAAACATTACACGGTCTTATATGATAATAATTATATAGCCATTAAATTCGGTTAACAGTCTACCATTTCGAAACCCAGACAGCAAAAAAACAAATAGTCTTTTTCTGGGAAAATGAATGTCACAGTAAATTGCAATTCACAACCTTATGTAACTACCCACTATTAACCATTGATCACAGTAGTTAGGCACCTAGCACTTTATTCACCCTGTACTTATTGTTTTCACCTGCAAAATGTGTAGAAAATCTATACTAATACTTATATAAAGCTGAAGAGTTTGTTTTTTTGTTTGTTCGAACGCGCTAATCTCAGAAAGTACAAGTGGGATTTAAAAAACTCTTTTTGCATTTGATAGCCCAACTCTTGAGGAAAGTTATAGGCTATATTTTATCCCGAAATTCCCACGGGATCAAAAGTTACGCGGGTAAAACCGCGCGCGGTGTCTAGTATTATATAAAAGTATTTCATTTCCACTTCAAGTTTTAGTTTACAATTTTTCTAAATTGGAATATTAGATTATAACTTGACCATAGTGTTGCTAAAACTACGCTGTTCTCGATAAAAATATCCAATAAATCACAATAAACTTAATGAACGGCGCACAAAAATGTAAAAGTTTAATGTAAACGAGCTTTTGCCCGTGACTTCGGACGCGTATAAACTAAAAAGTCCTATTTTTCCTGTTCCCGTAGGAATTATGGGATTACCTTCTATGATGCATCCAGACACCCATTGAAGAACCTTTGTACCAAGTTCCACATTCGTGCACTCAAGAAACAATATTTTTCATACAAATTAAAAAATCCTATTTTTCCCGTTTCCGTGGGATTTGGGAATTCAATTCATAAATTCATCATTCACCCATTGAAGAACCTTTAATTAAACCCAGTATCTCATCCGTGCACTCAAGAAATAAGATTTTTCATACAAACTAAAAAGTCCAATATTTCCCGTTTTCGTGGGAATTTCGGGAATTCCTTCCTTAGAGCTCCTCTACAGTTCTCAAGGAATGTATGTTACAAATTTCAGCTCTCTACGCCCAGTGGTTATTGCTGTACGTTGTCTTTCAGTTACTCAGTAACGGAACAGTTTTATACAGTGTGTTAAGCTTCAGATTTCTGATACTATACCCACAAATACTACGTTCAATTTTATCGACAAATTACTATACAAAGGGGGGTCGCACCCCTCACCCCTCTGAATGACAGCCATTTAAAAATTTAATATCTCGTACTTCTACGAGTTCACTGAAACTAATTTTTTCACATTTCTATGTCGCCTCGATACACAAAATGGTTTAATTGGAAAGATTATAATATTTGCTAGCATGTAAAGTAATTTTTGTTAAGTGTAAAATAGTTCATGAAATTCTTAAGTATAGCCAAAAAACTTGGAAAAAATTCACTTATTATTTTAGTTAATGTGCGCTACCAAAAAAACCAGCCCCTTAACATATCGTTTTTTTTTCCATTTTATTTGTTCTCAAGGAAATATGCTAACAAATAAACATCACAATAGTATTGAAATTTGGGCTAATTTGGTCAAAATTACAACTAAATACACGACTGTAAGGTTGTACAAATCAGGTAAAATTTCAGCTCTCTACGCCCAGTGGTTATTGCTGTACGTTGTCTTTCAGTTACTCAGTAACGGAACAGTTTTATACAGTGTGTTAAGCTTCAGATTTCTGATACTATACCCACAAATACTACGTTCAATTTTATCGACAAATTACTATACAAAGGGGGGTCGCACCCCTCACCCCTCTGAATGACAGCCATTTAAAAATTTAATATCTCGTACTTCTACGAGTTCACTGAAACTAATTTTTTCACATTTCTATGTCGCCTCGATACACAAAATGGTTTAATTGGAAAGATTATAATATTTGCTAGCATGTAAAGTAATTTTTGTTAAGTGTAAAATAGTTCATGAAATTCTTAAGTATAGCCAAAAAACTTGGAAAAAATTCACTTATTATTTTAGTTAATGTGCGCTACCAAAAAAACCAGCCCCTTAACATATCGTTTTTTTTTCCATTTTATTTGTTCTCAAGGAAATATGCTAACAAATAAACATCACAATAGTATTGAAATTTGGGCTAATTTGGTCAAAATTACAACTAAATACACGACTGTAAGGTTGTACAAATCAGGTAACATTCCATAAGCGGGCGAGTGTGAGCAGTATTTTTAAGGATAGTTAAAAATATATACCTAGAGGATAGAGTGAGACAAAAATTACTTCTTATTTTTCTTTTTTAATTTTTACTTCTTCTCCTCTAAAATTTTACAATAATTGTTATGAGTGCCTGCCATTATTTTAAATGCAGGCGGTTGCCCTTAATCTAACTTGTTGGGTGGCTTTATTCATTTCTTAGTTCCTCTGCTGTCGTCATTATCCTATGTAAGAGCTCCTCCTTGGTTTTCGGGACTTTTTGACACATTTTCAGTTTCATCCTGTTTCAAAGAAATCCAGCGGAGTTAAATTCGGTGACCGCGGGGCCATGCGTTCGTACTGCGTCGTCCGATTCATGGCGAATAATGCGTGAGCCCACATATTTCGGAAAGTATGTGCTGGGGCGTCATCTTCAGAAGACGACAGCAAAATAGCTAAGAAACGATAGAAAAATTATAAAAAGAGCCAGTAAGAGCCACTCAACAAGTCGGATTGAGGGCAACCACCTGCATTCAAAGTAATCGGGCACTTTAAACAATTACTGTAAAATTTTAGAAGAAGTAGAAGTAAAAATTAAAGAAGAAAAATAAGAAGTAGTTTTTGTTTCACTCATGCCTAACTGTCCTTAAAAATACTGATTTGTACAACCTAACAGTCGTGTATTTTGCTGTAATTTTGACCAAATTAGCCCAAATTTTGATACTATTGTTAGCATAGTTCTTTGAGAAAACAAATAAAATGAAAAAAAAAACGATATGTTTAGGGGCTGGTATTTTTAGGTAGCGCAAATTAAATAAAAAAAACTAGTGAATTATAACTAGTTTTTCGGCTAAACTAAAGGATTTCATGGACTACTTTGCATTACATCGTATCAAAAGACACTTTAAATGCTAGTAAATATTGTAATCTTTCAAACAAGACCATTTTTGTGTATCAGAGAGACATGCTAATGTGAAAAAAATGAGTTTCAGTGAAATCGTAGAAGTACAAGATATTAAATTTTAAAATGGCTTTCATTCAGGGGAGTGAGGGGTGCGACCCCCCTTTGTATAGTATTTTGTCGATAAAATTTAACATAGTATACGTGGGCGAAGTATCGGAAATCCAAATCCTTACACACTGTATAATAAGATAGCAACCGGTCGTCCATACATTTGGCCATTTTTATAGTTTCATTTCTGTCAAAATTGTCATGTGAAAAATCTGTCACTTGAAGTTAGGAGGAATGGAATGGCTATGTAGGGAGAAGTTATTTTTAATAAATCTTGTGCTTTTTAAATAAGATATCTTTCTGAAATTAAGTGATTTATCTTTGTTTGTACGTATATTCTCTTCATAGTATCCCTTTGCTCACATTGCTCTAGCCCCAGATACAAAGAAATGGAAACATGTCTTGTGTTACTAGCTAATCAAAAGTACAAGGAGGAGAAATAAATCACTTTATACCGATATAAATCGATCAAGGTCTAAAATAATGCAATACGGTATTTTCTTGCAATTAGTAAAGTTTTTGTTAAGAAAACTAGTTTCCACTGATAAAAATCCTGAAAAGTACCGGATTAATCATCTAAGGCATGGATTTCTTATTAAATCTTTTTTTGTATCTAGTGTCTTCTCATTTGTAGGTCATGACAATACACGATTTACTTTATATTTCATGGCTGTAAGCTTGGTTACTCTTCCTATAAAAGACCCTGCAATAACATAAATATACCTACAAAGCTATTTTAAAATACTTTTAACATATTAAAACAGTCAAACCTCATGCACCGTCACCATAATTTTTATTTAAATCATTTTTTTCATGTGGCGCTTCGCGCGGGTTTATCCGCGTAACTTTTGACACTGTAGAATTTTTTAGATAAAATACAGGGTGACTGGTGACAATTTTTAGATACCGAAGGAGAGCACTCTAAACTCGATTATGTAATAAAAGTAGGTATTTAATTTTTCACCAGAAATCCCTATGAATAAATAAAGAGACCTTACTAATTTTTTCCCGAAGCGCTGCCACAGCCAAAACGCACACAGCAGTGTTCCCGCCACACGCAAACCACCACCCACTATTGCATTAGCCTTATGTAACCATGCGTTGCGTAATGAATTCTCTAACATTTGGTTAAGTTTACTCAGTAAATAATCAAAATATATTTTTTATTTTTTTTCCGCGTATATGACTTCATATATTCATCTTCATATCTCAAACTACCACGTCCTGGAATTTCAAAAATGACCCACCAGTCACCCTGTATAGCCTTTTTCAAGAATTCAGCTATCAATCCCAAAAATTTTTTTTTAAATCAAACTGGTAGTTACAGAGGTTAGCGCGTTCAACCAAAGAAACATACAAACTCTTCGGCTTTATTAACTATATCAGTTAAGTTTTTTTACCATTTTAAATACGATTACTACTAGTAATAAATTAATAGTAACTATTGCGACTTAATAGGCACAGAAATGTCGAGTTGAAATGTTAGCAATAAAACCGATCGAATAAAAATTGTTCATGATAAGAACCAGTTATTAAGTTCCAAAAGGTTAAAAACCCTTAGTAATTTACACTACTAATTACTGTTTGATTATTAATGATTTTAATTTTAGTAAATTAATTACCAATTAATGACGACCACTTGACGATGGGGTAATCCTATCTGCCTCAGACGCCAGTGTTTGCGAGTTCGATTCCCGCACGGAACAAGAAAAAAATATGTTCCGGGTCTGTGCGTTTATCTATATAATATGTATTTGTATTCTAGGTTCCCCCTTAAATCGCATATCATAAGCTCTGGTTAGTTTGGGGCCATGTAGTTGGTATGATAGTCTGGGGATTTAAAAAAAATACGTAAGTGAGCATAAAAGACTTTAACCACAAAGTATAGGGCATTGGCCTTGCATATGGACCTGAACAGACCTGAACATATTGAAGCATTGTTCATTGTTTAGAGATGGTTATAGCAACTATTTCATGTAGGTATTTGAAGGAGATTTAGTAGCCAGTTAGCTTAAAAAAATCAATAAAATATTTTTTCAACACACTTGCTCGTAAAGTGAGCCTTATTCTATTGAATTTATAACTATAAACTGGGCTATAAGTCACGCGTGCATAAAATATTTTACCCTAGTGCATAATATAATGAATCCTACAAAGTTGAATTGTAACTTTGTGCAAATAACATGCGAGTAAACAGAGCATATTTTATTGATCCGGGTTATACATTAAATATATGAGAGCGCGCGTCCAGGCGGCGCGGCGTGCGGACAGGCGGCGCGCGGTCAGGCGGCGCGCGGACAGGCGGCGTGCGTGCAGCAGCAGCGGCCCGCACAGCGCCTCCAAGCAACAATAGCGTGTGTACGTGTACTGGGCAGGGCTACTGACGCGCAGCAGCTGTTAGCTGCTTCAAATAAATTTTATGACCACGTATGTCTGTCTTTTACTCACAAGTGTGTTGAAAAACGTCGTATGTAACTCGTGAGCGTTGCTAATTACAGTCGAGGCTGTGATTTGAGCCCGAGCCGCAGGCGAGGGCTTAATAATGAGCCGAGACTTAGCTCACTTGTTACATAATATACTATTTCAACACACTTGCTCGTAAAGTGAGCGTTATTCTATTGAGTTTAGAACTATAAACTGGGCTATAAGTCACGCGTGCATTAATATATTATACCCTAGTGCATAATATAATGAATCCTACAAAGTTGAATTGTAACTTTGTGCAAATAACATGCGAGAAAACAGAGCATATTTTATTGGTCCGGGTTATACACTAAATATTTTCAGAAACAACAAAGAGGTTTTATACCACTTCAAATCCATATACATTTTTAAATGTTTGCGCCTTATATTAGTAAAATAAATTTGTATATTAAACAAATTATTCACAATTTACAATCATTTGTCATAAAATATTAAAATATTTGCATTTACCACTCCAAATTAAACATTTTCACTTAAAATAGGCTGTATATGCTGTATATGCACATTTGACGGAAAAAAAAACCTACGCGCATGCGCGAGGTTCGGCGCCATTTTTCAATCACAATTCACAGCTTTGTTATCAAGTGTGTTTGTTATTTTATGATCACGTATGTCTGTCTTTTACTCACAAGTGTGTTGAAAAACGTCGTATGTAACTCGTGAGCGTTGCTAATTACAGTCTCGGCTCATTATTAAGCCCTCGCCTGCGGCTCGGGCTCAAATCACAGCCTCGACTGTAATTAGCAACTTCGCTCACTTGTTACATAATATACTATTATGAATCACTTACTGTACAATAACACAATCATTTTCTTACGTTATTATTACTCTGTCTATAGTTTGAAGCGGGGTATCAGTCCGAGGGCAAGATATGGTCGTGGAGTTGAGATCTATTACAGTACATTTTCAGAGGTCGTCGATAAAAGTAAAACTAAAAACACTCAAAAGAACGTAAAAGCACCGGCAACAACAACACACGCGAAATGCGAATGTTGATATACATTGACACTGATGCTGCTATACGAAAATATGAATTGAGATATTTTCTACTAAAAGTTTTATTTAGGTTTACAGCATTGATTTTAATATTTGTATCAACTGTTTCAATATTTCGAATCCATCTATACATATTTAAACTATTACAAAGGCTCCTAAATTAATAAAAGCCCTTTTTGTATTTATTCGCACAGCGCCATCTGTGTCATATTTTTAAAGCTTTTTTCAATTGTAAACTAACTTTTTCAAATAATGTAGCTGGCTACTCCCAAATCATTATTTCTATTCATAATATTTAATTTCTATTTTTTTATTAAATGCATTCTTAGGCTAATGTTTGTTCAAAGGAGATAACCTAGCCCATTTTGGTTGTCCTTATTTGCCTTATTATCCATGCAGCATTAGCCATGGCTTAGAATAGACCTAGTTAAGCGTACCTATCGTAAAAGAGGCACTAATCCAAGTGACCCCCGATTCAAGGTAGGACCAATTCAGGGTTCTAATCTATCATAACTGCGTGTAATGAGCTCACTGCTTTTGACATTTAAAACAAGGATCTTTTGGCGCTTGGCAAAAATTGGAACTAACCAGCGTCTTGGGAAATGTCACTTCTTGACTTTAACCGCTCATATTTATTACTAGCCACCGCGCGCGGTTTTACCCGCGTAACTTTTGATCCCGTGAGAATTTTGGGATAAACTATAGCCTATAACCTTCCTCAAGAGTTGGGCTATCAAATGCAAAAAGATTTTTTCAATTCCCACTTGTAGTTTCTGAGATTAGCGCGTTCAAAGAAACAAACAAACAAAAAAAACAAACTCTTCAGCTTTATATGTATATTAGTATAGATTGTACTTTTAATTTAATATAAAGATATGAAACACGCCAAAATTTACAAAATTTAGGCTTACTTATTATATTTATAAAAGTGAAGAAGTTGTTCTCAGAAAGAAAAACAATTCAACGTCCCAATAAATCGATTTGTAAGAGTAAAGAAGCAAGTTGCCTCTGCAATGTTTGAAAAATAAATTTTAGAATATAATTTAGTTTATTATTAAGGCTTCAATAAAAAAATACAATAACAGGAGAATTGCCAGTCTAGAATGACTATCTGAAAATTGAAGAAAGATAAGCAGATTTTATACAAACGTTTCAAAATACGCATTAATGATTTTGTACGCGACTGTCCACCATAGAAATAAAAAAGTTCTTATGATCAAATGAAATCAGCCCACCATAATTATCGTTTCATACGACTATTTCGTAACAAAATATTGTCTTAAGTTTTCGCGATTCATACTATTAAATAAAACACTTTTTAACCGGATTTATCGCGTATATTTACATTTTAAATTTTGACTCGACGTTTCGGTGTCTTTGCAGACCCCGTGGTCACGAGCGACTGAGGTGTCAAGCGTCGGATTGATAGATTGAAAAAGTTATACATCATCATCTCCATCTGTTTCTCAGTCTTCGAGCGTAGCGTTCTGGATTGACACAAAACGAGCTGACAGTATCTTGAGTTTCAGGTCGTGCAGCTTGCTGGATGTTAGATTTAATGTTTTTCAGGATAGGGTCCCATGTCGGTGATAGTTTCCAACCATCTTCTCTATTGAAATTAGGGTGTTTTTTAATTTCAATCGCTTCTCTGATCATTCTAGGAATGTAATGCTTCTCTCTAGATAAAATTTTCACAGAGTCAAGAGTCAGAGAGTAGTGGTTGGGCTTGTCCATGGAATGCTCACAAACTGCAGACTTTGAAGCTCTTCGATTTTTAATATCAGCTATGTGTTCTTTTACACGGGTTGATACGTTTCTTTTGGTTTGACCAATGTAGGAAAGCCCACAGCCGCAGTAAATATACGCGATAAATCCGGTTAAAAAGTGTTTTATTTAATATTTCGTAACAATTTTTAGGCACAAACCTTAACTTGAAATTTAAATTAACTTTAGAAACGGGATATTTACCATGTTTTTGATTTATTTTGAGTTCTCGATATTTCGGCACTGTTACAAGCGCCATGATCACGACGGTACTGAAGATGCGGGTAAGCGTGTTTTTTTATTCACGGGCAAACAAATCTGTCTACCCGCTTTATTTTGCGTTTCGATCTTTGGTTACCACTACTATTGTCACTGTTTTCACTTAAAGTTAAAACTCGATTTTGTTTTCGACACGCAAAACTCACAGTATCGACTGGTACATTCTTTTTATATTGAGATGGACTTTTGCACAGCTGGACCACTGGATTCCATGCAGTAGAAAGATGGAAACCGTCTTCACGGTTGAAATTAGGATATATATATCTATATTTTTATAAAGATTCGGCCAAAATTTTATTTTTATTTTTCCAGTAGCTGTTATCTCATGCTTCTGATATATCGTTGACTTTTAAGACACCCTGTATATTTTGTATATAGCCATAGTGAGACTGGACCTTCTACATATTTCAGTTTTAAAATAAGGAAGATATAATTTGTCCGGGAAGCGAGTAATAAAGTTGCAGTCATTCTCCTTTTTTCAAAATAGGTACTCTAGATTATTTTTTACAAATAACAAATTTTAAAATAATAAAATATGTTATTTTAAAATATTGAGTACATATTTAAGCATATAATCAAATAATCTCATCCGAAAGACTAAATTATTGATTCTGGAGACCAACACAACATTGCGAATGATAGTTACTATTATAAATTATGTAGATGCATGAAATTTAGGTAAACATTAGTTTTACGAATTAGAAATGAGCTCTTTTTCAATGAAGGTAAAAAACATGAATATTTATACATCGGAGGTTTCAGAGAGGTAAGCTTCGGCACTTTAGCTTTCTATTGGATTTTATTTTACAACAAATAAAGAATAAGAATAGACGAATAACAATAACACAAGAATAAGATAAATAAACCTTTTGAATAAATTCCTCTTTATGAATATTGTGGTTACCTACCAACAAAAATATGAATAGGGACAAAGAAACCTTGCTTTTGAGTTAGTTAATTTAACTTTAATAAAGGGACTTTTCAATTATCCATAAGGGTCAGCAATGCATCATGAATTGTTAACATATTCTAACTACATTTTGCCGCTAGCTAGTGGTTGTTACTACCGCTTAATTAAGCGGCAAGCATTTTCAAATCATTGACGTTCACTCATCAATGAAACAAATGAACTGGGGTAAATGCAAAATTTGTTATTCATTAGGTATAGGTTGGTGCATCTTAAAATTATTTAAAATATGCTATTAGTTTAGGGTTAACAAGTAAAACTGTGATGCTTTTTACAATAAATTATTTTATAGTTACCCTTGTCGAATGTCAAAAAACATCTTCACAATAGGACACCGTACAGAACTATTCACAATGTAGATTTATAGGTAAAGAAACTTGCATAGAAATTGAAATTGTTTAAACTGGATATTAGCGTTAATTAAGATAAGATAATTAAGTTCCACCTGCATTACTCCCTTTCCCGTGGGAACTCCGGGATAAAGTATAGTCTATAAGACTTCCTCAATAAATGGACTATTTGTCGCAAAAATATTTTTTCAAATCGGATCAGTAACTTTTAAGATTAGCGCGTTCAACCAAACAAACAAACTCTTGAGTTTTATATGTTAGTACCTATAGATATGTTAAATTATTGATTTGTTGAAATTGACATAAATAGATATAGTTAACTAGCTTTGCTTAGTTTGCGTTCATGTAATTGGTGTGATTGTCTGGGAATAGTATTTATTTAAGATTATAAATCGTGAATATTACTATTCATCCATTTTTTCAAGTCGAGGTTTTACATTCTCACGTTCATAATAAAAAAGTATGTATTACAGACGCGGTCCCACAGGTGGGGTCACAGGGGACATGACCCCCGCCCCCCCAAAATCATGAAAAGATGAACCCGTTACAAAAGAAAAAGATCGAAAAAGATACTTCTGATTAAAAAAATTAGTTGTGAACCCCCAAAATTCAGACGTGACCCCCCCAAAATTTCAGTCTGCGACCGTGCCTGATGTATTAAAGTGTATGTTAGGTATGTTCCTACAGTGAATGACGGTCTCCGTACTGTAGTGGCCATGCAGTTGATGTAATTGTCTGGGGATTTTATTTATTTATGAAAACAATATTACGTTTTATCATTTTTTTAAAGTCGAACTTTTATATTTTGACGTTCACAAGGTACATTCCATATTCCTAAAGTATTTTTTTTTCTTTTGATTTGAAAACATAAGACAATAGTAACACTAAGTTTCCTTTTCCAGTGCGCGGCCGGGCGGGCAGCGTGGCAGGAGGCGGCGGCGCTCGCGGTCGGTGCGGGCGCAGCCGGCGCTGGCGGCGCGGCGCGGCGCTGCTCGGTGCTGGGCGACCACCCGGGCGCGCGGCGGGACAACAACCGAGCTAAATGGCCGAGGAATAACCGGGTGTGTATGCTCAAATACACAACTTCAGGCCTGTATCCCTTATAGGGTAGGCAGAATACCAGAGGTTTTAAAAATATCTTATGTCACGTTTGTCAAATTTGGAGGCATTATGATGGTGGAGAGAGACTATTGCAGTGACAGGGATCAGCATATCGTCCACAAAAACGCCTATTAAACCTCAGTCACTTAACTGACTTTTACAGTTTGCCCGGGTATGTTTATCTTTATCTCCCAGTATGCTGCACCTAGATGAATGGTAGAATGTGTGCTCTGCTTTTTGAATTATAACAGGTTTTCCGTGTAGGCTTATAATCCACCCCTGGATAAGCGTATCGTAAAAGACGACTAATCCGAGTGACCGCTGCTTGGTGGTAGAATCCCGTCAGGGTTCCACTGGCTAGCAACCACCCTTCATGTAAAATCTACCTCCAAATATTACCGCTCCAGAAGTGATGTGTTCTGGCAATATATTATGAAGAGCCAGTTCTTTTCTTGGCCCGTGAGCTTTTAGCTTCAACCTAGTTTTCAATTACCATCAGGTGACATTAAGGAACAACGCGTCTTAGTCTTCAATAATAAAAAGAGTTTGAAGACCATTGATAATAATCAAGTCGCAAGGTGGACCGATTATCTGGTGAAGGTCTCTGATAATCACTGGATGACGACGTCGAGAACCTTAGGGTTTTTTTTTCCAGCAGTAGGCATATGCCGGCCGATTATGTTTGATGACGGCCCCAATGCAGTAGTCGAGTTTTCAGCTGCAATTATGAGCTCCTAGCTCCAAACTTCAGGCAGGCCGGTTTGAGAAAATAACTTTTTATAGTGGCTCAGTTCTGGGTGTATACCCAGTGTTGTATACCCTGTGTGGTCTTCATAACATAAGCTTATATAAAAAAAAACTAACTTTTGGGCACATAGTTGTGGGTAATTTATTTAATTTTAAATTTATATTCATACATAACTTCACGCCTGTATCCCTGGCTGCATACTGGACGGCAGCAACAGCGGCGCGGGCAGTGAGGCGGGGAATCTGAGCCGTTCTCGACGCCAGCGGGCGCTAGAGCGATTTGTCGCGGTTTCATACAAACTCAATACTTTCTTTCGCGTCGCGGAAATCGCTGCCCGCGCCACTGCCGTCCAGTTTGCAGCCTTATAGGGTAGGCAGAACACCAGAAGCTATAATAGAATAGAATAGAATAGAATAGAATAGAATAGAATAGAATAAATCTTTTGTTGCTGCCTGTCAGTCTGATAAAAGTAAAGTAACTATAAACCATCTGATTTCACATTTGACAAATTTGGAGGTGTTATAATGATGCTCATACATATGCATACATAAAAACATCAATAAAACCTCCATCTCTTAACTGACTTTAACAGTATGCCCCAGAAGAGAAGCAGCTGGCACATTCTCTGTTTTTCTTTTGCTCCTAGTCCAGCATAGAATTAAAATAATATATTTATTTATTATTTGATATTCGACAACCTACATTTGTGCAATAATTATGGAAAAGATTCTCCTTTTAAACTCAAAGTGCGTGTTTCAGAAGACACTATTCTTCCATATTGGAAGGCCTCTTGTGTACTTGTTGTAATATTAAATCTAAAAAAAGTACATTTGTATAAAAGCATTTTTTTTATATAAATCTAAATTTATTAATTTTGAAATTATAAATTTATTTATTTTATTTATTTCACTTTACTGATTTCTACAGCACAATCAATTACATATTTATATATTTTTTTATTTGCTACACATAGGCCAATTATAAGAAACCTATTTTGTTATTCAGTTAACAATAAGTTTTAGATAAGTACAAAAAAGGGGAACATGCATAAAATTCAAATACTCAATACAAATAAAAATACCGAAATCTAAAAGAAATAAAATAAAATAATTACAATGAAGTTAAATTAAATCAAATTAAAACAAAGTAAATCAAAATAAATCGTAACAAATTAAATCAGAATAGATCAAATCAAATTAAATGAAACCAAATGAAATCAGCCAAATCAAACTAAATAAAATTTCATAAAACTACACCTACAAATGAGTGACTTACTTTAATAATAATGCGTCCCAAATGGATAATCCAACTATGCATCTGACAAAAAACTATTAGCCTACATTAATTGTAGAAATAAACTACAGTTGATGTAAAACGCAATCAATTCACGAAATTCCGGGATGTAGATTTAAATGGAGTTTATTTAGAAGCAAAATAACTTGCAACTGTTCATGTAGAAGTTACGTTGATAATTAACGAAAGTGTTGCCAAACACATGGCTTGCATGTAGTTCATTTTGTACTGAATGGAGATTTGTTAATGTTATTACGGAATCTACTTCGATTCTCGATCGAAGTAGATTCCGTATTTAATAGACTTGAAGGATTGATGCAATCAAAATCAAAAAAAGAAAAATTACTGTAACAGTAACACTACAGTAATGTTTAATTACCTTAGAAGAGGAATATTTACCATGTATTTTTATGATTTATATTGAGTTTTCGATATTCCAAAACTGGTGCAAACACCATGATCACGACAAAACCGTTTTCAGTAGTAGTAAAAAAAACATGGTAAGCCTCCCGTTTCGACAGTCAATTAAAAAAAAGAATTAAATTGAAATTAGTAAGCAATTTTGAAGCGCGGTGGAATAACCCAGTCAAGGTACCATTCATGTCTAATTTAATATTTCTCATAAGATTTAAGTTCTACATATTACATCGTTCAATAAGTCCCGAGACTAACTTGGAAATGTCGCATATATTAAAAACTCTTTTGATAAAAGATATGTGTCCAATTTTTTAAAATGGAACAATGGAATATTCATTTTACAGACATTTAAGTGACGCTACGCTTGTAGTTTCAATACAATGGAAAAAGAACGAGTTTCGCGTGTTGATACAACATATTTTTTAATAGGAAAAAATACCGTTCAAACACAGCAATGGCTTATAAAATGTTATGCGGGATCAGCTCCCCCTAAAGCAACCATTTGTTGGTGGTATGTCGACTTCAGATCTCAAAAACATGCTCCAGGGTAAGAAATTTGGTTCAAATAGTGAAGTTATCGCAGCAACGGAGGCATATTTTGAAGCCATAGACAAATCGTTCTACACGAATGGGGTAAAAAGTTAGAAAAGCGTTGGAGGGACTGTATGGCTTTTGGAGGAGACTAAGTTGATGAATAAAAAATAATTTTATAAAAAATACCTTGTTTTAGTACATAGTCACGGGACTTATTGAACCACGTGTTGATCGTGGTTACAATAAGGACTAACTAAAAATTGTAATAATGTTTTTTTCTTAAGTTTTTGCATTTAAAATGCTCAATTGTTCTTGAATAAATGAAAAATTTGATAAACACCACCCGACCAGGACTCGAACCTCGTTTGCCGGACGAGTGCTCTTCCTGGCGGTACGCCTCGAAATTACTTACCACATTTTTTTTTTATTTATCACATTTTTTCATTTATTTAAAAATTGTATTTCATATATTTTTAGATACTTATGAAATTAAATTTTAATATTATGTAAAAATTTATTAAACATGATAAGAAATACAATTTCATATTTTTTGAATATCTTGACAGGTGCGCGACGCGTCATACGGATCATCATCGGACTCAGATGGAGAGGCGGAGGGGACAAATGGGGAGCCGTGGGGTGTTGCAAGACTCCTCTACGCTGGGCTGGGCATTCTGGCTCTCGGCTTGGTGGTGTACTTTGTGGGAACTGGGGACAAGGTGAGAGGAATAAGATTTTGTGGAACTCTCCTGAAGATACGATAGATTTAGAAATAAAATATCACCTTTCTCAAGAGGTGGCCTGTCAGCTGCAACATTTTTTCGTGGACGACTTCAAATATTCAAGCGTTCCCAAAACAAACTTAGTTAAATTAGACTGTTTGCATTCCTATTATTTCAAAAAACTAATTTTAACTGAAAAGCAACTTACAGAGAGTTTATAGACCAAGGGCAGGTAGTTTCATATCGTTTATGTAATAACCATTACGTAAGATGTTTAACATACGTTAAGTCGAGTGTGTTTCATTGCATAAGAAGCGGACGTCAAAGCTATTTGGCCTCGGGTTTATCATTTTGTTTGAAGGAACTTTTTTTGAAAACAATCTTTGAACAACATCATAGTAAAAGTTACACAATCAGACCCTGAATCAAACAGCGTGTTAATTCTAAATCATACCTTAATTTAAGTAAATTAAAATAAGTGTATGATTAGATACATAAAATGGCACTATCACTTCATACACAAATAAACTGATTTGATAATAAAAATGACTTGTATAATTGTATATCGGTCAAATTATTGGACGTCCCAACAGCGTATAGTCCAGTGATATTATCAGTGATTTCCATTTTAATGCACATTATTGTTGTAATCACTGACATCGTTGAAGTAGTAATATGTATGTATTTTTCTTCTGGATAAACACTAAATGTTTTTGGATAGCAAGAACTAAATTCTTTAAATCTCTTAACGTTTATGATAAGCCAACAGTCTGGAGTGCATAAGAATATATAGGGACACACTCTGTACATACGCCCACGTAAAGCTTACGTAGGGAGTGCGCATCCACACGGCGTAGAATACATACGTGTCACGGACAATAAATAACACTAGTGATATCCTTTGGTTTTACTTATGCCTCTCTAACTAAAGTAGCACTATAGTGTTAAAGTGGTGACCCGCGTTAAAAAGAACAGTTAAAAAACACTTTAAAATAACTTTATTCGTGACCGTGAATAGTAAGTTGTGATAATGAAGGATCCTAGCCTTAACGAAAATTACGCCGCCGCCGGCGTAATTTTCGAGTTAGGTTCCCCGCGGCTCCCCGCGGCTTCACCCGCTTCAGTCTTTTTCATCATCATCATCATCATCAACAGACAGTAGACGTGCACTGCTGGACATAGGCCTCCGCCAAGGTTCTTCACGTCGCTCCATCGTCTCGCCATCTTGCGGGGGGCCTACCTACCTGCATCTCCCAGTACGTGGCCGCCACTCGATAACTTTTCTGCCCCAACGGCCATCTGTTGTGCGAGCGAGCTATGTGCCCTGCCCATTGCCACTTCAGTTTTGCAATCCTTCTGACCATGTCGGTGACTTTAGTTCCCCTGCTAATCTCCCTAGCCCTTTCCATTGCCCGCTGAGCGAATTTAAGCTTGTTTATAAGGCCCATAGTTAGCAACCACTTCTTAGTGCAAAAAAAAACTTTACAATTGTAAAGTTTTTTTTTGCACTACATCTAATGCCGCACTACAAAGGTGTCTAATATATGCTTAACAGTAAATGCTAAGTTTACATATCAAGATAAAAAGCAGAATAGATATAGAATGCAAAATTTCTATATCGACTAAGGTTTTTAAGTAACGCGGTGATGCATTTGGAATTTAGCCAAAAGCCTGAACAGATAAACCTGTAGAAACATACTTAATGTTTATTTCTGCTCAGATTGTATAAAGATAATGTAGGAAAATGATGAACAGTTTGTGATAAAATGTTATAAAGTATTTTGTGCTATCTTTTACTTTGTTGGTACTTTCAAAGTGTTCTGCGATATATGCTTACTTCGAATTTTATGCTAGTAAAGTTCAGGTTTAGTTGGTTTTTTGTTGATATTTTGTTTAGTTGCTATTGAATTGTGGAGATATCTCGATGAACTTTACTTCAAAATTACCTACCTTATATGACTACGAAGCGGTCGTAGCATCGTAGCGCGTAGTTTCATGTCTATTATTGCATATTAATTTTATCTAAAAATTCGACATACCTACACCAATCAACACTGAGTCAGTGGTCAGTGACATAAACCTTCTCACTACCTTAGGGATAATATTCTGATTTGACTTATACATACAAAGCGTTACAAATTAGCGTGCAGAAGTAGTAGAATGGTGCCACCATAAAAGATCAGGATCATATACTAAAATCAAGCATAGATTTTTTTTTTATAAAATATGGATGGAGCGTTTGTCTTCCATGACACCTAATGTTAAGTGAACATGAAGACTAAGATGGTCACGTCCATCCACGAGAAACCTATTCACTCGACGCTTAAAAGTACTAGGACTATATTGGTCAGGGAAAATAGACGCAGGCAGTTCATTCCAAACCTTGTATCCGTATCAAAAAGGAACTGTCAAAGCGCTTAGTTCGACTTTTCGGAATATCTACCACATATGGATGGAAGTTCTGTCTGCGTCTAGTAGTCCGATGGTAAAAGGGTGAGGGTTAGGTTACTCGCTTTTTTCATTCTACTCTAGGGATAATTTATGATCAATGAAATCAATGTATTCTGTTTTTGGTTTGAGCTTCATTAAAATTGAAATAATACAGCAGACTTCTGTGGCAGTTTTCATTCTTCGCTTCAAAGTTACCTTTCATAAGAAATTCCCTTATGCTTAGGCTACACTACCGTGATATGCCAATAATTATTGCCATAACTTAAACAACACCTAGGTGTAACCACGATTTACTGGCATAATTTTACAATGCCAATCAATATGGCAAATGGCGGTAGGCAATAGCTCCGGCGGCGGTCTTTTTTCGCACATCAAAGAAGATTACCGCAGTAATTATTGCGTTTGTGGCCACACTACCGTTTGTCCAGTGTGCAATATGAGCTCACCGGCGACGCACGTATCGACCGACATGGAATGGTCAAATGAAAAAGCGCTCGAGTTTTTAGAATTATTCCAATCCGAACCGTCTCTTTGAGATACCCTTCTTTGTCTTCTTTTAGCTTTGTTGAAATTTAAAAGATTCATGTAAAAATAATTGGCACTCATAAAACACAACACCGCTGCAGCTTCGACCTCCATCTTGAAAAAGTGATATTTTCCGCCAAATTTAATGCCATATTATTGCCGGTAGACGGTAAGGTAGTGTGGCCGTATTATAACCACACCAGTTCATGCAGTAACAGCCCGGTAGACGGTAAGGTAGTGTGGCCGTAGTATTATAGATTGTTATTTTTAGACGTAAATTTATTTAGTTTACAACGAAATATCGTTGAAAACATGCCAATAAAAAAATAAGATTTTGTGTTCGAGCGACACTAATAAATGTTGTTTAGAAATGAGTTTGTTATTATATTAATTGTTTAGTTTTATCTAAAGATTTTTGAGTCGTAAATCAAATGTTTTGGAACTATTCTCCTGAGATATATTCTCTTATTACTTACTCAAATCGCCCCAACTGAGACTCGAATCCGATTTCCCATGTGCTCTACCAACTAAGCTACTGGGTCAGCCAAGACTTTAATTTAGTATTTTTATCCATAAAATGATATAACATAATAGAGCTCCTATTTTAGCCTCCGGCTGTCAGTGAATACCTACAAGCGTTGCTAGGTACTGCAGCACATGTTAAGTGGAGACCTTTTATACATATGCTACATTTTATCAATGACTTACCTATATAGTTTTTATAGCTACTAAAATTGGATGAATTCATATTATGATACATACTATATAATAAATTTATTTAAAAATATACTATATTTCCTTTTTATAAATTTACTTATCGTATGTCAAAACGTATAAAATATTACAAAATTTCGAAGTCAATTCAATCCCTGCCATTCAATAAATTTAAATCAATCATAAAATCATTAAAGACACTCTATCTCGAAAAGCTTATTATAAAACTAAAGATATATAAAAAGACTATAAAAAGGCATGGGACTAAGCACACAACAGGATATTTCTAAAAGTTATTAATTTTGTTTACGGTTCGGCTGTGCAATATGCCATGTGGCTTACTGGTGACTGTTCCACTCACTTATTTTCTTATCAAGACAACAGCAAGAACGTCATGCTCCCTCAGGCGGCATGGCTAGTGGTAGCGTCGGGTGTTGGGTCACCCTCGTCCCTAAAATATGGTTGAGGAGAGTGATGGCTGGTGATTGGGTTATACTCGTGAAAGGGTGCTGCTAGCGGTGCCAAGTCGTTTTGCTGATGACACTATGACTATTTTATTCCATTCTTGTTTAAATACTCTGGTTCCAGTTTGTAATGTTCGTGTTGTGCATCCATAGCTCTTGCACCTTCTTTGTAAGCAATTTGGTTGTAGCATGACATTGGCTTTTACAATTAGCTGTCGTGTGTTATTTTTTTTTCATGTCAAGGTCAATTTGTACTGTACCTATTTGTATTAATTCGTATAATTCTGACTGAAAAAGAGTGCCAAGAGTTTTTTCCGCCGGTTTTTTTTGTCTCTTGGCCTACTGTAATATCATATTCAACAACTATCAACAACTAGTTAAAGCCAAAGTATATGATGACGTTATCAAATGATCTGTAATGTTCTTATGATGAATAAAATTTTTTGACTTTTGAATAATAAAAAAATTACATTCTAATCAGAAATGATCACTCGATGAGCAAAAAAGTTTATTTTTACAACTTTTAAAATTCCAGGGTTTCAAAACACCCGCGTTGCGAATGGTGGGACCGTCGCTCATCTTCACAGGGCTGGGGTTATGTCTGCTGCGGATCATGTTCTGTGTCTTCGCCAAGCCATGCTGTCGACGCCCAATCATCTTCAAGGAGAGCAGAAGGTTTTTAAAACTTATAATTATAATCCCCTACCAACTGGTCAGATGGTTGGGTCCTTTTCGCCTGAAAAGGCCCTTTTAGGATAAAAATAATAATAATGAGAAATGTTTTTATTGTAGTATTACAAAGGACATTAAACCTACGATCCCTGTAACCTATTCAATAACTTATTTATGCTTGTACATTATCCAAACCCACACGCTTACTATGTATCCCCAAAGTTATACTTTGTGCCGTGGAGTGAACACTGCAAAACTAACTTTTTGCCATGTAGTGTCGGCTTAGAAAAAGCCTAGCGCCTCTAGATAAGCGTATCGTAAAAGGTGACTAATCTGAGTGAACCCCACTAGGTGGTACGATCTCATCAGGGTCTGCCTGGCTAGCAGCCACCCTACATATAAAATCTGCCCCACAATCTCTGGAAAAATGTTTTGAAGAGCCAGTACCTTCCTAAACCCGTGTGCTGCCATCATCGACCTCCTCTACACTTATCATTTGAGTTTGAGGTCGAACGCGGGCTTATTTAAAACAAAACCTAGAATACCCCAGACCCGAACCACTTAAGAAAAGTTCATTATCTAAACTGACCCGGCTGGACCCCAAACCCTTCACGCCGCAGTCGAATACTCTACCAATGCACCACGGAGGCCGTCATAACATATTATTTATGACAGTTTTACTTGCCAGTTTTCCTTTGTGGAACCAAGACAGAAAATTCCGAAAACGCTAATTAATCCTCTTAACTGACTTTTTACAGTATGTCCGGAAAAAGAAGCAGCTGGTACATTCTATGTTTTTCTTTTGCTTCCAGTCCAGCATGTAGTATTTTAAAATAATTAATATTATATTCATCATCATTACCACGACAAACCCTTTGTAATATGCCCACTGCAAAGCTACATCATTTAGGTGAAAATAAGCAACTAATCTATCCACCAATCAAAACTGGGCCAGCTTAGTGGTATACGGCCTAAACCTTCTCGTGGTCCCGAGAAGAGACTCACACCCCTAAAGTATAAAAGGGTTGAGATGTTGATGCAACTTATCCCACGTTTCAGACTGTCCGGGTGCGGTGAAGGCGAAGAGATGCCACTGGCGGGCGGTGGTGGTGGCAGTCGCGTCGGTCCCGCGCAGTGCTCCCCGGCGCGTAGGCTCGACACCTCCTCCTGTGATGTATCGAGCCTGTCGAGTGGCGAGGAAGATGAGAGGCTGCGGCGGTACCGCATCGCGTCTGGCAGACCGCCGTCTTTGCGACAGGTCACTTTATATCTATTAAAATATGGTTAAGGTCTTTTGGCATAAGGTCGACAATCATATTTACTGATGCGGTGGCTGGACACCTCTTCGTGTGACGTATCGAGCTGGTCTAGAGGCGAGGAGGACGAGCGCCTGCGGCAGTACCGCATTTATATCTATTATTTTCACCTTTATATGCATCAGGTCGAAACTTATATTAGCAGTTTTCGTAAGGTCGAAAATAATGTCAAAAATCAAAAGCAATCAAAACAATATTCTAGTATGAATCGTTCATGTACCTTCTTCATATTTTTGATTGATTTTGTACTTAGCTAATAACGATGACTATTTTAAACATATGTTACTCTAGGAGTACCTATCAATTTCCGTCGTCGGAGGGCGCTCGGCTAAGGCTGAGTGCAACCCGCCGGGGCTCACGGATAATGCCAATGGCGGTACCGTGAGTTCCACTTATGGCGGATGAGGTACACCTGGTGGTTTTTAGTTCATGCTTCCGGCCTTCTGCCAGATCATCCCCACATACCCCGCGCCACTCCCCCTTGGGTGGTCGGGGATGTGATTGCACGTTTTCCTCCAGTAAAAAAGGAGTACCTATCAATGAGAAACAATCAAACGAGGATCCAAACGAGATCTTTGTGGAACTCCTGTGGTTATGATTTTTTGTAATTGGTTTGTGGACTAATATCTATCTTTAATAGTAATTACTTAATTGACTGTTTGAATCCTTGTAGAAATGGCCATTTGTGTAACAAACACAGATGTATTCGCTCAAGTCACGATTATTATTTATTTCTGATATTTAAATTTATGTACACTATTTATTAATTTGAATATTATTAAAGTTAAACCAATTTAGCGAAGAATTTTAAAAATATTTTTTAATGGAAATAATGTTTAACTATGTTACAGACAACATCATCTCACAGCAATGTTCCTCAAGGCTCCGCCCAGCAGAGCACATCGCAACAAACGTTGCCGAGCGCGGCACAAAGCGTCCTACAGACGCCCCTCACACCGCAAATGTCGAGTCTCCAGATCCCGAACATTCCCAGCCCTAGTGCACATCACTCCAGTTCTAACGTCCTGCACAACAATGTCATACCTAGTGCGATAATACCAATACCAAGTACAAGTGCAATACCGAGTACAAGTGCAATACCAAGTACAAGTGCAATACCAAGTTCAAGTGCAATACCAAGTTCTAGTGCAATACCAAGTTCTAGTGCAATACCAAGTTTTAGTGCAATACCAAGTTCTAGTACAATACCAAGTTCTAGTGCAATTTCAAGTCCAAGTGCAAACGTAATACCCAGTACAAGTGCAATACCCAGAACAATAGCAATTCAAAGGACTAGCGCAATACCAAGCGCCAGTGCTATACAAAGTACTAGTGCAATACTTCGTAGCAGTGCAACACCTAGTACTAGTGCAATACCGGGTAATAACTCCATGCCTAGTACAAGTGTGATTCCAAGTACAAGCGCAATGCCTAGTACCAGTGCAATACCGAGTACTAGTTCCAACGTTCCAAGTTCTTTACACCACACAGGCCAAAGACGACTGCCGCCAAGGAACGTTTCTTTCGCTAACGGTCCCGACGATGAACTTGTTCTTAGCCCCGCACAGTTACGATCGTAACCAAGCAATATACAAACACGTTCGCAATACTTTACAGACAATTTGCAATTCGCTAGCTTCGGACATTGGTCAAGTAATGCTGCGAGACTATACAGAGTGATCTCTTAAGCTAAGACACGTTAATTCTTTGCACGTTTGAATATAATCTCGCAAAAACTCCTATTTGTGTATATTTTTAAGTCTACTTTGCTAGTTTTAATCTTAAACTACGTATCGCCTATGTATTTAATTTTTTCTA
The DNA here is from genome assembly GCA_944452665.1 of Stenoptilia bipunctidactyla. NCBI lineage: Eukaryota > Metazoa > Arthropoda > Insecta > Lepidoptera > Pterophoridae > Stenoptilia > Stenoptilia bipunctidactyla. Next base: position 16,665,415 of record OX101730.1, read on the forward strand.
TCGCAGAAAATCGTCTGCTTTATGCAATGAGTGTCTATGAGAGTTGTTAGACCAAAGACTTTTTGTATATGGTAGGTAATTATTACGTGTTTCAATACCTGTGGTTCGTTGGTTTGTTTGCTTTTTTTACTTTTACTGTAATGATGTGAAGATAAAATCATTTACCTTTTAATTAGTAGCAAATTATTGTGTGCTAGATAGATCCCTCCATCTTAAGCCAAGTAGTGGATAGTGGCTGAATAGTGAGGTGTATTGCAACATGTGTATCGACAACGGAAAAAAAAAACGTTTTCTCCTATTTTGTTAATGCACTGGAACTTTGTAATAGTAGACCAAGATTTTACGTTTGCTTAAAACGATCTGAGTCAATACCGACTTTATATTCATCAAAACTGTTTATATTGCTTTTTTATTATAGCATTGAAGACATCGACAATTACATTGAAGTTTATAAAATCACAATAACTTTGCACAGTATAATCTACTTACAAAGCTCCAGGCCATTTGCAAAACAAGTGGGTTAGAGCTACATAATGTGAAACATGTAGTGTCTGAAGTAACACTCGTTTACATTTAAATTCACGTGTTGAGTCTGTTTTCCAAGTATTACAAATATTTACACGCATCGCTTGATGTGTGCGTAAAATGTTTGATATTACTGTATTATGTCAAAACATGTCGGCAGTTCATGGACACACACATTAATACATGTTCAATCATGTTCAATAAACGTGTGTGTAGGTATATCGATCATGTCTAGTCGTGGACGCTTGTGAGAATATCGATATCACGGAAAAAAATAAAACTATGTAACATCGCTACACCTCACAGCAGCGCAAGATTAAATAGTTACTATAAACTTGTGTTAAAACTGCCTATACTAGTTGCGAATTTATATTTAAATATTAAAATACCATAAAATAGATTTATAACTGACAATAATGATTGTTAACTGATGTATAAAGTGTTATGGCGTATGTGAATTTTGTTTATTATTATGTGCAATATTTTTGAATGTGTGATTCAAATGTCAATTTGTTTTATAGTTAATTGGACGTTATATGACTGAAAAAAATTAATATAAAAAAATATCAAATTTTGTGACATAAGCTGATATAACCACTCTTTGAGTTAAGATACTAATTCCTATCTGCGCGATTCATTTGTGCTTCTAGCTTTACTCAGGAAATCAGTCGCTTGATTAAACCGTACAAACAAACATCGTGAGAATGAATTCTTCTGAAATATAAATCTTCACCGACACCAAAAACCACGTTCAATAACATTCCTACAATGAAGAGAAGCATATAAATCCTTACTTCAACAAAACTATCTCATTTAACTTTGAGAACCACTTTAACGATGGGTAAAATAACTGCCTCAGACGCAAGTGGTCGCGGGTTCTTACAGTGAAAAAATACTTTTTGTATTCTAAATTACTGTTAATTTCATCCCACGTATCGTTTGTGAAACGGACAATTTGCTAAATCTTATTATTACCCAAAGAATTCCAGGATTCCAAAAGACCGAAATAGCTGAATACAATATGTATGATAGCAATATTTATGTACCTAAGTATGAAGACTACTAAACTTTTTTAATAAACTCTCAGGTAGAACTTCACAATTGGTAATTGGAATAACAGAATTGTTCGAAAACCTTGTGTTTATTTGGGTGTATTTACATTTGAGCAATGATTGATCGATTGATCAAGTGATCGACACTAAATAGCAAAAGTCATTAGATTGAATATCTGAACCATACAGTACCTATCGATGTTATATTCGAGCAAAAATATCTTTTTCTTCGGGTACAAAAGTGCTAAAATAAATAGATAACATTGTTATGCAATTTTAATTTTAAAAGCAATTGTCTTTTTTTTACAAAATTTCTGTGTGAAATCATATAATGAAATACAAAAACCGATGCAATAAAAAGCAACAAAAATAGTAGTTCAAGACTAGTGATAGATTTGAGATAACAGTGACATTGTAGCTTGTAAAACATATTAAGCAAAGCATGGGCACTCTAAATTATGAATGAATACCCTTAAAATAAAGACGACTATGCGATACTAGAAAACATCTGGTAGTGCTACGTCTTAGTATTAGGTATTAACAAAATGCCTCGTCGTCGTAGCGCAATGTTCATCAACAGCGACTAATAGTAAAAAAGTTTGTGGTGCCAAGTTGGTGGTAAAAATAATAAGTCCAGCCACAGATTTTTTTTTTGGCCACGTGATCAAGCTTCCATGTTCATAACTTAGCCACGAGACAATAACTTTTGCGAAAAATGTGTCTTGAAGCAATTTTTACTATAATTATACCATAATAATTTATACTAAGTAATATATTAATCAACATTACGATGAAAAATATTATGCGACAAGAAGGGCTCCCGTTCCGGAAGACATAGACGGTACGTTTAGGTGCGACGACGAGCGTAGCGAGGAGGAGCAGTTAGGTTGCATATAGTAATATACGTACGCGAGCCGAGCGAGCGAAGCGGGCGGTGCCGCGGCAGCTGCCGTCGAAGCGTCATAAACCCTAGAGCTTTTTTAAATAACCTTTTTTAATAAATTTGTGGCACGGATTGAGGCTGACATAGTAATTTGGAAGGCAACTTAGATTTTTAGAGGGGAATAATGCTATTTAAAAGAGTTCTGTTTAATTAGCACCCGTTTATATCGTATCAAAGAAAATAAAATTCAAATTTGCCTGGTGACTGAAAAACAACCCTGTATGTCCAACAATATTTGTTTTTCGTTTTTACCAATTGGTTGTCAATTAATTAGCTTTTACATCCCGTTCTGTAGTGGTATAGGTGACACCGCTACGTTTATCATTTAGTATAACGAAGATAAAATCGTGCAGTTAAAATTGTTTATCTGTCAGAGGGATGAACCGTTTTAAGTGTGGTTATGGGCGATTTTAAAGAAAATCTTCTCATAAACTGACAATAACCTGTAAGTAAAAGCCGCATAACAAACTATAGTTATGACTCACAAAACATTTTTAAGTTTATGGTAGCAATGAAAATTCTGTTCGGATTAGACTCGGAGTCGAAATTCAATTTGTGTACCTATTTTACTGCTTTAAGTGGCATTTTTCTCAACACTTACTAAATAGATTAGAATCTCGATGATTTGCGACTTCTATACGGAACAAAAACATAGCGTAGGGTCTGCTTTAAAGAGCCATACCGCCCCTGGATAAACGTCTCGTAAAAGGCGACTAATGCGAGCGGCCCCCGCTTAATGGTATTACCCCTTCAGGGCCCGCCTTGCTAGCGACCACCCTTCATATTAAATCTGATGCACTATATCATCGCTTCTGCGGTGATGTGTTCCGGCAATATTTTATGAAGAGTCAGGTCCTCCCTAAGATCGTGTGTTGTCATTTTCATTAGGTGAGATTTAGGCACGGTCACAGACTGACATATTGGTCACAACAGAATTTTGAGGGGTTTACTAAAACAAAAATATGTCTTTATATTTTTGTTTTTCTTTTAGGCAAGTTTGATTTTATCGCAAAATATATTATTATGGCATAATCTTTAAGCTCTTCTAAAGTTTATAACATTCCTCCGATTAGGAATTCGAGGATTTTTTTCTAGTTCTTCTTATATTTCTATTTGAGATGTCGTGTCAATTTGAGATGGGGGAGTCATGTCCCCTGTGGCCGCGCCTGGTGAGATTGAGACCAAATAAGGGTCAACCAAAAAAAAAACATCTGAATTCTCGAAAAGTAAAACAATTTCATAGCATCTCTTATTCTTTTGTACCGTTTCTTAGGTTTTTATCATGTAAGTCACAATCAATGTGTCTTTTGGTATTTATACATAATTATGTATTTTATATATTGTTATACAAATTGGCATTTGAATTACAAAACAGAGTAATGGTTATATGTATTAATATTTTATTGTGACGCATAATTTATGGTTAGATCATAAGTTGATGTATAGTGATACTGTAAAACAGTACTGTTTTTATATATATTAAGTAAGTAGGTATGTTAAGTACTAACAACCTACTTTATGTGTTATGCGTGCAATGTAATACGGCACAATATAGTGAATATTGTTTATAAAATATTAAATATATTTTAGAAATATTTGCACCTTTCGTAGTGAAATATTAAAATGTACCTAAGTATATCTGGAGATTTTTAGCTAGAATATATTTATGAGAATAAAAACACCTTTACAATAAGTAATAGATTTGTATTGAAGCATTAAGTTACTGTGTGACAAAACTTAAACATGACGTACAGGCAGCGTCAGGAGTCTTTATACAGGTAAAGCTTCCTACAGCCTTGAATGAAAATTATGTAGGAAAATCAACACAACACATATGAAAAGTATCGAATTTGAATAGCGTTACATTGTTCGGTTATTATAAATCAAACAAATATAAGACAAAAATTTAATTGCATTGCTCTTTTGTTCTTTTTAACTATTGAAAGATTGGGGCGAAGAAACCCGTTTCGATGGTAACAACTCGTTGTTGTTTCAGTTTTATTTATATATTTTGTGAAATACCTAATGCGATCGGCGAACTGGGTACCATATTATAATAAAAATTTGTAAACGTTTATTAGGCACTTATTTTCGTAGCCCAAGTTTAGTGATAGTTGTTGGGAATATCTCAAAATATAACAAAATCTAATAATTTTTTGCCATTTTTATCATTTCCTAGCAATTAAAAAAGCGTTATTTATGAAAGAAGTTTTTATAGGTAGCTACTGTCAATCTGTCGAAAGGACGAATAGAAACGTATTTTTAAAATGACATTATGCCTCGATTGCACAGAATTCATTAATTCATTTATTCAAACATTTGTCAATTCATTTGCGCGAATCTTAGGTTAGATTCATATTTCAGCTTTTTATTCCCAACTGCTATGTAAATCTTATAATTACACTCAAATGACCTGTCATCCTAGCATTCAAACCCACTTATAAAGTTTTTGATGCGTGCTCGCTCTACGCTTCTAAAAGCGGTACTGACAATGTATGGTAGTTCGCCATTCTTCTTTATCACGTATTAAAACCACGTTAAGGCGACTTAATTAAGCTGAAATAAAATATAAAATTTATTTATTTGAAGGTTTACGTAAACACATAAGTAGTAAAAGTTTTAAGTGAAATAAAGTTAAACTACTTATACTATTTTACTAATGTCAAGAGGCACAGAATATTTCTATTAACAGTTGAGTTTAAAAGAAGTAAGACAACAATTAAAGTGGATAAATATAACAAATAAAGTAATACTCTACCTGATAAGCGACTTTAGGCGCTGACTGTACCTTAGTACGTGGATGATAAAGCTTCTGATTAGTTTCTGTCAATTAAACCTTCGTAGATTGATGAGGATATAGTTTATTTTACTTGGTTCAATCTAAAATTTGTCAATTACATATGTTTTTGTGATAGGAATTGAGATTCTATCAGATCCACATAATTTCCATAGACCAAATCTAAATCTTATTGATAAAGTAGATACTTTTCATGAAATTTAAAATATAAAAAAAACTTAACACAAAAAAATACCATGAAACAATGAATTAAATCTATTATTCAACACCATTACGTACTGTAACAAAGAACGTTCATTAAATTAAGTTATACTATAATTTATAAATCTTAATAAAGTTTTTTGAAAAATTGTAAGTGAATTTTAAACACCATATGAAATAAAGTATGTACTATAAAATATGTAGGTTTTAAGAGAAAATAATGAGCTTTATTTAGACTTACTGACTGCTTGGATGACTTAATTCAATGTAACATCATTAAAATCATTATTCATCTCTTTCATTATTTCTGTGAATGCGGTGTTAGTGGGAAAACGCAATAATGTTATCATAAAATATCCTAAAATAATCCTATTTTTTATATATTTTTTTTGCATTTAAGTTCAAAGCTAAAATGTCATTGAAAAAATGTGAACTTACTTTTTTATATGCAGGGTTAATTTTAATTAGCGCGTCACCTCTGGCAGCCACTCCACATCAATCCAAACAACATTTTTTCTACGACATTTTACAAATCTTGATAAATAAGAAAAAAAAGGAACACAAACTAATTTGTGCTCCCTCTGTTATTAATTACTCTGTATTTTGCTGCGTCGTCCCGCAACTCCGCGCCCCGGTGCATATGGCGTGACGCCACAGGTGACGCAAGCTGCGTGACATCAGTGTTAATAGAGTAGCGTCCGTTTAGAGACAATAAGTATTTTTTGTATGGGAATCCTAAATTTTTTTAAATTATTAATTTTAAAAAGTCGTAGAACAAATGTTGTGATTTAAGTGAAGAGGCTGTTTCAAGAGGTGATGCGCTAATTAAAATTAACCCTGTATATTAAGGCAATTCAATGAGAGCTATAACTCAGCTTCAGTTGTACTGTACCTACATGAGAGCCATTAAGGTTATAAAAAATATGTGTCTCCTCAAAAACCAATGAAATTTAATGAATTACACAAATGTCCATTGAATTATTGAAATAAAGATAAAACGAAGTTTTTTCACTAACCCGTCGTTACAGAAATATTCCAATATTTTATTAACTTGTAATTGCGGTATACACTTATAAATCTCAATATACACTCGTATCTCACTTCAACACTTGATATTTTTTTAAATTAATCTTTGCACATTAGAGAAATCTTGTATATGTATACATTTAAGCGCACACAATATCTACTGGCGACAGGGTTCAGCTATTTATTTTCTATAAATATTACAACAAGCAAAACCACAAATATTCAGGTATCTTAATACTATATTTTGTAACAATTCGTAAAAATATTGCGTTTGATATGCACAAATACACGTTTGAAACTTTTTTATAACACGAATAATAACAAAAAGTATATACTAAGTCAAAAATATATATTTCGTAGAATTGCGCCACATATTTTTAGTTATAACCATAAGCAATGTAGTTTAATTGAAACCATTTAAAATATTATTTACAAAATATACATAGTTTATTTACAAATATCTTCATAAATAGATGTTATAATAAATAAGTCCAATTTTTCTATGTGCTTCCAGTGTGCTTGCATCAAAAGTATAATGTCCTGTCTTTAAACTTAATGTATTAAAAGCGCTGTAATTATTTATTTAGAAAGGCCTAACTAATGTTTCTATAAACATTGTATGTTCCTAGAGATGACGCTAGCATGATAAACAAGTTAAAGTTGATATTCTGTTTGAGAAACATGAAGAACTATTACTCTACGATGCACTTTTCTCACTGATTATACTTTTGTTTGTGAAAACTTTTAAACTAACAAATGGTGTGTATTTTAAGATCATCACTTATGTACTTAATACAAATGTAGTAAAATGATTCCAGATTGGCTAAACGGATATTTCTTCTTACTTTGTTAAATTTTGAAATGTTTAACTTAATAGTAAGTGTCAAATAGTCTCACTTACCTATGTATCTGTTGGTTACCAGAAATGACCTTACCTAATGCTATTTAACGAATTACACTTTTCCATATTTCATTAGCAAATGAGCCAAGTCGTTAAAATGAAAGGAATTGCTTGTATGGAATTATACTAAATATACTATTAAATATGCTATATGAATCTAAGTTCAAATTTAATTTAAGCAAAATTGTAATGATTCATTCTTATTTACATATGATTATTAAACAATAATATTATATTAAAATTAAGTTGCAGAGCGACCAATAATTTTTAACCAGAATAACAATTAAATAGAAATAATTATATTTAAAAATTTACATTGTACATAACACACATTTAAGCCAGGTTTTAAGGTTGCTTTGAGATGTGTTACATACATGAATATGATCATAAACTATAAAATTGTAAAAGTGACCCAAAGTTCGCGGTTTTTCTTTAATTCACCAGTCTTACTGTCTTATTAATTATACATAGATCGTGCGAAATATCTAATCCTCGTAACAACTTCAGAGGGGAAATTGTTGAACTTACAAAAAAGGGGACTAGATTTTTGGCGCGATCCAAGCCTACGTGAAAGCTAGCCTGAAAAAATATTTTACGTTTACTATAATACACAGGCTGTTAAAATTGTTTTATTAAAATAGATACACACGATATAATGCAAAACGAGGGGGATATTTCTTTGTTCTATTATTTTTTAATGTTAAATTCGATTTTAATGAATTAGACAAAGACTCATACATCCATACATAACGTCACGCCTAACGGGGTAGGCAGAACACCAGAGGTTACAAGACCATCTGATGTCACGTTTGACAAATTTGGAGGTATTATAAAGATGGAGAGAGACATTGTAGTGACAGGGGGCCGAAGCCGTCCAGTTTGCAGCCTTATGGGGTAGGCAGAACACCAGAAGCTATAAACCATCTGATTTCATATTTGACAAATTTGGAGGTGTTATAATGATGGAGAGAGACTTGCAATGATGTTGAAAATGCCTTTAAAACCTCTGTCCCTTAACTGACTTTTACAGTATGCCCGGAAAGAGAAGCTTCCATGCTTCCATGCTCGACTGAGAGCGAAAGAAAAACGTAGAATGTGCCAGCTGCTTCTTTTCCCGGGCATACAAAGAATCAATATGTCTAATAGTTAAGCAGGTAGCAGTTTCATTTAAATTGATCGCTCCTACTTAAGTAAACCTATATTCCAATCTGATACATTGCACCGGTCGGAATTAATAATAAATTGAAGATTTAATACGGCGTTTTATGTATGTTAGAAAAATGGCGAGTTATCGCTGAATTTTAATTTTATGAGTCGGTATAGATACAAATGAAAAAGATTTTTAGTTGGCTCCTTTTTAAAGCATAATGGTTGTAAGAAAATTGACAATTGCACCTACCTAGAAAAGTGGACTGGCATATAAAAACATTTTTTCAAAATAATTGCGAAAAATCCAGCAAAGTGTATTTTAACTTTTATTTCTTGCCGGTTTTTTTGGTATCAGTTGCTCAGTTATGTACCTTACTCATTCATCCATCAGGGTTCTCGACAAATGATCATTAACATGAATTTACTTCCACAAAAGATATGGGAATAATTCAAAAATAAATTTAGGTTCTGTTCCGTTATTATATTAGCTATGGAACAAATCTATTAAAAATGTAAGTCTTTGTAGAGCTGTTACTTTTCAAATTTGAAATTAATATAACTTTAGCGGCATGTCAACTTTTGTACTACAATGGATAGTGGAACTAAAGAAATTATCCCCTTCACTTAGCACCAAGTGTTTTATAGGCATAGTATTTGTAAAATAAAAATATTAATAATAAAATATTATTAATATTTTTATAATATAGTTTCTCTATTTGACTGTTTAAAGGTGAAGTTTCTTTTGCAAAAGAGATTTAATTCGTGACATCGAAGGTGATATTCTGTATGGTATACTTACGTATTTCATAGAAAAAAGTACCTACGCAACGTTAAATAAACCTTATAGAATGATGACTGTGATTTAAATGTTGTCTAATAAATCGTTTGAAGCGTTATTAATAATATTATACGGTAATTTACGTTCGATTGTATAAATATTATAAATAAATAGCGCTCAAGTGGGTGTATATCTACATTAAAGTTTTATATAAAGTTATAAGCAATAGATTTTGTTATATTTAATTATTTTTAAAAATAGTTAAATTATTTATATCATGACCCTGTATATTGATCGTTCATGGATTGTTTATATTTATTTATAGGCATTGGTGCATATCATGTGTATAGAGCAGATGATTAATCAAATAAATTAGAACAAAACATAGTTAAAATTGCAGTTTTATTTGGTTTTACAGATTACGAGGACAGCAAAGAAGTATTTGGAATAATATAAAATACCCTAACTACAACAATAAAGTAGGCGTTTAAAGCTTGTGTTATAAGAACCACCCTGATAATCTATAGGACGAGTTCAAACTGGTATTGCCAGTTTAGTAAATTTTAATTCCCGAACTATATATTTCTCAAACTTAAACTCAAAACAATTAAAAAAATAAATGAAAAGAATGTATTTGATTATGTTGAAAAAAATTATACCTGCCCGCCTTTACTGCGCGATAGGGTAAAAACGTCTAATAGCCAAAGACTCTTGCAGGCAGCCTCTTCGCATCAATCCTAACATTATTTGTTCTACGAAATTAGAAATCTAGAAATCTTGATAAATAACACGAAAAACAAAAACTAATTGTTGCTCCCTCTGTTATTTATTACTCTGTATTTTGCTGCGTCAACCCGCAATCCCGCCCGCTGCACGTGGCGTGACGCAAGATGCGTGGCATAAGTTTAAATAGAGTAACGCCAGTTTAGAGACAACCAATATTTTTTGTATGGGAAAACTTAAAATTTTCAAATTATTAACTTTAAAAAGTCGTAGAACAAATGTTGTTGGGATTGATGTTAACCCTGTATACCTAGACGTATAATAATAATAATAATAAATTGTTTATTTCGGATAACAGAAATACAGATATCAGTAAAAACAAGTAGGTATTTAATTAGTATGTACCTGGCAGCCAAGTAGACCAGTCAAATGCCTCAAATGCGGGGATAGTACAGATTGTCTGATGATATATTTTTAAATTTTAATATTTCAGAAATTTATAAACGATGCGCGTCGGGTTTATCTTAGAATATCCGGTCAGGGTAGCCACCGACCTCCATTCATTCATATAATATCTGCTGACAAAATGACCTCTCTCAATATTTTATGAAGAACCAGTTTTTTCCAGAACCGTGTGTTATCTTCGACCTCATCTACACTTAGCATCAGGTGAGACTGAGAAAATTAAAGAATTCATTACGGAACGCATGGTTACACAAGCGTAAAACAATAGATAAGTAGGTACTAAACAGGTAGTGGTGTGCGTGAGGCGGGAATATGACAGTGCGTTCACAGTTAGTTTACCTCCAGCCCCAGCGTTAGATTGGCCGCCATGAGTCTTGGGTTGCCGTATTAATCTTCTTTCTAAAAATACCGTTTAATTACTAATAATGTATGCAGCTTTATTTTTGAATATCTAGTACACAATTCATATTTGAGCGTAGTACGTGGGTGGTCTGAAAAGTTTCCAACCTAACAATGATACAAGATTTTTTTTCTTAATTTTTTTATTTATTTTTCTACATAGTCTCCTTGTAAGTCTACACACTTCTCCCAGCGATGCTCCCATCTCTGTAACCCGTCCAAATAGTACTCGGCGTTTTTCTCTGCAAAATAATTGTTCACAAAGGTGATTGCCTCCTCATTTGACGAAAATCTTTGTCCTCCGAGCGCAGTTTTTAGATGAGGGAACAAAAAGAAGTCGCTTGGGGCCAGATCTGGTGAGTAAGGCGGATGGTCAAGCAGTTCAAACCGTAACTCGTGGATTTTTGCCATGGCAACCGCTGAGGTGTGAGACGGCGCGTTGTCTTGGTGAAACAGGATTTTCTTTTTCTGCAAATGTGGCCGTTTTTCCGCAATTTGTGCCTTCAGCTCGTCAAGTAATGATGCGTAGTATGCTCCTGTAATGGTTTTTCCTTTTTGAAGATAATCGATTAAGATAACTCCATGACTATCCCAAAAAACAGTCGCCATCACTTTCCCAGCCGAAAAAACAGTTTTTGCTTTTTTTGGAGCTGGTTCCCCCCTTGCAGTCCACTGTTTTGACTGTAGTTTTGTTTCGGGCGTATAATGGTGTATCCAAGTTTCATCTACAGTAATTAATCGGCGCCAAAACTCGGATTTATTGCGCCTAAACTGCGCCAACAGAGCCTTGGAAATGTTCATTCGAACACGTTTTTGTTCTAACGTGAGCAAACGCGGCACCCAACGCGCGGACAGCTTTCTCATGTCTAAATCTTGTTTTAATATGTGACAAACACGTTCTTTGGACATTTTCATAACCTCTGCTATCTCTCTCACTTTAATTCGGCGGTCGTCTAACACCATTTCGTGAACTTTAGCAATGTTATCGTCAGTAGTTGCAGTTTTTGGACGTCCCGAACGTTCATCGTCTCCCAAGCTCTTACGGCCACGTTTAAATTCAGCTGCCCAAAATTTCACTGTGGTAAATGATGGTGCAGAGTCCCCATACACAGAGTCCAACTCATTTTTGATTTGCGTAGGCGTATTGCCTTTCAAAAACAAATATTTAATAACAGCTCGATACTCAATTTTTTCCATTTTCACAAAAACACTCACATGTACTCACTCAAACGACTGTCAACTAAAAACTGCGCGTCCAAAATGGCCGAAACTTTGGTGAGTAACCTGTCAAAAGATGCACAACTACATTCACTAGCTTTTGTTGACGAGTGGCGCCATCTTTGCGTTAAGGTCGGAAACTTTTCAGACCACCCTGGTATTTAGTTCTTTTTTACAACGTTTGGAAAGTTAACTAGCTACGATGAACTTCATTCTAGGTCGGAACAGTTTTAACTGATACGCTCCGGAAATACGCGTTTTACCTAGTCAGCACTAGTTTTGACTGATATTCTATTTTGATAATTAGTTATTATAGCAATTTGTAAAAACTAGTTTTAACTAGGTAAACCTCTTTTTTCCTAAAATCGGGATTGAACTTAACGTATACATATATTTTTTGTTTTGGTTTGACTCAATTTTATCGTAAATGTTAGTGAATTGTGAAGTTTAAGAAAGAACTAAATTTGACTGATCATAGGTATGTGTGAAAATTATTATTAGTTCAATGAATATTCATTAAAACTTTATTATAAAGATTTTCTGTTATTTATCAAGATTTGCAACTAAATAAAATAAAATTAAAGACAATGTAACAAATTAAAAAGTAAAACCTCGGAAAATCCGGATAATTCGGATTTTCAAGTTTCTTGTATAATGCGCGGATTATCAGTGCCCCAGAATCGAGTATTCTGCTTATTGACATGACCTGAGAGATGGAAATGCGCTTTGTCACTCATATCTAACCAATTCTTAAGAAAAATCATCCTCTTCAAGGTTGACGTTTATGACGCGCTGGGTGTATTCTAGACGAGCTCGGTGGTCAGTAGGTAGCAGCTGATGAGTCATTTGAGTTTTATACAGGAACATCTTTAAGTCTTTCACCAAAATACGCTGCAGGGTCCGTCTGGAAATGCCCAATTGCGTGGCACGTCGCCTCGTTGATGTTTCTGGACACTCTTCCACATCTTCGCAGCAGCTATCGATGCTGTGCGCAAACGGTCCATGTTTACTTTCACTGTATTTTACATTTGTTCACTACACAATTTTCATAAACAGAATTACAGGAAATTTCATATAAAAAAAACAGTATTTTCTTTAGTGCCAGTACTTTTGCGCCACACAGTACAAATATGAAATTGTTAGAAACTCAGGCATGTTTAATTAGCAAAAAGTTACAAAATATACAGTTCAATACTTTCTGTGTTAGCTTGTCCCCGCCTGCGCTACAAGTTTTGTTACAAATACTATTTTAAAGTTAAAAGCTCTTGAAACTTACTGTATTTAGCAGTAGCGTTTTTTAGTTTTTGTTATAACTTTTTTTATTTCCCGCTTTTTAGTTCGGTAGGTACTTACTATTATTTGTGTGACCAGAAACCTTAAAAATCATAAAAATGGTGATACCCGATTTGATTATAAGTGTATGTATGACGATAAAGCCTCAGTATAGTTTCATTCAAATAAATTGCTTCCTCATGAAAAATTTGGACCCCGTTGAATAATTCTTATTCAAGATTAAGAAAATTAAATTAGATTAGGAGTAATATAAAATTTTATCAGGATTTTGTTAAATAAGCTATAACGGATCTTAAAAAATACAGTTCCTGTTTACCTACATTGCATTTACCTACGTTCTACCCAAAATAGTGCACAAAATGTAAAAATCTATGAAATAGGAGCCCAGCGAATGAAAATAATATGTTATACTAAATACTTATTATAAATGCCTTTCAGGCCGATGAATAGTTAAAATTAGTAGGTACTTACCTAAAACTTCCATCAGTGTTACATTTTTCGTTTTTGGTTTTTTAGTGAAAATGTTAAAGTTAAAGTATACATACATACATAACTTCACGCCTGTATCCCTTATGGAGTAGGCAGAACACCAGAGGTTATAAGACCATCTGATGTCACGTTTGACAAATGAGGTATTATTTAGATGGAGAGAGGCCACATGAGTAGTTCCGTTTATCTACTCATGTGCTATGACAGTGACAGGGGCCCACAAAAATGCCAATAAAACTGTCCCTTAACTGACTATACCGGTATGCTCGGGAAGAGAAGCATATGTATACAATGTGTTAATTTTATACTTGATCAAATGAAATGTGCGGATATAACATTAAAAATTATCGACAAAACGCGAAAAAAAAATTTTTTTTCGTACACCATTTAGAAATTAAAGCCAATGAAAAATTTTTTTTTATTCAATTCCCATTTTTTGTTGTTAATTTTTTTCCTAACTAAGTAGACCATGGATTTTTGTAAATTAGTCTTATTTTGAAGGTAAGGCCATGAACTAGTAATAAAAATTAAAAAAGATCACAATATCAAGCCGAAAAGTTGTAAAAACATTAATTTATTTTTATTTTTTCATAAAAAAAAAGTTTTTTTTTTAAACATTGCGTTTTGCTCTTATTTCATAACCTGCAGCCATTATTTTTTGCAAAAGCTCTTCGCGCGTTGCACCTGGAGTACTATACACCATCTGCTTCATATGACCCCACAGATAATAATCAAGTGGTGTCAAATCTGGGCTGCGCGGCGGCCACGCCACTGGTCCGCCTCGTCCAGTCCATCTAGTTCCATAACATTCATTTAGGTACTCACGTACGATTGTGCTGAAGTGAGCTGGAGCGCCGTCATGTTGGAACCACATCCTTCTCCGTGTTTGAAGATCCACATCTCTCATTAGGGAAGGTAGCTCATTCTGCAGAAACAAGAGGTAAGTTGGCCCCGTCAATCTTGATGGTAGAATAAATGGTCCAATCAAATAGTCTCCTATAGTCGTTCCAGGTCGAAAAAATAATGTCTATACCCCTTTCGTTTTCGAAAAGTGCAAAATTTACATGAGCCGGACTACCAAGCAAGAAATGTTTTTTGTTCTTGGCTATTACGGCAATAAGAGCAAAACGCAATGTTTAAAAAAAAACTGTACGTAGTATGGCAATGCGTGCCATTGTTTGCATGGATGAGAATGGTGGACACTTTGAAAACTTGATTGAAATAAATGATTTAATTAAATTGTGTTTTTTATTGCACTATTGATGTAATCCAAGTACTTATTTAATTTTGTTAAAATTACCTACTTAATTCGAATAGTACCTATCGTAACAACGAAGAGAGATAGCACCTATGTTATTTTGGTGAACTTGTAGGGTATGTTATGAAATTTAATAAAACATGCTAAAAAAGTTACCTTGACGTGCTAGTTTCGGAGTAAAAATAAATTAATGTTTTTACAACTTTCCGGCTTGATATTGTGATCTTTTTTTAATTTTTATTACTAGTTCATGGCTTTACCTTCAAAATAAGACTAATTAAAAAAAAACCATGGTCTACTTAGTTACGAAAAAAATTAACAACGAAAAATGGGAATTGAATAAAAAAAAAATTTTCATTGGCTTTAATTTCAAAATGGTGTACGAAAAAAAAATTTTTTTTCGCGTTTTGTCGATAATTTTTAATGTTAAATCCGCACATTTCGTTTGATCAAGTATAAAATTAACACATTATATTATATAGAATATACTGATTATAAGCTCTCATTTGATACCTCATTTGTTCAAATCCATGCATCCGTTTAGTAGAAATCAGGGAACAAGAAACAGACATACATACATACATACGCGTGGAAAACATAACCCTCCTTTGCGTCCCGCAGTTAGGTAAAAAGGTACTTTTGCAAAAGTTTGTACCTATCTTATGAGTTTAGTAGATATTTTACTTAAAATGTAGTCAAATGTTGACACGGATATTCGAGTGAATTTAAAAAAAATTAGGTTGCGTCTCAAATTATACAACTCTTTAAATTTTTTTATCAATCAGAAATAAAGAAATACCAAATCGTCATCCATTGCTTTCAACACCTGATATAAGTCAAACTGCTACAAAAGCTCGCGCGTCACTGTGGCCAGCGCCCGCCCGCCACAGACCACCGCGCCCGATTTAGGCTTAGAACCCAGTCACCGCGCATCCAGTATGGTCGCACATATACGTGCCGCTATCTTCACTGCTAAATTAGGTTTTACGAGTTTGTTGAAAACTGGTTAACCACAGGTCACAAATATCTAGTATGGGCGCAATGAGCATCACATTTGAGTTACTGTAGAATGAGACATCACCAAAGTCATAACAAATGGACCCTAGGTTCTGATGTTTATTAAAAATGCGCACTTTTAGCAATCAGTTCAAAATCTAAACCAGGATAATAAAGTGTCATGAGTAAGCATGGGATTTGTGTTATAGCCATGTCTAGCCATGTTATAGCCATGTCTACGCAACAAAATTGAAGAATTTTGATTAATATTTTTATTCAAATTGCTAAAATAAAACAAACATAAGAAGTATAACATGTCATATATTTCAAATTAATACTACAATAAAAACAATGTATTATTTACAGATTAGTCACAGCAAACTTAATGAAAATAAAACATTATTCACCATTTTATACAGAAAATACATCAGACAAAAATTTATAGACGGAGTCTAAATGGTATACAGTTTGAGGTATATATTTTGGTTATGATAACTATGTTAGACAATGATGTGATAATATGATATATGAAAATTTTATTTTCAGAACAAATTAAGCACCCTTTAATAATCGATCTCTTTATAGATTGTTTTTCGTGTGTCAGACAAATATGCAAATCTATTTTAGTTTTTAAACTAATATACTCAATGTTCAACGAATACAGATTAAAAACCCGACTTTACGAACATTTTTAAATCCTAGTTAAAGCTTTGATTGAAGTATTAGGTCATCAACGTACAATTCACCGTATTGATACATATTTTTTTCGAAAGTTTCAAAATTTTTAAAAGTACTCAATCGATTTCGATTCAATTTTTACGGGACCACTATCCAAGTGAAGTCGTGGTGGCGCCATGGTTACTGTGTGTATCATACGATATCACAGGTAAAGCAACGTTCGGCGCGGTCGGTACTTAGATGGGTGACCGCCGACATTCATTTCTCACGACGACTTCCGTGCTTCGGAGGGCACGTTAAGCAGTCGGTCCCGGGTGTACTTGTATACAGTAGTCGTTAGGGTTTGTCAGAAGCCATTTCGGCGTCCTGAAAATTCTAACATCCACCACCCAGCACTGGGCCAGCTTGGTGGATTATGGCCTATACCTCCTCGTCACCCAGGGGAGACTCATACCCTGCAGTGGGTGAGTTAGAAAGAGTTGTGGTGATGATGATGATGATGATGATGATGACTATCCAAGTATCCTCTATCATATGAAACAAGAATATTCAAAATCGATTCATAATTGTCCGTAAAATCGTAACACACAAAAAAAACACACGAATTGAGAACCTCCTTTTGGAAGTCGGTTGAAAATATTTCGAGCATTGAATTCGCAATTTTACCGATGATTTCAAAGTCGCAGTCTCCACTATAATAGCTTTCGTAATGAATCAGCATGGGCACGTAATTGGAAATAACTCTGGATAATTTTGTTCAAAATAATGGTAAATCGTAAATATAGTACACAGTATAAATAATTATATTTATCACCATGGAACTACCTTTTAAAGGGTACTTATTATGTTTCATTCTATTTTTAAATCTAATCGTAGTTAAACTACCTATTTTATTAGTAAAATGTGAAAAATACTGAATATTTAAACCTACTGGCTTTGTTAAAATCGTCATTAGAATTTGGCTTAGACTTTAAAAGATGCAATTTAAATCTATTCAAATAACGTCTTAAGTCATAACACACATAGGACTAATTATTTGAATTATTTATATTATATTATAATCCTTTTTTAAATAAATTTGTGCCAAATAATAGATTAACAACCATTTCTTTTAATATAGCTAAACAAATAAAATAATCTACTAAAATATGATAAACTTTATGTCCAAATATATAAATAAAAGGAAACAATATTTATTTCTAAAAACATCAAGTTATTGGATATCCAAAATAGTATAAAACTAATTTCATATTAATCACTATTTAATGAGTTCCTTCAGGGTAAATAATTGAAATATATTTTTTTTAGTCATGATGTGTTTAGAAATGTTTTTATTAACTGTTCAGCCATCCCTAAGCCCATACACTTTATCATCTAAACCAAAAAGTCAAATCAATAATGCTGAGATCCATAAAAAGACACAAAAAGTAACAAAACAGTAATTTTATACACAAATTCTACTATAAAAAGGATGACAGTATTAAAAATAAGACTGACAACATGGAAAATAAAAAAAATAGAAGACAATAGACCTATTTTGCTTAAAATAAATTATCCTAAAACTTTAAAAAAGGAATTCCAGTAAACCAATGTCTCGTAAAAGCGAAAGTTAACAAAGTAAATATACATCCGAAAGACACTCGTTACTTTCTTCATCAAATCAATCACAGTCAATAAGCCTAATAAAATACAATTTATCAAATAATATTGCTAATTTAATACTCAATCAATTCGCCAGTTGTAACTGTCACAGAGAATTAAGAAAACGGAAGCCATCTGACATATGAATGAAATCCTTCATAAAGAATTTCGTACGAAACAAATTTCATCATAAATTAAACATACTTTATTGATAAGTATATAATATATACGCGATTAATCCGATTTAAATATATATTTTATTAAGGGCTCTGGTGAGCCGAATCCAGTGTAGTATCCAGTGCATTTCCCGAGTCTATCAGCTATATTAGCTAGATGAGTTTAACTCTGTGACAGCTACTTTCTGGTCAAAAAAAACAGAATGAGAAAAACAGATTCTTAAAACTATTTCCTTAAATTATAAAGGCGTATCCAAATCCCATGTTCTTTTTTAAAAGATCGGCAATCAAATTTAATTTTTAAACTGCCTCCAATTTTAAAATTCTACCAATACACTTTTAAAATAAGAACTCGCCTCCACAATTTCATAATTCTATCAACGATTTAATTAACTTTTTTAAAATACGAACTCACTACTTTAGCACATGTCGACCTGTCACTGCACTTTCCTTAGGCTCACTTCACACGACTTATACTGTGCTGTATAGGTTGTGACTAATATCATATGGTCTCAACGAGGCCCTTTCGTTTCTGTCGCGATGACTCCCCTGATATGAATGATGTTTCTTCGGACGCTTTTGGGAGTTTTGCTTGCGTTGCTCCTGAAGTACTGGGTTGACTCTGTAATTGAAAAAAAAATATAATTTACTAAGTATAAAACTATTCCGTTATAACTCCCGGCATGCGCAGAAGTAGATTTGTAGATCTCGAATTTTATAGATTTTTAGATGTGTCATTATTCAGACGGGTTGTGTTTTTTCAGTACAGTTTTCACGGAGTCCACGGGCATTAAGTGCTACAAAGGTGAAACCGAGCGAGACAGCCATTATAATAAAATGTTGAATGACAATTTGAATGTAAATTAATGATTATATAATTTTATTTTTGAGTTTTATATTTTATTTATTATCTATCTAACTGGTTGCTTTTCCTGGTTAAAAGATTGTTTTTAAGCTTTATCAATGTTATTCAAATAAAAGTGACCAAGACCATATATTGATGCACGTGAGTGTACATATGCGCAAACTTTCCCCCACTACGCCAAACCTGGCCAAGTTATCTGCCGCGAACTGTACTAACCGAGTGACTGACAGACAACGTACATCTATAACTTACTTACAGAGCTGAAATTTGGAACATACATTTCTTAGGGGTTATTTATTATGAATTCCCATGGGAACAGGAAATATAGGGCTTTTAAGTTTGTAATGGATGGCATTGTTTTATTAAAAGGCAGCAGGATGGCGGGACTTCAGCTCGTTTATAATTAATTGATATGGGTAGTTCTCTTCAGACTTCATAGAGATTCCTATAGTGCATCGATCGTATCTGTCTTAATATTTTGTTTTAAATAATACTAAGGCTCGTAGAAGCCTTATAGAAGCCGTCTTTTATCTTTTGATTCTAGTTTAGTTTACTATGTAAAGCCTTGCATTGCCGGTCTTTCTTTACGATGTAATTTAAATTTATAAAAGATAAAACCTACATTTTGACCTGGCGATCCGCCATCGAAATTACTTAGCACATTCTGGTTTTTACGTTATATTGCTAACGTAGCTTCATCTAACGGTATAGCTTTGCAGCTAAAACACCCGAAACCAATTTTTTTTCAGAAAATTGTATATCTTAGTTAAAGTGAAGCATTGCAATCTTAATATAGGTATAAAACTGTTCCGTTACTGACTGAGTGAGTGACAGAAAACGTAGTCATAACCACTGGGCGCAGAGAGCTGAAATTCGGAACACATATTTTTCAGAGAGTGTAGAGGAGCACTAAGGAAGGAATTCCCGAAATTCCCGCGGGAAGGGGAAGTACCTATTTAACATTTTAATTTGTCTAAAAAATCTTATTCCCTGAGTGCACGGATGTGAAACTTGGTATAAAACTTTTTCAACGGGTGTCTGCGAATGCGAATATTCATTACATCATTATGACGTTATAGTATCGTATTTCGTATTAGGAGAGACTAGTAAAGTAAATAGACTGACAATCCCCATATAAAAAATCGTGTCACGGAAAAAGCTCAAAATTCCGTGTTATTTGTAAATGGCGCTGGATAGCCTGGAAACTCTCTTACAAGCCTTTGAAACCATGAAATCCTTATTAAATTATTTTCAAAATCAACAAATACGTTGAGGTATTTTTTTAAATGTAAAATTTTACTCATAAAATAAGATTCAACGATTTTATTTTACATGGAATTTCCACATCAATGGATCAGTTTCATACTTTTTTGGCAGATGGCGTATGCAAATACTATACAAAAGAAACATCATTCTTTTAGTAGATGGCGCTGAATAAGGCTTGAAATTACGTATTATAGGTACACATAACTTGCATATCTAGCTAATAAACTGTACCTATTTCCACAAAGACCCTATAGTTGCAAGGTTAGATGCACAGAGTATCGACGCAGAGATTGTTACCTTCCTACCTATTTATAAATCGAAATACTCACTAGACGCATTCTTTTGAACCTTTTTATACCAGGACAGAATGCCACGAGACATTCGGATTTCCTAACGCTCGTATTATAAATGGAACAAATATGTGATCAATAATGGTGTTATCATTATGGTTTTCACAACGCATATTTGATACGTAGTTCCGGAGCTTCACACCTTAAAGAGTCCACTTCTGTATTTATTTAAAAGTGACTATTCAATTTGTTTATAAGGGAAAATATTTTTGAAATGCATTCAATTCTGTTGCCTTATTTTTGAAAGGAAAATCTCAGAATACGGAACATCTAGAAACCATCATACGCTAGAAACTGAAGCAACATATAACTGAAGCTCTATTGCCCACGCTCGTCACTCATTAAGTAACGATTTGTAACTTAATCATCATTGGCCCTTGAAATCAACATTTGCGATGATTGACGCCATGATGTCAACTTTTCTCAAAGTGGACAATTCTTTCAGTAAAAAATAAACATCAAAACACAGGAGGTGGGTTTATTTTTTTATGGCAAAGTTTATCCGCAAACACTAAAGTTCATTTTCGAAAATATATTAAGAAATATATTAAGAAAATATATTATATAAAGGTATTACAATGATAGAGAGACTATTGCAGTGACAGAGAATCAGCCTATCGCCCACAAAAACGTCAATAAAATCTATGTCCCTTAACTGACTTTTTTTTTTCTTTATTTTTTAAGTTTTACCTGTAAAATTGCCGCGGAGGTGGTAGGAGAGGGCTGCATAGATTTCCGTCTAATGTCCGACAAGGGAATCTCTTCAGAACGAGACATCGGCGAGCTTTCGCGCGAGCCCTGGTTGCTGCTTCTTGATAGACTACTGCAAAGCACGAAAAATTTAAATTAAATAGTAAAGAAACACTTTCTATTTCAATAGTTTGGAACACAAATTCATCCAATATAAAATAGGTTTATTAGTGCTGTGGAAGTCTTATTGTCAATAATAAAATAAATAAAATAATAAAATCCCCAGACAATCACCCGAACAATCCACAGACGAACCCGCAACCACTGGCGGCTGAGGCAGATAGGTTTACCCCAACGCCATAGTGGTCGTCAATGAACGTTTAAGTATAAATCATTCTTATACATACATACATAACCTCACGCCTGTCTCCCCTTGGGGTAGGCAGAGACAAGGGAACACCAATTGCCGCGATCCAGACATACCTCTTTCGCTTCTTCCACGTTCATCAATCTTTTCATACATGATCGCCGGTTACGGGTACTTTTGACTAGCTCTTTTTTCAAAATGTCGCCAATTTGATCGGCACACGTTCGCCTAGGCCGGCCCCTTCCAACAACACCAACCATTCTTGTTCTGTACATCTCTTTCGTAAATCTACTTTCACTCATTCTTATAAAAATAGTTATTTCTATGTGTTATGTCCATGCAAAGCGGCTTTTGCAAATAGTTGTCCTCGAGCCATGGATGTTTGTGTATTTATCTAGGTCTTAAATTTATTTATCTATTTTTTGTATTGTTAACACTATTTCTTGTAGTATTTTCGGCTAAATAATGTTAAAAAAAATGTTATCTTATTTATGACTTCTTTCTAAATAACATTTGTTTTTAAAAAAAAATAACGTCCTTAGGTTTAAACAATTCAATAGTAAAATGGAACATTCAGATAGTATAATTTCAAACAGTTTCAACGTACCTGTCCCTGCTCATAGTGCGTTCTCTATACACGACGATACCGTCTTTCAGCATATGGGCCCCGGGTCTTTTGAGGCGTCGATCGAAATCTTCACTGTCACCTAAAGCAGAAAAAAACTTGGCATTAAAACACTTGGAGTTGAAAATCTATTATCTATCTCTTTCCATGTTTTATATTTGTCGTAATGTTTCGTTCTCCCATTAAGGTCAAGACCACAGACATACATCTACATAGACAACGAAAATGCATGTACCTCGCGTGTCCGAACCCCGACCAAGCGGCAAGGTTGGTCGCCGCTAGATTCAGTCGCGCGTATGTATGTCTGTTAAAAAATCGATATCACAATGTAGATATCGTTCTTAATAATCGATTTCATCGGCGGCATCGTTGTCTGTGAATCGGTTTGTATTTTATATCACAAAATATCAGCTGTGACGTCATCGCGCATCACAGGTTTTTTTATCTATAAAATTATATGTAAGCATTATATTGGGTTAGGGAAAAAGTTTCTTCGCATTTTTTAAGAAAATTCAAATTTTTTAAATATAGTTTATTGACATTTAACTAAAGTATGTATGTACCATTTTGTTCGATAACCTTTTGCCATCTTGTAGGTAGGGACATGATCCCATTGCTATAAACATTTTGGGACCTCTCATCAAAATACCGCGACAAGTGGATTTGGCAGTCCTCTCGTGATGTTAACCTAACACTGCCTA
Organism: Stenoptilia bipunctidactyla; assembly: GCA_944452665.1. NCBI lineage: Eukaryota > Metazoa > Arthropoda > Insecta > Lepidoptera > Pterophoridae > Stenoptilia > Stenoptilia bipunctidactyla. The sequence goes on from OX101730.1 coordinate 16,688,987, forward strand.
AAGAATTCTGAAGAGACCGAAACAGGTGGAAATCTGAAGGTGCAAGGTCAGGACTATACGGCGGATGCATTAACACCTCCCAGCCAAACTCTCTTAATTTTTGCTGGGTGGCTATAGATGCGTGAGGTCTAGCGTTATCATGATGAAACACCACACCCCTTCTGTTGATCAATTCCGGCCGCTTTCTCTCAACTTCTTGTTTTAATCTCATAAGTTGTTCGCAGTAGAGTTCAGAATCGATAGTCCTGCCTCACTCATCTTGACAGTACGAAAAACAAATGAAAATCACACATTTTCCTAATTTGAATTTGGAATTATGTTCTTTAAAATTTTAACTTTCAATGATACCAAAACCAGCCAGATACAAATACTATAGCCAAAAAGATTTTATTACAAGTTCATACATACTATAATGCGAAAAGACTTTTTCCCCAACCTATTATAAAGCAAAAAGCTTTAAAAAAAAATTAGACATGAATTGTAAGTTAAATAAATATAGCTGCTGAAAGTAATTTCTGTAGAAATAAGCAGTACCTTTGTACAACTTAATTATCTTAAATTATATTTGTTATTATTTTTAGCGTGTACCTACATACAGTAGAAACCGTTTATTATGACGTAATTACACAGGAAAGTTTGGTTTTCATACAAAATTCTACATAAATAAGTCGGATATTATACTGACTTTGCTTATAGTGACATGCCGTTTATTGTGACCCATTTTCAATAAGTTAAGTTCGATTGTGACCGACATGATTCCTAATACCTTGGCAGTGTTAAGGAGATCGTTATTATGTATGTCTCGGCTGGAAGACTTAGGGCCTGCATATCGGTAAGTATAATTTTTTTAAATAGTACTAGTAAAATTTCAGTACCCTTATTAGTGTACTGCTTCATCAAACACAATAACTGTACAAGTTATTAAAATCTAAATTAATTATATCAGTACCCAAATAATGTATACCGGATTAATTTCTGTAGATGTTTTAAGAACAGAAATATTTTAACTTATAATTTCTGTACCGAAATGTATAGGTCAGCATATGTACCTACGTTTCATAGGCTTCAACTAAACTATCGAACATTCTACAGTTATTTAAAAATAAAATTTTAATATCAATATTAATACCGGAAAATTTCAGTTAACTGAAAAAAAAATCAGTTACGCTACAATAATAAAAAAGGTACAAGAATTATTTCAGTATGAATTCCTGTACTGTTATTTTTTAAATACACCTAATTTACCGGTATGAGGTCATACAGAAAAAAATTGTACAGAAATTCATACCAGTATACAGTCCTTGCTTAGGGCCAACGCTTTGTCACGCGTGTCTACGCGTACGATACGGACGTACTGAGCGCGCTATGCGTGCGTGGGATTTGGCAAGCTCCCGCGAGTACTAAACGCCCACCGTGCATCGTTTTTCAATTTAAATCGAAGTTTAGTCAAATAGTAAGAGGTTAAGGGGCGATTTCACCGATTTACTTTTAATCCGAGATTGACAAATCTCAGATCTGATCAGAACAAGATCAGAAGCTAGTTTTGATCGCGATTTACGTGATGATGGGCTTCGTTGTCATTCGTTTCATAAAACTTAGTTTAACTAGGACACATGACTAGGAATGAACGAAAGAATGATGCGTTCAAAGTGTTGCAATAAAAAAAATGGTGACTTCTCAAATGACGAAATGAGAAAGTCAGATCATGATATTTTTTAAACGTTAGTTCTAGATGTACATAATCAATATTTATATATATAACTGTTTCGCTTATTACGATATTTATTTTTAAAAACTGAAATATATGTAAATCTTCGCAAAAACCTAGTGCCAAGGCTCTTTTCAATATAAACAATTATCCCTTCCCTTTTAACCCATAAACAAATAAGGGGAAATGTAATTTTTATATAATATAATCTTATTCGAAATAATGGCTTTTTATAAACAAATAATAGTTTCATGACACATTGACAATGACAGCAGGCAGCTCTTATACTCGTTTTAACACGCTAAACGGCGAAAATCGGACGTTTAGGCACTAATACAGATTTAAGCTAATCTAAGATTTATTTATGTCAATGAAAAAGAAACTTGAAAGCGAAACTCGTTTTAACATGTATTCCAAGTTCAACTCGAATTGATCGCGTTTTAATACATCGGTAAAATTGGGGCTAAGTATTCCATTGACAAGATTGTACAAGCACGCCAAGGAAATTTTATTATCCAATATCCTCGACTGGAGCAAGAGTGACAGTGAAGTTGTCAATCCATCTAAAACATAAGCCATTGTTATTGGTAGCCCAAATATGGGCTACCAATAAAAATAAAAAATAAAATCCCCAGACAATCACACCAACTACATGGCCCCAAAGTAAGCATAGCTTGTGTTATGGGATACCATGTAGCGAATTAGGGGGGGAACCTAGAATATAAATACATAAATAGATAAACACCCAGACACGGAACTTTTTTTTTCTTTTTCCGTACGGGAATTGAACCCGCAACCACTGGCGTCTGAGGCAGATAGGTTTACCCCATCGCCAAAGTGCCCATCGCATCGATTTTAACTGGTCCATACAAGTACTTACCTATGTTAATTAAATGACCAATCTACAGTTTAAATTTTCATGTAGTTGGGTTTCCTGGCAGATAAGGCCGCCCTTTATACATTACGCTTTCTTTTTATTTGTTACTTTTTGTTTTTTGTTCTGGATTTGTTATTGTGAGTTATAAAAGGTAATTTATAAACAAATACGCAACGACGACGTTCGGGGCATGCACAGCTTTTTAATTTTAATTTTTATTTGGAAGGTAATTGATAGCTGAAGGTCACGCATTATTCGTCTATTTTGTTTTTCTTTATTAAAATAAATATGCAGGGTGACTGGTGGGTCACTTACGAAATTCGAGGACGTGATACTTTGAGATCGTACATGAGGAGTTAAAATAAGTATTAATAATTTACTTTGTAAACTTACCCGAAAGTTAAAGAATTTATTACGCAACGCATGGTTACACTGATACGGTCGTACACACGGCGTTATCAACACAGCAGTGCGATCACAGAACTTTATCGAATCGTTTGTTAACGAATGTTCGTATACTATGGAGACGGTTTTTAAGAAAAAGTTTAAATCTATCCATTGCCGCACGGCCAGTTTAAATGTGTGCCTTGTTAATTTTGAATGTTTGTAAACATGTTGTACTCATAAATATCTGTAAAATAAAAAATTACAATGTTACTCAAAACTTGCAACCGACTCCATACTATACGAGCATTTGTAAACATTCGTTAATATACGATTCGATAAAGTTCTGTGATCGCACTGCAGAATAGGAAGGTAGTTATAGTCGGCTTTACGGACGGTCGTCGGTCTATTAAAACTCTTTATTTATTTATAGAGAATTTTGCTGAAAACCCTTTAATTACATAATTATGATCAGAATCGAGTACAGAGTGCTCTCCTCTCCTGTTTTTGATACTATACAGGGTTAGTATCAAAAACAGGAGATTGTTTATTATCAACGCTTTATTTGACAAGGAGTTTGTTACTTTCCTGCGATGTCATTATAAACGGATTCTACTGTAAATTAAACTTCTTACAAATATTTTAATTGTGTATTAAATATTTTAAAATGATTTTTTTCCTCAATCACGGCAAAACGACTGAACAGATTTGGATGAAATTTGTCATAGTGATAGACACTATCACTACATTATCACCCATCACCAACCTATTTTACTCCATAAAATTATATTTAAGCATTATAAAATGCAAAAAAGATTTTATTAATATTGAACATGACTTATGGCGGGTTTCAATATTATGAAAACTGTTCGTTTTGCCTACGAACAATAGAATTCACTACCAAAATGCCTTTCTATATTCAAAATCTTGACATCTAAACCACTGCTTACGAACTGTTTGACTGTAATGGGTTGCTAGGTTACATTTAACCATTTACAAAATAAGTCATTATATCTAGCCAACGACGACGTAACAAGTTATTAATTTAAACCAATGAGGTAAAGGTAGCATGGCAGTCTGCTGCGGCCAATAAGGAGTTATGTTTTCATCACGTATGACCAATTAAAGAATAGGTCATTTTATCTAGCCAACGACGTAACAATTTATTCATTTAACGAAATGTCCTATCAAATATCTGTCAACATATCAATAATCCAGTTTTCTCTTTCTAACTTATCTATAACTGTTTTTGAAAAAAAGGACGAATATTATTGAATTACATAATTTTTCTTTTAAATATTTACTTTGACGTCATAAAAATGTGATTCAACCAATGGCAAAATTAGTCGAAGGATTGGCGTTTCGTTTTACGTAAGCAGTTAAACGCAATTATTAATAAAAAGCTCTAAAAACATACTATAATATATTTATCGAATACTAAAACATACCAAACATAAATTGAATAAGTTTATATATTTATTTAGTTCAAATATCATACAAATAATTTGCGAATGCGTGATATTCTATAAATCACATATCACCTATTTTCTTGGAAGAACGTCACGCAAGGAGGGCCCATGCCAAATTTGAGAACTTACAGCCCGTAGCTGGTAGATATTGTGAAACGCTACTTTTTTCCTACCAGTTTTGTACCTGTACCGGTTACGCATAGCAGTCAGTTGAATATTGAAACCCGCCATTAGTCAAATAAATAGCAACATACCACTAGTTCTTCTGACAGATGCAAGCCCCGGTCGGCCGAATAGCGGTCGTTGTCTCGACGCGAGCGCCGGCGCCGTCATTCCGACTTCTAGAAGCCGGCCGATTTGTTGCATCTTCTTTTGGCGGGCTTTTGTCCGACCCTAAGGAAAACGGTTTGAGAGAGTTTTTTGTTAAGCTAAGTTGCTATAGTATAAATATAGAAAGTACGTAAACAGCTTCTATGATGGGCTGGAAGCGAAAGAAAAATATAGAATGTACCAGCTGCTTCTCTTCCCGGGCATACTGTAAAAGTCAGTTAGGGGACAGGTTTTATTCACGTTTTTGTGGGCGATAGACTGACCCTATAACTGCTAATATAAATAAATAATAATAAATAAATATTTCTGACACTCACACAACATTATCTAGCCCAAATTAAGTTTCTTATAGAACTTTTGTTATGGATACTACATAACTGATATACTTAAGAAATATATAAACATACATATTGAATAAATACATATTTTTTATTAGAATAAACTTAAATAAACATCTGCCTGCGTCTGTTTTTCCTGACCACTACAGTCCTGGAAATTTTAAGTGTCGAGTGAATAGGTTTGTCGTGGATGGACGTGTAACACCATAGTCTTCATGCGCACTTTCCATCAGGTGGCATGGAAGACAAACGTCCTATCCATACAATATAAAAAAAAAATATACATGACTTGACGGGTAATATTTGTGTTCATCACACCGATATCCGCCGCCGCCAGGATTCGAACCCAGGACCTCTGGCATAGAAGGCAATGTATGTTACCACTACACCAGCCGGTCGTCAAATATCTCTCTTTTATGTTGCATTCAAACCAAACTATCTCTTTATCACCTGCGAAGAAGAGAATTTCTAAGACGTTACCACATATCCAATGAACGAAAAGACATGTACAACAAATGCACAAAATTTCACACATGAATGCATATTGTATCTAAAATATGTTTGGATTAACTACTTTAACAAAGGTAAATAAATAATAATAATAAATATTTCTGACACCCACACAACATTATCTAGCCCAAATTATGTTTCTTAAAGAACTTGTGTTATGGATACTAGATAACTGATATACTAAAGAAATATATAAACATACATATTGAATAAATACATATTTTTTATTAGAAAATAAACTTAAATAAACATATAGCCATCCATGACTTGACGACTAATATCAGTGTTCATCACACAAATATCCGTCGCCGCCGGGATTCGAACCCAGGACCTCTGGCATAGATGGCAATGTACGTTACCCCTACACCAGCCGGTCGTCACGGTACCTTGCTAATTCCGCGACTTGTACTTGCACTAGTGATTCACAAACTCTGTGGTGTTCGGTGGTGGTCGTTGCACCCTGAAGATGCTTCTGGTTGAAGCGAAACACGTGTCGGTGGTACCTTGTGGTGTGGGTTACAGTTTTCCAAGTGTGTGTTCATTGCATTTCTTGCTTGTAAGGGAGGGAGGGCGGTGAACCAACGCACGAAAATCCTGCATCACTAGTGCAAGTACAAGTCGCGGAATCAGCAAGGTAATTTTGTTAAAGTTGTTGTCATGGATTTCCTCAAAGTAACGCCTGATTCTATCAATTATGTTTGGATTGTTTAGTCACATGTTAGCTTTATGGCGTCAAACATAACCAAGAAAGTTCTATTCTATTTCATTTTTAACTCTTTATGTTAGAATATAACGACTAACCTTGGTAAGCCTCTGTTTAGCAGCCATGCTTCGTATGTGATCATCGAACTTGAACTTGGCCCGTAGAAGGACGGTCCTTGGCAACACGCCACTGGCGCCTATGCGCGGCTTGTGAATTGTTAGATGAAGGCAGCGCGGGTCTTCTTTGTCACCCTGTATCTGTTTAGGAATAATAATACGTTTATTTCATAAGTCAATCAATCAATCAGTCAGTCAATCGTGACTCATGTAGAGACAACAATAGGTCGAGTTAAAGTGGACAAATATAATTGAAAAGCGATAAATCCTTATGAAAAAGTATTTTATTTGAACTTATAAATCGTGAAAACTCAAGATAATATGAATTTAATTCCATTTATTGATAGTTTAACATCTTTTCCTTTTGCAAATTTATTATGGTAAAAAAGTAAACAAAATTAATAATAATGATAATTACAGCATAAGAATATATGAAAAGAATCAGTTAGTTTATTAAAGTACACCCTTTTAGATATACTTTTAAAAATGCCAATCTTACTAATATTATAAATGTGAATGTTTGGCTGTATGGATGTTTGTTCCTCAATCACGGCAAAACGGCTCAACGGATATGGATGAAATTTGGCATAGTTTTTTATACCTATATTCCCGCGGGATTCGAAAGTGCGCGGCTCAAACCGCACGCAACTGCTAGTGTTGAATAATTTAACCTAAAAATAAAACTTCTACACTAGAACATTAATCTCACAAAATATTTATTTGACTATACCCGTATTTGACCTTAATTTCACCTAATGGTAAGTGTAAGTAAGGTCGAAGCTACTCAATAACTGCACACAGCAAACATCGCCGTAACAAAACATCGCCGGAGCGTTGATATCTGGCGGAAGACTTTTTATGAATGGTGGTCGATTACCAGGAAAATTGTGCGCAGTTCCGGACCCACGGGGCTGTAGCTCATTACACGATCTACGGATATTGTTTAGGGTCCTATCTTTTCTATACTTATATATAATATAATAAATAAGTAAAATAATTAATAAATCTGTAGAAGTAAAAATTCTGTACATTGAAAATATCAAAAAAATAAATATCAGGGGGTGTTACTAGACAGACAACGAACCCAAAAATGTGATTAAAAATTTTTTTCTGTCTGTTCAGGCATCACGTAAAAAATACCGGTTCGATTACGATGAAACTTGGTATCATTATTCTTTAATATCCTAGGCACCACACTGAAAAAGTATATACAATAAAAAACATGTATCGTAGTACAGCGGGCCGCGGCTCGCGCCCCGCGCACTTTCGAAGTCCGAGCGTGGCCGAGAATGGCCGAGCGTTTGGACAGATATCTTTCATTATACCCTGGCAATAATTCAATGCAATAAACTGACAGTTCGAAATGTCAAATAGAATAATAATGATACCAGTTAAAAACTTCGTTAGTCTTAATCATTCGTTGTGCATAAAATTTAAAAGCATTTTATCAATAATTGAATTTGAGGTGTACTTTATGTCCAAGGAAACTTTAATGAAAATAATGAATTACCAAACATACCTAGTGCTTTGAAACTGTAAGAGTAGAAGTAAAATCGACTTGATAACCTCTATATTTTTAAACTCCTTTTGTTGTTAAAAATGAAATTTCAAGAAAAATTGCCTCTTGCTAACAGAACCATAAAAAAATCACCTTGTGAGCCAAATTTTTTTTTGTCATAAAAAAAATAATTAGGTACTTACATTCATTCGGTAAAGAATTATTTGCCAGGGTATAGTTAGGGATCGGAGAAGGGGTTATTTAGCGGATAAGGCTCGCAGAGAGAGTCGCTCACTCTGAGAGTCCTGCACTGTGGGTATATGGTGTCATTCGCCGGCGCGCGGTGGCACTGTCGAAGGCAGGGCCCAGTCTTACATGAGTATTCATCTCCTCTGGCAGGAAAAAAAAAGAAAGGCGAAACCTCAAGGGGTCTTACCTCAACGCGGGCGTGTCCTACGATAAGCTTATCCATACTTAATATTATATGTAATTGACTGGTGTAAGTAAAGACGTTTATGCTACTTTGGTCAAACTTACTTCCAAATCCTGTAAGCTGCCAACCAACTTAGCTACTCCCCAGCCAAGTTTCTGCTTGTCTGGTTCAACCAGGATGATCTGGATCTGGTCTACCGCCAGAAACCTGTGGTGCCAGGTCCCGTCTTTTTGTATTATGTCGCAGGATATCAGGTCTGAGTCATCTGTGGAAAAGAAGTGTAAATATGTACTAGCTACTAATATTATAAAAAGGAAAGTTTTTTTTTCGTTCGTTTATTTTAAAAAGTACTGAATTGATTTTAAATAATCTTACTCCTTTAGAAAGCTCCAGGAATAAGATTATAAGGCTATATATATAACAACAGATGCAGCAGACTGAATTCAACAACAGAATTCGAGCACTTAATAATAATAGATACTGCCCGAATAGTTCGCCGGTTTCTGTCCCTCTTGCCCTGATCCCCGACCGACTGGTCAAATTGTCGGGTCTTTCCGCCGAAAGGCGTGTAGCTTTAGGTATAAATAATAATAATAATAATAAAACTCTTTATTGTACACCAACATTGTTACACAGTTTAAATTAAAAATAACAATCACAATTAACATACAAAGGGCGGCCTTATCGCCGAAGCGCGATTTCTGCCAGGCAACCCAGGCATTGGTGGAAATAAATGTGGGCGAGGTGTACGGCTCGATGTACTTACTAGATGTACTCAATGACTAAATAAAAATAAATGATGTTTTTACTCAAACATTTGTATTTTATATCATCTTTCATTTATTCAAATTTAATATGAATCAGCCCCTTTGGCACAAAACTGGCAATTTCTTATTTTTCTACAAAAATATGGCCAGTATTTACCTTTCTACCTTTCTGAAATCTTTATTAGATGCGTAATTTATTTGTTAAATGTGCAGAGATAGTCCAGTACATTTTTTTTTCACCACCGAATGCCTAAGCTGAGGTAAATAATTTTTGTAGAAAAACATCATGAGAATAATATTTTTTTCTCAAAGATACCTAATGAAATTTAACAAATTGGTATTTGAATATGATGGATCTACTATTCTAAAATATTTACAAAAAAAAAAATAAAGAGATATCTGTTTGTTTGTACACACAGCAACAAAAAAACTGACCAAAAGAGGCATTTTTGGAAAAAAAATTAAAGTCGGGAATATCTCGAAAACGGTGACACTTTTACTGAGGTCATTTTTATCTGGTAGAGCACACCTCAACCTTTCTTTCATTTCAGTTTGTCGTGCAAGTTATGGGACGCCCTGTATATATAGGCATACTTAAGGTTTTACAAGTTCAGGAGCTATTGAAACCTCGCGAAAATAGCGACACAAGGCTGGATTTTCTCTCTTTTTTATTAAATACTAAGGGCACGTTTGACCTCAATCTCACCTGATGGTAAGTGAATATGAGGTCGAAGATGGGCACACGGGCCTAGGGAAGAAGTGACTCATTTTAAATTATAGCCGGAACAAATCTCCGGAGCGATAATATTTGTCGGCAGATCTTATATGAAGAGTGGTCGCTGGCCAGTTGGATCTTGACGGGATCCTACCACCAAGCGAGAGTCGTTCGGATTTGTTACCATTTACACCACCTTTATCCATGGGTCGGTAGGGCTATTCTAAGCCGACCCCACACAAAAGATTTTTAATCCTGAAATTCTAACGCAACATAATCCCACGTCTGTCTAATCCCAGGGTTATAAATTGAAACTGCAGGGATAGACTGATGCTTCCTTTATTCAGCCGAATTAAGGGTGGTTACATGACTTTACGATGACTTATATTTGTTTTTCCATAAATATATTAATGTTAGGGTTACATGTCGGATGCGCGTATGGCCCTGATAAGCGTTTGCGTGTGCGTGGGTTCTGGTCGACGTCGCGTTGGAAAAGAAAGCTGCGCGCGAGGCGGCGGCGGGGAAGCGGGGCGCGCAGGGGGGCGAACCGCGCAGGGGGGCGAACCACGCATGCGAGTGCCAGGCAGAGACGGCGGGCGCGCGGGGACGACTCTTGACTTCTCCCCGCGCCCTTCCACCCTAGCGTCGCTACGGGGCGCCGACAAGGATATACCGAGTGAAACATAAGTCGTAAACAGAAATATGTATGTCTTACCGTGTCCGTGCTGCATCCACACCGCAGGTACTTTTTGTGGAGCAACAGAATGGAACACGATAACATCAAGTAACTTTCTTTAACTTTTGAGACTCTTTGTTAAATGTTGCTCAACGCATCCATACCGCCAGTGACATAATTTAACAAAATAGAATAAACCGAGTAATCATATCACAGTTACTTTATGTTGATCAACTTTATAATAACTTGTTAAAGAATGTTGACTGTTAAGGACGTGTAGGGCAAAGCTGATCAACATATACTTACACGGCAACATTTATTAACAATAAATGACTATTTGTTGTGGAATGTTGCTTAGTAAATCTTGGAAATGTTGATCAAAAAAAGGTAACGGCGGTGTGGATGCACGGGTAAGCTTTAGTTTAGTGGATGTGACGACAGGCAAAAAAATACAAACTTTGTTTGATAATTCATTAGATAATTTTTGTTTTAATTTATTGAATGTCATGGTTACCCTAATTGCTACGTTTAACTATCATAGACTCATAGCCTGTTACTAAAATTAATGGTTCAACCTTAGGGTGATCCTATGGTAGGTGTTTTTGCTATGTAAAATTAGAATCAAAATAGTATATTTCATTACGAGTGCGGAAAGCCTGTCATTGCAAAGAGTTCCGACAAATGCCTACACGAGCCGAGGCGCAGCCGAAGGCGAGGGTTGACAGTCGGAACGAGTTGCAATGACGGTTCCGCACGTGTACTGAACGACTATTTTTAATACAGTTGCGAAAAAATTAAGCAATTTTATAAAATATACAAAATGACGCCAGCCGTGAAAGATTATAAACAGAGTTTTTTTTTTGTTTACCCATTCTGGTTAGGCAAAGGGAACTATGCCCATACAGCCAAGTCTTTAGTAGATTTTTTGTATTGACATGAAATGAAAATGAATATAATGAGATAAAATGAAATGAAACCTAACCTACCTCATTGCATCAAATCATTATAAGTATCTGATATTGAAACAAATTAGTAGCTTCTTTTCAGAAATATTAGCATGAATCGTAAAAACTTCTATGAATTTTTTTTAGTAAAAACTTCGTGGTTGATTTTTTTCTTTTTAATAGACATTATTTTGACATTTGGGAAAGAGAACGCACGAGTGCGGAAAAGGTAAAGAAAAAGCACAAGTGTGTAATAGCCCACATCCCGAACGCTAAACGTCCCTGCAATACGCCACTTTTTGAGCAACTGTATTAAAAAATCATTTTTTGCTTCTAGAGTTACTGCAATAAACTTTCCTTATACTAAAATTTCTGCTTAAAATTTATGTTTCACCCAGTATATTGATTTAAAAATATAAAATGTACTTTTAGTGACAGTAAAAACTTACTGAGATCCAAAACTGTGCCGACTTGCACGAACGGCGCCGGGTTGGCCAAAGGCAGTTGTGTCTCTAGCTTGCCCGTCAACTTGAGGTATAGGTCCCGAATCAGGAAGAACGTACGTATAGCGCGGCGGGCTCTTTCCATCTGCAGTTTATTTATATTTTAATATAAGAGAATAATTTTAACTTAAGAAACAGGATCTCGATTTTCATGGCAGTTCCCAAGAACTACCCAAAAATATGGTCAATATTCCGTTTCTAAAGTTAATTAAAATTTAGTGGCCATGAGTTTCTATTTCTAAGATTATTACCACTTCATTTTATAATTTTTTTTTTTTCATTTTTTACAAGATTATTGAAAGACTCGTTGCGCTAAATGAGCCGTTTCATGGCAACTCAGGCTTTAAAAAAATGACTTCGTGATAGTTATCGTTACATGACCACACAGCGTTATGCTTCACCTAATAAATTAAAAAAATAGTTTTTCTCACCTCACCACTAGGTAATCTCTTAGCGAACGCAATTCCAGACATAGGCGTTTTTGTGGGTGGCAGAAGGATTGCTGCGTCCATACACAACCATTCCACGTTGAGGGGCCGCTTACTCATTTCACAGTACCTATTAACAAAGAACACGCAATCAAATAATGTAATAAATCTATACTTAATATTGGAATAAGCAGAAGAGTTTGTTTATGTAGAATCATTAATTCGAACATTACCAATTGGTTTAGAAAGTATTTTTTGCTTTTGATAGTCTAAGTTTTGAGGAACGCTGTATTTTTTATCCAGAATTTATAAAGGGATCAGAAGTACGCGCGAAGCTGCTAGTAAAATAATTACAATTGTTTCATTAGAAGATTTTTGTCACAAAATACCACAGATCATTAAAACATAAACATGAATAAAAATCAGCTAAAGTTTTTACTGCGTTCATTACTCACTGGTAACGACCTTAGCTCTGTAGGATAAGTAGTTAGTATTCTCCACTCAAAAGCAGCCTGCCTTTAAAAAGTACTGGACATACAAAGTTTTCCCAAGAAAGAACTGAATTTATGCTACTATGTTCACATATAGTAGAGCTGCTGTAAGCAAAGATGCACAGCTTCCATTTGGGTTGTCGTGACGTCACAGCCTCAATAGTTAAAGCTACTTTCTACTAGAGGCACTGGCGCCAGTTCGACGCTTACTTCGCTGAAGTATGTACACGCGTAGATATTTAAAAAAAATTTAATCATACATTTCACTCGATGTAAAATTAAGTTTTCTATACTTTTATAAAGGAATTACATTGACAATCCAAATCAAATTAACTAACCACGAAGATAATTTCATTAATAATTATTTTTTACAAATTGTTTGTTTTCTAATTATTTATGTCCAAAATTCCAAATTGTTATTTGTTGCCTAGGTGATTTTTATGCCGCGAAAAAATGTCATGTAGAAATACTTTTATTACGCGGTTTTTTCTGACATTTGGAACGTATGAAATTTTGTTAAAATCTAGAGCCACCTAGTAAAGTATAGCTGAACTTTTTTGATGATCATTTGAATAATTTAACCTTATGTTTCAAACGGTTTTTACTACTCGCTACTAGATGATAACGCCACCGTCTGTTTGGCTATGATTGGCCATAACCAACCGCTTACCCCTCCCGCACTCCCGTAGGCTTTACTTGAGTCCCTAAAGAAAACTGGATAGGACAACTCCTCTATATATTTCCTCTGTGACTATGTAACTATAAAAACTATAAGTAATAATTTTTCAGTCACAAATCTGCTGGAAGTAATGTCGTAGAGATAAAAAGTACCTTTGTATAATAGGTTCTTCTTTTGTATACACACCCGAGCGAAGTCGAGTACTACAGTTAAGATATAATTTAAACAAAACTACAATCTCACACACAAACAAAAGCAAATACAGTTTACTTACTCATCCTCAAACATATCCAAGAATATATCGTCACATTTGTAAAAGTTTCTTGCCAAGGCCGCCGCCCGCGCTCGTAAAGTCTCTGCTGCGTTTATGTGACGCGGTATCGCTGTCCCGCTTACTCCGTGCATTGCTATGCGGAGTAGAGTTACGCTTAGTTCGAGAGTCACTAGGCGGACTTTGGATACTGGAATAGAAATAAAAATAATGATAAATAACAAAAGAAATGTGAAATAGAATACGAATAAATCAGATATTATAAGGTAGAAAGTTTGTGAGAATGCAAGACTTGTTGATTTTTGTTACTCTTTCTAAACCGATTGAGCTGAAACTTCGCTCGACTGTAAGATTTTTAGCTGCATATGGCTTAGAATATATCTATCGCCCCTGGATAAAAGTATCGCTAAGACGTATAATCCGAGTGAAGCCTTAGCGGCCTACGTACGGGCATATAAATATAACAAATTTTTGTTTGTAAATCCTACAAATATGCTAAGTTTCTGAATATGAGGGACTTGATTTTTGTTATTCTTTTTTGATCGTTTAAACTGAAACTTCGCTCGAATACTATATTTCCATATCAAACATATTATAGTCATACAAGAAATTACATGCTGGTTATTTATTTAACATTTTTTTTTTTTCATAAGATTTACATGCGTGAAGCCGCGAGGAGCAGCTAGTTAGAAATTGGAAGCAAAACGGCTCAACTCTTTTCTTTGTTATTTTACGTTAATAATTCTGCTATATCTGGTCTAGAGAACATTGTCTTGTACTTAATCCCAATAAGTCAAAATATTTAATTTTGGGATCAAAACAGCAAATATCTAATGCCTCACGAGTGCTTTTCACCGTTACAATATCCGGTGTTCCAATTGATCGGGTCACATCAGCACGAAATTTGGGAGTTATTTTCGACGAGGAACTGCACTTTGAAGCTCACGTAGCGAACCTTCTTCAGGCCTGTTTTTACAAACTGAAACTTTTATACATGTCTCGTAGTTTTCTTAGTGTAGAAATGCGAAAACGATTAGTTGACGCACTGGTCTTGTCACGCTTAAGTTACGCTGACACAGTATACGGCCCTAGGTTACTCGCTCGAACTAAAAAGATCATGCAAAGGCTGCAGAATGCCTGTGTTCGGTTCTGCATCACCATGAACCGCAGGGATCATGTTACACCCATCATGAACACACACAACCTGCTAAAAATGGAAGTTAGAAGAAAACTTCACTTAGCATGTCTAGTATTCAAAGTTATAAAAAGCGGTACTCCTTTGTATTTGTACAATAAACTAAAATGGACCTACTCGTCAGATAATAAATACTGCACTCGGTCTAGCGATAATAGACTTAGGACACACACTCACAAATCCTCTGCTTTCAGGGGTAGTTTTAAATACGCTGCCACCAAATGTTGGAACAACATCCCTCCACCACTTAAAAATTTATCAACTATCACCAATTTCAAAAATAAATTGACAGAATACCTCTTCGCACAACAAAAGGCAGCCTCCTGAAATACCTGTACCATATAACATACCATTTTTATTTGATTAGTTGTATTGTGTTATATTATTGTATTTGATTCTTTTATTGATATGTATATGTATATATATATTTCTTATCTATCGCACCCATTTATATATGTACATAATAATATTAATTAATATATTAATCTCATATCCATGTATAACAATATTATAATTCTTATTTATAACAATAATTATCATTCACTTAACTTAGCGTAAAGCGTCCGTGAAGTCAATAAGGTGAGGCGTGCACTGAAAATCAGCGCTGAAATTTATTAATAAATTTTCAGCATAATGCTGAGTGTAAGCCTTTTCGGCGTAAAAATTAGTACTGTAAATTATTCTTTGTTTTTTTTTTTGTGTAGCCTAGTTTTTAATTTTATGATAAGTGCTTTTTTCCGTCGAATAAACGATTTTATTATTTATTATTATTATTATATCTGGATTCCTGAAAATTTTTTTTTTATTGGTGACTAAACCCGCTTTTGACCTCTATCTCACGCGATCATATTAAGTGAAGATGAAGTCGAAGATGACAGCACATCGGTTTAGGAAGGGGCTGGCTCTTCATATAAACATTGCGGCGACACACAACCGTCGGAGCCGTGATATCTGGCGGCAGACGTTATGTAAAGGCGAAACCCTAAAGGTTCCTATCACAAAGGACCCCCCAGCCAGGGTGAGTCGCCACACAAGACACGCTTATCCAGGGGCGGACGGAAAGGAAATTTTAAGCCGACTCTACGCGGCAAAATCGACAAGTCATTAATATACATTAAAATGCATATCTGTGGCAATCAAAAGTAGAATATGTATAGAAGCGTGAAGAGACTTCGCAGCCTTATTATTCAATACTTTACGTATCAATATTATAGACTACTCAGAAACTCATAAGCATTCTTCACATAAGAATAAAACACCTATTTCAAAGATAGGTTTAGATTAAAGTCGTACAATCTTACCTGGCTTACAACTTAAATTGGCAATGGCCATCAGTTTTGATATCAGCAGTGTATTGAAGCTTTGAAGTGGTCGTTTTACAGTCACAACGGCGACATTCTGTTCAACCTCACCAGGTGGCGCCACATTCGCTGGAGGTCTCACATGGGACGCTTCAGGCGAATCCGGACAGAGAAGGGTGTCCAAAAGTTCGATGTTTACACCTGTAACAAAGTATAATAAATAAATACTTCTAATATTCGTCAATAGTTACGTTTCAATAATAAGTTGTGATATGGAAACTAGATAAACTTTAAACAATATTAAGCATGTCTCATTTCTGTCCTCATCACACTAATTTTTATCCTAAAAAGGATTCGGACATGAGCTTTACAAATAATTTCAGAAAGCATATGATGCTTTGAACGATGCTTTTGTGATATTTTACAGGTTAGAAACATAAGAAAAACGTGTTTATAATACATAGATAATAATTGAAATAATAGAATATAGAATATCAAACTTCAATGGTAATTGAATTATTATAAAGCAGTGTTTACAGCTAAAACAATAAAAAATAAGAAGCCAAAAACATGCACTAACAACATTATCCTAAAGAGACCAATAACAATAAACAAATAGAAGAATATCTACTCTATATTTACATGCCCTTAGCAAATCTTTTACCCAGAATACGTCATTCAAAACTAAGATGCAACAAAAACAGTCACTACAGTAATACATATTCTTAATTTATACTTTTCTACGTCGTTACATGTTAGTTTTATATACCATATTTTAAATAAACAGACCAGGGACCGGAAAACCCCTTTATTTGATTAAGCCTATTGATAGGGTAACCCTATCAAAATCTTACCATATGGAAGTGTAACCCTATTGATATGGTAAGCCTATCGACGTGGTAACACTTTGAATAAAGTTAACTACTTTCGGATGCGCTTACCCTGTGATAGGGTTGCCTATTTCTATCTCTTTTCCGCGCATGCTGTTGAATTCGGAAGTATAATTCGAAGTGCGAGATTGAATAGATGGTGATATTTTTGATAATTTGATATTCTTAGAGATTAAATTTGCCTGCAGGTTTTAAAACCCTATTGAATCGGTAACCTTCAATAGGGTTTTCGATAGGCTTACTGCTTACATGAAGCTAACTCTATTGATATGGTAAGCCTTACCAAATTGATAGGGTTTTTTAAAACAAGTCTATGAAAAACCCAATCAAAAACCTCTTTAAGGGTAAGCGGTTCCGGTCCCTGAAACAGACACGTTTGTTAACAAAATAGGAGAAGAAACTAAATTGGTAAGACACCTGACATGCTCATGACAAATGTCAGCCTAAAATCATGCAAGTGTAAAAGGCGATTAATTCGAGTGGCTCCCGCGCCCCTTTCATTATCCGGCTGGCTAGCGACCACCATTATACAGGATTCTTTTTTTATCACCGGCCAAATTTTTTTTACACAATAAGTATCATTTTTAGAACCGGTTTTTGTAAAAAAGGTATGTATTTTTTTTTAAAAGGAAATCAATATATTTGCTAACATATTAAGCAAAGCATGGTCACTCTAAATTATGAATGAATAAAGACGACTTCGCGCTACTACGAAACGTCTTGTAGTACTACGTCGCAGTTTTTTCAATGAAATGCCGCGTTGTAGTAGCTAGTTCATCAACAGCAACTATTTGTAAAAAACGTTTGTGGTGCCATATTTTATTTTTCTGTACTAAGCGATACTAAAATAAATATGCAGGTACGTTTATAACGTATCAAAGAAAATAACATTAAAATTGTTATTTTCTTAGATACGATATAAACGACTTAAAAACAACCCTGTTTAGACACCATTAAAAAAAATTGACAGCATAAGTAGATTAATCTTAATAAAATAGTCTTAACTAACTTTAAGATTTATCTTATTGAATACTTAAAAAAAGAGTGGAATTAATAAGTAAAAATTTTAACCCGACTGTGGCACGCAAAGGAGGGTTGTTTTACATTTTAACTCGACGTTTCGGTGTCTTTCAAGATACCGTCATGAATCATGAATCATAG
This sequence comes from Stenoptilia bipunctidactyla, assembly GCA_944452665.1. Classification (NCBI taxonomy): domain Eukaryota; kingdom Metazoa; phylum Arthropoda; class Insecta; order Lepidoptera; family Pterophoridae; genus Stenoptilia; species Stenoptilia bipunctidactyla. The sequence goes on from OX101730.1 coordinate 16,707,374, forward strand.
GCGATGAAATTAGCTTCAAAGTTTATATTATTTAATATAAGTCAGACTGTTTGCGAAGCATGTTATACACAAATATCTAGTTATCATGCACTCCTCAAACATATCCTCTACAAGAAACATAAATCTATACTTGAGCTATTATAAAAGTGCGAGATATTGACAACAATGCAGTTATTAAGAATGTACTTTGTACAAGATTGACGCGACTGTGGCTGGGTTTTTCTTTATTGGTTAAACCAAAAGAAATATATCCATCCGCGTATAAGAACTCATAGATCATATTAAAAACCGAAGAGCAACAATTACTGCAGTTTGTCACCATTTCACAGACAAATCATGAACATTTGAGTTAAAAAAATATTTATGACTTATTTTTGAAAAGTCGATAAAAACTAAAGATTTGCGTAGTTTTTTTTTATTATTTATATTTTTTTGTGAAAGGAATTAGCTAAAATGCGTTAAAGAGGTATCCTACTTTTGATAAATAATAACTTTTCAAAAACAGGAAATCAATCGTGAAATGAGTTATTTCTTATCGTATGTAATAACAATAATAAATAACAATACTCTCAAATGTTACGCCACATGCAATTTAAATCAAAGATAAGAAACGAAATAATAATAAACCTAATGATAACGGATTGTTTACAAAATAATGCTTACCCACTGAGAATCCCGGCAAGCCAAACAACAAACATTTAGACTCATTAAGTTTATGTAAAACAGTTAATTAGCATACAAATTGACCTATTTTATCATTTACATACCTTTATTATTTATCAACGCGAACAGCAGACAAAGTGAAAACAACGCTTTGTAATCATTTTCGGTGCAATCCAGAGAATCGAGTATAGTTTTCAAAAATGGTCTCATAGCAACATCTCGATTTTGTTTATCTAAAATATTTTCTATAGAAACCGTCTTTTCTACAGAAGTAGACGGCGAAACTGATAACAGCTTCTGCTTTTCCTCATCGGTTATGTTACTGAAGTCTGAAACGGTTTTCGATGATCCAGAATCGACCCCGGAATCAGGTAATGGAGAGTCAGGCATATTTTCTTTGACCAAAGAATTCGATTTAGTACTGTGCACTTGAGTTACTAAGTCTTCAGTCGAATCGTTAGCTATGCTTGACGATTCGCTCATATGAGACGTGGACGGTAAAGAAGTCGACACCAAATCTGGATCTAAATCACAACTGGATTGATCCGTATTATCGAGCTCATAACCAAACGATTTAGGCCCGTTAAACTCAGGAGTCGTATAATCTCTCTCACTAGAAGTACTTTCCAACGCTTTCTCCAAACTCAATTGCGGTTTTGAGAACTCTAATTTAACGCTTGATTTCGAATGGCTGATGTACATTTCGAGTATTTTCGTAGCTCCATCTTGTAGCACAGATAAATCAGATTGTATTATTATCCAGGCCAGCGCGTGAACTATAGGCCCGTGTGTGATTATTAAAAATATTTGCGATAGCAGAAATAGGGCCACGACACACGATACAGACGGTTTACATTCGTCGTCTGAATCGACTCTTGATACTTGTCTTGAGTAGGACATTCTAGATCGTGACACATCTGAGTTTTTTCCTTTCAAAATGGCCTCTAAGTTTCTCGTTATCACTTCTATACTCTGTATGTGATCTCTACTATATGATGTCGCCTGCTTCGCTTCTGTTGTCAATGAATATATGTATAAGGGAATAAAGAGTTTATGCAATAAATGCTCCGTCAATACGTCATTGAGATCTGGTATGTTCAGACAAAGGATGTCATTGATGTAATGCAAGTGGTCCAAATGTTCGGCAACTAGATCGTCAAGTTTCTGTTGGGACTGGTGGCTGGAAGAGAAACGAGATCTGTACTTTATTTTAAATCAATCCTTATACGTCTGCTTAGAAAGATTAGTAAGTAGCGAAAGAATTTTGAGATATATGGTCTGCGTGGTGTGGGGCGAAAGATGAGATATTTATTTTAGTGAAGAAAACGACATAAACCTAATATACTACATTACTAATGAACTAAAAAAAAAAAAAAAACCAATGTAATCGGCGAGAAAAAAACTCAAACGTCTTCGTTCTCCTCGTATTACCAAGTTTATTCAATAAGATTGTGATTAATTCAAAAAGTAGACTACTTTTGTTACTTTACTCCAAATAACACCGGCTAATCTACTAGTAGAATTTCTTTTATCAATAGTAAAAAAAATACTTACTCTGCATCATTCCTGACACAAGCGTCTAATTCCAAAATATGTTTCCCAATAAACCAAACCAAGTTGCTAAAATAGGGAGCAGCCGTGCTGAAATTAAAAGAAAACATTTTTTAATTAAGGCATTTATGGTGAATATTAACACTAAATTTTAACCAGATTTATCGGTTAATCCATTTTGCGCCTTAACTCGACGTTCATCATCATATCTTGTTCTATACAAAAATTTACAAGATAAAATGAATAAGTCAAGATGTAGACAGACTTCCAATAGGTGGTTGATGAGTAAATGTACCTAAATGGTCATAATAGGTTGGGGAAAAAGTCTTTTCGCATTATAGTATGTATGAACTTGTAATAAAATCTCTTTGGTTATAGTATTTGTATCTGGCTGGTTTTGGTATCATTGAAAGTTAAAATTTTAAAGAACATAATTCCAAATTCAAATTAGGAAAATGTGTGATTTTCATTTGTTTTTCGTACTGTCAAGACGAGTGAATCTAATGAAGAAATTCGATAAATTTTAAATTTTTTGCTATAAAAAAGGTAAAAATGAAACGCAAGCCGCGAAAAAAATTTGCGAAGTTTATGGACCTAGCAGGGACCGGAAAACCCCTTTATTTGATTAAGCCTATTGATAGGGTAACCCTATCAAAATCTTACCATATGGAAGTGTAACCCTATTGATATGGTAAGCCTATCGACGTGGTAACACTTTGAATAAAGTTAACTACTTTCGGATGCGCTTACCCTGTGATAGGGTTAGCCTATTTCTATCTCTTTTCCGCGCATGCTGTTGAATTCGGAAGTATAATTCGAAGTGCGAGATTGAATAGATGGTGATATTTTTGATAATTTGATATTCTTAGAGATTAAATTTTCCTGCAGGTTTTAAAACCCTATTGAATCGGTAACCTTCAATGGGGTTTTCGATAGGCTTACTGCTTACATGCAGCTAACTCTATTGATATGGTAAGCCTTAAATTAGGGTAAGTCTTCGATACGGTTACCAAATTGATAGGGTTTTTTACAACAAGTCTATGAAAAACCCAATCAAAAACCTCTTTAAGGGTAAGCGTTTCTGGTCCCTGGGACCTAGTGCAGTGTCTGTGCGAGTAGCACAAATTTGGTTTAAGCGTTTTCAATCCGGAAATTTTGATGTCAAAGATGCACCTCGCTCTGGTCGCCCTATTACGGATAAAATGGATGCCATTTTTGAAAAAGTGGAGCTAGATTGACATATCATTAGTTACGACGTAGCTGAAGAACTGGGAATTAACCACAAAACAGTTTTGGCGCATTTGAAAAAAGCTGGGTACACAAAAATGCTCGATATTTGGGTACCTCACGAGCTCACTGAAAGAAACCTAATGAACCGTGTACTCATTTGTGATTCTTTATTACGAAACCGAATCATTTTGAAGAAGCTGATAACTGGTGATAAAAAGTGGATCACGTACGACAAGAACGTGCGAAAAAGGTCGTGGTCAAAGGCCGGTCAGGCTTCACAGACTGTGGCGAAACCCGGGTTAACTCGCAATAAGGTGATGTTGTGTGTGTGGTGGGATTGGAAGGGCATTATTCATTATGAGCTGTTACCACCAGGCAGGACTATCGATTCTGAACTCTACTGCAAACAACTTATGAGATTAAAACAAGAAGTTGAGAGAAAGCGGCCGGAATTGATCAACAGAAGGGGTGTGGTGTTTCATCATGATAACGCTAGACCTCACACATATATAGCCACCCAGCAAAAATTAAGAGAGTTAGGCTGGGAGGTGTTAATGCATCCGCCGTATAGTCCTGACCTTGCTCCTTCAGATTTCCACCTGTTTCGGTCTCTTCAGAATTCTTTAGGCAGTGTTAGGTTAACATCACGAGAGGACTGCCAAATCCACTTGTCGCGGTATTTTGATGAGAGGTCCCAAAATTTTTATAGCAATGGGATCACGTCCCTGCCTACAAGATGGCAAAAGCTTATCGAACAAAATGGTACATACATACTTTAGTTAAATGTCAATAAACAATATTAAAAAATGTTTTGAATTTTCTTAAAAAATGCGAAGAACCTTTTTCCCCAACCCAATATTTAGAAGGAAACACAGGTTGTATGCTTTCCACACGAAAACATATACCACCTTGGTAAACCCGCATCTATGATGCAAAAACCTTAATCATAGGGGACGGTACTATAAACCTGACATTTTGTGACATTGTTATGATATTTGTTACAAAAAACTTTGTTAAAATACTGAATGAACACAAAACTTGTTTCCTGGTGAGATGGCTATCAATAGGTATTTTATAAAGAGCCAGTTCTTTCCTAAACCAGTATTTAAACTATGTAACCATGTTGGTGTACAATAAGGAGTTTTATTATTATTATTATTTTTAAAACATTAAGTGCTAGGTAAGCACCGAAATAAAAGCGCATACGGGCCTAAATCAAGTGTGCACCTTGGGTAGCTAGGTCCTAAAAGGGGTATTGTTTTGTGACAAATCTTCGACATTGCTCAAAAATTTTCGGACCAGTCTGCAGGTGTTGAGAATTACTGCATTTTTGATAAGGTAGAGTAGGCTGGTAAATCTAATACTTTAAGTGATCTATGTATCTGCTTTGGGATAACACCTGTTGTGGAAATAACGACTGGTATTATGACTACGATTTTTCATCGCCACATTCTAGTTATCTCTTCTTTAAGTGGAACGTATTTTGCTAGTTTTTCTGAAATTGTGTTTTGTAAATTATGCATGTTCGAAATTGCTATATCTATTAATTGAGCTGGTTTGTTTCTTTTATCTATGTGTGGTTCTGTCAGGCTTTATCAAAATATAATTTGCAAGTTGAATTTTCTAATACGGTTTCGGGTCGATATTTGTAGTATGGAACAACTGTTGTATTTAATTGCTAGTTTCTGTATTATTATGCTTCACCTCATCGTCAGTTACTATCGGGTGATATTTAAAGTCAAATAGCATTAAGTAGGTTGTAAATTTAAGAATAAAATGTTCTTACCGGTCTCTTATAAATCGCAGCATACTCGCATCTTGTACTCTGTACACGTTAAGTGTGAGCGTCCGCACCGCAATTCGAACCATGGACTCGGAATGGTTGAAGAACTTAATAGCTTCGGTGTAGAGCGGAAAATCTTTTGTATGCTGGAAAATTGACATAATATTAGGTAATAAAAAAACGTGCCTTTGTAGGGTCGGCTAAGAATAGAACTAACACCCCTGGATAAGCGTGTCGTAAAAGGTGACTAATCCGAGAGGCTCCCGCTCCAGGGCGTGGATCCATCTCTACGGTACGGCGCCGTTTGCCGTGTAATGGCACGGCGCCGTTGCTGTCGCAGGCGCGCCGGCGCAACGTTCCACGGCGTCGTGCACGGCGCACCGCTCAGCACTTCATTTTTGCTCTTAAAATTCAGTATCGAAAAGCATTGATTTGCTCCTTACGGCACTGCGCCGCGCCGTCTCACATGAAATGTTATACGTCATACTTTTCTGTAATGCTGTATTGCTAATGATACTATGACTATTTTATTCCATTCTTGTTCAAATACTCTGGTCCCAGTTTGTCATGTTCGTATTGTGCATCCATAGCTAATTGCATCTGCTATGTAAGCAATTTGGTTGTGGCATGACATTGGCTCTCACAATAAGCTGTCTTGTGTTTGTTTTTTTTTCATGTCACGGTCAATTTGTACTGTATCTATTTTTATTAATTTGATAATTCTGACTGAAAAAGAGTGCCAAGAGTTTTTTTCCGCCGGCTTTTTTTGTCTCTTGGTCTACTGTAATATCTTATTTAACAACTATCAACAACTAGTTAAAGCCGAAGTATGTGATGACTGACTTCATCAAGTGTTTTGTGAAATTCCTAAGATGAATAAAACTTTTTGAATTTTTGAATTTTGAATTTTAATGAACCATGATGCAGATAAATTTAAGAGCAAAGATGAAGTGCTGAGCGGAGCGCCGCACACGATGCCGTGGAACGATGCGGCGGCGCGCTGTGCCACGGCACATCATGCCGTATGTCGTGTAACGGCACGGTGCCGTAGAGATGGATTCATAAGGTGAAATTGAGGTCAAGCGCGGGGTCAGTCACCACTAAAAAAACTTAAATTTAGTTTTCCTTTTATGATGTGTAGTACATTTGGTAAACGATATTTTAATATTTAAAAATCCCAAACCACAGAATCTAAAATATTTCAGCATTAAATATTTTGCTTTTTACATTCGGCGCGGTTTTCCTCAAGTAACTATTGACTTTTAATCGTGGATGTAGTTGTGGCGCTGTGGTTACTGTGTGTATCATACTATATCACAGGTTAAGCAACGTTGGGCACGGTTGGTACTTGGATGGGTGACCGACGACCATTCATTTCTCACGGCGACTTTCGTGCTTCGGAGGGCACGTTAAGCTGTCAGTCTTGGGTGCTGTATAGGTACTTGTATACAATAGTCGTTACGGTTTGTCAGAAGCCTTTTCGGCACCCTAAAATTTCTGAATACCACCACCCAGCACTGGGCCAGCTTGGTGGATAATGGCTTATACCTCCTCGTCACCCAGAGGAGAGACTCATAGCCCTGCAGTGGGCTCATTACAAAGAGTTGTGATAATGATGATGAACTTTTGATGTTGTGACTATCTCTTGATAAAATATAGCCAATAATCTTCTGTTTATTTCCTCATTCAAACAACTAAATAAACAAACTTTTTGCTTTAGACGACTAATTTAAAAGGAGATACGACAATATTTTTATAGGTGACCTTATATTATTGTAGGAATTGCAAAAAATATAAAGTGACATATATATTACCTCATTATAGAAGAAATGTATAGTATGGTTATTTAGTTTAAGACTGAGCGTCTTCAGGAATGATATGTAGTAGGCTAAAACTTCTTCATCGGAGAAATCAAACTTGTGAACAATAATAGAGTTCACGTGATTGTTGCTGAGGAGATAATCTGAAACAATTGACATTATTAAGCATAACAAAAACATTTGTGTGAACAGTGATTTGTTTCGGCAATGTTTTGTGAAGAGCCAGTTTTTTCCGAACCCGTGTGATGTTCAGTTTCGAACTCATCGGAACTTATCATCAGTTGAAATTACGTTCAAACGCGAGTTTCGTAAGCAGGTATACAGTTCACAAAAACTTCTGAAAAGAAACACTTCATACAGATACAATCTCGCCTGTACCTGCAGAACATTTTGTCTATATCGACGGTGAAAAGCGAACCTGCTGTAATCCACAAAATGCAAAATGCTTAAAAGAGCCCAAAAACTTTTTGAATTTTCGAAAAAAATCATATCTCTCAAACAAGCTTAAACCCTTCAACCATGGTAGGTATTTTAGTTTAGATAATAAGTTTTTTTTTTCGAAAATTCAAAAAAAAATTGGGTTCTTTTAAGCATTTTTCGTTTTGTGGGTTACAGCAAGTTCGCTTTTTACCATTGATACGCAGCTAATACGCTTTGTGTTCAGGGCGGAACAGAAGTTTTTTGCGAACTGTACCTTAACTTTATCTGTAGACTTTTAGACGAAAACCACGAATCTTGATAAATTTAGTTTGAAACACTTGCATAAGCATTTTTGTGTTCAGAGGCGTCTGGGAGAGCACTAGAGGCCTTTCTAATGAATGTTATAATGACAAAGTATAACTAAGCTTACTAATGTTCTGTGTGGATAGAGGAAATATTCTTCAACTAAAATGACAGAAGCCATAGGCCAAAAAATATTTCTTTATTGTACACGTAATTCGAAGATACTTTAATACAACGGGATACAGGTTTCAGAGTAAAAATCAAAAGATGATTTCTTTCAGTATCATAAATTGGACCCCTTTTCTATAGATAACCACAGTCGCATAAACCAATACTTTCCTAGCATCAAACCCTACTGCATTGACACTAACCTATTAATTATTCAATTAAATATCCGAAATAGCTGATTAATAATTCAGTTACGCAATAAGTAAATAAACATTAGCCTATATTCGCCGCAGAGTCGGGTAAAAAAACTAGGACAAGTCAAACAGATATCGCAAATTATCTTACTTCAAAAACGACGATTAAAATGACATTGCATAAATACTCATAACTTCATGTATCCCTTATGGGGTAGGCAGAACACCAGTTATAAAACCACCTAATGTCACGTTTGACAAATTTGGAGTCATTACAATGACGGAGAGAGACTATTGCAGTGACAGGGGGTCAGCATAAAAACCTCCTATAAAACATCTGTCCCTGAACTGACTTTTACAGTATGCCCGGGAAGAGAAAGCAGCTGGCACATTTTATGTTTTTCCTTTTCTCCCATTCCAGCATGGAAGGTATAAAATAATGACATATGATATGAGCAAAATACGATTAAACTATAGGAACACTTTAGGTCAAGTCCAAGATTTGTTTTTTTTTTAGCATTTATCATATTGGTTGCGTTGATAATATTTTATCGTGCCATTATATTTAGGTTTGACTCATTACTTTATCATTTTGCCGCCAGGTGTTACATGACTGTGTCTCAAATGTAGGTAACAATTAATTTTATATCAGCGACTAGGAAATGTCACGTAATTAAATAAGTCGTCAAATTTTATCGAACCGATGATCGCATATTTGTAGGTTAAACCTACCGGCACACTTAAAAGAAATTGAAAAATGGTTCGATACATGGCGTATTAAAGCAAATCAAAGTAAATCATCTCATGTAACATTCAGTCTAAGAAGGATGACGTGTCCACCTGTTACACTCTATAGTGAAAGCTTACCTCAGTCTGATGACGCAAAATACCTCGGCATGCACTTGGATCGGAGATTGACATGGCGGGAAACACATATGGTCAAAACGAAAACAGTTAGATACTCAACTGAGAAACATGTACTGGTTGATTGGACGACAATTTCAGCTTTCATCAACTAGCAAATACGCCATCTATAAAACAATCCTGAACCCAATTTGGACATACGGAATCCAACTGTGGGGAACCGCCAGCAATAACAACATTAAGATTCTTGAAAGGTTTCAAAATAAAATAATAAGAACTATGCTAAACATACAACAATACATAAGTAATAAATATGTCCAATTGGACTTAAACATCATGTCAGTAAAACAGGATGTAACAGCCTACAGCAGGAAATACCAAAAAAGGTTGTCGACACAAGTTAGGAAAATAGCGTCAAATCTAGGAGGCACAAGAGGAGTGCTATTCACCGGGCTGAGGAGGCATAGTGTCCCCAACTTGGCGTAGTAAAGCAAATCTAGATAGGTACTAGATTTAAAATCAAACAATAGAAGATGAAGGTGTCACTGGACACCAGAATCAGTTGAAAACATATCGCAGAATAACATCAGCCATGCGCACAGCTCATTGTTCTAAAACAGATTGCTGTGAATCAGAACAACATACGAGAAAAATATATACATATAGGGTGACAAATTTTAGACACTGAAGGAAAGCACTCTGTACTCGATTCCGATCAAAATTATGTATGTAGTTGGTACTTAATTTTACACTAGAATTCCCTATAAATAAATACTACTATGTTACTATTGACTTTACATACAACTGAGTCAATCGCGGCAAGTGACCTAGCACGCGGATCGCTGTCAACGCTAGCGTGACCATGCGTTGCGTAATCAATTCTTTAACTTTCGGTTAAGTTTACTCAGTAAATAATGAATATTACTATTAAGCCCCACCAGTCACCCTGTATATACAAGGTGTTCTTTTTGATATACCATAACTTTGAGGTTTTGTTCCTTACTAAAAAATAATACTTTTTGCCAAAGAATATGTGGTTCAAAAGTGCATACTTTCCAAGACATCATCAATCATAAAATAATGAGTTCATAAATCATCACCCTTGTAAAATTTCTTTAACATTCATTGAATAGACGCGTGTCACTAAAGCCATACAAAAAACAACAAAAACATTATAAACGTTCAAGGAACGTTGCATACAATGTACAACGCAATACGCTGCGAACTGTAGGTACATGTGCATAGCGATAAAAAGGGATAGAAAATGCCACGTTGTCATACTTCGCTTCAAGGCATTTTACTTAAGATGTCTTGACCTAATTGAATTATTTTGTATGAAAAATAAAACCAAAAAAAATTAAAATTGAAAAATAATTTACATGTAATTTGATTCTATTACATGGTCCCATTAATACCCTAGAGTAATGGGAAATCAACAGGAACACCTTGTATATTTGGACTTGATAAGAGTTATCAAAAGTGGGTCAATCATTCCATACCCTCGTCATATTTGATGATGATATATTATAATAAGAATAAAGGGACAAAACTTGGAAATAAATACCAATATAATTTACCTACTATCAATCAATTACTGACCTACCTACCAGGTCTTAATCCAATATACTGATAAATATATATTCAGCTAAAGATAATTTGATTATTGTGAGATTAAATATCAACTGACCACATGAGAAGTTGGTATGCCATTCATATAATCTACAAAATTTTTACTTATATCTAAGGGACTTAAAATAAAGGTTACATGTAACATACAAGGGTTTGAAAACATTACAAAGTGCCAATTTATACAGTTTTAACTTTTCTATATTCACAAAATAATCTCACTCGAAGCTAATGTTTTAGTACTGGATAATATAACACTGAAAAAATATTATAGTACGGTTCAGATACTACTTCTAGTACCAGTACTATATTATGTGTGTCACATCAATGTCAATGAAATAGATTCTCAAGGCTTTAATATCTCAATATTTACTGGCACAGTCTAACCTGTGAATTGTTAAAAAAAACATTTTGCCACCTTGAATATGTATCTTAACGCGAACAGTAGAGTTCTATATACTTGAGCAATATTTCTAATGGCTTAACAAGCTTTGTTGAACAAGGCCATGCATACCTATTCTCACTATTACTATCATTATATGCATAAACTCAAGTGCAACAACTAGGAATAGCAAAACATACAAAGGAGAGCCCCTTTTGTGTCAAAAGGCCTTAATAAAATTTTCTACATTAAAAAACCATTGTGTCCAGTCTATAACATTTAAACTGTTTATAATGTTTAAAGCTAACTTGCCCTAGATAACTTGTGATTCAGAAAAATACATTAGGTACAAAAATGTTAGTGTATAATACAATACCATACAAAAATGCTTTATTACCATATTTAATAAAATACAAAGACGTAACAAAACAAGCATATTGTTTCCACAAGTATGTTACAAGTAGCCTACCTCGGAAACTTTTTCATATTAATATTGAAAACCAGTATTGTAACAATGGAACTGTCTATCAAAATATCCAGACTGGTGGGTCACTTTTGAAATTCAAGGAAGTGATAGTTTGAGATCATACATGAGGAGAAAAAATATTATAAAAAATAAATATTAATTATTTACTGAGTAAACTTAACGGAAAGTTAAAGAATTGATTACGCAACGCATGGTTAAATTAGAATTTGCAGCAAATCATGTGCCGTGATTGACACAGACGTAAGTAAAGTACATAGTAACAAAACTTCACTTATTTATAGACAATTTTAGTGAAAAATTAAGTGCCTACTTTTATTACATAATTATGACCAAAATCAAGTACTGAGTGCACTCCTTCAGTATCTAAAATTTGTCACCAGTCACTCTGTATAAGAAGTTTGAGCTTTCATAATGAGCATAATTTTCTAATGAGAATCAGAAGACAGTTTGCAACAATTAGGGAACTAGAACTTGACCAGCATGCATAAAATGCTAGACACTTTTGTTTTGTTTGCCACTGTGCCAGTTTCATTGTCCTCAAGCTTTCCAACAATATTTATACCAAACAAAGACCATGCATATAGTCACAAGTGATTGTTGAAGCAACGGCCTTATAAGTTTGTTATGGAACTTAAATCTAGCCTATTACTAAATTAAAATGTTGATTTGAGAGTATAAAACTTTAATACTTACATAGCGATGTTTCATTTCTTATATTTTCAAATAAAATGTTCAATGTCTGCAACAGTTGGACACATACAAATGATGATCCGCCACATTTTTGTCTCATTATTTTCAAAAAATATGACAACATATTTTTCTCTAGGAAAAAACTGAAAAAGTAAATAATTTTCTTAGTGCAATGCCTAAATTTGAAAATTTTGTATTATTTTTCATATTTTTTTTAAATTTACACAAAATAAAAGTAGATTTTAACTAAACAATACATTTAAAGCAAAGTGTTTTAGTGCCCTTAAAAAAAATGTTTTAACATTTCCTTATATTTGTTGCAGTGCTTAGATATTTGTTAAATAAATAAACATTGTTGGTATACTTAATATTGTATAGAATATAGATAGATGTGAATTCCAGTTAAGTACTATTTCACTAACTTTAAGTTACTTATTAAGACATTTTTCCTTCCCATCAGCTGCTTGCCACAACAACTCAAGGTTTTGCCTAACTATAAGTATAGGTATACTATGTAGAAAGAGGGAAAATAGAAAGATTCAATTCAATTAGATAATGAAATGATCTTATTTATAGAACTAAAAATATGACCATGTTTGGGAAACTCAAGCTGTGACAAGATCAATAAAACATGACCCTGAAACAATTCATGCTTGCTTTACCTACATTATTGAAAACTAATAGCAACACTTACTCAAACACTGAGCTATCATTTTGATCTCCCCATATCAGTATCTCTGCTATACATCTTAGAGATTCTACTAAAGTCCCTCTATTGCTTTCAGACACAGTAGTGTTTTTACACAAAATGTTATGTAAATACTTTAATCTTTCTAATGAATGGGGATTCTTGGGCCGACCCCATCCGCCTCCGAACCAACTTCGGCTCCGAAACATGGTTCTATCTGATCAATAAAGAGATAATTGATAATTATTATTTAGGCGTCATAATCTTTGTTTCTGGGTATTCACGTAACGTCACTCCACAAAGAATTCCTCACTTTTAACCCCTTAGCATGTTATCACTTTTTGATTACACAATAAAAACAACCTTCTCGAAATGCAGTTGGATGGAAATAATTTTGTGTATCCTGTTGGATGTATTTTTTATTTTGATTTCGTCTTATTGATGGACGGACGACCTCATCACAACAAATGACTGACATTGACAGCTGGGCAACAAGGTGTTAATGACAACGACAGTCTTGATTCTGACAAAAAATTGAACTAATCATAATATCCGAAATTACTATACATTATGTAATAAATAAGTGTGCACAAGTGATAAACAAAACAAATAAAAAAATGTAATGAGTGAAATTATATCAGTAACTTTTTTTAATGCAACGACAAATATCCACCATAGAGAAAAGTTTTCTTAATTGAAACGTTTATTTAATAGGTAGGTATCAAAAACTAAGGGTTATAGTTTTTTGAGTGGTAAGTAAATTTCATCACGGTTTCATCATCATCGTTCAGCCAGGAGAAGCCCACTGATGTACAAAGGCTTCCTCCAGGGGTACCGATCGGTCCTACGCTGCCCACATCCACATCACACGTGTAGGTATCTCTTCATATAGCCTGTCATATAACATGTGGTTAAGTTAATAATCTACGAATATAGAAATATACCTACTTACCTACCTAATATTAATATAAGGACACTAAGCTCACCGGTCCAGCGGTGATGTGTTTCAGCAATATTTTATGAAGCCAGTTCCTTTTTAAGACCGTGTACTGTCAACCTTGACTTTAGCGTCTGCGCGTATCATGGGGTAAATTGAGGTCTTTGGCAGAAGAATGAGTTGCAACAGGTTTATGGAGGAATGGTTTTATATTGCAAAAGTAGCACCCTTTAGGTAGAGCATGCTTGAAATCAAAAAGTAATTTTCAAAGCTGCCCATTCAATTCATAGACTTGTGTTTTATTTATCTCCTTTACTTTGCAAATCATTTTTAGACTCGTGTCTTATTTATTTCTTATTAATGTTACTCTTTTGGTAGTCAGAGGTCAAACGCGGGTTTATTCACCGATGAAAAATAAATCAAATAGTTATCTCTCAATAAAAGTAATATTAAATACGAGCGATAGTCCGCGACTTCGCATGCGCATAAACTGTCAAATCTTATATTTCCCGTTACCGTAGAAATTTCGGAAATTTCTTCAATAATGCTACCAGAAACAGATTGAAAAACCTTTTTACCAAGTTTCACATCGTTGACTTAAGGAATAAGATTTTTCTATACAAACTAATAAGTCCTATATTTCCCGTTCCCTTGGGAATTTCTGATATTCCTTTCTTAGCACACCCCAACATCTCCTAAGGAATATATGTTCCAAATTGCAGCTCTCTACGCCCAGAAGTTATGACTGTACGTTGTCTGTCAGTCAGTTTTATATACATGGGGCACACTAAAAGTTTTGTACCTACCTACCTACTTCTAGCTAATTGGAACTATTTTAATTTCGAATGTTTTATTTTTTTAAAGACTTACAACCTTCTTAATAATAAAAACAGGCGGGAATTCATTTGGTACAGGGGATCCTTTTATGATGTAAGTAAGCTCTAAGAAAGGGGCTGAAATAGGGGGATTAAGCTTATATTGAACTTTCTCAATTCTGTTGTTAGAAGTATGAAAATTGGTGTAAAAGTTCTCGATTACAATTAAAAATGACCTATGTGGATGAAATGGACCAAATGACCTTCAAAAGGGGTAAAGGGGGGGGGGTAAAGTTTGTATGTAATTTTTGGACTTAACAGTATAAAAGTTGGTATGTAAGTTCTCCATTGGATTTAAAAATGACCTGTGTAGATGAAATGGATGAAGAAACGAGATAAAATAGGGGATGATGTTTTTATGAAATTTTTCTCATTTCTGGAGTTATTTATTTAAAACTTGTTATTAAGTTCTCAATTGCGATTATAAATGATCTGTATAGATGAAAATAACATTTTTTTTCCCGAAAGGGGTAAAATGGGGCGGTAATGTTTATAGGACCTTAATGTTAATGAGGACCTCTGGGTTACACTCAAAATAAAGGGCAAACGATCAGTATGTAATGTCCACATATGTGTTGTATATAATAACCAGATAATAATAATATAATAACCTTATATATAACCAGAGTCATGGCTTTTCGTTACAAAACCAAATTAGTAACTTTTCGGAATCATGGACTACTAACGTTTTGAACTTGACCAATGATAAATTTATAATCCTCGGGGACTTTAATTTACCTCACATAAACTGGACCCGATCTGATGACTCGACCTTTTCTACGCCTAGTAATATATTGGGTACAGTACACAGTATATTTTTTGACAACTTAAATATATGCAATCTTTTACAATATAATTATCTATCAAATATTAACAATCGCATTCTTGACCTTATTTTTTCTAATGACTTATTATACGTAAAAGAAGCCGCTCCCCTCGTGCCCCCTGACCCCCATCATAAAGCAATTTGCGTACAAGTTGATTTCGCGGATACCCACACGTACTTAAATGCTGTCCCCGTACGATATACAGTTACGATGAAGGTGATTATGAGTCTATTAATCTGAAACTGAGTGAAGAAAAAAGGATGTTTTCAACTGTAATTCATTTGAGGACTCTGTTAAATATTTGTATGATACATTGTATAAACTCTGAGATTGTTATATACCTTCGAAAATAGTTTTCAAGCAAAACAAATATCCCCCCTGGTTTCGTAGCCCACTCATAAAAATATTGAAAGAGGAACACAAGTATAAAAAAAAAAAAAAAAAAAAATGTGAAGTATAAAAATATTTCTGACTATTATAAGTTTTGAAATTCTCCGGGCGCGGGCTAAGGAGATGGAAGGAAGGATGCACGCAGATTACATTGCTCAGATCTTTAGCGGTTACTTCTATTCTACGTTTCAACATTCTACAACAAGCTCAACTTCCAACTCCACGCTACCTACAGTAGATAGTACATGTGATATTCACATGATTTCGATCTCAGAAGACGAGGTCTAAAAAATCCTAATTGCATTGGATAAAAACAAGGGTGCTGGCCCGGATAGTATTCCACCCATACTTGTCATTAAATGTGCAGGTAGCTTGATCCTTCCGTTATGTATTTTATTTAGGCACTTGCTGGAGTTGGGCCAAGTACCCCCCATTTGGAAAACTGCGTTTATATCGCCGATACATAAAAAGCCCCAAGAAACGACGTTGTAAATTACAGGCCTATTTCTAAATTGTGTATTTTCGCTAAAGTTCTCGAAAAAATTATCCATAAACAAATGTATGCGGCGTTAAAAAACACTTTTATAACCGAACAGCATGGTTTTATTAAAGGCAAATCAACAGAATCTAACCTACTAGAGTCTCGGAATACCTCAGTTATAACATGAGTAAGCCTTCACAGGTAGATGAGGTTTACACTGACTACTCCAAATGCTTCGACCGTATTGACCACATCATCCTCCTACGCAAACTTCAGGAAGCAGGAATTGGAGGCAATTTGCATCGATGGCTTGCCTCATACGTTGACAACAGAAGTCAGATTGTTGCCATCAATGGTTACACGTCCCAGGCTAAGGTAGTCCCTTCGGGAATCCCGCAAGGGTCCTTGCTAGGACCGTTATTATTCTCCATTTTTATAAATGACGTCATAAAAAGCTTTAAATTTGCTAAAATATTATTGTACGCGGATGATATGAAAATTATATATCCAATTAATTCCCGTAATGACTGCTATAATCTTCAACTTGACCTAAATACATTTTCTGACTATTGTAAAACTAATCAACTTGACTTAAATATTTCTAAGTGCTATATTTGCTCATATAGTAGAAAAAGTCACTCCTTCCCCTACGATTATACCTTTAGCAATGTCACTATTAAAAGAGTTGATAGTATAGTTGACTTAGGCGTCACCTTTGACTCAAAGTTAATGTTTGACAAACACATCGACACTATTGTTAAGAAGGCATCTAGGGCACTTGGATATTTTTTGCGCGTATCCTCGGAATTCAAGAATATAAAAACTCTCAAAATATTGTACTGCGCTTTTGTCCGAAGTCATCTTGAATATGCAGCATCCGTTTGGAACCCCTTATATGACGTTCATACTAATCGTATTGAAGCAATTCAAAAACGCTTTATGCGTTTTCTAGAATACAAATGTCGTACATCCGCACGTTGACGTATTCATCTCTAGCGTCCAGGGCGTTAAGGCGACCTTATCCAATGATTTTTTCTCACCCAGTGATCAATAATTTATTAATAGTGATTAATGTGTTATTTATATTTATGTTTGCTCTTAATTTGTAGGCATTTTGTTTTATGTATTTATATGTGTAATTTAATTTCTTGTTTTTTTGATAGATATACTTTTGGGTTTTTTGTGCGTAGGTTTTCTTTTGTATTTAGGGCTTCTCATTTTTGTTAATATTGTTTTCTTAAAGTGCTTTTATATAATTGTTATATCTACTGTAAATAGACTGTTTTGTTATGTTTAATGTTTTTGTTTAACTGTATGTATATAGATTGTGTGTGTGTTTCTTATTTTCTCCTCTTTCTGTAAACTTTTTGGCATGATTATTTAGTAATTTTGTAATTCGGTATTATTTTGTATGTTGTTTGTAATTGTAATGTAGTGTTTAGTAAGTGTTTGTTTTGTTTGATGTTTTTAAGTCTATTGTTTTAATTGTTGTAAGTATTTAGTTTTTTTTATGTCTTTTACTACCTATTTGTGAAAACTTTTAATTAGCCTTTTTTTAACTAAGCATTTTTTATATATTTTTAACTAGCTGTAAGTTTTCCGAAAATAATAAAATAAAATAAAATAATTTTTTTTTTTTTTCATTTATGGACTTAGCAGTATGAACATAAGTATGTAGAGAAATAGTTTTTGTTTTTTTTTATTAAAGACTAAGTCCGCGTTTGACGTGTAAGTGAAGATGAGTTCGAAGATGAAAGCACACGAGCTCAGGAAAGCACTCGCTTTTTATAGAATATTGCCGGGATACATAACCTCGGAGATTTATTATGAAGTGTGGTCACTAGCCAGTCGGTGGTCACTTGGCTTAGTCGCCTTTTATGACACGGTTTTTTATTTATTTATTTACCCTTTATTATACACAAAAACAAAACCAGAATAAAAAAAAAACACAAAAAAAGAACACATTATGTATAAAGGGCGGCCTTATCGCTTGGAAGCGATTTCTACCAGGCAACCCAACATCTTAACCCGCTTATGCAGGGGCTATTCTAAGCCGACTCGACACGGACAATAATCTTTACATATAATAAAATGGTAGGAAAGTCAAAACTGTACATTGAATATTTTTTTAAAAGAATACTTGGGGTATGATCTACAATCGAAACAGAAACAAAAAATATAGTTTTTAGAATTTTTGTCTGTTTGTCTGTTTGTCTGTTTGTCTTTCCGGGATAAACTCAAAAAGTACTGCATGGATTTACTTCAAATTTGGCATGAAGATAGTTAAGAAGTCGGGTCAACATATAGGCTACATATTATCACGCTAGCAGTGTTATAATCGTAGGTGCGTTTGGTGCTGCATAGCGTTCACGCAGACGACGACGCGGGCAGCAGCTAGTTACAAATAAAACTGATCTACGTAGGTAAGGATAAAGAAGGAAGAAAGAGCTTTCTATTTATAGCTGAGATTAACATGGGATTTCCTTATTTCTAGACTAAAAATATGACTGGTCACTTTCAAATGATTCGTATGGCGAAGTTGGCAATGTGGGAGGGAATTTTTCACACAAAATATACCATTAAAATGTGTGAAATAAAACTAATAACTTAACTTAAGCAATTACTTACCAGGCTGGGCATAAAACAATTAATAATATTTATCATCGTCATCACAACTCTTTGTAATGAGCCCACTGCAGGGCATGAGTCTCTCCCCAGGGTGACGAGGAGGGATAGGCCATAATCTACGAAGCTGGCCCAGTGCTGGGTGGTGGATGTCAGAATTTTCAGGGCGCCAAAGTAGCTTCTGGCAAATCCTAACGACTACTGTATACAAGTATACAGCACCCGGGACCGACTGCAAAAATTACGATATTAAGGGATCGTAACTTTTGTGCGACTATCGTGGTTATGTGATTCTTACTTGTCCGTGTAGGGTCGGCTTGGAATAGACCTGCCATCCTGGATAAGCGTGTCGTAAAAGGCGACTAATTCGCGTGACCCTCGCTTGGTGGTAGGATCCCGTCAGGGTCCGACTGGCTAGCGAACACCCTTCATATAAAATCTGCCGCCAAATATTACCGCTTCGGCTGCCATGAGTTCCTGCAATATTTTATGAAGAGTCAGTTCTTTCCAGTTCCCTGTGCTTTG
Organism: Stenoptilia bipunctidactyla; assembly: GCA_944452665.1. Taxonomy (NCBI): domain Eukaryota; kingdom Metazoa; phylum Arthropoda; class Insecta; order Lepidoptera; family Pterophoridae; genus Stenoptilia; species Stenoptilia bipunctidactyla. The sequence continues at coordinate 16,726,903 of OX101730.1, forward strand.
CGCGGGCTTAGTTTTTACAAAAAAAAAAAATATAAATAGTGCTATTTAGATATAATTCGGGTTCTTCAGTAAGATTCGGTTCCCGGGGTGTTTAGTGGGTAAGAATCAATGTCAGGGTATGCGGTGTCACTGTCGGCAGGGTCACTTATGTCTTACTTTTGAGTATTCACCTCCTCCCTTCTTGGGATTCCCTTAGGGTCACAAAGGTTCCTTGGTGGAAAAAAAACAGATTGCAAATAAATGTTTACGTCAAAATATAATCGAGGCTACAATATTAACTGAATATGCCAAAGGAGAAACTGTTTTTATACCTCGCATTCCTATGATCCCAAGTGTTTTTTCATTAAAGGTTAAAAGAATACAGTTCCCTGCTAACGTCTGCTTAGCCACGACAATCAACAAATCACAGGGTCAAACTTTAAAATTCGCCGGAGTAAATTTAAGAGAAGGGGGCTGTGTTTCCCGGGCTTCTCAAGGTCAGCTGTATGTGGCTTGCTCGCGGGCTAGTGCACCAAATAGCTTTATAATTCTAGCACAAGCTTCAAAACTGGTAAGATATGTTGTGTATAACGAAGTACTGTAGTAAACTGTTACCCGTTATTTACGACAGTTCTTCATTTTCACCTATCATCGGGTGATATGGGAGATAAATGCCCAATCCAGTTTTAAAAAAGAAGATTTCGAAAATCCATACTAATAGCAGGGAACTGTAATCTTTTAACCTTTAATGAAAAAGCACTTGGGATCATAGGAATGCGAGGTATAAAAACATTTTGACTGCTTCTGTGATTGGGCCCACTAGATTGATGTCCCATAAGGACCAAACACTGAATTCAAAAAAAATATTATTTTTTGTTCTGTGATACGTCCCATTGACTTTATTGTAGGAAATAATGAGATCAAGTACGGTCAGCAAGCAAACAAAATCATTAGAATAAAACAAAAGTTTAGAAGCTACTCCGAATATACGATTTATTTTATTGCTAAGTATTTTGGGGAATTCTAAGTAAGAACTCAAACCTACTCTGAATATTCGTTTTGTTTAAGTAAACTGTTTATCTATTGGGTTGGGGAAAAAGTTTCCTCGCATTTTTTAAGAAAATTCAAAACATTTTTTAATATAGTTTATTGACATTTAACTAAAGTATGTATGTACCATTTTGTTCGATAACCTTTTGTCATCTTGTAGGTACGGACATGATCCCATTGCTATAAAAATTTTGGGTCCTCTCATCAAAATACCGCGACAAGTGGATTTGGCAGTCCTCTCGTGATGTTAACCTAACACTGCCCAAAGAATTCTGAAGAGACCGAAACAGGTGGAAATCTGAAGGTAAGGAATATACGGCGGATGCATCAACACCTCCCAGCCAAACTCTCTTAATTTTTACTGGGTGGCTATAGATGTGTGAGGTCTAGCGTTATCATGATGAAACACCACACCCCTTCTGTTGATCAGTTCCGGCCGCTTTCTCTCAACTTCTTGTTTTAATCTCATAAGTTTTTCGCAGTAGAGTTCAGAATCGATAGTCCTGCCTGGTGGTAACAGCTCATAATAAATAATGCCCTTGCAATACCACCACACACACAACAACACCCTATTGCGAGTTAACCCGGGTTTCGCCACAGTCTGTGAAGCCTGACCGGCCTTTTACCACGACCTTTTTCGCACGTTCTTGTCGTACGTGATCCACTTTTCATCACCAGTTATCAGCTTCTTCAAAAATGATTCGCTTTCGTTACGTCGTAATAAAGAATCACAAATGAGTACACGGTTCATTAGGTTTCTTTCAGTGAGCTCGTGAGGTACCCAAATATCGAGCTTTTTTGTGTACCCAGCTTTTTTCAAATGCGCCAAAACTGTTTTGTGGTCAATTCCCAGTTCTTCAGCTACATCGTAACTACTGATATGTCGACCTTGCTCCACTTTTTCAAAAATGGCATCCATTTTATCCGTAATAGGGCGACCAGAGCGAGGTGCATCTTTGACATCAAAATTTCCGGATTGAAAACGTTTAAACCAAATTTGTGCTACTTTCACAGACACTGCACTAGGTCCATAAACATCGCAAATTTTTTTCGCGGCTTGCGTTGCATTTTTACCTTTTTTGTAGTAAAATTTTAAAATATATCGAATTTCTTCATTAGATTCACTCATCTTGACAGTACGAATAACAAATGAAAATCACACATTTTCCTAATTTGAATTTGGAATTATGTTCTTTAAAATTTTAACTTTCAATGATACCAAAACCAGCTAGATACAAATAAAATAGCCAAAGAGATTTTATTACAAGTTCATACATACTATAATGCGAAAAGACCTTTTCCCCAACCTATTATATAGGCAATGATGACTGATTTAAAACATTGATAATATTTGATTCTGTGATTATTTTAATTATTAGAACTGTGATTTATTAAATTTTACGAAGTAAATTTTTTATAGTTAGACAAAATAACCTCACACATTAAAATTGTCAATACCTACATACTTTATTTTATTACATCATAGTTTTATAGTGTTTTAAATGTAACATGTTTTTAATTTTTATTGTTGATTATTGTTAGTATAAATGTTTATTACGAATCAATATTTTGTCTTTTATTGATATTCTTATTAGTTTGCTTACTGACCGTACTTGATCTCATTATTTCCTACAATAAAGTCAATGGGACGTATCACAGAACAAAAAATAATACTTTTTTTGAATTCAGTGTTTGGTCCTTATGGGACATCAATCTAGTGGGCCCAATCACTGAAGCAGTCAACATTTTCTCCTTTGGCACATTCAGTTAATATTGTAGCCTCGATTATATTTTGACGTAAACATTTATTTGCAATCTGTTTTTTTTCCACCAAGGAACCTTTGAGACCCTAAGGGAATCTCAAGAAGAGAGGAGGTGAATACTCAAAAGTAAGACATAAGTGACCCTGCCGACAGTGACACCGCATACCCTGACATTGATTCTTACCCACTAAACACCCCGGGAACCGAATCTCACTTAAGAACCCGAATTATATCTAAATCGCACTGTTTATAATTTTTTTTATTTAAAACTAAGCCCGCGCAAAGCACAGGGAACTGGAAAGAACTGACTCTTCATAAAACATTGCAGGAACTCATGGCAGCCAAAGCGGTAATATTTGGCGGCAGATTTTATATGAAGGGTGTTCGCTAGCCAGTCGGACCCCGACGTGCTACCACCAAGCGGGGGTCACTCGGATTAGTCGCCTTTTACGACACGCTTATCCAGGATGGCAGGGCTATTCCAAGCCGACCCTACACGGACAAATAAGAATCACATAACCACGATAGTCACACAAAAGTTACGATCCCTTAATATCGTAATTTTTGCAGTCGGTCTCGGGTGCTGTATACTTGTATACAGTAGTCGTTAGGATTTGCCAGAAGCTACTTTGGCGCCCTGAAAATTCTGACGTCCACCACCCAGCACTGGGCCAGCTTGGTGGATTATAGCCTATACCTCCTCGTCACCCTGGGGAGAGACTCATGCTCTGCAGTGGGCTCATTACAAAGAGTTGTGATGATGATGATAAATATTATTAATTGTATTATGCCCAGCCTGGTAAGTAATTGCTTAAGTTATTAGTTTTATTTCACACATTCTAATGGTTTATTTTGTATGAAAAATCCCCTCTCACATTGTCAATTTCGCCATACGAATCATTTCAAAGTGACCAGTCATATTTTTAGTCTAGAAATAAGGAAATCCCATGTTAACCTCAGCTATAAGTAGAAAGCTCTTTCTTCTTTCTTTATCCTTTCCTACGTATATCACTTTTATTTGTAATTATTGGCGTGTCATAAAAGGCAACTAAGCCAAGTGACCACCGACTGGCTAGTGACCACACTTCATAATAAATCTCCGAGGTTATGTATCCCGGCAATATTCTATAAAAAGCGAGTGCTTTCCTGAGCCCGTGTGCTTTCATCTTCGAACTCATCTTCACTTACACGACAAACGCGGACTTAGTCTTTAATAAAAAAACGAAACCCATTTCTCTACATACTAATGTTCATACTGCTAAGTCCATAAATGAAAAAAAAAATATATAAACATTACCGCCCCATTTTACCCCTTTCGGGAAAAAAATTGTTAATTTCATCTATACAGATCATTTATATTCGCAATAGAGAACTTACATAACAAGTTTTATATAAATAATTCCGGAAATGAGAAAATTTCCATAAAAACATTATCCCCTATTTTATCTCGTTTTTTCATCCATTTCATCTAGGTACGTCATTTTTAAATCCAATGGTGAACTAACATACCAACTTTTATACTGTTAAGTCCAAAAATTAGAAAATTTCCATACAAACTTTACCCCCCCCTTTTTACCCATTTTGAAGGTCATTTGGTCTATTTCATCCACACAGGTCATTTGTAATTGTAGTCGAGAACTTTTATACCAATTTTCATACTTCTAATAACAGAATTGAGAAAGTTCAATATAAGCTTAAATTGCAGCCCCTTTCGTAGTGCTTACTTACATCATAAAAGGATCCCCTGTACCAAATGAATTCCCGCCTGTTTTTATTACTAAGAAGATTGTAAGTCTTTCAAAAAATAAAACATTCGAAATTAAAATAGTTCTAATTGGCTAGAAGTAGGTACAAAACTTTTTAGTGTGCCCCGTGTATATAAAAAACTAACTGACAGACAACGTACAGTCATAACTTCTGGGCGTAGAGAGCTGAAATTTGGAACATATATTCCTTAGGAGATGTTGGGGTGTGCTAAGAAAGGAATATCTGAAATTCCCAAGGGAACGGGAAATATAGGACTCATTAGTTTGTATAGAAAATTTTTATTCCTTAAGTGCAGCGATGTGAAACTTGGTAAAAAGGTTTTTCAATCCGTGTCTGGTCGCATTATTAAAGGAATTTCCGAAATTTCCACGGTAACGGGAAATATAGGATTTGACAGTTTATGCGCATACGAAGTCGCGGACTAGCGCTCGTATTTAATATGACTTTTATTGAGAGATAACTATTTGATTTATTTTTCATCGGTGAATAAACCCGCGTTTGACCTCTGACTACCATAAGAGTAACATTGTTAATTTCAATAAGAGATAAATAAGACACGAGTCTAAAAATGATACGCAAAGTAAAGGAGATAAATAAAACACAAGTCTATGAATTGAATGGACAGCTTTGAAAATTACTTTTTGATTTCAAGCATGCTCTACCTAAAGGATGCTACTTTTGCAATATAAAACCATTCCTCCATAAACCTGTTGTAACTCATTCTTCTGCCAAAGACCTCAATTTACCCCATGATAAGCGCAAACGCGAAAGTCGAAGTTGACAGTACTCGGTCTTAAAAAGGAACTGGCTTCATAAAATATCGTTGAAACACATCACCGCTGGAGCGGTGGGCTTATTGTCCTTATATTAATATTAGATAGGTAAGTAGGTATATTTCTAAATTCGTAGATTATTAACTTAACCACATGTTATATGACAGGCTATATGAAGAGATACCTACACGTGTGATGTGGATGTGGGCAGCGCAGGACCGATCGGTACCCCTGGAAGCAGTGGGCTTCTCCTGGCTGAACGATGATGATAAAACCGTGAAGAAATTTACTTACCACTCAAAAAACTATAACCCTTAGTTTTTGATACCTACCTATTAAATAAACGTTTCAATTAAAAAAACTTTTCTCTATGGTGGATATTTGTCGTTGCATTAAAAAAAGTGAATGATATAATTTCACTCATAACATTTTTTTATTTGTTTTGTTTAATTTTAATTTAAAATTAACCCTGTATAGTGGATTTTCCAAAGAGTTTATTCAGTTTCTTTTTGATACATATTGGGAAAGTGTGGAACGGACTGCCTGCGTCTGTTTTTCGTGACGACTGTGTTTTAAGTGTGGAGTGAATAGGTTTCTTGTGTATGGATGTACGTTCGACACCTTCCGTATCATGATCACTTTTCACAAGGTGACGCAGAGTACTAACATCTCATCCTTTTTAAATAAAAAAAGAATCCTCAGTCTGACACCATTTTAGAAGCTCTGCAGATTGGACAAGTAATTAAATAAAACATGATCCATATTGAAGTATTTTATTGGAAATAAGAGTGTGAAAGGTACTTAATATTTTACAGACATTTTACAATCGAGTATGAGTTCACCTTTCTAAAAATGATTACAAGCCTACTTAAAGTCTAGATTCTTATTTAAATAATTAATAAATATAAAATAGTAGCCGACGTAAACTAAAAATATATTTGTTACATAAATAATAAAGACTACGTATTCAAATGTTTTAAAGTATATGAGGTGGAAGTTGGACGGAATCTTGAATTTGCGTAAGTCAAAGTGGTGGTTGGGAGCAGAATTTGTTTAGTTTTTAAGCATTTTTCCATAATTTTATAGTACTTAGTAATAACGTTTGTACAACGCTTAACAGAATACTGGTTTTCGTGCTCAAAGCTTTTGAGAGTGTAAGAATCCATAGGCTCTTCGGAATTACCCTCATGAAACTCTCTCATTAATCTTCAGTTATAGGTTTAGAAGTTCTTTAATCTCTTTATACTTAGATTTGAAACAAAGTCGCTTATTTTAAGTCTACTTGCCTGCAGCAAGTATAGTACAAGAGACTTTAAAATGGATGAACTTTAATACTGGGGCTGAATTTATTAGGTAGGCACTCTATTGATAAAATTATAACAGTCTTTCTGATGCAAGCAGAGATTCCATGTTAGTCCTATAAATTTTACAAAAATATGAACTAATTTTAAAATTACTCATATGAGTACAAATGCTCGCAAAGATGCATAATCTTAGCACTAAAAGTGGTCGAAAGTTTAAAATAGAAAATTAATTCTAAAACCATTGTCATCGATTTGTACGTTTAAAAATATTTTACAAAAAATGTTATTTTATAAATAATTATTTTAAAAGTTAAGCTTACAAACTAGGAATTGACTCAACATGTTAGTATAAAAAGTTGAAATATTTTAATGAACGAAGTTACCTACATATTTAAATTAGCACCATTAAAAATATATGAAAACAAATTACTCGTAGGTAACTTTTGAGAAATAGAAAAGTTTTAAACAAGTTTTTCATTCTACTCACAATATCAAAACTGGCAAGCAAGTTCCTAAAATAAAATAACTATCAAATAACTTAATCAAAGGTAATATTGATATCTAAATGTAAAAAACCTATCTACTGGAATTATATTTCAAGATCTTTTGTAGACATTCTTTATTAGACAGTCTATCGATATCATTTCGTTTCCTTTTTATTTCATCGTTCAATCAATCAAAATCGTTACTGATCGTGTTCTTTTCACATTCCATTTGTGACATTTAAAAAAATCCTACAGTTGTGACTCGATACGAGTCATACACAATCGTTGGTCGCAGTCCAAAACTAGCTTACGGGTAGAAGTTTTGAAGAGCGTCCGAGTAAATGGAGTTGTAAGTGTCTCTCATCACATAAACTTTGTCTCCGGGTTTACCGTTGAACACGTACTGCCCTTTTAAGTTCGTTACTTTAGAATTGGTCTGCGAAGGTCTCGGCTTAGGCTGCGAGTATGACTGCGTATTGTAAGTCGGGCGTTGCTGAGAGATCATAGCATCATATCCATAAGGATCAGGCATTTGTGGGACCTGGTAACCTGGAGCTCCACTCCACTGGTATACTCCAGTTGGCTTAGCATTTGATACATAGTCTATAGGAAGGTTGATGAAAGGATCGACTTGAGGTGGAGGCATCATCGGGCTCATTGGAGGTCCCAAAGATGGAGGTTGGGATACGTATCCTAAGCCAGGAACAAACATGTACGGTGTAGGAGGTAGTCTGATGTAGAAGATTGGAGAATTATCATACTGCAGCGAATTGATGTTGTCATTGCCGAAGTTATCCGCGTTTCCATTCTTCTTTTTGTTCTGGTTTCGTCTTCTCGTTGGGATGGTACGGGAGAGGTCTTCTCCATCGTAGTGTTCGTCGTTTACGGAGAAGGTTACGTCATCGTCCTCTTCCTCGTTGTAATCGAGGCTTGATGATAGGAAAGAGGGGAAGTAACCAAAGAGGTTCAATGCTTTGTTTCTTCTGTTGGTAGGTGTTGATGCAGTGGTGGTGGTTTGTTTGAATTTGTCCTGGAGTTTGCTTTCCCTGGAGGTTGTGGCTGTTTCTTCTGAAGGGATTGCGGCTGCTCGAGATCTTCTTGAGCTCGGTGCGCTTTGTCCCTGCAGCAGGATGCAAAGGAACACCAGCATTAATAGGACAATCTTTGATCCCTCCATCTTGTATCCTGGAAAGAAGGAAAATTACTATATTAATTAGAGTTCAAAACATTTTTATTTTATGATGGAATTTAATTTCGTATTTTATATATTTATGTACTCAATTTTTATTTTTAATGTAGATAATCATGAAAGGGATTTTGTGACAATTTAAAATACAATTTTTTTTTTTATTTACTTTATTAAGTGTCTATAAGCGTACAGTCGCGTATGTTACTAATTTCTGGAGATTTCCAATTTTCGTACTGTAATTTTCACTTAGTAGGTGATGTTTCGAGCAGGTCGACGGAAAGTACCTACCAGGTTTGATTTTCATTATTAAAGATCTTGATTAACCAACATATAGACAGATAAACAGACGGAAAACAAAGTTATCATGTATAGGTATAGTTTTATTTTTATTTTTAGGTGTGTTACGGAACCCAAGGTAAAATATAGCAAAACATAAAAATATATAAACAAACTCTTCTTCTTGTAGCTCCAGCCAGAGTATTAAATTAGTAAATAAATATGGCATCAAAAATACCAAATTAATTATTTTTATTTTTTTAAGAGTTAACCTTCATCGCATAAAAACAACACGATAAATACTAAAAAACATAGTTACATTATTATTTTATTCAAAATGGTTAAACCATAACTCGATATAGTATTTTTTCTTTTTTAGCATCGATACCACCATAGATATATCGTATACATATCGGCTTGCACGATATAATAATTATAATATTTCGTCGAGTAAAACTTGTTAGCGAAACCTTAATCAACCTATGGATTACAGCTGGTATAAATATTTATGTGACGTTTGAAACATTGTAGGTTCATATCTACAAGAAATGTACTTTTTGTTTAAAATGCTTTTAGGTAGGTTTATTTCAAGTAAATCGAAGGATGGGTGTGTCTTTCTTCACTTTAAAGCTTGAAATTCAATGCTTTGTATAATGCTCTATTTATGTGTAAGCAGCACAACTATGGCATAGCATTATAACGAGGTGGCGAAATTCTGGATGAGCAGAATTTGAATTTGAAGAAGTGCACATATATAGCTGTCTTTTGTTTTTTTTTATTTCATGTCCTAGTCGAGTTTTTATTGGCTAATTTGTTAAACCGGAACCTTTGACAAAAGAGTGCCGAGCCGAGGGGGCCTGCCGTCTATTTTCTTCTCGGTATATAACTTTACTACGCTTTTGAGCCGAGTATTCAAATTGAAGTAATGTAAGAGTGTCCTAGCTACACTGAACAAAAATAAATATTCTGATTTTAATTTTCTAAAGTTCTTTAAGGAATGCATGAATCGAAGTATATACAAGATTAAGTTAATAAGTTTGTCATTTATTAATATTTCCTTGTATTTTATAATAGTATATTATGTAACAAGTGAGCTAAGTTGCTAATTACAGTCGAGGCTGATAATAATGAGCCGAGACTGTAATTAGCAACGCTCACGAGTTTCATACGACGTTTTTCAACACACTTGTGAGTAAAAGACAGACATACGTGGTCATAAAATAACAAACACATTTGATAACAAAGCTGTGAATTGTGATTGAAAAATGGCGTCGAACCTCGCGCATGCGCGTAGGTTTTTTTTTCCGCCAAATGTGTCAATGTCTGTATAGCATATACAGCCTATTTTAAGTGAAAATGTTTAATTTGGAGTGGTAAATGCAAATATTTTAATATTTTATAACAAATTATTGTAAATTGTGAATAATTTGTTTGATATACAAATTTGTTTTACTAATATAAGGCGCAAACATTTAAAAATGTATATGGATTTGAAGTGGTATAAAACCTCTTTGTTGTTTCTGAAAATATTTAATGTATAACCCGGACCAATAAAATATGCTCTGTTTACTCGCATGTAATTTGCACAAAGGTACAATTCAACTTTGTAGGATTCATTATATTATGCACTAGGGTATACTATATTATGCACGCGTGACTTATAGCCCAGTTTATACTTCTAAATTCAATAGAATAACGCTCACTTTACGAGCAAGTGTGTTGAGAAATCTATTTATTGATTCTAATTAGCTTCTGCCTAAAAAGATATCTCTCAAAATTTCCAAATAAACCTCCACAGGCTCTTAAATAAAAAAGGTTTTTAACTCGCTTTTATTGCGTTAGTTATTATTGCCGATAATATCCTGCGACACTATAAGATTACTTATCTAAACCTTAATATCAAAGTAATGAGTTTTTGTGCATATTACAGGATTAATACTTTACAATAAATGTCATCGAGTTGTTAATTCTTAAAAGTCGTTAAATTAATCGTCTGTAAGCTGACATTTGCAGAAAGCAATTCAAATCCATTGAAAAAAAATGAACAAGTAAAAAAATATTTTGACATTTCGTAGTCTTGTCTCCTCGAATACCTAACTATAAACTAAATAAGTGGATTATAACGAGTTTTAATAGGATCAAAAAACCTGGCAGGTAACTATAATCAGACCAAGTACTCGGTGATCATGTAAGTAGGTTCCTCAATTTATTAAATTTTATAGCCAGCTAGCAAATTCGAGCGGTTATACCCAAGTAGCTTTTGATCCTGCAGAACTTCCTAGAATACAGCTTCCTCAAGAGATTAATTTATGCGTATTTAGAACTTTTCTGTTTTAATAAATTGGTTTAGATCGCAAAGTGGACCAACGATCTGGTCAAGGTAGCCGGTAAATGCTGGATGAGGGCGGCGCGGGACGAAGCGACGTGAAGAATCTTGAGGTAGGCAGGCATATGACCAGCAGTCGACGTCACCAGGCTGACAATTAGTTTAGACATCACAATTAATTTTTAAGCTATTGCATAGCTTCTATGGCGGGCCTTGAGCGTGGGGACCGAATCCAGAAATTCCGTAACGAATTAAACCTAACACCCCCCACTCCGACCGGCACAGCGGTGATACTTTGATTTCATAACTTTACATGTGGGCTTTAATAAACAATCAGCGCCATCTACTAGGAACTTGTGGAACTTCATATTAGATCAAAACTTACTGAATTAATAAAATAAATAAATAATTATAATTGCATAAGTTGATAAAAAATGCTATGCAATAGCTTTACCGCGGCAGTCTCCGAGTGCCACACGTCTTTTTTTATCGGTGACTAAAACGCGTTTAACCTCCAACTCACCCAATGGTAAGGGAAGATGTTTGAAAAATTATGATATACCTACTGGCTTAGGAAGGCAGTGGCTCTCCATCAAACATTGTCGGAACACATAACAAAAGTAGGTATTTATTTTCACAAAAAATATAAACATTAGAAATAGAAATGAAAATAAATAATAAATAAATAAAATCCCCAGACAATCACACCAACTACATGGCCACAAAGTAAGCATAGCTTGTGTTATGGGATACCATATAGCGAACTAGGGGGGAACCTAGAATATAAATACATAAATAGATAAACACCCAGACACGGTACATTTTTTTTTTCTGGATCGTGCGGGGATCGAACCCGCAACCACTGGCGTCTGAGGCAGATAAGTTTACCCCATCGCCAAAGTGGTCCTCAAAATCGAGCATACGATAGCTTTTTTTTTAAATTACGAAAGATTACCTCAAGAAAGTATCAAGCTTCACTTAATTGAAGAAAATGCATCCCTATAAGCCTTGCAATAAAAAAACGAAACACGAATCAAACTTCCACACTTGCGTGCTTGTATGTACATTTATTTTTCAATATCCAGAATTAATGTGGTTTATAAAAAGAGGATCTTGGCAGATGAGACGGATAATAGGTTGAAAACAAAAGATTGAATTAAACAAGCATACTTAGCCTATCCAAGTTTTTGAGTGAAAAGGTAATTGGATAGTTGCGCCGTGTTTTGTATGATCATAGACTCTGTGTGGGTCTTACGTTTTTTATTTTGCATTTCAAAAGGAAATTCTTGTACAATAGAACGATTTATTTAAAACAACATTTAGCCTACGACGTCGTACGTGCATGAAATAAAAAGTCCTATGTTTCCCGTTCCAGTGGGAATTTTGGAAATTTCTTCCTTAGTGCACCCCGACTGACCACCTCTAAGGAATTTATGTTTCAAATTTCAGCTCTCTAAACCCAGTAGTTATGGCTGTTTGTTGTCTGTCAGTAACGGAACATTGAAAAAAACTTTGGGTGTATTTTTAGTAATTTTACCGACTGCCACTACATTACTGTCTTTGCTGTATTTTCAACCGACTTCCAAAAAAGGAGGAGGTTCTCAATTCGTCCGTATGTTTTTTTGTGTCTTTGTTACACGATTTTCGGACAATTATGGATCGATTTTGATAATTCTTGTTTCATATGATAGAGGATACTTCATAGTTGGTCCCATATATATTTCATCGAAATCGGTTGAGCACTTCATTGAAAATTTTAAATATATGAGTTCAGAGTATGTTTACGAGGATGACAACTTAATTCAGCCAAAGTTTTGACGTGAAGTCAGGTTTTTAAATGCTCTGCATTCGTTGATTATAGTACCTATAGTGTATTTTTACTGTAAATTATCTGATTCTATCGATTGTTGTGTCAGTTCCTTTTTATGGCTGCGTGGAGACACTAAGCAAAAAAGCATTTGTATTTTTTTCTCATTTTCTTTTTTATAGGTTACTAGCTGTTGCGCGCGGTTTTACCCGCGCAATTTCGAATCCCGCGGGAATAATCAGTAATCAAGTAATCGGGATAAAAAGTAGCCTATGTTCTATTCCAAACTGTACAATATCACTGTGTCAAATTTTATCCAAATCCGTTCTGCCGTTTTCCCGTGATTGAGGAACAAATATCCATACATCCAAACTTTCACATTTAAAATATTAGTAAGACTAGCTGTTGCGCGCGGTTTTACCCGCAAGAATTTCGGGATAAAAAGTTTAGTGGCCTATGTGCTATTCCAGATTGCACTCTATCACTATGCCAAATTTCATTAACATTGAGCCGTTTTGCCGTGATTGAGGAACAAACAACCATACATACAAACATTCACATTTATATTAGTAAGATAACTGTGTAGTCTTGAGATGCGTAACTTTAAAGGACATGTTAAAAATCTTAAAAAGATAAAAATAAATATTTAAACATCATTAGTTAACATGAAGGTCTTTCGTAATTCAGAGGGCAGTTAAGCAATCGTACCGGAATGCTGTATTCTTGTTAACTTTAGTCGTACTCATATACTCATATGGTAGAAGCCATTTTAGCACTCAGAATATTCTGACATCCAGAAACCAGCACTGGGTCAGCTTGAGAGCATACTTACAACTTACTCGTCGCTCAGGGGAGAGATTCATGACCCTACAGTTGGCTCATTAAAAAGAGTTGCGATGTTGATTGGAAAGGCTATCAATTATTTCAACTTAACTTTATGTTGATAATCTATTTAATAATTATTCCCCACAAACCGGCCCCACCCATTGATTATTGGCGAATTCTTTTGCTTCAGCGTTCTTTTTCCAGCTTGCTTATAACGATTTTATCTACTTTAAATCTAATACAATGGTATAAATTATAACGTAGTTTAGTCTGCGTTGAGTCGGCCTTGGGGATAAATCTGTCACAAAGTTGAGTAATTAATAACAAAGTTTAGTGGTAGGAACCTAAAAGGGTTCAACTGGTTGGCACTTCAGTCTCACTGGTTGGAACTTCAGTCTGACTGGTTTGCACTTCAGTCTAACTGGTTCATATTCAGTCTGATGGAAAATATTACATTTCTGGTGGTGAAGATTTATGAAAAGCCAGTTCCATACTTAACTCGTGTGCTGTCAACTCATTTTTACTTCAGATTGAGGACAAACGCGGTTATAATCTCCTAAATTAAAAAAAACAGCAAAGTACTAACAGATCACTTAGTAAATTTACGCCCTTCATAACCTACAGTAACTTTAACCGTGAAACCCTACATCAAAACATTGTAAAAAATATAAAATCTTAGTTACCTACATCTCTAGCCCAGTTTTTACATTTTATAGCAACATTGCATGAAACAAGTTTCGCTTGTCATATGTTTTTTATAAAACAATTTAACTGGGTAAGAAGAAGGTTTAATGCTTGGACATATAAATTATACAGATTATCGTAGCTGAACTATTACTAAATGTGTCAGCCCCGATGATACTACATCTGGATTATCTGCTACGTTTTTTTATACAGGATGTTACGACAGCACTAATAATGAACAATGTTTAAAAAGAAATTACTATTGCTAATCTGATAGTAAAAATGACACGTGAGCGTAAAGTATCGATATTATATTCAATGGCTTTTTTTTCTTTTTAAGTTTGAGTTGACAGCAAAATGCAATTTATGTGATATGGTGAAATACTAAGCGTTTATTTTTAGATATTTTTATAAACGTTTTATATTGACACTGACAACTTGTTACTGGAAAACGCAGGTTTTTAAGTCAAGCAAGATCAAGGTTTTACAAAGTTATATTTCTTAAATGTATTATTTATTAAGCAGCTTTTTCTGCAAAAAAAGTGTTCCATTTAAAGAGTTGAATAAAATGCCTCGCCCATATTCTGTGCACGTAATATAATGTTAATAAAAAAATACATTTGTACTTATAATTTTAATTTCTTGAAATTCGTTCAAGCGAGGAAAGTTTCATAAAAGTAGTTATTCTTAATAATTTTTGGATAAAAATTTTATTCAAATTGTAAGCATCTTCTTTGGTAAGGCAGTGATTTATGAGACTAAAAATCTTCGAATAATTTATATTTAAATCTAACACCCCTTCTAAATTATCAATAATAGGGATCTCAAGATTTTTTCAACAATCCCAAATGTAATATAGATAGTTTTATAGATTTTTGTAAATAAAATAACGATAAATTATTTATTTGATAATGTTAAACATACAATATGATACTTTTACGAATAAAAACTTATTGGTATTTAACCCGAAAAAGATATACATTTTCAACACCCTGTGAATACAACAATGTGTTATTGGTTGCCTCACTAATATCTATTGATGTGCGTAGTTAACCATAATAACGTGCTGTAATTCCAAAGTGCTCCTTATTTTCCAATTATTTCAAATACTTGTAGATAAGCCTTTTATTAACACCTATTAAATTATAACGGATAAAAATTAGTTAATGTCGAAGTATAACAAGATAATTGACAGGACTTAATAAAATATATGGAGGTATTTAAACAAAGAAAAAAAAATTGTTTCATGACGGAAAAGAAAGAAACATGTTTTTATCGGTAATGTTTTTTTTTTTATTTATCCGATAAAAATAAGTCTACGAAAATGTTATATTATAGGAATCGTTAGAATTAATTATATTTCAAAGTTTTTGCATTTAAAATGCTTAATTACTCTTAAGTAAATGAAAAAATGTGTTGATTTGTCGTTTCCGGCAAACGAGAGGTCCCAGGTTCGAGTCCTGGTCAGGTGATTTTTATTTAACACATTTTTTCATTTATTTATTGTTGGAATTATCTACACATATATGAAAAAGGTTTTTTTTGTGTTTTTAAATTAATTAAGTAAAATACATTGTCTAAATACGGGAGTAACATAAGCTATATAATAATAATAAATAATAATAAAATCCCCAGACAATCACAACAACTACATGGCCCCAAAGTAAGCATAGCTTGTGTTATGGGATACCATATAGCGAACTAGGGGGGAACCTAGAATATAAATACATAAATAGATTAACACCCAGACACGGAACATTTTTTTTTCTGGTTCCGTGCGGGGATCGAACCCGCAACCACTGGCGTCTGAGGCAGATAGGTTTACCTCAACGCCAAAGTGGTCGTCTCTCGAAATCTCTTATCTCGAAATATTTTATCTCGAAATCGACAGTGTGCAGCTAGAGGTAGGTAAGGCACATAAATCTAGATATTTTAACTTTGAAACTTTGATGCTGGCTAGATTATACAGTCCAGGGAGGACCCTAAAGCGCCAGCGAGAACACAAAATTGGTAATGGAGTAGTTTCGTTTCATTGTGTTAAATAGAAGGGATTCCACATCACCTATATTTTTATTGTAGCTAAATTTCAGTCTCACCTGATGGTAAGTGAAAATGAGGTAGAAAGGGACAGCATACGGACTCAAGGAGGACCTTGCTCTTCATGATATATTTCCGGAACACATCACCGCAGGACAGGTGATATTTGGCGGCGGTTTTATGTGAAGGGTTGTCGCTAGCCAGGCGTACCCTGAAGCGGTCCTACCACCAAGCTAGGGCCATTTGGATTAGCCGCCTTTTACAAAACACTTATCCCGAGGACTATCTATTCTAAGCCGACTCTAGGCGCGCAATTTAGTATCCGTCCCGATTATAATAAAATGATAAAAGGCTAGTAGACCGGAATTAGCAATTTAGTAAGTATAAGAGGAGAAATAATCTAGTGAGAGCAATGGTCTTTTGTTTTTAAATGCAAATCAAGCCTTTTTTTATTATAATGTACAGTTACCTTTTTTATCAATATACAAGCAACTATCTTATTATCACTTACAACACATTCAAAGTCTACATTAAAAAAAAAACATCTCTTCAATCTTTTTTGTCTCACCGAGTTCGTTTACATTTGGACAGAGTTTTTTACGCACCATTTATAAGATTAGTTAGCCTATAATTGCATCTAATTGCGGACTATCTTTATTAGGCGATAAAACCGCGATCATGGTTTAGTGAATTAAGGTGTTTATATTAAATTAGCAATATTGTCGGCGTCTGTTACAAACATGGATCGATGGTTACGAAAACACTGTGAGCTATCATTATTGTTTTAGCTTAAGGCAAAGTTACTATCGATATGCCTATTCATATTCAAACGGTGTATTATGCTGGTAACTAGAGTATACTTTGAAGCTAATAAACAAAGAATTGTTATTCGATTAATCATCTGCTGTATATGTATAAAAAACTGTTTTGCTTATGTCGTTATAAAGAAATATCGTGAAAGATATACATAGTTAGTGACAGGATTTTTTTTAATGTACAAAATATATACAATCCTTCATGCTATGATAATGAACTACTTCGACGTAGGTAGTGAGCGAGATAGGGATACTATTCGAAGAATGACAATAATGCCTTTGAACCCTCACAGCTGTATCGTCAGTTATTAACCGCCGAGATTAAAACCAATAGTTTAGTAAGGCTTGGCAATGCAGTGGCTAATTAAAAAGGGATGTGGTGTTAATGAATAAATACACCAGGCAAACACTAATGGCCCTGAGCATGTTTGTAATATCCTTGTCTTACTAGAAATTTACAAAATAGGTAATCACAGCTCGTTCAACGTTACAACGTTTTAGGCTGCAAACTGGACGGCAGCGACAGCGAGAGCCACAGCGGCGCGGGCAGCGACGCGGGGAATCTGGGCCGTTCTCGACGCTAGCGGGCAGCGGAGCGAGTTGTCGCGGTTTCATACAAACTCAATACTTTCTATTGCTGTCGCTCTCGCTATCACTCTCGCTGTAGCTCACGCTGTCGCTATCACTGGCGTCCAGTTTGCAGTATAAAGGCATATCTAGATGGTAGTATCTGAAGTCAGCCGGCTCTAGATAGAGACTATCAAACTTCAGGTCAATAGATAGACACAACTGCTTTTCTTAAGTGGTGATTTAAGTTTAAATTATTACGTGTTTAGTCGGATTTTATAGCGTGTAATTATACTTACATTTAAACTCAATGTTATGTTGCTTTTACAGATACAGACACTTTACAACAGCATGTATATGTATGAGTGACTGATAAAATGTTTAATTGAACACCATTAAATTTGCTGAAAAAGTTAATAATTAATAAAATAATAGTAAAATTTTAATAATCAATCGTGAAAACATGTGACAATTTTTTCAGTCACCAAGCATTGGCCAAGGTTTCGCTTGCGCTTTGAGAGGTCTTGAGTTTGCCCAACCAGAGAGCAATTTGATAAACATACAACCGACTTCCAAAAAGAGGAGGTTCTCAATACGTGTGTAGTTTTTTTAAAAATTATTAATATAAATTTTATCGAAATCGATTAAGTACTTCATGAAAAATTTTAAATTTGTGAAAATATATGTATATAATACGGAAAGATGTACATTGACGAAATTATACTTCAGCCAAAGTTTTGGACGAGAAGTCGGTTTATTTAATGCTCTGCATTTGTTGATTATTTGGAATACATATTAGAGGAACATTATTACATCTGTCTCTTTTTTAATTAGGCGCTGCAATAAGTTATAAATAGTCATCCATCTAAAGTTTAATATCTGACTTTATTCGTAGCAATAAATTTAAAACAAGAATCACCATTTTGTAGAAACATAACAAAACGAGATAATAAAGTCGTAAACTTAATGTTTTGAATGAAACATTTAAATTTAATGATCAGTCTTTACAAACAAGACAAATTTATCAATATATATAAAACTGTTCCGTTACTGACTGAGTGACTGAGTGACTGAGTGACTGACAGACAACGTACAGCCGTAACTACTGGGCGTAGAGAGCTGAAATTTGGAACATACATTCTTTAGGAGATGGAGGGGTGCACTAAGGAAGGAATTCCCGAAATTCCCACGGGAACGGGAAATATAGGACTTTTTAGTTTGTATGAAAAATCTTATTCCTTAAGTGCACCGATGTGAAACTTGATATAAAGGTTCCTCAATAAGTGTCTGTTTGTATTATGGAAGGAATTCCCGAAATTCCCACGGGAAGGGGTTGGACTTTTTAGTTTGTATGAAAAATCTTATTCCTTGAGTGTACGGATGTGATACTTGGCATGAAGGTTCTTCAAAGAGTGACTGGTTGTGCTACGAAAAAAATTCCCGAAATTCCCACGGGCACGGGCACGGGAAATATATATGATTTTTAGTTTGTATGAAAAAAACTTATTTCTTGAGTGCATGGGTGTGATACTTGGTATAAAGGTTCTTTCAGTGGGTGTCTGGTTGTATAGTTTCTGAAATTTCCACGAGAAGGGTATTTAAGCGCATACGAAGTTGCGGGATAAAGCTAGTTGATTATATTTCCTGTGCTACTATACAAGTATATAAGTCATTATTTTGATCTGAGACTTTGTGATCGATGGATGCACTTTATTTTTTTGCAATGGCCAAAGAATGCCGATTAACCTTTAATGTAGATACAGCACATATTTTGTAGCCTACTTGTCAACGCTCAACGATCGTTAATAAATATTTACTGATAGGTACAAGCGAGTTATAAAGTTTATTTCAATAAAACATTACCTTTATTTGTTGGCAGTATGAAATTTCCTGCGGTGTTGAGTTTACTTTTTCAAGATTTATATTGAGGTCTTCTTTCCTTATTTATTATTAGTGGCTTCTACATAAAATATAATTTATAGTCTTCATTTACACTTGCAACCAAAGTTAAGGATACTCAAATAGATTTTGTCAAGATGAAAAGTACCTATATATTTTGATATGGTGTTTGAATTTATAATTATTTTAATTTGAAATATAAGTGTGCTACTAACATAGTGTTAAGTTCTATTTTGTAATACTAACAATTCGGCCAGGATCTCATAATAAATAACTTTATTATTATTATATCTTTGTTTGATATACATTGCGATGAAAGAGATTAAGCTACGAGAAGGGCTCCCGCAGCCGCAGCAGCGGCTGGCGAAACGCCATAAACCTGGTCAGCTATTATATAGTTAACCCTAGACAATCCCGGCATGGTGAAAAGTCAAACGTTAAGTCATCGAAATAACGATGGTCATAATGCATGCACATTCTATTTCTCTCATTGAAAATCAGAACAATTGCCATTTAAGTAACAACCAATTATTGAAGTTAACGATCGGTAAATGTCGATATCAAATGTAAAAGCATTTGTTGCTGCAATGTTAAATTGAAGTTATCTCACAAAGTCTACGCGACTTCGGTCAATTTCTGTACTGATTAGATTAGGGTTTCGGCAATTTTTGTCATACAAAAGCTACGCAGTTCAGTTTGCACTTTCACTCTAATGGTCCTTTTGTAAATACGCTACCGGGTACTGGCAGACAATACCGAAATTATTTAGCATATTTTAAACAATACTCCTAAATCAGATTGAGAAAACCTTCAAAGCCACTTTTTTTTTTTAATGATAAGTGTGACTTTTTTAAAGGACCTTCTACCGTACATATTTCCACATTTTTCATATTACAAATACTTAGTTAGCTTAAATTTCTATATTTAGAAAAAAAAAAACTAAAAGCTATAAATTGACGTTCTATAAAACCATTCTTGTTACAGAATAATACAAATTTCTATTCCCATAAAAGCTTAATGTCGATAGTCACCCAGCTACAGAATTCCTTAGAATCTGACCACAAGAGAGTTGCCGCAAAAATGTTGACCCAAATGCAGTCAATTTGCCACATTTGCGCACATTATGTCTCCGTGCTGGCTACTAGGGATGTGCTGTTTCCATTTGTCAAATAAAATCAGTTATGTTTTTATTAAATAATATTGATATGTTTGTGGAATGATAATAAATTAACGCAGGGAACCTAGGGTGGGGCCCAGCTGTGGACAACTCCCGGCAGCAGTATAATCTGATATATTGCTGAAAATCTCAATACTCCTGACTGTAAAGTTGAAAAGTCTTTATGTAGTTGGAAAACCGATTATCTCATCTTTCCAGAACAAAATCGAGTTAAAATAGAAAATAAAAAGGCGTCAAAATCGGGTTGAATAAATCTTTTATATGTTTATAATGTATCATGAAAAGTTAAGACAAAGTTGTATAAAAAGGTCTTTAGAATTGCTCCAGACAAGTTTTCTTTTCATTACCGGGAAGATATGCCTATAGAATCTTATGCAAGTAATTTTCTTTTTTTGCATTAAGACTTTTACTTTTAAGTACTGTTGCTGTAAGCTAACTTTCTTTTTGATATTCCCTTTGAACTCGAGCTAAGCTTAAACTCATTCGTATTCGAAAAGCTCAGACTTCTCTTCAGATCTCTGTTCAAATATCATATTCTTACAGGTAAATGTCGTTTTTCTGGTTCGTTTTTTGTCGCCTTTGTTGTAGTAGCGAACAACACTAGTCTGCTGATTACCACAAAACAGTAGCAAACAGTCGCGCCCCGGGGAAAGTTACTGTCACTGTCGCGGAACCAACACAAATGTAAATTGACCACTCAAACACGCTAATCCATGTGAAGATCCGTATGAAAAACTTGAGATAGCCCACGATGAAGCACTTATTTAAATTGCATACAGTTTATTTTGTATTTGGATAACATGAATATCTTATAATTAAACTATTATGTCCGATCTTTTATCATTCTAAGATGTGTTCGTTTTGATATGTTGGTGATGTAAACATCATTATCATCAGCTTGTAGATGCCTTCTGCTGGCTAAAGGCTTCCCAAAAAGATTCCTAATACACTTATTACGGTCAGCTTTTACCAGTGACCTTGACCAGGCCGTCGGTTCATGTTGCCAACTCATACTCTGTGCCCTGGTCCCGTCATTTGAAAACCTTACAAACCCAAAGGCAAGTTCTGCAAGCTATTGCCAGTCTGCCCATTGACTTTTCAATCCTTCTGGATTTCGGTTTGCTGAGGAATCTCATAGATTTCCAAAGGAAAGCGTCAAAGATACCCCTCTCCATTGCCCATTGAGTGACTCTGAGATCCTTTAAAATTCTCCACGAAATCAATAAACGCACTTTAATTCTGACAGAGTTGAAGTATCCTGTGATAGTGTATTTGTCAATCATGCTTGCTTAAATATTAAAACTTACAAAGCACTAGAGTTCTAGAGTTATGTTCAGCGCTGAAGTAAGCTTATAAAATAAAAGCATTATTACGATCATAGCTTGATAATTTCATCTTTATTAAATAGCTTTCAGTAAGAAAATGGTTAAAAGATCACACATGGCACAGAATCGCCTCCAGCGTTCTGTGCCATGTGTGATCTTTCGTGTTACGGCATCGTAAGTAAGTGAAGACAAGGCCAAGATAAAATATGCAAGTTTAGGGACATTTCTTCACTTTTAAGAGCTGAGTAGGTATTACTTGTCATCAAAGCAAAGAAATCAAGTAAACACTAATGATTCAACACACAAAAATATATAGCTGACGAACTCAATATTTGTCTTTATAAAGTTCTTTGAAGAGGCAAATCGTCAATTATTAACATTAATTTTTGGCAGTAGTTATCGTCAACTGAGATAAGTCATAAATAGACATTAGTAGGAAAAGCAAAAATCTGTGTGTGAACGTAAGCAAATAAAGCACAAGTTTGTATTTGAATAACACCTCGCCTGTTTACCTAAACATAAATCTGCTCAAGCAATCAATGTTTGTCCAAAATCAATTTGCAAAACTACAAAGTTTTAACCTGTTCTGCTCACAAACATTAAAATTAACTATAAGAACGGTATTTTAACCTTTCTTTTAATTATACGACGAAAACCGTTAACAGAATAAATATTTACCTCTGATGGTAAGAGGTATCATACTTAATTATAGCTGGTAGGATTGATTATGCCTTTCCAAGTCAAAGGTAAACGATCTCAATTCAATCAAACAAGAGTTTGGTCAAACTCGTGGCTAGTACACCAAGAATTTTCACCGATCACAAAAGACTCTTCACCTCCCCGATAAAACTCTGATAGATGCAACTTGAGTTTACAACAACAGACAAGTCTTATCTAGTTTTGAGGGACTCTAATAAATAACTCAACCTACGAAGAATTGTAATGGCTCATCGCAACATGATTCTGGACCGATGCAACAATTCAATACTTTTAGCCGAGTCAAAAGAACACTTACTTGGTGACACTTGGTATGTGGCGGTATTGGACTTGCACCATGCAGGAAAATATTATTACAGACAACAAGCGGTAAACTTCGTATCAACAGTGATATTTCATACTTACTAATATTCTAAATGTGTAAGTGTGGATGGAAGTTTGTTCCTCAATCATGGCAAAACGGCAAAATGGATTTGGATGAAATTTGGAATTATGACAGTGTAAAGACTTTTTATAACGATAGTTCGCAGGATTTGAAATCGCTTTCAATGTTTTCATGTATGAATTGTTTATAGCTTAAAGTATATATATGTACATATAACTTTATGAGACAATATAATATTATTTGATTTATAATTATTTGTTATTTTATGAATTAATACTTCTTGGTCATATATATTTTACACCTCGGTTAACATTAAACATTATTATTGTTTTATTACCACTTAAATCAAAGTAATAGGAATTGAATTGAATAGTTCACAGAACTACTTAGTTTTATTATTTAATAATAACTGTTATTGAAATATTCTTTTTTATTGATCGTAAACGTTTGAAATACAAGATATCTTAAAATAACGACGAAATAATAGAAATCCTTTGCATAAAACAATTTAAGTACGGAACAGATACTTTTAGTCAGTATCAAAAAGCTTTTTTATGTATCACCAGATAATACTGAGCCTACTCATTTCAATACAGGTTAACCTCAAGGATGATAAAATCTGTTATGTCACTTTCATATAAGAAAGAGAAAATTCAGGTATTCCAGGGCGGTAGTGATAAATTAAATCATACAGGTTAACTGGTGGGTCACTTTCGAAATTTGAGGACACGATAGTTCGAGATCGCACATGAAGAGAAAAAATAAATATTAATTATTTACTGAGTAAACTTAACCGAAAGTTAAAGAATCCATGACGTCATACATAAAAGTTGGGATGCATTTATTCTAAAACGTATTATTAAAATTTAAATACCTGACACCAGTCGAATTAATAGGTAATTGTTCAAATCCTTATTTAATTACAAGCAAAAATCTTAATTCATTATTATCTATGTAGTCCAAAGCCTACGTCGTTGTTTTTTACAAACATGTCTGTCAGGGTTTTATGTAGATAACAGGCGTTTGAGTGGTTGTCAATCGATTATTCAACCGAGAGTATTGACCGAGTGTCGATTAAATTACAGGTTGATCGAGGTATTGATTAGGGCTGTCACCGATTAAATATTATAATCGTGTTATTATGTTTTTTTATGCACTCTATCGGAAATAGTCAAGTGGCAAACCAACTATTTTGGAAATTTTGGAATTGAGAATTTAAAGTAACCTGGCGCATTGGTATAAGCTGCTAATACGTAAATCGACGGAGCAAGATAAAGTGTGAAAAAGTGGGTCTAAGTATTTATGTATATACGTATGTATTTATACTCTAGGGTCCATCCTAGTTTGCTACATGGTATCCTATTCCCGTATAACAAGATTTGCTTAGTTTAGGGCAATGTCGTTGGTGTGATTGTCTGGGTATTTTATTCAATACTTATTTATTATTATTATAAAGCGCGATACAATCCGGTTACATATTTAAACTTTTATTATATTGTTTTTTTTTTAAATAATTTTATCAATATTAGCTCATTGTAAAACAAAAAGATATTTCACTGATTATGGGATCTACAGTAAATAGATTTATTTATTTATTTATATATAGTTCACCTACGCAGTGGTCACCAAAACAAGGTTTTAACAAAGAACATATGGCATTGTGATACAATTCTAGCGCCACCACACTTATAGGTGAAGACAGCATGCAGTATAGTTTTGCGAATAGTAACAATTAAATAATAGAACAGAAAAAAAAATTACATATTGATTTAAAAAAAAAAATACAAATTGATTTTAAAACATAAGCACAATTTTTTTTAAAACATTGGTCTTCAAAAATAATGAAAACACTTAAAATAAAAAACGAATAGGTCAAATTAATAATAAAAGTAAAATTATCAATGTCAACGTTGTAAAAATACGGGGGAAGAATAATGAGAAATGTATAAAATATTACAAGTCACAGTGAATTCGGATGTAGATAGGTAGATAAACCAAAGCGTTTCGCTACAACTTTATTGGATCTCTAAAACTTTTTACACCTGCCACTTTGATCCTCATTATCGATTTTGCATCGATTTGCGTTCGTTAGAAACTATCATCATGTGTGATTAATATAATTTTAGGTGTCGGTTGTTTTATTAACTGATTATTCGCCTGCTGTGATGGGGGCAGTGACCTTTTTGACGAGGAGTTTCTTCTAAAATGTTATTTACGTTTTTAATTAGCTATCATGCTTTTTTATCTATGAAAGTTATTAATTTTTTGTTTTTATTTGATACTTTAGCTAAAGCACCTAATTTAATTGAACATTTATTTTTGTAAAATCTCTGCATTACTTTCAAGCTTGCCTTTTTGTGTTGTTGTAATTTATTTTTTGTGAAATGGCGTAGAGCATCTGGATCCTCCTGATTTGAGTGGGTTCTTAAATAAGTATCTATTTCGAGTTATATGCACAAGATATACTACGTCACGATGACTAAAAGTAACACTGCGTTTTTAAGGCGGACTAAATAGAAATCATAGTGGGTATGGTAGTAAGTAATGTGTATTTTCTCGGTCAATGCAAGAAATAACATCTCCGCGAGGTGACCAACCCCTGCTCGGTGGCAGTAATTATCAAGTCAAACTGGGCTGCCAAATATGTCATGTATTTTATTTATAAACAGTCAGTTCATTCTTTAACCCGACTGCTTCCAAATTCTCCTCATCTACACTTTCCATCAGGTGAGATTGAGGTCAAAAAAGTAATGAAAATGAATAAATAATATAGTCAAATGATTATAACACTTGCTAAACCTTAACTATGTGACTTTGTAACGTAGGGCTTCAGATTTCATTGATGATCAGGATGTGACTTTGCAACATGGGCTTTGAGAGAATATCTATTCTATTAATCAAACAACGAAAAGACATGTTCAGTTTAATTGTTATTCTATGATACCGTTGTTACACTAAGATAGATTTCTGTAGTTACATTTTCAAACAGTAAAACGTTGAACGTCCCGATGAAGTATGCAAGCAAACCCATCCCTGCTACACGTTATACAGGGTGTCCCGCCAACCCTATATAATACCTTCACGGAGGTATTCTAGTAACCATAAGGATTACAGAAAAAATATAAATAAAAGAAAAATTCGAAATTTAATTCGAAATTTCCGAATTTTTAAATTTTTGTATGAAAGCAATAAATCTCGATTTTTTTTCGATTTTTAAAAATGACAGGAGAGACCCATTTAAATATCACTCGTTGCATTCAATTGATCAATATAGTCCAATACCTAAGTATTATAAATAGCGAATGCAAGTCAATCGATTACCTTGTATGCAAAATAAAAATAAATCTTATTTACCTCACCAGAAGATGATACAGTGCTGTAACTAGTATTATAGAATGTATGTAGTATGTAGAATGAATCAATAAATCAACAGTTAATGGCATATTTTTATTCAATACGATGCTTAAACTTTTATAATCGATTTATTTATCGACTATAGTCCTTTATCGGTTTGGTTTTATATCGCAGTTCATTAATCAGATACCTGCATGTACATACACAAAGGTATACTGTGTTGTATGCGTCTGATTTTAGTGGACTCTAATAAAGCTATCAAATAAACAATTTGGTTTTGGAAAAAGCCTGTGTCATGTGATATTTTGTCCAGACTTACATTACCTATGGTATAGATATTTTAATCAGTCTAATACTAACAACAATGAAACTTCGGGCTTGTGTTATGGATACCAAAAAGAACCTACCAGTAAAAAGAAAAATTTGTAACTGGTTTGGCTGCATAACTGACATTCTTCATACAGAAATCAAAATAAAATGATTCCTGAAATTGATTTAAAACTTAAATAATGAAGAACGTTACCTGACCATGCTATAGTATACGAAACTTTTTTGAACTTTAAAATTAAATAATACCAAAGTTTCAGTTTCTTATGAATACAAAATTATTTTGGAAAGGTTACAGCTCCAAATATTTAATATTGATAAACTTCCACGCTGGACTGGGAGCGAAAAAAAAAACATAGAATGTACCAGTTGCTTCTCTTCCCGGACATACTGTAAAAGTCAGTTAAGGGACAGAGGTATTTTTTGGTATTTTTGTGGGCGATAGGCTGACCCCCTGTCACTGCAATAGTCTCTCTCCATCATTATAATACCTATAAAGTCAAAAGTCATATCAGATGGGTTTACCTATAGCCTCTGGTGTTCTGCCTACCCATGAGGGATACAGGCGTGAAGTTATGTATGTATGCATTGATAAATCTAGTTCTTAATATATAACGCAGAAGAACATAATTTATTTGCTTTAGAAAATATAACCAAACGGTTCTATGGCTGTTTATATTTATTTATAACTTAATTTTCCGTTATCTAGTTTCCATATCTGAGTTGTCAGTGAATGTTAGAAATATAAATTAATGTATTAATTGTTATTCATTTCAACGCACTTGTCATCGAGTCACCTACCTTATTACACTTTCGCCTCTGGTTTCATATGCAATTAATTCAAATACTAGATTACTAACTCAATTCTTAATTAGTTGCTGATAAAATGTATAACCTAGCCAGTGGCGAGTTTACATAAATAACTAAACTTCTAGTATGGAAACTTGGCCACGCTATGAATGGAAGTATTATTTAAATGAGGTTTTAAATAATCTGTAGATAGTACGGAAAAGTACAATTGTTAGTTTAGTTTCAATAAATTTTGCGAATGTAGACCTTTTGTATTGAAGGTTCCATCATATACCTAGTTGAATAGTTTGTTACTTTCATGCTTGAATGAAAGAAACACATAGAATGTACCAGAGAACAAATATAGAGTGCTTCTCTTCCCGGACATACTTTATGTTGAGGGACAGAGGTTTTATTGACGGTTTTGTGGGCGATAAGCTGTAACTGCAATAGCCTGTCTCCATCATTATACCTCAAAATTTTGTCAAACGTGACATCAAATGGTTTTGTAGCCTCTGTTGTTCTTGCCTATCCCATAAAGGATACAGACGTGAAGTTATGTATGTACGTTGTTTTGTTTGTTTGATTGACCGCTCTTATCCCTGAAAGTACCTTTCGGATGTGAAGGTTTCACTAAATCACGAAAGGCCTAGAAGATCATAAGCTACGCGTTTAAAACCACTTGAAGC
This sequence comes from Stenoptilia bipunctidactyla, assembly GCA_944452665.1. Classification (NCBI taxonomy): domain Eukaryota; kingdom Metazoa; phylum Arthropoda; class Insecta; order Lepidoptera; family Pterophoridae; genus Stenoptilia; species Stenoptilia bipunctidactyla. Next base: position 16,755,212 of record OX101730.1, read on the forward strand.
TGCGAGTGTATGCTAAAAATGCATATATAGCAATAAGTAAATGGTGTGCTTTCCTAATTAAATTATAAGTGTGAATTAAAAGGACGAATTAATGTTTCATCAAAGTGAATTTGAAGAAACGCTGTTTGATTTTGGGGATATACAGGGTTTTTTGGAAATAAGAATATTCTTCGCGAGTGATCATTTAGTACCTAACGTATATAAATTAAAGAACTTTATCTTTTAGTTAAGCTTTTTTTTTAATATCTCTAGTACATCTAATATGGTTTATAACTTTGTAAAACAAAACGAAGTTTCTGAAATGTATTTACGTCAAACAAAAATTCCAAAGAAATATTTTCCGACAGGTTTCTCTTCTCTATTTTACTTTTGATGTTAAACTTGAGGTAACTTACTAATAACTTAAAATAAAAACGACGTTTTAGCAGCGTTTTAAGCTAACTTCCTCAGTACCTACTTAAGTTAAATTAAGTTGTTAATATTATTTATTTAAGTACTACTTCTTTAGAGGTTTCAGTAAGAAAACTAAACTGAACTGGTCATAACATAACTAAGTTAGAAGGTAGTTCTCTGGAGTTCCGTCTTACTTGAGGAACATGCCGCAGCTTATTTAAATCAGCTGTTGAATAAGTTAGATACATTAGATATATATACATATATTATTAGTACAGTCAACTATCAAGGTGGTCACTAGTACGTACCTAAATTGATAATTAAAATAAAATGAAATCCCCAGACAGCTGAATGAACAAAGAATCTGAACTGCAGTTGCACTACACCTTTAATTAACAAATAATATATTTTTAAATCTAGAACGTTTCATATACCTATTTGTAGATTTAAACTTAGTTTTCGATTTAATTGAGTACAGAAAGACCTTTTTTACTTTATTTATTTTTGCAAGTAAAAGCTTTTTCGTAACTGCAGTATATCAGACAAAGAGACTTTGATAAAATCGTTTGTAAAATCTTCCAACTTAACACTTTTGCAGTACATAGGTACCTACATAAACCAAACAAAGAAATCTCACTTTCTTATAAGCCTCCACTTTCATTGAGGTGATAGAAGGTAAACGTCACATCCTTAGTATTTAATTAACCCTTAATTAATTATGTATAAAAAAGGCGCTGATAATTTTACACTATAACCACAAACTCAGGTTGTGATAAATTCCAAAAAGTCTTGCAGTAAAATATGACTCCGTGCAATTAAGAAACTAGCTTGGTTAGCATGCTAATGATAATCATAATATACTAATTCTGTTTTATTTAACTTTATTACTATGCCCACTTTTTATTGGTGGCCGGTTTATATTGGAGTTACTGGGCTTAGAACAAAACTAGCCCTTTAAACATATCGATAGAAATTATGTATCCACAAAAAGACTTTACTACTTAAATACCTATATCAACAGTTTTAAATTTCACGATTTGGAAACGCGAATTGTTATCTTATCTTACAAATTTTACTTATATTATAAATGTCAGAGTTTGCATGGATATATGTATCTATCTTTGTTCCTCAATCACGGCGGAACGGCTCAATGGATTTGGATGCGATTTGAAATAGTAATAGAGTCTGGATTAGCACATAAGTCAACTTTTTATCCCAATATTTCCGCGGAATTTGGGCGGGTAAAACCGCACGAAACGGCTAGTAAATTTATAAGCTGTAACTTAATCGCATTATATTTATTAGCTGCGTAGAGTCTGAAGAATAGCCCTATCGCACCGGATAACCGTTTAGCAAAAGGAGACTTATCCTGTGGCCCCACTCGGTTGTACGACCCCATCAGGATCCGTCTTTTTGCATTTACCTCGACTTTTATTAATATTAAATACATGTAGTACAGTACTCCCAAATTGATAATACACATGCAGATTTTCGCTAATTGTCGTATTCCCTGAAACACACGAATCATTAAATCGTAAGAGCCCTAAACAATGCACTTGAATATTGCACCTTTTTCGAAAGAAATAGGAGTCAATATCATGTATACACGATCAAAAAAAATTCGGGCGGAATTTCACAAACATTTAAGTTTCATTAATATTTCTAAAAATGTTAGGTATACTGAAGATTAAGCTCCATAATAACTTCCTTTCCTACTCAGTTCTTAACTCTATTTGCAATAGTTTGCGCCTAGAGATAAAAAAAACTAAATATAAATACCTATAATAAAATGTAAATCTGTCATAACTCTTTAGATCCAATTTACAATTCAACTGAAACCTTTTACAAATAACAATAATTTTAAAATTATCAAAATAGTTTAATCTTTCGATACATTACATACCATACAAGAGTAAATAAATAAATAAATGAATGTCATATATATTTATATGCAATATGGACGATAAATAATATCGGAATCCAAAACAATCTGCAGAAATAAATTGAACAGATGTTTCAGAGTTGCAAAAAGAGGTGAGACGGAGAATAAATATAATATAGTTTGTAGGAATGCTACTGGCCCACTATGATAACCTTGGGATTAGTACGTGACGAGCTGCAGAAGAAAGCGATTTTGAAAGCTCTGTTTGTGTTAATAGGGTTTAAATATTTTTGTAAGGGATTTGAGAGTTTTAATGCTGATTCTTTATCCTTTATTTTGACTTAAAAATATCACGAAAGTTTTTGAGGACTGTCGATTGATTATCAACGGTATTATTTTAAGTTATTAGTAAGTTAGCTCAAGTTTAACCTTAAAAGTAAAATAGAGAAGAAAAAACTGCTGTAAAGGTTTTCCTTAAAATTAGGTTGCATTACACGTAAATTTATTTCAGGTACATAGTTTTGCTTTCTTATTAGCACTGACATAATCAGAACCAACAAATAAAGTTCTTCTATTTATATAATATAAGAAAACTTTACTAAATGATCATCCGTAAACAATATTCCTATTTCTAAAACAAAATCTCCTTAAATATTACAAATCATGTAATACACAACATTTAAAATATAAACCATATATTTTGACAAAGAGGTATACAAAAACAAAACTTTAATATATCTTTTCAACCGGATTCATCGCGATTAAACCGAATAAACCCGATTAAAACTGTTTTATTTTAAATTATTAATCGTGAAAACTTAAAACAATATTAAATTAACCTATCCGCTTCCCTTATGAACAAAACCTGAATCTAATAACCACAATACAGCCTCTACCTGTTGTTACACCGTATATTACGTTCGGCATAAATTCACACCGAACACAGTAGCTAAATCAAACGTACCCCGCATATAATATATGTGGTAATACACTGAGGGTGTAATTTACACTAAATAATAGACTACACATATGTTCCACGATACATTACTTTACGCTATTCTTTGAGATACTTTACGAGTGAAACAAGTAAAATAAAAAGTTAAGTAAAGCTATTAAGTGAAGTGCTGTGTAGGATCGATTTCTTGCAACAATTTATATATTTTTTAACCTATGAAGATAGTTTATCCTAGTGATGTTGAAGACGTGAAAGTATGCGAGGATGGAAAATTGTTTGAAACTCTTTTATACTGAATTAGTTTGACTTTGATAGATGACAGCTGATTTTTGCTGACAGCCTGGAAGAGCTCAAAAGACACTTATTATCCTAATATACTCCCAGAGTTGGGTAGTGTAAGATGTTGCCGAATTAGAATTGATAGCCTAACTCCTTAGATAGCCTATTTCCTTCATCATCATCGATACTTACTTGTAGATAACTTAAACATTTCAACTCGACCTTTCACTTGTTTATTGGACTGATAAATCTTTGCAAGAACACACAATCAGTAGTGAAAGAAAACTGTTTGCAAGATAATTTCAATGAGCAAATATTCTGGTGTGTCGCCTTTTATGTGACGCCTTTTTTAGGTTTTTTCAAGATCATTTTAGGTGACAAACGATCAAGCAAGTTATCTGGTATCAAGTCATAACCAAACTCATCGATTCCGCAATGGGCATTGTTAATTTTTTTACCTATTATTTTTATTGTATTATATTAACCTATTTTATTTTAATTTTATTTTTAAGTGTGTCTTTAAATTTATATTGATTTTTTAAAATTAGTACGTAATGACGTCATCAGTGACATTAACTTCATGACATGTGTCAGTTAGTAAAACATTAACTGTTTCTGTGTGCTAAAGTCATGTAATGTCACCAAATGGATTGTAAACAACAACATTTCAAAAATTGATTCAAATCTTAGTCGATTTGATGCCATCAAGGTTAAATAAAGGTCAAATGTATTTCGTTAAAAATCTATAAAACCCCAATGTTTTTAAATGTTTTGAATCGACTAAATTAATCAGAAACCTTATTTCTCAAAACGGTATTTCATATGAAGTAAATAAAAAAAATGAACATTGCCTATTGCAGGGTCAAACTTTGTGGAATCAATTTTTCAGTGTTCACAATAAAACAGCGCTTATGCTGATATAATTTTTTTTCTATTATCACATCAAGTGAAAGTAACTGGTATCGACATACCTGTTTATACCTGTCAACCCAGTAGTTCGTCCAGGTATAGATGTTCTATGTCACGAAGTCCGTTTGGCTATGAATGTTGTCAAGCGTGCACATGCACATTGTTTTTGTGTGCGTAACCTCGAGAGCGCTCAGTGTCGATCGGGACACGGTCCGGATCAGTAGTGTGTTTAGTTCGCGCCAAATTGTTTCACGGAGTAAGGTCAGCATGGCAACAAAACGAAGAAGAGTTGTCCATAGTAAGGCAATATTTATTTATACGTTTTCGATTAAAATTTTATGCAAAGATATTTAATATAGCAATAGAAGTATTTATAAAATGAATATTTTTTTGTGTTATAAGATGTTTATATTTATTAATTATTTTGATTACATTTTGTTTTATCTCAATATTTTGATCTCGATTTTGAATTTATAATCAATGTACAAGATGATTCCGATGACAGCAAAACGGAATCGGAAATCGAAAATTTATCTGATAGTGATTGAAAATACTGAATAGTACTACTTGTTTCGTTTCCATTCTGTAACACCAATGCTTAATTAAATGCCTAACATCTTCTAAATATTTTTGTATTTATTGCAACCTAATCTAATTTATTTACAAAAAGTATATACTTTTAAAATCAAAATTTTATTTCGATTCTTAAATCGCGACTTGAAATATTATATTATTATGATTTATTTGCTAACGTTACTTACATTTACACACACAAGCGCGCTTGTCGGGATACGTCACTACTACAATCAAAGCCGAACGGACTTCGTGAAATAGAATATCTATAAATAATAGTCAACCCTATATCTGCACATTCTATATGTCTTATTCTTAAGTCTAGTATAAAATTTTCTTATTATCTTCATGTTGCAATATTTAACGAAAAATGATTTTAAAAAAATAATTAAAAATAGTCTGTCCAGGATTTTTTCAGTCAACCCATTCTTAGCATATTTTCTAATATACTAATTTTGTTCATCTTAGACTTAGACTATAACTTAAATTGTCAGCCTCAGTGGAAGTTCATTTTACGGCCTATCCAGAGTGCAGCAGAGCGGTTTGGAAACGCATACTAGCGGGACAAAGATACTTACACATATTTCTCAAAGCGGTTATCTAAAACACTAGTTTAGCCCTATACTAGGAAATGATTCGTTTTAAATAGATCGGATATTAGATGTGTTTTGCTTCATCAAAACGCATCGTAAAATGCTACTAATCTGAGTGACATCCGCTACTACGTTATTAGTAGTATTATTAAGTTAGTATTATTATTTAGTATCTTCCATGCTGGATTGGGAGTGAAAGAAAAACATAGAATGTGCCAGCTGTTTCTCTTCCCGGGCATATGTAAAAGTCAGTTAAGGGACAGAGGTTTTATTGACAGTCTTGCGGGCGATAGGCTGACCTCCTGTCACTGCAATAGTCTCTCTCCATCATCTCTCTCCATCATCTCTCTCATCAATACCTCTAAATTTGTTAAACGAGACCTCAGATGGTTTCATAGCCTCTGGTGTTCTGCCCATCCCGTAAGGGATACAGGCGTGGAGTTATGTATGTATGTAGTATTTATTTAGTAGTATTATTAGGTTATTTGTAGTAGTCTCAGTGCTTCAATTGCTTATTTCAACGCGTTCAGTTCCGGAAGTCCTGGGATCGATTCCTAGTTTTGCTAGAATTAGAATTATATTTTACAATAATTCGGATCTTTGTGTATACCTAGATGCGCCCTTGTTTTGATGTGTAGTCTAATGGTGCATACAGATTGCTAGTAATGTTACATTCTGCGCAAGTTGTGTATTTGGACGTGTAGTGCGCAGAATGTTACATTGCAAGTTCCATTACCGCAATCTGTACGCACCATTAGGTACAAACAAATTGAGGCTTTCTAATTGAATTTTATTATCTAGTTACAGCCAACTATTTAACTTTTTATCAAAGTCTCAAATTAAAGTATATAAATAAAAACTTTTTTTGTTTTTGGAAGAATAAACATTACATACCTAATTAGTGAATCAGTTTCGATATATGTATTTTTATTTGTAGGTTATGAAAAACCTTTACAGACCCAATTTACGAAGTTTGCGAGTCACTGCAACTACTTAGGTGTTGTTTCCTATTAACAGTTAACGTTAGATTTTAATTGTTAAGAAAGCAATAATTGACTTTAAGACTATCGGTTCCTTGAAAAATTTTTAAGACCACCCAGTATGAGTTTTTATTTCAGTGTCGCCATCTATGTATGGAAGTTCCGTTATTTATTGACTAGCATGAATGCAGAACGACAAACATCAGATCATTAGCTAATACCTATTTATAATTATAATTAAAGTTACAGTATAGCTTATGTCGATGCGATAAGAACATAATTAGAACGTACCAAATGGTGTCTTTTTCTAAGTTGATGGCAAAGGCCGCTGTTTTAAATTATATTTTTTTTAGTTTAGGTATAATATATTTAAGTTTTTTACTGAAACGTTGTGTTAAAATGTACAAAAATAGGTATTTGTGATAAGATCCCGTGAAAACGCCGTTTTTTTTAACCTCTACTTTCAAAGTAAGAAATATTGATTACAGTTAAAAATAAGTAATTAAATCTACCCAAAACTGAACGCACTTTATTTAAGAAAGTTAAACTAACAACCTATTTCACTTAACGTGGTTTAAAGTGTAAATGAGTATCTAACTTTAAGAATAACCCACCTTATGACAAACCCTTAAGAGCCTGCATTTAAGTCCACCATTGAATCTTACTGACCCAACGGATACCCGTTCTATGATCGCTGTGCTGTCCATTGCTACTTGGATTTACCAAAATTTTGGGCTACGTCCGTGCCTTTGGGTTGCTTGTAAATCTCATGACTTCTTGTAAAAACTGTGTCCTTTCTACTACCTGTGAGGTGAGCGATTTTTTTTATCTATTACATTATTTTGGGCCCCTTCATAACAATTGTTCGTAAGAAAAACAAAATCGCATTTTGCTAAGACGTTTCGCTCGGAAATAATATCTTACTATTTCACTCAGCCTCCAAGCCGGATGTTTTCTTTCAGAAAAATAAATAAATTAAATTAAATTAAAATAAAAAATAAATAAAAGGGCAAGCAAAATATTTGAAAGCTTTTAAAATATTTTGCGTCCCATTTTTTCTTATGGCCAAATCAATTGATATTAATTCAAAAACCTATTAAACATATTTATACTAACTGGTTAAAAAACTTTACTTCTTTAATACTTTCTTTTTACTAATACGAGAATTTTACGCTGAAAGTTGCGTTAAAATTGGAGATGAATGTAGTTTTTAAAGGATTATAATTTCACAATATGGGTATACATTATGTTGGCTGGCAACAAGCTTAATAATCGACGAGAAAAACGATACTTATCATAATCATTTTTTAGTATAAGACCGAATAATGAAGCTATGAGGCTCTGAAGTTAGTATGGAAAAATGTACGTAATGGGCAACCTCAAAACTATAATTACCGAATTAGCTAAACGGACTTAAAGTACAGTTAATTGATAGCAGGAAGTTTACGGCAACTTTATGGCTTTCGAGGAGTTATGTTGCGGAAATAAATAAAATTAACCGCGTCATATAAATGTTGATCATTAATTATTTTATTACTTAATTGTTTGTAGGTGTAGTTTATTCGACTGCTTCTGCGATTGGGCCCACTAGACTGATGTCCCATAAGGACCAAACAGTGAATTCAAAAAAAATATTATTTTTTGTTCTGTGATACGTCCCATTGACCTTATTGTAGGAAATAATGAGATGAAGTACGGTCAGCAAGCAAAATAATAAGAATATCAATAAAAGACAAAATATTGATTCGTAATAAACATTCATATTAAAAATAATCAACAATAAAAATTAAAAACATGTTACATTTAAAACACTATAAAACTATGATGTAATAAAATAAAGTATGTAGGTATTGACAATTTTAATGTATGAGGTTATTTGTCTTACAATAAAAAATGACTTCCTAAAATTAAAAAAATCACAGTTCAAATAATTAAAATAATCACAGAATCAAATATTATCAATGTTTTAAATCAGTCATCATTGTCTATCATTGTCTATTGATTCGTAATAAACATTTATATTAAAAATAATCAACAATAAAAATTAAAAACATGTTACATTTAAAACACTATAAAACTGTGATGTAATAAAATAAAGTATGTGTAGGTATTGACAATTTGAATGTATGAGGTTATTTGTCTTACAATAAAAAAATTACTTCCTAAAATTAAACACAGTTCAAATAATTAAAATAATCACAGAATCAAATATTATCAATGTTTTAAATCAGTCATCATTGTCTATATAGATAAACAGTTCACTTAAACAAAACGAATATTCGCAGTAGGTTTGAGTTCTTACTTAGAATTCCCCGAAATACTTAACAATAAAATAAAACGTATATTCGGAGTAGCTTCGGAGCTTCTAATATTTTGTTTTATTCTAATGATTTTGTTTTACACGTGCAATACATGAATACATCCATTAAACTTTCTAAGTAACAAAGCTATGAACCTTATTTTTATTGTGCAAATTATTTTAACAAAGATTACAATATATTATGAAGCTTGAGTTCAATTGTTATTAAAATTAGACTCTACAAATGTATAATAACTTAAAACAATCCAATTGTCTAACTTAGTCACCCTAATAAAATAAAATAGATAAAAACATGTCTCTCACTCGAGATAGCCTGATGCAGTTGAACTTAAGTGCAAGTGAGACAGCGAATCGCAAAGTTTCGCAACGTTGCATTCATTCTTATTCTTTTATAGCAACCCGCCGTCGATACTAAGCGAGTCATGTTATATTTTTTTATTCTTTAATGCTAAATAAATTGTGTGGTTTTTTTTATTTTAAGATGATTAATTTGTAAGATCTTTTATTAATTTTTCTTACTAGTTTGCTTGCTGACCGTACTTGATCTCATTATTTCCTACAATAAAGTCAATGGGACGTATCACAGAACAAAAAATAATATTTTTTTGAATTCACTGTTTGGTCCTTATGGGACATTAATCTAGTGGGCCCAATCGCAGAAGCAGTCGTTTATTCTTTCGAAAATGGTTTTTGATAGTTTTTTCTAATAAGATGTACCTACTTTAAAAAAAGGAAGGGTTTTTTAATGTTTTAAGGATAGGATGTTTACCTTCAATGACACCTGATTGAAAGTGCGCATGAAGACAATGGTGGTACACGTCTAACAACGAGAAATCTATTTACTTGAAACTTAAAAATCTTGATTCAACTTCAAGCACAACTTAAAGCAAAACTCAATTCGAGCGGAACCAGACTCTAAGTAAATCTAAGTAGTTTAAAACACAAAAGCGGAATTTCAGGTACAGAAACTTCTGTGTAGGTACGTAACATTTTCTATTTTTACCTCATTGACAACAAAGTGCTGAAAATTTCCGACTTCTTTTTATTTTTATTTTTATTTAAGATAAAATAAAATAGTATAAGATGAGGTCGAAGATGATAGCACATCAATTTAGGAGGACTCAAATGTTCATGAAATATTGCCGTAACACATCTTCCCTGGAGAGGTGATATTCCAAGCCTTTGGTGGCTATTTTTATTTGCGTATTTATTCAGACCGACACTAATTTTTAATATGATTTATGTTATTTTATATTTTAATTTTTAAAATACGTTTCATTTGGGAACTTCCGGTATCCGTTTTGTTTATTTTCCCCCCAAAACTCCAAACCATCATAGGAACCGACATTTAGACAAAAACAAAAACACCTACAAAAAATATGTTTGGATGTTCAGCCAAAACCAAGCTCTTTCTTATAAAATTTCTTAAACACTTAATTATTAACTTATTAAAATATATAAAATACTTTATATTACTTAGAAATTATTCAATTACAGACATTAGAACAAAAAACTCTTTAACACCTATTTAATTGAAACGTAACTGTTACTTAATGATAGAGTTCTATTCTGATTTTGTGGCTAGATGGAATAAAAATATATTGAACTAAGTGTGGTGGATATTTCAGAAAGTTGCACTGAGCGCTTTGACGTTGCTTTTTGATTAGGGTCGCCAATATACCAAGGTTTGGAATGACCTGCCTGCGTCTATTTTCTTTGACCAGAATAGTCCTGGTACTTTTCGCGTCTAGTGAATAGGTTTCTTGTTACTAACTGTACCTACTTATTGTTGTTAACTAACTGTACCTACTGTTATACTTAGTCTTTTCGTTCAGTTACCACCAGGTGCCATGGAAGACAAACGTATGCGCTGTTTGATTTATAAAAAAAAATAAGGATCTGTTTTAACGAAATCTAAAGTTTAGATTCTAAAGTTAATTTTAATAATAATTGTAACATTCATTTTACTTAAGTATCGGTCATTATATGAGGATTTTGTTACCACCACAAATGACAGAGAGGACCATTAAATAAAACTGTATTTTTACAAACTGTAATGTTTTTGTGCAAATAAAATATTCCTTAATGCATGACAAATAAAAACGTTAACTACTTCCTTGACAATAAATTATTATTTCGTGCAAAAGTTTATTTCAACGAAATATATTATGTAGGTCTGCGTAAAAACCTCATCGGATTAAAACGATTACAAATATAACATGGAAAATTTTCGTGATTATTCTTAGAAGAAAGCATGACGAGTGTAATTATTGTTTGATATTATGACAAGATTTATAACAAACATGGTTATTTTAATCAGCTGAGTGTGCAATCTCTTGGTGCATCGACACGAGGCGCCTCCATTTAGGGTTCCTTAAAACTTCTTCAAAACTGCACATTGAAAAAGTAAATAAAGTATTATAGCGGTTATAACACGAGCAACAAAGCGCCATTTAAATCAAAAAAGTATTAGGTACTTAATATGCAACGGAATGCGAAAGTTATAGGTACATATTTTGTTGATATAATAAAAAAATATATGAAACATAAAAACACACTATTAAAAAACGTAGCCATGTCTAGCATATTGAAACATAGCAAAGTAAAATAAATTTATTATTACTATCCAACTAACAACTTCCATTTTAGTACTTCCTTATACATTGGTATAAGTCATCAACGTTTCTTTATACGGAACTAAATAAAAAATATATTTTTTTGCGCTTGACTGTCCATCGTTAACCAGCACCGCAGCTAAATGTTTGACACTGATTAACTGTCTTAGATGTGCTTTATAAAAACACGTAAAGTGTTTGATAAAATAACTTACCATTGAATTCATTAAATGCGAAGTAAATTAAAATTTCATACTTTTTTTTCACAATAAGTATGGGACTTTTGTCTTCCATAGCATCTGGTTAAAAGTGAGCATGAAGGAAGACTGTCGAGGAGGAAAGTGTGATGAATACCTACTGGTGATACCAGCCGTCAAGTCATGGAAGTTCGTATGTTTATTTCTGATATTTGTACATAATACACATGTTAATCCTTTATTAATTTTCCATGGCACATGTCCTTAATGAAACTTAATTTGGGCTAAGTAATATGGTGTGAATGTAAGTAATATTTCTTATCATAGTAATTCCACAGGATACATATATATTAGATTAAACTATAGGAAACAGCTACTATATCATAATAACAGCATGTAGAACACGCGATTTGTCGTCTAGCTTTCCTCAATAAACGCAGCATCTAATGCAATCAGGTACTTCACCTACTCGAATTAGGATAACTATATTTCAAAGATGGCTACTTCAAGTATTTATTTATTTTTTGAGCCAAAATACGTGTACTGCTAGATAAAGGTATCCTTTGAATGAAATAATAGTTCTATAATCGCTTGGCAAGGTGGTTTGCTGTTGCAACAAGAAGATATTAATTTAGGCAGAAAGACGCTCCTGCCCACTTCTTGTTTGCATGTAGTTTTAATAATAATAGTAATTTAAATCCTTAATTGTCAATCTAACACACAATAAAATGTATGAAAATTGTAAGAAAAGTAAAAAATAGGTACATCACATAAACTAGAATGGAGAGGAGAGACATTGAATACTGAAACCCGTGGTTAGTAAAAGTTTAACAACACATTAGAGTCAATATTTTTAACGGTTATTGTACCCTTAAATCTCACCTGCTGGTAAATGATGTTGAGGTTGAATATAAGATCATATACCTAATGAATAAAGATCATGTAATTTTGCCAAAACATATCACGGATATAACATATACTATCATATACGACCACTTTGGCGCTGTCTGGTGTCTATCTATTTATGTATTTATATTCTAGGTTCCCACTAGTTCGCTACATGGTATACTTTGGGGCCATAAGTTAGTGTGATTGTCTGGGGATATTATTTATTATTATACTATAGATTTATATGACAGGTGCTTCTTAGGCAGGCGAACCCTTTACCGACCCTAAGCCTGGTCCTAACAAGCGGATGTCACTCAAATTAGACGCATTTTACAACACAATTATCCAGCGGCACGGCGGTAGGGCTATATTCTATGCCGCACAATAAAAATCAATAAAACAGAAGTAATCAAATTAGAATACAGTAGTTTTCGCAATTAGCCCATTTTGAGGATACTACAAAAGGCAATTAACAATTAAAATCATCTTGTAAAGCAATCTGTAGAGTTGAATGCACTAACGCCTAATAAAACTAATAAATCATACAGATACAACCGAGTCTAAAGCGATCTATTACAAGAAACTAAAACCCAATTTATCATTGTAAACGTTTTTTAATTTCTTACACGTATAAATTGATTAGAAAAGTAATTATTCTAACTTCCGTCATTAGTTACGAGCGGATTATCTGTTATTTCAACTATCAAGCTGTAATCGATTAGTTTAAGACACGATAGTTTCGTATATTGTATCAACACTAGGTATTAAAATTAACGTTGCGACATATGTAGGAAGACCAAAAATATATTGTTCTTTGATGTTCATTATTGGTGTATTTGATATCTAGATAAATACGTTTTTGTACACGAAAGCAGGAAAATGAACCCTGGATTTATCTGATGATTTATCCAGTCACCCATAACTCAGGGTGTCCTAGTGTAGGGAATAGTGTGCTTAAACATATCAAGACAATTTTTATTCTGTTTGATTCCGGCACTAGCACTCTAGGCCCACAGCGGCCCTTGTCAGGGACTCTGACAGGCGTGGTATGAAACGATTAAGTTGATAGCTACTTAACCGAAATAAATCTATTTAGCACCTGTTCAGATTCAGGATTAAATAAGTTTCAAAGTAAAAGCAAAGTACGTTATATTTTTTTTTTGTTTTTCCGCCAAGGAAAGGTTTGGCACCCACTAAAGCAAGCTCTAGTAGGAGGAGGATGAATCCTGTTACGGATGAAAGGGAATGCTAAAGTTCTGCTAAGCCCAATCGCTAACAGGTATAGAGTACCCTGACAGTATGGGGACCGCAAGAGCGACCACGAGACTCCTCAGAACGCCTCCACTAAACATCCATCCCCCTTTACTGATCCGCCTTGGTGTAGGCCATTGATCATCATCGGGCTAGCATGCTACCGTCGACAACGATAAATCGGGCCTTTTATCGATATTTTCTTAGAATATGGTATTTAGTGTATGTAATTTATTAAGATTATGACATATTTGGTTCTGTGGTTTTAATCATGGTATCAAATCGAGTAATTCTATCTATTATGGTGCGCATAGTAGCTTACATAATAGGATAAAATAAAAAAAAAATATTTATCTTGTCGATTCAACTATTTATCGAGGGTTGCATGGAGTCTGACATAGTACCGACGTAGTCAGAAGGATTTGGAGATGCCGGAGAATCGGTTTGAAAACCCTGACAAAATGATGACGATGATGTGGTCTGAGTGACCTGGGAAGTAGACGCGAAGTAGACGCTTTTTGGCCACGCGATGGAAAGGACGACAAGATGATTGCTCTCGCAAGGACTTGATTTGAGCCTCAGATTAGCGAAGGTTGGCTCTCAAAGACATTTCTTACTCTAGTGAGATGAAACTTTCCAGATTAAATTAAAGTTAACCCTTGATACCTGGGCACTTAATGTGAACTTGTTAATGAAACTAAACATTCAAAATTGAACGTTATTGAAAATAATATTATTGCAAATTATTAATCTAAAAGGTTTTCTGCATTACTGACATGAGTAAGCTCAACTCATAATAAAATGTAACTTTCAGTTGTAAAATGTAACTTAAACGCTTTTGAATTAGTTAAACAGTTACTTGAACTTGGTTTCAACTCATCGGCCGTGAGTAAATTGGTAATTATGTTAAAAATAGCCGGATTAAAGACGCATAATTGCTGTATTAGCATCTGAATTGAGTCTTGTCTTAGAAACTGTATAGGTAATAAGACAGGTAGTTTGGAAGTCGCTTGCAGTGATAACTTAAAGATTTTAAACATTCTATTTGTAAAATTGGTCGGGAAATAGATACAGTATAAATAAAGATACTTCAATTAAGAGGAAAGTAGTGCAACTATTATAGTAGTAGATATATGTACAACTACTATTACTACTACTATTATTACGAATTACTAGCTGTTTCGCGCGGTTCTACCCGAGCAATTTCGAATCCCGTAGTAGTATCGGGATAAAGGGCCTACTATGTGCTATGCCAAACTGTACCCTATCACTATGCTAAATTTCATATAAATCCATTGAAAAGTTCTGCCATGATTGAGGAACAAACATTCATACATCCATCCATCCAAACTTTCTCTTTTATAGTGTTAGTAAGTTATATAGTAGATCTAAGGCTCAAGCTGCGGAAGCGCATTGTTTCTGTAATAAAACTGGACCTTCACTTTATGCGCAACACAACTACGCTCGCATGAGTTTATTAGTATAGTTTTTTGGAATTAGCCAAACATAGGACTTTTCAGCCTTTCACCTGATGATTAAGCATGCTTACTTAAGGCCAACGCTGCGTCGCGTATTCATACAAAACTGCAGTGCTAGCACGGATCTTTTGTCGATCGCAAGTTTACGAAAGCTCGTATAGTATGGAGACGGTTTTGCAAGCAATAATTGAAATCTATCCATTGCCGCACGGTCAGCTTAAATAAATGTGTTCCTTGTTAATTTTGAATGTTTGTTAACAGGTTCTACTCTTAAATAACTGTAAAATAAAAAATTACATTGTTACTAAAAACTTGCAACCGACTCCATACTATACGAGCATTCGTAAACTTACGATCGACAAAAGTTCCGTGCTAGCACTGCTGCTTCGGACATAGCTACGAGCGTACGGTACGGACGTACGGAACGCGCTATGCTCGCGTGGGACGTGGCTAGCCCTCGCGTCTACTACACGCCCGTACATTGTATTTCGATTTTAATCGAAGTTTGGCCAAATATTTAGAGGCTAAGTATTCCATTGGCATGATGGCACGACTGTACTAACAGACTAATTGAATTTTACTAGCGAATTTGCTTCACGCGTGCCGTACGCGCGTACGATACGGACGTACGGTACGCGCGTGACGCAGCGTTGGCCCTTAGTAAAAGTGACCTCTTCACAAAATATTATAAAAGACACCTAACGACATTGTTCATAAAGAATAAAAAAAGAGATTTCATATTTTGGCATCAGTATTAACACTATAAATCCGAATTGTTTTATTATAAATACATTAAATCAAGACGATCCACATTGAACTACGAAAACATCGTTAATCTTTTGTTTTGACACAAAAATTATATAGTAAAATAAACCTCTTCCATATATCACCTTATAGCGCCAATTTAGGCTACGTTAACATGTAGTGTGCACGCAAGGCAAAGATTTACGCACATGCGCAGTGACATAAATGGTTTTGTATCTGGTCCGCTAGATGTCTCTGGTCTGCTTTTTCGCGATCACCGACTCAAAAGACTTGGTGAAAGTGTTTGTGTAGAAAATGATAACAATGATAACCCAATAATGTTATTTGTCGGATATTTATACCAACAGCGATAGTTTCAGATACTTGTATGGACATATAAATCTTAGGAAGAGTAAATTAGTTTAAATTAGTTATTCAAGGTTATTTGTCACGGTGGCTAAGCTTAACCTAAATCTCAGTTCAATTACATGGTAACGAGATCGAAAATAATAGCATACAGGTTTAGCTCTGCTGCTGCAGCATACATTAAAGGATCTCAATACTGCCAAAGCGTCAGACTGCAACATGTGTGGTGGCAGACTTTGCATCAATGGTAGTTACTAGCCATTCAAACTCTCAATAGGTCCTACCAACGGGCGCAATTCAGTTACTCAGATAAGTTGTATTTTACGACGTGAGTATCTATGGGCGTTAGGGTGGTACCAAACCTATCGATCCACGGCGTAGATCAGTGGCAGAATGGAATAATTTACGTCGATCGATAGTTTTTACTAGTCCAAAAAAACTGATGCCGTCGGTCGACGGTCGATCGTTGAAAGAAATATCACTAGGAATATTTACATACATACATACATAACGTCACGCCTTACATAACATACATACATAACGTCACCCCTTATGGGGTAGGCAGAACACCAGGGGTTGTTAGACCATCTGATGTCGCGTTTGACAAATTTGGAGGTATTACAAAGATGGAGAGAGGCTATTGTAGTGACAGGAAGTCAACCTATCGCCCACAAAAACGCCAAGTAAAACTCTGTCCCTTAACTGACTTGTACAGTATGCTCAGGTAGAGAAGCAGCTGGCACATTCTAAGTTTTTCTTTCGCTTCCAGTCCAGCATGAAATATTTGCTAGGAATATTTACTAGGAATATTTGCTGGTCAAAATTGTTCTTACATTCCCATACATAAAGGTGTTATGTTTGCACCTCCGCTCCGATCTTCACACTTAGCTATAGCTTGCTTTTATAACAAAAAAACTTCATATTTATTTACAGAAAACGTGTTATAATTATACACAATTACTCGTCTTAACCAAAGTTGCGGTCAACAAGCTAGTTCTGTAATTTTATATCTCCATTCACAACATGGAACTAGTAATTCAATATGCCCATGAATAAGTATCTAGCGCCCCGCAGAGCGTTTCTTGGACCACGGCGGGAATCGAACCTGTGATTTATTTCTCTCTTCCTTCAATCTAAAGTATTGGAGCTGTTAGTAAACGCGGCAGTTAGGAGAAGTATTAAAATATGGATAAGTTTGTATGATTAGTTGATTTAGGAGTTTGCGATTAATTATGATTAACTTAAGGAGTACCTTATAATAGGAATTTATTCCTACTTTCGCCTATACCGTCAAAGTTTTTAAGAATATATTTCTTCGGGCCCGTTAGATCTACATCATCTTAATAAATAAAACCTAACAAGTCAAATAAAAAGTATTCAATACAAAATAGTCACCAGACACGACTAAAGCTAGAATTTGAAAAAAAAAGTTTTTATTTTTCATACAAATGACCAAAAAATAACCAGATAAGTACCTACTACAAAAAAAAAACATAAATCGTCTCCAAATTTGATCTGTAATACATAGACATAGAGTGGTGTTAAAATATTCTAAAAGAGTCTACTGTTAGTCAGAGAGAGTAAACCTTTTTTTAATGTTACCGAAAGATTTAAATTGAATCTCCAAATTTGTATGCGCGTGACCATTCATAAAGTGTTTCTTGTTTGTTTTTTAATATTCATTCTGAATGAGTTACTTATTGTTAATTTCAACGAGTACTTGTAAGTAGTTATTATATAAGTGATATTATTGAAAGTGAATTAGATTGATAGAATGTATATTTGAGCATTACCTAAGTGGGAAGCATGATTTAGAAAGATGAATCTTTTTTTTAGCTATGCAGCTATGCGATATTAAAAATAATAAGTTTCTTTATTTATTCGGACGAACTTATCAATATCTAACAATTAATCTGTATTTTTATTAACAGTGCGTATAGGAAGTGCTAGATTAATAAGTATAATAGTTATTGGTTAGGCATGTAAAAAAAAACAATAAAATCTTATTTTGTTAATGACAAAAGAAAAATTCATGTCGCTGTTCCTACACTAAAATACGTATTCGAACTGTCAGAGTCACATAGAAGGTACGGACTGATATGAATGAAGCGACCTTTAGCTATAGATACAAGTAACAAGAGTAAAACCAAACAAGTTTTGTTACTCCTTACGCATTATCTTCTTTGTTCTTCTATTCCATAGTAGGTTATTTTTAGCTCTTTTAAGTTGAATACACACGTTTTTCATCCGAAACAAAAAATTTCAACGACTTTTGTGTCTACCATGTGAATTTCAGAAGCCCTTAAGGCCAACTAGCTCGATATCGCAGAACAGATCGAAATGTGCATATTATGGTGCGTACAGATTGCTGTAATGGAATTTGTAATGTAACATTCTGCGCACTACACGTACAAATACGCAACGTGCGTAGAATGTTACATTACAAGTTCCATTCCAGCAATCTGTACGCACCATTACAGTAAGTTCAAACAGTGGTATAAAACCTTGAAACACATTAAAGAAAAAGAATCTCTGGTCTCTTTTCATTTAAATGGCTCCGGACGAATAGAATAATTTCCTTGTTCGATAATTCATATCAATTTTGTACGTAAAATGTCCTCTACTGTTTTAATATCCGTTAGTAAACACACCATCAGTGTACGAATGTTTGTAGCTGGATTATTAAAAAACTATGTTTTCACCACCGTTTCATTGGTCGTAGCTTTATACTTTTGACAGTCCGTTGAATATTGAAACCCGAAATTGATCCAAAGTTTTTATGATATGGCCCTTAATGTCTTCAGGAAAAGTTTAGGCTGTGTAAAGCTTAACTTAACTAGGTTTAATTTGAACCCATTTAAAGCACGAATTAGCTATAACAGATTCCCTAAAAATATTTTTGGAGATTTTCCTATACCTTTGTACATTGGTCATCATAAATTTAAATACATTCATAAATAAATGCTATAACTGCATCCAACAATTGTGCGTCTAAAACAAAACAAAAGTAAAAAATATACATTTTTATCTCTTCATCTCGATGAAGTAACGCAATGATGATATTAAGCGATCAGTAACAATGATTGCAGCATACAAATCTGAACTGGTTATCTTGTTATCGTAAATCTTACGAAGAAGATTTGTGTCGGAATTTGATTCGGCTACCGGTTTTCAAAATATTCATCAATCAGTTTCTTACATAATAATTTTTGGTTGTCAAACTGTTTTGTTGAGAGTTGTCTTACTAAATAGTTCGAGTAGTTTGGTATACTGTTACCGGTTTAGTTGCTTTTTTTATTTTTGAAAGGGAATTTTGTACATGTCAGTCCAATCTAAATAATGACATTGCTTGTATTAAAAATTGCTGCAAATACAGTATTTAAAACAATCACGGATTGTGATGTTCGATATTGACTCATGTTTGTCGTTCACCGGGGTCGAGGTGAACGACAAACGCGAAGAGATGCCGCGCAATACGACAATATTATCACATTACACCAGTTATATATCTTAGGGATTTATAACAGGTGTTCTACGTTCTCGCGTTGACACAAGTAGTCTCAATTTCTTTTTTTTTCCCCCGAGGAAAGATTTTTTTTTTATAAGTGACTAAACCCGCGTTTGACCTCAATCTCACCTGATGGTAAGTGACGATGAGGTCGAAGATGAAAGCACACGGGTTTAGGAAGGAACTGGCTCTTTATACAATATTGCCGGAACACATTACCGCCGGAGCGGTAACATTTGGCGGCAGACTTTATATAAAGGGTGGTCGCTAGCCAGGCGGACCCAGAAGGGATCCTACCACCAAGCGAAAGATTTTTGGAAAGACGACCATTTTGGCGATGGGGTAAACCTGTCTGCCTCAGACGCCAGTGTTTGCGGGTTCGATTCCCGCACGGAACAAGAAAAAAAAATGTTCCGTGTCTGGGTGTTTATCTATATATGTATTTTTATTCTAGGTTCCCCTTAGTTCGCTACGTGGTATCCCATATCACAAGCTCTGCTTAGTTTGGGGCCATGTAGTTGGTGTGATTGTCTGGGGATTTTATTTTATTCATTTATTTGGCACCAAATAGAGCTAGCTCGTTTAGGAGGAGGATGAATGCGTTACGCACGAAAATCTATAGGTCTGTTAGCCTGAAGGTTAGCATCAGTGACATTGTTGGACTCTTTAGAAGCTGAGTTTACCCACTAAACACCCCCCTTGCTGATCAAGCCTTGGCCCTGAATTTCGCTTTCGGGTCGCTTTTAATCGTATCGCGTCTCATCGCTTACTTAGGACAACTCCTTAGAACGTCTATCTGTCTGTATGTAATCTTGCGTACATCAATCTTGCACGGTATCATACGTGATCTTTTCAACTACTTAACAGATTCTGATAATAATAATAATAAAAGTTTGTGAGTAACTGATTAGCCACATAACGTCTAAAAAAAGGTAGCCATAAATATTTTGCAAATGTTGGAAAAATGGATGTTTTTCTTACCGGTAGACAATTTGTAGCTACTTGAAAAGATCTGCGCAACCTGAAAAAGAAAAATGTCATAAGTATATTGAATTTTTATTATTCATAAATTTTCTTAGTAACGTAATAAAAGATATGCCTTTTATTTGAAAATAATGTTTTCAGAATTCAAAACATTAAAAGCCATTTTTTTATTAATTGCAGGGTTTTTTTATAATTATTCGGCAAAGGTTCACCGATTCTGCATGGTTTAAGCCTTAATACTTTGATGAACTTGTATATACATTTGAATACTTTAACAGCTATTACCTGAATGAAAATACCACAATTTCATATATAGAGCAAGATTCCAATTTAAGTAATCAAAACGAAAATCCCAAGTTTTATAACCTTTTACAGTTGTTAAATGCCATTGTAAATGGCTTGCAACTTAATTCTGATGCAGTTATACGTTACAAAATGTATAACCGTCGAATTACTAGAGCCTCAGAAAACACCTCCTCACAATTTTAACGATTGATTTTATTATTTCATGATTACATATCGTAAGTTTTATTAAGTCTGTATTTGGGACGGATGCAGAAATGACTTGGAAATCATTATTGCATTGGATCCATTATAGGGAAAAGGTTTACGAAATAAATAGACGGGAGACAAAGAAATTGGTTGTCATTGATGTTTTCAATTATTGTATTAATGCTATAATGCAGTGGGTTTGAAGTGGGTAGTGCCTTTTATAACGTTACAGCGAAATTACATCTGGGTGCTTTCTTTGACATTTCGATATTAGTTACATTTTGTTGATGTTGAAACTTTACATATAGGTACCGCAAGAATTATAAAATGTGACGAAGAAGTTTTAAGCACTTATGTGCAGTATTTTTTTTGTATTCGAGGTATATTTAAGTCGACCATAGCTCCATGACAACCATTATGATATGTTATACGGAAAGCGTTTAGCGTCTAGCAGTGGGCGTGTTTTGCAGCAGATTTCCAAAGTTTATCTCAGTTATTTTTTTAATTTCTATAGTTAGGTTTAAACCATTACAATGTTTGAGCGTTGCCATGAAAAACTAAATAACCAAAAAAGCTTGGAATAACCTTTTTATAAAAAAAATCGATACTCAGAAATAATAGACTTTCCGCTACACACGTTTGAACGGTGCATTACCAGTTCTTCAATCATTGGTTTTCAGAATTTAAAATTATACCAATTGTTTTTTGTATGCTTAATTTTTCACTAAAGCCCTAACTCACTAATTAAGATGTATATGCAATAAATCTCCAAATCATCTTTCGAATTGGAAATAACAGTATTACTACTACCTTATTAGGTAGTACTACTTACTACCTTTACGTGTTAATATTAATTATATGCAAGCTAATCAAACATCTACACTATTCAGATCTAATTACCTTACAAAGCTCATAAATAAGCACAACGAATTATTTTGACAGCGAATTTTACGCCCTAATAACCTCTCATACTTACAAACAATTACTTCTATCTAAAGTAATAAATAACGAAACATAATAGTAATCTACATTCTGTTTATTGAGAACGCCCTAAATAAAAATATAATTACAGTTTCAAGTAAAGATAAGATGTAGCTAAAAGAACTTAATTATATTTCTGCCCTTTTTCTCATGGGCGCAGAATGAAGACGGCACCAGTGAAATGCCATGCTATTTACAAATAATTAAGTTAAGATAAAATATTCTAGATTAAGTCAAGCAGTTAAAATATTGGAGGAATTTATCAATTGTTCTGAAGAATTATGGGAATTTGTCTTTTTTTTTGTAGGTAAGGGAATTTTGTTTAATTGAAGAGTTAGCATCATTGTCTCTTAGATAGTAATAAATATAAGAAAAAATACAAGAGATTTTGGAATAGAAAACGTTTCAAAGCTTATAATACATACATAACTACACGCCTGTTTCCCTTATGGGGTAGGCAGAAAAGTAGAGGTTATAAAACCATCTGATGTCAAGTTTGACTTTGGAGGTATTATAATGATGGAGAGAGGCTATTGCAGTATCAGGGGGTCAGCCTATCGCCCACAAAAATGCCAATAAAACCTCTGTCCCTTAACTAACTTTTACAGTATGCCCGGAGAGAGAGAAGCAGCTGGTACATTCTATTTTTTCTTTCGCTCCCAGTCCAGAATGGAAGCGTATTATATCGCGTTTAATTACATTATAGTCGACAATACAATTTACAACAAAAAGTTAAGATTAAAATTCTGACTATGTCTAGGTATTGTTAAATACCCAGGTTAAATAAAAAATGGTCAAAATACAGAATAAATAAGCAAATATAGATAATATAAACGCTTAAATATATTGCAGTTGCTGTTTATATAGCTTGTTTCAAAACGGACGCTAAAACTATTATTAAAACTAGTATTGATGGTAAGTAATTATTTTTCAAATAAATACAAAAGAAATTTGAAAAAGGGCTTCCATTTAAAATACTTAACCGCTAAATGATCGTCTGATTTACTAAGTGTGGAAGCAGCTTAACATTACGTACATATGACGTGATTATTGATACCATGCCGCCCCTATACGCAAGTTTGAGCTGCAAAACCTTACTAGTTATCTTAATCTGGAAGAGACAATCAATTACACAAAACTGAGACTATTTTTTGTGCTGGTTACAACTAATTGAATCTTTAATTATTAAAACTTACTTTTACTTTTGATATACATTCAATACTTCACGCCTGTATCTCTTTTGGGGTAGACAGAACACCAGAGGCTACAAAAGCACCTGATGTCACGTTTGATACGTTTGGTGGTATGGTAATGATAAAGAGAGAATATTGCAGTGACAGGGGGTCAGCCTATCGCCCACAAAATCGTCAATAAAACCTCTCGTCCCCTTAACTGAGTTTTACAGTGTTCCCGGGGAGAGAAGCAGCTGGTACATTCTATGTTTTTCTTTCGCTCCCAGTCTGGCACAAGGTCTTAGAATAGCTCTTCCCATCCTAGATGAGCGTGTCGTGACGTACAGTTCTGGCGCGGTGATGTGTGCAAGATTTTTTGTAGAAGATTTTTCTTTCGAAGCCGTGTGCACCTCATCTTCATTTTCAATCAGGTTTAATTCAGATCAAACGTGGCTTTGGTAACCAACAAAAAAAAATTTTGAACTATGAGTAAGTACTAACAAGGCTTAGCGGATTTAAATTTGATCGTTATGAGTGGTTCGGAGTGTTAATTATTATTATTTATTTAACTATCCCGTGCCCTTCGGAGGGCACGTTAAGCAGTTGCTCCCGGGTGCTGTATACTTGTATACAGTACTCATAAGGGTATGTCAGAAGCCATTTCAGCACCCTGAAAATTCTGACATCCACCAATCAGCACTGGGCCAGCTTTGTGGATTACGGCCTAAACCTCGTCAACCAGAGGAGAGACTGATAGCCCTGCAGTGGGCTCATTACACGGAGTTATGATGATGATGAATTATTTATGTACACATAGATATAAGAAGACAGGGTTACTTGACCTTTAACATATGCTTACGTTACTATTTTCCTAATTAACGTTTACTATTTTATGTCTTTTTTTCATTAAATACAATTTATTTGCAAAGACTTATACAAACAAACCGAACGGTACTAAAAGAGGTTCTTTCCACTGACAGTCGATAGTTTTGAAAGTGCTATGAGCTGTCGACATCGCGCTCTCTAGCTCATCCGACTACCGTCATCCTACATGACGCATAGAGTAGGCTAATTGCAGAGATTACGTGAATATATTCAATGTTTTGAAAGTGATTTGATTGCATGTAACGGCATCTAGATTTAGTGTACTGCTTCAATTCTGAGGGTTGCATCGAAAAAGTGTTTATTGAGAACTCTGATTTCCTATTATTTCCGATAACAGGTAGTGAGATCGGTACTTACAGGCTAGATACAAATATATTTTATTTTTTTAAAAGCTCAATTCAATAATGGATTTGGATTTTTTTTAATCCCCCCATATATTTGAATTAAAATTACACGTGCATTTTATTTATTTAATTATTCATGCACAGTGGTATAAATTACAATATATCTTAAAGGCTAAACAATGTATACATTCAATTCAAACTATAGCTGTTATGTGAATGTTAACATAAGTGTGGGCAATAGCCATTGTTATGTTTTTTTAGTAACTACGGGTTAATCGACATATTTTTTTTAATCAAACAAGATTTGTAAAAAGTTTAATTTTATAAATCACCATTTTAATCAAATTGATATAAGGTATTTTATTACAAAATAAAAAAAACATATTAAATACAATTTAAAAATGTACAAAAATATTATAAATAAAAAAAAACTTATTCTTAGTCTACCAACATTTTCATTGCGATATGTTATACATGACATAAATTATTTACAACCAGATTAAAAACGCATTTTAATTAACATTATCTCTAACATTAACACAGAATAATTCCATGAATGTTAATCATATAAAAAATGTAAATCTGATAAATAATGATTAAAAAAAACATCGCAGTCTCTAAAGTAGTTTACTCTGTAGGAATCGGACAAGTCTGATATAAATAGCGTGGGCACTGACCGGCCTCCCAGCGGCCTTCACATTGCATCCGATCAGGCAACTGTCTTTCAAGGGTTCACTTTTACCCGACTAACGATGATAAGGAGTATGATGTTAAATTTATTTTTTATATTTTTGTGATTCAGATTTTTTTTTTGTAGGTTATGATAATTTGAGTTGAGGAAAAGTTTGCGAAAAATAGGTGCAAAGCAAGTTTAGTTAATCAAAATAATACTTTTGCCGTGTTACTTGGTCTGCCATAGTAATTGTGTATAGTATCAATCAAGCATTTCATATATTATATTGCCACTGACAATATAAAAAAAAAACAGAAAAAAAAACAAACGACTGCTTTTAATAAAACTATTAATAAACATAGGTAATGATCAAACATGTCTTGTAATAAAATGAGTCAATAATAAAAATATCACAAATCCGCCCATCGTACATTTTTTTTTAAATTATTTTGGTGATATCCCTTTTAAAAGAAGAATTTATTTTCGCATATATGCAAATACTATGTAAGGTGATGATGAGAGAAATAACTGCATTTAACTCAAACTACCTATACAAAGAAAAAATAATGAATTAACGCTGTGTTTCTTGGATTGGAACAAATAATCATTGGAAAATAATAAAAAATCTCTTGTGGTTTTAGTACTTAAAAGTAGGTCAGGATTTATTTATTTATTTGTAAGTTTTATTTATTTTCTGTCACCACTGATTCAGTCTAGTTGTCAATCAACCAGAAAAGTGCAAAAACTTGCCAACTTCATCTGTTTTTTTTCTATCTTTTATTCTTTATAGATAACACTAAGTTGGTAGTTAGAATGGGAAGGTACATTCAAGAGAAAAGTTTACAGACATCTGGAATTTTATGTAGTTAACTTTATGAAATGTGTGTATAAAATATAAAAATTTTGAAATATGATTATAGTGTTTACCTAATTGAAATATAGTTATACTGTTAAATTAAATGTTTATTTGTAAACCAGGGTTTTAGGATGCAATTAAAATATTCAATTCTAAGGTTACTTAGGTGTGTCTGAATATCTAGGCTTATAAGCTTTCTTTACGACTAGAGAGATGATGATATCTTTAAATGCCTAGCAATAAAATTAAGGCATTGCTATCCAGTTACACGACTTTAGAAATATTTTATATTGTTAATATTTTGTATAGGATTCTGCGACTTACCCAAATATAAAATTTTGACCAACGCGCATTACTTATGTTAATATAATAAAATAAAATAAAATAATAAAATCCCCAGACAATCACACCAACTATATGGCCCCAAAGTAAGCATAGCTTGTGTTATGGGATACCATATAGCGAACTAGGGGGGAAACCTAGAATATAATTACATAAATAGATAGATAAACACCAGACACGGAACATTTTTTTTTTCTTGTTCCATGCGGGGATCGAACCCGCAACCACTGGCGTCTGAGGCAGATAGGTTTACCCCATCGCCAAAGTGGTCGTCTAATATGTCGTCTAATATGTATAAGAAGTACCTATAATTCCTTTTTTAAATACCGCAATTTCATCTTCTTGGTATCCTTTTATTTTCAAATAGAAACTTTATTTGTATTATAGAATGAAAATTGTAAACAACTTGTTGCTGATGACTGTACGAGAAAAGGCTTAGTAAAATCCAGCTACTACATGTAAGAAGCTGTTGAGCAAGCTAGTATCTATCATTCCACATAGCTGGTTATACAACAGGCCCATTCAGTACTAGGATAAAAGGACCGCTAGAAATTAACATATCAATGCTGGTAGGATTTCATTTGCGCTTTGTAAAGCTACCGCTACATTTTCTGTATTCCTGGTAGATCTGGATAGACTGTAATTACTGGCAGTGGTATTTACGATCTTATTTCCTAGGTATGTGATACAATTACTGCAAGATAAAAAATAAGACAATTTAGGCGATCAATAAGCATAAATTTATGTGGAACTCTGGAGATTCAATTTAATTGTAAATAATACATGCATGCCGAGTCAGAGATCCAGAATGATATTATTTATTTATTATAAATATAAATGTTTCTCATATCATGCCTTTTAAGATATAAGTAATTAAAAAACAAGAATCAAAAAGAAACGATTACTAATCTTGTAAATCAAATACGCCCAACAAAGAATTACTTTAAAGTTCACTCCTTACATGATCATTTAACTTTTATTTTACCTTTTTAACTTGTCTCCTTCTCATTAAAGGTCTAGTAACTCGACAGCTAAAGTATTAATAAAGATTCCCTTTAAAAAAGGGTTAAGCAAATAGCTCTCAATCATGATAAATTACCTGTTGATTTCATTGCTTGTACAAGGACCTACTGCACTATATTAAATGTAAGCGCAAGGCTTAAGGGCGTTCCATGATTGGAAAAGAAAAATAAAAGGTTAACGAGCCAAGAAAATATCTAATTTATCAGTGTTTACCACATTTGGTGTTTGCTAAAGCTGATTTACTTGGGAATTGTAATCTTTCAAGTCTAGGTTTTAAAAATATGGCGTTTCATTATCTTTAGTAGATAGGCAGAGTCGATAATAAAGTGACAGATTTACTTATAACTTTCGCTTTTCAACTTGTAACCAGATTAACTTGGTACGTTTTGCAGTGCTTGTTTTTAAGTTAACTATTTTGTTTACTTAGTTCAGTAAGAACAGTAACAGAAAAAGATATATTTTCTCTTGGATGAGACTAGACTTTAAAGTAAGCAAAGCTTTTTGTTCTGAATACGTGACCGTTTTTGGGGTTTTTGTGTGCATTTTAAAATAAAAGACATTTTTAATCAAGCGATTCGTGATCACGGCGTTTGAGTATTTTAAAGTATTTTTGTTTCCTCTTCATTATTTTGCACCTAAAGTTTTTGGCAAAGATATAAAATTAAAGACATAGGCCTTAAATTAAGCTTATACGTTGTGAAGGAAAAATGTTGTTACTGAAGAAATGCCTATGGATTAACATTGAAAAAAAATCTTTAACATTGCTGAAACATACCTACCTTTATTAAGGTTTTAGAAGGATGTGCACAAGCCAATTGCGATACCACTAATCTTCATCCATTTAGATAATATTCACATAAGCTTATAGACTCGTTAAGGATGTGTTAATTCATCCATCCATATAAGGATCGGCGCTAGCATACGATGTTTGAATATTCCAGGTTAAATTGTATTAAGCAACACGTAATAAATATATCGTAACTTACAGATATAGTGTGCTATATTGGAAAAAACAGAGATGAACAAGTAAGTTTTTCTGCGTAGAAAACCTTTATTTTGCAACCATCAACCATATTTGTAGGCATAGCGTTATAAAACTTCGAAGGCGCTTCATCAAAATATCATATTCGTCACATCTTCGTCATAATAAAGAAAAGTACATTAAATAGTGTAATAAAAAAAACTAGTTTAACGATCACAAAAAACCGCCATGAAATTAATATCCGCAAATAGAAATCACTTTACATCTTTCATGCTATGAGAATGATAAATAATGGCAAGAAAATGTATTTAGCCGCGCTTACCGGCTGTCATGCGCAGACGCCTGCACTGTCCGCGCGTTGAAATCAATGATTTATTTGAATGGCGTTCTTGACACCTCATTTCAGTATTTTGCTCAGTAATGACTTGTCGAATTTGAATGATTCTGCTTATTAGTTTTAATCTGGTGTTTAGTTTAGAGAACATTTAGAGGTTGGTTAATAAAAGTAACAATAGGGAGAAAAAAACACGACAGGCATATGAGGTTTTTAGTACCCTTTCTTTTGTAGCATTGATTGGTAGTTGGATCACTTTAGGGCCCGACTGGCTAGCGACTACCCTTCATATAAAATACATATATACATATCCCCACGCCTGCCTCCCTTTGGGGTAAGCAGAGATAAGGGAACACCAATTGCTACGATCCAGACATACCTCTTTCCCTTCCTCCACGTTCATTAATCTTTTCATACATGATCGCCGGTTACGGGTAGGTACTTTTAACTAGGCTCTTTTTAAGAAAGTCATCAATTTGATCGGCATACGTTCGGCTAGGGTGGCCCCTTCTGACAACACCATCCATTCTTGCTCTGTACACCTCTTTCGTAAATCTACTATCACTCATCCTTTCCATATGTCCAAACCACCGCAGCATACCCCTTTCAATCCACATCTCTTTCTTATTTCACTGTTGCGCACCCTATCATTTAATGTCTCCACTCCACACATGCTCCTCAAAGCTCCCATCTCCACAGTATTAATGCTACGCCACACCCAAGATCTGTCATGTAAAATCTGGGGTTAAATATTATCGCTCGGGTGGTGATGTTTTTTGGCAATATTTTATGAAGAGCCAGTTCTTTCCTAAGCCCTTGAACTATCATCTTCGACCTCATCTTGACTAACTATGAAGAGTATGGAATGAAAGCAACAGGGAATTGAATAATCAATTGGCTCATAATGAAATATGCGACCACTTTGGCAATGGGTAACACTGTCCGCCTCAGACGCCAGTGGTCACGGGTTCGATTCCCGCACGGAACAAGACAAAAAAAAGGTTCCATGTCTGCGTTTTTATCTATTTATGTATTTATATTCTAGATTCCCCCTAGTTCGCTGCATGGTATCCCATAACACAAGCTATGCTTACTTTGAGGCCATGTAGTTGGTGGGATTGTCTGGGGATTTAAAAAAAAATATATAGCTGCAGCACATCACTGCCAGGGCGGTGAAAAGTGGCAGCAGACTCAGACTCGGCCGCATCTTTGAAATAAATGCCTACAGCGCCGCGGTCCATTTTGTGATTGTAAAATGTAATTTTTGTATAAACAAATAAAATACTTTGTGAATTTAATAGGAACTGTTCAACAAAAATGCGTTTTGTGTCAAAAAACCATGTTTACGTTTGACTGACAAATCGGTCTTATGAATTAGGGACCGAAAAATACTTGCGCCGCGACGGAGACGTACGAAATGAATTATTATTAAATTTTAGAGGATTAAAAAATTTCAAAAACTGTGTCGTTAAGCAGACACTCCCGGACATTGCTTCCATGCTGGACTGGGAGCGAAAGAAAAACGTAGAATGTGCCAGCTGCTTCTCTTCCCGGGCATACTGTAAAAGTCAGTTAAGGGACAGAGGTTTTAAAGGCGTTTTTGTGGGCGATAGGCTGACCCCCTGTCACTACAATAGTCTCTTTCCATCTTTATAATACCTCCAAATTTGTCAAACGTGACATCAGATGGTCTTGCAACCTCTGGTGTTCTGCCTACCCCATAAGGGATACAGGCGTGACGTTATGTATGTATGTATGTACACTCCCGGCTGGCCGCATGCCGTGCGCATGCCAAGATCGACCCGCACATGTATAGTATTACCGTGCTTCAGGCGAAAACCGAAAGTATCCTACCACCATCGAGGTAGCTCAGATAAGTCGTCCTTTACATGATGTTTATTCAGGGACAATATTACTATTCTACACCAAACCTACACGTTTCATTACACTATGCATATTTACTTTAAGTTTAGAGGCTTTTTAGATATCTTAGTTACAAGTGACCAACGATTTTATGATATAGCAAAAACCAAAGTTGTTCTTACTGAAGCAATTTTCAATTAAAAATTATCTGTATAACGTCAGTATAGGGTCAATATTTAAGTCATGAGCTCGAAGCAATCCCTTTTCATAAGTAAACATTCTGCACGTACTAAGAAACAAGTAAAATAATCACGTATTGTTTAAAACAGCTTCTTTTATTTACTTCTAAATTAATCCTATTCTTCTTATAGGTACCTCAGTTTGAAACAATCTCCTTTTGAAGCTTCCAGACACCGTATCGCGTCGAAGCCTCGCTTGCACTATATATTGTTTGAACCAGGCTTATCAAATTAATTTAATCTTATAATACAAAACTCGGTTAAAAATCCCTAGTATTTCTTATTAATACACGGTGGAAGGACCGTAACTAGCTATTACTATAATCGCGTAGCTGTGAGGTTGCTCCTAAACCGTATAATTTCGTCTAGTCTCAGTTAAGTTTACTATAATAAGAACGGCTAAGCGTGTTTCAAATAAGGAAAATAAGATTTCTTACTTCATTAGGAATTAGTTTTACTATGTATTAGTATTTATAGCTACTTAGAAGTAAAAGCCTAGGGCTTTTAATACGTAAGTGTAGCCAACCTAATACAACTTTATACTTGAAATGAATTGAGTCAAAAGAGTGAGTTGAATCAATGAAAATGACGAAGCATATCGTTGATTTAACAATCGATTGCAGGGACTATGAATATCGATTATAATTATCGAAGCTTTTCAGCTTAGAAGTATATAAGTTTATTGATGCCTGGCTGTAAGTAGCTTCACCCTATGATAGCGAAATATCGGGGAGGAAGAATTAATCAGTAATTTTAATAAATTGTAATGAGCCGTAAAGAAGACGGCTATACAGTAAACATAAACACAAATATTTATTGACAAAGGTTTAAATTTCAATTTAAGATCAATAAATCGCCTATTAATGGATTATCATTCGATTTTTTTAGCAATATCGAGCTCATGACAAATAATACTTATAGAGTGGTCCTGTGATTACCTTCTATGATGTGAATTATCGATTATCATCATCGCAACCCTTTGTTGCAATGAGTATCTTCCCTGAGTTACGAGGAGGTTTTAAACCACAAAGCATACCCAGTGTTGGTTGGTAAATGTCAGAATTTTCAAACCAAGACTGACTGATTAACGTGCTATCACTCAGAAGCACGGCATATTCTCAGTTCTGGC
Source organism: Stenoptilia bipunctidactyla (assembly GCA_944452665.1). Classification (NCBI taxonomy): domain Eukaryota; kingdom Metazoa; phylum Arthropoda; class Insecta; order Lepidoptera; family Pterophoridae; genus Stenoptilia; species Stenoptilia bipunctidactyla. The sequence goes on from OX101730.1 coordinate 16,787,442, forward strand.
ATGGCACACTTGCACTAAATCTTCAAGTCCAGTAAATTTCCTGAAGGCCAAGGCCTGTGAAAATTTCTTTTTCGCGCAGCAAATAAAAAATAGCTTGTGTTATGGAGACCATACAGTGACCGTCAAATATACAGTCTTCATAAAAAATCATTAAAAAAAAGAATTCATAAAAATTAAACTACAGAAAAAGCACAAAAATGTCATCTTTGACCAAAAATATTACCTCGTTTAAGAGGAAAGCCCTAAGAACGCTATATTTTGTGGCTTGAATAGGAGACTTGCACTACAAAGTTGCGAGTAACCAATTAAAAAAGAGTTCATTATACCCGTAGGTTTGATTCTGTAAATTCTGTCCGTCGTTTGTCACTTTCACAAAATTCCGATTGATCGTCAGCCAAAGTGAATTTAATAGGTGCATGTAAAATTTTCATTTAAATCCGTGCTTTGGTCTCGATACTATCCATTGTACGTCAGTCAAAGTGAAGAAAGTTTTCTTTGCCTTCATTAAAAAGATCCTGGGTAAAGAAAATCTATGGAGGTTTCCCACAAAATCACAGATCTGATAAAGAAACTTCTTGAGTTTGAAAACACGTGTATTAAAAATCTACTAATGGCAGGTATTTCATTAATGTTACAGTAGTTTGGTATAAAATATACTTACTTAAACTTTTACTCCAAATAAATTACTGAAAGCCTCAATTTAGATATTTCATAGCACATTTTTCAACAAAATTAAGTTTAAATCAAATAAATATGTAAATTTTGTAATTAAATATATCGAACGTCTAGCTTCATTTGTTTATTTTCAAAATTATGCCTATTTTATATCTCTTTTCTACAGCTCTTGTTACACTTAACAAAGTACAAAAGCTATGCAAGAACACTGAATAACAACAAAAAATTTAAACGATATATTAACCTCGCAGTTTAGTTTAAACGAAATTATAATTCGATTAGAAACTTCTTACACTTACACCTCATTAAAAGCATTTCAAAAAAAAATACAGGAAGACAGGCAAATCTCGGACCGGAAACAAAACGTATAATTTAAATGAGCTCCACTCAATCAATTGAAGTATCATATAGAGTGAAATTACGAAATTAGATAGCTGTGCGTATGAAAAATAGAAACCAATTAGAGAATCACTTAGTGTCTGCGAAACTTGGAGAAATACGCTCATTGCTGGCGCGTTTGTTAAACATGATGATGGATTTAAAGTCATCTGTAAAGAAATGCGTATGTCCGTTGTTATAATGCTCTAGGTTTTAACTAAGTGAAGTAGTTTTGAGCTATGATAATAAATGTTTATTAATATCTGCAATGTTAATAATTAACAGGATGGAAAGTTTTCCGAAATTGAGTTCAACCGCCATTTTTTCAGTCTTAGGCAAAGCTTTCTAAATTCGAATGATTGAAATGCATTGATTTTTCATTGGTAATGTTTTTTTTATTGATTTACACTATAGTAAAAAAGGAATTGTAGGGAAATCAAGCAGCCACGTCGTGTGAGCCATTATGCGGAGCGGGGCTGGTGCGGTTTTTTTTTTATTTTTCCGTCTAGCAGGAGGAGGATGAATCCTATTACGGACGAAAGGGAACTTGCTCGTTCGATAACTCAAACGGCACGTTACTTAGGACAGCTCGAACCTTACGCTCCTCGGGGAGGGCGTAAGTGTGATACTTGAGCTTCTTGTCTGCAAGAAGCCGAGTAAAATTCCTGAAATCGGAAATGGTACAGACCTTAATAGAATCACCCGAGTTGGATGCCTTACTATCCGGGATCTTGGGACTATGACTACCGCAAAGAGCTGAAACCTCGGCCCAGCGAGTCTTGCTTGATTGCGACCCAGGCTGTGACACCGGGATCGCTGAAGTGGAAGGAGCAGATGGAGGCTTAGCAGCCGCTGGAGCAGCTAAAACAATAGGAGTTGAAATCGAAGAAGCATCTTGCTTTATCTTTTTCGACTTGGACTTTTTGCGAACCTCTGTGAACGGCGCAGGATATTCTGTAACAGTAGAAGTGGAATCGGACTCACTACCTGGCGGGGTTGTTTTGCGTTTGCGCGCGGTAGAATCTACCGATATGGCGTCTGACATATTATCAGCGTACTCAGATGGATCTGGAGACGCCGGAGAATCGGTTTGAAACCCCTGAGAAAAGGATGCGACCGGAGTGACCTGAGGACGAGCGGACAATTGCTCTCGCAAGGACTTTATTTGAGCCAGAAGGACAGCATTCTCGGCTACTAGTTCTTGTTTCTCTCTGTTCAACTTACTGACGATTCTATAAGTACAGGAAGAAGAAGGAGTGAATGAATGCTGCTTTGAGCACTGGAATTGGTCCTCACGAGGCATTATGCTGGGCTGAAAGAAATCTATTCAAGACGAACCTTAGTGCCGGTGAACGGCGAGATGGCTGCTCAATTGCACTGTAAAAAGAACGACCTAGTACGGACCTATTGTCGGTGAACGGCGGACGATCAGACTTAGTTGTCACGGTTACGTATCCACCTGATCAGCGATGATTCGGTCGTATAACCTAGTCGTTGATAAGGGCCAAGGGAGGTTGGTGGGTTTATAGTTACACCACCTACTTTTACTTTTGGTTAAGCTTGTAACCTTTAAACGAAATCCTGAAAAGGGGACAAAAATAGACTACTTGTTGCTACTGGACATATAGGTATTAAGGTTCGTAGAATCACAGTAAATTTTTTACATTTCCAGTGAATTTGACAGTTAACAAATACACTTTACGTTCGCATAATAGTTTGTAGTGATAAATATATAGTCTTTTAGATGTCTCAAAAAAAAAATTCCAATTAAACATCGTATTCCAAATGATCATTATTGTACAGCTTTTTATTCTTACGAGTTTTCTTTATGATTATAACTGGATCCCTTCATGATTAAATGCACAAATCATAAGTTTGTGGTGTTGTATCAATGTTTGTTTAAATAACGCAGAAAGTTTAAAAAGATCGAAAGAAAATTTACTACAAAGCCTTTTATTTTGTTTACAAGTGGAATTAATTCAGGATTTCACGAGAGTTGCTAGTCTTACCAATATTATAAAAGTAAATACTTAGATATTCGTTATACTTCAGGCCGTGCCATAGGGATTTTGATGAAATTTTTCACACATCTACAGGATAGACGAAAACAATACATAAATTATTTTTATACTGATATAAGACTTACGCGGGTGAAGTGGCAGTAAATAGCTATCCATAAATAAAAGTCAAGTTAATCCATATATACGCAGTCAATATCCGTGTAATGACAAAGTGCAACAGCTTTATTCTACAAGCACCACATTAACCGTTAAAATTACTAGCATAGAGTCGAAAGTGAAGAAATTACGTCAAACCAATGTCATTAAGAGAAAGAGAGAGTCTTAGAGTCTGACCACAAAAATGTACAATACTGAGGTGAGTTCAGAGTTAATATAGAACATGCTTACTTAGAATTAACTTTTTTAGAGAAATAAATACGAACCTATCGTTGGATTTTTAAAAACAGAATCTGTTTTTTTAGCAAGTGGATTTACATATAGAGTTTAGTGTGACATTGATAATGTTTTCGTCAAATGTAAATAGCAATGAAACTGGCCCTTGTCTTATGATTCCCGGATCCTTCAAGGTAAATTTTGACCTTGTCTTATGATTGCCAGATCCTTTTTGAGCAATTTGCAATCAAAGTCAAAGTCAAAAATACATTAAAATTAAAATGGTTGGATTTCGTAGCAATGGTGTTCATTCAAAATGTTTTGAGATGTAACCAGATGAATTTAGGAAATATACTTATCAGACAAGTTCCGAGGTACAATCTAGTGCACTTTGGGTCGATGATGTTGTTATTTTTACACAGTTTCTGAAGTTTTGGTTGGAAACATCACTGTACGCGAGTACGAATATTTCTTGTCCTTAGACAGCCTAACTTTTTATGAAGGTTATAAATCAGTATTAATTAAACAATTTACGCGGGTATTAAGCCAAAAGTTACAATGTATACCACCAGACCTTTTCTTTAAGAAAACTCACTGTTTTATTGTTAGCAAATCCCTATAGATTCCTCAGTAGCCACGGCTAGGTTCAAATACTCATTGAAACATCATTAATATCAAACCTGTTACGCAACTACTTGGTCGGGACGTTTCACGTCAAATGATACAGCAGTTTCCATGTTAAACCACCTGTCTTGTAAGACGCTTCCAGTATTACAACATTATTGTGATAAGGAACTTAATACCAAATACATTAAGTAAGTAACTTTATTTAGAGTGATGAAAAATAAGACGAGTTTCATAACGATGATTACTAACTAAATATTACTTTTGTTTCTCGTTCTCGATTAATGATACTAAAAGTAGTTTTTTTCATACAAGCGATCATTAAATAAAAAATGCAATAAGTACTTTTTTTTTTTACTCCTCACAATAATGTTTACATATAATAGGTATACTTACTAGTCTTTTAGTAGGCACCTAAAAAGTTTTTTAAGAAGAAAATCATTTTTTAATATATAAAACGGCTAAACGTTTTTTAATGAAATTTAGCATAGCAATAGAGTACGATCTGGAATAGCACACAGGCTAATTTTTATCCCGAAATTCCCGCGGCAACCAAAATTGCTCGGGTAAATCCGCGTGCAACAGCTAGTATTAAATAAATTTGATCGCGGCTGGGACACGAACCCTGAACTCCCGCATTCGAGGCGTGCACTCTACAACAGAATTCTCTTGAAAGTCGGCTGAAAATCTAATATTAAAATTTATAGTAAATAATTTAAGTTATTACTCTAAAAACTACGTTCCTTGTTCAAAGCTCCACTTCACAGATGCACATCACTAGACAGTTTAATTACAACACTACCTGATTGATCCGCTGTGACATTTGCCTAAATTCAAACATGACTATCATATCTGATACTACGGACAGGTATAAAACAAACCTGTACTTTTAGAACAAGCATCATTTGTTTTTTCTTTAAGTAGTTGTTATGTTTTAATTTTTGAAAAAAGAAAACATGGATTTTAAATTTACACTTTGAGAATTATAGTTAAACTGTTATGGTATTGGTTACCAATACTTGTAAGGTTAATTAAAGATTGCAATGTTAAATCCAACGTGGAAACTCCTTAAATTAAACTTCAATTACTATAAAAAGTTACTTTGCTAATTCCGCGACTTGTACTTGCACTAGTGATGCAGGATTTTCATGCGTAGGTTCACCGCCCTCCCTCCCTCAAGCAAGAAGCAAGACATGCAATGAACACACACTTGGAACCCACACCACAAGCTATCACCTTGATAATTAAACCTAATTAAATTTCACCTAGTTAAACTTCAATTTTTTAAGCAATTTTATATAAATAAATAAAATCCTCAGACAATCACACCAACTGCATGGCCCCAAAGTAAGCATAGCTTATGACATAGGATACCATGTAGCGAACTAGAGGGGAAGCTAGTATATAAACACATATACTGGGTTAATTTTAATTAACGCATTACCTCTTTCGGGTAGGCTCTCCACATCAATCCCAACAACATTTGTTCTATGACTTTTTACAAATCTTGATAAATAACCCAAAAAATAAAAACAAAAACTTTTTAGCTCCTTACTCTACATTTCGTAAGAAGTACCTATAATTATTATGAAGCGATATTTTACTGGGCAAGGGTCGTGGCATACCTACGCTTAGAGTAAATAGAGTTACGCCTCTAAACAGAGGCTATAAATAATTTTTGTATGAAAAAAGTAAAACTTTAAATTTTATTAATTTTAAAAATTGTAGAACATATGTTGTTTGGAGTGATGTGGAGAGGCGGTCTGCAAGAGGTGAATGCGCTAATTTAAAATTAACCCTGTATAGACAGTAAATATACATAACTTCACGCCTGTATCCCGCATGGGGTAGGCAGAACACCAGAGGTAATAAAACCATCTGATGTCACGTTTGACAAATTTGAAGGCATTATAATAGTGGAGAGAGACTATTGCAGTGACAGGGGGTCAGCCTATCGCCCACAAAAAAGCCTCAGTATATATACCAATAAATAATCGTAAGAACACTTATCAAGAAATGTATCATCTATTACAGCACATAAAGTGTACAGTGAAAGCGAAAACTGTACCGTCTGCAAAAGGTGATAGTGAAATACATTCGTAAAAAGCGTATACAATACTGCCGAAGCTTCGACAACCGTGACAATTGAGTTAGATTTTTAACTAGTCTTTTTTTCACGATAAATATTGTTAACTTTTTGTTTGGTGATGAAGTTGAAAGTGGTTCTGAATGGTAATTATCTCAGTTCCCGGTTCATTTTTAATATGGTTTAGCTTGCACGAGAGTTGTTTAATTTAATATCGTTTGAATGCTTTATCTATAGTTTTAGTTGAATTTATTTAATTATTTTAAATCCAGACATTGTAGTACATTGACACTGTAGACAAATACCTTTTAGCTGAGGAAACACTTAACATATTATATACACTAAACGTAACAACCGGACATCGTCAAACGGCGCGGCGTCAGATTCTAAAACTTAAAATATAAAAGTAATAAATAAAATAATAAAAATCTGTAATACTGACAAGTCGTCGTGGCGCCGTGGTTACTGTGTGTATCATACGATATCACAGGTTAAGCAATGTTCGGCGCGGTCGGTACTTGGATGGCCGACCGCCGACCATTCATATCTCACGACCACTTACGTGCTTCGGAGGGCACGTTAAGCAGTCGGTCCCGGGTGCTGTATACTTGTATACAGTAGTCGTTAGGGTTTGTCAGAAGCCATCTAGGCGCCCTAAAAATTCTGGCATCCACCACCCAGCACTGGGCCAGCTTGGTGGATTATGGCCTATACCTCCTCTTCACCCCGGGGAGAGACTGATACCCTGCAGTGGGCTCATTACAAAGAGTTGTGATGATGATGATCATGAATACTGACAAAATTACTAGCTCCAGAGGGAAATTTAAGCATTCGGTCCTGGGCTTTAGGTCCCGTAAACAGTAGTCATTAGCTTTTGACAGAAGCCGTTTTGGCTCTTTTTTGACACACGATATACAGCACTGGGTTAGCTTGGTGATTAAGGCCTAAAACTTTTCGTCACTCAGCGAGAGATTTAAGTATACCTAGTCCTGCAAGGGGTTCTTATTATTGGTAGTCACTTATTAATACTTATCAATAGAATACTTTTTGAATCTAGAAACCTTGCAATATCCATAATTATATGCCAATTTTGTCGTAATATGCGATGTAAAAAATATTCGTAATTATAAGAAAACATTGAAATATACCAAAGAATCGTGACTTATTTAGTTAAAATCAATAAGTATATTTCATGAATGTTAACAACATATTTTTTCAACGCCAACACAAATTCCAAAGCCTTTTAAAATACATCACATACCCAATTTCTGTAAGAAATATCGCGCGTCTAACCAAACATGGCAACTGGCTGAGTGAGTGAAATAGCATCTTTTTTGACGGTTCACCTACAAGTTTTAATACCGTAAGCTTTCGTATCCATATCAATTGTATAGCTAACTCTCTAAAGGGCGCTACACATGGATAAGATACTTTAATATATTATCTTAAGATACGAACTTTTATTATTTTTAAACATATTTGCTCTCCAAGAAGGTTAATATTAAGTTATTAAATATATCTTAAGATATAAAACGTAACTACAGCATGTTAAGATTTGATCGTAAGTTAGGTACAAAATCGTGTGGCGCATTCTAACACAAAAACTTACAATATTCTATAGTATCTGTAATGTCCTCATTGTATATAATATCTTAAGATAAAATATTATAGTATCTTCGATACGTGTGGCTCCCTTTACTCTGTAATGTATCATTAAAGTGCAATTTACGAGTTTTTTATTGTTTTCCTTTGGTGGTATTTTTACTCTGTATAATTTTCACGCCTTAAGCTAAACGAAACTTTCAATTAATGAACTCGGGCGAAGTATGGCATGAAGTAGTCATTTGAGGGTTTTGTAGAAAAGACGTTTATATGATGCTGTATTTTTAGTTCACTTGCTTATCTATTATAGCTTTTTATCTTAAAAACTGATCGACTAAAAAATATTTATAAGCAAATCATTTTTAGTTTTATGAATTAATAAATAAGAGCAAAATTCCTTAATGCATTTTTGGCAGAATCTGAAAGGCATTGAAGACGTGAAACGAAAACTTATTTAAAAGTAACATTTTCCTGAACTTACTAAGGCCATGTAATGAGGAAAGTCAATAAATGTAACCGTCAAAAACAGTAATATCAACTTTATAAGAAATTGAACAACGCATCTTTAAATTATTTTTATTTGTTGACTGAATTATTTTATCATTTAAAATAAAGCTTCTGTGTGCCTGGTGCACTCGCTCTTGACCGTTTTATGATTGTTTATCAATATGTTTCTACTTATTAATTTGCAATCACTTTTACCAGAACGAGTATAGACTCTTTGGCGATGGGGTAAACCTGTCTGCCTCAGACGCCAGTTGTTGCGGGTTCAATCCCGCACGGAAAGAGAAAAAAATGTTCCGTGTCTGGTTGTTTATCTATTTATGTATTTATATTCTAGGTTCCCCCCTAGTTCGCTACATGGTATCCCATAACAAAAACTATGCTTACTTTGAGGCCATGTAGTTGGTGTGATTGTCTGGGGATTTTATTTCATTTAGTACGTAAGTATGGAAAACTTAGTTAATTCTTAGATCAGGTTGAACCAGCACCCTTGTATCATATGACTACTAGACAAAGACTGGGCTACCAGCCTATAATGGATATTCCGAAGAGTCAAACGAAGTGTATGGATAGTTCCTTTTTGGTGCGATTCGCTGATGTGTGGAACGAACTACCCGCATGTTTTTCTTGGTCACTTAAACCCTGGTAGTGAAAAGGTCTATATAGAATAACCTATATTATCTTTCTCTTCATCATTACCTTGAATAACAAAAAAACTAGTTTTGTAACATAAGGTTAAGGATCTTTTGTCTTCCATGACACCATGTGGTAAGTGATAATGTAGACCGAGATGCTTAAAATTGCAAATACTATATTGGTCAGGAAAAACAAACGCAGACAGCTCGTTCCATACCTGGAAGGCACTATTCAAAAAGGAACTGTCAAAGCTCTAGCTTCGCTTTTTGGAATATCCACTATATAAGGATGGTAGCTCTGTACGCAATTTTGATTCTTAAGTAGAGTCGATTCGGTGAAGTAATAAGGTCGAAGATGAAAAACACAGATTTCGATGTGAACTGGATCAAATCAATACATCATCGCTTATCATTGGAGGGATGATGTATAAAAGTGATTGTTACGACATGCTTTCCCGGGGGAAGTGATCGTTTAGCCGATCCTGTCTAGACTTAATTAGAAGATTGTAATTAAAGATAAACTGTGATTAAAAATATATTAATATGTTTTTTATGTCCATTTAATTACTGAAGTTATTTAGCCGATTAGAATTGTATTTGCTCACAACCATGATTGAAATAAATGATTTAATTGCTACATATAATAATAATTAGTTATCCTATAGAATAATTATGAAATAAATAATAATAAGTTTATTCAAAAGGCAATATATTTCAAATAAAATCGTGAAATGAAATGAAATTAAGTTTATTCGAAATAATTACAATAAAATCATGCTCATGTACAATGAAACAAAATAGTTTAAAAAGACGACTCATTACATGAAGAAAACATAAAGTTTCAATGAACGATATGAAAAATAAAAATATTGTTCTGTAAAATTATGCAAAAAGACTATACAAGGTGCTCCTTTTGATTTCCCGTAACTCTAGGGTTTTAATGGGACCATATAATCAAAGTACATGTATATAATTTTTTATTTTTTTATATATTTATTTTTTAACACAAAATAATTCAATTAAGTCAAAACATCTTATGTAAAACACCTTTATGTGAAGTATGACAACGTGACATTTTCTATCCCCTTTTTTATCGCTATGCACTGGTACAGCTTACAACGTTTTGTGTTGTACAACGTATGCAACGTTCATCAACATTTCAAATGCCTTTGTTGCTTATTGTGTGGCTTCAGTGACACACGTCTATTGAATGAATGTTTACAAGGGTGATAATTTATGAACTCATTATATGAAGATTGATGTTATCTTGGAAAGTATGCACTTTTGAACCGCACATCCTTTGGCAAAAAGTATTATTTATTAGTAAGGAACAAAACCTTAAAGTTATGGGTTATCAAAAAGAACACCTTGTATAGCTCAGCGGGAATATAATATGCTTCGCAAAGCAAATCATTGTAACCTAAGAAGCTGCAGCGCCTTAGTTTTAATGGTTTTGAGACAATGTTAGCCTTAAATATTTATCATATGAATGCAAAAATAGAGATGTCTGTTTATTGGTTTACTTGAATTGTTTCAATAATCTAACGAATCAGCTGTAACTTTATAAATTTATTTACACATGCTTACAAGCTAAGCTGCTCGCAAAAGCTCATTTAAAACAAACGCCAGTTTCATGCTGCTCGAGCTAAATACAAATTAGCATTTAGCATTCAGAACAAAATAACCTGTAGTTATTTAGAAACATTTTATTTTATGTACCTGCAGTGTCACAAGTGTTTCAAGGATCGGCACATAAATAAGTGTGTGACGCAACAATGACTAGGAAGTACGCGCAAACCGCCCAAGTTATTCTGAACGCTTGAGGGCGGGGACATTTGAACACGACTGTACTGAGAAAAAGACATTGCTTTTGACAATGTTACGATTCAATTTTAGAACTTAGACGTTTTGTTTATTTGTAGCTCTGCTTTTCAATTTCCCGCGTTCAAATTCTGTGCATTGAATAATGTTTTTACGGCTCATTATCTTAAACAAAAGACGTATTGAATGACCACTCGTGACTGCCACGGTATCTGTTAAGGTACTAAGATTCTCATTTTAAATGTATAACATAACTAAATGCGACAAACATGGACTTAAAAATAATATATAAAAATCTATAGTAATGGTATCAAAGGTAAATGTGGTTTGATCAATATTTTTGGAGAACAATCATGACTTTATGACAGTCTGGGAAAATTTTAAATATTCTTCTTTTGAAAGGGCTTTTGAAAAAAATCTAGTGGATACTTAAATAATCATTCTTGGCCTTATATTATTTCTTTATTTATATTCGGACTAGCATCGGTTTACTTTAATTTAAGCATATACTTATTATACAAAATAATCCAAAAATATGCAAATAAATGCTGGAATAGAGTCCGCAGCACTGACTTCTGAGGCAGGAAAGTTTACCCCTCCATCGCCACAGAGATCCTCGACTAGTAAACGGCACCAAAATGGACAATAAGATTATCCAGAATTAATATCTGTACATTATTATTCAGTTGATCATCCGGGTAAAACCAGTTCGCAAACCATTGACTACACTCCACTGGTTTTACCCTGATTGTTATTCGAGAAATTGTCACTTTGTCGCAGCAGAACTAACACGCGATAGTCCATATATAGGTTCGAAAAAAAAAAAAAAAGGTTCGCCTTATAATAGTCAATAATATTTTAATAGCAGATTAAGAATGACCATAATTACGCAAAAAAAATTTAAAACAATTTTCATAATTTAAAATTTCAAAATTCTTCGTAGTGATCAAAATTTAAGTTTGATCTGTAGTTTATGACTACACAGCAAGTAATAAAAACGTTTCTAATCTTATCTATGTAGTCATAAAGTGTAGATCAATCTTAATTTTTACTCACAGAGAAGAATACGTAAAAAATATTTTTTTTTTTCAAAATTCAGACGCACTCATCATTCCTAATCTGCTTTTAAATTATAATTTACTATTATAAGCGGACTCTGTGAATAATTTGATTCTGAAAATGTTATACACGTTAAAAGAATAAAAACATATTTCAAATAAATTTTGACGTATAATATGTTATACAATGAATAAAAGTTAACTAAACGGCCCTCATAGTTGACTCATTCATGAGTTTATTGTACATATGTATATTTTTTATAATAGTTCCAAAAATATTCAAGATATATTCTTACATAATTTGAAGATACTCAAAAACTAAAATTATATTAAAAGAGCTACTTACTATTTAATATCTTTATACATGAACGTTACAAAGTTTTAATTATTAAAAAGATGATTGCTGTTGAATTTCTTGCCATTTCGTCTCGACAGACCGACTTTGTTGTGACTTATTTTATTACAAAAGTGTGTATAAATTTCTACGTAATAAAGAAAATTTTTACTTTGACCTAGAGACAATATAATAAATTTGAAATAGGTATTAATATTTGCTGATCGGTTCGAACTCTTTGGGTAGCGCGTAAATTAAGACATAAATCCTTTCATAACAAAAACATAATTAAGGTTTTTGTAATACATAAAGATTGTGAAATATTGATTATAAATATATTTAGAAGTATAAATAATGATGATAATGCTTTATATGATTCGCATATTAGAAACTCAGCAATGTAAATACTACAGCGCAGCTGTGTATTAGTACAATGTCCAGAATCAACAAATTTTAACATACCGTGTGACAGTTTCTACTTTTTTATTTATAAACGGCAATGGATACAACTCCTTCAGCCTAACTTTGTCTCCTGCAACGTGTGTTGCCAGTTCAAAACTAATCTGAATTAAATCGTAAATAAACCAGACACCAGGCGTTCTTTACGGCTGAGACCTTTTACATAGTATATAGCCTTCTGGTGGAAGAGTGGTTTTTATGTTCCGTCCATTCTGTGAGACGGTTAATAATTCTGATCAAGAATAATGCGTGGTAGAATGAGTGATGCTGGCAACTTTATTGTTTATTTTTATCGACGTCTATCCTAGTTTGAGCTCTATCTCTACGGACTTAGAGTCTTGAGCAAAGTAAGCAATCTTTTGCATGTTTTTTTAACGGTCTTTTAGACGTAAACCCTGTGTTAGTTCACTTTTTTGGCCAGTTTGTGTGTAATAGATTATTATAAGTACTTATTTAAAGGTCAAACTTATCATCACCTGAAAATGATTGACTATGAAGATAAAAGAAGATGAAAGGACAGGTATTTAAGAAGGAATTTTCATAAAACGTTGCCGAATAAAATATCGAACATTGAAAGTATACTCTATTTCTATAAGCTTAACAAGTTCTGAATTCTTATAACGCTATATACTTGGTAAACTTTTGATCTCTATTTAGGAAAAAAAACTTAAATAATGTTTTGAAGTTTTTGCATTTAAAATGCTCAATAATTCTTAAATAAATGAAAAATGCGATAAATAAAAATTACCCGACCAGGATTCGAACCTGGGACCTCTCGGTTGCCGGACGAGTGCTCTTCCACTGAGCTACCGGGGTCTGGCGGTGCGCCTCGAAATTACTTACCACATTTTTGTTTTTACGTTATATTGCTAACGTAGCTCCATCTTATGGTATAGCTTTGCAGCTAAGACCACCCGAGACCAATTTCTTTACAGAAATTGTGAATCCCAGTTAAAGTGAAGCATTGCAATGTTTTAATAATGTTTTGAAGTTTTTGCATTTAAAATGCTCAATAATTCACACTTTTATATCACATTTTTATATCACTAAATATCACATTTTTCATTTATTTTTGAAAAAAATCTTGTTTAACATGAAAGAGTTGTAATATACAATGTATGTAAATTAATTTGCAGTATTTGTTTTGCTGTAAGGAATACTGTACAACATAACAATACCTTTTCACTTTTGAGTTTTGTCATGTAAATTTCAACTCGTAATAATATACGTACTTGACAAAGATCATTTGCATTTTGACTTTGAGAGTTGAACCGTAAATTACAAAACTCCGTATCCCTAATATCCAGAACGTTATCATACAGACTTGAGGTGTAAATATTTATGTGATTTCGTGCAAAGAAAACGTTTCTTAACGTATCACGCTTCGCGGGAATGTAGTCAAAAGGTAGGGTGTTATGAGGATGGTACCGTTGCGAAGCCTAGAAAAGGAATCTTCAAAATAGAACGACTTTACTCTCAACAAGCAAGTTCGTGATTTTTTTTAAACCCACATCATTTTGTAGATATGTATGAAATTTTGGTATGAAATGCAAAAGAAAAATTGGAAATCTGAATTGTAGTTTCAGAAATTAGCACTTTTGATTTTAGCTGAATTTTATTATTGCTGTTTTGTTTATCTGTGAGAGAAGTAATAATAAAACGCAAATTAGTCGTTACCAAGTACAAAACCATACCAAAAAGTTATTTCACTGAGCAGATGATTTTAAGGGTTCATATCAATATGAGGTCAAATGATTTTTTGGTTCTCACTTCATACATACTTTTATTTATTCTTTCTATGCTATCTCCTAAAATAATCAAAAAAAAATATTCAAATATCAGATAAGTGACACAATGCTTGACGACCGGCTGGTGTAGCGGTAACATACATTGCCTTCTATGCCAGAGGTCCTGGGTTCGAATACCGGCGGCGGCGAATATTTGTGTGATGAACACAGATATTAGTCGTCAAGTCATGGATGTTTATATGTTTATTTAGGTTTATTCTAATAAAAAATATGTATTTATTCAATATGTATGTGCATATATTTCTTAAGTATATCAGTTATCTAGTATCCATAACACAAGTTCTTTAAGAAACTTAATTTGGGCTAGATAATGTTGTGTGAGTGTCAGAAATATTTATTTATTATATTTATTAATGCACAACTTTGAAAAAAGTAATTATTTTTTCATGATTTTTCACTTCCATGCTGGACTGGGAGCAGAAGAAAAACATAGAATGTGCCAGCTGCTTCTCTTCTCGGGCATACTGTTAAAGTCCGTTAAGGCACAGAAGTTTTATTGGAGATTTATTTTGTGGGCAATAGGCTGAGCTCCTGTCACTGCAAAAATCCTATATTGTCAAACGTGACATCAGATACTTTTATAACCTCTGGTGTTCTGTCTACCCGTTATGGGATACAGGCATGAAAATATGTATGTATTATGAACATATTATTTATTTTATTTGAGGGTAACTTCTTGATAGAAAAGAGTTCAACGACTTTGTTTTGCTATATGTCGATACCTTATTTCCTCTAACTACTGCCTTATAAAGCCAATGGATTTTTTTATCATAGACTAATCTCGCTTTTGACCTCAATCTCACCTGATGTTAAGTGAAGATGAGCTGGAAGAAAGCACACGGGCTCAGGAAAGAACTGGCTCTTCTTAAATATTGCTGAAACACATCACCGTCGGAGCAGTAACATTTGGCGGCAGATTTTATTTGAGGGGTGGTCGCTAGCCAGTTGGATCCTGACGAAATCTTATCACCAAGCGAGGGTCACTCAGATTAGTGGCTTTACGACACGCTTATCCAGAAGCGATAAGACTATTCTAAGCCGAGAATATTACTATTCTAAGCTCTATTCTACACGGGCAGAAGATTAAAATTAAAAACCCAAACTGTGATAAACCTACTATGTGGCCCCAAAGAAAATCTAATATATAAAATTCTCGCGTCACAGTTTTCGTTGCCATACTCCTCCGAAACGGCTTGACCGATTTTGATGAAATTTTTTGTGCTTATCCGGTATCTATGAGAATCGGCCAACATCTATTTTTTTTATTTATTTATATGGCAAAACAACGTTTGCTGGGTCAGCTAGTCTAATATATAAAATTCTCGTGTCACAGTTTTCGTTGCCATACTCCTCCGAAACGGCTTGACCGATTTTGATGAAATTTTTAACTTTTTCTTAACTGACTCGTAGCATGACTGGGACTCAAACCCAGGACTTATCATGCCACAGCCGAACACTTAACCACTACATCATAAACCCAATTACAGTATCAATAGACTTTTCAAGCTTTGCGATAGCAGCGCATCACTAATCCTACTGCTTGTAGTCACAGAGTATTGATGAAAGGGTTAGTATCGACAAGATCTGTAACAACAGTAAAGCTTCGAATTAAAATGTAAAAAAATATCTATCGGTGTTGAGAACTTGGAGGAGGCCTTAGTCCAGCAGTGGGCTTCTCCTGGCTGAATGATGATGATGATGAATGTCAGTGGAGGCAGACTCCTACAAGATAGACCGAAGATCTGGTTGAGGTCACCGGTCAAATGGACATGAGGGCAGCGCCAGACCGAGCGACGACGAGGAAATCTTTGAAGAAGGCCTATGTCCAGCAGTGTATTGATTAATCGCTTTTAAGGACACGCTTATACAGGCTCAGTATTGCTATTTTAAGACGATTAATAATGTTCAGTTTTTAAGATACTTATTTCAATAACTCTACAGACTATTTTATTACCCACACTAATGTGCACAGCATTTAAAATTCCAGCTGCAGAAAAATATAAAGTATTTTCAATGTAGGTAATGCATTGTATGTAATGTGTTCACTTAGCATAACTCACAACAGAATTACAATCCTACGCTAAACAACATAAAAAAGCAAAACATTTCCATATACATCACATGCTTCTTCCTTTCCAGTCTAACACTAACCTATTTTACAATTAAATAAAGTTTATAAAGCTGTTTATATGCAAAAAACGTTGCGTACGCGCAAGCACGATTTACCTGTCAGAACGCAGTCTGCGCAGACGAGGGCGGCGCGTTGCCTTTCTGTTGACAATGAGCTTGTATTTCTGGTTCTAACAATTTTCATGGGAATCTAGTGCTTCGGGATAAAGCCTAGGGCTTTAAAATCGAGTTTCCATACAGGTTGGTACGTAATATTTTTTACGAGCTAAGAGATTATTCAACCACGTCCCGTACAAAGGCTTTATGGACGAAGAAAGAATATTTTTACTTACGCTTAACCATAAATTGAGGATTATCTTTTTTATTAGCAGTACAAGGCATATATTTTTTATTTAAATTACAGAAATTAGCATCCAAGTTTCTACTATTAAATATAAATATTTCCTTTTTGAATATAATGACTCAAATACGCAAAAATTTCATATTGATATTCCAATTTTAGTTTTAGGGTCACCGGCATCCAGTCACCTTTTGAAATCAACATTAAAGATAAATAATAAATACAAAATAACACCTCGTTAGGACAAGTATATATATATATTTTTTTTTTGTAAAATTTCATTACATTGGTTGTTGTGTACATATTTCATATTCTATCTGCTTAATTTGAGGCTAGGCAGCGCTGTGTGCATAGTTTATTTATTTATTTGACGACCACTTTGGCGATGGGGTAAACCTGTCTGCCTCAGACGCTAGTGGTTGCGGGTTCGATTCCCGCACGGAACCAGAAAAAAAATGTTCCGTATCTGGGTGTTTATTTATTATGTATTTATATTCTAGGTTCCCCCCTAGTTCACACACAAGCTATGCTTACTTTGGGGCCATGTAGTTAGTGTGATTGTCTGGGGATTTTATTTATTATTTTTTTATACCTAGAATTGAATTTTCCCAGCAGAGAATGCGATCAGGTTACATTAGTAGTATTTACGAATTTATATTTTTTTCATAACCTCACATTATAGGATAGACTGTTGGTAGATTTGCATGCTTTCTCTAGTAAAATGACGACAAGTATGTTAAAATAATGTGAATCGCTCTAAGCCATGAGCCGTGAAAGTGAATTGAACAAACATAGATAATGAAGTACCTAATGCTTGTTAAGTTAAAGGTTGTAATTTATTTATTTATTTATTTATTTATTTACTCTTTATTGCATACAAATTACAAAATGGATTACAAATAAGAAGAATTATATGTATCTTATTGTATAACAATTGGCGGTCTTATCGCTATCAAGCGATTTCTTCCAGACAACCCGGGTTATAGAACTGGTGAAATACGAGTTGGGATAAGGCATGCATAATTTAACTATAAATACACTAAATAAGAATATACACAAAATAATGTGCTATGATAGACATACATACATAAATATATTAACGCTACATATATATATATATATATATGAAGTTATAGGTTAAATGACTTCATATGCTGACTGAAAATGCAGTTTTAAATGTTTTTTGAAGTTTAGAAGAGAACTTGCAGATTTGATCTTAAGAGGCAGCTCATTCCATAGATTTACTGCACGAACCATAAAAGACTTTCGTAAGTAGTCCGTTGAATGTATAGGTGTACTAAGCATAAGGTTATTAGTTGATCGTAGATTACGCTCATGTTGAGCATGGCGATATTTAAAATGCTGTTGAAAATAACTTGGCATGATGGGATTGAACAGAATGCGATACAGGAGACAAAGAATATCCATAGCACAATTTGTAAATTGATTAGCTTATATTCTCTGGCAAATACCTCATCATTTGTAATACTATATTCATTAAACTAGTTATCCTAAACTCACAAGCTTCTGCCTTGGAGTGGTGCACTAAGTAATTTTAACTAATATATAAAGCATCTAATAATATCATTGTTTAGATCCGAACAAAACACACGTCTTTTTTACATAATATTTGAAAAATTTGTCTAATTACTATTATGTATATTATTAAACACTTTTACTGTATATTTGTGTTTTTTTATCTTCTTCTTTAGGTGCCATCTCCTATCGGAGGTCAGCGATCATCATGGCGATTTTAACTTTATCGACGGCCGCTCTAAACAATGACTGAATGCTCATCCCGAACCATTCACGCAGGTTTTTGAGCCAAGATGTTTTGCGTCTGCCTGGTCTGCGGCGTCCTTGTATTTTCCCCTGTAATATAAGCTGCCAAAGTTCATACTTCTCCTGTCTCATGATATGACCCAGGTATAGCAGTTTGCGCCGTTCCAAGTTTGTTTTTTTATACACATACATATATACATAATTTCACGCCTGTATCCCTTATGGGGTAGGCAGAACACTAGAGGTTAGAAGACCATCTGATGTCACGTTTGACTTTGGAGGTATTAATGATGGATAGAGACTATTACAGTGACAAGGGGTCAGCCTATTGCTCACAAAACACGCCATTAAAATTGTTTGTTATACAAGTTTTTTTATTAAGTAATTCTTGTATTTTTGTACTTGTCTCAAAAAAGTCAAAAATCTTTTCTTCATAAAACGTGTACAATCTTGAGGAAGGCCTTTATCTATCAGTAGGCATCTCCTCGCGTGTAATGATGATGAATCAAACCACTAAATAAAATATATATTTTTTCAATCTACGAACCTCTTGCCAACAATTTGAAAACCGATGATTGCAAGTTAAGTCAGCAACAAATGAAACGTACGATATTATTGTAGAACACCCATGTGATTAATACAGCGTCTTACTCACGCACAATTATCTTAAACAAGTGCTTCTAAACTAAACTGGACGTCATGGCTTGTAGTAAAAAAATATAACACTTTCATACAATTGGCGCTTGCTTATAACATGTTTTGTTACGGAACGCGTGTTTGACGTCAATGCAACTGGCGAGTGCAAAAGAGTGCCTAGAGTTCTTATTCCGCCGGCTTGAAATAATGGAAAGAAAAGAAAAATAATTACCTAGTTTAACCTAGGTTTAATTTTTTTTATGTTTTTAAAGTCTAATCTTGATATTTATCATCATCGTTAGGTCCAAGGTTCTACACGTCACACGGTCCCGCGCTGCGCCCTCATCCCGCAATTAACTTTCACCGTGTAAATGCTTACAGTGAACAAAACTAATATGGCCTCAAAAACATCATCTTTCAGCCAGACTGGCAGACAACATTGACGACCGGCTGGTGTAGTGGTAACATACATTACCTTCTATGCCAGAGATCCTGGGTTCAAATCCCGGCGGCGGCTGATATTTGTGTGATGAACACAGATATTAGTCGTCAAGTCATGGATGTTTATATGTTTATTTAAGTTTATTCTAAGAAAAAATATGTATTTATTCAATATGTATGTTTATATATTTCTTTAGTTTATTACTTACCTAGTATCCATAGCACAAGTTCTTTAAGAAACTTAATTTGGGCTAGATAATGTTGTGTGAGCGTCAGAATTTAAATATTTATATTTAGATGACGGCCATTACTGGGCAAAGGCCTTCCCCAAGATTCCCCATAACGATTGGTCTTGGGTTATTCTTTACAAAATACCTTTTCAGATATTTATAAAATCACATAGATTCGTAACGTAGGTTGAAATTTATAAAACCCTAACAAACCTAAACTTTTTATTAATTTCATTCGACTTAAGGAACCACAGAAAAACATTTTAACTCAGATTACAGTAGTTGGATTGCTACAAGATGTTAATACCAAGATTAAGTATCATTAATCCAGTTTAACGATTTATAATCTGCACTGTATTAAATTAGAGACCTTACGATCCTGCGGCGATCTTTTGCAGACATCCCTCGATTAATGTACTTCACATTTTATTCTACTAATATTCTAAATATGAAAGTATATATGTTTGTTCCTTAATTAGTTTCAAAGAAAGTTATTGCATGTAATTCTAAAAACGTAACATAATTTGTATGTAAAAGTAACATTTTTAATCAAAAATGAACTTGACCAATAACTTGACTATAAACTAATACGTCGGAAGTCATACATAGAGTACTGTATGTATCATACGATATCGCAGGTTAAGCAACGTTCGGCGCAGTCGGTACTTGGATGGGTGACCATGGACTTTTCATTTCTCACCATACGCTTGGCTGAGCCATGCCCGGTGAAATTTAGAACGGCCATAAGAGTACTAACATATTGAAAAAAAAAATCTACTCCCGGAACGGTTCGTGAGAATATTGCGAAACCGATGAAAACCCGATGATTATAATGTCGAATAATTTTCATTCCTTTATCTATTCAACTTCGTTAATAATAATTACGATTAGAATTGGCTGCACAATAATGTAAATTATGACCTTCTCATGTAAAAAAAAAATAAAAAAGAGATGTTTGTGGTCGATGTCACCTAGTGGAAAGTAAACATGAAATCTAAGACGGTACACGTCCATCCATGGACTCGAAACTTTAAACTATATTTATGTAAAGAGTAATGTTCACGGTCCATACAATTTCTGACCTGTCAAACTACTTTTTGTTAATATTGTGAATGTATAAAGATGATATTGTCATGTGCAGACTTGATTTAATTTCTTAGAAACGATTTGGAATTAACCGAAAATAAGCTATTATTTGCACTATAAGTTGTTTTAATTGTCTAAAATTTAACAGGTCAGCTATGAACATTAATCTTTGTACTATGTTATTAACTTATTTATAAATTTAATATCACGAACTATCAAGTAATTCCTAAGGACGAAGTTAGTTTAGGAAATAGCATCCAAGCGACGAGAGCTTCCAGCCTACACGCTGCGTCGGCCGGTCTTTGAGATTGATAAATAGATAGACACGATAAGACATTATGAATATAAAGTGTTAATTGGGTGAGCTTAGTGAAGGCATAATTAATATTAATACTCGTAATGAACGGGAAGTCGGAAAATTTCTCGGTAATACGAGTATTTTGTAATTATGTTTATTGCAATTTTGTTGTTGTTTGTTAGTTTAGAAAATGTAGTTTTGATATAAGTCGTTATACTGAGGATTTAATGCCGTTGTCACCAAAATCCAAAAAGAGCAGGTTCTCAATTCGTGTGAAAGTTTTTGTATCTTTGTCACACGATTTTTTTGAACATTTATGAATCGATTTTGAAAATTCTCGTTTCATATGAAAGAGGATGACAGCGGCGGTCCTATATAAATTTCATTGAAATCAATCGAATTCTTTGTAGAATTTGATATTTTCGAAATTATTATTTATTACTAGCCCTGGGTGTCCCAAAATTGGGCAAAGGCCTCCCTTTTCTCTTTCCATTTTAGGCGATCGGCTGTTTCCGCGGCCCAGTTTGGGCTAAATGCGTCCAGATCATCTTTCCACCGACGGCGTGATCGTCCGCGACGTCGTTTGGTGTCAGGATGCCACGCGGTTGTTGTCTTAGCCATTTAAGCCTGGCAGCTTTCAGAGCGACATCCGTGATATTGGTTTTGGAGCGTAGCGTGGAGTTTCTTACACGATCAGTTAATGTTATTCCCAATATACTACGCTCCATTGCTCTCTGGCAAACCCTGAGCTTGGGCTTTTGATTTTCTGTCAAAGACCAGGTTTGTGCACCATATGTGAGAACGAGGAGAATACACATGTCCATCAACTTTCTTTTATTTTTTATTTAACAATTTTCGAAAACTATGTATAAATAGGAGAATATTAACATTAATGACCTTATTCTTCAGCCCAAGTTTTGACAAGGATTTAAAAACAAAATACTAGCTAACTGTAAAGGCAATAGCTATTTTTTACCTTTCTTTTCTAAGACAAACATTTGTATATAAAATCATTTACATAAATTGAAGTAGTAATCAATCGTCATATTACGGTTTGACCGTAAAGTTCAGGATTGTCTAAGTTTCGCATAATTTGTTTATCATAAGCAGATACTTGAAGCCTGGCCAACGTATACAGTTAGTAAGTGCTATTTACATTTTGTTATTTATTGTACTGGGACTGTTAGAATTTATGTTCCTATCTTTCTACTCTTACGCATTGGTTATTTTAGAAATACATGCGGTGGTTATTATCACTGAAAATCTGTTGTTGAGACAAAAATATATTAGATATGGTATCTGTGGTAAATTTCTCGCAAAAGGTGAATTGCCGGCTGATAAACGAGGTAGCGGGTTCGATACAAAGTTTGTACGCTCTGCAGAATTTTTTCATGGGTTTCGGTTTTTTGATATACAGGGTGTCCCGCAAACCCTATATAATACCTTCACGGATGTATTCTAGTTTACTAGACGATTTTTTTCTTTTTTTATATTTTTTCTGTAATCCTCATGGATACTAGAATACATCCGTGAAGGTATTATATAGGGTTTGCGGGACACCCTGTATTGTAAGAAATATGCTCAAAAAAATATTGAAAAATTTTACATGCTTTGCTTTTTGTGGTGATTTCTATACTAGATGATAAGACTATAAGCCGTTTAGAATGTATTAATTCAAGCTAGCCGCAGTTTTGTTACAAAGACATGTTTTTTATGATATCGATGACCAAACTTTTATCTTAACTTGAAGTAAAGAAAATAGGGAAAATTTAAGGTACGTGTTGTGTATAAATAAACATCCTTTCCTTAATATATTATAAACTTTATTTTTTATAATCTTTTGCGCTTTAATCGTTACACAAGTTAAGGTGAAATTTCAAATTCTGAAATAATTCCAGTCGATCTGGAATAATCGCAAGATTTGCTTCAGAGATATTTTTAAACTATCAGCTTATACGGAAAGTAGCGTAAATTGGCATGAATATTAAGCATTATGAAGTACTTCCTTATGATTTATCTTTCCAAATAATACCGTTAGGACAATACCGCTCCTTTTGACATAAGTTCAAAAAACTACAATAACAATCAAGCGAATCAATTTATCAATATTAACTTAAGGTTAAATACTCCTAAGCTGTGCTTTACCGTTATTAAGTTTAACTTATTGAAAAAAACAACAGTAAATAACTACTATGATTAATGGTACTGTTTTTTGGAGCTTTTCGAGCTGATATTATCCAATGGTGGTCATATTGTTTTTAAATAGCGGTGGATTGGTTTGTACCTTGATACTTGGTACGATAGTACATACCAATATAATCTTACTAAGTTGTCGCTTGGTGGTAGGATCCCTTCTGGGTCCGCCTGGCTAGCGACCACCCTTTATATAAAGTCTGCCGCCAAATGTTACCGCTCCCACTTCCCGTTTGCATTCGCTCCCGAACGGTCGTGTCTGCGGCCGCTCCCGAGTGTTCGTATTGCGCTGCCCTTGTTCCCTCCCCCGCACTCGTGCGGGTCAGGTGCCAAGTTAAGCTCTTTCGGAAAGTTTTCTCTTGTGGAGGCTGTGTGGTGTCGGGGCTAATTCATCTGCCCTTTTCAGGGCGGACCCGACTGCTGCCGGCCGAAGCATCGCTGGTCAGGTGGATACGTAACCGTGACAACTAAGCCTGATCGTCCGCCGTTCACCGGCAATAGGTCCGTACTAGGTCGTTTTCTTTTTCAGCGCAGTTTGTGCAGCCAATTCGCCGTTCACCGGCAAGTAGGTTCCTTGTTAGGAATAGGCTTCCTTTCAGAACAGTTCAGGTTTCCAGGGTTTGATGGATGCCCCCATCGAATCCAGGGCGTTTAGCCCTGAAGATTTCTTCAATCTTCAGGAACAGGTAATTCAGCTTTCTCAGCTTTCCCAAAGCTTTTCCGAAGCCTTCATCACCCAGTCCAATCAATTCAGTCAGCTCGAAGATATGATGTTGAAGTTCTTGACACATCAGGCATCAGTTTCTCAGGTCCAACCCGCGACCCTCCCGGCCACTCAGGCCTCCACCGCGTCTCTCCCGGCCACTCCGCCTTCTCTTAGTTTCCCAACAGATTCTCCGGCGTCCCCAGATGTCGAGCATGCTGATGCTATGTTAGATTTCATGTCGGTAGACTCCACCGCATGCAAACGGAATACTACCCCGCCGGGTAGTGACACTGATTCCACTCCAATTGTTCCAGAATCTCCTGCTCCGTTCACCGAGGTTCGCAAAAAATCCAAATCAAAGAAGAAGAAGAAAGAGGCTTCTTCGACTTTATCTCCATCCGTTTCAGCTGCTCCAGCCCCTCTTCCTGCTCCGCAAAATGTCGCACCGGCGTCTGCTCCTGCGCCTTTTGTTTCAGCGATCCCGGCGTCACAGCCTGCGTCGCAATCAGATTCGGCTCCGCCGAAAGTCAAGTCTCCGCCTCCCGTCTTTCTACGGGACAAGAGCCGCTGGACCGAGGTCTCAGCTCTCTGCGGTAGACACAATCCCAAGATCCAGTATAGTAAGGCATCCAACGTGGGTGACTCTATTAAGGTCGTTGTCAATTCCATTCCCGATTTCAGGAATCTTACTCGGCTTCTTGCTGATCAAAAGCTCGAGTACCACACTTACGCCCTCCCTGAGGAGCGTAAGATTCGTGCCGTCCTCAGGAACGTGCCGTTCGAGCTCTCGAACGAGCAAATCCAAGAGGACTTGTCTTCTCAAGGCTTCCCCGTCGAATCTGTGCACAAAATGCACAGCCGCCGAGGCAAGCAGTTCCCACTAGCGCTAGTAATCCTAGCGAGGAGCCCGCAAGGGCAGTCCATTTTCAGAGGCAAGCTCACCGTGTGCAGTCTCTCCAACATCCGCGTCGAGGTACCACACAAGCGTGGTTTTCCAGGTCAGTGCCACCGCTGCCAATTGTATGGTCATGCGGCGGCAAATTGTCATGCTTCCCCTAGGTGCGTCAAGTGCCTAGGTCCGCATGGGACTAAGGAGTGCTCTCGCACTCCCGAATTGCCCACCGCTCCGTCCTGCGTCTTGTGCGGCCAGTCAGGCCACACAGCAAACTTTCGCGGCTGCCCCAAAGCACCGCGTGCTGCCAGGGCTACCGTGAAGCCCATCGAGAACTGGAGAGAGCGACCGCAGCCTAGCTCGGACGCCCCTTCAGTCAGTTCAAAGGCCCCTAAGGCCTTGACTTCTATCGTTCCAGGTCAGCGCAGCCGGGTCGCGACTCAATCGCAACCGGCCGCCAAATCGGCTTCCCAGTGCCAGAACGCAAAAGGTTCTCAAGACCGCATGGCGTTCTGGATCCAGCTCGCTCCCATCGACGAGATCCTGGCTTTCGGCGCCGCTCTCGACGCCAGCCCAGAGGGTTTCAACGGTGCTCTTCCGGTCCTAACCAAGTTCGCTCCCCTTATCAGGAAACTCCAGCAAGCTCAACGTTTCTAAACGTAGTCCTTCCTTCCAGCATTCCTATCTCAGAGTGAGTCTGACCACTCTAGATAATATCTTAGTTTCAGCTTTGTCATTTCTGCTAATCCTAGCTTTGTTTTTTTCTCACTTTCAGTTCCTTTTGGTGGCAGCCGTCTGGATGCCGCTCACTGCGCAGCCTCTCTCTCCAATTGGCTGTCGCTCCGATGAAGACTAATGGCCTCAATCAAGGTGAGTCAGTAAAGGGGGATGTTTAGTGGGTATGCTCGGCTTCACTGAGTGAGTCTCCACACTGTCTGGGCATTCTATTTTCCGTTAGCCACTGGGGTTAACAGCTTATAGAATGCCCATTCGTCCGTAATAGCATTCATCCTCCTCCCGCTAAAGCTTGCTTTACTGGTTAAAGCTTGTTTTAGGGGGTGCCAAAATTTTATGTGGCGGAAAAACAAAAAAAAAAAAAAAAATTACCGCTCCTTCGGTAATGTGTTCCGGCAATATCTTATAAAGAGCCAGTTCCTTCCTAAACCTGTGTGCTTTCATCTTCGACCTCATAGTCACTTACCATCAGGTGAGATTGAGGTCAAACGCGGGTTTAGTCACTTATAAAAAAAAAAAAGTATTTTTATCGCTCAGTCGTTTTACGCACTTGCTTTTCAAAATGTAGGGTCCCACATGTCCTACTGATAAAAACTTCAACGCATACAAAGTCGCGCGGGCTACATCTAGTAATAGAATAAAATAACATGTACGAACAAACACAACTCATAACAATAATTTTATAGGTTATGTATACAGGTGATATTAAAAATTAATAAAATTGTAATTAGCTTTTCGTCTTATCTTAGTAACAACCACTTAGAAGCCAATAAGTATTTAATTATTCCTGCTCATATCATCTCTTTGGTGATTATTCGTTGCAGCAATGTTCTTACACCTGACGACTAATTCAATAAATATTGAGTTATCAAAATAAATATAAAAGAGGAACCAGTTTTATTCTAGTTTTATGATGCACCCATTGGTTTCTCCACCTTGTAGCTTCATTGTAGTGATAATGAAGTTATATACAAAATACGTCCTAAAGTCTTATCTGGTAAGATAAGTAAAAAATAAAAAGCCTATAAAATATGACATTAAAAAATAATGAGTGCCGACCGTGAACTGCCAAGTAGCCGATCTTCATACTTTAAACAACTTTGAGGCGCTAAATCTTCGCAAGGCACAGATAAAAATTTATCGCTACATAATATGATTACTATAATGGCCAATAATTAATGCCTTTCATTTCTATTGCGTTATATTTAGTTCTACCGCATGAGTTATCATCGATATACATAGGTAATTTTGGCCCTTAATCATTTTTCAACACATTATCCTAACGGGTAATTTTTAATATGAATGTTGCAACATAACGTTTTTGGTAGCATTTGATCTCGAGTTTCTTAGCAAGTAAAGATGCGGCCAAAGATGAAAATCATCTTCAAGGAGAAACTTCAAAAGTGTTCAGTCACTTAGCACCCTAAATAAGTTATACTTAGATTGGACCTTCGTATTAAAACAGATCATACTAAGACAACAGTTTACAATTATCTTTTTAGTTATAAATTATGCATAACTTGCATAACTTCACGACTGTATTTTCCGTATGGGGTAGGCAGAACACCAGAGGTAATAAAACCATCTGATGTCACGTTTGACAAATTTGGAGGCATTATAATAGTGGAGTGAGACTATTGCAGTGACAGGGGGTCAATCTATCGCCCACAAGAAAGCCTCCCATAACACCTCGGTCCCTTAACTGACTTTTACAGTATGCCCGGGAAGAGAAGCAGCTGGCACATTCTATGTTTTTCTTTCGCTCCCAGTCCAGCATAGGAGCTTAATTAATTATCTTGCCAAAAAATTAAATGATCATAAAAAAACAATTTTCTATTGTAGACTTTCTGCTGTTCTATTTTGTGGGTCACCAAAAAAGTTCATTAACACAAAAGCTGAAATTTTAATATTCCAAAAAAAGGGGTTGGGAAAACGTCGATAAAACAGAGCTACTTTAAAAGTGCACGATAAAAACTAATTTTAACACTTGGAAAGTGCGAACTGCAGGCACGTTATATAAAACTACGTTATGATTAAACCTATTATTGATATTGCATAGTAAATTATCACAGTTTCCTCTCACGCATGTTCGCCACGATACAGTTTTAATACATGTCCGTAAAACTATAATTACATGTAAGCGTGATTGTTACATCACTGATGATCCGAGTTAAGTCACGAAATTCGTGCATTCATTTCTTTTGCTTAATTTGGGCTTTCTTTTTGAAGCGATGATACTCTAAGAAAGATCTTTTATTGCTACCTGCAGGGCTAGCATGCTCACATCGATAAATAGTCGAATCGACAAGATAAATATTATTTTGTTACATACATACATAACTTCACGCCTGTATCCCTTATGAGGTAGGCAGAACACCAGAGGTTATAAGACCATCTGATGTCACGTTTGACAAATGAGGTATTATAATGATTGAGAGAGGCTATTGTAATGACAGGGGGTCAGCCTATCGCCCACAAAAATGCCAATAAAACCTCTGTCCCTTAACTGACTTTTACAATATGCCCGGGAAGACTAGCAGCTGGTACATTCTATGTTTTTCTTTCGCTCCCAGTCCAGCATGGAAGTTTTTTTATTATTTTGTTATTTTATCCTATTAGATATTAAGTAAGTTAATATGCGCACCAAAATAGATAGAATTACTCGATTTGATACCATGATTAAGACCTCAGAACCAAATATATCATAATCTTAATAAATTTCATACAATAATACCATATTCTAAGAAAATATCGATGAAAGGCCCGATTTATCGTGTTGACGGTAGCATGCTAGCCCCGCTGATGTCAAAAGAACGCTATTACAGAGCACGCAGTAAATTGTCTTGGACGTTAAAATTACCTTTGTTACAGCTTGTACGAAATCTACAATACCTTATTACTTTCATGAACTGAAGAGATATTACTTATAGTTTATCAAATGGAATAATTAATGATAATATTATAGGCATATGTGAACTATTAATACCTACGTAATTTAGAATTTAAATTCGTAGTTATTATAGGTTATTTGCTATTAGTTTTATTTATATTAATATACAAATTGTGTCCATGGCTCAAGTAGCTTCGAAAAAGTTGGGAATCATCTCGAAGGTACGGCGGTACTTCGGCCCTGCACAGCTTCTTAACTTATACACAGCTCAAGTGCGATCATGCATGGAGTACTGCAGTCATCTTTGGGATGGTTCTGCCAAATATCAACTAGAAGCGCTGGACTCCGTTGACCGAAGAGCCCGTAAATTAATTAACGACGTCGACCTTACAACCAAAAAACTGCAGACCTTAGAGCATCGTCGTAAGGTTGCGTGTTTAACCGTGTACTACAGGATACATTTTGGTGAGTGCACCAGTGCTCTGTTTGAACAAATTGAACCCTCACCCTTTTACCATCGGACTACTAGACGCAGACAGAACTTCCATCCGTATGTGGTAGATATTCCGAAAAGTCGAACTAAGCGCTTTGACAGTTCCTTTTTGATACGGGTCGCCAAGGTTTGGAATGAACTGCCTGCGTCTATTTTCCCTGACCAGTATAGTCCTAGTACTTTTAAGCGTCGAGTGAATAGGTTTCTCGTGGATGGACGTGTAACACCTTAGTCTTCATGTTCACTTAACATCAGGTGGCATGGAAGACAAACGTCCCATCCATAATTCATAAAAAAAAAAAAAAAACAAAAAGATTTCAATGATAGATTGTAAATTTGACCACCCATGGGCGTCCTTGGCATGTTGAATGTATATGGGTTCTAGTGCTAAGTAACCCTTGGTCCTTTAATTAGAAAAAAAAACATAAGACTTGTTATTCCCTAAACAATATTTACATATTACTTCAAAAAATAGACTGATAGATAAAACACGTCTTAAGTTAACAGACAGAACACAATCTTGTAAAAAGCTAGAAACACGAAAGATAAAAACTAGCTTTCCTCTTATCAAAAATCATGTGTAATGAACATACCAATAAGATCCCAAATGTAGGTAAAGTTCAGAAAGCGAAGTTCGCACCGACACCACCGGTTATCTTCCAATCTGTAACAGAGATAACAATTTTAACAATAGCTTCTTTTGCCACGAACTCGAATAATTTAGGTAATCAGATTTTGAACACAGAGTAGGGAACTGAGCGCTGAAATTAGAGTGGGGAAAAGTTGATTAAATTTTTTGTTGTTTTTTGGATAAGTTGACATTAAATGCAATGTTTTGGGGGAAAACCTTGGATTATGAACAAAAAAATATTTAAATATTTAATATAATTAATATAATTAAAAGGTTAATCAACTTAAGCTTGAAAAATAAAAAGCTGCTTTCAAGCTGCTTGCAATGAGCTAAAACGTTGAAGAATAAATACTTTATTTTACATAAACAAACTTTAAACTTACATCAACTTTCTTTTAGCATTGATACTCGACATAGCTTATATATTTTACTTTATATCCAAGTCCCAAGCTGCGGCATAATATGAATTTGTTTGCTGTCCCACTTCAAGGAAAGGTTGCATAATGTTTTTCACCTTCTCTTTTCGTAATGACAGTTATTTTTGGTATTTCAAGCTTTATATTTCTATGAATAATATATTAATGAAATGCGCTGTATTTTCATAGCATTCTGATATTCTAGCATTTCAAAATTCAACCTTTAGTCAAATTTTCTGTTTCCAAGCGCACTTTGGTGAATGGTTTTTGAGTAGGTATTGTGGAGTTGTATTTTATATTTCATATACTACTCGTTTAATATGTTTGCCTTTTAAATTTAGGTGCCACTTATCAAAAGTCGTCTTATCTAAAATAAATCGTATAATTTACCAACAGCTTACAAACAGAAAGTCACTCATCAAAACGTTTTTTTTTAATAAAATATGAATGGGACGTTTGTCTTCCATGACACCTGATGTTAAGTGAACATGAAGACTAAGGTTCCCTGACACCTTCATCCACGAGAAACCTTCAGAAACAACAAATTACAATGACCAGAACTCAAACCTGCTTTGAATAAAGAAATACCTTTTTCGGTTAAGAAACTCTGAATTATAGGTTCTGATTTTTTCGAATTATTCATACTTTATTAGAAATTAAGCGAAATACGGATGTACTAGGCAAGCAATTAAAAACCATACCACCTCTAAAGAGGTCCTAAACCTGAATGTTTTCTTCGTCGGGAAATTCTGAAATTAAATTTACTCAGACATATTCAATATGACTTTAAATATATTATAATAATGTCGAAGTCGATTTCCACAAAAAGATAATATCTATAAACTTAGAACTCAACATATACATTTAAATATTTATGTGCGTTTATTCTAATGATCGAAAGTAAGCATTAAAATATAAATCAAACGCGACTTGATGAAACATTTCTAGAATTTAATTATAAATCTAATTTGTGAGAGATAAAATAAATAGACATAGCTGTATACGGGATGAAATAATAAAATATTACTGTTAATGGTCCGATACTAGGTCCAGCCCACGATTAAACAAATATTTACTAGCAAATAATTTGCATAGATTTAATAGAAATTATTAACCGTATGATTATAATTTATAATGGGTAACATTACTTGATACTCATATATTTTTCCACTTGCTTATAATTTTTTGAATATCTTGTAAAAAATAAACATCTGTATGTCTTTTTATGCATTTCGTAGCTCTGTGGCCGAAAAGTTCAGTTAAAATCTTAGGAACCGCTAGTTCATGGGAGCCACCTGATGTTAAGTATGTGGTTTGGAAGTAAAGGTTAACTTATTTGAGGGCTAACACATACAGGGGCCTGATGTATTCAGTATTTCAGAGAAAAAGCGCGGTCTTCGTGCAAAAAGGATGCCTGGAGCAGATCATCTTTTGATGATAAGCCCGCCGTCTATATGCTTTATAACTAGAAAATTGTCATAAAAATATTTAATACCCCATGTTTACGATGAAGAATAAATAAAAAGGTTTTGGTATTCAAATCCAAAGGAACAGTAGTTTGATATTTATTGTTGGTGTTTTTTTTAAAGTTAAAGATACATTTCAACGGTTTTCAATTAATTCGGTTGTTGTAGATTATTATGGATACAAATTAAATAGAGTAGAATTTTAACCTAAGTAATAATGTCCAATATGCTTTTTATGATTGTTAACAGTGAATTTAAAGCGAGTTTCTGTCGCTGAAATTTGTACCTTTAAAACTTTTAATAATCAAATAAGAATAAATAATAAGTCTAGCACAAGTCTACACAAAGTTCGAGATTTTTATTGCGGCCAAGAATTTTCCAACTCGTGTTCGCGGAAGAAAATATTATCGCATGGAAGATTCGAACTTACGATGACGACTATAACGGACCATTGGCCGAACTAGAAGCAATCGAATTCAAAAAACACTATTATTAAAACATAATTGGTTCAATATTTCACGCTTGAGTGACGTCTCCGTGATTAATTACCTCGCTCTGTGATTTCATGACGGATTTACTAGCGCCGTCGATTTACGTCAAGTGTTGGTATAATATGCTGTATTATGACGGAAACATGAAGCCATTTGTATGTCGACTTAGATTTATTTAGTGTTGGGTTGAGTAGTTTAATTGTAATACGCTTTATTTTATTACCTGCCGGTAAATTAGCTCGGCAAGCGTTTTAAAACTACGCGTCTTGAGAACGCTATTTTGGTTGTTAGAATGGTTACAGCTTAGGCATAGTTTTCTCAAAGGTAATGTTCACGAAGGTAAGTTTACGATAACAATTCGTCTTTTAATATACCTTCTGCATGTCGTTGAGTCTCTCAATTGGATGAAGTGGAGATATAGACCATAAAGCAACAAGTTGGCGTAATGGTTTTTATACAAAATACAAGTATACAGTATCAGGAAGCGACTGCTAACGTGCCCTCCGAAACACGAATGTCGTCGTGCGTGGTTAATTCATTACTTACTGGTCAGTCTGCTAAATCTGCTTCAGGTATCGAGTGCTATACACAGGAGTCAGTGGTCATTGTGACTACTTTGGAAATTACTTAACAAATCTTTATCGCGTTCCATTGATGGATGACATCATTCAGTTAAATAAAACTGTCGATTTTAAGTCTACTTTTTTGCATGACTTGAATTTGAATATCTATATTGTTACATACGGTGACGCCGAAAATCCCTGGATCGCGCTACCCCATTCCTATAGCAACATTATAATAAGTAGTACTTAGTATTTCCGTAGGGCCGTAAGCTGCGGTCTGCCATCGCTTTTACTGGGCGAGGGACAGATAACTAAAAGTTTCTATAGTACCTACTAAAATTATCGTTTATGAAAAACCCTAAATATGTGAACGAGTACGCCAAAGCTTAATAAATACATACTATCATGCTTACCATTCTTTGTACTTATAAATATTCATATACAGGGTGTCCAAAAAAGTACTTTGGAGAAAAATATCCCAGATAGGGCTAGTCCTCATTCGACTACAAAAAACCGTTTTTTATTTGGAATTATAGTTTTTCCATAAAAATACCTAAAAATTTCAAGGGAAGCGCGCCCGCGCATCCTTACATCTATCTTAATAATGCGCGCGCCTTACGATGAGATGGGAGGTATTTAAATAATGAATAAAAATAAACTTAGTCATCTAGGTTGGTACTTACTTCCATACATTCGTACAACCAAGTAAAAAAAGACTGTACAAATAGCAGATTTCTAACTTGCTGAAATTGTTGTGATGTAGAGATAATTCAATTTTTTCATTAAAATAGAATTATGATACGGAAAAGTTCATCTCCTGTCCAATAAGACTTCTATCTATCTAGAACCAATTGGAAATGGTAATGATATTAGATATAAGTACTTATCAGTTTGATATTGTCTTGTTTTGGGGGGGTAATACAAAACTTTACTTTGAAAAATAATTGTGATTTTGATTCCGTAGGTATATGGCAAGTGAAAGTGGCTTTAGATTATTTATTACTTGTACAAAGTAGGAACGAAAAGTGGTATCGCCAAAACTTGTACGAGTACATGCCTACAATGCAATTTAGTACCTACCTAGATGACTAAGTTTATTTTTATCCATTATGTAAATACCTCTCAGCTGATCTTAAGGCGCGCGCGTTATCTGGATAGGCGAAAGTCCGCGCGCGCGCGCTTTCCTTGAAATGTTTAGCATTTTTTATGTAAAAACTATAAGTTCAAATAAAAAACAGTTTTTGGAGTCAAATGAGAAAGACTAGCACTATCTAGGGTATTTTTCTCCATAGTAATTTTAGGACCCCCTGTATATTTTTGTCCTTCAATTTTATTTTAATTAAAGATGTTGCAAGATAGAATGACTTA
This sequence comes from Stenoptilia bipunctidactyla, assembly GCA_944452665.1. Taxonomy (NCBI): domain Eukaryota; kingdom Metazoa; phylum Arthropoda; class Insecta; order Lepidoptera; family Pterophoridae; genus Stenoptilia; species Stenoptilia bipunctidactyla. The sequence goes on from OX101730.1 coordinate 16,821,606, forward strand.
ATTTAAACGCAAAATATGAAAACTTTTTGTATCTATAGAGTCTTAAATTCCCTCCATGTAATATCCTAAGTGTTTTAAGACTTAATGAAAAAATAAAAGCTACCTACAAACAACAAGGAAAGAGCATAATAAATAAATTATATCAAAATCAATTAAATGTCCACTTTCACCCTCAACACTTCCAAGTAAGGAATGAACTGAATCGTCGTTTACTATTCAACTTGTACTATTAGAGATCATTAATTATTTTCTCTTAAAACCCATTCATTCACCCATTCATTCTTTGATGACACTTTAATTGAATGATTCTATTTAACCTTTGACTGTTCGATCCTCATGCAGGGGAAAAATATGAACTTACAGTGTAATGTGAAATTAATTTCTAATTTTCACATCTAATAGTATCTTTGTGATATATTGTTGATTAACTTTATGATGAATAAATATGATTTTACGATAACGCGAGAATAATATTAAAAGTAAACCTCATTCAGTGTTTTTAAAACTGTGATATAGAGTCACAAACGATTTCTAGATTTAGAAAAATTAAAATGAAAAAAAAAATAAGACCTACGATATAAGCAGATGCCACCGCTTTATTAATTTGCAGCAAAAATTATTTTAGACTAATTTCTAACTGTCTTAAGATTTATTGTGTTGTTGAAAATAAATCAATATTTTTTTTAATAACACTGAATAAATGATACATTATCTTGAGAAAAACACAAACATATTAATATAAAGTAAATAAACACACAAGTATCAAGCCCCACCAGGATTTGAACTTGGGACCACATGCAGTTATTTACATCGCACCGAAAACCTTGGCAAATATCATTCAATGAAGATTGAACTTAAATTTAAATATCTTTGAATTTTAAAGAAATTTAAATTATATTTTTATACAGATAAAGAAAGGATATCCATCCTGCCCCGGAAAAAGCTGCCCTAGTTTTGATGCAAGAATCGCAAAATTGAATGAGCTGACCACCGACCTTCGTATAAATCTGTTGTTAAATTTCACCGCTTAAGCTTTAATTCCATCAATGGTACATTAGTATCTTCCAAAACCTGCAACAACACCATCACCACCCATCAAGAGATATTGAAATCCAAAGTGGACTCATCAACATAACAAAAAAGTACATTACAACCACTAAATGAAAGATCATTTGCAAAAAGTTATTAATTTAACTTTCCAATTAACTTGGCGCCAAACGTCAATCAAAAATAGAACTCTCCAAGTATGGTACAGAAAAAAACAAATCGCCTCCAGTAACGAATGAACGGAATGAACTAATTTGAATGACATATCCGGAGACTGTAATGTGCGGTGAGTGAAAGTGCTTGTTCTCACGAATGATACATTGTTGCGTCAGTCACTGTAAAATTGAAAATGGAACACTATCCGTAATGATCTTGTTTTTGGATGTTGTTAGTGTGAGTAATTAATGATTTATTCAAGCAATCCGCTAAAGAGCAAAGTTATAATAATAATATTATTTTTTAGAAGGTATTCCAGTACACCTTTGAATATAGACCCGAGCGTGTCAGATTATAAAAGTTTAGTTAAGAAACCGTTTCAGTTGAGACCCGGAACTACGGCTTTTCATACTTCAGACGAATACCAGAGACCAGACCAATGTTTGGCGTAGACCGTCATTATTGATCTTATTAAATAAATTCGTTAAAACACTTTTCGTATGGAGTTTATTAATTTTCATGAATGTCATACCATCCATAACTCATTAACAAAGAAGAACAATGAAGTTTGTATTCTAAATTTAAACTTCCAACGTAAAATCAGTAAAGCCGGTGTACTTAGTAAGACAGAATTAATTCCACATTCCTAACAGTTCTTAATTCGCGAAGCATCTGAAACTACAGTTAGTAAGTTAAGATTGTTATCTTTTGAAATAATTTGGAACAATAAACTTAATTGTTCACGAAATTAGTTAAAAGTACATTTAGAATAGTTTTTATGCGCGTGAAAAAATGTATAGATCGAATTGAGATATCTAGTAATCTTGACGCACTGTTTATTTTATAATGTCATGACGCCCTGATTATTTTCACAATTATAAACAAATTAAAAGTATGTAGTTATATAAATATCTTTAGAAAAATCTGCAAGCGAGAAAATTCACAACCTCTTTATATGTTAATCTAGCAATGGAAAATTACTTTTCTAATCTATTTCTTTTGTGTTATTTAACTGAGTTGCTTATAGATTTCACGCTTTTGTTTTGGGCAGTCTAATCGTTATTATTTTAACCAGAATTAAACAAAAATATATATCTGTTTCTTTGTTTATTCTAAATTCATAATTATCTGAGAAGATAGAACATTGTATGATGTATATAATATTTAACTGACTTTTCATTACTTTATTTACTTTAAATAAAAGACGTTATGAACCACATTTTTCATATATTTCAGTGACCACGTTATCTGATAAGGAAAATCTAAGACAATATTTACGATTACTTTAGCCGAAAAACGTATTTCTTTTGCCTTAAAAAAGTCGAGCACAATTCAGTGAATTCTTGACAGATAATATGCATTAAGCAGAAAAAATTTACAGCTTATTTTCTTGGTACAGAGCTCTGTCATGTCTTAAAACACGCATGTACAAAATATCTTGTAAAATAAATCATCTTATTTTTCTTTAAATTAAAATGTAATTAGCTGAGGCCGTTACGACTTTAAGTTGTATCTAATGTTTATGAACCCTAATTTTCATACTTAAACACGTTACCCGTCACTCGTAATTACCCCCCATCGCGCTAGAGGCGTCTGTCTTTGTAGGAAAATTAATTTTATAGGTCAAATTGACTCGCGTTTGACATAATAAAGGCGTGGTCAAATTTGATGGTTACTTTGATGTAAACCGCAGGCTACGCTGTTGTTAAGTAAATAATAATCATCTTGGGCTCTGGGATGTATTGCCATTTTGATCCATTTTCTTTTCGAAGGCGTTAATGAAAGGCAGCTGCCTTAACTGATCGTGTACTGAATGTTAAACAGTCTTATCGTATTTTAACGTAAATAGTTCTATACTACTTACATTGTAAATAAAGAAACAAAATTTTAATGCCTATATTTATAAAGTATACTTAATTTATACAGTGTATGTTTATCAGGATTTAATAGTGTTAAGTTTTGAGCGAAATAACAACGATCGTTGTCATAAGATAATCGAGTGTATAATTATTATAATCAGTCTAAGTGTAATTTATATTTAAAGTTTTTTACAGACCTTTTTATTATACTGTACTGTACAATATTTATTGCTCATGTACTACTGTACTGTACAATAACGTTGCTTTATGTCCATACGATCATTATCATGCTCACGTTATTTTTGTTATTTTGCTGCAAAATAAAATCGCAGTTTAAAAAATATCGTTTATAGACAAAGTATTTCTTGCAACTATAATAATAATTTGAATTCTTCAAATAAGTGACACGCTATAGAATATGACATAATGAGATATATTGACTAATTTATCGTATCTGTTGATTTATATCGACAGTTGCGTGATAGCTCCGCTAGATAAATGTTTCATTAAACATTGAAGACTACTTTGAGAAAGGTGTTTGGGTTTACACTTCATTTAAATTATGTTACGAACTATTGTTTACTAAGAATATTACTTATAAGAAAATTTCTTATTATACTTTCATATTCCATCTTTGTTCACCATCGTGAAATTCCAGTCAAACGCAAAGAACTTGAAAAGCGCGTCCACCAATAGTTAAATGATGAATCCGTACTATTTTCGCATTCGACAGAAACCATCAATATAAGATATAGGGTATTTTTTATGAAGATCAAAATATTTTAGGAGAAGGTTAAGAATGAAGTGTGGATTCAATTTGATATTTTATAATTCTCATAAGTTAACAATATTTTGGTTTAATCTGTTATTTATGACTAAATAGCAGGAAATAAAAGCGTTTTTCCAACTATTTCTATTAAGAAATACGTTAAGCCCCGATTTTTCAATAGTCAGAAAAATTTGGTCACTTAAAAGAATTGTAAAATTTCAATAAATATATATATATTTTTTTTTTTTTTATAAGTGACTAAACCCGCGTTTGACCTCAATCTCACCTGATGGTAAGTGACGATGAGGTCGAAGATGACAGCACACGGGTTTAGGAAGGAACTGGCTCTTTATACAATATTGCCGGAACACATTACCGCCGGAGCGGTAACATTTGGCGGCAGACTTTATATAAAGGGTGGTCGCTAGCCAGGCGGACCCAGAAGGGATCCTACCACCAAGCGAAAATTATATATATATTATATAAATTATATAAAATATATAAATTATATATATATTAAAATTATTTATATATATATAATTTTTTTTTTGTCATAATTTGAATCCACGTATTATTATTTACCCTCTCTTAAAATGTTTTCATCTTCAAAAAAAAACCCTGTATAAGTGTAATCTTGTAGAATGGTAACATGGAAAACAATGTTCTACATAGACTAGGTAGCGTTACTACATCTTGTCAACTTACAAATCGCAAAGAATGAAGTGTTCCTATTTCATTTTCGTTATTATTAAATTACCTCGGTCTCTTGACAAAGACTTGTGATGATGATGATTAAATAATTCAATCCAAAAGAAAATATCTACTATAATTTTTTTTTTTAGTTTCGAAGAAGTTGTTGTTTATAAAAAAAACAATAATAGACTTACTTAAGAAAAATCTTTAGAATATTAATTTTATGAAAAATTTATTGACGGAAAAGAATCTTTGCCTCTAAAAATAGAACAAACACGATTCCATTTCTGAAACATTTTTTTAAATAAAGTAACATCATCTTTTGTACCGAGGAGCGGAATGCAATAATAATAATTCATAATTCCGTACATGGTTACTTAAACAATCTGCGCTGGCGCAGAAATCAAGGCATCTAACGGGTTAACTGGGAAACGTAAGCACGTGAAGGATCGCTGTAAGGCGAAGTCAGGTTGAGGCAAAGCGGGGTTGACCAAACGGTTGCAGGAAATTATTTCAGAACCTCAAATTATCAGTTTTTAAGACATGTAGTCTACTGAATATTGGATTTTCATACTTAATAATTAAAATGCTTTAGTAAATATGCGTGGTGTATTGAACTCAGAAATATGTTTTATATAAAAAGTTTTGTTTCATCTGTTTCCTACTCAATGAATTACGAGAAAAATAATATTGCCCATTTCCGCATTTACGCATTTCCATTTTCCCGCAGTTTCAGAAAATCGTACTTTCAAACTAAAAATCTCTAGAATCTCCTAGAATCTAAGAAGATTTCAATTATATTCCTTTAAAAAAAATATGATTGTAGACTCCAGTCTGAAAAACAGGATAATCCGTTCAGGCATCATCGGTAAAAAAGTGTTTCGATTTGAGAAAGTTTGAATTTCAATAATTCTCAAATATAAATACACCCGCTCCGCTGCCATCCGTCTACGCCTTAAAATCGGCATGAAAGTTACTTCGAAGCTCTTTGATCACGGCACGCGACATCGGAAAAACGTTAAATATACACGTAATATTGTAAATGTGCTCGAGTTTTATAGCTGTCGATTACACAGTGCGATTCTAGTACCGTTTGCAGGAAGTTCTCGTACTAAACTTGATGATGCACAGTCAAGTCTAATAAGATGTATACATTTTCATTGGAATTTGAATCTTATCACAACCGAGTAAGTTGCGAAGTGTGTACATATTAAAACACGTGACTGTACACTCTGATTGAGAAAATAAAGCGTGGCTTATAATTTTGTGCCTATTAAACCGGGAGCGATAACGATTAGATAGACTTTACGAGGATCAAAAAAACAAATTGGTTGCGTTACAGATTAAAAGCGCTGAGAATAGTTTTATGAGAAATTAGAATTGCTGGGGACTTTTTTCGTGCGGAAGTAACGAAAAACTTTAATATTTTTTCTAGCAATGATGCAATAAAAAACATTGCGTTATGTGGGATAGAAACCACGGCTTGTAGCATCTTAAAAACTATTACCTTAGCTATCGCAACAATAATCCATCCATCCAGGTCTTTAAAAGCTATTTTTGAGCATCCTACACCTTAGACATCAGCGTCATCTGCCATGAGATGTATGTAATAAATGTACGTAATATGACTATAATCAACGAATGCAGAGCATTAAAAAAACCGACTTCATGTCAAAACTTTGGCTGAGTTGAGAGTGTCATCAACATAAACATTCTCCGAAATCATACGTATTTTTTTTAAAGTTTGAAATTTTCAATGAAGTACTCAACCGATTTCGATGAAATTTAAATGGGACCAACTATGAAGTATCCTCTATCATATGAAACAACAGTTTTCAAAATCAATTCATAATTTTCCGAAATATCGTGTAACAAAGACACAAAAAAAAACATACAGACGAATTGAGAACCTCCTCCTTTTTTGGAAGTCGGTTGATAATATGTACAATACCAAATACTTATTGAAGGTACTGAAGCTGTTCATGTTGGTTCGCTATTGAATGACATACCTGAAACAAAAAATATTTTCTCGTTAAAAAGGCATTCATGATAAACTCGAGTTTGACAACAAACTCACCTTGATAATGAAGTAAAGATGAATTAGCTCATAGTAAAACATTGATTGAGTTAAACCTTTAAAAGATTTTCTTTAGCGATTGTACACGAGTTTATGTCCTTACAGATAATTGTAATTTTAACATCAGTTATTTGCAATTTGATGATCCGGTCGCATACTGCTGAAATATCCACGTGCTAATAAAATATCAATGTTTAACAAAATTAAAGCAATTTTATCAAGACCTTATGATTTACTGTTTTTCCATAGACACTATAATTAATCAATGAATCTACTCTTCGCTTTGTATTTATAGTATTCAAAACCGTTTTTATGAAAGCAATTAACACAAATTAACGTCAAATTCATTTTCATCGGCATGTGTTGAGCAGATAAATAGTATTTCCGAATAAGCAGACACATTTTTTTAAACGGTATTTCTTGATAGTGGATTGTTGTCATGGCTGAGTTGTTCACACGCGAAGCCGCTTTACAATACTGGTAACACTCAGGAGTTTAATCACAATACGATTCTGCTAATGTAGAAAGTTTGTGAGTTTGTTATGAGGGATTCTGGCTAAAACAGATGGATTGAGGCAAAATTTGGTTGATGGTTATGTATTTTTCACCCTTTACTTACTTACTTTCTATTTTAATAATTAATATTTTTTTCTATTTATTTATATGAGACTTATTTGTTATGTTTATGGCGTGACTACCCAAGTTGTGCTATTTATTTATATTAGCACAACTTGGGTAGTCTTTTATATTTTATTCTTTTATCCTATTTCGTTATTGTAAAGGGCGTACATCTAGCTTGGGCTGCATCGCAGCGCAATAATCAGCAAGTGTCACTCGTATACGGATTTTTGCAGAATGAAACCTGATTAAAAATATTATATTTTTCATGGAATACTTTGAGAACTCTTTTTGGAGCACTTTGGGAATAAGCCTTTCTCTAGTATTCAGTTTTATTCCAACAAACCTACTAATAAATAGATTGTTTATACTCGCGGGAAAAGAGGCATTTTCGTTGGTTTTGTTATAAAAAATAACAATAAAATACGCTACGACAATATCAAAAGTTTTACTTAGGGTTCTAGGTTTGTTCTGAGCATTACTAATATAAAAAGCTAGAGAGTTTGTTTTTTTGTTTGTTTGTTTGAACGCGCTAATCTCAGAAACTACAAGTGGGATTTGAAAAATTCTTTTTGCATTTGATAGCCCAACTCTTGAGGAAGGTTATAGACTATATTTTATCCCGAAATTCCGACGGGATCAAAAGTTACACGGGTAAAACCGCGCGCGGTGGCTATTGTGAGATAAAAATATAGACAATCAGACTGCAGTAAAAATGTAAAACGCACAGACTTGTAAAGGCGCGTTATTTTTCATCAACAACTGTATTGTCCATATGAGTATTACAGTGGACGTTACGATAAATGCAGTATTAAGTGCAATCTTAGTTAGGCGAACGTAAGAAAGATGCTGTCAATCTTAAGGCGTGGTTGGTTGTACTACAAGAAAGTGTAAATTTTTGTGTATTGCATAAAAAGACGTTGTTATTCAATTAGAGAAGTGGTATGATTTCTTGGAAACCGTGCAGGGGGTCTTTATAAGTAGGAGTGATTTCATTCATAGTTGTAATTGAAAGTAATTTTGATTGTACATTTATAGAAAATTTAAATTTTTAATCAAATTGTCGATCTTACTTACTAAATCACCAATCTATACTTATTTATTTATTTATTTATTTATTTATTGCTTTCCATAATAATACAGGTGGTAGGTACAGAGTTACAATGATTGGAGTTTATACAATAGTAACATGTAAAATTATGAACCTAGTTTAGGTATGACAATGAAAGAGTAGGATTCCCTTGGTTTTTACTTAATCTTGGACTTCAAAAAAAAATCAAAACCTTTAATTCGCGTTTAAACAAAAGTACAAGTGAGAGTTGTTAATTAAATATTGTGGCTAGATTAATTTAATAAATGTATTATTTTTACTGATTTTATTATTAAGTCAATAATATATTTGTAGTATTTACTTTTTTATATATATAATTATTAAGATTTCACTATTTATAAAGTAGAACTGAAGATATTTTTTGTTTGTTTCTTTTGAACGCGCAAATCTATGAAGAAACCAAAAGCAATGCTATAAGGTTAGACTTCATCAATGTTGTTTATTTAATTTCTTAATAATGTTATATAGTTACTAGTCAATATTGTTATTAGTTATTATTTGAGCCGACTTAATCATAAGATTGTAAGGCTTACAAATAAAAGAATTTAAAAAAAATTCGTTCAACTTTTGAAAGAGGTTATCTTACTTATTTTAACTTACTAATATTATAAATGTGAAAGTATGGATGTCTGGATGTTTGTTTCTCAATCACGGGAGAACGGCTGAACGGATTTTGATGAAATTTGTCATAGTGATAGTGTACAGTCTGGAATAGCACTTTTTATCCCGAGCTAGTATCTTATAAAGAAACTTCTACAAGAAGATGAAAGGTTGTGGGAGTATAACCACGTAAAGCTGTTGTTATGTTTACACGTTGCCATTACTATACTAGAGATCTTTGGAGCGATTGATTGATTGAATATTGATACACTAACGGTAACGGTTGACAATGGTATGAATCGACGAATTCAAAAACGCTATTCGGCGATTCATACCACTGGTATGAAACCCCCTGGTATGAAACAGCAAACTGACGGGACCAGATAAATAAAAATTCTTTAAAAACTGTACACCAACTTGTGAAGTATTGACTAATTAAAGATACTCAAGACCTACGGACGTCAATTAGAATCATTTAAGTAGGTACCTAGGTATTTAGGAGCCCAGATTTTTTTCCTATTATTAGCTTCAAGAAATGGAGCTCTTCTATATGCAAATTACGAGTAATTGAAATCTTAAAAAACACTTCTTCATCTGTTCATGCTACATAATCGATCTGATATCGACTCGATCTAATAGTAGTTAAATGGATAATTACTATAGTTTCAGTATTCGTGATTTACAGAAAAATGTTAAGTGAATTGGGTTTTAATTTATCAAATGTCATGATCGTACAGTTTACTTCAAAATTATCATATGATCGAGATGATAAATTCATATTTCATGTCAATGTACCTTTTCCAAGAACTTGAATACTGAATAATTATTTAAAAGTATAGCACAAAATTTCTAAATTGTCAAAATAAGTGGAAGGATGTTTACGTTTCACGATCTAATATATTTTATTTTGATTTTCAACCGACTTCTAAAAGGAAGAGGTTTTCAATTCGTGTTTATGTTTTTTTTTGTGTTCTTATTTAATATGATAGAGGATACTTCAGAGTTGGTGCAATATAAATTTCATCGATATCGATTCAGAACTTCATGAAAAATTTCAATTTCTGAATGAATTCGGAGATCGTTTACCTTGACAATCTTATTACTTCAGCCAAAGTTTTAACGTGAAGTCGGGTTTTTTAAAGCTCTGCGTTCATTGATTATTAACTTTATAAGCGGACTTATACGTGATTTAGGTACCTACTAAACTTTATTATCCACTAAATACGAAATGATAAAACGATTGACCAAACAAGTAAGAAATTGGTTCACTTTTAATACATCTTTTGCCTCAAAATTAATGAATACATCAATAGCTCTAATTAAAAATAAAATATTTTCACACTCTTTTTTCATCTTTGACAAAATCCGCGTATGACCTCAATCTCACCTGATAATGGCGTCGATTTTTAACCGACATTTGAAGAAACTTCTTACTTTCAAATAATGACAATACTCCTTAATTTTTATCAAATATATATTAAGACTAAGGTGGCACCTATTCACCTATTCACTCGACGCTTAAAAGTAACATGACTATAATGGTCAGGGATGATAGACGCAGGCAGTTCATTCCAAACCTTGCCGACCCGTATCAAAAAGGAACTGTCAAAGCGCTTAGTTTGACTTTTTGGAATATCCACCTCTTATGGATCGGAAGTTCTGTCTGCCTCTAGTAAACCGATGATGAAAGAGAAGATATATTACATCTAGTAATATTAGGCGCCTCTAATACCCTTAATTTCTCCATTCCAAAACATTCCCATTTCCAAAGTATAATACACTTTGAACAAGTTTAATTAATACCGCATAAATCTTAATATTTGTGACTAGAAACAAACGTAATGTAAATATAGAGCGTTGTTGAACGTTTCATGAATTTCTAAAGGCTTATTGATCCAATTCTGTTGATTAAGTCTAGACCTTAGATATGTCTTGGCTAGGGAGGTGACTGGGTGAGAATAGTGTATGTTCTTAAGTTGCATTTAGATTGGCAATGTTCTCATTTTGTATAAAATTAAGTTTTTAGCCGGACTTTATGGCATTTCATTTATATTTTTCCTTTTCTCTTTACCAGTCTGGTCATACGTAAAATAGTAGAACAACTATTTTTAATACAGTTGCGCAAAAATGAAGCAATTTAATAAAATAATAAAAAAACATTCTAGGTAGGCAAAGGGCCTAAAAAACTATGCCCATACAGCGAAGTCTTCAGTAGAATTTATTGATTGCTATGAAATGAAAATGAAAAATGAAATGAACAGAAACCTAACCTAACTCATTGAATCAAATCATTAAATCTGATATTGAAACAAATTAGTAGGTTCTTTTTAGAAATATTTGCATGAATCATAAAAACTTCTTTGATTTTTGTTTGAGTAAAAACTTCGTGGTTGGTTTTTTCTTTTTAATAGACATTATTTTGACAGTTGGGTAACCCATATCCCTAACGCGATACGGTATTAAAAACATATTTTATATACCATAATGTACAAGTAACAGTTATATATTTTATATTTTTATGGGTGGCTATTCATAGAGACACAGTATTCGCGTAATTGTTTATCTGTTTCATTACATAATGATTTAAGATTATTTTGTTTCATATAAACTCACTTAATTTTCAATTCTCTCAATTCTTAATTCTCAATTCTTTATTGCTTTCATAAAATACACAAATCATTAGGATACATTATGACCCTATTGGTATTGCAATATTAGGAGAGAGGAGGCGTAAAGATATTATAGATAAATTAAATTTACTGTCTTATTGCAAATTTACAAATTTATCATTTAAATATTCTTGTACTGTATAATAGCTTTTTGTAATTAATAAATTTTTGAGCTGTTTCAATAATATTTTTTCATTTGTTTGAGTTTTTAATACATTAGGCAGATTATTGAATATTTTACACCCATAACAGCGGGACTATTTGCGTGTAGTTGTAACCTGGATGTGGAGAGCATCAGTCTGGTAGCAGTATTTTTCCTAAGTGCATATCTAGTAGGTAGGTCCTGTCTGTTAGTGAAGAATTCAGGGTTTGTGTAAATAATGCTGATAAAGTTAGTAGATTTTAGATTACATAAAATGTCGAGTAAACATAGAGTTAACGAATAGTATAGGGCCAAAGTATATTATCGTTTTCTCGGTCAGTTTACTTTAAATAAGGGAATATTTTTAACGTACAGTTAAATAATTATCTTAAAGAAACCACCTTTTAAAAGTTTAGGTATACCTTCCTTTGTCCACATAGTTCGGACAACGTACCTATAAACATATACTTTATATTCGCAATTAAACAACTAACAATATTTATAATACTTAATGATAATGATAATCAAATAAACTTAGAACGTTATGCAATAAAACAATAACGGCTGCATTGCATCTATGAATGTCCATAAAGTTAATATTTCAATTATATCTATATAATAATAATGCCTGAGAGAGGTATCATAGAATTTTCTTTTATGGTCACTAGGTATCTAATAACCAACAGCTATTGATAACTACTGTTATGTTTATTCTCCTATCAAGCGAATACAAGCACTATATAACTATATGTGAAATAGTCGTGGCATAGCATCTCCTTTGCAAATCATTAGTCAAATAAAGTACGACGACCACTTTAGCGATGGGGTAAACCTGTGTGCTTCAGACGCTAGTGGCTGCGGGTTCGGTCCCCGCACGGAACAAGAAAAAAAATGTTCCGTATCTGGGTGTTTATCTACTTATGTATTTATATTCTACGTACCCCCTTGTTCGCTACATGGTATCCCATAACACAAGCTATGCTTACTTTGGGGCCATGTAGTTGGTGTGATTGTCTGGGGATTTCATTATTATTATTTATTTATTATTTATATTTTAAGCTATATTCGGATCGGTCGGTACAAGGATGGTTTGCCATCGACCATTCTTCTATCATGACAAGATAGATGCTTCGGAAGGCACATTAAGTTGTCGGTCACAGCACAGCTACTGTATTAAACATGGGTTCATGGGTTTTTCAGAAACCATTTCATCGCTTCGAAGATTCTGGCATCCATCAGCCAGCACTAGTCCAGCTTTATGGACTAAAGGCTAGGAGAGTGACTGCAAGCGGTAGGTAATCTTATTCGACAGTATTTTTTGTTTATTAAAGATTATGTTTTCTTCCAGTGTGAACATAGCCCTTATATGTCAGGACAAGTTCGTTTGTTTCAACTTATACAGTGTGAAACAATCCTAACAACCGGACTTACTACGAACGTTCGTGTTTACATCGTGCATCGTCATCTCCAATACAATTGCTCTCAGTTCGTTATTGCAACTTTACTTGCACTCCTGCGCATGGAATAATATAAGGCCGTTTTAGGAAAACTCGTGTATGGCCTTATTTAAATTAGAGTTTCTCTTGGTATTGTGAGTGACAGTGGGAAGGAAGTGTTTTATAATTAAGTTGATAGTCTGTGGTTTGGTGGCTTTTTGACTCTTTTTAACAACAGTAAACAAAGATAGGTACAACTATTATTATATTATTCGATGTTTTTTGTCGGTCCTTGGTTCAATCGTTCGGAAGAGGAAAGGTATTTTTATTATAACTTGGGTTTAAGGTGTACAATAGGACAGCACTTTATTTTCCTGTATGTTCTTCATAACACAAACCGTCCATTTTCCCTCACTAGTAGACTACAATATGTAACGTAATCAAACTGGTTACAGACGACACATATCATCACTTCGATGGTGTTTTGTTCCAGCTATGACTTACAAAAAAACCTGTCATTTCTAAATACCTCGTGCTACAATACTCTCTTACCACAATTTAATCCTTTACTCACAACAATGACAAAAACTAAGTCATCTGGGTTGTAATTAAGACGAGCCATAAGAATATGCCATTGATTTATAAATTACTTATTCAAACAGTTTACTCTAGAACTGATACAGCTATACTAACTATCACACGCTAAACCAAGGAAAATACAAGAAACGTTACAAAATCCAAATCAATACTGATGAAATTTATAGAAAGTGCAAGATCGGTATCTTTCAACAAAACGTCAATAATAGGAATAATTTCCCCAGTAAAAGCCGAGTTAACAGCAATGAGCACGGCGATCTATTTCGCATTGTGCTCGAGATAACGGATATAATAGTAATAAAATAAGCAAGAACTACGTTAATGCTTGCTCGAATCTAGTGTTGAGATAAACACTCTTAAACGTACACTTTATTGACAATCAATGTTGTTAGCTTAACTGTCCGATTTGGTATACCTACTGTCAGCGAAAACAAACAAAACGAAAAGAAGCGTTACTAACAAAACACAATAGATTTAATCACTGGACAGTTACTTAGTACCGAGTCTGTGGGCTTGGGTATAACCCTGGCTTAGTCACAACAAAATCTTTATTCGCGAGTCCGTTCCGTCAGTTACTTTACAGTTACAATGCCAACTCAATTAATACCGAGCTACTATCGACCGTCAGTCCGAGATACGTCCGCGCACCTAGCCGTCCTAACCGTATCTCTGTCACTTGCCATCATCCTACTTCAAGATACAACCTATGGCGCTGCAATCGAATGTCAGTCATTCATTGCATTTAGCGCCCTCTTTAACAGTACTACCAACATACTTCCGCTACCGTGAAGTCATACAAACATCTTAATATCGCAAACTCATCGTTATCGCCAACACGGCCATCCTGCGATGACACACGTCCTCGTGTGTTAATCTGAAACAATCATACCAAAGTGGCGGCTTGGCCACTCCTGACAATGAAGTCAAGCTAATTCTCAAAAGAAAAAAACACAAGTTTGAATTCTTTACATTATGAATCTTTTAGAATACTCAACAACAAAAATACCGTTTTTAGTTAACCAAGTTTCAAGCACCATTGAGAAACAATTATCTCCAAATCAAACATTGAAATCCATTAATTTCATTATTAACAACAAGGTATATCGTTCGTGGTCAACAGCAATTACATCATTTTCCCACGGAAAACCTGAGTCAACCAATGACTCCTTCAACACACTACCCAGAATCATTCTGGCGTAGTCACAAAACCAACGAACGAGAACCTGTATCCACAACACATTAAATCTCTTCCAAACACCAAAAATAACATCTTTCTTTACAACTGCAATGGATACTTGTACTTTTGGTAACTTCAAAACTTTAACCGCTACAGATTTTTTTTTTATTTTACTATTTCCAATTAATATTCTGATTTATTATTACAATTTAATATTTCCATCAAAATTCTAAATCCAAGATTTAATAATTTACGTAAAGCTACCACTGGTTCGGAAGATCCATCTACTGAGAAGAACCAGCAAGAAACTCAGTAGGAATCTGCTAACGTCAACGCATTGTACGAACCACAATACTTTCGATAAGAAAACCGCACATTAAACAATGAAATTTACTTTGAATGTAACTTCAAACAATTTGACAGCGGTCGAACAATAAACAAAGCAAGCATAAGCTGCTAGAATAACCCAATTAATTAGCAAACAATGCAAAGCTCTTCTGCAGTGACGTCCATCCCGTCACAAAACGTAATGTAACCTCCACTAGGTTACATCACCTCACACTCATAACCTCTATCCGGTTATATCAACTCACACTCATAACCTCCATCCGGTTATGGCGTATATCAAACCAATAAGAGCATTGCATTGTACTTCATAATTCACAACAACAAAGTATTAAAATTGTTCGACAACTGCAAACGTTCGACAGTAAAATCCAGCTCTTTTGTCAATCGCAACAAGTTCAACGCATTTTCAATTTTCAATCTTTTCAATCTCGACGTTATTACCTATCTCCGTGATTCATTAACACACACTATCGTAATATTACGTTTCAATTGCCAAAATAATAACAAGTTTACTGTTACTAAAACATAAGAAAACGTGTCTCCTAAGAATCGCAGCAAAATAATCTAAGATTGGCAAGATACAAAGCGATTTCTACCGAGTCACGGATACACGATAATCAGAAAGAAAATCTACAACTTCAACGTTAAATTTACTTTCATCATCATTAAGTACTTAAAATGCAATATCAAAACTTTTGAATATTATCTTTCGCCTTATATTGAACTTCATCTATATCAACTAAAGTTACGAAAAACCATTTGATACGTCTCGACAAACCGTACGTTATTTCAAAACAAATTTACCTTGTCACATCTGTGCAAGCTATACAAAACTAACAAAAATGATGAACTATCTTAGGCACGTGAATTTACTCTAATCACTGACTCTCTCACTCTAAAACTGTTTCCATAATTAATCACTACTTTAGACTTAGACAGGGATTAATTATAGTTCTCTCCATAATCACACAACCACAGATCCTTCCGTCAGGTAGCTCCTTTAGACTTAGGCAGCATCCGATAAGTTTCAGTTATACACCTTTATTCTTAGGAAATATACTGCCTTATTTCAACAGATCTATGATTGTATGATAATCACACAACCACAGATCCTTCCGTCAGATAGCTCCTTTAGACTTAGGCAGCATCCGATAAGTTTCAGTTATACACCTTTATTCTTAGGAAATATACTGCCTTATTTCAACAGATCTATGATTGTATGTCGGAGGTTACCACAACTCACTCTAATCACAAACGAAAGTTAAGCTTGGGCAGATCCGAGAAGACTATTCGCAAAAATAATTCGACACACTAATTAATATTAGGATTTAGGCTTATCCCACTTTTGATGTCAGCGAAAACAAACAAAACGAAAAGAAGCGTTACTAACAAAACACAATAGATTTAATCACTGGACAGTTACTTAGTACCGAGTCTGTGGGCTTGGGTATAACCCTGGCTTAGTCACAACAAAATCTTTATTCGCGAGTCCGTTCCGTCAGTTACTTTACAGTTACAATGCCAACTCAATTAATACCGAGCTACTATCGACCGTCAGTCCGAGATACGTCCGCGCACCTAGCCGTCCTAACCGTATCTCTGTCACTTGCCATCATCCTACTTCAAGATACAACCTATGGCGCTGCAATCGAATGTCAGTCATTCATTGCATTTAGCGCCCTCTTTAACAGTACTACCAACATACTTCCGCTACCGTGAAGTCATACAAACATCTTAATATCGCAAACTCATCGTTATCGCCAACACTACTGTCTGTATTTTTTTTACATGATAAGGATGCCGTTTGTGTTCCATACGAACTTTTGGAACGTGGATATGAGTCTATGAAAAACTTATTCACTCGACACTTAAACGTAGGTACTAGAAGTGTACAGGAAAAATAGACACAGGCAGTCAGTTCCACACCTGAATTAGGATAAATAAAGGATAAAAGAATTTCACGATGGATCTGTTTGATATATGCGTTCTGAATTGTTGTAATTTTTAAAGGTAACTTATGTTTAAACAGCCTCTTCATAAAAACGTTTTTTTTTTCTAAATAACTCGTATGTTTAACAAACAAAATATCGGATAAAAGACGCGAGTGTGTTAATGAACTGTTAACTACCTTGAGTTAAAAGAAGAATCGAAATAAATAACGGCTAGCAAATTACCTTTTATGGAATTGTATTCTAGATTTTATTATCAAGGTAATTGTTCCAGATTTGCGTACTTAAGTACTTTTATAATGTTAACAGTTAAAAATAAATTAATTAACGACCAGGAAATTGAATTGCTGTCTGATTTCTTTTTATATGGATTTCAAAAGAAAAGATTTTATAGTTTTCACTTCCAAGGCCCGTATTTTAAGCGTTGATCACAACTCAAGCATAGATTTTCTGTCCATAGAGAACTGTCAAAAAATATATACTTAAGTGCCTTCAGGGCAAAACGAGCCTTAGTGTTTTGAGATTGAATTCGAAAGCACACTGCTACTGCAACCATACCGAAAATGATTTATAACTAGTCTTAGGTTAAAGCTAGAATTATGCGTTTTCCCATTTATAGAGTCATAGATAAAATAATATTTCAAGGCTCCATAATCTAACATGTCATGGCCCTACCCCTTACCGAGCTTTAAGATTAAATGAATCATAAAAGCCAAAGGCGCAGGCGCAACCGAAGTTGTGATTGTTCGGTTCAATTCAAATATGCAAAACTAAACCTAGAAATGGAAAATCAATGAAACTATAACCAATTGAAATACAGCCTATAAAATATACTTTCGTGACAGTCCACACAATTTTATGTAAGCATTTATATTTTTATCTCAATAAAATGAAATCTTCGAACTATGATTAAACGCTATTATACTAACAAAAGCTACCTTTATGGACATAAAAAAATAATAATCTGCGTTTCATTTCAGTTTCACAGTATGACATAAAATAGAAATATGGCGATAATTTAGAATATGACTTCGCATAAACCGCCCAGTTTCTTTTTAAACTAAAAATAAGCTTTACAGTGCAGACAAATAATACTTAACCAGATGTTTTGGTTGTCCTTTTTCGAAGTCATGACAGAGAAATAATTTGCATACATACGTGTTGATAATAGATCTGTTTATGAAACCTCTTTTCATTGTAAATGGTCATTAAGGTAACAAGATATGCTGAAGTATGTGTTTTGTCGAGAAAAATGTCGATTGTTCAGTTTCGTTTTTAATGTTTTCTATTAAATAAAACACTTTTTAACCGGATTTATCGCGTATATTTACATTTTAAATTTTGACTCGACGTTTCGGTGTCTTTGCAGACCCCGTGGTCACGAGCGACAAAAGCGTGACCACGGGGTCTGCAAAGACACCGAAACGTCGAGTCAAAATTTAAAATGTAAATATACGCGATAAATCTGGTTAAAAAGTGTTTTATTTAATAGTATGAATCGCGAAAACTTAAGACAATTTAATGTTTTCTTTTCTGGGATTCATACCTTGAAATAACGGCAAAAGATTATAATTACCGTAAAAGCCTTTCCTTGGAAGAAAACGACGTCACAGCAAGTGATCATATAAGTTGTGCGTAATATTTAAATCAATAAACAAGAAAATTGGCGGTGTTTTACTTTTTTCATATTTAGGTAATAAGAAATTTCTAAGATATGCTAGTCATTATAAACTAGCCCTTTTATGACACTGCTTTTTCTTTCAGTACCGGGTTGTCTGGAAGAAATCGCTTGATAGCGATAAGACCGCCAATTGTTATACAATAATATACATATAATTCTTCTTGTTTGTAATCCATTTTGTAATTTGTATGAGTAAATAAATAAATAAATAATAAACTGTATGGAGGATTTTTCAAAAATTCCAGTGTTACAGTGATTATCATAATAAGTAGTCTAAACGCTCTCCAGACAAAAAAAGGAAGTATTACCACAAATACTTTTCTTACATTTATGTTGGTTTATTTACTAAAATCTAGATCATCTGCGAAACTTGGGCAATGTCAAAAATTTAAACCAGGCCACGTGATACGAGCTCTGAATAATTCTTCGACAATTCGACAAACACGCAGTGTAGGATCGTGAGTGTAGTTTTTAATGCACGGACTTGTATGCATAATTGGTTAAACAATGTTGAGGTTACTCAGGTATGGGGTCAGGTTTGGTTTTACTTTTTTCGGAAACTGTATTCCTTTTTTAAAACTATGTTGTTTATTAAGATGAGCAATAGAGTTTTTAGTGAGAGTTGGAGAAGTATTTTATTAATATTATCGTACTTATTTCTTAAAATGTAAATGGTCACATGGATAAATTACATTGTAAATATTACACTCTTGAACGTTGCCTTCTATGCCATAGCTCCCATGTTAGATTCTTGGTGGGGTCAGATATTTGTATGATAAAGTGTATAATAGTCAAAAATTCATTAATATTTTTATTTATTATTCAAGTAGGCGTATTATGGCTAAAATGAAACTTGTCAAAACTGAATACAGTGTCATAAGTAACTCAGCAAGATACCACAGCCTTGATTTACTATATTAAATGCTGATCTTCTTATTGACCGGGGTCAAGGACGTATAAATACTAAGAGGCCATAAAATCTATAACGAACGACTGAATAAAAAATAAACAACAAAAGGTATATCTTCATACAATATCCTCATTAAAACTGTTGAGAAAAGAAAATGTCGACTCTACAACTTATAGCTTCAATTATTTTAAGTGAATTGTGAAAAACGGCACAATTAATTTTATTGCTTTTGAATTTAAGTTTTTTTCTTATCTTTGCCATTTTTTTGTATTTTCAGAATTATATAATAATAAGTATTATTGAATTGAAATAGTGGTCAAGTGTCATATTAAAAATTATCGTAAAAAACCAAATAAGTATATCACATAAATCAAATATTGTCTTAAGCTTTTACGATCTATTATCTTCAATTTAAAAAAATCTAATAAAGCAATGTTAAGGCATTATTTTAAAAGTATGTTTTTAATTTATGATTGTCGAAATAAACAACTCACTCGTGTCTCGTCTGAAGGTAAGACACCGAAATATTGAGTTACTTAAAATGTTAAAACCTACGTTCTTACCTACGCGGCGAAAGTTTTATTATATTATAATTCTAGTTATTATTCAAAAACTATTATATTTAAAAGTAGCAATTTCTTCAAGTTTTGAGTATTGTTCATTTCTGAAAAATGTTAAATGTTATTATAAAGTACTATAACTAAGTTACCTTGCTAATTACGCTACTCGCACTTGCACTAGTGATGCAGGATTTTAGTGCGTTGGTTCACCGCATTCCCTCCCTCAAGCAAGAAGCAAGGAACCACCACCGAACTCCCTCGTTGCACCCTGAGGATGCTTCTGGTTGAAGCGAAACTCGTGTCGGTAGAAGCTTGGTGTGGGTTACAGTGTTCCAACTGTGTGTTCACTCGCATTCCTTACTTCTAGCTTGAGGGAGGGAAGGCGGTGAACCAACGCACGAAAATCCTGCGTCACTAGTGCAAGTGAAAGTAGCGGAATTATCAAGGTAACTTAGTTATAGTAGTTGTCATGGATTTCCGCAAAGTAACGCCTGATTCAATGAATTGTATTAAAATTATTATTTCATATGAAAATAAGGGTATAAGGACATATATATACATATAGAAAGGCTTTTAAGCGTCTCAATCCCCGTACATTAGAGGCTATGAGTGCTTATTAAATCAAAAACCCTTAAAAATATCAATAAAGATATTAAATTAAAATATACCAATACAAACTCTACATCTCAACTTATGACATTTATTAAACAAATGAAAACTTAAAAAAACGAGCTGGTAGTTAGCAGTGCTGCAAGAAGTATTCATTAAAAACTTGACCTTCATAATAAATTCTTCGCTATAGATAACTTCTTAATGATAAAATATACAAAATGACATTGAAGTCAGAGAAGCATAATTAAGTAATTACGTGGCGTCAAAAACCTTTTTTATCCTTTGTTATATTATAAATATGAATAGTACTTAAGAACTTACTTGTAGGTAATTTAACTCGAGAACAGCTAAATTAAAGGTTCAATTTAAATACAGTTCGTTAAAAAAGCAGAATTATGTCCAAAATTTATGCGCTAAATATTAATTGAACGGTACTTTTAGATTTTTAATATCGTAGTTGTAATGTTTTTCTTAATATTTGTCGTTTTATTTTCTACTATTTTCTACCATTAAATTGAAACCGAGGATTTTATTAACGTACAGCCTTTATTGGATTGGTGTATTAGCTCCAGTCTAATAAGACGCAGCAGGCAATGATCGCCCGGTAGTAGAATGGATATTCACCGATTAATTATTTCTTACAACGACTTCCATGCTTCGGTAACGTACCGTACATTAAGGCGCTGTATACTTGTATACAGTAATCAAAAGGGTATGTCAGAAGCCATTTCGGCGCCCTGAAACTTACGAGACCCAGCTGGGTAGCTTACGTCATTAATCTCCTGGTCGTCCAGTGAAAAGATTAATGGCGCTTCAGTAGGCTCATAGAAAAGGGTTATGATGAGACTGAATGTTATAATTCCATGTTTACCTCGACCTCAAGGATGAAGTGAAGGATAATAAGGGTTTAATAAGATAATAATAATCGTTTGCTGGTTTCAGGCTCTTCTGCCCTGATCCCCGATCGACTGGTCCAATGGTTAAGTCCTTCAGAAGTCGTGTAACTTTGAAAATACAAAATTATAATAGACAAGAATGGTTTCAAATGGAACTGGTTCTTCATAAAATATAACCAGAATACATTAAATATCATTTTCAACATTTTACGAGCTTATAACACCATGTATGTTTAAATAAATTAAAAATAGAATGCAAATAAAAACACAGGCCCTATGCGGCAGCAACGTCTTCTGCCTAGTAATTCACAAAAAAAGCTAATTATTCGCATTTTAAAAATTTTCATCCAAGTACAAGATAAAATCATTAACTACCTTCCTGCTGCTCACTAGGCATTAAATTCCGAAAACAATTGAAGGAAGAAACTCATCAGAATGTTTAAAAAAAGTGCAATAACAATACAATAATCAGCACCACCCATATTGAACCACAATCGTACAATTGGACAATTATCTGTCTCTCTATAGACATCAAGAACAATTAATGAAATTACTGCTAATTAATCTGAACATATAAATGATCTGTAAAGAATTCCAAAAGATTAAGACGGCATTGGTTCTTGAATACTTCAGAACGTGTTCCAGAATTGTTTCGAAATTTTAATAAAAACTTGTATTTCCTATACAGTACCTATTTATTTTCTTTTTAAAGAGGTTTTATTGCAAAATGGAATCCTGTAAAAAAGTTACTCTTAAGTTTAACCTTTTTTAATTAACATGCTTTGGCTATGATCCATGAAACATTGCAGGTTTATTTTACTTTATGTACTGAAAAAAACTAGTATCTACTTTGAATCTGTTTTTTAATTAAGTTTTATTGCGAATGTTTTAAATCTGACACTGAGTCATTAAATTATATTAACGTTTATTCCTTTTTTCATGCTATTCGTTCACCACTGTTTAAAAGCCTACTTCAAATGAAAGGGAATCTTTCATCATCGGCAACATCCGCAAGCTTGACAATCTATCAACTGTTCAACTTTATTATTTACTTCAATATTTTATTTTAATGTTTCACTAATTGTTTCTGTTTTTTCAGGTGCTATGGCCACAAGAGATCACTAACAAACTTGATCCTTACAAGTAGGCTGTTAATTGTCGGTGCGTTTTTTTTTAATTTATGGCATTTAATAGCAATTATCAGCCAGACAGACAGACAGAGATAATTGGAATTACTTTGCGATTCTTCCTGAATGTTTAGCGATGGCATCCAGGATGTGCAAGTTTATTTATGATGACAATTTTATAATGTATGTTTATTTTTAATTTACAATTTTTCATGATTAACTACAAAGCTTAATAGTATATTTTCTTGAACAATTAATCGGATTAAAGTACATTTAAGAGCGCTACTTTAGAGGAAAGTTCTTAGCTATATTTTATCGAGAAAACTATACGGTATCGAAATAACACGCGCGCGGCTTAAAAGTCATAATAAATCTTTGAAATTTTGTTTCTATATTGTAACTAGCTGACCCGACAAACGTTGTTTTGCCATATAAATAAAAAAAAAATAGATGTTGGCCGATTCTCATAGATTCCGGATAAGCACAAAAAATTTCATCAAAATCGGTCAAGCCGTTTCGGATGAGTATGGCAACGAAAACTGTGACACGAGAATTTTATATATTAGATGTTTATTAATGTAGAGGATTTGTAGGGATCGATGGATATTTACTGCTTTTTGAAGCTACTCGGAATGACAGGCATAACCTTACACCTATTCGCGCAGTATCGAGATTGTCTTGAGTAAAGCCACGGAAAACAGCTATTAATAAGAAATTAATCTTGTAAAATCATCGTAACCTGCTAAGTAAAGGTTGATATAGAATAACTTGTGGTATTTATTTATTTATTCATTCATTTATTAGGTACAACAACACATTTTGCAATGTGGCAAGTAGTAGTAGTAGTAACGAGTAAATTGCATAACTTAAATAAGTAAATTGATTTTAAGTTTTGACATATTATGTTCTCAGTGGACGAATTGTATGTATACATATAATAAAATGGTAGGAAAGTCAAAACTGTACATTGAATATTTTTTTAAAAGAATACTTGGGGTATGATCTACAATCGAAACAGAAACAAAAAATAAGTATAGTTTTTAGAATTTTTGTCTGTTTGTCTGTTTGTCTTTCCGGGATAAACTCAAAAAGTACTGCATGGATTTACTTCAAATTTGGCATGAAGGTAGTTAAGAAGTCGGGTCAACATATAGGCTACATATTATCACGCTAGCAGTGTTATAATCGTAGGTGCGTTTGGTGCTGCATAGCGTTCACGCAGACGACGTCGCGGGCAGCAGCTAGTGTAATAATAAATTCAGATATTTTACACAGGTCTGTCATTTTTTATGACTCTGTTTATGTTTCTTATACTTACAAAAAAGATTAAAGTATTGTACAAGTTATGATTATCTAGTTCCCATTCTACAATTGTCACATAGTTAAAGGCTAGATAGCGCTGTTAAAAAACAATGCAATGTCTTGTTTTTTTTTATTTTTAGTTTTTTCTAAGTGCTTTATAAGGCCTTTAGTTTACTTCATTTCTCTTAGTCCCATTTTCTTTGATTTTCACTAAGCAAATAAACGAATTAACATTTTACTCAAAGTTAACTACCTGCCCGTTGATTTTATTGCTTACCATTAAACGTCAGGTCTAAGTGTTACAAAAGCTATAACCCTTAATATTTTATCCGAACCAATTAAGCTAAACATCGTCCAGACGTTGAAACTCATCACTTATGGTCCAGCAGTTCTATGTAAACTAAGAACAGTTAAGCAATTGCAATCCTACGCACGTTTTCGTTACGGATACTTAAATTTTCAGTTCGCACGATTGTTCTGTTTAAAATAAATAAATATTAATAGATAACAAACGTAGTTATTTATTTTACTTTATGGTCGCCGTCGGTGTTTACTGTGTGTAAGCTGAGTGAGAGCTAATTTATAATTAAGCGATAACTAAATAGTACAAGTTTTTCATTCGTATATAAGCTGCTTCCATCTTATTTTTTTTGGAATTCATGACTTGGTTACAAAAACTTTTTACCAAAAAACTTAGTTTTTTTTCCAAGAATCCAATAAAAATCATAGCATTTACATTTTATGTGCCTGCACTAGATAAATTATAACGAATATACACTTAACATGCTTTACTTATTTAACTGACTGATTCTAAAAAAAATGCGTCTGAGTAATTTTTCTTTGCGTTAATTTTTCGTTAATTTTTTTTTATAAAGTAAGAAGGTATGAGACATTTGTCTTCCATGACACCTGATGGAAAGTGAGCATGAAGAATAATGTGGTACCTACACGTCCATCCACACAAAGAAAGCCTATTCACTCGACGCTTAAAAGCTGGTCAGGAAAAAAAGACCCAGGCAGGTCATTCCGTCACCTTGAATACATGGGAATACCCCATTATCAAAATGTTCACTTTTTTTGTGAATTCCACTGAAATTTTTATGTCTTGATAACATTTCATCAAACAATGATAGGTATATCACTTCCAGCACATGGAGCAATTCCGCGATTCAGTTTTTTCAACCGACTTCCAAAAAAGGAGGAGGTTCTCAATTCGTCTGTATGTTTTTTTTGTGTCTTTGTTACACGATATTTCAAACAATTATACATTGATTTTGAAAATTGTTGTTTCATATGATAGAGGATACTTCATAGTTGGTCCCATTTAAATTTCATCGAAATCGGCTGAGTACTTCATTAAAAATTTCAAACTTTTGAAAAAATATCTGTTTTTGGAGGATGTTTACGTTGATGACATTCTCAACTCAGCCAAAGTTTTGACGTAAAGTCGGTTTTTTTAATGCTCTGCATTCGTTGATAATTTATCTTGTGTTTCAATCTTCTGTTAACTTTTTAAGTGTTCTGTTGACAGACACCTTGGGTCAGTGGTTGAGCACCTAGCTGATACGTGAAAGGGTTTGATCCCCGTAGCAAACAGATGCTCGTTCAATCTATCAGACAATCGATCACTTGGCGATGGGTTAACACTATCTGCCTCAGACGCCAGTGAGGCGTGGTTGTGGGTTCGATTCCCGCACGGAACAAGGAAAATAAAAAGCTCTGGGTCTGGGCGTTTATCTGTATATTTATTTATATTCTAGGTTCCCCCAAGTTCGCTACATGGTATCCCATATCACAAGCTCTGCTTAGTTTAGGGCCATGTAGTAAGTGTGATTGTCTGGACATTTTATTTTATTTTTATTTATTTATGGAACTAATTTGTATAATTAGCTCATTTGACAAAAGCGGTTGTAACTTAGAGATTGGATTTAAATAGTTTTTCATCTGGTTTAATTTAGCACTTCTCTTATTTATTTATTTACTCTTTATTGCATATCATTATAAAGTGAATACAAACAAAAAGGATTATATTATTATTGTATAACAATTGGCGGTCTTATCGCTAGCAAGCGATTTCTTCCAGGGTTATAGAACTTGTGAAATTTGAGTTGGGATTAGGCATACATAATTTAACTATAAATACACTAAATAAGAATATACACAAACAATGTATTATGATAGACATACCTTTACTTACGCCTGAGTCAATCGCGGCACGTGACCTGGCACGCGGGTCCCTGCCAACGCTAGCGAAACCATGCGTTGCGTAATCAATTCTTTAACTCTCGGTTAAGTTACTCAGTAAATTTATTTATCGTTATAATTTTTCTCTTCATGTATAATCTCAAAATATCACGTCCTTGAATTTCAAAAGTGACCCACAAGTCACCTTGTATAGGTACTTTATAAAAAACTCTGCATTTTTAATGCAATTGCAATTTATTATTATTTGCAATTGAAGAACATATACAGGGTCCGCCTATAATAGTCCAAATTTTTAAAATTAATACTTTAAAATTATTGTCTGTGAGTAAAATTAAAGATTAATCTACATTTTTTGACTACATAAAATAAGATGGAAACGTTTTTGTTACTTGCTGTGTAGTCATAAAGTACAGATCAAACTTAAATTTTGATCACTTTGAAATTTTAATTTATGAAAAATATTTTTAAAATCATATTTTTTCGTAATTGTGGCCCACTCATCAGTCTTTATCTGCTATTAAAATATTTAAAAAAGGCAACCCTTTATACGGCAACTTAATATAGAAAAATCTAAAAGTAATTAATATTTAAACTATCTTTTGAGCTTAGATAGACCAAACGTAGTATGCAAATTCTAATTCTAATCTTAACTAAGTTAGACTAAGCACAAAACCGGAAAACGATAATTCAAATAGAAAACTGTATGCAAAAAGACTTGCCATAATCTATTTTATGCGTCGCATAAAGTAACTGTTACTCGGTACTATTGAGCCCTAAATATTTAAACCAGGCTATTATTCAACTCACACAAAAAGTACTCTCACGATTTTTAATCGATATACTATATAGATATACGGAAGTATAGATAGGCTCAAGATATACGATATAGATATACGAAAACACTCGAAAGTATTTTTCGCGCGAGATGCTGGGTTACCTGTATCCCTTACGGGGTAGGCAGAACACCAGAGATTATAAGACCATCTGATGTCACGTTTGACTTTGGAGGTATTATAATAATGTATAGAGACTATTGCAGCGACAGGGGGTCAACCTATCGCCCACAAAGACGCCAATAAAACCTCTGTTCCTTAACTGACTTTTAAGGTACCGATACACGGTGACAACGACACCGACACTTGTGTCGACACAAGTGTCAGACGCGTCCACACGGTGAGCAATTTTTAGTGTCGACACTAGTTCTGAGATCGAGTGTCGCGGTCGAAGTGTATTGGCCGTCTACACGGAGCGATGCGCAATTCAGTGTCAGACATTCCATCGCCATGAATCGATATTTACGGACTTAGTTAAAATTAAGAAATGAATATCTACTATTAATTTTACATAACCGGGAATCGAACCTGGTCAAAATATCGTTTGCATTTATGAAAAGGCACATTTTATTTAAAATATGACATCAGTTGCAAAAAATGTATTCCATTTTCAAATTTCAAATGAAATGGCACGCCCGGGCGCGCCCGCTGAATAAATGCGTTCTTATTAACCGACTTTCAAAAAGGAGGTTATCAATTGCACCCGTAGGTATCTGTACCTATGTATGCTTAGATCTTTAAAATTATGCAACGGATTTTGATGCGGTTTTTTTTAATGGATAGACTGATTCTTAAGGAAGGTTATTATGTATAATACATGCATAATATAGTAGAGAAACACTGATATTAGATGTTTCTAATGTGATGTCGTAAATAAGCACGTTCTTTTGCGCTTATATTGCAAACGCTGGCTGAACCCTACGAGATAGACCAAAATAATGTACTACAGTATTGTCCACCTTAAAAAGTTCAACCAAAAAGTTCGCGATGGTATATGTCTATCTCTTAGGGATAACCCACCATAACCATATTTATCCTTTACTAAAAAATGGTTATTTACGAAGTGATTTTAAACAATACAGCATTCATTCTTATCCAATTAAGTACCTTTAATAAATTGTGCATTTATTATCAATATATATAAAACTGTTCCGTTACTGACTGAGTGACTGAGGTACTGAGTGACTGAGTGACTGACAGACAACGTACAGCCGTAACTACTGGGCGTAGAGAGCTAAAATTTGGAACATACATTTTTTAGGGGATGTAGGGGTGCACTAAGGAAGAAATTCCCGAAATTCCCACGGGAACGGGAAATATAGGACTTTTTATTTTGTATGAAAAATCTTATTTCTTGAGTGCATCGATGTGAAACTTGGCGTAAAGGTTTTTCAATGTGTGTCTGGTTGTGTTATTAAAGGAATTCCCGAAATTCCCTCGGGAACGGGAAATATATGAAGTTTTAGTTTGTATGAAAAAATCCCATCCCTTGAGTGCACGGATGTGATTCTTGATATAAAGGTTCCTCAATAAATGTCTGCTTGTATTATGGAAGGAATTCCCAAAATTGCCACGGGAAGTGGTTGGACTTTTTAGTTTGTATGAAAATATTATTCCTTGAGTGTACGGATGTGATACTTGGCATGAAGGTTCGTCAAGAATGACTGGTTGTGCTACGAAAAAAATTCCCAAAATTCCCACGGGCACGGGAAATATGATTGATTTTTAGTTTGTATGAAAAAAACTTATTCCTTGAGTGCATGGCTGTGATACTTGGTATAAAGGTTCTTTCAGTGGGTGTCTGGTTGTATAGTTTCTGAAATTTTCACGAGAAGAGTAGTTAAGCGCATACGAAGTTGCGGGATAAAGCTAGTAGATCAATATGCTTTTTACAGCATGTAATTTAAGTGAATATTTCCGAAGATATTACAAATTTAAAATGCACGCGCGTGCCGCCGTCATGTTGCTCTAGCTAAAAGTTTCGCGCACGACCGAAAACCGCGACACTGGTCTCAGACACTGCGCACGTCGCGTCTACACGGCAGCTAGAGCGACACCAAGCTAGAGCGCCCCTAGAGCTGCAACCGAGTGTCGCGGCACATGACACACACGGACACTCGGTGTATACACTGAGTGTCAAGTGTCAGGTGTCGTCGTGTATCCGTAGCTTTACAGTGTGCCCGGGAAGAGAAGCAACTGGTGCATTCTATGTTTTTCTTTCGCTCCCAGTCCAGCATGGAAGCAACCATACTTTATCATGATTAAATTTAAGTTTCCATTTTTTTCACTATTTTTCCGGAGTATTTTATTTTGGTCACATTAATGATGAATTGAAACAAATTAAACTACAATAAAAAACTGAAATTTGGCACAAATATACTAAAACAAGAAAATTATTTAATTGTAAGATAAAATAGGCAAAAATTACTTTAATTTGAAATAATCACTTTATTATTTAATTTGATTGGCTTCATATACTAGCTCACGATAAATCATATTAAGTTATACGATATTTATTTAAAAGATCAACGGCCGATGCTGGCGCCATTCATCTACGATAAGTAATAAGGATAAAACTCCAGTTTTTACTTACGAGTACGACAGCGATAAATAATTGTTTATTTTATTAATGTTATAAATTCAACCTCATTAAGTAAGAAAATGTTAAATAATTGAAAATGGTTCATTGATACTTCAATTACGGACCTTGTAAAATTAAACAAAACTGTCAGGTACTTTATTTTCTGCACTTTACGCAGTACAAAAATACCTAATTGGGTCTTCACAACTTTGTATAAAAATGTATAAACTATACGAACATGTTATACAAGATGTTCGGCACAAGTTTGAACATACGTAAATGGGGGTAGGTGGGGTGGTCTGTTACCTAACCAGCACAAAAGATTTTGCCGACTTTTTTTGAAGATTTAAATTTTTTTTGGCCGTTGTACCGAACACCCTGTATATCTTCTTAATATATAAAACTCTTCCGTTACTGACTGAGTGACTGACAGACAACGTACAGCCAAAACTACTGGCCGTAGAGAGCTGAAATTTGGAACATATACAATCCTATGAGGTTGTGGGGGATCACTAAGGAGGTAATTCCCGAAATTCTCACGGGAACGGGAATTATAAAACTTTTTAGTTTGTATGAAAAATCTTATTCCTTGAGTGCACGGATGTGATACTTGGCATAAAGTTTCTGCAATGAGTGACTGGTTGTGTTAAATATAAACAATGTTTATGCGCGTACGAAGTCGCGGGCAAAAGTAAGTTATAAATAAAAACTGGAAGTATGTAGGTACCTATATTATGTGCGGTCTCCATAACACAAGTTTATATAAAAACTTACTTAGGGGGCACACAGTTAGTTTATCTATATTAGTTAACTTATTATTTATAGCGTCGAAATATCTTTGTAACTATAGCCTACTAGTGTGAACAGGCTTAATAATTTATCGGTGTAGGTAATTAAACAGTATTGACCACTCCCCGCCTCGCACGCTCTGTCGATTCTCTAAAGATGTACTAGCACACTTATCCAGCTTATATTATAATTATACGCTAATTTATCTATTTTTATAACGGTGGCAACAAACAGTCATCTATTTATGTAACAGTCAGTTAAGTGATGTAGTTTTACGCAGGTTTTGGTACTAGACATCAAATTAAAGACAGAATATTTTTATTTCGTTGATTTCGACTGCTTTAGAGGAACTGGACATCCTTTTGACCTCAATCTCACCTGGTCGTAAGTGGAAATGAGGGCGATGATGATAGGACAAGGGTTTGGGCCGGTGGGTAGAGCTTTTTAAAATAACAATATTTGGAAAACCAATTACTTTTTAGCTCGCCCTTCCTCCCCTGGATAACTGTGTCGTAATATCCTTTTGACGACCGGCTGGTGTAGTGGTAACATACATTGCCTTCTATGCCAGAGGTCCTGGGTTCGAATCCCGGCGGCGGCGGATATCGGTGTTATGAACACAGATATTAGCCGTCAAGTCATGGATGTTTATATGTTTATTTAAGTTTATTCTAATAAAAATATGTATTTATTTAATATGTATTTTTATATATTTCTTAAGTATATCAGTTATCTAGTATCCATAACACAAGTTCTTTAAGAAACATAATTTGGGCTAGATAATGTTGCGTGAGTGTCAGAAATATTTATTTATTTATTATTATTATCCTGGCTGGGAAGTACCTTACTGCTTCCTACAACTGTCATCGTGCTGCTGTGGGTGCTGTCATCTTCATAACGATCATGTGAGCTTGAGGTCAAATGCAGGGTTTTTCACCAATAAAAAATCCAACTACATTATTAAATACCCTAGGGCTTGGTGTAAAAGTTCACCTTTATTCTAATTTGGCGCTCTTATGCTAAGTCACCGAGACTCGAGAAATTTAAAAAGGTTGAAGACCATAAATACTCATTGGTCTCGAAAACAAGAAAAGGAAAGAAAAAGAGATCTACGTTTTTATTCGGTGCCGTATTGAAAGCCATCAGACATCTAATGGTTTTGAAAAGACTCCGCTTGAAAGCAAACCACTTTCACACTCACATAATTACATCAGGACTATTTTCATAGAATAGTCGAAAAACCATTTTAAAAGCCTTACACCGCAACTCATTAAACGCACTTAAAAACCACGTTAAATATTACAAAAAATTGCTATTAACTAAATAATGATACGAGATACGATCTCAAAGCGAGAGAGAGTATTTTTTGCAAGTATGTGTACTTACATTTGGCAAATGTAATTAAGTAAACATTCGTTTACAAAGTATGTACTTTCTCGCCTTTTGTCAAGACGTCATGAAACATTTTAATTAGTTACTAAAGAATTCTTGTTGCAAGTTTTATAAATAAGAACCAATCAGTTCTAATCTATATTATCTTATAAAGTACTATACATTAAGTTCTAAAAACCTCTATGAAATGAAAAAAATATTTACGTTTACATATAAGTTTCTTTGTTTGTTTAAACGCGCTAACTTCGGACATGGCCAGATACAGTTGAACGTGCTAATCTCAGACAATAACATATATTACAAAAAATATATAATTCTTGAGAGGTTTTATTGGCATTTTGTGGGCGATAGGCTGACCCCCTGTCACTGCAATAGCCTCTCGCAATCATTATAATACCTCATTAGTCAAACGTGACATCAGTTGGTCTTATAACCTCTGATGTTCTGCCTACCCCATAAGGGATACAGGCGTGAAGTTATGTATGTATGTATAATTCTTGAGGAAATTTTTGGCTTACAAAAACCTTTCTGCAGGATGCGAAACAGCTAGTAGCTAATACAAAATATAATCCTAAAATGTAAGTAATAGACAGTAAACGAAAAATTATTTCGAATAGTTGTTGTGAGAAGAAAATACGAAACACAGATTGCAATTATCGAAGTTATTATTTGGTATCAACCGTAGCCCTCAGCTCTTAAAATGTTTATTCCCTATGATTGTACGAGTGTTGCACTCAATTTTTGATAAAAAAGATGATCAATCTTAAACTCATCTTGCCTAAGGTTATGTGTTTTTTGATTGAAAGAATCACCTTTGGATAAAATATTTGAAATTGGAATGCCCACTTACTTCAGGAATAATGAGAACACTAGCTCTCACTCCAAACGAAAACTCACAAAGTTAAATTAAACCTAAAGTTCTAACTAGACACACCATTTAACAAATAAAAAAGATCGTAATTGCAAATTAAACTCAATAAAGAAAGCGGTCCAAAAAAGAAACATTTAATAAAATAAGTATAAACGATTGTAATGCAAAAAAATAACCGCAAATCGATCTATCAAAACGATTACAAGAAAAAAATACCGCGATTTTCCCAAGATTCAAAGAAAGACATCATTACTGTATTATAAACTCATAATTTACTAAGCGAAAGTGTACACATCATAATATGACCATAACATAAAAGTGTAACTTGTTCAACTATTCTAAACTCTACTACACACAGAATAGGGTAAAACGAAAAGTTCACGGTAAAGCTCGCGTGCTATGAACTCGATTACCAATTTCGGCGAATCATTATCTAGGTATATTGTGTCGAGACTCGCACCAGACATAGCGATTTACTCGATTACGCACAGCTTTCATTCGATTAGTCATGAGGATCGTAATTGTAGCGTTTCCGCACAAAAAGCCGTCTAACGAATAGGCGGTTACCGAGTTCCGCAACTAATCGAAAAAGAAAAGTGTAAGTGAACTTTGATGTTTAAGATACGTATTTATAACTGGGCGTGTAATTTCGAGACAAGATAAATTTCGAGTCGTTTCTAATGATCATGTCTCAATCAATTGGTACATAGGTTGAAAATTGTAAATATCTTTTAATTTAAATTTAAATTGTCCGTAAAAAAAAACTTTGATGGTAGACTCATTTAATATGCTTCTTTGTCTATTTAGTCGGGTTTGAATTCATTTTTACTGGATTATCAGTGATAATTTACGAGGCTAGAACATATCACTAGATTTTTCAAGAATAATGTATTCTATCCTAGTTTACTCTTATTTTCTTCCTCTCCAGGCTCTTATCGTGAAGCGAAGATCGTTCGGTTTAGTTGCTTTTTAACTAACTCTTACCCAAAAGCGTTAGAGCTATCCTTTAGGCTGCAGACTAGACGGCAGCGACAGCGGCGCGGTAAGCGACGCGGGGAATCTGGGCCGCTTTCGGCGCCAGCGGGCGCTCAAGCGATTTGTCGCCGTTTCATATAACTCAAACTCAATACTTTCTTATCGTGTCGCGGAAATCGCTGCCCGTGCCACTGTCGCTCTCGCTGTCGCTGACGTCCAGTTTGTAGCCTTTGCCATACCTACACAAAAATAAGATTTGAGAACAGAACCTATATGCAGACATGCACAACTCTTTAAACACAGTATTCGACCTAATGGTTCGACCTAATATAGGTTGTCAAAATTAAATTTTGGTACGGTACCTTGAAAAGTACGAAGTTAGAGACAACTCGCAAAAAGTGGCATTAATGACTGCTATAAAGCGTAAAAAAATGCAAATTCACACTTAACTTCATTTATAAGCAATTAAACCATACTTGCTATTTAATGTCTGTACTAAATATTTAATTTCAGCAAATTACAAGAGTAACCTTAATTTTGAGTGATTTCGTAACGGTGAGAACAAAGAGACTGTGTCTGTTATGATTTAAATAGTAGGTTGCAAAAATATGTATTAAAGCATTCAGAACTTAAAATAACTAAATATTTTCTGCAATATTGCTTTTTTATTGTACAGTTATGACCACAATGACATTTAGATATGAATTTCATACAAAATACATATCGTACATAATATCATATCTTTTTCCACAAGTTATATCCTTTTTCAAGATATAATCTTATTTAAACCCTACACAAAAGGCGATAAAATAAAAATAATAGTTAATTGAAAACTTGCGCGAAGAATAGCGCCTTTATAGATTGTAATTGAAGCGTAATTTTAAAAAGGAAAATTTATTCGGCTACCGTCTTAAAACTACCATTTAAGCTGATACAATAAAATATCCCGCGGCATTTTTCAATTTATTTCGTTTTCTGTACTCAAATCGTTCAAATAATGATTCAATACTAGTCACATACAATTGTCATAAATAGTAGGTCGCAAAAATCATCAAAAACAACAAAAGTGAGAATTAAACACTAGGTAACACCAACAATACATTCTACTTATTTATTGTATTGTGAAACTGCAAAAGAAAATGTGTTTTATGCTGTTGATGCAACGATTATATTTGTATTGCTAAAACGTACCTATGTCACAAATGGTAGCACTAACAAAATTAAGGTCACATACAGGAAGACGGCGTGGAATGCCTTTAGGCTACAATGCCATCTGCCGGTGGGAGGCACAAACGGAAACACGTCGAGTACAGTAGTTGGATGAATTACCCTTTTTGATTTAGGTTTGAGATAGATTAAGGGTAGGTCCCTTGAATATCGAGTTTCCGGTTCCAAAGTTAATAATATGGGTGCGTATAAAACTGCTGTTTTGAAAATATTCCGATAGTTTTTAATAGAACGTTGAATTTTTTTTCTATACACCTCAAGAAATGTAAAGAAATTTGCTGTATGTTTAAGGATTGTTTTTGTATGTACCACAGCTACCAAAATCTGTTTTTATAAAGAATAATTAATATTCCGCTCAAAAAAGAAAGGGTTTATGAAAGGTTTTATACTTAGAAATAAAATAACTCATATTTTACTGCATTTTTTATTGAAATATAAACAAGAGCTCGGCGTCAACTCTGAAAGTCATGTATAAATCTAAGGCACTGAAATTCAGTCACCAAACAATATTTTTAGGTTTTTTTAACTTATTTTCATTTAGTTCGACGGTAAGTTTGATTCTAGCCAAATGCTGAAACTAATTCACGACGTGATGAAAATTTTAAATATCGACATTAACATGCGTATTTAAGTATCACTTTACCTGCCAGAACCAATTTATCCAAGCCTCCATAAAGAGTACTCTAGGAGACCACTATGCCAGATAGCTAAAGAAACACACACGCATTTCACAACTTTGTGATTACCAAAAGATATATCCCAAACACTTAAATCTATTTCATTTAACCATAGATTACATCATGATTAATGTTATGAAATTATCTATGCAGACTCTTACATTTAAATAGCAATTTGTCTTGTCAAAGGTGATAAGCAATCTTCAATTTCTGTAATCGGAGCGGTAATCGGCATCCTTGGGGCAAATATTTCTAATCAAGTTAAATAATAAATTGTTAATAATAACACACCGTTTTTTAACACTAGCCGTGTGGTATATCCTAACGATTAACGGAATACCGTTTCTTTCTCCGCATGTTGTAAGAGACCAAGTAGGTATATTAAAACAAGGAAGCATTTCTCTTTAGCATAGATGGCCACGCACGACGTTTCGATAATTTCTTCGGTTCCATTTCTGAGTGAAGCAAGCAAATTTTCGAAAAATCTTGGAATGCAGTTTTATTTCTTTTCTAAAATAAAGGAATATTTCTATGGAGAAAATTTGCTATCTCTTTTATTTACAGTGCTTTCCCTCCAGGGGGCATTCAAAAATTCCACCCTGTATATGAATTTCGTAAAATATTTATTACTTTGTCGTTTAATACCTATAATTCAAGATATGTACTTACTATATGCCATTCTTTACATTATATGTCCAAATATTTGTTTATCTTCATTTCCTTATCTTCAGAACTAGCTATTGCAGTTGGATTTCAGTCCCAACTTTTCCAGAACCCAGGGAAACCCCGTGGCCAATTAAATAGTTTGAGAGGACCTGTGATGAATCATCAGTGACGATAGCAGAGAAACCTTTGTTAATTCTAAAGCTATGTTTAAACTCAAACGCAAACATGTAATGTATTGATTTTGTTTTTAAGTTAGAAGATTCGAAATCTATTTGCCTTCTAATTATTTTTAAACATATCCGAAGTCAAAATCAAAGTTTCCTATGAATTAACTTTAATTTATATCCATTACGTATCACCTCAGTTATAAAAAATAATAATGAGTTATTTGATATCCTCACAAATCGATACTATCATATAACCGCGAATACTCAAAAGCCAATAAAACCCAGTTACATAAAATTACAGTATTTTGGAAGCCTATAACTGCCAGTTGTCTCAATTTCGCAAAAAACCATCGAGTCTCCAATTATAAAATTAAGCTAATGGTTTCATTCGAAAACAAAATTGCGTGATTCCCCACATGACAGCTACCAGAAACCGAAGCTTTCTAGATATTACGGATGTGGATGAACATTTGACACCTAACTTTCACAGAAAACCGTGAGCGTATGAAATTTGATTAATTACGCGGTGGTAATAACTGTAACTGTAATACGCGATGTGGAATGGGTTAATAGACTTTTGGCGCACTTTATGAATTACTTTGGTAAGTTGGAAACGAAAATAGTTCTTTTCATAGTAATACTAAAAGTATCTTTTGTTTATTATAGAAGCCCAGAACAGCACTAAGTTTTAACATACGTAGGTAACCAATTCGTATGCATTTAAAATGATTTATATTGGTTACAAAGCCGATCCTACGACTTATAATCAAAGGAGATAAAAAAATAGTATTAAATGGAGAACAAAAGTCAAAAACTCTATTCTATGGCTTGTTGGTATCCCAAAAGAAAAAAATATAAGTAACAAAAATGTCAAGTTTTAATTAAAGTTAAATCAAATAAAATTCATTCATTTTTAGTAATCAAAAATCAAAAGAAACGGATTACCATCATAGTTTTGAAAGTATGGTGAAATCCGCCAAATTATATCTTCTGTCTCTGTATATCTTGGTGACATTTTACATAGATACTAATGTTGGCGTATTGGCCTTATTTGCCCATAATATCTTAGACATTCCAAAATAAATACCAACATACCAAAATGTTTGATATTGACCTTATATGTCAAATGTCCATATAAAGCGCAGGCTTTGACAGAGATACAATCATAACATCGTAGTTGTAGAAATTGCCATATGAATGTAACTATTCTATTATTAATCTTAAATTATATAGGTTGACTGATGGGTCCTTTTCGAAATTCCAGGACTTGATAGTTTGAGATCATACATGAAGAGAAAAAATTAAATAAAAAGTAAATATTAATTATTTACTGAGTAAACTTAACCGAAAGTTAAAGAATCCATTCCGCAACGTATGTTTACATAAGCGTAATGCAATAGATACTTAGCGGGTGGTGGTGTGCGTGTGGTGGGAACGCGCGTCGGGAAAAGTGAAGTAAGGTCTCTTTATTTATTCATAGGGATTTCTGGTGAAAAATTAAATAAATACTTCAATTACTTAATTAAGATCAGAATCGAGTTCAGAGTGCTCTCCTTAAGTATCTAAAATAGATCACCAGTCACCCTGTATAAAAATGTTTATATTATAGATCAAAAAATAGACGAAAAACTGAACCCTATTTATATACAAAAGTGTTGCTTCAAAAGTCAGTGGTCGCGGGTTCGATACCCGAATAAAACAACCATTAGTGTGCATGAACATGTAACATTGCATAGGTCTCGGTACACTATGTATGTAATATGTGTTGATATTACAATAGTGTGTATTCAAATATATCCGCTATCTACTGTCTATCAGGCTGCAAGCTGGACGGCGGCGACAGCGAGAGCGACAGCGGCGTGGGCAGCGACGCGGGTAATCGCTGTTCTCGACGCCAGCAGGCGCTCGAGCGATTTTTCGCGGTTTCATACAAACTCAATACTTTCTATCGTGTCGCGCCGCTGTCGCTCTCACTGTCGCTATCGCTGCCGTCCAGCTTGCAGCCTAACACAAGCTAGGTAGTTAATATGGGAATCAGTGCGAATATACTCCCAAAAAAAAGTCCATACAACTTTTTTTTAAAGTACCCAAGAGGGGTAAACGTACCCATAACCTGCGATTATGTATGAAAAGATGACAAGAACATAGAAGAAGCGAAAGAGACAAGTCTGGTTCGCACCAATTGGCGTTCCCTAATGTCCGCTTACCCCAAAGGGAGACAGGCGTGAAGTTATGTAAAGTCCATCTAATATATAAAATTCTCGTGTCACAGTTTTCGTTGCCATACTTCTCCAAAACGGCTTGACCGATTTTGATGAAATTTTTTGTGCTTATCCGGTATCTATGAGAATCGGCCAACATTTTTTTTTTTATATGGCAAAACAACGTTTGCCGGGTCAGCTAGTAATATTATATTAAGTAGGTACTGTCTTTTAACATAAACCTTATACAAACTTTTTAAACTCTTTTATAGCGCACATATTTTCAGCGTCTGTAAATGATTCATGCGAGAGTGAACCAAAAATATACATAGGTATTAAGAATGTTTTTGCAAATTTGCAAAAAAACACACTTTTGGTGGTATAAATTACAGCAGAGAACAAGTTTGGAACCAGAGTTACTTTTCTTAAACTTTTCACTGATTGAGTTACATTCTACTGATGATGTAATGTAATGTATAGTATTACGATAAATTTGACACTTTTTTTACTTTCATTTAACTCGATTACGTTAAATTGAGTTTTTTTTTTAAGTAATCATTACGGCAGAAAATGTTTTCACATTTCATTCTATTTATAAACGTGCACATACTTGCTGTGATATTTTTTCGGGTCAGTAATTCAAAAAGGTATAGATAAAAGAAAATACAGTAAGTCAATGTACGACTCATATAGAGAATATACGAAAGTTATTTTTATTAAGTTAGTTTTAATTATTAACGTTAATCACATTAAAAATCGATAACATTATAATTTAATTTAAATAACTAAAATACAAAGACTACTTAAAAATAATAATATGACCTTCATTTGTGTCAGCTTAGTTTATGTTTAGCTAACAAAGCAAATGTATTGTAATATTTAAAAAAATATGCATTTTAATAATGCTCAGTTATTCTTAAATCACTGAAAAAATGTGCCAAATAAAAATCATCCGACCAGGATTCGAACCTGGGACCTCTCGCTTACCGGACGAGTGCTCTTCCACTAAGCTACGGGGCCCTAGCGGTACGCCTCTAAATTACTTAGCACATTTTTGTTTTTACGTTATATTGCTAACGTAGCTCTATCTAATGGTATAGCTTTGCAGCTAAAATCACCTGAAACCAACTTCTTTTCAGAATTGTAAATCTCAGTTAAAGTGAAAATTCAATGTAGGTACGTTAGCAAAATCACGTAAAAACAACGTCCATAACCTAAAACGTCCTGCAAACGAGTGGTCCCAGGTTCGAGTCCTGGTCGGGTGATTTTTATTTAGCACATTTTTTCAGTTATTTAATAATATATTGTATTTTAGTTATTAAAAAAAAATCTTATTTCGAAATATGTTTTATTACGGGCCTTTCAATTACACTTGGTGTTTTAGCGCGAGGACTTCAAGCAAGAGTATTCGCCATTGCACAGGACGAGCAAGAAATTAACCAGGCATCGGTTATCGTCAAGGCACGTTTAGAACACCACCTTCTTAACAGTAACCAACGGTAGGCAATAACCACAAGCATATCAAACAGTGAAACTAGTTTCTTGTTAAGTCAACTTGAAATTTCCTTATTGATAGAAACTCTTTTTCGAAAACGTGGAGGATGCAAAAGAGGTATATATGGATCGTAGCAATCGGTGTTCCCTTGTCTTTACCTACCCCAAGGGGAGACAGGGTTATGTTTTTATGTAGAAAACGTCTTCCTTTTTTATTTAAACCAATCCGTATGCAAAAGTATTTTGCTCATAGTTAAAAACTCGATAGCTGGAAATAATATAGGTAATTTCTCAACTGATACACCAACCATGAGACCTCAAAGTAAGCTTCTGTATAAACTTTTGTTATGGAGACCAAACTAGGGGGTATCTTAGACCAAACCCGAGCCAGTTTAGAAAAGTTTGTTTCCTAAACTGTTCTGGCTGGGAATCGAACACAGTACCTCTCAGATCAGCCAAATACTCGACCACTGAGCCACGAAGGCCTAACACCACACCACCGACCACCATAATTAACCTATTGCCACACAATTCCAAGTGTAACTACAAGCTCTATTAGTCCCTTTACAAAGAATAGCTAATTACTGGATAATTCACAGAATGGTCACAACTAGTGTTTATTTGCAGCAGTCTTTAGTTATGTTAGGTCAAGTGTGCACAACGGTAGTATCTGTGACACCGCTAGCGCTGGTACTCGCACGAAATAGGCACTTCATTTCTGCTGAAACTAATAAGTAATCAGTGCTAGGAGTACTAAACGTCATGCTTAGAAATATACGCCGCCATTTTATGGACGTGCAGTATCTACTTTTATTAATTAAGCTCTAAATTTTATATTCTAGGAGGAAATCTACGAATATCGAATATGTTTGTAATAGAATCTTTTTTTAAATTGCAATTTTATAGTGTTTAATATTTTCATAAAGATACTGTATAATATCTATTGAATACTAAGGTAATCCATGTGTGCTAGAAGTGCGTTTAGGGATCCTCGAAATTCGGGTGTCTAAAAAATATACTACAACAATATGCTTCATAGTATACGTAAGTTGATAATGATGTTTTTGTTTTAAATATTCCTGATCCAAAAATTGCAACAAATACCTAAAATTCCCTAACACACTTTATGATTGGTTTGCGGAGCGGTGGCTATGTTAGTTATGTTAAAGCGACGATTATATTCAAAAATTATTTCAAGAAACAAAAGAGCCTGTAGGTTTATATAAAAATAAATAAAAATAAAATCCCCAGACAATCACACCCACTACATGGCCCCAAAGTAAGCATAGCTTGTGTTATGGGATATCATATAGCGAACTAGGGGGGAACCTATAATATAAATACATAAATAGATAAACACCCAGACACGGAACATTTTTTTTTCTTGTTCCGTGCAGGGATCGAACCCGCAACCACTGGCGTCTGAGGCAGATAGGTTTACCCCATCGCCAAAGTGGTCGTCAAGATAAGTTACGTTGCTGACCCTGGGGACATAAAATGGTGATACCAAGTACCAGTAATTCCATCACCTTTCCCAACTTTCTATGCAATAGACATATCTATTTGGCGCTGAAAACTAGGTATCTAATGGAGCCTACTTTGACAGGTTCGCTTCACAATATTAAATAAAAATCTAATTAATATTGTCTTAAGTTTTCGCGATTCATACTATTAAATAAAACACTTTTTAACCGGATTTATCGCGAATATTTAGATTA
The DNA here is from genome assembly GCA_944452665.1 of Stenoptilia bipunctidactyla. Classification (NCBI taxonomy): domain Eukaryota; kingdom Metazoa; phylum Arthropoda; class Insecta; order Lepidoptera; family Pterophoridae; genus Stenoptilia; species Stenoptilia bipunctidactyla. The sequence goes on from OX101730.1 coordinate 16,863,738, forward strand.
TAAATTTTGACTCGACGTTTCGGTGTCTTTGCAGACCCCGTTGTCACGAGCGACAGTAAATATACGCGATAAATCCGGTTAAAAAGTGTTTTATTTAAAAATCTAATTTTAGTCGTTGAGTCGTGAACAGCGTTGTGAATCACTGTAGATTTACTCTACTTTTTTGAACATTTCTGGAGATCTATAATTGTACCACTAAAACTATTATTGTATTTTTAGTAAAATTGTTACATTTCCTGCTGATCTTCCTATATCAACAAAATTAATTAAAAATCAGTTGCCTATATACTTAAAGTCATATAAACCAAGACATAATATCTATCATCACAGCTAGATAGTCAGCCATTTTTTATAACTCGACCACAGCTATCCCGTGAATGTGGGATGTCAGCACGCATGCGCGAACCAGCGGCGCCGGCGCCTATAGAACTCTATATTTAGATATACATAATTATTTTTGCATATAACAACAATTAATGTGAGTACGTGGATAGATAGCTGGGCTATAAAATGTGATACCTGTTATAATTCAGTTTAAGAGATTTTTAATTCGTTTCTTTTTTATATATTAATGTTTATAATTACGGATGCGAATAATTGTGAACAGCAAAACTATACTCACGCATATCTCTTTTATATACTTTTCTTTTAATTCAATCTATGATTTTTTGTTAAAAGAAAACAATTTCATTTTCAGTCACAAAATTGTAAGCAAATCTTTACGCGAAACATTTTATGCAAACTTTAAATTACTTTTTGAAGTGAAAGGTCGAACATAGTTTAGAAATGTCTCTTAAATTAATCTCAATAAATTAATAATGCTGAACAGTAAGTATTGGGCTGAAATATTAGTTTTGGTGCTAGTTTTGTAAATAATCTAATATATAAAATTCTCGTGTCACAGTTTTCGTTGCCATACTCCTCCGAAACGGCTTGACCGATTTTGATGAAATTTTTTGTGCTTATCCGGTATCTATGAGAATCGGCCAACATCTATTTTTTTTTATTTATATGGCAAAACAACGTTTGCCGGGTCAGCTAGTATAGGTACAGATTTTCATTATTCCACTTAACCATATTAGGCTTTATAAAATAAAATTTTCTATAATTTTCTATTCCATTCTTTTATCGTGTCACAAACAAAACAGGGTTGATGCTCCTATCGCTAAACCATTACGACGACGTACTACATCTTTTTGTAAAAATAAACACTAATAAGATAGCAAAACATTTAAAAAAACATGGTACAAAATTTATATTTTTAAACATTATTTCAACACTGTACTTTCTTACCATTTATTTTCAGATCTTAAATTGAAACTTTAGTTCGAGAGATTATAAAATTATCTTTACGTTTTATCTTGGCAGCCGTAGCCCGAAATATATCGATATTATCCGGAAAAAACAACTTTTTTTATTGCTGATTTTTTCACATGTGTTATTTAAAAATAGACTGGATGACATTATTTTTTTACATATTATTTTACTCCCAATGTATTTCAATAAGAATAAATTACTTAGACTTATGCATGACGAAAATATATAATTATTCACAAATCTAATTTGTTTTATACGAACAGAAATTGGTAAACCTCCAAATCTTTACCAAATCATGGTCTAGTTAAATGGGAAACTAGCACTAAGAAGTACAAGACCTGCAATTATTCTTTAGTTTTTTTTTCTTATCTTTATTAAAGTAAAATAAAAACTTTGAAATAGAACTTAGCACTTTGAATTTCGAAGCCGAAACCATACTCACTATGTCACAAAATACGATATTTAATAATTTCTCGATAGCAGTTATTGAGCCAACCTTATGTAATGCGTTAATGACCTTAGCCTTGGTACACACAAGTAATGTTATTATATTTTTTCAGCTTGCTTCATTTCTATTAATCAATATTATACGTATCAAAATAATTAAAATTTAATGAGAATTTTACGTCACTATATTGATTTGGATATTGACATTTAGTTTAAACTGAATCAACAATATCTGATATTTATGAAAATCTCATATAATTTTTCTTTTTAGGAAAATTGATTATTTAGAATTATTTATCTAAGTATAAAAGTAAATAGTTAACTATGATAACGTATTATGTAAAATGATTGGTTACTGTTTCGGTTACCAATCATTTTAACAATAGTATAAAAAGTTCCATATAATTAGAAATTATTTAGTAAAAATATTACTTAAAACGCGTAACTGAATGTAAAACAAACGTATTATTTCTTATTTAAAATAATTTAAACTCGGTACAGAATAAAAAAAAAATTAAATCGCATTTTTATTATGAGTTTTAAAAATAAGAAATTTTATTTTTGCAATTTAAAATAATACAGGTATTTAATTTAATAAAGACTTTTGATAGTTAAGGACTGATTTTTCAGCTTAAAAATTAAAATTGCGAAAATTCGAAGAAAAAAATTACACCAATAATAAAAAATAAAACTCACCTTTATTAAAATGTACCAACACACCGTAGAAAGTAGGATCACAAAATATCTTTGAAAAAATTCACTGCATTACACTTTACTTTTGAATTTCCCCGGCGCGTCAAGTCGGTTGTGCGCGTGAAGACGGTTCGCGCAGCGACTCGTGCGCGCTTGGTAACTGAATGACGCGTTTGCGCGCTATTCACCAGTTATAAACTCGCATAGGGTGCGTTTGCGCTTTCGCTGCGATCGGGGTGCGAACAGGTGGCTCAGATTTATGAGTATCTAGATTTTAAATGATTCTGGTTCATGTAGTAGGTATTTATGAGTTGTGTTTGAGTGTAGGTTTAAGAGAATTTAGTGATAAATACATATAAATAAGATTCATCAACCAGCACTGGGCCAGCTTGGTGGATTACGGCCTACACCTCCTCGGTAGCCAGGGGAGAGACTAATAGCCCTGCAGTGGGCGAGTTACAAATAGTTGTGATATGATACAGATCAATATTTCTGGTATAAAGAACTTTTGTTATGCACACCTACTACTTAGATAACGAATAATAAACTGAAGACTGATTATTATAATTTTTTTACATATAATTTTTTTTTATTATAAAATAAACTTTATTAAACATCCATGACTTGATGGCTTATACCTGTGTTCATCACATAAATATCGGCCGCCGCCGGGATTCAAACCCTGGACCTCTGGCATAGAAGGTAAAGTATGTTACCACTGCGCCATCTTGTCTTCTAGAGTATAACGATTCGTCAGAAACATTTTTCGCCGTTTTCAGTGTTATATAATATCTAAGTAATTTCGATATATCAGCATTAGGCTATCGTAAGAGATAGTAGTTTTTTTAAACTTTTATTTTTTTATAAGACATAAGAAAATTTATGTTTCTTTTGTATTTTTTATGTCATAGGTACCTACATACTGTTTTTATATGTATATTGTCAAACCCTTTTATTGGTGACTGTGGTGGTTTTTAAATGTTGAAATTTCACATATTTTTGGTACATCAAACCTTTACCCTTTTTTTACTTTTACCCGTGGTAGCCTCATCACCCAGGGAAGAGACTCATACCCTTCGTGGGTACATTACAAATAGTTGTGATAGTCATGATGATTTAAGAGCCTATTCTTATCAGATCCACCCGAGCTACTATGTTTTCTAATTAGGTATCGTATAATTTATGAATCGATAGGGCTTTTTTAGGTTTTAGCCCTCGTAAGGTCGGCTGGGCATAGCCCTAGCGCCCCTGGATAAGCTTGATGTAAAAAGCGACTAATCTGAGTGATCTAGGGGGGTAGTTGGTAGAACCTATAGTTGTAAAAAACCCGTTAGCTACCGTTAATTAACTAAATTGATGGTTAGCTACCGATAAAATGCAGTTATTAACGGTTAAATATCTGACAGCGATAACGAAAAAGATAAAGTATATCTTTCATTTATTGTTACCCGACTTCAAAAAAGTATGTAATATTTTCAGAATTGCCCAATTTTCGTATAATGTTAGTCTATATCAACGTCTGAACAAATGTGCTAAAAGTAATTATTTTTTTGTTGTACTATGTATTGTTCAACTAAGGGTATACTATAATCTCATCAAAATCGATTCAGAAGTTTGAGATAGGGAATTCCAACCGACTTTTTTTGCCATTCGAAGCTGGCATCATCGCGCAACTTACGATACACATTTCAATCCGTTAGCGACATCTCGCGGTAGTATTTAACCGTTACAAGCATATAATGTGGTTAATTAACCGTTAACAACGAATAATTCATATTTAACCACGTGGTTAAAATCGTTAATAACCAGCTTTGCATCTATAGAGGACCCCTTAAGAGAAGATGAGGTCGAAGATGACAGAACACGAGTTAAGGAAGAAACTGGCTCTTATTAAAACATTGCCCGAACACATTGCCACCAATTAAATTAACCGGTTTCTGTTTGAAAGAGTAAAAAGTTTACACTTGGTGAAGGTCAAACGCTTGATGAGGCAGAGCGGGACCGGGTGACGTGAAGAATCCTGGGGGAGGCCTCCGTCCAGCAGTGTACTTCCGCAGGCTCATGAAGATTATGATAGCCTAATATATTGCAATATATTTATTTATTTATGTTAATTTGGGAAACAGTTACATATTGTACTTAAAGTTAATCACATTAATAACACATTAAGTAGTGAAGTTTCCACAGTTTATTAATACATGTTGAGAAAAGTGTGTAATTTATCTTATTAAGAATAGTTCTAATTGAATATTCACAATATACATTAAACAATTAATTTAAATAAAAATAAAAGCAAAGCAATGAGGTATTTACTACATAAAATCTGAATTGTAATTTTTTGCGGCAACTCTTTTCTAAATTAAAAAAATTGAGATGAAAATGGTCCAATTCTGTCGGATTGCTATTACAAAAATTACATGCTTTCTTTCTAAACAAATTACTGGAATAGTTAGTCCTGAAAGGTACATAAAATAGTGACTTCCTTCTAGAGTTAAGGTTTCGACAGTCTAAATTTCAACTACTTAATAAATAATCAGATTCAATATCTATAACATAGTAACAAGAGTAACAGACACTCAAACCAGAATCCTTACAGACGTTCAAGTTTATAATAATCACCTCAACTTATTTACCAACATGGAACTGTATGTATCTGCTTTGTGGTGCAAACATACAATTTATTTTCTTTTTAGCCCTTTTCTTCAAACAACACAATGTAAAAGAATGGCCCTGTATACATGTATTATATCTAAACTCATATCTGCAAAACCACCTAAACGTCGGGTTAGAATTTAAAATGTAAATTATACGCGATAAACTATAACTGACACGGACATGATCCGAAATAAAATGACTGATTGATTGATAAATCCGGTTAAAAAGTGTTTTATTTAATAGTACGAATCGCGAAAACTTTAAAGAAAATATTTGTAATATATTTATGTATCTACAATCTAATTAGGTTATCAGTTGGTGACTGTATGTACCCATATATTTTTTTTGTTTAAGCGTGGGTTGCCTGGAAGAAATGTGATAACACCGCCCAAATTCCATTACTTTTATGTTTCCTTATTATTTTAATTATTTAGATAATGGCAATGAAGTATTTTTGTAATGTATTGAATTGTAATCCGCGTGTAAAAGCTAGTATATCAATACCTAACGGTCAACAGAACTAAAGCGGACAAGAATCCTGCGCGTACGCCTCGCTTGTTCCATTTGTTAGAACAAACAACCGCAAACAAACTACTACTTGTTTGTTTAGACTAAGCAAACAGTTTTTGAGATTTGACTGCGTTTAAAAATATTTTTCGACACTTAGTTTTGTTTTAAGGAATATTAATACGTTCACTTTTGAAGAACGCTGTGATGTGTGATAAACGCGATCGATATCAGTTGTCATGTACAGTCGTCTGCGTCATTAAATATACATCCACGATTTATAGGTTTTTGTAGGACTAGGAATAGAGTACCATAGATATTTTTTAGAAGATCGTCATATTCGATGCACTTGAAATGGTATATTTTATATTACCCAGATTACATGTTGCGTAAGATTGGCTTAAAATGACCTCCCGATCCTGAATAAACGTGGTGTAAATGGGGACCAATCTGAGGTTTACAAGATTGGTGGAAGAATCCCTTCAGGAATCTCCGGCAACCAACTTCCCATAGCGTAAAGGAGGTCGCCATATTTGGTACGTTCCGGTGAAATGAAAAATGAAATGAAATTTTTTTATTCATCATAAGACCATCGAATGGTCGCTTAATGACGTCACAATTTTGTACTTCGGCTTTAACAAGGTGTTGATAGTTATTGAATAAGATATTACAGTAGACCAAGAGATACAAATAGTCGGCGGAAAAAAACTCTTGGCACTCTTTTTCAATCAGGATTATATGAATTAATACAAATAGATACATATTGATCATGACATACAAACACAAGACAGCTAATTGTGAGAGCCACTGTCATGCCACAACCAAATCGCTTACATAGTAGGTGCATTGAGCTATGGATGCACAACACGAACATGACAAACTGGGACCAGAGTATTTAAACAAGAATGCAATAAAATAGTCATAGTATCATCAGCATCCGGTCTTGAGGTATTTCGGCAAAAAGCCACTTCTGTCCTAAGCCATATGTCATCTACGAACTGATCGTTACTTACCATCAGATGACATTAAATGAACAAATAAATAAAATAAAATCCCCAGACAAAAAACACAATCTATAAGGCCCCAAATTAAGCAAAGCTTGTTCTTATAGTAGCTATATACCATGTAACGAACTAGGGGGCAACTTAGAATATAAATACATATAAACAAATACCCATACCCGAAACATTGTTTTTTGTCATAAGAGTGGTACCCCATCGCCGCAACAATCGTCAAAATAAAATAAAAAAAATATTAAAAATGATCTTAATGATCATTATGATTCAGTTTATTATGATCATTGTAATGTATATTATTTGATTCAAATAAGGTGCAAATGACCATGAGCAGAACTGATCAGGAAAATAATTGGGCTTAAAAGTAATTCAGTTTCTCTGACTGTTTACATCACATAGCTAACACAATTTTTTACGAACTGCCGTTCTAAGTTTTTTTAGCTTAGAGACAGCTTAGAATAAATAGCGTAAAAAATGGGTAGGCGCGTCGTAAAAGGCGAGTAATCCGCATGACTCCCTTGATCGTAATCTTGGTAGTAATGCTGTCAGGGACCGACTGGCTAGCGTCCACCTTTCATATAAAATCTGCCACCAAATGTCACCGCGAATATATTGGTGATTTGTTTCGGCAATATATTATGAAGAGGCTATTCTTTTCATGTTCTGTCATCTTCGACCTCGCCTTTTGACGACCGACTGGTGTAGCGGTAACATACATTGTCTTCTATGCCAAAGGTCCTGGGTTCGAATCCCGGCGGCGGCGGATATTTGGGTGATGAACACAGATATTAGCCGTCAAGTCATGGATGTTTATATGTTTATTTAAGTTTATTCTAATAAAAAATATGTATTTATTCAATATGTATGTTTATATATTTCTTAAGTATATCAGTTATCTAGTATCCATAACACAAGTTCTTTAAGAAACTTAATTTGGGCTAGATAATGTTGTGTGAGTGTCAGAAATATTTACTATATACTTCACTTTACTATATACTATATACTTCAGGAGAGTTTGAGGTTAAACGCGGACTTAGTCTCTCGTAAAAAAGTTCGTTGTTTTAGTCTAAAGATACTTACAAAACTAATTATTATTTGTGTTTAACCCAGTTTCGTTTAGAAAGCGTTACCAAACATATCTCATAAATAACTAAAATCTTCCTTATTAATCAATTTGTCCAAAATTATTGCAAATTGCACTTGTCCACTTAGGCACTATGGCGTCCACAGAAAAACGCAATGATTATTGTGCATCATGCAATAAAATTACTTTTCTTTGGAATTATATTCTTGATTGTTTAGGTGTAATGACTTATGGGCATGGTGATTTAAAATACTGGCCTCGTTATCAAGTAGCACGACTCAAGGGTACAAATTACGAAAATAACTTTATTTCCTCAAGGGTTTTTGAACTTTAATGTGTAACACAGACTTCTTACGATGAAGTATAATGTCTCAATAAAGCAGGCTTATGAAATTTAAAAATAATCATAAATAATGTTCAGTCACGGGCCTTAACAGGCTTATGATTTTGCAAAGCTTTGCTTTTATAAAATTTCGCCAAAACAGAATTATTTTTGGACATTGTTTGAACATTATCTTTTTCAATCCTTTGTTATATTTTAAGCTAAGCGTTTATGAAAGAAATAGTAAATTATCAAAAGGATAAAAACACTACATTTTATAACGCTTCTATGTTCATATTCTAATTTCAATTCAGATATTCTCTTTTTTTTATTTAAAAACAATTTTCAATCTCAAATACAAGATTTTCAAACAAAATTTACTTAGGTACATATCTCAATGCATCATCATTGTCGAGACTTGTGATTAAAAGTTCAAATTCTCTATTAATTAAGGTGTTAACTTAACTTAGGCTTTATACTAACTTTTATATTGTGCGTGTGCTATAAAATTCTACAATTTCTTTTAATTGTTTACTTATAATTGTTAATTTAGCAATCAGTCAATAAACAACCTTACATAACTTGCGTTATATTATGAAGTAACGGGTTTGATAATGTTCCTTGTGATTTCAATGATTTCTACGGTACAACACGTGATAGTGACATCGACTGTACAAAACAGCAGCGATATTTTCTGCCAGCCAGCATACCAAGACCTTGAAGCCTGGTCCGCCACTTTCACCGACAACTTATAATAGACTGTTCCCCCAGTCAACAAGCAGAGCAAGGCCTTTGCATCAACTCTCTTCGAATACTGTAGCCCGTGAAAGGTCGACTTAGAATAGCCCTACCACCCTTAATAGGCGACTAATCCGAGTGATACCCGCTTGGTGGTAGGATCCCGTCAAGGTCTGACAGGCTAGCGACCCCCCTTCATATAAAATCTGACGCGAAATATTACAGCTCCGGCAGTGATGAGTTCCGGCAATCCGCCCGTTTGCTTTCATTTTCGACCTCATCTTCCTGTCAGATTTTTGACAACTCATGAAATGTATTAAAACAACATATACTTAGTCCAAAATAATAGGTCATGTTCGGTTAATTCTAAATCATTTACTTATATTAGAAACCGAAGTCGTCGTGGCGCCGCCGTGGTTACTGTGTGTATCTTACGATATCACAGGTTAAGCAACGTTCGGCGCGGTCGGTACTTGGATGGGTGACCGCCGACCATTCGTTTCTCACGGCGACTTCCGTGCTTCGGAGGGCACGTTAAGCTGTCGGTCCCGGGTGCTGTATACTTGTATACAGTAGTCGTTAGGGTTTGTCAGAAGCCATATCGGCACCCTGAAAATTCTGACATCCACCACCCAGCACTGGGCCAGCTCGGTGGATTATGGCCTAAACCTCCTCGTCACCCTTGAGACTCATGCCCTGCAGTGGGCCCATTACACGGAGTTGTGATGATGATGATGAGAAACCGCAGCAAGGATTTTAATATTTTACCTTCTCAAGTTACTCAACAGACTACTAGTATCATCCACTTGAAATGAAAATCCCGATATCGTTTCTAAGGAATTAAATCAAGTCTGCGCCAATAGTTTCGATATAAACAAGCATTTCAATGACAATATCATCGTTATACCTTCACATACCTAACAAAAAGTATTTTGACAGGTCAGAGACTGTATGGATCGTGAACATTACTCTTTAAATTTTATTATATCTTGTGGCGATGAGTCGGCTTATTGAAGTACTTCTTTGGGATTCACCTAGCTTGCGACCACAGTTCATATAAAGTCTAGTTCCAATATCACCACTCCGGGTTAAGTGCTCCGGAACTGTTTTTAAAAGCATGTGGGCTAGGGCGTACGCGAACGACAGTAATTCCGCGCGACCGCGAAATTTATTTTTGTTTATTATTATTTACGTTTGGCGGTAACTTGGTTTGGCATGTTTGTTTTATTACAGATTTCTTTGTATCGGTACTTTCTACTTACTGAAATTAATTAGTTATTAAAAATAATTATTAATAATAACTAACAGAGTACACAAATTCATAATACCTAACTTTGCTGGTGCATCAATAGGATGAGATAGAGATATCAGCTAAAACGGAGCACTAGCGCCATCTAGAACTTAGTGACTGAAACTTTTACTAGAACCAGTCGGGAACTTTCCCTGTATTTTTCTTTAAGAATATTTAAGACTCCTCAAATATGTATATTATCATGATTATATGAAATATGTATATATCAGAAAATCGTTATCACGATCAAAATTCCAATAAACATGCAAAGGTCGAATTGCAGCGTTGTTTCCGAAATCCAGTAGAATTGTGGGGTCAGAATTAAAAAAGGGAGCGTCAGAGTCCAAATGATGGCCGGGTTGTGGGTAAAAGGAATCCAAGAAAAAAGCGATAAAAACAACATTCGAAAACGGGTGCGCAGTAACGAACACAGGTAACGAATGAAAGATAGGTTTAATGAGTCGGTTAGGTGATTGATTTAATGAACCGAAGAATGAAAAGTAGGATGAAAGAGACATTGCCTATGGCATTTTTTGAAAATTTTATAAATTATAAATAGCGCCATCTATATCTTAGTGATACTAACGAAAACACCGTGGTACTGGCGATGATAGTACTAAATCGAATGCTCGTGATGCGCGTGGTTGTTCATACATTTTTCTATGGAGAATTTACGTAAAACTTATCTAGATTTTAGGGCTTTAAAAAAGAAGACTTGTTTGTAAAGGTACAAAAAAGTACATGACTATATGTATTGGTTTCTTAAGTGTTCAAAAAGTATTTCTTTATTCAATTCGAATTTATTTACTTTGTTAAAATCTGAAAAATACGAAGACATGTTCTTGCATTTTTTTCTCAATTTTGAGCGTTTATTGACGTTTATTTAACAATAACTATTATGTTTTAAGAGTTAAAATGAGCACTACGTTTATTTTTGGTCTTTCATTTTAATATATGCAAATTATCATCATTCTCAATCATATTTAAATAGGTAAAATATGAAAAATCGTAATACTCTTTTCGGTGTTTTGCACGATCTCCCTCTTTACCTCATCCTCACTTACCATTAGGTAAAATATAGTCAAACATGAGTAAAGTCACCAATTAAAAAAAAAAACAATTTCTAGATTTTACTTTTTACTATTTCCGGAATGTGTATGTAAAATTGCACGGCTTTATGGCTGGAAATTATGACTGTGCGAACAGCCATCTCCATTCCTAGTTTGTCGTGAGTTTTAATTAAAGGATTGTGGGAAATAGCTTCTTCATTAATTTTTTATTGAGTTACCAACAAACGATTTAATCTAAAAAATCACTTTATCACATAACTTGGTACTTAACACGCTAAGCTTACAGGTTAAAAGTAATTTAGCAAGTGAACGCTCAATATTAATTAAAGTATTAGATGTTAAAAAATACAACAAGTAAACATAAGTATAAAATAGATTCAAACAAGTTAAGTCAGTCATAAATACTGTAAACAAGCGGCCGCGCGCAGTTTTGCCGTCCTTAATTTTGATCCCGTAGGACATTCTCAGTTAAATATAACCTTGTCCAAGGGCCAGGATATACATAAAAAATCAAAATAGATATGTTTAAAAATACTCCTAGTAGTTTCTAAGGTATCGCGTTCAAACAAACAAAACCTTCAGTTTAATTATAAGTATATGACACTGATTTTTACGGATGTAATTTCTGAAATAATTGTCTTGAATTTGAATTTACTTGTTACGGACTTATCAAAGATATTTTAGTTTATGGAATAGGGTAGATTTATTCTCCCCGATGAATACATATTATGTATGAATCATATAAGCTGACTGATCCGAATTAAACCTTCTTGGTGGTCGATTCAACGGACCATCGCTCTGGGTCCCGGTAAATCGGGTTTTAAAAAAAGAACTCTTAACTTTAAACACTTAATTTATTATGATTTGGAACTTTATAAAATATAAATTTAAATTATACATTGGAAATAGAAATTGGAATTAGAAACAAGTTTCTTTTACCACTCACGAACTAGAACTGAGCTCCCCAATCTAGGCAAGCTGGGAAGTAGGACCCAGGGGGCTAAGTCAGCATTGCCTGTATGCAGTTTACTATATACATATATAACAGCTCGATGATATAACCTGTTCTTTGCTGAACCCTGCTAAGCCATATTTATTCTCATCGTAACAGAGGTTGAGGCTAGTAGGATTCAGAAAGCTTACCCAAACTTGAGCTCCACTTAAGCATAGATTTTTAACAGCGCTCTATAGAGATTTAAATAACTAAATTAGGCAATACAATAAGTGTCTTGAGCAATACTTAAGTAAACTATATATAAGTTAACTTGAAATCATCCAATTAAATACAAATGAAGAAATCGTCTATTTACGTAATAAATAATAAATATAAATAAATATTTCTGACACTCACACAACATTATCTAGCCCAAATTAAGTTTCTTAAAGAACTTGTGTTATGGATACTAGATAACTAATATACTTAAGAAATTTATAAACATACATATTGAATAAATACATATTTTTTATTAGAATAAACTTAAATAAACATATAAACATCCATGACTTGACGGCTAATATCTATGTTCATCACACAAATATCCGCCGCCGCCGGGATTCGAACTCAGGACCTCTGGCATAGAAGGCAATGTATGTTACCACTACACCAGCCGGTCGTCATTATCGTAACAGAGGTTGAGGCAAGTAGGATTCAGAAAGCTTATCCAAACTTGAGCTCCACTTAAGCATAGATTTTTAACAGCGCTCTATAGAGATTTAAATAACGAAATTAGGCTAAGTTATGTGTCTTGAGCAACACTTAAGTAAACAACATATAAGTAAACTTGAAATCATCCAATTAAATACAAATTAAGAAATCGTCTATTTATGTAATAAATAATTAATATAAGTAAATATTTCTGGCACTCACACAACATTATCTTGCCCAAATTAAGTTTCTTAAAGAACTTGTGTTATGGATACTAGATAACTGATGTACTTAAGAAATATATAAACATACATATTGAATAAATACATATTTTTTATTAGAATAAACTTAAATAAACTTATAAACATCCATGACTTGACGGCTAATATCTGTGTTCATCACACAAATATCCGCCGCGGCCGGGATTCGAACTCAGGACCTCTGGCATAGAAGGCAATGTATGTTACCACTACACCAGCCGGTCGTCATTATCGTAACAGAGGTTGAGGCAAGTAGGATTCAGAAAGCTTATCCAAACTTGAGCTCCACTTAAGCATAGATTTTTAACAGCGCTCTATAGAGATTTAAATAACTAAATTAGGCTAAGTTATGTGTCTTGAGCAACACTTAAGTAAACAACATATAAGTAAACTTGAAATCATCCAATTAAATACAAATTAAGAAATCGTCTATTTATGTAATAAATAATTAATATAAGTAAATATTTCTGGCACTCACACAACATTATCTAGCCCAAATTAAGTTTCTTAAAGAACTTGTGTTATGGATACTACCGGGTGCGGCAATTGAAATGTCCATATTAAAAAATTAAATTTTATTTTTTATTTTCAATATTTATTAATATATTTTTTACATATAAAAATAAAAGGCCCAAAGTTATATTTTTATTTATTCTAATCGAATACAACCGCTTTTAGCCTTCACAACAAGCTTGAGTCTCTTTCGGAATGAAGCACAGGCTGCTCGAATAACGTCGTCAATTAAAATGTTCCATTCTCGTGTAAGAGTAGTTTTGAGCGCCTCCACTGATGTGTGTTTTTTAGCACAGGCCTTCGCCTGTAAAATACCCCAAATACAAAAATCTAGAGGGTTTAAGTCGGGCGAAGACGACGGCCACATATCTCGGTCGATCAGCACAGGAACGTTCGCTTTCAACCAATTTTGCGTCCCAGATGCTCTGTGCGATGGCGCCGAGTCTTGTTGGAACGTCCAACGCTCCAAACCAAATGTCTTGCGTGCTTACGGTATCAATGCTGTTTTTAAGACTTCATTTTGATAGATTTGTTGATTTATTTTAGCTTGGTTGCGACCCATTGGAAGAAAAACAAGCGGAGAACGGCCTTTTTCGGACACCGCCGTCCATACCATGATTTGGTCGGCCCCTTGTCGTCGAGTGACTCTCAGTTCATCTGAATGATCGCTGACACGTCCTTTTAACCACACACGGTCATTTTGTTTGTTAAGAAACTGCTCAACACAGAAAGTTTTCTCATCTGAAAATACCAAGTTGGGAAGCTCGCCAGAGTCGAGCAAGCGAATCAGCTCCTTTGATCGAGCCAGTCGTTTGCTCCTTTGCAAAGCAGTGAGTTCTTGAGAAAAGTTTTTTTTTAACGGTTTAACCTTAAGCTTTTCCTTCAATATACGACGGACGCTGCTGTCGCTCACCTTAAGATCCTGGGCTAGCTGATTTGCTGAACGTGCTGGATTTCTGCGTAATCGATGTCGTACCTTTTCGACAACAGCTGGCGCCGTTGCAGTACAGCGTCGACTGCCCCCCCTGGCGTTTCTTAACACTTCCAGTCTCGTTAAATCTTTGGATAGTACGACACACAAATTATTCGTTCAATTGAAGATTTGGTAGCGCAAGACGAATTTCGATGTTCGATTTTCCCTCCAAATAAAGAGCCATCACTGAATTGCGTTTTAAATCAGCGAGATGATAGAGATCTATGTTTTAAATCCATTATTTTAAAATTAGAACGTTTTTTCTCACGACCGGATAGTTTTGAAATAACAAAGATAATGTGTCACAGATTATTTTTACAAATTTTTGCCGCGTTCGATTCAGTAGTTCGAATTTTACAAAAGTTACAAGGAGACGGACAGTTCAATTGCCGCACCCGGTAGATAACTGATATACTTAAGAAATATACAAACATACATATTGAATAAATACATATTTTTATTAGAATAAACTTAAATAAACATATAAACATCCATGACTTGACGGCTAATATCTGTGTTCATCACACCGATACCCGCCGTCGCCGGAATTCGAACCCAGGACCTCAGGCATAGAAGGCAATTAAAGTTATATTGCTCAGAATGAGATTTCTTACCGACAATACTGCCCGCACGTAACCGCTCACTCAATAATTTTTACCGCTCATTTAATTATTTTCCTGCGCCATTATTTACTCACTAATCCATTTCATTATTTTTTTATTTCTCATTTTTGTCTACTTTACTGCTTAGTTTTAACTGCTGAACTAGTTATTAAACGTGCCATTTATAATTTGTATCTTACCAAAACTGCAATGAATAACTGCCTCGTTAAATGAATGCCATTAGGGAATAATAATATGTGATCAAAACAATTCTTTCACATGTTCCGAGATTGCGCCCTTTACGATATGTCACCAATCGAGTTTAAATTCACGAAGCCCGCAGGCCATAAATAAACAACATTTATAATAAAAAAACAACTTTCCCTTGACACTTTACTTATGAATACAAATCATTTTATACGTAGGTATAGATTTTAAAATCAAACTGGGAGAGCACTCGTCCGGCAAACGAGAGGTCCCAGGTTCGAGTCCTGGTCCTTAGATTTTTATTGAACACATTTTTTTATTTATTTAAGAGTAATTAAGCATTTTAAATGCAAAAACTTTAAAATATTGTTACCTTCTATTCTGTTTTCTTCCTATAATGAAGGTGAAATGAGCATGTTTCTTTGTTTATACCTACGCTGATCTATCTCAAAAGCTACCGCTTATCATCGTCATCTTCATTCAGCCAGGAGAGGCCCACTGCTGGACAAAAACCTACTTCGAGGCTGTCCACACCGATCGGTCTTGCGCTGCCCACATCCAGAGTTTACCGACAACTTTGAATAGATCGTCGGTCCATCTTGCGGGCCTGCTAACGCTCGGGCTTCAAAAAAGATAGCTTTACTTTTAAAATAGGATTTTACATAACATTTCGCACCTAAAATTGCACCTAAATATTAGAATATAACTAATATGTAAAAGCTGGAGGTTTTGTTTCAACAAGGTAGTTTCGAATATCACCGGGCTGGTTTAAAAATATATCTGCATTTCATAGTACTCTTGAAAAAGGTTTGAAGCTATATTCTATTTAGATATTACAATTTAAGTACTACGTCAACAACAGTTAAGCATTTAAAACCGTGCGAAGGGACTTAATAAAAGTACGAGAAATAGTTTAACAACCCAGTTAAAAAACCATGATGTTACCATGACAAAAGCAAAATGCAAAGATATGACAAAAATGTGGTTTTTGTGGTATGATTACGTTGTTTGATTACTCACTAATATCATTTCATCTCTAAAGGGCGCTTTTTTTTTTATTTACAAAGTTTTACAATAGTAAAGCTTACACAGTAACCATTACTTACCTCTTAAGTTAACTTTAAAAGAAACAGCTTCCCATGTAACATAATTGCGCCATACTTTTTAGTCCTTTTTCTAATCGTTAAGGACAGATCCTTCCAGGATATGGGTTGTGTAAAATTGTAAGTGTGGAGTATAAACTGATCGAGTTACTCTTTTTATGGGAACATTGATGGTTAGGGCTTATTTTTTTTATTCTAGGTCCATCCGAGGTTGAAAATCCCGTGGGAATATTGCCCAAGGATTGAAAAAAGGATACAAATGGAAAAAGGAAAAAAAAGTTAAGAAAGGTGACCAATCCGATTCGGCTTGGAGGTGGAAAAATACTTCTTGCAAAGTTTTATAGATATAGTTCAATCTGGAACCGGGTTTTAAAGAAAGATTAAAAATAAAGACAGCCCGTACGGTGCATTAGTCTAGTGTAAGGGTGTTACCACACCAATCGATCGACGGACGAAAGGAACAGTCGACGTTGATCGATAGTTTTTACATACATACATACACAACTTCACGCCTGTATCCCGTATGGGGTAGGCAGAACGCCAGAGGTAATAAAACCATCTGATATCACGTTTGACAAATTAGGAAGCATTATAATAGTGAAGAGAGACTATTGCAGTGACAGGGGGTCAGCCTATCGCCCACAAAAAAGCCTCCCATAACACCTCGGTCCCTTAACTGACTTTTACAGTATGCCCGGGAAGAGAAGCAGCTGGCACATTCTATGTTTTTCTTTCGCTCCCAGTCCAGCATAGTTTTTACTATGAGAAAATATTCGATCGATTGGACCATAAGAGATCCCGCGATATCAAAGGTTTGAGCCCCAGCCGGGACAAACATTTCCTTCTTTCGGGTCTAGGTATACACAAGAATACCTCCTTGTTTTGATAAGCCTCCATTTTACTTAGGTATATACGCATACTCTGCCACAATTTGGTCTGTCAGTTTGGGTAATTTATTTATAAAAATTACGTAATTAAATGTTTAATTTTATCGTCTGTCTCTAAATAAATCGTTAGTAAGTCTATATGAACCTGATTTGTGAAACTAAAACATAAAGAAGTCAGGGTATAACTATGACTTCCTAATTACGTGAAGTTAAATTGCTGAATTAACTTGTAGGTATAATTGTAGTTCCTTCACGATGAATTTGGTGGACTAAATTGGAATTTCGCACACAAAATCAGTCAAAATCTTAACTTATTTGCAAGTTAAGATTTTGACTAACAGTGTGCGAAATTCCAGGACACTTACCATTCTGATAATTCCACGACGTTGAGGTGTAATTGCGGGAAACCCCAGTAGATACGTCAATCTATCTAACGTTTCTCTTTCGCACCACTAATGCTTACTCGAATTTAAAATGATCACATCACAAAGATTCTCCTACTTACAACTTAGTTATAAAATTAAAGTTTTTCATATAATGTTTTCTTGCAATAAAACAATAACGATGGCACGTATCCACCGACACACCCCAGTTATTCGTTGATAATCTCGTTGATCCCATCACTAAAACGATTTTCTTTTATAGTTTAATAAGGAGATAATATAATTTCTTTTGGAAAATGCGTGCAAATGAATGTTGCTTATTATTTTTTTCAATTATAATTTAACGCTTGTTTGACCTGCATCCCGTTTAGTAAAATTGAGAACGCATCTGAGGCAAAAGATTGAAAATATTTTCTGAATGGTCTTACATATAGGGTCGCCACATAATAGTCAATAAATAATAATATTTTAATAGCAGATTAAGATTGATAAGTGGGTCATAATTAGGAAAAAAAAAAAAATTCATATATTAAACTTTCAAAATTCTTCTAAGTGATTAAAATTTAAGTTTGATCTGTAGTTTATGACTACACTGCAAGTAATAAAAACGTTTCCATCTAATTGTATGTACCTAGTCATTAAATGTAGATCAATCTTAAATTTTACTCACAGAGAAGAATTTTGAAATTTAAATTTATGAAAAATATTTGAAAAAAAAAATATTCCAAATTCAGACCCACTCATCATTCCTAATCTGCTATTAAAATATAATTGATTATTATAGGCGGAGGGTCGGAGGTATAGGGAGATATTCCTAGATATTATCCCTATTGATATAATTTTCTCATCAGTTTATCACTGGTCAGGAGGTCTTAAAGAGGCTCTTCAAAAAAGCTATAAATAACTGAAAAAACAAGCTTTCAGGTAAGTAGGTTGGTATACTCGCTTATCCAGAAGCAATAAGAGTAAATATCACAAACCAAAAACCGATAAAACATTGTTTTATAGAAGATGCTTATGTTAATAAATTTATATTATAATTTGATTGCAATAGTAACTTTTTACAGTGGCAAAATCAATCAAAGTGATTGATAGTATTATCCACGGTGGCTGCTTAGAAATTAAAAGAAGCTTTATTATTATAATCTAGCTTACTGCATTTAAATCGAAGAAAAAAAAAATTCATATAAAAGTTTTCTAATCTGCACTGAAATTTTGAAGTTCGAATAGAAATACAGTGTAAACTCTATATAACGACACTGAAGGGACTGTGCATTTTATGGCGTTAAAGAGAGTTGTCGTTAAATGGAGAGAAGAAACATCAGAATTAGAAAAAGAAAAAGTTTATTTCCGACTATTGTTAGTAATTATGTGCATAAAAAAGTCTGTTATTTTTGTCTGACGTCTTTTGCTGCACCAGTAATTTTGTTGTATTTTTTACTTATTTTATTCATATCTAGCAATATTGAGGCATCTTGGTTATATGTAAAGGAAGTATTTTTCCAATAATTTAGCTGCTTACAGAGCTTCTTTAATGCCAGGTCAACAACAGTCTACAGGTACAAGCAATCCCAATTTGTAAACAAAAGAACGAATTTCTTAGAAAGTTCGGTATGCATGATGCCGACAGTCGAGTTTATTGCGGGCTAGGATAATGAAGCGACAATAGATCGTACACAGCTGCGCAGATTTTACTAATTTTACCTTTACTTAAAAGGTACTTGTTATTACTCAATTGTTGTCGTTATTGAGAGTGGGTGTAATGCTATGTAGAGTCAAACATTGTATGAAAGACAAGCTAAACCAACCAAAGCCAATTCATTTCGACGCTTAAGGGAGTTTGTCGTTAAATAGAGTGACGTTACATGGAGTTTATACTGTAATTGAATTTTAAATCTTACACTGATAAGCTTAGGGTGGACTTTCAAGATAATTTTAAAAATGCAAAGCTGACTTCACCTAGTTTTACATAAATAGGTCTGTATCAAAAATAAACAATATCCGTTAATTATCATACTTGCCCATGTTTGTTGTAATTCAATGCCCTATGAATTAATATCGAGACATGATTACTTTTTCTTAACCATTTAGTTTAGGTTACATGTTGAATGCTTAATAAATATGGCTTGTAAATAAACTTTTATTTCATATTTTTATACAGGTAATTTTTCAACGTACCCACAATAATCGTAAATATCTCGGATTATCAGGAATCTACAAGTTTTTTTATATGCGACATTATTAAGCCTGGTTTACATAGCGTTATTGGAGTTTTATAAGAATTTGTTAAGGTTACGTTATCACCGTGTCACGAACGTCACATCATATTGAACTTTACTATTTGGAAATTCGAACTTATGAAATAAGGTTAAATAAAATAAGTAATTTAAGTTTAATACGGAACGAGCATTTCAAACACTTCCCGAAATTGAGACGATAAACTTGACTGGTGAAAAAAAATATAGTTGAAGGGCTGCTAACGGGAACTTTGTTCTGCCAAATATCAACTGTGTTGACCGAAGAGCCCGGACGCTTATTGGCATTTTGAATAAATTGAACCTACTCCTTATTAAAACCGTACTATCAGACGCTGACAGAGAACTTCCACCCATAAAAGTTTTGGATATAATAATACCAAAACAGGCAATATATTATATGACCTGTGTTTAGCGCTTTAAAAGCTGTAATTGTGCTTTGTAATGAATCAATAAACTTAATTGCTATATCCCGCCTCTCAGAGTAATATTTGAACAATTTAACTTTTAAAACGATCAGGGACACCAATATTTTTATTAACTCGTTGTGAACATTGCAATTGAATCGTGCAGAAATATAGAGAACTCAAAATAAATAAGAGGCATGGTAAACATTCCGTTTCCACAGTAGGTAAATAAAAAAAGTACAATTATATGTATATGTTACCGGAAAATCATAAGAAACGTAATTATTTTACGCTCAGATTTTCGCAAATTTATCATTTTAGGACGTCTCGTGGTAAATTTATAAACTTACGGATATTCAATCGTAAGATTCTAAACGGTTTGACCAATCACAGAAGACCTTTTAATTTTACGCTTTTTTAAAGTACGGAAAATAATGCACCGCTGATTGGTCAAGAAGACAAACAATTGCAAAATTTGGCTTATATTACACTAATGGTTTACTTATTATATTACTATGTATATGCAACCTGACTGCTCCTCCTCGCTGCGCTCGTCGTCGCACCTACCTATAGCCGGCGCGCGGCGAACCTTGATCCCTAATTCCCTATGACACTGACAGTAATTTTCACAACATAACCTTGTAGTGCCGTCACCGTTACATTAGAATCGTATTGGAGGCTTCTAAAAATGGCATTTGTTTATTTTACGTAGCTATATTCCAATAAAATGATATTCCGTTGGAATTATAACAATTCATAACATTTACAAGAAATTATCTCAATCACACTTTACGTTTACGTTGTGCAAAAGTTACTTCGTAAGGTATGATTTAATAAATACCCTTAGACAAGGTTATGTTGTGGAAATTACTGTCAGTGTCATAGGGATCAAGGTTTGCCGCGCCGGGTATAACCGTTCCGACTAGCCCTTCCAGTGCATTTGTTTTTGAAATTAGAACACGTGACTTATTCACCCAATCAGAGCTTATTTATTATTGTACGAGCAAGTTCGGTAAGTTTATCAATTTGCGAAAATATGGGCGTAAAATAATACATTTTGTGTCCCGTTTAGAATCTTACGGAAGTTAATGATTTTCCGCGTACATTTATAAATTTACGGAATTTATTATTTTCTGGTGACATATACACCACATTAAAGATTAATATATTTCGAATATGTTATTTTTTAATATTGCCTGATTAAGGGAGCCTAAATTTGATACTGAGAGTAATCTGCATATTTAATCCTTATGTAAACCAAGTATTATGCATTTTACTTTGGTCATACATACGGTTATTTGTTACGGTCCATCTTAAAGAAGCCAGTAGGTACGAGATATATCTAACAATTATTATTATCTCTGCTAATTATAATTACTATAGAGCAGTATATTAACGTTTTTAAGGTTACCGTTTTGATAACAGATCTGAAACACTAGTAATTATTTGGTATAGCACGAAAGCTAAGCACGCGAAATTAAAAGTACCCGTTTACATAAAATAGGTCAAAAATATGGTATTCAAAAATCAAACCTAAGCTTTACTTTACTTAAAGTAAATCCACTTATTAAAATACTTTTAATAACAGTTGTTACGACTCCGTAGATTTCTTGTTCCTTACCATTGAACGCTGTTGATCTGCGATGGCGCCATTGGCGCGAAATTCAAATCTTAAATGTTTAATGACGTGAGGGGCGCGCGGAAAAGGGCAGTGCGTTATGAAGTTATATTTTTTGACAGTGGGCTCTTAAGGGACGACACACAGACTTCAAGGCCCGCCAAGATAAAACCACTAAACTAAAGTCTTCTGCCGAATTTGTAGCCGCGTAAGGTCGGTTTAAAATACCCCTCCCGCGTCTGGATAAGCGTGTCATAAAAGGCGACATGTATTCACACAACGCTGCCTAGCCCTCAAGTAAGCACATACTTAGCTTGTGTTTTAAATAATAGAGACCGAATGTACATAGGTAGGTACTCATACTCATACATAGGTACTCATACTACGGCCAATGGCGTCTGAGGTAGATAGTCGTGACACTAGCGATGTCTACGTAGATGTATGTCTGTGGTGTTACCCTACCGCCATAGTGGGCGAGAATGGTTCTTTGGTAGTAGAATTAATCTAACAAATATGTTTACAAATGAAATAAAACACAAGGCTTTATTTAAAATTGATTATATTTTCAGATATAAACAATTGAAAAATATAAAAACAATTTCTCAAAACCGCAATCGAGCAAGTACCTACTATTTTACCTATGATAACCATTAAACTTTGATCAATTAAAATAACTTAAGTACCTTAATATTAAAATAAAGTCTTTGGTTATTTTTGTTGTTAGTGCAACCTTCAAACAGTAATTCGAGTAGAAAGAACCAAATTCAACATCCGAAAGGAAAGTAAACGACCGAAATTTTTGGTAATATTTTGTAAAACAACTCTAGTTACTTATTTATTTTGTTTGTATGTAACGTTTTAGTTTCGTTTAGGTAGAAACGTAGGTATGTGCGTTCAGATCCTTAAATTATTTTGTCGGAAAGATTCTTTTGAATCTGTAAATAAAAAGCAAAGTTTATGTTATGTTTCTAGAACAGTCAAATTATGCCGATCAATCAGGGGAAATAATTCGTGTAGTTTTGAAAATTTAAAAACTTATACCATGTAGAGTCCAGATAGCTATAGTAAAAGTTCTCGAGGGTGGGAGTGAGCTGAGGGTTTAATTGGGAAATAAAGATCTCTTTTTTCAGGACATTGCCTATATCTCAAAAATCTTAACAAATTTGCTCGTTAAAAAAGTTTCTACTTACATAAAATTGACTACTAATTTGGTCATATTAAATATTATTTATTATTAGTCCAAACACAAAATATAGAAATGATAACAAATCAGATTACTTTATTATTAGACTCCTATATAAGTAACTTAGTATTTCACTATAATCTATTTTGCGTCATTCATTAACTTTCAAGGTAACTTTACGCCTGTATGTATTCCTTATGGGGTAGGCAGAACACCAGAAGTTGAAGGCATTATAATGGTTGTAGAGTGAGACTATTATAATGTTGGTGAGAGAGACTATTGTAATGACAAAAAAACCTCCAATAGAACCTCTGTACTAAAAGGCTAAAACTTTAAGACAATATTAAGATACTTACTAGCCAAGGAAAAAGCTGAACCTCAGTTTCGTAGCCGATATGAAGGCATATGCAAAGAAATAGCACAAAGCAATGGTTAGGATGCTGCCTATGATCCTACAGAGCCAGATACAGCTGACATCACAACAGACAAACTTTTCCCTGGTCATCCAACTTGCTGGAACCACATCGTGGAGAGCGATTTGCGTTTGTTTTTTTTCTAAATAGCTGAAAATAATTACATGATTATTCGTGTAAGCTGTCGCATACTGTGCCGCAGCGATCACCGTACTCGCAGATCATTTAAAGTGACACAAGCTATCAAATACAGGTTTTTTAGTCGACAGGTAGGTACCCTCTTCTCTCTTCAGCTTACCTACAGGTAGTTTGGAAAATAATTCAAAAGTAGATTTTGTCGATTCCAGTTGTACAAAACAAGGTCAGTGATAACAGCGTCGTGGCTACAAAACAAATACTGAAACGTCTTCGAGTTAAATTGACTTTGGTACAATAAAAGCTAGGTTCCTGCCTACCTACTTAATTAAAATCTGCATGGAAACGTCTTGACGTTTACGTTGACACAGCTATTGAATAACGTTAAATTCCAGTGATGTTGGCGAATCTTTCACATCGTTAAATATCGAATTAAAATTGAGTGGGGTTGAACTAAACTTGTGTTTCTTAATTCAATAAAGAATAACCTTCGATAACATTCAATAACCTTCGCCTACTTCATGAAGACCATAAAATCAAAAATGCAAAAAACGCCATCTATTTAAAATAGTTGAAACTATTTGGCTTATTATAGATTCGATTGTATTCGGCAACTTAATAGCTTCTTGCGCTGCAATATAGAGGGCATTAATGATTTTAATGAAATAAATTAAATGAAATAAAATTTTATCGTATTCGTTTTGGCATCGTTGGAGTTCGACTATGAAAGTCGACTTTTTCACGCCTTCCCACGCTTGTTGAACGCCAGCAAAATGTTGATAAAAGCCATAGACCAAATACCTTATAATGGGCCTAGACTTATAGACTTGTAGGTACCTTGTGCAATGTGTACAACATTAATAAGGAATAAATAAATTTTCTTACTTGCTGCGATCTATATGTTTCTTGAGACTCATCTGAACTGTTTTAAATGGCCCATGTACCGTCTGCTAAATATCTAGGAGGATAAAAAAAAAACATTATATTACATTAAACAATTAAACTAACAGAATACAGAAATGACGTAGGTACATACCTAACTAGTTACTTATAAATATGAAAACTGAAAAACTTCGTAAATCCACTGCAGGCCATAAACAGAAATGATGAGTTATAATGTTATTGCCTTGGCTATAGGTATTACATTGATGTTAGTTATATCAGGATAAAAAGTAAATTAGCAGCATAATTAAAGTATTTTTTATTACAAAGAAATCGATATATCCGCTAACATTAAGCAATCCATGGTCACTCTAAATTACCATTAAAATAAAGACAGCTATTGTACGCGTTACTACAAAACATCTTGTAGTACTACGTCGTAGTATTATCAAAGAAATGCCGCGTCGTTTGCATAAAAGCTTGTGGTGATATATCCTAATTTTTTTGTACTGAGCTATACTAAAATAAAAATACAGGTATGTTTATATCGTATCAAAGAAACTAACATTTAAATTTGTCTGGTGACTACAAACAAGTCAACCCTGTATAATAAATGCAGGTATAACCTTACCTACTTATCTACCTATATCGGTTCTTTCTTATGATGTAGTTAGTTTTGTTTGTGTTATTTAAAACACCTAATATTTTTCTGTATTTCTACGTACTCAGAAAAAAAAATATGAATAAATTACCGTTTCTTATGATCATGCATCAGGTTAAATCTCACCGAATTTAATTGCACTAAATACATCATAAAATAAAACAATAATATAAATAGAACAACAACGCCGATAAATTCCATATACCAAAGTGTGCTAGTGAATATTTCATGCATATTTATTGCTGTACAATTTATATTTTTTTAAAATACAAACCTATTTTGATTTTACTGGATTTAAGGGTTATGCACAGATTATAATAACCATGTGAAAGCGTAAAAAATGAGATGAGAAAAAAAAAACATTTATCGGTAGCTCAAATACAGAAGCACATTAATAATATTTTTTCAAAAAACCTTAGCGCAAGTCGACGAGTTTGTCCTCTGATTATACAGGGTGTTTGGTCCATCGTCCGCCAAATTAATATGGCGTGCAGAGTGCCTTAATGGTCATTAAAAGTTCAAAAGCCATTTTCAAAGCGTTAGTTGTAGTCCGACAAGGCTTTTTTGGCGCTTGGATGATGACGTCAGGGGAGCGTGAGGGTATTTTGTAGGGATTATATTGACTTTAAAAAACTTGACATTATGAATGAATTAAATTGTGACTTTATATTTGAATCGTGCGGTATTGACATTCCTGAATATAAAATGTTAATTATATGTATTTACAGAATACCTAACAGCAATGCTTATATTTTTTTAAATAAATTAAATAAATTATTACAGATCATTCTTAGAAAAAGAAACAGGCATGTTATAATTACAGGAGACTTTAATATCGATATTTTAAAAAATACGGAAATTTCAAAAGAGTTTGAGCGAATAGTTGAATCATACAATTTCAATATACACATAAGACAGCCAACACGGCAGAAAGCGTGTATAGACCAAATAGTAAGCAACAACTCGGAATCAGTAGGGGGTATTTTGCCTTTGTTTCTATCTGACCATGATACGGCGCAATATCTAAAAACGCCTTTGCCAAATAAAAAAACCCCACCCCGAAACGTATTTATAACAAAGCGAGACTTCAGTGAGGAAAATGTACTGAAATTTAAGCAATTAATATCTTCTTTATCGTGGTATGATGTTTTTACAGAAACGGACACTAACAAGGCTTACAACACTTTTCATGACACTTTTATGTTTCTGTTCAATCAATGCTTTCCGGAACATTTAGTTAAAATAAATTGCAAGCCAAGGAAATATTCTTGGTTTACAAAAGGTTTGAAAATATCGTCTACAACTAAACGTATGCTCAGATATAAATATTACCGCACAAAAACACAATCGGATAAAAATCTTTATATGCGCTACAATAAACTTTTTAAGAAATGCTTAATCACAGCCAACAAAAATAATATAAACTTTATAAAAAAAGCTTCAAATATTTCTCAAGCGTCATGGAAAGTCATTAAAAACAGTACGAATACACAAAAACCACGTAATGAAATAAAGGAAATACGACATGAAAAAAAATCTTATACGGCGCCCAAAGATATCTGCAATATTTTTAACAACCATTTTATTAATGAAGCAAATTTCCAACCTCAAAAATCTTATGCTCTCAATAAAGTTGATGATACTATATTTTTATATCCAACTGATGCTCATGAAGTATCCAATATCATAAAAGCATTAAGAGATACGAACTCAGTTGGTTATGATGGCATACCAACAAATATTTTAAAACAAATTAGAAACGTTATAGCACCTGCACTAGCTTACATAATCAATCTATCGTTTAAGCAAGGCATTTATCCAGACAAACTAAAAGTAACGGTAATAAAACCAATTTTTAAAAAAGGGGACAGGACTGATCCATCAAACTACAGACCGGTAGCTTTAATAACAGTGCCCTCAAAGGTTTTTGAAAAATGCATGAACATTCGGATAGTTAAATTTATAACAAAGTTTAAGATTCTGCACCCAAAACAATATGGCTTCCAAAAAGGTAAGTCAACGGGACTTGCAGCGTTTAAGCTTGTAAATGAAGTTATTAAATATGTAAATAACAAAGTCAAAACAATTGTAGTATTTTTTGACATGAGCAAAGCCTTTGACTTGTGGATCACTCAACACTACTAAAAAAATGTGAAGCTTATGGGATTCGTGGAATAGCTTTAGAGTGGATTACAAGCTATTTAGCAAATAGACAACAATTTGTGCAGATCAAAAGTACAGATTCGACTTCTTGTCAAAAAACATGGTGCTCTGCTACAAAATTTAATCGCAAAGGTGTTCCCCAGGGCAGCCTATTAGGACCCCTCTTATTTCTCATTTATATAAATGACTTACCATTAATTACAAATTTTGACATGATCCTTTATGCTGATGACATTTCAATTATAATACCGGATAATAATATAAATAACAGTTTTAATGACATTATCAATTCTACTATATGTGACATTGTTAATTGGCTAAGTGATAATAATTTGACGGTAAATATGACGAAAACTCGGTATATACAATTTATAAATAAAGGAGCAAAAAAACAAAGTTTGGACATAAAATATCAAGCGGAAACCATTAAAGAAACTGACTGTTACAAATTTTTAGGTATTACATTTGACGAACATTGCTCTTGGAAATTGCAAATAGACAGAGTTTGTTCTAAAATTAACAGATTTTCTTTTGTTTTGTGGAAACTGGCAAAAGTAACTAATAAAGAGACTGCGCTCAAGGCTTACCACGGTTACGTTGCCTCAATCTTAAGATACGGCTTACTTATTTGGGGCAACTCAGTTAATATAAATAGAGTATTCTTAGTGCAAAAACAATGCGTTAGAGCAATTGCCGACATTGATTCTTGGACTTCCTGCAAACCTTGGTTCAAGGCTTTAAAATTGTTAACGGTCCCCTGCTTACATATCTACGAAACTGTCTTATTTGTTAGGATGCATCCAGAATGTTTTACACAAAAAAAAAGATGTATTAAATTTTAGCTCTAGACATGCAAACAAACTATGCCTCCCTAACATTAAAACAGAGATTTGTAGCCGAAATAGTTTCGTTTTGTGTGTTCGAATATACAATAAACTACCAGACAATATAAAGACATTGCCACTTAATAAATTTAAATCCACTCTGCATAGATGGCTATTGGAAAAATGTTTTTACAGTTTAGATGAGTTTCTCAGAGAAAAATGTATAGATATAAAGATAAATTAATTGTTCAATATATAATAATTTAAAACTATATTAATAAGAAGATAATATGTATCTAAATATGGTAAAATAATGAATATGATGTAGATGTGATTACTACAAATGAACATTATAATACATTAAATTAAAATAAATAGAATAGAATTGCAATTGGAATTAGAACATAATAATTTTTACATTTGACATTTTTATTTCTGTACAATCCTATTATAATGTTATTCTCATGTTTATATTCTTTAGATTGTAAGAAATATGTTATTTATTGCATGCTGTATAACAGTGAAATATGAGACCTATATATAAGCCGACCATCAAAATGTAAACCATATTTGACGCAATAAAATGATTTGATTTGATTGATTTGATTTGATTTGATTTGAAACAACCATTCTGTAATTTTTTTATTTTTTCAGAGAAAATATGAATGCATAAACGTTTAGTTTTTTTACAGAAGATTAAGCAAGAAAATATATTAATAAAAAAAAATAACATGAAAAAAATCAAGTTTTTAAGATAAATTGTTTTCCTCGTCATACTCGTCACTGTACTTCCTAGTTCCTTCCTTAGTATCTAGAAATGCTCGTATTTTGAAAGTTTTGTAAAAATTCTGCTCAGCTTTCTTTACTTTTCATACAATCTTTTTAAACAGACTCTGCCTGAAATCGATTTTTTATTGAAATTTAATTATTTGTGCGAAGTAAGAGATTTTTGTTTTCTTCTCCATTGATGTTTTGCAATATTTTTCTGTTTTGCACTTTCTGCCACCTATTGCTTGATTCGAAGACACATGTTGACGTGTTGAATGCATGGCAATCGCTTTCTGTCGATGTCATAACATTTTGATAATGTCAAACATGTCAAAAGCGAGGATGTGGTTGTGGGGGAATTGTTCTGAAAATAAATAATTGTACTTATAGTCCTAGATCACTTGAATAGGTCATGTACAACATGATAGTGTCGTTAAAAATATTATATTTACTCAAATAAATGTGTCTCCAGTGCCACACTAAACATTTAAAACTTTTAGAAAATCGGTTTATTTTAAGTTAAGATCTAGTCAAAAGTTACTTAGAAGTGAATAAATCAGTATATTGTATGTGATGATCTAGTATGAAATAAACGGTATGTACGATATTGAAGAACGCAGAATGAAGGGTTCTCTAAGAGATTGGAGAAAAGCTTTGAGAACTCCTGCTACATACAGAGTGGGAAACACAGTGAGAATACAATCTCAGTTTGTGCTTCTTGTTATATTCGTTGGTGGTATTCTATTACTTTTTTTCTATTGTAATTGGTGGACTTTAAGACAGAATACTCCTGTTCATAAATGGACTAAGTTAGTGCGGCCATATAATTCAACTTATCCATTAACTCCACCAGTGAAATCAGGAACAACAGTTTCATTTAAGATTGGTGTAGTAGCCGATTCAGATACTAATTCAAAGAGTAAAAGGAATCCATATATATTTGAAAGTTACTTTAGAAAAGGTACCTTAATCTATGATGAAGCAAAGAATACTGTAAGTTTTTCATGGGATGAATCAAATGTATTATTGAGTTCTGCCTATTCTAATAAAGGAAGGGGTATGGAACTGTCTGATTTGATAGTGTATGATGGAAGACTTTTAACATTTGACGACAGGTCTGGAGTGGTAAGTTATACCCCTATCTGTCTCTTATATTATTCTTTTATGTAAGTACACAAGATATTAAAAGTGTTGATTCACAAAAGTGTAAACTTTAAATTCAAGGCCTTAACTACAGTGGAATCTCTTTATAATGACATCAAAGGGAAACAAGAAACAAGTCATACTAAGCGGACGTCATACAAAGCATAGGGTACTGCAAGAATAAATAAACTGTTTAGTATGTGATTAGTATGTGATTTATTTTAATACAGGGGAATAAAATAGAGATAAATCAAATTAGATATTAATAAGTAGACTCAATAAGTAAATCTACGGTCTAATAATTAAATCAAAAAAGCCTTTCACGTGCCGAAAGTCTTTGGGTATAACGTGACTTTCCCGAACACTGCCATAGGTTTTAGAAATCATATGGTCGGTCACTATAAGCGGACAAAATTTGATAAAAAAAGGGCCACAATAAGCAATATGTCACTATAGGCAAAGTCATTATATCCGACTTAGTTATATAATTTATATGAAAACCAAACTTCACTGTGTAAACACGTCATAATGAGCGGTTGGTCAATATAAGCGGAGTCATAATAAACAGATTCTACTGTATTCCAATATCATATCACTATCATCATCAACAATGGATATTTACTTTTTAAACAGCTTATCAAGAAATTAATTACTTCTACTTCCCTGTTGGATTGGGAGCAAAGAAAAACATTGAATGTGTCAGCTGCTTCTCTCCCAGGCATACTGTAAGAGTCAGTTAAGTTCTTCAAAAATCGGATCTGTATTGATGTAAAAAGCGAGTATGATTGCTTATGCCTTCTATTATGACATCAATACAGTGTGCCGAAAATGCTGATCTCTCTCCCGCTTACCTGAACATGGGTATTATGGCCTTATCTTATGTTTAAAAAGTGTAGTTTAAGCTTGGCAGACCATATAAGGAAACATTTGTGTTTAAAATTGCATAATAATAGATGTTATGAGTGTATAAGAGCTAATTACTATGGTTAGCTAGCAAATCCTGCAGTTTCATTCAGTTTCCCATGCAGGTGAGACAATAATTTTTTTTATATTCATTTACTTACTTACTTAGTATGTAAAATTTTAAGAATGTTTCTTATCCTGATGTATGGTACAATATGTACAGGAGCCTCCGACCCATGATAACCTACTTTAATAAATATGACATATTTGAATAAACTAGTGAATTATCTGCTCCAAAAGTGAATAGGCTTCTTGTGGATGGACATGTACCACCTTAGTCTTCATGTTCACTTAACATCAGGTGTTATGGAAGACAAACATCCCAACCATATTTTATAAAAAAGAAATCCCTAATTAGGGTTGAAATACCAATGTTGAGAATAAAATAAATTATGTCTTTCTACTTTTTATTGGTTTTCAATAAGTACCATATTACGGTATGATGACTTAACAAACATAAAATAATGTTATCATCTCAGAACCATTTTCTTTTTATTATGTTTATTATGTTACGATTACATAAGTATAATTCTTATCTTCTGATTATAGTTTCTCTATTTTTCAATACTTTGCTTGACTTTCAACTCTGTGCTGTGTAGACTATATTCATTTCATGCTTCAAATTATAAACACACATTAGGTTTGTCATTACATGAACTGACTATTTGGAAGGCTTAGTCTGGCATTGGTAAGCTCTAGCTTTGGCCAGGGAAATATTTTAGCTGGTCTAATATACATAAATTATGAACTATAAATTTTGAATATAATAAGTAAAAAATACAATCTAATAGAATATTTTATTTTACTTTCACCTCCACAAATCCCTGAGAAAAAGGGTCTTGACAGACAGTTAACTGACGGCCAATAAAGTGATCCTATAAGGGTTATATTTCTTCTTTTGAAGTAACTATAAAAAAATTCAGACCACTTTAAATACTCTCACAAATCTTTCGTTTTTTTTTTTAACTTGACATTGAAAGAAACAAGGAAACTGAATCAGTTGGAAAAGAATAGAGAAAAAAGAATTTGTTCCAATTCTGCATGGAAATATAGAAATAAGACACGGGTAAGAGAGTTTAAAAAAGCAAGCAAAATGCCGATGATTTCTTAAAGTCAGACTTTATTTTTGTTTTAGTCAGAAACTTTTGTTTTTTCGGTTTTTTTTTACAAATAAACATGATTTTTTTTCGAAACCACAGACTTTTTTCAACTCTAGGCCCTGCTGATGAATCTGGCTTACCCTTTGTCTCAGGTGACAATATCAAACAATATAAAATGGTAAACTATAAAGCAAGTGCCCTAAGTTGTCGCATTGACACAAGTCACCTGAAGGATGGGTCGCTTTACGTTGAATCAGTTCGCGTAGCGTCCGATCGCTCACCTTAGACACGGTAATATTATCTATTCAGTATTTCAACTCGGCCACACCTTTGAAATAAATGCCTACAGCAGCGCCGCGGTCCGTTCACTTCATGGTCACATGCAAAGACTGAGCTGACAAAACACGACAAAGCTGCCTACTTTGTGCTTTAAGTTTTGTGATTTTAAATATACTTTTTTTATATAAGTAAACAAATAAAAGACTTTGTGAATTGTATGGGAAGTGTTCAACAAAAATGCGTTTAGTGTCAACAACCATGTATACGTTTGAATAACAAATCAGTCTCATAAATTAGCGACCGAAAAATACTTGCGCTGTCCCTTAACTGACTGTTACAGTATGCCCAGGAGGAGAAGCAGCTGGTGCACTCTATGTTTTTCTTTTGCTCTCTAGAATTAACTTACTCAACTTATAGGATTATTCCATTTAGAAACGTAGGTATAGATGTTTTAATTAATAAAAAAAATTGTTATTTTTACAGGTGTTTGAAATCATTAATAAAAGAGTGGTACCATGGGTGATATTAGTTGATGGGAATGGTTATGCAGAGAAGGCATTTAAAGCAGAATGGGCTACAATAAAAGATGAAATTCTATATGTTGGGTCAATGGGTAAAGAGTGGACCTCGAGCAAAGGAGAGTTTCAGAGTTATGACCCTATGTGGGTGAAGGCTATTAATAGCGGTGGACAGGTAATTAAAAGTTTGAATATGGAACATAGAGTCTGACCAACGAAAGCTGTCCAAGATTCTAAAAAATTAATTTAAAAAATTCAAGATTAGGCTATCCGCAACGTTATGTAATCGATGCGTGTATTAATAGTATAAACTTTGTTTATGCAGCGGAAAGCATGGTTTGCCTGATCGCGAATTTTTGAAATTCCCGCCCTTTTTCTGGACAGTTTATCGACCCTTCAGAACTTTTCAAAAGGACTGAGCGGCAGATTTTATATGGAAGGTGGTTGCTAGGTAAGGTCCGAAAGCCTATTGGGGGGATGGGTAACTTGAATTGGGCCTTTTAAGTAGTTGTGATATAGTATATTATGTAACAAGTGAGCTAAGTTCTCTCGGCCTGCGGCTCGGGCTAAAATCATAGCCTCGACTGTAATTAGCAACGCTCACGAGTTACATATGACGTTTTTCAACACACTGTGAGTAAAAAGCAGACATACGTGGTCATAAAATAACAAACACACTTGATAACAAAGCTGTGAATTGTGATTGAAAAATGGCGCCGAACCTCGCCCAAGCGCGTAGGTTTTTTTTTCCGCCAAATGTGTCAATGTCTGTATAGCATATACAGCCTATTTTACGTGAAAATGTTTAATTTTGAGTGGTAAATGCAAATATTTTAATATTTTATAAAATAATATTGTAAATTGTGAATAATTTGTTTGATATACAAATTTGTTTTACTAATATAAGGCGCAAACATTTAAAAATGTATATGGATTTGAAGTGGTATAAAATCTCTTTGTTGTTTCTGAAAATATTTAATGTATAACCCGGATCAATAAAATATGCTCTGTTTACTCGCATGTAATTTGCACAAAGGTAAAATTCAACTTTGTAGGATTCATTATATTATGCACTAGGGTATATATTATGCACGCGTACTTATAGCCCAGTTTATACTTAGTTCTAAATTCAATAGAATAAGGCTCACTTTACGAGCAAGTGTGTTGAAAATAATATTTTTGATTGGGAATGAGGATTGACATTTGTAAATTTGCAATAATTTCCTTGACATAACTTCACTCGGATTAATCGATTATTATGATACGCTTAGCTAGGTGGAGATGTTTATATACAGTTGAAAGGTATTTTCTAGATCTAAAACTGATGATGCGAAAGAAACCAACGAATATAGGTGGATGTTATTTCTTTTATAAAGGCTTTATTTAGTCGGCTCTCACGCAGTTTTAGTTTTAATCGCTGTAATAATTACGTACGGGCGCTAACTTCAAATGTTCTAATATTTTTTTTACTTTATTGTTCACAAGAAAAAAAAAAACTAAGTAAACTAATGTGAGATAAAGGTCAGGTCAAACGGGTTCGATCATAAATATTAAATAAAGAAAAGAACAAAAATATAGTACCTTTCTACTTTAAAAATAACAATTATCACTAATAACAATTTCTTCCAGACAACCTTTTAATGAGAAATTGTAGAATTTTAAAATTGAGCGGATGATTATTTTTTTGTCTATATTTAATTGTTGTGCCTAACCACAATAATAAATATATTAGCCACAACCATGGAAATATTAATCTCAATATAACTAAGTTATCGATTAAACCCGACTCACTACGTTATGTATATTCAGGTGAGTAGGAACGTAGATAATATTTATGTAACGTCCTTAACTATGAAGGTATGAAGTAGGTGTCTTACTAATATTATAAATGTGAAAGTTTGAATGCATGTATGGATGTTTGTTCCCCAATCACGGAAGAACGGCTCAACGGATGTGGATAAAATTACATTGTAATAGATAGTGTAGAGTCTGTAATAGCACATAGGCTACTTTTTATTTCGATATTCCCGCGGGATTCGAAATTGCGCAGAAAAACCGCGCGCAACAGCTAGTAGATACTTTATAAACAGCCTGGTCAAACATGTTCAGCTAAATTGTTGTAATATTTGTATTTTTGTGTTTTGGGAATTTTAAAATCAAAGTCAAACAAACATCAAATTTCTCAGGGAACCCTACAGCTTGATACAAGTGCGATTTAAGATATTTCTATCTATCTACTTACTTAACCTTAACGTATTAATTAAACATTACAACAAAATCATATATGCTAATTTAGATAGATGATTTAATAAGGAAAAAATAATTTTATATAGTTTTCTTGGGAATCATGTATTTTGATGATTGATTTTCGTGCACCTTGGTGAGCTAGCGTTCTAGGGGTTATATAATTTGTTAATAAGTGTTTCCTGTTAATTTAATTATCCGATATTTTATATAATATATACATATCTATTATATTTTGTGAATTTGTGGGAGCTTTGCTTATTTTTATTTTATTATCATTGTAAAAATACTGTTTTGATTTATTTTAATTCTTTGCCTTTTGATTTAATTTATATTAATTTAGTCATTTTTATTTTAGTCAAATGCATAAGTGTAATATTTTAACAGTTTAACTAGTGCATTTTTGCTGTCGTGACGACACTCGACAATGCTTGCAATGGAAGACCAGCGCTAGTTTGTTAACTAGCAATATGCTGAGTTGCGGCCTGTTTGTGGCATTTGTTATATTTTTCTTCCATTTTTTTTCTACTAATTTGTGTTTCAATTTCAATTTGGAATTTTTATTTTATATTTATATTTTGTTCTTAATTTTTGCTTCTGTCACAAATAAAACTTTTTTCATTTCATTTATTTAAAATTAACCACTTATACTGGAATAGAATTATTGAAAATCTGAATACCTATACTGAAACAGGCGTGGTAGATAAGTTTATTTTTAGGAATAAATAATGTGAAATTACAGTCCAATGTAGGCTAGATCACCGATAAACGAATATCGTACGTAACACCTCAACAGGTTCGATTCCCAGTTATGTATGATAAAAAAAAAGAAAAAAATTAAGTTAAGAAAAAAATTTGAATGCGATTATTATTAAATTTAAAATCGACGCCATGGTTCCTAAGAACAGATTTCGCTATCTCTCATAGTTTCTGACTTCTCCATACTGACCCATTTGGATTGTTCACCCATTATAAAAAAAGGCTGAAGAAGTCAAAAACTAAAAGAATTAATGATAACTAGTAGGTAGATACAATTATCTCGCTCTCTCTCTTGCAACTTCAAATTCATCTGTATTGCAATACATAAGAATCATTTTTGGTGAAAATGTACCGAGTGCAATCAAGATAGGTATAGGAACCGCTTATAATAACCTTTTTTATGTTATTTAAGCTGGCAAACGAGCACTAGGTCCACTCCACCTGATGTAATACGATCGCATTCGAGACCTAGATAAATTCATTATACAGGGTCTGTAGTAATTAATAAATAACCCGTTATGTGGAGTTGGTCCGGATGTGAGACTGTAAGAAAATCGTATATTTTTGGCAGGATACTCAGCCGTATGAAAATGGCGGAATCTTTTATACTTTTTCTAAAATTCTTTACTGGGAGAAATCAGATGACGGAAGTCGGATTTAGTGCGTAAAGTACGATAGAAATAATTCTAAGACGACTTCGGACCGTATTTACACGGATTCGGATTGGAGTAGTGCGAAACCGCTGTCAGGGGTACCAACCAACACACAAAAATCCTGTATGAGTAGTGTTTCAGAGTCGCAGATTTCAGTCCAATGCAGTCACGGTCGACCGACATCAATTTTGTAATTACTCCGTCTGATAACACGTACATAAAAAAGTTACGATACGAAAATTCAACGCTAATCAGAAGTTTTAGGATCGTGTTCTGTTATTCAAAAATCGAATCATATAGTTTTAATTTCAGGTCCAACATCTTAACTGGGTGGAACAGTACAAAGCCATACGGAACGCGATCGGGATCAAGTGGCCTGGCTACATGATACATGAGTCTGCGGTCTGGTCAGAGCACAATAAGAAATGGTACTTTCTACCAAGGAGGTGCAGCCATGAAACCTACAATGAAACGAAGGATGAAAATATGGGCTGCAACTATCTAATCACTGCTGATGAGGATTTTAAACATGTCAATGCAGTTGAGGTACAGTTGTTTTTTGTAAAGTAAGGATGGGACGTTTGTCTTTCATGACACGTGATGGTAAGTGATCAAGAAATGTTAGGTGGTACAAGTCCATCCACGAGAAACCTATTCACTTTACGCTTAGAAGTACCAGGGCTATATTGGTTAAGAAAAATAGACGTAGGCAGTTCATTCGGCTACCCGTATCGAGTTCTGTCTACGTCTAGTAGTCTAATGGTAAAAGGTTGAGGTTTAAAGTTTTACTTAGTAGACTGTATATTTTGAAACAAATGATCACAGTAATTTTTGGGTAGTTTCGTGGTTTTCTAACATAAATTATGTACGACACCTGTGTTTCAGTGTTATCGTATACAAGATTAAATGCAAAAAACATACCTAATATCCAACTGATGGTTTCAGAGATGCGAGAGTTAAACTAAAAAAAAGACATGTGGCACTCGGAGACTGCCGCGGTAAAGCTATTGCATAGCATGTTTTATCAACTTATGCAATTATAATTATTTATTTATTTTATGAATGCAGTAATGTTTGATCTAATATGAAGTTCCACAAGTTCCTAGTAGATGGCGCTGATTGTTTATTAAAGCCCCCATGTGAAGTTATGAAATCAAAGTATCACCGCTGTGCCGGTCGGAGTGGGGTGTGTTAGGTTTTTTTCGTTACGGAATTTCTGGATTCGGTGCCCACGCTCAAGGCCCGCGATAGAAGCTATGCAATAGCTTAATAGCTCTTTTTAATATATGTATTTGTATAAACTCTGGCAAATAATTCAATACAGTAAACTGACAGTTCGAAATGTCAAATAGAAAAATAATGATACCAGTTAAAAAATTCGTAGTGTAAGTACTGAATGAGAATGATTGAGAATGCACGAGTCTTTGTCATTCGATTTGCAAAAAATTGTAAAGCAAATTATATATAATTGAATTTGAGGTGTTTACTTTATCTTCAATGTAAATTTAATGAAAATAATTAATTACCAAACATACATATAGTGCTTTAAAACGGTTACAGTCGAAGTAAAATCGACTCGATAACTTCTTTCACTTTAAACTCCCTTTGTGGTTAAAAATGAAATTTTAAGAAGCGTTGCCGTTTCCTTACAGAACCATAAAAAACATCGAGCCAAAATATTTTTTTTCTATACATAGCGATATTATTAATGAAAAATAATTACATTCATTCACTTAAACCATATCACTATTTTTTTTTCTTCCCTAAAATGGGCACACTGGAACTGTCATTTTACTACATTGAATTATTTGCCAGAGTATAGTTGACTAATTTGGTTCAAATAATATAATAATAATAAATTAATAAAATCCCCAGACAATCACACCAACTACATTGCCCCAAAGTAAGCATAGCTAAAGTTATGGGATACCATGTAGCGAACTAGGGGGAACCTAGAATATAAATACATAAATAGATAAACACCCAGACACGTAACATTTTTTTTTACTTGTTCGGTGCGGGAATCGAACCCGCAACCACTGGCGTCTGAGGCAGACAGGTTTACCCCATCGCCAAAGTGGTCGTCATATGCAAGTAATAAAAAGCAATGCGTAATTAAAACGATTTATTTTCCTTTTCAGATAGCAAAATTCAAACCGAAACTTGGTTTTTCCTCGTTCAAATTCATTCCTGGCACAAAAGACACGGCTATAGTTGCCCTGAAGACGATCGAGTTTGAGGGGAAGACTTCCACATACATCAGTGCATTTAATATTGACGGCACAATTCTGTTGGCGGACACGCTGATAGACAGCAATTTGAAATACGAAGGTGTCGAGTTTATATGAAAATCAAATTAGGATAATTTTGTAAATAAATGTTTTTTTTTTGTTCAGAATGTTGGGTTTTTATTTGAAATATTTGTTTAGCATAGAACATAAATATTCCGATACTCGTGAGAATTCTAATTTTCTCTGAGAGGCTTTATTCGAAATAAGCCGATCTCGTTCAGAATAGATCCCTACACTATCTCAGGCGCGGTCGCAGGATGTAATTTTGCGGGCGGTCGC
The DNA here is from genome assembly GCA_944452665.1 of Stenoptilia bipunctidactyla. Lineage (NCBI taxonomy): Eukaryota > Metazoa > Arthropoda > Insecta > Lepidoptera > Pterophoridae > Stenoptilia > Stenoptilia bipunctidactyla. Next base: position 16,902,989 of record OX101730.1, read on the forward strand.
AACTGTTTCGGGGGGTCATAACTATAACTTTGGGGAATCGCACAATGTACTTACCAATGTATTACACAAAATTTACATAATATTTATCTGTACTCTCTTACACTTTGTTTTTCTCTTTTTGCTGGTTTTTGTTGTCTCATATACATGAAGGATTAAGGGAAATGAGGATTTTTAAATTTAAGATATATGATCTGGGGGTGGGGTCATGTCCCCTCTGACGTCCCCCTGGGACCGCGCCTGCACTATCTTGACCTTTTTAAGCTATTCTGTACTGAACCTATTTGAACAAACGCGGCATTACAGACAGTCTCTTAAATCACCAATAAGCGCATTTGAATATGGGTTAATGTAATCTTTTAGCCTGCAAAAAATATGATGAATTTTCTTATTTAATTAGGTATTTTATTACTCACAAAACCTACAGACTTTATGGTTTCTACCAGTGAAAGAAAAAAGCATAGAAGAGTAACTTCAAACAAAATCTCTTTGAAAAGCAGCACACGAGCTTTGCTTTCTTTCAGCACCTAATTGTTTTCTTTGAAAATGATAACAATGTGATTGGTTTTATTTGTCAATGCACGTGGTTCATTAGCTAGACAGCACACAGTAACAATAACATCATTGGCCGTTGAAACGTAAGGTGGGTATGGCAATTAACGCCCTCTGTTAAAGAACGCCCGCACTACGAAAAGTGAACTTATATTTATATAAGCTGCATCGCAACTTAATCACATATACAATAGTCCAATATTGACTAGTCAAGGGCGGGCGCGTGACCCTAGAGCCGAAATCTTGTCAGGGAGAAGCTGTGATCGAAGAGCGTCACGCGTGTTTGTTGCTACTATAAAAATATCTCAAAGCGAAATTGTAAGCATTCCGTTGTTTTTTTGCAATTATTGCATTCCTTTATACGTTTTCTTATTTTACGTAAGTAAAATTAAATAATCCGTAAACCATTTTAAGTTATTTACTCAATTTCCTCAAAAAAATACAAAAACTGTAATATCTTCTCCTCGTCCAATAACGCCCAGCCATAAGCCCCTGGGGCGTTATAAGACAATGTGTGAGCGCTATTATAAATACCAAAATTTGTCTATGATTTAGACAAAAAAATTACATTTATAATTTGACGACCGGCCTGTGTAGTGGTATCATATATTGCCTTTAAGGCCAAAACTGGGTTTGAATCCCGGTGGCGGTCGATATTTTTGTAATGAACACAGATATTAGCTGTCAAGTCAAGGATATTTAATGTCTATTTTAGTATATTATTTTGTAATAAAAAATATGTATTATGATTATACAGATAATAAACACAATATATACCATATTGTGTTTATTATCCAAATCACAAATTCTTCAAGGAACTTAATTTGGCCTACATAATGTTGTGTGAAGTTCAGAAATAAAATAATTGGAAATAAAAATAATCCAATTATTTTATAATTTGTTAATTCGTTTGATTATTATAATTTATCAATTCATTTAATTATTATCATTCTAAAATCTATACAATGATGTCAAAAGAAGTCTTGACTAAAGATGTTACGGTTATTCGTCTATCTTCCGGAACCATTATCTCAACTTTTTGACATTTTCATCTGTAACGGAAGTTATAAGCTTCACTGTGCGCTGATTGTCTTCATAGGTCGACATCCGTGTTTTAATTTAAATTCAGCATCCCAGTAAGCGACCATTGATTAGGATAAAGCATGATCCCCTAATGTCTAGGTAATGTCCCCTAATGTCTTTCAGGCAGAGGTACCTACATAATCACCGTACATTGTTCGTTTTTGTTAATTTTTTATTGTTTTTACTATAGTAAGCAAAATAGCGTATCTAGCAAATACAATGACTAAATTAAGTGAAACTATGCATGAATAGGTTCTGTCAGATTGATATATGTATTTAAGAAAATTAAAATAGTTAACATCCAAAAATGTACTTTTATACATTGTATATGCGCGTCTAAGACATTTTTGATCTAGGTACCTTAATGACAATTTTTTCATGAAAACAATATGATTTATGATATTACATTCTTTATTTGACCTACGTTACTTACCGTATATAGGTCACGTTATATTGTAAAATAGGATGACAAATTTTGGTTCACAACTAAGTAGGCACTAATTTTTAGTAAATAAATTTAAGATTTTTTTTGTGGGCGTAACTTTTGGCAGTTGAACATAAGCTTTTTTAAATTTTGCATTTTCAAATTATAAACATTCGAAAATTTAATTTTTTTAAGAAAATTTAATAATTTAATTCGAAGTAGGTAGTTCATCGGGCATAAGTTATGCCCGATGAACTACCTACGGGGATGGTGTTATGCCGCATAACACCATCCCCGTAGAAATAGTTGTCCCAAGTTTTACTTGTAAAAAATTGAATTTGGTAGTTTACAGGTTTATGTACACGTTAAAACTTAATCTTGCATTTTTATTATACAAGTGTGATCAATTTATAAAACATTTTATACCTCACTTTGTTTATATTTTTACAATTGACAAATACTGTCCATACCATGACATATGCTGCCAACTACTACCCGAATCTACAACATAAAACAACATTTTCGTTGGGCCATTTTCGAGCACTAGTTACTCTTCCATGCTTTTTTCGCTCACTAGTTTCTACCTATAAGAAAACGTTAGTTAACATCTGATTTCGAATTTACATTAGGCAGCTACATATTTTTACATTATGGAAGCTAGTTTTGATACAATTTTATATTATAGTCGTCAATGATTGAGTTTGAGGGCAAGACTTCCACGTACATCATTGCATTTAATATCGATGGCACAATTCTTTTGGCGGACACGCTGATTATATGAAAATCAAATAGCATAATTTTGTAAATATCTAAATGTTATTTTTTTGTTCAGCATGTTGGATTTTTATTAGTCTATTATTCTAAGAGAAAGAAACAACACTGCCTCGAAACGTTGTGGTTTTCTCGCGGCCGTTAGCTAATCTATACCGACCCTACATGGACATAATTGGCATTCAGACCCATAATGCACCCTTATTCGTATACGAATAAGAGTTATTATGTCTTTTGTCCTAACTAAAATCATTTCTGCAGTCATTTTTTTTAATATAGTCTTATACAGTTCTATATTTTTAGATGGCACTGTTGAAATGGCCTTATCTTGTATTTATTTAGTTTTCATTTTGTGATCATCACAACCTTTTTTTTAATGAGCTTATTGCAGGGCCAGCACCAGGCCTGGCTCACTCCGCGCGGTACATCCGTTATTTACCTGCAGCGAAGCGCTCCGCCGGCGGATTTCGAATGGGTCGTGTGTCACACGCGCGCGTTGTAGATACCTACCTTCCTAATAGCACTCACAGTAATTCTATGATCGAGGTCGCAAATAGTATTTAAAAATGGACATAAAAAGAAACAAATATTCAATTAGATTATGTTTAGATTTGATTATGAAACAAAACATAGGTAGTATTACTAATTATTCGTCGTAACTTTTTTTTTATTTTGTACTTTAGGTAAGTTGAAATAATATTTTTTACAAAGGTAGAATAACAGTAATACCTACATCGGTAGATACTTAATTACAAATAAGGAGATTAATTATTCTTCATTAGGCAGCAACCCTAACAGCGTAAGAAAAGATAAGAGGCAGGCATACGATAGAAAGAGACAAAACTTCTAGGTATATAAATTTGCAGGTACGTAATGCTGTGCGAGCTGAATTCCACCGTATCGCGTCGTTGCTACGTTGCTAGACTCGAATTTATTTAGATCTTCTTGCGGAGTAATTCTTCTGTACCAACGGTACTATTACTTATTCTGTGCCAGCACTTTCACTACTCACTTAAAAATAATCGATCAGTAGTACTGGGTATTTGCAGTTAAACAACAAGTGTATTTCTATTAAAGCATTAACATTAATAAATATTGATAATAAAAACAAGACTATTAAAGAGAAAATATTTTATTGTAATAATAATAATTATAGATCTAAAACTAAAAAACAAGCTATACATATGTATAATATCAAACTAAAATTAGGATTCACAATTCTATAGTAAAAGGAACCATTTAAACTCTTAAAATGGCAACACAAGACAGCGGCTTACTCATAATCACAACTGACTGAATATAATAAATTGCAACTTTCAAATCACAAGTTTACTTTTAGAGTGCATCAAAAATATATTCATATTTCATTAAAACCTCCTTGTGGTGTTTTAATTTTAAATACTAAATATCACTTCCTTTGTACACATTGGTTATGTTACTGTTGATAGATTTTGAGCTTTATTTCAATCCGATAGATCTGGTTATCTCTTCGAACACAGTCCAGGCCACGGCAGCCATGAGAGTACGACGAAGCATTCTTGGTACAGCACCTTTGAAGTAACCCTTGAAGCCATATGTCTGAAACAATACAAATATTAAGTTAGTTACAGATTCTGATATATCAATTTAAGATATATTGGCCTCATGGTGTAGCCGTAAAGATTTTCCTTCTATGACAAAGGTTTTGGGTTTGAATCCTGTTGAGATGATCTTTGTTTGACTAATACCGTTTGACTAATGACTTTGTTTATATAAGCCTTCACATAATGGCCGTTGGTATATTTATTTAAGTCTATTTCCTCGATTTATAAATCAATATCTTATGTTTATTCATGTTATCTAGTATCCATAACACAAGTTCTTAAATAAACTTTATTTGGGCTAGATAATGATGTGATAATGTTATAAATAGTGTTTACTTATTAAAATCTTTTTTCCTAATGGCCTTGGCAAATAAGCTTGAGAGCAAACAATGATTTATCATTATATGCTAGTTTTGCTTTGTTATAGTTAAATGATATTTTTTGATAAAGACATGTAAATCTCAGAATACTATTTATTTATTTAACTTTTTTTTTACTATATTATATTTTAATATATTACTTAGTTTGTTTTTGAATCACAAATGGAGCGTGTTCTACAAATAAGTTACAAAAATGGGGCCTAAATGCATATTTAAACTACTTATAAGTTCCTTCACTCTGATACTATTAAACAGACTTGAAGAATTATCTCCATTTAAAAACAAACGACAATCAACATCATCTTTCGAATAAGTCCCACCTGTTGCACATAGATGGCAGCACTGAACGCGTTCGGGAATTTATCCGGGTACAGTTGCATGTTCGTCTTGAGTACATCCGCAGGATTAGTCGCTAAAGAGGCGGCTATACCGGCGACTACGCCACACGAAAAGTGGACAATACTAGCTGCTGTTGGAGACTGCATTATGTCTGTAATTAAATGAGAAAATAAATTAAATTTACATATTCATTTGCTTAAATAGATAGATAAGCTAGTATTAAAATTAGAATTTTTAGTACTAAAGTAAAGTTCAAAAGCCTATGTAATAAAGTAAAGAAATCTTTGTTTTTTAAACAGACCAGGCTAGGAATCAAAATTAAGACCATTTGTGCAATGAGCAAGAACTCCTAACTTTGTACAGCTGAGACCTAAATAATTGGTAACTTTCGGTAAGGTTTTGTACAACATTAAGCTTTCCTAACTCGGAGTAGATGTTTTTTAATATAAGTTGTATTTATACAAAAATATTTGTTTGTGTACCTACGACACTGGTAAAGTATAATCAACTAGCTAAGTCATATAAAAATTTAAAACGTTAAACATTGTTATTTCTGTAGTATACTTTCAAGTAACGATTTTGAAAATGGCAGATGACTTACTTTTTTAATATTTTAAAAAATAACGTACCTTTAGGGACAGCCTGCTTCGCTTGCGTATAGAACATAAGATAAAGTCCTGAGAAAGGAGCATCTCTGGCTAAAGTGGGTCCCAGGCCGCACACCAGGCCCCTAACTCCTTCGGCTCTGTATATAGACTTCAACGCCCCTCCTAGACTGTTGTATTTGTAAACCCCTGATTCGTATCTGTAAAGAAGATATAATAAATTTAGAATTATGAGGTTGAGAATAATATTGTCTTAAGTTTTCACGACTCCTAATCTTATTAATAGGTATATGACTATACTTATCTAGTTAAATGGTAATAAATCTGTCAAAGAATCAAAGAAAACAATATATAGACGACTGTAATATAATTACGATGAAAGATATTAAGCTAGCTACGAGAAGGGCTCCCGCAGCCGAACAAAGCGAGAGTTTTTTTTTTTCATTATTATAATTAAGCTTTGTAAATAACTTTAAGCAGAAAGTGATCGATACGACGGACCATCATTTGCTTCATTGATCACGTTTAACTATTGTATTGAAAATATTTAAAATACGATACAGTTAATTTATTTAGGTAAGCTTGATTGATTTGAATAGAAATGTAATTGTAAACAGAAACTAGGTTTAAGTAACAACGCAATAACATGAAAACTTATTAGCGTTGCATGCGTGACCCTTCATTATGAATATTCAATTTATCATTGTTTGCAAACGAGAACTGCGATGAAGAAATTTATTTGATATAGGTAATTATCTACTGGATTGGAAGTAGGTACATATTTCTGGCAGTATAAGATTAAGAAACAGTACCTAGATATTTCTGTATCTTATCTTATTTCTTTACAGTCATTTTATGTTTCATCGAGAACCTTATATTTTCACAATATTAAAATTAGGAGGCCTGTTTTACCCAAGACTCGAAACAAACGTTTTAACAATTCCTATTAAATAGTTACGAATTGAAGAGGTCCGTTTTTGAGATCACAATAATCCTAATTCCTTTAAAAGTAGAGTGATTGTTATCACTTATCACTTACTTTATGGCTAGACATATTACACTTGATTCTTTATCATCAATTTCCATCAGGTGAAGTGAAGACACAAGTCACATCCATTATTTAATTAAAGAAACTAGAAGTCTCATAGGATTCACCCATTTACTTCCGATTTCGTAGTTTTTTAGGTGACGTCTAATCTATCGCGGAGTTAATCAAAGTAAAAAAATAAATATTTTCTTATATTATATACATAGAAAAAAGCATTCCTTTCAAACTCACCTTGTTTTAATAACTGTAATGGGTATCAACGCAATACCGCTCATGCTTCGCGCTACAACGCCTAACCCGACCGCTTCCAGAGCTCCCAAGTCTGCGTTCGTGGTCTTCCCAAGTTTTCCCTTAAGCCAATGGAGAGATGAGAAGTATATCCCCACGCCTGGAACGCACCGGGCCACTGATGGTACCATCCCACGCCATAGTCCGATGATTTGCTCTTGGCGGACGATGTTCGCGAAAAGCGTTATCATGCCCGGCTGGATGCGGCCACTGAAAGTAGAAGTTTATGATTATAATGGGAATTATACTACGCTGTATTGAATGCAAGTCTAGGGAAAAATAATGTATATTATTTTTAGCAGAAGATTCGCCAAAAAATGACTTTTTGACAAACAGTGATAGCAACAGAACGTGAACTTTAAACTCTGAGTTCAATGGTGGGTCGCTGATAAAGATAAAACCGTATTGTCTGACAAAACTGTCTGAACCATATACCTACCTAGCTACTTATTAAATAATACTCGAAGTAACAGTAAAAATAATCTTTATTTAGTAGTCACATTGTTTACAAATTGAATTAATTCTACCATCACTTCAGAAAGTAGATCTGTTGTGAAGTGGCAAGAAAGTCAACAGCGATCCTTCTTTTTAGAAAGTAACAGTCAAGCCCTATTATATGAAAGTACCTTAATAAAATAACAGTGTACTTACTTAACTGTAGCCGTTGCGGTAGCATAGGCAGCAGGGTTTTGTAGTCTAGTCTTAACCAGGTCCAAGGGTTGGAACAGAATGGTGCTGAAGGTCCCGGAGAACGAACCAGCCAGGAACGCCTTGAAGACCGGGTGGTACTATGACAATAAATACTAATTAAGCGCTGGTAATATTAAATAACTTAGATATACCTCAACTCAAAAGTAGGTACTGGAGGTGTATGAAAAACCTTGCTGGTAGGGCCTATTTTGTGTCCAGTTGGCTAGCGTCCACACTTCAAATAAAATCTGTCGCTAAATACCACGACTCTGGCGGCGGCGTCGTACTCCGCCATTGTTTTATGAAGAGCTAGATCCTTCCTCACCTACCTACTTACTATCAAGTGAAATGAAGTACAAACGCGGGTTAAGTCAGCGATTTAAAAAAAAAAATGATATAATCCGATTAAAAACGTCTGTTTCTTTACTTTCATATCTTCAAATAATATAAGGGCAAAGTGCAGCAAAGTACCTTGATAAAACTTTAATCGAAACTTTACATACAATGCTTGGTAAATCATTTGTGTAACTCGTTAATTAAGTTTGAAAGATTACTACCGCACGCGAGATATCGTATATACTACAGTATACACTTCGACCTCTTACATACGCTAACAGAGTGACTATTAAGATAGTAGGACCCAACAATAGGAAATTCGATAAACGCAACTTACATTCGCCACTATATCCATGGTAGATTCCAATTTATTTCTTCGCTAGTTTAGCACGAAGAAAATTCTTCTTGTCAGGTGATGTCTTGAGAATACACACCGTATTTGTAGTTTTCGAAATTATACAACCAATCGCAGAGAGATAACTTTCTATGGTATTGATTTGTATTAGTCCTTAAATCGTATCCGAATAGTCTGAGTAGTAAATAGGGTTCACTCGAAATAGGAACGTAATGGTCATTTTTTGCAACAATGAGGTTGAAAGTTGATTCATGTATGCTGTTACCAGAATGAATTTTAAAAACCGTAAGAAAATCGCAGAGAGTCTTTTTCACAACGTAACTAGATAAGCAATCAGTAAGGAGACAAGAAATCACTGTAGCTAACAAACTTGGCCATTAGGACAGAACGAGAAAGAAAAATCAGGAGAATATTGTAACTCTCTTGGCAATGGAGACACAACTGCACAGACCGAGTATGAACTGATAACTGACGTTATAATAATGTTGCTATGATATAAATAGGTGATTTATATGAGCGCTTATCAGTTGTAGACAACGGCCGGGCCATTAGGGTTGAAGGTCGCCACCCCGGACGATAATGAGTATCCGTGCCTAACTAACTAGGGGGTAATGAGTTGATACAAAACGTCATCGCAGTGTAGAGTAAATTGTTCTTAGAGGTTGTTATTCAAGAGCATAAACAACTAGGTATTCCTTAACTTTGTTGTTTAAAAGTGTTTTCACCTATTCATGGACATGTCTTATTTTTATTTTTGTACCTATTATTATTAAATTTGATAGTGGCGCGGAGCGACGTGGAGAATCTTTGGGGAGGTCTTTGTCCAGCAGGCTGATGATGATTTTGTGAGATATGGAAAACACGAAAAGAGGAGTAGGAACACAAAAATGTATTTTTTTTTGTACTTATTGTAAAGTTACCTTATTATGTAACATATATTATCTAAAAAATTAAGGGCATTTATTTAAAGATAGACTCTCCTTTAGAGCTTTTTTTTGTTCTAATGCAAAATATTGTGTCAAAATTGTTTAAATCTGTATTTTTTTGCAGGAATCAATAATTGATTATAGCCATGTATCCTGATTATTGATTATTTTCATACTAAATGAATATCATTAGGTAAGTCTAATCAACAAATATGTCAGTTGTATATTTTTCAAATCAAGGCTAATCTTTTCAAAACTCTTACTGGCAAATAAAGTTGTGGTGCTAAAGGTTTTTAAAGATTTGTGAAAGTTTAAATTAAATCATCATTATTAGCCAAGAGATGCCCACAGCTGGACAAAACCCTACCTCAAGGTTTGCCACCACACTCAGTCCTGCGCTGCCCACAACCGCCAATATTAAATAGGATAAATACTAATACTGAAACAAATATACCTAAAGTTATCTTTCATACAGCTCAAATAAATAAATAATAAATATTTCTGACACTCACACAACATTATCTAGCCCAAATTAAGTTTCTTAAGGAACTTGTGTTATGGATACTAGATAACTGATATACTTAAGAAATATATAAACATACATATTGAATAAATACATATTTTTTATTAGAATAAACTTAAATAAATATATAAACATCCATGACTTGACGACTAATATCTGTGTTCATCAGACAAATATCCGCCGCCGCCGGGATTCGAACCCAGGACCTCTGGCATAGAAGGCAATTTATGTTACAGCTACACCAGCCGGTCGTCAAATAAGCATTTAAATAAGAACATTTTTTTATTTAATTTGTGAATTATACCTACTGATGTAATGCCTTAGTTTAAAAATAACTCCGTAATTAGGTTGGCTATCGAATATTAGACTAAAGGTCAAATTTAAAAAAAAAATTGATAAGATGAAGCATGTCTCATTAATTAACAAAATAATCAGTAACTACGCAATTTAAATTTTTGGATATTTTATATTTTCCAAAGTTGTCTAAAGGTTATATCCGTTATTGAAAAGTATGTTTAAATACTGATATAAAATGAGTTATAATTAAAAATTTTAGGACCTTATAATTAATGCTCAAATATGTACCAGGTAAGTTAATTTACTGGCAGCTACACCATTTAACTTGCGGTCAAAGATTTTTTTCAGGTCAGCCATTTTGTCACTGATGCAAGATTAATGCCAAGTATGACTTAGAAAAATATTAGCATAACCATGTACAATACTTAAAACCAAAAGAAAAACATTAATAATACATAGGCCAGCCAAGTCTTCACTATTACATAATCCCTAATGTGCAGTTTTTTGAATATACTGAATAATAAACGAATAATTACATAAGTTATATAACTTAAAATTATTGCAAATATTAACTTAATATTATTACAGAGGCTAGATAAAATCTAAAATAAAAAATAAGGGCCCGAAAATTAAAAACCAATAAAACTCAGGTAATTAAATTAAATTTAAATTTGGGCAAAAGAAGAAAGAAAAATAAATCAATCATCGTTAAGATTTGTAGGGACATTATTTATATTTTTTATATACTGGGATAAGGATGAATTGAAATATGACTGTAGTTGAGTAATTTTATTATAATTACTACATGTTCTGGGAATAAAAGAGGGATATAAGACAAGTTATTGTCCTAATTTCAACCTATTTAAACCTAATTAGCTGCTATTGTTTTCTCTTGTCCTAACCTTGTTTTAACATTGCTTTATTATAAATAGGTACTTTCAAATTATGATATTATTATTTTCAAGATATTACTATCTATTTATGCAAAGATAAACATTTTATCTATTGGTAGTTAAGATATGAGGCCTAGATAGGAATGAAATTTTGTCCATATAAAGTAACAACATACATTAGTCTTCTATGAATCTTATGAAATTATTTAAATGCTTCATCTCAATCAAAAGTCCAGAAATGCCTATTACCTTTCTTTTGTGTACTCTTATTTCTAGTAAAATATTACACCAACTATTGTCACACAATTTATAATTTATATGTTTAAAGTGTTTATAGCAAGAGTGTGATTGTAAAAATGAATGAAACTCAAGAAATTCTAGGTATACTAGATGAAAGTTACTTTACTGACGACACCTTGCTAAAAATTTCCATAATCTATTGATAAAATATACTTAAGTACTTTATTATTTGTTGAATACTGACCAAGAGGTCGTCGGGGACATTCTTATCACGACGCAAATAGTCCGCTGGGGGGCTGTTAGTACTTACTTCATTATCAGGAGACTTTAGGTCAACAGGGGCCGTTGTGTCGATAGCCCATCCATTTGAAAGTACTTCCAACGATTGCGACATTTATTTTTATGCTAACTTCTATAAAATAACAAATATTTACGCATATTGAAATTCGCGTCACAGCGATCTTTGCTATCTTTGATTTATGAAATCAAGACATTTCCTTCTTTCGCAAACTCGCTTGTTTCTATGAAAACTAGATATAAATAGTCAGTATAGAATTCATATCGTAGAAATAAATAAGAAATTGCATCTGAAGGACAGTGTTCAGGTTATATTTTGTTTACATGTTTTTGACGTTGAAGTTACTTTCTGACAATTACTGACAGAACAAAATACAAAGCTTACGTTTTAAATCTAATCCACTACCTGCACCAGTACTACCTGCATTTAATTTACTCTAATGCAGGTAGGTACTTATTAGTAGATTGTTCTTTAATTCCCTAAGCCCATAAAAGTCGGGTAATCGGGTACAAATTGCTTTGATCACGTGCATCGAAACTGTTGTTTATATAATGTTACCTTAATAACTATGTACCTTCAGTATGCCGCATAGGTGACACGCTAACTGTAATTATCCATCACTATTCACAAAACTTGGTGACTATCGCATTCTTAATTCAACCGAAGCCTTTGGCCAGCAGTCTCATCATTAGGTACTTAAAGTTAAAATAATAACTTTAATTTATTATAATCCCCAATCAAAAAGTCGAAAAGTCCCCAATTAAGAAACGAAGGCTATAAACTCCCTTTATTATTATAAGACAACAAGCAGTTCCATGCTATTTAACCAGCGTATATTGCTTTACAAGTTCTGATGCTATTATTTTTCTTATAAATCAGACAGGCAGTCCCTTTCACATTTTAAACAAAAGTCTGTTAGGTAAGTTTATGCCACATACACACATCAAAAAAGTTTGAGATCACTAACAAAAGATGGAATATTTTTAAAATTTTACTTTTTAAAGGAATTTTGCTTACTTACATATTATTGTTTCTATAAAAAAGATACACTTTTTGAAATAAAACAAATAATTTTTACTTTATATTTATTAACAAAAATTTAATTTAAAATTCTTAATCAATTTCAGATAATAAATAATTGAAAGAAAAAGAGTGTTTAACTAAAATGTTGTCAGCGTTTATTATGAAATTGTTTTTATTTAGTACCTACAAGACAGTACAAGATAACTTCTCCCCTGGCTCGAACACATGCGGCAATCCTTCTTGGCATGCTGAGTATTAAGTTGTTCATCAATTTTTGGGGCAACTTATCCCATTCTTGAAAGAAGGCTTCTCTGATCTCTGGCACGGTCTGGGTAGGTGGCTGACGGTTCCCAACAGCTCGCTTAACACCATCTCACGCGTGCTCAATCGGGTTTAAGTCAGGCGAGCCGGCAGGCCAGTCTAGCTTGGTAATGTCGAATTCACGCAGAGCAGCGTTGATTCGTTGAGCTCGATGTGCGGGTGCATTATCGACAAACATTACGAATCGAGGGCCATGGTTTATTCTAAATAACTTGACAATTCCATCAATAGCAATGGTTTGGTACAAAGCTGCAGTCATCGAGCCACTTTCTAGCACCAATCATTATACCGCCCCAAAAGGATACCGATTTCCTGCCTTGTTGAATGGTGGCAGTTCTTTGTCGTTCAGCGTCCCCACGTCTTCTCCAGACACGAAGACGTCAGTTGTCTGGATGAGTGCTGATTCTGGACTCATCACCGAAGAGACAATTCCGCCAAATGTTTTCCTTGTCGTTTTCTTCATTTTGGCGGAGTCTAGCCCACTGCAATCTGCGTCGCTGTCGTTGCTGTGAGGTCAGGGGTGCTCGCCAGGATCTCCTCGCTCGTAATGCAACCTGGTGTAAGCAATTCCTGATGGTCTGAGTGCTAATTTTTAGTCTAGTAGCAGCCCGCAACTCAGCATTTATTTTAGTGGCATTGATTGTTGGGTCTCGGGTATCGGGCAGTCAGCTATCTGATGTAACGCTTCTGAACAGGAGTAAGAATAGTTGGCCGACCACTGAGAGGTCGATCAGCAAAGTTATCCACACCGCGATACTTCATGACACAGGATTGGGATACAGCCACTCTGCGTGCTATTTCTCGCGTAGAATGTCCTTCTTCCCTCAATCTAACAATTCTTGCTCGTAAACCTTCTGATAATTCCCTCGGCATCTTTTTGAATGAACCGCTTCTTCGAAAAGTCAGAAAAACCGCGTGAATCAAGCTAGTCAGATTTCTGAATTGTAAACAAGGATTTAATCTCTTTTTACACAGAAAAATAATCGATATTTTAAATCCTTTTGTTATTAAAAGATTTTAATATTAAATGAGAATCTTAGAAAAAGAAGAAAAAACGTTTTATTCTAACGTAACAAAAACGAGGTGTATTATCAAAGTGATCTCAAACTTTTTTGATGTGTGTACGTAGCTGTTATAAGGATTCCTATTTTGCGGCGGGGATTCGAATAGTCTCCATTTTCCTACTTTTATTAAAAATGCAAAAGTAACTCTGCCTTTTATTAATTTATTACGTCTAATGCTCGTATTACAGAACGAGACTTAATACTCGTTTCACGTAAGCGTTGTTCACCAGCTGATTCTTGACTTGAGCTTTAGTCTTATTACAAAACAATTATCAAAACCAGATTACCTGAAAATAGTTTCAAATATCTGACTCAGTTGATACTGGGTTTTCTTTGAAAAAAATTTGTTTCCCATTACATTTAAAAACAAAAACTAATGGTCTGTTACGTTATACGCAACGTTTAGATTATAATGTCTTATAAATTGCGTTAAATTCTATATGATATATGACAAAATTGCCAATGTTTTGAATTATTTATCTGTTTTTCGATAGAAGCAGTACCGTTAAATTATAACTGTCGCTTCGTTTTACTATGAAAATATATTTATATTTATCACTCAAAAATAATACGAAACGTAAAAGCTAAATGTAATGTTGCCAACTACTAAGTAAAGTCACTTAAAATTATAAATTCCAATATAGTTTTTATTTAGGAAAAGCAAGTTCAAACTTGTTTTAAAAAGTTCAAAGTTGTTATAAAAATATTATCGTAATGGTCAATATCACTGAAAGGATCTATTGTAGTTAATACAGATCACTATTATTAAAGAAGGCACGAATCGCGTACCTATCTAGTTTTTCTCTAAGCCACAGTTCACAACATCAAAAACTTATTTTGAAGTACGCTCAAGTATGGTAGACAGCACACTCAAGTGAATACAGTTGTGAAACTAGTTTCAATCATTGGCATATGCATAAGTAAAGTTTTATAATAAGCGTGAACACAGTTCAAATCATTTAGTACTCAAGTGATATCTGATCATTGAATCTAGTATTAGGCAACGTTTTGTAATAAAGAATGTCGTTGATACTAGTTTCAAAACTAGTATCAATACATGAGTACTGTTCTGTAATACGACCATAAGGGTCGTATTATAGAACAAAACTTAAGAGCAGTTTAATTTGAGATTAGATGATCTGAGTTTAAATAACGATTCCAGTTTTAAGTACGCGTCGTATTATTGAATGAATGTTAAGTTCTGTTTAGCTGAATCTTACTTACTTATCCGTACTTAGCATATAACAGTTTTTTCTATGGATAACACTTGTTCTCGTTTACAATTTAATGAAAAAATTAATCAGCTTCGTTTTACGTATTCTTTTTGTATGTTAGATTTGAATTCGTTTAAGTGTAGATTGGCATTCTTTCAATAATAAGCAAACGCAAATAGAGTTTTAAGTAAAGTTTTAAAATAAAGCTAAACTGTGATTAAACTAATATTTGTTCTACTGATATTCGTTTGGTTTTCGCAGTTTTAAGTTACGTTTGATAATAAGCTCAACGATTTAAACTTTGTTTAAAACTAGTTTTAGTTTTAAGTATCGTTTTAAAATACGG
This sequence comes from Stenoptilia bipunctidactyla, assembly GCA_944452665.1. Taxonomy (NCBI): domain Eukaryota; kingdom Metazoa; phylum Arthropoda; class Insecta; order Lepidoptera; family Pterophoridae; genus Stenoptilia; species Stenoptilia bipunctidactyla. Next base: position 16,918,585 of record OX101730.1, read on the forward strand.
CCCTAAGTCACTTAGCAGATTTTGATGAAAATTGATAGGTACAGACATACTACTTAATATGAAAGTCCGCATGTAAGTTCGTCATTGTCGAAGACAAAAACATACATCGTTGTATTAGCATGAGAGTCTGGCTAAAAAAAGCAGACACTGGATTTTTTTGCAAACTTTTTATATGGCAATAGGTAGGTAAACTACTACTTACTTAGCACAAATGTCAAAGTCTTTTTTCTGGTTATCACTGTTGTTAATCGAACAGTTGTTGGTGGTTTTATCGTTCAAGTAGGTTTAATTCATCTATTTCATACTAGTGTGGGAGTTACCAAGATGGTATTTTGCGGCAGTTTTTCAGTTTCTACTTTCATTAGCCAGACTCTTTTCCAAAAGGCTGATGGTTATAAGTACCTAGGTACTTGAAATAACATTTACAATATCTCGACATGCCTATGGAATCAGAATCACGCGAGTGAAGCCGGGGGTAACAGCATGTTAAATAAAGTATTTTTTTCCAAGAAAACTCCAAAATTTAACATTAATCCTCTAATAATTTTCTGTTACAGTAGGTAGATTTTTATTATTTTCTGTTTTGGATTATCTAATGGCTATTGTATAGTCACTGTAATTTGAAACATCTGCGACTAAAGAAAAAAAACTGACGTAGCTGAAAATAAATAATCAACGAATGTAGAGCATTAAAAAAACCGACTTCACGTCAAAACTTTGACTGAGTAATGTCATCAACGTAAACTTACTCCGGAACCATAAATATTTTTTCAAAAATTTGATATTTTCAAGGAAGTTCTCAATCGACTTCGATAAAATTTATATGGCATAAATTCTAAAGTATCTTCTATCATATGAAATAAGAATTTTTTAAATCGATTCATAATTGTCCGAAATATTGTGTAACAAAGACACAAAAAAAACATACACACGAATTGAGAACCTCCTCCTTTTGGTGGTCGGTTGAAAAGTATTTGAGAAAATATTTAAGTGTATTTTTGGGATGGATTAAAAAAACTAAAATACTCTTGGTTATTCAAATTATTTTAAAAACATGCTTGGCAACTGTTCTTTCATTTAAGTTATCTTATACGACAGTAGTTATGGTATCTTTGATAAAAGCTACCTTAAGCATCTAAAGAGCTACATTTTCAACCCCACTTATAACAAATTAATGTTGTTCAAATAATTTAATTTGAAAACTTTATTACAGAGTTGACAAAAATCTGACATTTGCCTGAAGTAGTTTAGTCACCTTCCATTGAGTGATAGTTTTTTTATTAAAGATTTAAGGTTTTTCCAAGAAAACTCCAAAATTTGAAATTAAACCTGTTTAATAAAAATCTTTAATAAAAAAAACTATCACACTTCGCCTAAGACATGTATGACTCAAAATGTTCCAAATGGTACTATCAGTTCTTTGCATCCTGTTACCAAACACCCTGTATATATTTCTGTATCAAAGTTCAATTGATCGAAGTGTCATTAATTGACAATACCTACAGAGACAAAAGAAACATATCGACTATGAAGTACCAAAACCTCCTAACATCGTTTTTTGCTTTTTTTAGTTTTTAATGCCAATCGACGTAAAATTCAATTTTGCGTGTCGTGGCAAAATCTCCTTAAACAATATCTTACTAAGTTTTTTACAAAATACTCATAGAAATAACTACTAAAATATTTGTTTCCAATAAATCCTAACTTCTTATTGGAAATATCAACTATATTATTTTCAAAAGAAAAATTAACGTCTGAAGTTATAAATGAAAAATTGGTATCTGGTCACTAGAATTGTCAAGGGGATTGTCATCTACGTAATTTTTACAGAAAGGGTTTCGTAAAACGGTATCTTTCTTTATCAGACTTTATACCACAAAAGTATTGAATTTCATCAATAAAAGTCATCAGCTCCTAATCTAACAAGCATTAAAAGGTTTTCGTTTATGTGGAATAACATTTTATTATTACCCTGTAAGTCATTATTTTAAAGATATAGGTAGTTTGTTGTTTGTTTTCAGAAGTTTACTTATTTTGCTTAACTCTTAGAAATAGTTAAATAATCAACCTAAGTTTCTTACCTGAGAGAATGTAATGCTGACATTTATTACTAGCTTGAACTATTATTAACGACTTACGTTTCTGAATGATATTATTTTTAAGATGATGTTCATAAATTGAGATTTTTTTACCAAGTTCATGTTACTACCTATTCAAAAATCTTTGACTATTAGATTGATAACTATAGGTTTTAAAAATGGAATTTATAGCAAATATTCTCTTGTAAGGCTGTTTTTATTCAGTTTCTATTAATTAAGAACGGTATATAAGTCACTACATTACGATCAATAAAACGTCATTTTTAATTAACATTTCTTTAAATTATATAAAATCAATACCTCAAAATGAAATTAGCCCAGTCAAATTACGCTTATGTAGGCAAACAGGGAATATAAATAATGTTATTACTTTTTTATTATTCATTGTTATCATAATCTGAATCCAGCAATTCTGTATGGAATAAATCGTCTGAGTCACTGGTATCGCTGTTTCTTACATTGACAATGAAACTAGCAAAATTTTCATTTTTTATTCATTTTCAACACTAAAATTCCAAAATCTCAATTACCAAAACAACCTACAACCGTTCGATTGATAACAGTGACACCACAAAAACGACTGTGGTGCGTTTGTAGTACCACGACAAAATGTAATCGATGGAACCATGTAAACTCAGTAACCGCAACAAAAGCACCTAAATACCATCATAATTTTGCAGGCGTATCATTTCAACAGACAAAGATATTTAAATAAGCTCAGATAACTTGTGGTCTATTGTCGTGAAATATAAGCATATCATTCCATTAAGAGGTTATCATTCTGCGTCGGTGCCCCTTCGACCGACGTAGATAATAATATCGTTGGGGGTAATGCAGCATCACAAAGCGTCAGACCGACGACATGTTGTTTTCATTTTAAGTTTTAATAAATACTTACCTACTTATTTTCGTACAATTTTAATCTTACGTCAGTTTCTAAGGCGTGGGATTTATTTATAGAGCCAGAGGGGTCTAATGATGGAGAAACTTGCTGTTCTTCGTCCGCGGCTTCGTCTCTGTAAATTCCGATGTCACTGAATTATTAGGGCAAAGAGTATCTAGACTATGATTACAGGGTTATAATAGCTCTACCTCGGCTTGAGTTACCCTTGGATACGATTATCGTGAAAAACGACTAATTCGAGTGACCCGTTTGGTGTCACACATGAACATCCATGGCGCTATAAACTCCCACAATTTCACAAAAACAAAACATTAACTTAAACTAAATGACTGAATTTTAAATTAGAATCATACGGCTTTCTATTAAAATTCTTTTCAATTACGAATTCACCGATAATTACTTAAATCTTAAATACAAAATTCTTATCGTATAAAATCTCCAAAATCTTTGTTTTAATAGGTATTTTAGTTTCTTCGCAATGAGGTTGAACTAAGTACCAAAGTTCAAAAAATTATTCAATTTGATTATGTGATAATTTGTATCAAATCAAATGCATCGAATTTATTTTATTTGAAACTCAGGTAACAGACAGATGATTAATTATTGATACTGTTATTGATACTATAGTAGTTTATGCAACTGTCATATAATAGAGGGTATTAAAACATGAGTGTAGTTTCGTTTCAAAATAAGATTACACGAGTGTTTTAATACCTAATTATATGCAGTGGCATACACTACTTTATTTAATCTCATGGTATGGTTATTTAGTATCATCGGCACATATTGCTAGACATTTTTGCTACTAAAGTTTTATTCAACAAAATATTACTCAAATTCGTATGTACGAAATAGCGTCAAAATGGAAAACGCCTGTTATTGGTTTATGGCACGGATCCAGCACGCTTGCGCGTTGCGCGCGCAGCGCGCTGACCACAGATAATGTGTAAGTACTTACATTGAATTGAAACCTCCTTGGTCGGGACACATTGTACTTTAATGATTAAAAAAATGTTTTAAAGCATTGTTTTGTTAAGAGAATAATGCTTTAATTTACTTTTTTAATTTTCTTATAGAAGTATGTAAATAAAATATGCCAATAAAAGTCGTTCATAATTAGAATATTACCGACATTAGTACTATGAAACTGTTTTAAACTATCCCGGATATTTTCGCTATAATTTTATGAATAGTTAGTTACGGTTTCAGATAATATTAATATTCCCTTACATTTATGAAATAAAGAGGGCGGCGCAGGACCGAGCGGCGCACAGTGTGTCGTCTAGTCTAGTACAAGCTAGTTGCACAAAATTCTTTATCGATGATTTAATTTTTTTATTTGTTTGTTATTTATATTTATATGTATCCCTACATCTAAGTTGTTTGCAGTGAAAAATAAAAGAAAAAAAGATTAAACCTTAAAATCTAAAGATAATAAAAAATTGGTACTTAGTTACCTACTAAATAAAAAAAATTGATATTTCTTATCTATGGGTACACAAAAATTTTCAATAAATTATAAAAAGAAAACAATAAATGAACTTCCGCACCATCACTTAATTCTTCTTAAGAAAAATCTTTTTCTATACAGGGTGACTGGTGACAAATTTTAGATACTGAAGGAGAGCACTCTGTACTCGATTCTGATCATAATTAGTATGTAATAAAAGTAGGTACTTAATTTTTCACTAGAATTCCCTATAAATAAATACTACTATGTAACTATTTACGACGACCGGCCGGTGTAGTGGTAACATACATTGCCTTCTATGCCAGAGGTCATGGGTTCGAATCCCGGCGGCGGCGGATTTTTATGTGATGAACACAGATATTAGTCGTCAAGTCATGGATGTTTATATGTTTATTTAAGTTTATTCTAATAAAAAATATGTATTATTCAATATGTATATACAATGGGTACCGTTCACATTCGCCAAAAGGAGGTTCTTAAATGCTTGCTGCACCTAGACGAGATCAAAGCTAGTGGTCCAGACGGTATTCCTGCAGTGGTCCTATAACGCTGCGCAGTTGAGTTGTCTCCCGTTTTGACGCGCCTTTATCGACTTTCTTTGGAATCGGGTAAGGTCCCCAAGTCCTGGAAGCTTGCTAACGTACAGCCAATACCGAAGAAGAGAAGCCGTGCCGATCCTGTCAACTATCGACCAATTTCAATCACCTCCATACTTTGCAAAATAATGGAACGTGTATTCAATAATCGACTCCTGGCATACCTCGAGACCAACGAGCTCCTAAGCGATAGCCAATATGGTTTCCGCAACGGACGCTCGACCGGCGATGTTCTCGTGTATGCCACTCACTTATGGAGTGAGGCCTTGGAGGGTCATGGTGAAGCAATAGCTGTATCCTTAGACATTTCCAAGGCCTTTGACAGGGTCTGGCATGATGGTCTCTTAAGTAAGCTCCCAGCATATGGCATACCGATTGGGCTCTGCGACTGGATAACTGATTTTCTGAGGGAACGGTCAATTCGAGTAGTCTTAGATGGCTACTCCTCCGACCAAATGGCAATTAATGCCGGGGCACCTCAGGGATCTGTTCTCTCTGCAACATTATTATTGCTGCACATTAATGACCTTTTAACACCGGGCATTATAGGTTATGCTGATGACAGCACTGTTGTAGAGAGATACGTATCCAATGCGCGAGCGAGCCCCCGTGAAATCGAGAGTTTAAGAAAGTCAATGATTGAGCGCGTTGATTTGCCCTTACGGAAATGTTATAACCTAGCCTAGTATGGCCCTAAGCCTGAGTAAGCATTTTTAACTCACTATAAATTTTCCATTATATTATTTTGAAGTTGCATATTTAGCTTTCGTTTTTAATTAAAACCTTTAATCCAGTCAGTTAGACTCTGGAGCTCGCGATAACCACTTCTCTTAAGATTGGTTGATTTTGGGACACCTTCGTGTAGAAAAGTGTAAAAGTGTTTTCTTAAATAAAGAAAGTGTTTCGGCAGTAAAAAGTTTTTTTTAAAAAACCAAACACCAAAGACCTCACAACAAAAATTGGTGTCAGAAGTGTGATTTTTGTTACCAGTTTTACGTTTAAAGCTAGGTAACACGAACTCGAGGTCAATTTGGTGCTCCGTGACACGTTGGTCGACAGTAAGCCTCAGCTCAACCGAGTCTGAGCCTACGCTAACACACCAGGACGACGGTCAGCCTCCGCTCTTTGCGTGAGCCCGCTCCGCGCTCTTCTTCAGCCGTCCCGTGGACGACAGTCAGCCTCGCCTCTTGAGTGCGAGCCTGCTCCACACCCTCATCGCGTCTGGTCGACGGTCAGCCTCCGCTCTTTGCGTGAGCCCGCACCAGCCAAGTCTAGCTCATCTCCAACTCTACCATCTCCGGTCCCATATCCTCTTGTGGAGGACATCGCCGAGCAAGGAAACGACATGAGTGTCATAGTGTTTCTGTGAGTTGTGTTTTTCAATATCTCTTTCAATTTCTTTTTCAAAAATCTTTATTTGTGTGTGTTGTGCGACATCTTAAAAATCTTAAGAACTCTAACTTTATATCGCATATTTTTACTATTCTTTATAATCTCAATATCTTTTTATTCGTCATTAATTATACGTTTTTATTCTAATGTCACTTAAAAGTGAAAGTTCTAAGACGAAAATCGAAATGGCTGATAAAATTACTCTCTCAGTTCTTACTAAATTCATTAAAACTTATAATGGTGACAGGGAAACGTTACCAGCATTTCTCACAAATTGTGAAAATGCCTTAGCTTTAGCTAGTACTGAACAACAAAATATCTTACATAAATATATAATTTCTCAATTAGAAGGCAAAGCACAGCTGGCATGTAGCTTAAAAACTTTCCAAAGTTGGGAAGAAATTAAATCATTTTTAAAACACACATTCGGTGAAAAGAAACATTTAAGTCACTTGTTATTAGATCTCCAAAATGCAGGCAGCATCATTCGGAAGATGTTACTCAATATTCTCTCAGATTAGAAGCTATTTTAACGAGGTTACAATCTGATGTTCAACATAGTTGTACCAATCCAGTCGATCTTCCTGGAAGAATATCTGCCAACGAAATTCTTGCTTTGAATGTTTTTATTAGAAATCTCCACCCTTATTTAGCTCATTATGTTAGGTGTAGGAACCCCTCAAATCTAAATGAGGCTATACAACAAGCCATTGAGGAAGAAAAAAATCACAAATTAGATAAAATTTCCCAACATTCTAACTATAATAGGCATCAATCTAATTATCATAAGTCTTTTCATACTAATTTTTCTAACTCTAAAAATAACCTTAAAACTAATTTTGACAGAAATCAAAATTCTTTTAGTCCTAGTAACTCTAACATCGAAAATCAGTCTCATAATTCAAACTCCCGAAATAATTTATTTTGCGCTTATTGTAAAAAACTAGGGCATACGATAAATTCATGCTATAAGCGTCAATATATTAATCAGCGACGTTCTTTATCATTATCAGGTTCGAAACCTGAAACTAGTAGCACTAATAAAAACTCTACCGCCTCTCCCGGTAGTTCTCGCATAAATTTTTGTGAAAGTGCTAAAAATTCAAATTCAAATTTAAACTAAATGTGACTTCGAGTCCGTATCCGCCGAAGTCAATATTAAAGGATACGTCTACGAAATCTTATTTACCTCTAGCTGGTAGACAGCAGAGTCATACTAAATCTTTTATACCTCTGGCTGATAGACAGCAGAGTCTTACGAAATCTTTTTTACCTCTAGCTGGTAGGCAGCAGAGTCATACTAAATCTTTTATATCTCTAGCTGATAAGCAGCAGAGTCTTAAAAAATCTTATTTACCTCTGGCTGATAGACAGCAGAGTCTTACGAAATCATTTATATCTCAGGATAACCTGAGTCTTTCAAAATCTCTTATATCTCTAGCTGATGGGCAGCAGAGTCCTACGAAATCTTTTCTATCTCAGGATAATCTGAGTCTTAAAAAATCTTTTATACCTCAAGGTGATAAGCAACTGAATCATTCTAGTTCTTCAAATAATTGTATTCCTAATTCTATATCCTTAGAAAATACGTCTTCGGACAATTCGAACTCTATATCTTTAAAAAATGAATCTTATAATAATTTTAATGCTAGTTCTCACGACTCTAATTCTAAAAATGATACTTTGATATTTGAAACTTTTAGCAAAAAGGTATCTTTACCTCACGTTTATATTCACACACAGTATTCTCCCAAGGAGTTATGTTTCCTTATCGACACAGGCGCAAGCGTCAGCATTATAAAGAAAGCAAGCTTGTGTGAAATGCCTGTTTTATCGTGTGAAAAAATAAAACTTAAAGGAATAAATGACGGAGATTCTTATTCGGAAACCTTAGGTTCTTTTCAGATGAAAATTAATTTAATTAATTCTTCAATTTCTTACAAATTTCATGTTATCGAGAACTCACTAAATTTAGATTATGATGGTATCATAGGTCACGACTTTCTAAACTTTTTTAATTCTATAATAGATTACAACTCTTACTCTATTTTAATTGACGGAAATACCATTCCAATAAATTTTAAATCTCAAAAATATACCATCCCTTCTCGATCTGAATCCATTATTGAATGTTTAATTGCCAATAAAGAATCCGAATTCCAAAATTTAAGTGAAGCCTTGGTCTTAGACCAAATTATTTGCGAAGGCGTTCACATTGCAAATTCTTTAGTTACCATAAAACCTAACAAACGGGTCAATATCTCAGTTTTGAACACAACTGAAAATGACGTTACGATTGATAATTTTAAGGTCTTCTTATCTTTCATCGATTACAATGAATTTCAAAAAACATTTAATAACAGTGAAATAATTAACTCTTTCTCTTTTCAACCATCAGAACGTGAAAAACGCGTTCTAGAGCTTATCCGTCATTCCCATCTTAACGCCGAAGAAAAGAAATCATTATTTAAATGTTGTTCTGAATATTCGGACATTTTTTATCTTGAAGGTGAACCCTTAACATATACAAACGCCATTCAACACTCTATAAATACGGGAAACTCTCCCCCAATTAATGTTAAGTCATATCGTTTTCCCGAATGCCACAAGGAGGAAGTTGACAATCAGATAAAGAAAATGTTGGATCAAAATATAATTAAACCCTCAACTTCCCCGTGGAATGCTCCAGTCTGGGTGGTCCCTAAAAAAATGGACGCATCTGGTAAAAGGAAATGGCGTGTAGTCATAGACTACCGACGTTTAAATGACGTCACAGTTAGCGAAGTATATCCAATTCCGTTAATCACAGATATTTTAGACCAGTTAGGTCACTCAAAATTCTTCACTACTCTCGATCTCGCTTCTGGGTTCCACCAAATTTTGAATAATCCTGCTGACTCAGCAAAAACAGGATTCACCGTAGTGAACACAAACGGAACATCCGGTCACTACGAATTTAATAGGATGCCTTTTGGGCTCAAAAACGCTCCCAGTACCTTTCAAAGGTTGATGAATACAGTCCTCTCAGGTCTTCAAGGTCTTCACGCATACGTATATCTTGATGACGTAATTATTTACAGCCACGACCTTCAATCTCATATTCAAAAACTCAACTTAGTGTTCCAAAAATTTCGTGAGTTTAATTTAAAACTACAACCCGATAAGTGCGAGTTTCTTCGTCGCGAAGTCGCCTATTTAGGTCATATTATCACCGATAAAGGTGTCTCGCCAAATCCGGATAAGGTCAAGGTCGTCCAGGAGTTTCCAGTTCCTAAAACTCCTAAGGAAATAAAGTCGTTCTTAGGGTTGGTCGGTTACTATCGCCGCTTCATCGAGAACTTCTCTAAAATCACTAAACCGTTAACTTCTCTCTTAAAAAAGGATGCAAATTTCTTATGGTCCAGTGAACAAGACAAGTCATTTAATCTTCTCAAAGAAAAGCTTACCACTGCACCCTTACTTCAATATCCCGATTTTAAGCAACCTTTTGTCGTTACATGCGACGCGAGCAACTTTGCAGTTGGCGCAGTCCTATCTCAAGGTCCGGTAGGCAAAGATCTACCAATAGCTTATGCATCTCGGACTCTTAATAAAGCCGAGGGCAACTATTCTACGACGGAAAAGGAACTCTTAGCTATTATTTTTGCCGTCAAAACCTTCCGTCCTTATTTATACGGCAATAAATTCCAAATTGTTACAGATCATCGGCCCTTAGTTTGGCTATTTAATGTTAAAGACCCAGGAAGTAAATTAATTCGCTGGCGTCTTAAGTTAGAGGAATACGATTATGAAATCGTGTATAAACAAGGCAAGCTTAATTCTAACGCCGACGCTTTATCTCGAATACCTATTCATGCAATCAATTTTGATAATTTAAATAATTACACTTATGAATCTTATTTTAAAATGCAATTTACAAAAACAATTCCAACTCTTAACACTAAAATTCAAGAACATACTGAAAGCTTAAATTTAACAAAGTTTAAATCAATCGCTATTCCAACTTCTCTAGATTTTGATGAATCAATGCCTTATGTCTCAGAGGCTTTATCTCAATTTGCTGACACGTCAGAAATAATGAACTCTGAACGTGAACCATGTTCTATTAAATCTTATACAAATTCTCAGAACAATAAAATTTATCACTTCCTATTTACTAAGATACATCATTTTGACGAAATTAATTTTAAAACTATTTATAACGTTCTTTCTTCTTTACGTAATTATATTTTAGAAAATTACCCTAATGAAAGCGATCTCGCTATCTCCGATTTTTCGGAACCGTTCTCAAAGTTATCTTACACTAAGATTTATAATATGATAGCTTTTCTGTTTCATAATACTAATATTAATATTCATATCTATAAAAATAAGTTAATTTACCCTTCACCTGTAGAAGTACCTATTATTTTAAAAGAAAATCATGATTCCACAATAGCAGGACATCCAGGGTCAAGCCGTATGTATAATCGCATTAAGTCTGCCTATTATTGGAAAGGCATGCGCTCTGATATAGAGAGTTATGTAAAAAATTGTAAATTATGTCAGGTAAATAAACCTTTAAGAAAATCTAATAAAGCTCCTATGGAAATAACCTCAACTTCTACAAAGCCTTTTGAGAGATTAGCTCTCGATATCGTAGGTCCTCTCCCCGACGCGGGTTTCCAAAATTTCAAATACATATTAACTCTTCAAGACGATCTTACGAAGTTTTCTAGTGCTTATCCTATGGTCACGGCTACCAGTGAAGAAATAGCTCGTAATCTTGTACATTTTATGTCCCTTTTCGGTTTTCCAAAATATATTTTAACCGACTTAGGTACTTGTTTTACATCGGATTTATTTAAACAACTTATGGATATTATGAAAATTAAAAATTTATTTACTACTCCGTATCATCCGCAAACTAACGGAGCTCTTGAACGGTCTCACTCTACTTTAAAAGAATACCTTAAATCTTTTGTTAACGAAAATCAAAACGACTGGCATTGTTATTTATTCACTGCAATCTTAGCTTACAACACTAATCCTCATTCTACGACAGGTTTTACTCCTCATGAACTTTTATACGGTTATAAACCGTCTATTCCAAATTCATTATATGAAACTAATAATAACATTACTTATCATGAATACATTCGAGCACTCCAGTATAGAATGCGCTTTAGTCGCGAAAAGGCTATAGAAAATATTATATCAAGCAAACAAAAATCAAAAACCTATTATGATACAAAATCTCGTGAAACTTCTTATAAGTCTGGAGACATGGTTTATGTTAGACATCATCATAGACTCCGAAAAGCCTTATCTCCGATATGGAAAGGCCCATACAAAATTATAAAAGTACACAATAAGCACAACGTCACTTTACAGATAGGTAGAAGCCATGTTAAGTATCATACAAATGAAATAAAACCAGCTACTGCCTCTTAAAATTTCTATAATTAATTTTAATGTCTTATTTTAATCATTAATTTTTTATATCTTAGTTTTAGACTATTTACTAGTTTTATTATAATATAAACGTTAAAGTGAAAATAAAAATATTATTTTAACCTATTTTATTGTTATTCCAGAATGTTTGTTTCGGTAACTTTCGCCGAATCGAAGATTACTCCTATCTTTCATGCTCCTGGTATATATTTTGAACCTGTGACGCATATAAACTTTTATAATGACTATTGGAAAGTGATAACGCATATTGAATTAATGCCAATTGAACCATATCTCAATAATTTGGAAACTTTGTTAAGTAGAACGGAAAATATATGTCAAAATATTAAATCAAATGTAATTATTGAATGTAAAGATTTAATAAACCCAATTGAAGTATTAATTCAGTCTAATTTTATAAAATTAAATTCTCTTTCTCATATAATTTCTGAAAATTCCCCAACCAAGGTCAAGCGATCTTTGGAGTTTGGTGGCGAAATTTTGAAGTTTTTCTTTGGTACTCTCGACGCGGAGGACGCCAGAAAATACGACGCCGCTATTGAATTTTGTCAAAAAAGTGAAACAGAAATCTTTCACTTAATGAAGGATAACATACATGTCATTAAGTCGACTATTAATAATTTCAACTCTTCTATTTATAAGTTAAACGAAAATGAACTAAAGTTAAATTCCCAAATAAATCGTATAAATGAAATATTATCCCAAGTAAGTAAAATAGACAGTGAAATGCAATACATGTCTAAAATAAATATTTTATTAAATATTATCGAAGGTTCTCTTTTTACTATTTCTAATTTACTAGACTCTACTTTAAATTCAATTTTATTTTCTAAACTTAATATTTTACACCCTAGCGTAATAAGTCCTTTAAATCTATTTTTAGAATTATCTAAGCACAATAATCAAATTAATAAAAGGTTAGACTTCCCATTACCTTTAACTATTCATAACATTCACTCTATTATAGATGTAAGCCAATTAAGCTCTTATTTTTATAATAATAAGATTGTTTTTATTTTACAAATACCTTTAATAACTCCCGACAAGTTTATTGTTTATAAAATCATGCCATTGCCTACTCCACATGATGAGTCTCAAATTAAAACATTCGCTTTAATTCAGCCGTCTAGTTCTTTTATCGCATTAAGTGACGATAGAATGTATTATGCTATGTTTGATAACTTTAATGACTGTAAACAAATTGATAAAAACTACTCTATATGTAATTCAATCTCTGTAATTCCTACTTCAACTAATCCGACTTGTGAATCTAGATTACTGACTGAAGTTATTTTGTCTCTGCCTCCCGAGTGTAGTTCGAAAATGATATTTGGCAAAATAGATATTTGGCAGAAGTTAAATAATAATAAATGGATTTATGTACAATCTCAATCTAACAAATTAAGTATCAAATGTAAAGATAATATTATTCATGACTATTCAATTGTAGGTACAGGTATTGTAAAATTATCCGAAGATTGTATTGGATATTCGAAAACTACTCGATTAATTCCTTCTAGCTCTTATTCTTTTATGATGAAATCTCCTTTACAAATTAATTTTGATATCACTGCAGACGACTGTTGTCAAAAGGATATATTTAATAAAACACTCCCATATCTTTCTCCTATTTCATTGAGTAAAATAAATTTGGAATCCTTAAAATTTGCTACACATGAAATGGATCATTTAGAAAACGAAATAAATAAACTTCAAAGTCAATCTCATTTTATTAGATACAGTAATTATTATTCTGCATTTACTTATGTTTTAATTGTTTCATTATTTTTGTATGTTTTTTACAGATTATATAAATGTTTCAGAAATCGTAATTCTAAATCTAACTCTGGTTATTGTATTCAAATATTTAATCAGTGTAATAATAAAAAATCTGTTAAGAGTAAATCTAAGGTATCAAATTCTATTGAATTATCAGATATTTCTACTTCGGAAGAGGAAAACAAATCTGTAAAATCTCTGCCTCTTCCTGAAACTAGTTATAAGTCTTTTTCTAAAATTGATTTTTCAAAGTCCTCTTCAAGGAACTTAAACTTTTCATAATTTTGTATTTCAATTTATGTTAATGTGTTTTATCTTTTATAATTTTTACATTTTATTTTAACTTTGATTATATGTAATTTAAAATGTTTAATTTTTAACTGTTGTTTCAATTTTACAAACTTTTATGTCTTTGTCTTTTTATAATGTTAAAGCATTTTAATTTCTTAATCAAATTTTGTTAAAGGTTTCCCAAAAGTCAAGCTCACATATTATTTTGTATTAATTTTTCCTTTTGAACTTCGCTTTATTTTTAAAGGGTAAAGCTTCGTCGTAACGGGGGGGCTGTTATAACCTAGCCTAGTATGGCCCTAAGCCTGAGTAAGCATTTTTAACTCACTATAAATTTTCCATTATATTATTTTGCGAAGTTGCATATTTAGCTTTCGTTTTTAATTAAAACCTTTAATCCAGTCAGTTAGACTCTGGAGCTCGCGATAACCACTTCTCTTAAGATTGGTTGATTTTGGGACACCTTCGTGTAGAAAAGTGTAAAAGTGTTTTCTTAAATAAAGAAAGTGTTTCGGCAGTAAAAAGTTTTTTTTAAAAAACCAAACACCAAAGACCTCACAACAGAAAGTATCCGATTGGGGTGAGTCGAATTTGGTCAAATTCAACGCGTCCAAAACTCAGGCGTGTCTATTCTCCGCAAAAAAGAGCACCTTCACATTTACGCCCACTTTCCAAAATGTATCTGTCCGCATCACTGACCATCTAGGGCTTTTAGGCGTAAGTATAACATCCAGTTTAAACTTCGGTCAACAAATTGTGTCCATGGCTCAAGTAGCTTCGAAAAAGTTGGGAATAATCTCGAAGGTACGGCGGTACTTCGGCCCTGCACAGCTTCTTAACTTATACACAGCTCAAGTGCGATCATGCATGGAGTACTGCAGTCATCTTTGGGATGGTTCTGCCAAATATCAACTAGAAGCGCTGGACTCCGTTGACCGAAGAGCCCGTAAATTAATTAACGACGTCGACCTTACAACCAAAAAACTGCAGACCTTAGAGCATCGACGTAAGGTTGCGTGTTTAATCGTGTACTACAGGATACATTTTGGGTGAGTGCGCCAGTGCTCTGTTTGAACAAATTGAACCCTCACTCTTTTACCATCGGACTACTAGACGCAGACAGAACTTCCATCCGTATGTGGTAGATATTCCGTAAAGTCGAACTAAGCGCTTTGACAGTTCCTTTTTGATACGGGTCGCCAAGGTTTGGAATGAACTGCCTGCGTCTATTTTCCCTAACCAGTATAGTCCTACTTATAGTACAGTATAGACCTACTTTTAAGCGTCGAGTGAATAGGTTTCTCGCGGATGGACGTGTAACACCTTAGTCTTCATGTTCACTTAACATCAGGTGGCATGGAAGACAAACGTCCCATCCATAATTCATAAAAAAAAATGTATGTTTATATATTTCTTAAGTATATCAGTTGTCTAGTATCCATAGCACAAGTTCTTTAAGAAACTTAATTTGGGCTAGATAATGTGGTGTGAGTATCAGAAATATTTATTATTTATTATTATTTACTTTACATACAACTGAGTCGTTCGCGGCAAGTGACCTGGCACGCGGATCGCTGCCAACGCTAGCGGAACCATGCGTTGCGTAATCAATTCTTTAACTTTCGGTAATGTTTACTCAGTAAATAATTAATATTTGTATTTTATTATATTTTTTCTCTTCATGTATGATCACAAACTACCACGTCCTTGAATTTCAAAAGTGACCCACCAATCACACTGTATAAGTAGTCGTTATGAGTATACAACACTTAAACTGGAATTCTATTTGAATTAGTTTTGCCTCTAAAATTAAGTCTAAAATCTCAGAATAATAAATAAATAAATAAATATTTCTGACACTCACACAACATTATCTAGCCCAAATTAAGTTTCATAAAGAACTTGTGTTATGGATACTAGTTAACTGATATAGGTACTTAAGAAATATACAAACATACATATTGAATAAATACATATTTTTTATTAGAAAATAAACTTAAATAAACATATTAACATCCATGACTTGACGACTAATATCTGTGTTCATCACACAAATATCCGTCGCCCCCGGGATTCGAACCCAAGACCTCTGGCATAGAAGTCAATGTACGTTACCCTTACACCAGCCGGTCGTCTTACCCTTACACCAGCCGCGGCTGGCCGGTCGTAATGAATGATGAGAACCTGAAGAGAATTTGCAATCTCTCTGAGACTATTTAATTACAGGATCAGACGTGATAAATATCATATTAATCCTTAATTTGACAACGACATTTTTTCAAGCAAGCATTATTTTGATACCTTTTAATCATCAAGGGTATGCTAAAAACTCCTAAAAAATTTAATCTTTTGCCATAGTTGGGAAAAGTCGTGTCCTGCCTGATAATACATCAAACTTAATTTGAGATTTATTTTAATATTAAAAATCACAAAATTCAGAACAAATTGGCCGACAAATTGTTTTCTTTTGGTAAAAAAATAAAGTTAGTATAATATTAATATTTACCAAAAAGTAACATAAAAAATTATTTGGTATGGATCTAGTTAGAACTAGCAGTAAGATGGGTGGGTGAAGATGGAATCGAAACAATTGCAGATAATTATTTGTAGATATACCCCCTTATGCATAATGAAATGTAAAGTTAAAGGTTAGAAACATAAAGTGTTTTGTTTAGAGCTAGCATATTTAAACAATGTTTAAACTAAAATAGGTTTATCGTGCGATTATGAGTAAGAGGGTAAGTGTTGTCAACATAAAATTTTATTTCCTACCCATATTTTGAGAGACTTTCATAAAAAGTAATCGTGAAAAATAAAAAATAAAAACATTTATAGCACACATAGGTTTTTTGAAGATTGTGTCCGCTCCACCGTACAACGTCAAATTAAGGGTTAAGCAAGTCTGTATTCGTGGCAATACGGGACTGCTTTCGGATATTGTGTTGTCGAAATATATTGCAATCTTTATTGCGAGCTTCCCGAGATTCCTCCGAAAGCTGCCCAATGTGTAGAAGAGACTGTACATCATCCGCCCCGTTATGTCCAGTCTTGAAAGCGGCATCTTGCATGTCTTATTTTATCCTATTTTGTTAGCTTACATGCGCACCATAATAGATAGAATTACTCGAATGGATACCATGATTATGCCCGCAGAACTAAAGTTGCCATATTTTTAAAAAGATACATACTGTAAGTGCCAAATTCTAAGTAAATTAACTTGTGTACATCGCATGTATTGATAACCCTGTAAAACTTTTAATGAAGATAATAGTTATTGTTATTATTATTTATACCTAAAGCTACACGCCTTTCGGCGGAAAGACCCGACAATTTGACCAGTCGCAAGAGGGACAGAAACCGGCGAACTATTCGGGCAGTATCTAGCAAAACCGCTTTTTGCATGCGTGCTGGAAGCGAACCGACGCCGAATCCCAGCCTTTCAAGGATTCAGATTTTATTATTATTATTGTTAATATAATATGTATAATATGTAACATAATATGTATGTTATATTTTTCATAAACTATGTAAGTATTGTATATTTTTGCATAGGTATTTGTATTTTTATTAATTCTAAATATCCATTTAATTATATTGGTTATACATGTATATTGGTTAACAATATTAATATATATATATATTGTTATATATATTATTGTGTTTTATCCATGCACCTGCTTCCCTACTTCTCACAAAATATCACACAGTCATGGGTTGGCTGGAAGAGATCTCTTTTAGAGATAAGTTCACCTTTGCAAACTATAGTTTATTTAAGTGTATTGGTTTTGTTTTTTTTTTAAAGTGCAATAAAGAATATAAATATCGATAAAAGGCCCGATTTATCGTTGTCGATGGTCGCATGCTAGCCCCGCAGGGCCATCCAAGTGCTGTTGAGATGAGTTGAGATGAGGTGAGGTGATTAATATCACCAGTAAATATGAGAAGTGTGCAGCGCAGGATTGGGTGGCATAGAGATCTTTGGAAGACTTCGTGTAGCATTTGAACTTTCCATACAGTGATAGTTACCTATATTGCCTTTGTATACATACATAACTTCACGCCTGTATCCCCTAATGGGGTAGGCAGAACACCAAAGGCTATAAAAACCATCGGATGTCACGTTTGACAAATTTAGAGGTATTATTATGATGGAGAGTGACTATAGCAGTGACAGGGGGTCAGCCAGTCACCCGCAAAATCGCCAATAAATCCTCCGTCCCTTGACTGACTTTTACAGTTTGCCCGGGAAGAGAAGCAGCTGGCACATTCTATTTTTCTTTCGCTCCCTTTGTATATGAATATCAATTTTGTTTGCAATTAAAGCTGTTGACCACATTTTTGTGAAAATATATGATCATGAGGATTTTTTACAGATTATATCATTGGTAGGTTTAAATAAGACGATATTTAAAATAATACGTAATTTATTTTAATTATTATATCCACAAAGCCAAAATTTGCTTACATTATATTATTTATTACGCATAGTATTGTACACTATGATTTATATTACTTATTCTTACAGAATAAAAATATTTAAAAGGTCGATAATCACAGTGCATAATGTCATTTTCAATAAATACAATTTTACGGAATGTCGATTAGACTAATTCTATGCATTGGAATCAATAAAATCTGTTCCTAAATACTTATAAGAAATTCTCCTGGAGAAAGGCACGTTAAGAAATTTATCGCCTGTAAGTACGTCATTTTATAAAATATTCAATAAAAAAAAATAATACAAAAATAAATTCCAACCGTGGAATAAGTTTGGATTTGTAATGAAATATCTAATTTAACGTAAAAACTAAACACTACACGTAAGTTTAAATATTATGACTTCATTAAATTGTAATAACAATTTAAATAAAATGTCTTAAAACAATGTCAAGAGATTCAAATTATAAATAACAAATTTGAGGTTAATATAAATACAGATTACAGTTTCAAAATGAACGAAGTACAAAGTAGGTACCTACGTTTAAAAAGAGAATGAGTTTAGTGCGACTTAGCTACTTTTTATAGTTGCAGAAATCTTTGTCTACCTACCTCTATGGGCCCTTTGTACAAAAGTCGTTACGTTATTAATTTGAGAGTTTTTTTGACACATTGAACATGTTGAGACTATACACACAACATTCAACTACGCATAAATGAATACAAAATTATGTATGTAAGTAGTTGTATAAAAAAAACGTTTTTGTTTTTGCTATTTTCAGGTCATAATTGCTTATTACCTTATTCATATCCTTATTCTCTTACAATAGATTACTTACAGGTTGTACCTAAATAAATAATATGTATAAGTGTCCAACAAATCAACAAGTGTTTACAAAAAATGTAATAACGACTCGAACAAGGATACAGAAATCATAATTAAAAACTGAAAAACTTAATAAAAAAATATTGAAATTGTTTTGCGCGCAGTATCATAAAATTATGTATGGAGGTAATGACAAAAATTGTAAACTTGTGCTTATTTTTGTCATTTTACATGTGTCTCGTGTTGCCGAAGTTAATTCCACTTTGTGTGGCACCCTTATTTGACCCGTATTGTAGAGAAATCACGCCCTGGCCAGCCCTTAGTTGCTCGTCAGAGAAATGCCTTACATTCTTCTCTGCTTCCTTTGGCCCTATTCCGGGCTTTCCGTAGTTGTGGGCCTGAAAAGGAATTGAATGCTAATAAGTTTCTAAATCATATTAAATGCTTGATAATTTTGAAGGATAAGATGTACTAAGAACAGCGATCCACAAACGAAAGTAGAGTAGTAAAGATTGAGTTCAAACGACCGGTGGTCGGCTTCATTTTCTTGTAACTTTGTAAATTACCAAGTAGGTACATGTACTTACATTTTCTTAAATCAAAGAATATTTTGTCATTGAGAATAAATGTACCTATTAATGGTATAAAAAGCGTTCTAAGCCTTTATCAATAAAATATCCAACCATTCTACACGGTTTATTAGGGTCGATTCCCAACCAACTTCACAGTTGTCGTCAGATATTGACTTTCGCATATTTTATAATATTAGTATGGATTTATTACCAGATTGATTTGATAATTGGATATAAGCGTGTAGCAAAAAGAAGTTATCAAAAAGGAGGGTATGATTCCAAGGTGGTTTGGAAAACGATCTTTTTAGGATGGCTTGAGTCTGGTGTTTTGTAGAATAATAAATAAATAACAACCTAATTTTTGGGCATTTCATCACATAGCACAATTTAGCCTGTACTAAGCTCATCAGCTTGTACCTATTACAGGTATTAGATTACAGTTGCGCATATTTACCTATACAATTTTTCGCGTGGACACATACACATACCTGTCATATAAAGTACACCCAGACAAATGAAAACCAACATGAACAAAGCGTACCCTTTTGAACGATCAGGTTATGCATTATATTTTTGTCCTTTTGTTTTCTCTGTATTATTTATATACGTACAATAAAGTATAAATGAATAAGTACCTTTCTGCCTAAAGATTGCAGACAGATGACCACAGAGTTCAAATTTTGTCTTTCCCATAGATCTACAGTCTGGAAGGTCTCCTGCGCAGGTACGCCAAGTTGTTTGGCGATCTCCAAGAAGGCATTGATGTTCTCCATGCACTTGAACGCCATCTTGGATTCGTTGATCTTCTTCACGCTGCCTGCTTTGATGGTATTTGCTAATCTGAAATGGATAATTTCGTTTGTAATTACTGAACAGATCATAAAAATAAAATAGTAGGTACCGAATAAAATAGTATTTTCAATGTTTAGGAGCGTAGTCTAAAAGACTTAAAACAGTAGGTACTTGACTATAAATTTTCGACTATCCTCTGTGAAGAAATGAAAAAGAATCTATCATTGAATCTAGCTAAGATCATATCTTGAGTAATGATCATTGCTTAAGTAAGCTTTCAAAAAACAGGGTTACCGTAGGAGGCAAAATTCATTTCTAATAAGAAATTTGAAGGAGAATAAAAGATATACAATGCAATACCCACTAGGGGCTAATGTCTATGCCTACTTAATGTAGGTTTTAAAAATAAAAAATATGTTTGTTTGTATTTTCAATCGAGCGATTGTATGTAAGCCTGTCGGAATGTGTTGATTTTATCCTTTTTGGTCAGAATCATCATCGTTGAGCCAGCTTAAATACATGTTTTGACCATTGCTTTTAATCAGGTTGACCCGCGTTTGTCCTCAATGTCACTTGATGGTACCTAGTAGATAACGATGCCGTGGAACATGAAAAACGGTTCTCAGAAGGACACACACATACTTTTGTCAATATAGGTATTTGTATTTTTGATGATGTATTTGAATATTTTATAACAAGTCAGTTTGCTAAGCCCCGAT
Organism: Stenoptilia bipunctidactyla; assembly: GCA_944452665.1. Lineage (NCBI taxonomy): Eukaryota > Metazoa > Arthropoda > Insecta > Lepidoptera > Pterophoridae > Stenoptilia > Stenoptilia bipunctidactyla. The sequence goes on from OX101730.1 coordinate 16,939,917, forward strand.
TTCCTTCTGAACCTAGTTAGAAAGAAAGAAAGAAAGAAAGAAAAGAAAAGAAAAAAAGTTTATTCAGCAAAAGTTAAAAAATAAGGAAATATAAAGTACAAAAAAGAACTATTAGTAAGCCGAAATGATCGAAGCTCAGCACAATACCATGGCTTTTACACCATGGAGCTGATTTTCAGCTTTAACCGTAATTAGGTTGCTAAAAAGTTGTTAGCAATGGCTTGGATCAATGAAAAGTTAAAAAAAAAATACCTTAAAAAAAATAAAATCCTTAAAATAATTTTCCGCGCTCATGAAAAAGGTATATAAAATGATTTAAAAAATACATTTGAGAGAAGAAAAATAAGGAAATAGACGTGACTTGTAACAAATTATTGTAAAATAATGTACTAAATAATTATTAAAAATTAATTAAATACTGCAAAAATATTTGATATATTAACCAAAGTTATATTTACACATACCGCTTAATAATAATAGTATAATAATAAAACTATTTATTGTTCACCAACATAGTTACACAGATTAAATTAAAATAACAATCACAATTAACATGCCGCTTAGTTGCTGATCAAGAAAAAACTGACGGATTTTTAGTTCAAATGTCGAAATGGACACAGAAGTAAGGTTTCGCAACGGTGGAGGTATTTTGTTCCAGATTTTAGCTGCGGTATATTTAAAACAACCCTTGTATGCAGTGGTTTTGTGCTTTGGGACCTCCAGTCAAGCTAGTCTCGTACCAGGGGACCAAACCGGTTTTTTATAAAGATACAATGGGTTCTTAGTTTCCAAAATACCAAAAACTGAACTGGCGAAATAAGTGTTTCTCCTAAAATTCATATTAAGCGTTTTCGTTTGATTAATGTAAAAAGAAATGTGGCTTCTTGGTTTAATATCTGAGCAGTATTTAAAGCAGGCATTTTGAACACGTTGTATCAGGCGTTTAGATAAACAAATCTCGGCTTTGACTGAAGAAAAATTGAAGGCGGAACTAGTTTTACCGCGTAAACCGAGTTCAAGTGGAATTGATCGCGTTTTATTACACGGTGAAATTGGGCTTCAATCTCTGGCTAAACTCATAATGCTCAATCTCTCATCCTTATTTAAAATAAGGTGACCGAGTAACGTTAACCCAAGGACAAAAAGTTCTAAGCAATAATGGTTAGTAATCCAAAATACTAGGTATAAGGATAAATATGAATTCTAATATTAACCTCTATGACCATATAAAGAGCCCTGATAATTTGTCATACTTAACTAAAATAATATAACGAAAGCCATCAATATGCCAAGCTTAGTCAAGCGAAGAGCGAATTTAGTATAGTTGTAAAAAGTGGCGCTAGTGAGCTCTTACCATTTTTAAGTCAATTATAGTAACTCTAACAAATCATATAAATAGCGGAACTTACTTGCTAGGAGCATTCTTAATTTGTTCCTGAGATAAGCGAGACTCTACTGCATAAATAAACTGAATGATTTTGAGCAATTTCATCATTATCAACTGTCATCCAAACAATTATGAATCAATTTTCAATACTCTTGTTTCATATGATATAAGATTTTTCAGAAGTAGATTAATTTCATTGTAATCGATTGAGTTGTAAAAATATGTATGAAATTGGAATATATTTACGTTGATGACCTTATACTTAAGCCAAAGTTTTGACAATGTAAGCGAGGTCAGTTTTTTAATGTTCTACTCGTACATTCGTTGATTATTGTTTATCGTAATATTAATTTCCTCCGCACCTAAGCAGGCATGACAGCTAACAATAAAGTCATAGTAAGTACCCATTGGGATATTAATCGGCAAACAAAATTCAAATACCTACCCTCCTTCATTGTTATTCTCTGTCGAACGAGAAACAATGGCACAATAAAAATTGAGAAAAGAAAAATTAAAGTCGTTTTCATTAAAGATATCCCGTGCATTGCTCTTATGTCGACCACATAGGGTGCATTATCGCTCAAATCGCGGGACTTCTTATACGAAAACGACTTTAACTGCCATACGGAAATGCTGTATAGACTTTAGTTCAAAATAATGGTTTACTAGACATTCCTTGCGGTTTTGATCCGACTTCGTGGTAATATCAGAATAAAAAATTGAAATGTGAGTATTAAATAAAAAAGATATTTCAGTGTCTGTCTGAAGGTAGGGTAAATTTTCACTCTTTAGCCTAATTTACTAAACAGTTTAGGTATTACAGAATAACAAACATCCATGCGGATCTCCCAAAACTTGTACTTCATTTGGGTACGTCCGAAATTTATAATCTCTGAATTACATTAAAGAATGAAAGAATTATTTTTATTATTTAAATAAACCCATAAAAAAACACATGATTTTAAGAAGTTCCCAAGAATCATACTTTGATTTCTATTTGTATTGATTGCTCGAATGTGCACTTCCAATCACAGATAAAAAGTACAAAAGATTTTAGGAATTAAACAGAAATACCCAGTGTCTTCTGAGGATATCAAAATAACCTTGACATCTGTTTATCATTTTCTAACTCGCCAACATATTTGGATCCGCCTTTTACTGACTAAGAGTGAGAATCAATGACCATCATTTTGTAAATATTTTGTACAAATCGACTGAACAATGATGGTGTTTTCTCAAAGAATTGACTTTCATTTGCTAACAAGGATTACGTTAGCCAAATCTTGAATCATACCAAAAAGTGCGAAAATATCGAGAACTCGAATTCAATGTTTTTTAACCAAGATAGTCTATGTAGTATAGATAGGTCTAATATCCTCTACATACGTTGTTTCACCTGCATCCCTTATGGAGTAGGCAGAACATCAGAGGTATAAAACCATTTAATATCACATTTGACCAATTTTGAGGCATTATAATGGTGGAAAAAGACTATTGAGTCAAAGGGGTCAGCCCACAAAAATATCTCCAATAAAACCTCAGTCCCTTAACTGATTTTTAAAGTATGTCCGAGAAGAGAAGCAGCTTTGTTTTTCCTTTGCTCGCAGTTCAAATGTAAATGACCATATTCATAAAAAATATAGATAACCTTAAATACTCACTTGCATAGCAGGGTTCCGTCCTTTAAAACCTCGTAGAAGTTGTCCATATCACCAGAAATGTTTTCTGGTTCACCAGTCAGTTGCTTGATCCAGTCTAAACATTCTTCCGCCAGCTCTTCGCTGTATTTGCTGTTTATCTGGAAATTGGAAATGGGAACAATTAGTACTACACGTTATAACAGTTTAAATAATTTATTGGTACAATCAGGGATTGGATAAAAAACATAAAATTGTAACTAGTGATTTCCCTTTATCACACACGAAACCCGCGTTTGACTGTTTGACCTCAATCTCACCTGATCGTAAGTGAAGATAAGGTCGAAGACGAAAGCACACGAGCCTAGGAAAGACCTAAAATCACCGCTGGAGCGGTAATATTTAGCGGCAGTGCTTTTATGAAGCGTGGTCCTGACGAGATCCTATCCACAAGTGGAATTAGTCACCTTTTAAGATACGTTTATCCAGGGTTAGTAGGGCTTAGCCGACCCTACACGGACTTATGTGCCTCAAAAGTGTTAAATTCGGCTGTGGCAGCACTGTCATCGATCATGTTAATTACAAGTGATACTGGTGGGTTTGTTACTAGGTATGCGTTGCTTAGCCAACTATCTGTTAAAAGAAAACCAAAGTCATGTGCTACTGGTAACAATTAATTAAAAGACATTCAAGTAGATTGTTTACTTCACGGATTTCGATACTTAGGTAGGTACCTATGGATTTTGGTAATTAATTGCTGTTTTTTTGATTTTTAGACGTATTTATTTAATAATAGCCAAGACTCGAGACGACTTATTTGGTTTATTCAATCACAGGTGTCAATAACTTTTATGTGCAACCAAGGATCATATTCATATTTAGGTGTCATGCGAGTATTACATCATCATCTATTACCTCTCATCAACTAGATGTATGAAGGTCACACTGATATTATTCATTAGCTGAATTTTGTTTGTCAAAAGTATGGCGACTAAAAGAACGGTAAATAGTCGTACTGACACGGATGGATGGACCCTTTAGTGCTGATAATTTCACTTTACATTAAGGTTTCAATAGTGCTAGATATTAAAAGCATTATGAAATAATAAGGATATCGTATTTTGGAGTCGAACGCGGCGGCAGTTATAAAAAAATACGGGGCAACGTAGGAGTTGCGTCAAGTGGCCGTCCGGGCAAGCTAGCGGATATAATACCTCCGAATGTAAAAAAAACAACATCAATTTTAAAAAAACTAGGTACCTGTCAACATCAGGTACCTAGTTTTATAGCTCTGCCTTCCCTCTGGTGTTCTGCCTTTCCTATAAGAGACATACCTAGGCCTGAAGTTATGTATGTATATAATAATAACAATTGAAGTCAATATGTATACTCTTTAAAGTATCTTGCTTCTGTCACTTATTATAAATTATAGTAAGCGAACACAAAATTTAGGCTCCTGTACAAAAAAAAATCTGTTATTTCGGAAAAAAATTTAGGTTAAACTATTTGCAGAATTATAAGTCAAAGATTGAATGAGTCTTAAGTTAGCAGAATCCATTATATTCAATAGAAACGTTTGTACTGTATCTTTACTCGAAGTGGCGGCGGTTCCTTTTTCGACTATTAAAATGTTTTTAGTTCGTATACCCACGGCATACCTACTAATGGATAACAGACTAAGTAACAATCAACGATTGTACTTGTTATCTTATTCAACTAAATCTCCCTAAAGCTGTCCCAAAAACGTCAGACTTGGCCAAAAAAGGAAGTTTTATATGATTATTATTTCAGTTTTCTACCACTTCTGTTATTCATATCGAATTCGCGTCGCTCACGTTTTCCTATTTACCATTTGCTTGCGAAGGTCATTACTGATAACATGAGCGGCAGTTCATCTGTATAACACATTTTATTAAATTCATTAGCTCATTAAAATAATTCATTTATTAAACTGTTAAATGATTCTATAAGTATCACTTTAGGAGACGCATTACCAAATGCTCCTGTCTTTTTATTTTGCGAAATTGACTATGAATAGAACCACACAGTCGAGTTAAATTGTACAATATATTTATTTCTAAGCGATAAATCTGCTTATAAAAGTGTTTTATTTAGTTCCGTGTTTACTTTAATATTATATTACTATTGTTTAACTTGCATTTCGATTGTCTTTATAAATAGGTTATTAGCACAAAAATTCATTACTTATTTATCTTGTTTGGTTATTTATTTTATTAAACCTATGTAAGGTTAAAATTTAATTTAGCCTACACACAGCACATAAAAATATTGCGTAGGTAGTCAGATTAAAACGGTGTACACAGTAATTAGTTGTGGTAATTAGGTAGGTATATGGTACAAAAAGTACGAATTAATTATTTAAAAATGCTGGATTAGAAGAGCTACATTCATTATGGTAAGTTAATAACGTAAAGTTGACGGTAAAGTGTAAGAATTATTTGGTTCGAATAATTAAAGCAAATAAGTAATTTAAGTTAAGTACAACCAATTGTTAAAAAACCTTTCCTATCTTGTACCTACATCCACTTACAAACGATCTATTCTTGAAAAATTAAATAAGATTCATAATGTGAAGCAAAGTAAAGCCGCACACTTGAAAACTAATCTACATCGCACAAAAGAAAAAAAAAACGAACTCCATACACATCATGGTCTGTGGTTTTTGATTCGCCGAAATATTCGACTCAGGCGCATGCGATGACGTAAGGCTTAAGAGATTCGTGACTAACTCTGTTTAAGTTCGCTAGACGTTATTAACGCAAAAAATAAGCTTGGTATATACGCAATCATTTAGTTAGTAACTATGTTAAATTTTTATATCATCGATGATGAAAGAAATTTATTTTTAAGGAGCCAAGTAAGGAACTTCTAGATTTTATCGCAAAAGTAGTTATGAAGGATACTTGTAATTGATTTAGAATTTTAGATTTGGTTCTGATAATTCTCATTTATTTGAACGGCCATCAAATGAATTAAGGTAACAATTAGGGTTGAAAATGACAACAAAATACAGAAACTTTCATTGAATTCTTACGAAGTATTTTACGTAAATTTATTTTTTCAACCGACTTCCAAAAAGGAGGAGGCTCTCAATTCGTCTGTATTTTGTGTCTCAGACAATTATGAATCGATTTTGAAAATTCTTTCATATGATAGAGGATACTTCATAGTGAGTCCCATATAAATTTCTTCGAAATCCGTTGAGTACTTCATTGAAAATTTCGATTTTTTTTTAAATATATTTTATTTTGGAGAATGTTTACGTTGATGACATTATAACGCCGCCAAAGTTTCGACGTGAAGTCGGTTTTTTTAAAGCTCTGCATTCGTTGATTATACAGGGTGGAATTTTTGAATGCCCCCAGGAGGGAAAGTACTCTAAATATTGGGAAAGCAAGTTTTACTCCAAAGAAACATTCCTTTATTTTGGGAAAAAAATAAAACTGCCTTCAAAGATTTTTCGAAAATTTGCTTGCTTCACCCAGAAATCGAAACAACTAAAATCAAAAAATTTAGATTTTATATTACAATAAATTTGAATGAAAGGAAAACAAGAAGATTTCATGGTTTTCCTTTCATTCAATGAACCTAGTATGTTAGAGACATTTCATTCTTGTGATTGATGCTAAAGATCGATGCAATAAAACTACTTTTACAGATTTTAGTCGGTTCGATTCCCGGAAGAAAAGAGTGAATTTTCTAATACCTTTGAATACAGTTTTATTTCTTTATTAAAATAAAGAAATGTGTCTTTTGAGTAAAATTTGCTATCTCTATTATTTAGAGTACTTACCCTCCAGGGGGGATTCAAAAATTCCACCCTGTATAATGTACTTATCGCATTTTTCTAAAACTGCGAAAAATGCACGAATTATACCCGTTTCATTTGAATTTTTAACATATTCCTAGAAAGGTATGTTTCCATCGTAACTTAAAAGTTTCAATGTTGCGAAAAAAATAACCGTCTATCTTTCGCCATTTCCATCCCTAGTCACAAAATCTTTATGTTTTTTAATGACTATAATGATATTCTTATTATTGTTCGGATGACCGCGAGAAGTTCTTATGTCGAGTTATTTAGGATCAGCATTAAAATGCCCGTAGGTACCTTAGTAAAGAAGACAGCAAATCAAGCGTTACAAACTGTATAAAAATTTGCAATTGAATCTGAACTGTATGCCCTCGACATTAAGTTAAAAATTGCTGCTGCCTTCTGTACCTATTGATGAACTACTAAATAAGTAATATCTACCTAGCAGAGAGGCACCCGAGAACGCGTTTGCGTTCAAATGAGGTCTATCCCCTGTTTGCAGGTTAAGTAAGTCTTAGATACTTGTTCGTTTTTTTAATTTTATTTACAAATATTTCAAATAACTTGTAATTAACCTGGAATAGTGCCACTTCGCCGATTTACGACTGAATTTGAACATTGCCAGTAGTCATGACATAAAATAATATTGAAATAAAAAGCTCAAAATAATAACTACCTACCCTATTTACAGTTCCATAACCAGACCCGCATGGGAAATTAGGAGCTAGAGTTGTCCCTTAGTAACCCGCATATTAAACTAGTGATGCGCCATGCTCGATAGAAGACCGTCTACAATAATTCGACACACTAATTTATGCTAGAATTCAAAGGAAGTGAAGTCGTGTAAGCACGTCCTGCCTGTCCCAATTGTTTTAGTGTACACCTGTCTTTATTTAGGTGGACCCATGGACGAAGAATGCATAATTACAATTATTAGAATTGATTTAAATAAATTAACGAACGGTTGCTTACTTAAGAATTTGGAGAAAGAACTAACTGTAGTTTTAAGCGGAAATTATCGAGTTTTATTTATTTTGTTACTTGCGTTTCCTTGATAAGACCTGAATATTGTCAAAACGTAAATTGAAAGAAAAAAGTAAGGGAATATAATATCAACGTTTGTTAACTAAAACTAAAGCAACAGTGGGCTCGATTCGACAATAGATTCGCTAATTTTATATCTCTAATGTCAAATTAGGAAACTTCAAATTCAAAAGTTCCTAAAATAACTGATTTTGAAACTTATAAAGGCATCAGAGATGCTTAAAATAAGAGATTGTTGAATACAGCTCAGTAGGTAGGATTTTCTAGCTCAAGCGTTGTGTCGGTCTACAAGGTATCATTAGGTTATTCAGCCTTAAATAATGACGTCTATTGACACCCTGGTTCTGTCAAGATCGCCTTGGTCAAAAGATGTTCAGCATTTAATACCTACTTATTGCTATGGCCATAAATAAAATACAAAGTAAGACAATGTTTTTTTTTGTATTCTCTGTAAATCCATTAGGTTGGACTAAGCTTTTTTGTTGATCTAATTCTAATCATAGGAACAAAAATCTCATCTAATGTTAAATGAAAAAAAATTATCGAAACAAGGTACATTAAGTTTTATCGAACGAATAATATATGTTTTCTCCAAAGTAAATACTGATATATGTTAACTAAAAGTAACGATGACTTAAATTAAACACGATGAAGTAACACATAAAATGCCGTAAGTAAGTTGTCAACTTTGTTTATTGACAGGGCTGTGCTGACACGAAGTTGATTGGATGCAAGAATTTTTGAAAGTACAAAATTACTTTAGATATACTTTAAAGACTAACTGGAGATAAAGTTCCCTGTACCCGTATCTAACCGATAGCTAAATGTACTAAAGTCATCGTGACAAATCATGTTTGGCAATAAAAAATTTTGTTTTATTCTTTTTTAATTTTCATGACCCAAAGGAGTGCGTCCTTTTACGTACGGTTGGCATAAAAAAATCGCAGACTTCGATTTAAAAAAATATAACCTTTTCAAGAATTTAGAGAATAAAAACCAGGCTTACGTTTAGTTATCTGATGTTAAAATGATAAAGGTTTCAAAGAACATTCGTGCATTCTCCAAAATGTATTCTGTAATGTATTACAGTATTGCCAGGACCCACTAAACCGTGACTACTTCTGTATTATCCGTTAGTACCTACTTGGATAAATCAATTGTTAGCCTCTAACATTCCCACTGTTGTAAAACAGAAAATATTATGTTCAGTTACAAAAACAGCTAAGTAACAATTATAAATAGCTGTGATTCAAATTCAATGTCAATAGATGAGTAGTCTTAGAGGTAACTATGTGTATGGAATACTTTATACGGTTATGTGCGTCAGCGTTTTCTTTAAGAGCTTTTTTATTCATTCTAAGGCCAAGTTTACAAGGTTTGCTTGCAATTTAAACAGCTAATGATCTCGATGAATGACTAATCTCTCTTGGATCATTTATTTTGAAAATATCTCGTTCATAACATAATATGTTTTTTATGATACAAGCGGTAAAACACGTGGAAAATTGGACAGTGTGAATAATTTTGCTTTATCGATCGTGGGCTTGGGGATAAATATCGATGCTAGAAATAAGCTGCGGAGCGATCTAGAATAGAATAAGCTCACGACATATCCCGTAGATATACTTATGCATATTGATGATGATTATTGAGTATTCTAAAAGCTACACGCCTTCTTAGGCGGACGGATCCGACAATTTGACCAGTCGATCGGGGATCATGGCAAGAGAGACAGAAACCGGCGAACTATTCGGTTAGTATCCAGCAAAACCGCTTTTTGAATGCGTGCTGGAAGCGAACCACCGCCGAATCCCAGCCTTTCAAGGTTTCTGACCACAGAACAGTTAAAAAAGGAACCTTGTTTAACTGTTCTGTGTTTCTGACCAATGTGGCTGGGGTCAAACCGTTTGCGGATATTACAACCGGGATGATTTCGGTGGACATAACTTCCAACATTTCGGTCACCTCGTGTGCAAGGTGCGTTGCTTTTCGGTCTCGGCTTTCACGAGGTTCTCGTTATCTCTACGACAATCGGTACGCCCGATATACGTCCACTGTGCCGTCTCTCATACATAATGTATTTCCGGTAGTTGTTCGTCTTGATATCCTGATCCTGTATAGCAAAGAGGCGCAGCCAATGCACGGAGGCTTTACGGTCCACGTGCGGCTCGTGTAGAGCCTTGTAAAATCTTCCGTGCAACTCTTTCTCTTTCTATACGGTCTCACAATCAGAAATGCTTATTATTTTTATGTTTTGTATAGGTATTCACTCTCGATTTTTTTCCTCGGTTTTTATTATATTTTATTATACCTCGAGAAAATGGTCTTGTTAGATATAGAATAAATAACATTGATAAATAAGACACTAAATTTCGCGATAAAAAGCTAGTATTACCTTATACTTAACTATAAAACACTAAACACTTGATATTCTTAGATATCTTAAGGTTGAAACGAGCACATAAGCTTTATTCGTTCATTTTACGTCGTAAATCACGCCATTAATGCTAACTCAAAGAAATCCACAGAAAAACAAAGCTAACTACCTAGTTACTCCTTATTGGCATCAAATTGAAGAAATATTATAAATAAGTAGATACTCTCTACTGCCATCAAACTTAATTATTTCAATGTTACGAAAATTGAAGAAAGCTTACAAACATAACCATACTAATAAGTAATTCAATATTTACCACAACTGCAACTTATCGGATTACATAATAACGATGCACAAGGATTAATTTTTTTACTGGTTACAAAAAAGCAGCCATCCTTGCAGCTTGCAACACTAAGTACAATACTCGACTCCTTGCGTCCAAACCTGTATGGTCAAAGGTATGGAGGTCAAGACTACTCGGTCAATGTAATGAAAATGACAGAATGAAAAGGAAAAAAAAAGACCCTAAGTACCTAGGTATATGTCGCGGATAAAATATCCGACAACAGTATTGGTATCGACGTCATTTGTATTTTTTCATTGGAATTAGGTTGTTAGTGATTAAGGTTAAGTTGTGTATTTAGGTGCATTAACACACTTTACTACCTTAAGTTTTCACGATAAGTTAAGACATTTAAAAAAGTAAAAAAGACATAATGAAGTTGAGTTTAAGTGTATAATAAAATTAGACGCCATGAAATCTATTTAAAAACGTAATTTATTTGACACAGATCGGAACTGTTCGGGTAATAAAATATTACTGAAATGTGTAATTTGGCCAAGTTCATGATTAGGCCACGACATGATATAGTTTACGACAGTCTGTGGGAAGTTCTAATATGTCTACAACTCGACGCTCCCTAGACAATTAGCGACGACGACGCCGGCGTTTGTAGTTCCTGTTATGAATCATTATCATGAATTTGAGTAATGGTTTCTAGACTAGGTACTTTTGAACGATATAGCTTCAATAAGTTTTGGCAAAGGTATTATGTAAATAAATATGATGTTAAGATAGGCTAAGGTTACTTAGTTGGTCACTTGCCAAGTTTGGTTAATTTCCTAGACCTGAGATTAGCATAAAACAATACTATATGGACGGGTTTTCCACCTCTTTCTCGATTTTATACTTAAAAATTTATATCCTTTACTGGATTGATAGTAAATACTTAGGTACCTACGTATTAGTTCGATAAAAATGGCGGTTATATCTATAGGTATATTTAAGATATATTAGCTATCTATGTAGGTATCGTTAAATAAGGTTCTTTGTTCAAAAAATGTAGGATGCGTATATAAATACTAATCCTGTTATCAGTATATTTTGTCCTTTAACCTCTTGAGTACAATCCTTGACCATTTTCTAAGCCATGTGTAAAGTAAAGCCAATTCACGTGCGCTCACTCGCAGTAGACATTAATATAAAAACGTATTTTCTTTATTAATATAATTTAATGGAATCAGAGTCCTATAGCCTTAAAAATAAAGCATTTTATTATTTACAGTAATGGATATAAGTCCTTGAGTATGTTCATTTAAAATGTAGGTATACCATCATAATTTCCTGACATATTTTACATTGTTTTATCATATATGATTGCTTAGGTACTATGCTTCGACATATCTGATAACAAGGAAGCAGACCGGCTCCTTGCCAGAACAGGCCCACGTAGCTACGGACTTCTCATAAAATGTATTTTTGTTAGTGGCCAGTTCCAAAAATAATATAACCCATCATAATAATAAACAAGATACCAATAATTGTGTAGGTACGTCCCACTTAAGCATGAGAGAAATTTGGTCAGGTGTCAATCGTGAACATATGGTGCCAGGCGTTTTGAAAGTATTATACCATATAAATACATTGGAAGTAAAGGCCAAGCCTTATAAGGTAAGGTTTACTTATTCTGTTAAATCGCTGCCTTATGAGTCAGAGGCGGAGAATTAGTTTAACTTATTTTGCACTGGCAAGTAGAACATCTGTTTCTTCCTTTTATGAAACGAGTTTAGATATCAAATGCGTTTTTTTTGCTCATCATGTTCTATTTTTAAATTATTTAAAAAAAGAAATTGTGTCGGTATTCATTCCTATTGACAAATAAAAAAAGTTGTTGAAACTCTTTTTTGTTTTGCATATTAAAATATTGTTTTGATAAAAAACTTATTTATAAGCGATAACATAGATTTCCAATGAAATCATAATAGTCCTAGTTTGGCATTCATATCTAAATTAAAATAAAATTCTCCTAACAGGCATTGGTATTTTATCATCACATCTGTCAGATTAATTAGTCGTAATATAATATTTTATATAAGAACAAACAGCTGTTTGTCATCGGTTTCAATTCAACTCAGCTGTGATTTCACGCACAGCTTCGATAAAAATTGAGCTTGGGTAAAAAAATCCATTACAAATATAATATTTAGCCAATTCTTTAATTAAAAAAACATATCAAGTATGGCATGGACTAATAATTTGGAGTCGCCTAGGTAAAATAACTCTGGTTGTCACACAAAAATCATATTGTTAAAAGCCTTAAAGGCTCTCTAGTCATCATCAATCTAGATCATCAACAATATAATTACATTATAACGACGTTAAAAAGACTCTGAGAGAGGACGAAATTGTTATTCGTAAATAATAATGCTTTATGAATGAATAACATCACGCGCTAGAAAAAGTTTATAACGAAGTAGGTACCTACGTGCTAATATAATAAATTCATACAGAATTACAAAAAAAGATCAGATACAATTATTGCATTACGCAATTTTTATATTACCTCTATAAGATCACGTTTTAAAATTCTTTTTCGTTTATCATTTTTATTACATGTACTCCCAGACGACGGTTACGCAAGCGTTTCGAGGCGATACGAGGATATTCTTTATTTAAAACATATAACTGACTCACAGAATTCGTTTTAATAAGAACCAGTTTCGAAGTAAAAGCTACGTACTTCTTTCTCCTTGACCTCAATAGTGGACGCTTTCTTCGGGAAGAAAGGAGAAATGTATTGTTGTTCCGATGTAGAGTCTGTATTGATGTTTTTTTCTTCCTGTCATTAATAGGTACTGCATAGATAAAGACTTTGTTTTGAATTCTACCATAAAAAAGTTAACGGATGATAATCTCCTCTATTTCTGATATCTAATGCTGTATAGTTTAAGACTGCTTGCATTGTGGGTAAATAATAATGTGAAAATAATAGTTTATACTGTAACTTATGTTATAATTTTTGATACCTTTTATTACTAAGAATAAAATTGTTCATAAACTTCTGATCAAGCTACATAGCTAAGTAGTTTTTGGCATTTCAAAGTCCAATCCAGTAGGTATATGATGACTACTATGGCGTTGGGGTAAACCTATCTGCCTCAGACGCCAGTGGTTGCGGGTTCGATCCCCGCACGGAACCAGAAAAAAAAATGTTCCGTGTCTGGGTGTTTATCTATTTATGTATTTATATTCTAGGTTCCCCCCTAGTTCGCTATATGGTATCCCATAACACAAGCTATGCTTACTTTGGGGCCATGTAGTTGGTGTGATTGTCTGGGGATTTTATTTATTTATTTATTTATTAAGTTTGGTTGACATGTTACAAAATCACTAAAAATAAAAGAATAAAAAAAAAACCAATCCATCAAAATCTTTCTTTTTTAAATTGAAAATGTGAAATTGATGCTTTTAATTAATTAATTTGAACAATGGAAAATTAATTGAGTAAAGAAATATTTTTTGTAATTATTAAAACTATTATCTAAAGAAATTCATATAGAATATTCCAAAATTTATGAATGTAGAGTAGGCAAAAAAGACTTAAATTACCGACTTTGCAGAAGGAACTGGCTGTCGGTGTTAAGTCAGCTAAAACCTTTTGACTTAAAAGACACACTATTTATATACCTACCGAAGAAGTAAAGTTGTTGTCACTTTCTGTACATATTTTATGAAGTATCCCGTAAGTAATAAAAAAGTCACACTCTATTGGTTAGGTTTATCGAATATTTTTATACGAACTTCACAAGGCAAGTGCGGGAATCGAACCTGCGACTGGCGTCTGAGGCAGTCAGTGTTAGCTCGTATAAAAATATTCGGATTCCCTGTGATGTGGAGACCAGTGTAACATAACATGTATATTAGTGAGTTTATAACATGTTATGTTACACTGGACTCCACATCACAGGGAATCCTAGGGTGGAGTCCAGAGTTACTGCTTAATAATTTGCATTGTATAGCATCATATAATTAAGTATAAGATCTTTGTGAAAAATTGTGTATGTCCTGAAAGAAATATTTCATTTTATACATGTTTATTTGCATGGTTCTGGGTCTATTTTGTATAATATGTATGTATTCACGAAAAAATAGTATAACACAAGCTATGTGTTTACTTTAGAGCTAGATAGCGCTGTTTGAATGTATGTCCAACAATATTTAGATTTAAAGAGCAACGCCATTTTAGTAAGTAATTTTTAATTCACTAATGTGTTTAATTCTATCAACAAACAAGGGGTTCATTCATTAGGCTATCCGATGAGGTTGCGTGTCACATATCAACTGAATCATTCAACCTGATGCCTAGAGGTCATAAGTGCCATTAAAACCTACAAGTAAGACCCAACACAGTTACATCTATATAGAGGTCAATTTCCTTATACGGATCTCTGGGGACGTTCGTGTCGTATGATAGGGACATTATTGGCTATTTTCAATCCTCATAATCACGACTAGATAGAGGATTTTATATGATTTATATAAAATCTTAATTTTCAAAAGAACTGAATAGTATATACAAAATAACATACATACATAACGTTACGCCTGTATCCCTTATGGGGTAGGCAGAACACCAAAGGTTACAAGACCATCTGATGTCACGTTTGACAAAGGAGGTATTATAAAGATGGAGAGAGACTATACAATTAACAATCTGGACATTTATTGTCATGGCAGCGTTCATAGAGTGATTTTAATGTAAGTAAGCGGATTGAGATAGATTTAATTCAACTCTTAACCGTTGATATTCTTTGAGTTGATGATAAAAAAAAATTGGCATAGATTTAAGTTTCAATCTCTCCGGAGGATACATATGACGGGTTTACAAATGGAGTAACTCTAAATAAAACATGACCAATTCTGCTACGTCAGACATTACTCTGTCTTATATTTAGCAGTAGATTTTATTTGTTATATGGTTCTATTAGCCAGATTAATCCTAGAGGGTGCCTACTATCTACCATCGATAACTCGGATAAGACGCCTCTTTTAACACGCATGTAGGGAGCGGTAGGATTTTTTCAACTCTACCCTATTCTAGATATAAAGACATGACAAACTGACATTGACACAAAAATAAGCGCCGAAAGTTTTCGCTTTCGAATTTCGAACGAAACTGAAAACATGGATAAATGGATACCTTGATTCTTTTATAGTATGAAGTAAGATTTCATATTTTTTCAATATATTATAATATAATAGTAGGTAATAGTTCAATATATATAAGTTTGACAGAATACATTTGAAAATTACAAACAAGACATTAGAAGAAACCGTTTGAATACTATTGTTCGTCATTTATGCAAGCTTGGCTAACAGAGCATATACAGGGTGACTGGTGACAAATTTTAGATACTGAAAGAGAGCACTCTGTACCTAGTCGATTCTGATCATAATTATATAATAAAGTAGGTACGTAATTTTTCACCAGAATTCCCTTTAAATAAATAAAGACAAGGTGACAGACAAATACTACACTTTTCCCGACGCGTCGCCACAGACAACACGCACACAGTAGGTAGTGTTCCCGCCACACGCACACCACCACCCGCTAAGTAGTATCTATTGTATTACGCTTTTTAACCCCTCATATTATGGTTTAACACTTTATGAGATCGTAACCATCTATTTTATTTTTTAATTGTGACTATCGATGATAACTTTCTCTCTCATTAGATGTGAAAAATGCTACAGTTTTTGCCCCAAAATGAATGAATAAATAAACGAGTGAAGATGAATTTATCATATATAAAACTATATTAGACTATAAGTAAATATCAAAACGTGAATTTACTATAACGAACAGAAATTAGGTAATATTGCTCTTTTAATATATCTAACATTATTTTTCTAATGTTATAATAGGAGGCAAACATAACGTGACTTTAAAAAAGTAACCAGCATGTTTTCTGATTAGATCCATTCTTATTAGTTTTCATTCTTATTAGTAAAAAGTACAAAATAAATTTAATTGCTTTTTAATCATTGCACCCATTAAGGGCTAATTTATCATCAGTGGAAGTTGAATCTCAATTAAAGCTTGTTTGGGCGTTAAAACCTGACCAAAAAAGTGATGGTCTATGTTGTTCTCCTGGTTTCCGTGCCTCATGATAAATTGTAAAGAGATTTTGGTGTTACGAATTAACATTATTATTTGTGTTTTGTTTACTAAAGTGAGGCACGATTTATTTTTTTTCTGATATCTGCGGAAATAAGTATATATTTTGGTAATTTCTCCAAAATTATGAACGTAAAATTACAATAATTATTGTTTCCATCCCTTTCAATTTTCAAGCACTATTTGTAATGACACTTACAATATTTTTGTATGACTTTACATAAAATAGTTTATAATTTCTTGTCATTAGTTCAGTTCCTGAGATAAACAGGTGTGACAAAAAGCAGAACCAGGTTATATGTATATATGTATAAAAACTTATTTCGATATGGATGGAACTATCGCAACAATACAAGTCATATTAAAAGAGAAATAAATATTAAACAATGTATTTATGAAGGGCTCAACACATAACATTTACATTTAAGTTACCTACTACAAATAAATGATAACTTAAACATTGTGTTTGATATTGTATTTAAAACTACCTAAACTTTTAATTGTTTTATTTACAACCTAAGCAGACTAAACACAATTGTGCAGTAACGTCCATTGTATTCAATAATATTATATTATAATTTTTCGTAAGAGTATGGTCAAATCTATTGATATTGTAGAGCTGTAGCGAGGGTTTCCAATTCTTTTTTCCAGAAATAAAATATATTTGAGCCTGAAAAGAATATCAAACAGTTTAAATAAAACTACTGACCACTTCAGTCGCTCGTGACCACGGGGTCTGCAAAGACACCGAAACGTCGAGTTAAAATGTAAAATATAAATTATACGCGATTAATCCGGTTAAAAAGTAGTTTTATTTAAATTATGAATCGTGAAAACTTAAGACAATACAATATCAAACAGTATTTTATACATAAATAAATAGAATCCCCAGACAATCACAGCAACTACATGGCCCCAAAGTAAGCATAGATTGTGTTATGGGATACCATGTAGCGGACTAGGGGGGAGCCTAGAATATAAATACATAAATAGATAAACACCCAGACACGGAACATTTTGTTTTTCTTATTCCGTGCGGGAATCGAACCCGCAACCACTAGCGTCTGAGGCAGATATGTTTACCCCATCGCCAAAGTGGTCGTCGAAAAATAAACAGTATTAACACATATTTTTAGAGCTTCTTGCATGAATTATTATATAAAGTCTAGCATGTAAAGTAGTAGTA
Organism: Stenoptilia bipunctidactyla; assembly: GCA_944452665.1. Taxonomy (NCBI): domain Eukaryota; kingdom Metazoa; phylum Arthropoda; class Insecta; order Lepidoptera; family Pterophoridae; genus Stenoptilia; species Stenoptilia bipunctidactyla. The sequence continues at coordinate 16,957,838 of OX101730.1, forward strand.
AGTCGCTTTTAATGCTGAAAACAGTATTTTGTATACTTTATTTTTGTTCAACTGTAAACAGTACAATGTAGTGATAAACAGAATGGTTGGCAGGCAATCCTAGTTGTAGCATAATGATGATCCCTCCGGCCGGTTTCGGCCGTGGTGACCATTCGTACGCCCGAAAAGGGCCGATAACTATTATTCTGATATACCTACAACCTGTCTTTAATTGACTAGTTGATGATTTAAGCTGTATATCGTATAGCCCGCCTATCAGAACATGGCCAACTTAGTGATTTACGGCCTGTAACTCCTCGTCAACCAGACGAGAGACTCATAGCCCTGCAGTGGGCATGTTTCAAAAAGAGCTATGATGATGATGATATTGTATGAAATTTTCAAATGGTAGGTAATAAACGATCGGTGCATTGTGTATTATGTAGGGTCGCCTTATAATAGTCAATAATATTTTAATAGCAGATTAAGACTGATGAGTGGGTCATAATTAGGGATTTTTTTTTTACATATTTTTCATAAATTGAAATTTCGAAATTCTTCTAAGTGATAAAAATTTAAGTTTGATCTGTAGATTATGACTACACAGCAAATAATAAAAACGTTCTATCTAATTGGATGTAGTCATAAAATCTAAAATTTTACACAGAGAAGAATTTTGAAATTTTAATTCATGAAAAATATTTTTTTTTTTTTTCGAAATTCTGACCCATTCCTATTATCATTCCTAATCTGCTATTAAAATAAAATTGACTATTATAAGCAGACCCTGTACTTATACAAAATTGTGTAGACTTACGCCTTAAGCGTTAGATATAAAGACCATCCAATGCAAAATATTTAAAAAACGGTGATCGATCCGGATAGATTTCTTTAATATAGGTTATACTTTCAGTTTTATAGCACCATTCTTAGGGAAAGTAAGAAATTCCTGATCAAAAATTAAAACGCGGATAAAACTGCAAAAATTAGAACTGCATGTAAGTAAGTATAGCTAAATAAACTAGGTACCTACCTAATATCTAAACGCAATTAAACGTCGATTTATAGCTACTACTTAACTATCAACTCTTGCAATTAATTACAGGGACTGTCCAAAACTTTGTGAACCAGGATCCTCGAATTACTTATAAGTATGTGTGTTCGTATATACCTATACAGGTGTATGTGGTATGTATGTGGCCCTTGCTTTTTTCGGGTGGCGACTCAAAACAGGTTTTGACCCACGGTTCCGAACACCACTTATAGCTTTGGAATCGAGAACACATTTTACTTTAAGTTTAAATATTGTTATTCTTTCGATAGTAAGATTTGTATGGTTTAAATTAACTATTGTTCGAGATTAAACTGTATTAAGCTAGTGAAATAATGAACCGTAAAATATAATAAGTACATTGGATCTATTGTTGGAATGTGATGTCATTGCTAAACTAAGATTAACTTAGTATTCAAATTCATCGCAACGTTTTTTTCTAAACCTGTCGGTCTCATTTTGTTCTGATAACGTATAAAGACGAACGTGTAATTAATCTTTCGAATTTTATAAGTACCCGGACTGTACCTGTGGGTACCTATTTAGTTGTGGATACTGGCCGTAAAAATAATTAGAAAGAGATTACAAGGTTAACCTAACATATTTAGTTAAAACTTAAAACCCCAGACAAACTCTCAAAGGTAATCTTTGTTTCTTAAATAAATAAAACTGGCCAGCTGTCCAACAAGAAGGTTTTAACTTATATTATATAATGTAAATAGGTACTTAGCCGTTATTTCGTTTTCTGAACATTTTACACAAATCGTCACAGTTACTAAGCGGTTAGAATGTACTTAGTGTACTCAAGACATACTTACTGATATTTGCATAATAATGTATATGTTTGCAATACCTATGTATAAACGAGGTACTTATTCATAAATCAAAACCATTCTCAAGTTGAACGCTTATCTCTATGTTACTTCAACTAACACATGCATTGGAGAATATACTTATTAACGTGGCTTTTATAGGTATAAAGGTAAGTTAAAAACAAACCGATAAACGTTATAGTTAATTTAAATCAGATGTATTAAACGCCAGATGTTTACGATGTTGTAAACGAGACAAAATATAGGTCAAAGGGAGGAGACCTTGTAACAGTTCTGGACCTCAGCTTCCCTAATCAATAGTTGCTCAATCGTTAACTACATAGCTAAATACCACTCCCGAACTGGCTAGTGAGGTCATCCAAAGTTACTCGAATAACCCGGCAAAATAATGATGACAAAAAATGCAACTTACTTTTCTTTGAGCTTCGGCCGCGAATCCTGATTTTGCTGCTCTGTTGTTTGCCATATTGAAGAGGTGAAGTTAAACTATTTTTGTTAGGTAAATTATGAAATCACAGGCACGTTTTTTTTAAATCACAGAGTTATTGGTCTGTTTGTCACACCGGCGGAATGTACGAGCGGGGTCTGATGAATGACATCACGATTCACGCTGCGCGCCGCGCTCACCCAGTACGTGAACCTGCGAGTAAATAAGGTCGTTTTGATATCGATAAACTTTTTATCGATGGATTTTTTAAATAATTTAAGTTGGGAATGTAATTTTGGTATCTTACGCATTATATTGTGATAGTAACGCAATTAAATAAAGTGTCGGTACATTACAGCAAATCGTTCCTTATACTATTTATAGATAAATATGATATTATCTATAGATAGCCTCAAGTTGAGGCAGTGAGCAGGAAGATTTTTGCCATCAACAGCTCCCTTAAACGCTTGCGCAATCTTTTGCCTATATCAACCAAAATTTCTTTAGCACATTCTCTATTCCTCTCCGTTCTCGATTATGCTGATGTCAGCTATCTTGACCTAACAGAAGAACTTTTAAATAAACTTGAGCGACTCCAAAATCTTTGTAGGTATACGTTTCATATTCGGCTTACGTAAATATGATCATAAGTGGCTCCCAATTCGCCTTCGCCGGGATACTCATATTCTTTCTTTACTGTACCGCGTGTTGTTTAATTCTGTGGTTCCGAGCTATCTTGGAGACCTATTTTGTTTCCGACATGAAAATCACAAGGGACAATTACTGTCCACAGAAAATTTGATGCTGAGCACTCCAATACATAAATCGCACTGCTTTAATCAATCCTTTTCTGTGAGAGCAGTGTCCTAGTGGAACAAACTACCATACGAAGTAAAATCAGCCCCAAATTCATTTAAATTTAAATTGAAAAAAGATTACCTCTCTTTGCTCGAACATTAGAAGAAGTATTCTTATATGTGTTTTATTATTAGCTTGTAGGATCAAGATTTGTATTTAAACTTAGGTATTTATTTATGTATATATTTTTATCTTATTTAAGAAATTATTCTTCAAAACTTTTGTAAAAAAAGTGACTGAATTTGCCTATCTGAGCTTCGATAAACATGTTTTGAAAACCGTACGCTTCCACATATTAAGACCAAAAATGGTATAATACCTACTTACCATGTCGATACTATCTTAATGAAACAGTGTATAATATTAAAACTGACGGGCGTTTTCTGGATTGATAGGCAATTTAAAAAATTAAAATGATCGTAATAAAATGACCCAACACTGTTATGTTTTTTTTTTTATTTATTTGATTTATAAATAATAATCAATAAATAAATATTTATGACACTCACACAACATTATCTAGCCCAAATGAAGTTTCTTAAAGAACTTTTGTTATGGATACTAGTTAACTGATATACTTAAGAAATATATAAACATACATCTATACATATAATAAAATGGTAGGAAAGTCAAAACTGTACATTGAATATTTTTTTAAAAGAATACTTGGGGTATGATCTACAATCGAAACAGAAACAAAAAATATAGTTTTTAGAATTTTTGTCTGTTTGTCTGTTTGTCTTTCCGGGATAAACTCAAAAAGTACTGCATGGATTTACTTCAAATTTGGCATGAAGATAGTTAAGAAGTCGGGTCAACATATAGGCTACATATTATCACGCTAGCAGTGTTATAATCGTAGGTGCGTTTGGTGCTGCATAGCGTTCACGCAGACGACGTCGCGGGCAGCAGCTAGTATTAAATAAATACATATTTTTTATTAGAAAATAAACTTAAATAAACATATAAACGTCCATGACTTGACGTCTAATATCTGTGTTCATCACACAAATATCCGTCGCCACCGGGACTCGAACCCAGGACCTCTGGCATAGAAGGCAATGTATGTTACCTTTACAACAGACGGTCGTAATTTGAATGTTTCTGTCCACGACAGTACTGAGTAAAATTATTTATTATGTTTATTTGCAATTAAATACCAATACAAAACTTTGAAAATATAACAAGAACAATCATGTCTAAGTGAAATCAATTTGAGAATTTCAGTAATATAAACAAGACAAAAAAGCCTGGAAATTACATATCCTTAAATCTCATTACTTGTCATCTTTTTGCGTCACCTGTCAATCCTAATGCTCAGTATTAAAATTAACGTCCTGATTAATTTTGTTTAACCTTTTTATGAGTTTTCACCACTCAATAGATGGTTTTAGAATTTTAAAAAGACTCAGTTATTTAAGAATAATTCAAGCATTACTAAATGCAAAGACTTAAAAATATTAAATATTGCTATTAAAATTGCTATGAATAAACAAAATTATATTATTTGAAGACGCTTTTAATAAAATGACATGAATCTCTTGTCGAACTAACATAATAAAATATTATAAGGTATACTGTGCAATAATTTGAAGTCTTAAGACTAATGATTTATTTCCTCCAGGCAACCACATTTGACAGTTATTATCATGGAGTTTTTGCAAAAAGGCATTGTTCCTAAATAATAATGAAGCAAAATCAATAAAAAATAGAAAATTGTTAAACAATAATAAATGTCTTCATGTATTTAAGATATATTCTTATCTACTACAAAAATAAATGTCAACTAAAATACAAATATAAAAATCTACATAACGATTTCATACAATCAAATACCAACACACTTAACACACAAGACAAAACTATCGACAATTTCATTCAACACTAAAATCACTTAAAAGGCTTGAAACGTAAAACGAAGACCAAGTATGGAATACAATATGCGAGAGCAGGCGCGCAATATCGGATGTCCTCTTTTCTCTCTTGCTCCAATGTTGACAAAAATGGCAGGCTCACCGTGTAGGTAAAGAAAGTTACTAAACCAAGTCTACGTTTAAAGAGGTTTTAAGACAACAAATGCTGATAAGCATGTTTTGTTTGTGAGCTAGGAATAATTCAATACAATAATGAGTGAGGTACGTTACATGTTGATTGGAGAATTTATGCCAGGTAACTTTTTTCCTAAATTACTCAAAGTCGCTTAACTTTTTTTTGACTTGTCCTTAAAAATCTACAATCTTAACCTTAAATCTTTAAACTTTTTGAAAATTTTAAAACAACAAAAGCAGCATATTTTATGCGTGAAATAGTTTAATAATAGTATAATAATAATAAGGCAGAGTTGGTTATATTGATGTATTTTAGATAATTTTGTTGACTTCTCCTACAAAAACAAACAACATTAAGTATCTAAAAAATCTTGTAAGTCGAATTAAGTAGGTAGACACACAAAATTAACGTGTTTTTAACACACTCTTGATATTTCAGCATTATTATGTAAGAAAAGGTAAGTATATAGGTAGCTTATCTTCGAGATAAATTCGACACCGTGAACACCCTACTTAATTCGGTACTTAATTCGAATTGGTAATTACTTTATAACGAAGTATAATTTTATAATTATTTGCATTATTTAATAAATGATACTTCGAATATAGTATCACAGCGTAAACTTTTCATCCAAATAAATTGAAGCAGGTACCTGCTTATTTAAATCAGAGGATTTCTTAGAGGATTTACTTTGTCACAGTCCCGTACATAAAAACAAAGATTTTACCATCCTTTAAATTAAAATGAAAGGAACTGTACAAAACCAATTGCAAAACGTATTCAGCCTGGTTATGTTTAGAAGAACTGTCAGTACTAATTGAAACTATAGTCAGATTTAAAAAGACGGTTTCGTCAAATGCGAAAACTGGGATCTGAACCCATGACCCGTCGTGCTTCAGGCTGACTTGCAAGCAACCATTGCGCCATCGCATCGTCAAGAATGGTGAAACAGTTCACGTAACATAATTGACTGTCCCATAATTTTACTTCCAGGTAATTGGTTATGGAATGGAAAATGGATAATCGTATTTTTGAATGCCTACGAAAATATAACTTGTATCTAGTATTTGGTCTGGTATAACTTGAAATGAAATGTAAATGTGATAAGGTTTAGTAATTTTGGTGCAACTTGAAAAGAAACTAAACGAGAGCAGTTAAGAACTATTTATCCGTCTAATCTAAATTTTTTAAATAACCATACTTGCTATGTATTATCCTATACGTGTATTTATTTAAAAATCGTGTAATAAATAATATTATCAATACAAAAATATCGCTTTTTTAATAAAGCGGCATCTGTTAGATAGAACGGTTACTTTTTAGTGTAATGTTGAAACAGCGTGGCGTGTGATAGTTCTAAGCGGAATTACTAGGTGGCGCTGAAGAAAATTTCTCAAAAGCAGCATTTATTTTTTAGCGATTATTATTTATTACTAATTGCCTCTGCGCTATTCTGTAGGCATTAAATCGCAAGGTAAAATAATGTTTTTTTTTTTATTTGCAGTATCCTAGTTCCATCTATAATCCAAAAAAAAAAACAATATAAAACCCACACCATACCTATGACTAAGGCCTGTTTTTTTAATCGTCGTCGTATAAGTAAGAGTAATCTGACGAATAATATCATTCGTGGGCATAAATTTAATTTAACGATTTTTATAAATGTATGCCAATAACATAGAATGACAATAAAATTGAGACCGGCTTGAAGCTGTCGAGTAATACCCACTTTATTCATTAGATAACTTTTATCTGACCATTGAAAAATCGGGCCTTAAAAAATTTTTATATCAACGCTCGGTCTAGAAAAAGACCTTCACTGTATTTTGTGACAAATAGGACACACATAAATAATAATAGAAGAGAAATCGCAAGTTTTTCATTATTCTTGGAGAAATTAAAAAGACTAGCGACCTAGATAGAAACAGCCATTTCCACATAGGAAATACGCCTGTCTGTACGCGTGGCTTAGCTACGGCTTTATGTTGTGGAGGCATAGTATTGTTTATAAAAGTTAGGTACATACGTATTTCAAGAAAAAAACGAACAAGGAAAAGAGAAAAATATGGTTCATTTTCAACCGACTTCCAAAAAAGAGGAGGTTCTCAATTCGTCTGTATGTTTCTTTTTGTGTCTTTGTTACACGATATTTCGTACAATTATGAATCGATTTTGAAAATTCTTTTTCATATAATGGTCCCATATAAATTTCATCGAAATCGGTTGAGTAAGTACCTACTTCATTGAAAATTTCAAAACTTTGAAAAAATATGAATGTTTACGTGGATGACATTATAAGTCAGCTAAAATTTTGTCGTGAAGTCGGTTTTTTAATGATCTGCATTCGTTGATTATTTGTATATAAAAAACCAAGGGAAAACAAAAACTAATGTATGTATACAATGTATGTATGTATGTATAAAGAGGAAACCTTTGTATTTTTGTATTGAATAGGCTCCAAAACTACTGGAACGATTTCAAAATTTCTTTTACCATTACTTAGAGGGATTCTTCCGAATCCGTATAGGCTACTTTTTATCTCGAAAATCCCGCGGGAATCGAAATTGCGCGGGTAAAACCGCGCGCAACAGCTAGTCATGATATATATCTATTATTAGTTATATCTATTTGTTAATGTTAGACGTATGCAACCAATATTCAGAATTCTACGAAAATAAATAAAAGAGAAAACATCCAAAATATTTTTTGAGTAGGGTGGAGTACTTTGAGAACATTTTAATATTGTCATATATATATATAGGTATATATATATAGGTATAATATAGGTATATATAGAATGAAACCTTATTAAAAATATTATATTTTTCATGAAGTAGTCTGGGAACTCTTTTTGGAGTACTTTTGAAAAAGCCCTATGCGGCTTTGGTGGAAATAATAATTATAATAAGTCTCTCAAAGTCCAATGCCAACGCCCGAGCATCACCATCTTGCCTCGTGAGAGACGGGCAACGTGTTCAGCTAATATCTAACACGGCTGATGGGGTTCTGGCACAACAATGATGATGGCGCAAAACAATAATTCATGTATAGGCAGTATAGGGGCCGCAGGGGCGCGTCTGGTGCTGGCGCTAGGCGCGGCAGCATGCAATCCGCCAGCGCACAGAGACTGAGGCGACCACCAGCCCAGTCCTCACAACCATCATCGCCTTCAGGGAGCTTGGCACCGGCAGGGGCACCTGAAGGATAGCGCATGAGATTGACGCACACTCTAAACGCCAACCTAATCCGTGCATATTACGGAGCTAGAGAGACAGAAACAGGCAGAACGGGGTATCGAGCACGCATGCACCGCGCTTTCATGCTGATGGAGTGGAGCCTGATTTAACCGTCGCCGAACAAAATCTAGCGGATAGAGCTCGGTGTATTATACGTTCCAACATCTTCGCTCCCACTGAGCTCAAACAACTGAGACGCGAAGCTTCTCAAAGGAGTTCACTCAAGCGGTGTTTGTTTAGAGGTTTTATCGGTGCCCTAGTAAATAAAAATTAAAATGATATATCAAAGAGAAATTCGCCATCTATAGCTACGCGCAATAAACCGTAGGTACGTGTCTTCTAGTGGCCATACAGAGCTAGTTTTTGATCACTGGCCAATATTTTTACATAGTTGGTATCATTATATTATACAAAAATATTATGTATTTTTTTACAAGGAAATTAATATATTCGCGAACATATTAAGTAAAGCATGGTTACTCTAAATTATGAATGAATACCATTTAAGAAATGACGACTACGCGCTACTACAAAATATCGTATAGTACTACGTCTTAGTATTAAAAAACCTAATCAATGAAATGCCGCGTCGTAGTATCGTATCGGGGGTTTAGGGTGTTCATCAACAGCGCCTATTTGTCTTTTTTTCTACTGAGCGATACTAAGATAAATATGCAGGTACGTTTTCTATGGTCTAATACTAACCGACAAACCACTCTGTCCACCTGGGTGGATAGTTGAGAATTTTTATTCATAACCGACAACCTGGTTGGTTAGTTGTTTGATTTTTTTCTTAACTGAGTAACTGGTAGGTTGTTCGGCATATATTTTTCTTGACGGACTACCTGAGTGGTCAGTTAGTGTATATTTCCTTCACTGACTACCTGGTTGGTTATCTTTTTTCTCAACCCCTTGAACCCATTTACTTAGAAATTATTGAAAACTTACAAAATAACCTTTAAATTTTACTCAAAAAAAATAATAATTTGAATATAGAAAAATAATGTTTCAAACTAAAACCCTACTATGTACTTAAACGCGTTCTGAATAGTACAAAACTACGTCATACTGATATAGACATGTCGAAAGGATAGCCGTGATTGTAATATTTTGAGTATTTATTTTATTTATTTATTTATTTACACTTCAGTTTATAAAGGTACAGTAAAAGAAAAAAGAACACTTACATTAAACATAAAAACTTGGCGGTCTTATCGCTGAGTAGCGATTTCTACCAGACAACCATGTAGTGTCTGGTAGAAATCGCTATTTTGAAAAAAATATTTAAAACTGGAACTCGATGAGTAGTCGAGTTTCAGTTTTAAATATTTTTTTCACTTAATTTTTGAGTAATAGCATTTTTGATTAACAGACCTATTTGAACTATGCTAACAAAACTCTTTCATTTGTTTCCCCACACCAAACCGTCAAGAATTTTATTTTTACCACTTTAGTGTAAGCCCCTAGAGGGCGCTTTAGTCAACTCAACGTTGCGTTATGTAGAATATAAGCAGTGGGCAATAAAGAGGCTTCCAACGGCACTTATTTGTTCAATTATGATAACTAGTTTAGGAGTTATGAGGGAAAAAATGAAAATACAAACTCGGATACATACAGGTCCAAAATCATAACCCTCCTTTTTACTTCACCATAGTCGGGTAAAAATGGCCGGGCATAACATGTATTTTATACATATAATACTGATTAATATTTTATTAAGTTTCTGATTAATTTTAATTTTTACATACCTGTCCAGTATCATTATCATCATCATCATCTCAGCCCGCGCTAGTCCACACCTGTCCAGTATGTCGGACTATAAATTTTGGTATCCACCTGGAGTAGCCATGTATGTAAGATACGCCGTTGGATAGGTCTTAGTAACCTCAATCAAAGTTACTATGGCGCCAAGTTCCGATCGTTAGTCCGTTCAGAGTTATGCGGTCCTAAAAGTCGGACTATATTTTTTATACACCTCCAATAGCCATGTAAGATACGCCGTTGGATAGGTCTTAGTAACCTGAATCAAAGTTACTATTGCGCGAAGTTCCAATCATTAGTCCGTTCAGAGTCAAAATAGCAGACGGGTCACCTATAGCATAGATAGTAAGCGACACCGCCGCCGCTTTAATTATGTGTTACACACCTGAATTAAAGTGTTTTTTTTTTTATTATTTTATCTTCGGAGATTTCGATAAATTTTATAAGGTTGGTTATCAGCTTGGACTGAGAATCAAGACAGGCACCATACCAATTCTTGTTCTAGAAGATCAACCCTTTTCAACGATATTTCACTGCTCTCATACAGAGTTATGCGCCGTCCTTTGGCTGGTGACTAAAAAATAACCCTGTATACAATGTCAGAAAAATAAACAATAAGTAGAGTGCAGTGTATTATGGACTTAAAAAGAACTTTGGTATACAATAAAAAATCTTAACAAACCTCTTTTTGCTTTAAAGGAACTGCTTTATGGTACACCAATTATTTTTCATCAAAAACGTCATCTTCTCGTCAATCGTTTGACAAGGCTCACTCAAAGTACACATGAGAAGACACATTTGAAGACCAAAATTTAAAGTTTATTCATATTTTCAGTAAAACCATAATGATTTCTCTATGAAGATCGAATTAAAAAAATCAATATAACAAAAAAAGGACAAAAAAATTGTAAAGGAATGTCAGCGTAAACGATTCCGGGATATAACGATTGATGTTTAGGTAGTTAGGGGAGACTAGAAGAAGATGGAACGTGGGAGAAGGAGTAGAAGAAGAAATGGAAGATGCTGTCCAAGCATATGTCCTCTCACAACCCAGATCTTAGCCCAGCGGGAATCAAATACTAGGTGTTCTTTCCTGGGTTCAATATTTAGCATTCTCCTTATGACATCACTAATGGCAGTTATATATCTTTTGCTGGAACAGCACTGTATCACTTGTGGTGCTAAATGCAGTATGAACAATATCACTAAGCATATTGAAGACATAGCGGTGAGCTATATTTACTAATATTTTAGAAAGGAAAATTAGATTCTTTGTTTGTAACTTATTGATATATCTATTAGACCTTTAAAAAAAAGTTTTAGCTGTGAGTACGAAGTTTTAGCTGTGAGTACGCCCATTTTCACTTGATGGTTAGTGCAGATGAGGCAAAAGATGGAACTGTCTCCTTGCTGGTGTGCATCACCGCTAGTGCGGTGATATTTAGCGACTCACTTTATATGAAGAGTGGTCGATAGCCATGCGTATCCGAAAGTCACTCGGCTTAGTTGCCATTTACGACGTGTTTATCCAGGAGTGGTGGTAGGTCTATTCTATGCTAACCCTATCAGCAAGTTGCATATGAGTTGCTTACTTTATATTATATCAAGAAATTACTAGTTGATTCGGAGTTCAGAAGGTGAAACCGCACTTTGACTGTAAGGACGAAGGTATTTGGGAGAGAAATGATACCACAGGCTGCTCGAATAATACTCTCTGTATTCTATAATAACACACGATTATATAGAGTTTACATTATACGCATACATATACACTACACCTCCCAAGGTGGTGTAAAAATAAAATAAAATTACAATTTTGTTTTATTTTACTTAACTACATAATTAACACACTTAAATACTAAACTATTACAGTACGACACTGTAATGAAAAATTGGTACATAGATACAAAAAATATTTGCAAACAATTAGAATCAAAATTTTTATAAAAATAATTATTTATTGATTGTACAATTTAGTCCTATTCTTGTGAATTACATCAACTTTTCCATTCTTTAATATTTTAACATTTGGTGACTCATCAGAAATAACTTTGTATGGTCCAGTATAAACATCATCTAATTTATTACTCATATTATTTTTAACTAAAATTAAATCATTAGTATGGTAAGTTGTTGGATTTACATTTTTATCATAACGTTCCTTTTGCTCTAATTTACTATTGAGTAGGTTGTCTCGTGCCTCTTTTAATGACTTCTGTAGTCTAAATTTTAACTCAAAAGGATAATAATCATAATTATATAGGGGATCAATATTCACATTTGTTAAATTACTAGGTAAACAGCACCTTTTACCAAAAACTAACTCGTAAGGAGTATATTTAATGGAAGAGTGAACCGAGGTATTATAGCTAAAAGACCAAAATGGGAGCCATGTACTCCATGTCTCAGGATGATTGTCTGTCTGAATACGGAGATAAGAATTTAAATTTTTATGAGTGTTTTCTAACGCACCTATACTCTGATGATGATAAGCAGTGGAGCTTAGTTGTTTTATATTTAAAAGATTACATACCTCCTTGAATGTCGATGAGAGAAACTCTGTTCCCCGATCCGTCGCTATCACCTTCGGTACTCCATACCTTAATATAAAATTATTAACTAATGCCTTCGCTACTTCTTCAGTTTTCTTAGTAACTAAAGGATATGCCTCAATGTATTTAGTAAGTTCACATTGTAACGTGAGAATATAGCTATAATTATAATTATCTCTGTCTAGAGGTCCTACCAAATCAATATAAATCTTCTCAAACGCACTATGTGCTGTAGAAGTTATTTCCATTGGTTGTTTAATATTATGTGTAGGATATTTTTGTTTTTGACACTTATCGCATCGCTTGACAAATTCTTTAATATCATTTTCTAACCCTGTCCAGTAATAGTATTTTTTAATATTGTTGAACATTCGTCTCACACCCGCGTGGCCACTCGTAGGTAAGAGATGAAAATCGTTCAAAATTACTCGTTTATCGTCTTTATTTTCTATTCGATGTACATCTTTTACTATATTTAATCGGGGACCGGTCCATTTATCTATCTTATCTATCTCTTTTAATAGCTTATCTGTAAAAATATTATTTTTATTACTTTTTATTAAATATATTTCAGTAATATTTATACTTTTGCAAAAGTCTTGTAACTCTCTCACAAATTCGACTCGCGACCTTTGCGATGAAGAAGATACATATTTAACACAAATAGTCCTTTCATTAGGAACGTATACAAAAGTCTTACTTTCTTTACTTATTACTCCATTTTTCCTATATTTTTCTAGTTTGCACGTGTCTATAAAACGTAATTCTACCGATTCGTTCGTAGTTATACGAGAGACGTTTGGTTGATCAGACCAAACTGTAGAAGTACTACTCGTATCATTATTGGAAGTATTATTATTAGAATTATTTTCAGTCAAGTTTCTTGCCTGAGCTCTAGTCATAACCGAGACACACAATTCATGCATGTGTTTTAAATCATCAGATGTTATGGAAATTCGAGACAATGCGTCTGCAGCCGCATTTTCCGAACCCTTCACATGTTCTATAGTGAAATCATATTCCTCCAATAAAAGTCTAAATTTAAATAATCTACTTGATGGGTCTTTCATGTTAAATAAAGACACTAAGGGTCTATGATCTGTTAAAATTTTGAAATGTTTTCCATATAAATATGGCCGAAAATGTTTAATTGCCCATACTATAGCTAGCAATTCCTTATCGATCGTTGGATAATTTATTTCTGCTTTATTAAGAGTCCTACTAGTAAAACATACTGGCCTACCATTTTTATTCCCTAAAATTGCACCGATTGCATAATTGGAAGCATCCGTCTGAACAATGAACTCATTTTGTTCAGAAAAATCTGGATATTCTAAAATAGGTGGAGATAATATTTTTTCTTTTAGTTTTCTAAATGAAGATTGACATGCTTCATCCCATTTAAAAGAAACATTTTTACGACATAATTTATTAAGTGGGTAAGCTAACTCCGCAAAGTTTGGTATAAATTTTCTATAAAAGTTAACAAAGGCTACAAATCTCCTAGTTTCATCTACATTTGTCGGACACGGATAATTTTCTACTACTTTTATTTTATCCGGGTCAGGTAAAACTCCGTCACCAGATACTACATGCCCTAAATAAAGCAATTGCTTCTTTAAGAAATTACATTTTTGAGGATTGAGTTTTAAATTGACTTTTCGTAACCGCTCAAACACGTCTTGCAGATTTTTATTATGCAAGGTTAAATTTCTTCCAAAAACCACGAGATCATCCAAATAAATTAGGCATTTCTCATAAGTTAAACCAGTCATAGCCATAGTTATCATTCTAGAAAAAGATCCTGGACTCGTTTTTAAACCCATTGGCATTCGAGTCATCTGATATTGTCCTGAACAAAAAGCAGTGTACTTCCGGCTATTTTGTTCAAGCTCAATATTGTAGTAACCTTGATACATATCTAAATGCGAAAAATAAATTGAACCTGCGAGCGAATCTAGTACTTCAGAAATATTAGGAAGTGGAAACTTATCGTCTTCGATACAATTATTTAATTTACGGTAATCAATAACTAGCCGCCACTTTTTCTGTCCTGTTCCATCAGTCTTTTTCGGAACTAGTAACACGGGGCTAGACCATTCACTACGACAAGTTTCTATGACTCCTTCAGTCAACATTTTATCAATTTGCTGCTTAATCTCTCCCTTTTGAGAATGTGGCAAACGATAGGGCTTAGTAAAGACAGAAGAAACATTTGGTTTCAAAGTTATTGAATGTTTATAAATACTAGTGGTAGACAGTCTGTCTCCTGGCAAATAAAAAATGTCCGAGTACTTAGCGCACAAGTTCTCAATAGATATTTGTTCTTCCTTATTGAGATGTTTTAAATTCAAAACTGAAAATAATTGTTTCACTCGACTTGCATCACTTCCTGACTTATCAAAATTACAAATATTATAGTTACTCAATTTTTCTATATATGGATTAATGTTAGCTAATGTACAAGACTTATCCGTAGTATTTAGTATTTTAATCGGGATTGAACCGTTTATTGGCTTTGCTATACAACTAGCCAAAAATACACCCTCACTAATTTCCTTGGAATGTACTACACATTCGTCAGTAAAATCTGTCTTGAAATAATGTATAGATTCACATCTCGGTGAAAGTTCAATTGAATTATCATATTTAAGTAAAGGTAAAACTAATTTAAAATTATTTTGAATCACTAACGTAAAAGTATCGTTACTGAAATCTAATATGGATCTATGTTTTTTAATAAGATCTTGACCGATGATGCCATTTGCCCTACATGGCAGAGAATTAAAAACATAAAACTTGTTACATTTAAGGTGATGATCACCCGAAGTCAACGTTAAATAAACATGTCCTATTGCGTGGACTTTGCCACCAATTCCATTTATAATTATGTCCTCCGTTTGTACTGGAATGTTTTGTTCTAAAATATATTCATATTTCAACGCCGAAATGGTAGCGCCGGTGTCAACTAACCAAGTACATGGTTTGTTATTTGACGTCAACTTAATATAATAATTCGTATCAGTAGCTAAAATAATCTTATTATTCACGAAAAAACTGATTTATAGTCTCATTATTTTCCGATCCCGTTACAACATGAACCGAATGATTTTGGCTTATCCCTTGGTTACCGCGATTTCTGTAATAAGGTTTACCTTTACCACGTGATGATCCTCGACCACGATACTGCGTGGCTCCGTAGCTCTGCTGCTGCGCCTGCGCACCCCCACGATGGTTGTGATATCCGCGACGAGCACTGGAATCATTTTTACGATCTCTATTAAAATATGACCTATTATAATAGTTATTCCGAGAACCACGATAATTTTTTTGTCTCCCTCTCGGAGAATACATACCTAGGATCTCACCAGCACCGGAAGATGTACCAGCCGTGGATGTCTCCTCATCCTTCGCTCCTTGTATCGCGTCCTTCATCGTCTCGTAATTCCTAGCTGCAATGATAGTCGAAAGACGCCGGTTTCGCAAGCCATCGGAAAATCTTTTAATAACCAACTTTTCATTTAAAGGTTTAATTATTTTATATGTCTCTAAATTTCCTTTGGCTTGAGACACCGTAAGATCCATAAAAAGTTCCGAAAGCCGATTACCGTAATCCTCAATAGACAACTCATTTTGTTTTATTTGCTGTATTTTATTTTGAATCGCAGTAGGTGACTTCTGAGGCAATAGAACACTTCGCATATCTGTAATTAAGTCCTCAACCTTCGCATATTCTGATTTTAATTGCAATTTGGCATGCTGAGACAACCTGCTCTTTAATACAAACTGAATTAAATTCTTTTTACATTTATCACTATCTAATAACGAGCTATAATATTCTATGTTGTCAATTAACTGTTTACAGGCACATTCATTGTCAGATGTTAGCATAGGTAATAAACTAAGAGCTACTTTCAAATCAAAGAACTCCATCTTTTTATCCTGATTGCTACTACTACTATTACAATCCATCGAACACAACTCTACAATTCGATTATACAATGACACAAAATCCACACAAAATTTGTCAATTAATATCTTTTCATTCTGACCAACTTTACCTTTCTTTATATCATCTGATATTACTTGTATTAAATTAGTATATATTTCAAACACTTCTTTCGCTTCAGACAACTTTTTCTCTAATATAGAACCTTGTCTACGGCCAGGACCAATTTTTATTAAATACGTTCTAATAGCTTTAAGTTCCTCGTATAAAGGGTTTAAGGAATATGCCATAACTTACCATCATTATCACTAAACATATCATTATTTAGTACATATAGGAATAGAGTAGAAAAATACAATTACATAATGCACTTAAAGTTATAAAGTTCAAAGTCCATTGTACGCGCAAGTATTTTACCGAATATTTAACCTATTAGCCGACTTATTTTTTAACCGAACGGAATTCCACTCATCACTTTTATTAATTATATTCACTTTTTTTTTTTTCACTCTCACCAGGGTCGTAGATTGTAGTCGTCGTGGATATGCAGGGAACCGCTATCTTTGTTTTCCTTGTCATACCATCTCAACCTTGCCCGGTTTCGGTAGCACGTGTACTCCCCTTACAGGAGCATCGTCAATCCGCCTCGTCATCGACCTCCGAAATACTGCACTCCTATAAATCTCCTGGTTTATCCAGCGTACATGGCAACGTCGATACATCCGCATAACAAAATACAGAACGCCGATCCCCAGCACCAGCACCACTATAGCCAGCAGAATAGTAATTGTAGATACATGGAATTTCACCTCGTCTAGACGTGCGTTATTAGAACCGCCAGCTGCATTTTGTACCACCACGGTCTCCTCTTTAGTTTGTGAACCACCCATTGTAGAAAATAATGCTGACGAACTTTTGCACAGAGAAACGAACAAGACCTATTTCAATGGTTAGCGCGACTCGAGCTACTAAAATATTCATTTTTAAAACTTGCTCATGAAAGTCCAATCGAATGACGGGCCATATACGGCATAGAGGTGTCGGTAACGCGAGTAACGCGATCACTTAGGTACGCCCGCCATCGCCCGTAGGCAGGGTCGCCATGTAAGGACGAAGGTATTTGGGAGAGAAATGATACCACAGGCTGCTCGAATAATACTCTCTGTATTCTATAATAACACACGATTATATAGAGTTTACATTATACGCATACATATACACTACAGACGACCGGCTGGTGTAGCGGTAACATAAATTGCCTTCTATGCCAGAGGTTCTGGGTTCGAATCCCGGCGGCGGCGGATATTTGTGTGATGAACACAGATATTAGTCGTCAAGTCATGGATGTTTATATGTTTATTTAAGTTTATTCTAATAAAAAATATGTATTTATTCAATATGTATCTTTATATATTTCTTAAGTATATCAGTTATCTAGTATCCATAACACAAGTTCTTTAAGAAACTTAATTTGGGCTAGATAATGTTGTGTGAGTGTGAGAAATATTTATTTATTTATATTATTTACTGCTAGTTTTCTTTATTATTTATATTCTATTTATCACGTTAACGGGCGCTAACTGTGGGCCTTATAAACAAGCTCAAAGTCGCTCAGTGAGCGATGAAGAGTGCTATGCTCGGAGTTTCTTTGCGGGTTCGAATAATAATACTTTTTGCCAAAGAATATGTGATTCAAAAGTGCATACTTTCCAAGATATCATCAATCTTAATATAATGAGTTCATAAATTATCACGCTTGTTAAATCTCTTTAACATTCATTCAATAGACGCGTATCACTGAAGCCATACAATAAACAACAAAAATATTTTAAACGTTGAGGAACGTTGCATACATTGTAGGTATAACACCGTTGCGAACTTTACATGTACATACATAGCGATAAAAAAGGGATAGAAAATTCCACGTTGTCATACGTAGAGGTGTTTTACATAAGATGTTTTGACTTAATTGAATTATTTTGTATCAAAAATTGAAAAATTATTCACATGTTATTTGATTCTATTACTTGGTCCCATTAAAACCCTAGAGTTATGGGAAATCAACAGGAATACCTTTGTATATTGATCAACTATATTTTTTAAATAACATACAAATATTATTATATATATAGTGTATAAAAATAAAATGTTTCATTTCAGAAAAACCTGACCTTTATTCAAGACGAGTACTGTACCCTTGAACAAAAAATTTCGAAGGTTTCTCAACAACTACCTAAAGTGGAAGGACATGTAGGAATATTAGAGGAGTTGGCAAACACATTGCGGTCAAGTCGGGCAGAATTTTATTCAAGAATAGATTCTGTTCGTGAAAAGAATGCAAAAGATTTGTACCAAGTGAATACTTCAAAAGTTACCGAACCAAATATAACGAAACCTCCAAAATTACCGAGAAATGAAATGAAAGCAAGTGGTGACGCTGAATGACTAGGGAAACAGAAATGCTTATTTAAAAAAAGACGCTGCTGTTTTGGAATTTTTTGATTTACTCCCGTTATTGTACAACATGTTTGACGAATTAATTTTGTAAGCAAATTGTGATTATGATTGTGTAAAATAATAAAAATAATGAAAGAAAATTTGAATATTCTTAAATGGTTTTATTGTGTCCGGAAGTATTGAGACTAAGACAAAAGGAGAAACAACCCTTTATAAAAAGAGATTTGTACTAAATATAAATTATGTGAGACGATTTGTTAAATGGAAATTTGAAAATGGATATGGATAATCTTTTACTGTTTTTACTCGCCAAGCTGGTCGCTAATTCTTTATCACTTATTTGAGTTGACCTATCGTAACTTTTGATATCGTCTTCGTAGATGCATCTCTCCATTTTTAATACATTTTCGAAAGATCCACTTTGATCAGCTTCCACGGTACATTTTTCGAAAGATCCACTTTTATCAGCTTCCACGGTACATTTTTCGAAAGATCCACTTTCGGCTTCCACGGTACATTTTTCGAAAGATCCACTTTGATCAGCTTCCACGGTACATTTTTCGACAGATTCATTTTGAACAGCTTCTACGGTATATTTTTCTGGAATTTGCCGCTTTGAGTTGTACAAACATTTTTGACACTCGGAATCATAATTTCCACTGACGACCTGAAATAAAAAAATAAAAAGAATCTAATTGAAATAAAGTCGCATTTACCAGTTGGCTGTAGTTTTCGGTGGTTTTCGTATTAATTAAATTTTTGGTATTTCGTTTTTATTAATATTTGCGTATTTGTTATATTTATTAGTGTTTTTATAATTATCTTTTTTTGGTATTTAAAATGCCAAATGAAAAATTTCCAAAATTAATTAAAATTCATAAGCCTCTAATACCCACTTATAAGCTAAATGATGTGGCGCAGTAACGCGGCTTTACAGTTTTAAGATTAGGTACCGCTTCATCATTGTCAATATAATGCAAGAGAATTGATTTGGGCTCAAGTTAAAATTATTATTTGTAAATATATAATAATATCGAATCATATGGTATGTCTTTTAAAAAAGTGTATATTTAGAAGAAAACATGCTCATTTGGATATTCTTATAAGCAATGTACCTAATAATTAAATTATATATATTATATAAGGTTACAAAAAATGTGACTCCGCCTTTTACGGCAAACAAAATGCCGCATTTAAGATTGGAGGAAGCTTGTCTACATGTGAATACAGAAAATTGGAAAAAGAAGTAGTTGATAAACGCAGCGAACTATGTATGAAGATTGGAATAACTATACAACGTGTTACATAATGAAGAGATAATACTTAAAGGGATTGTTTGTTTGATAATGTAGCTTATAAGTAAGTATAGTTTTAACAGTAACATAAATTTGTTATCCTCACAGTTCGAAAAACAATTTCAAAGTTAGATCAAAATATCTAAGTGTCAACCCTAAAAACAGCTGTTAGCTTTTGATGAAATCTATTCGATAACAGATGGCGTAAAAATAAAGTGATGGCAACTAAGACAGATACTACAAAGTCTTGTTTTATCTTATAAGGTTGAGTAGGGTTGTCAAAATATTTTGTTGTAAATAATTAAATAAATTTGTATTAAAGTCTACACCAGCACTGATCGTGCTAATTCTTTTACTGTATATTTTACGTATGGTATAGAAGCTAACCCTTAAGTTTTATCTCTCCATTTTGTTACACGTTGTATAAAGCACCAGCTAGACTGTTTAAAACTAATGTTTCCAACCAAGGTTACGTAAGGTTAAGTTGTGTATAACCAATTCCGAGTATCATCCACACTGTTCTAAACGGTGGTTGTAAACAAGCCTCCAACCAAGGACATAAACCAAGGTCGCGCTAACACGCGCCCCAAATTGTCAGTGATCTCTCGCGTCGGCAACATCTTCGCAATGGCAGTTTTGTATGCAATCAAGGATATAAAGAAGGAAAGGTTGAAACGCAGGCTAAAAAGCGACAAAACTCGAGTCAGTTATAGTTATAAAGTAAAATATACAATAACGAGCGTACACATTGTTCTAAACACAGAAATACATCTACATGGATAACGCAAAGGCATGTACTTTGCTTTTCGGACCCCGACCAAGCGTCAAGGTTTTTCCCTGCTAGATTTAGTCCGCGCGTATGTATGTCTGAGAAAATCGATTTCACAATATCCAGTATTAACCAGCCGTCTTCACTGTTGTCAACTAGCAAAGTCACCTTGGTTTGGTACTTTGTTTTAAACACTCTCAAACAAGTTTTCTGTCGCCAAACAGTGACAAATTAAATTAAAGATTCGAAAACAATGGTTTTCATTATTTAATTTATTTCAATTTTAGGTACCCGTTTTATAAGATGAAAACAAAATTCTAAAATCTTTTACCCCATTTCTTTTGCCAACTGAATCGCTACTTTGAAACAATCGATTTAAAAAAATAATAATTTCAAAAACTAAAATCCGACTACTAAAAACACTTTAAAAAGTAGGAAACAAGTTGAAAGTGTTGAAAGGTCAGCCGTAATCGTATGCCATTTTGATTTTATTTAATTATTAAAATGATTTGCTAAAATGATTCTGTTTTGCTATAAAAGGTGGCATACGACCACGGCTATCCTTTAAACACATCTCTATCAATATGATAAATGTTTCGGCGGAGACTATTACTTGTTTCCTACTTTATAGAGCGTGTTTTTAGTGGTCGAGTTTTGGTTTTTCAACTTATTTTTTTTCACACGTTTTGGAGTAACAGTGTTTATTTACATATTTGAACTAACAAAACAAAGTTCTTTCATTTGATACCCCACACAAAACGGAAAAGAAATTTTTTTTAGTTCTTCACTATTAGTCCCCTAGAGGGCGCTGTAGTCAATTTAACATATTTTTATGTAGCCTATAACCAGCGGACAGTAATGAGGCTTGCAACGATATCTCATTTGTCCAATTACGATTAGTAGTTTAGAAGTTCTGAGGGAACAGATGAACATACATACACGTGAAAATCATAACCTTCCTTTTTGCTGCACCGTTGTCGGGTAAAAATCGAACAATTTCATTAGGGCAACTTGAATTGTCACGAAAATCATTTGAAAAGAATCAAATATAAGTTGGACGCTGTAAGTGCGTGGACACTACGTGGTACGGCACACGGCGCCGGAATGCGAAATACGGCGGAATGCATTCTGCCGGTGAAAAATCAAAATCAAAGTTTTTGCTGACAATACAATACAATGAGCCATGCGCAGCATGACATGGGCGGCGCCGTGCTACGCATTCTGGCGGCGGCGCCGCGCCGTAGACATGGGGTAGACAGCCTTTATTCTTGGTTGGACTTTATAAAAAAAAAACCCCGACAATCACACCAACTACATGGCTCCAAACTAAGCAGAGCTTGCGATATGGGATACCATGTAGCAAACTAGGGGGGAACCTAGAATATAAATACATATATACATAAACGCCCAGACCCGGAACACTTTTTTTGTTCCGTGCGGGAATCGAACCCCCGACCACTGGCGTCTGAGGCAGACAGTGTTACCCCACCACCAAAGTGGTCGTCGAACTTTGTTACTCTTTTTACACATCATCATCGGCTGGGATAGGTACGTCCACAGCTGGACAAGAGACCTCCAAAGGCCTACAAGTTTACTCCATGTCACTCGGTCCCGCGCCGCCCTTATCCAGCGTTTACCGATGATCTAGACCAAATGCTGAATTATAAAATTAAATCTATACTAATACTAGCTGACCCGGCAAACGTTGTTTTGCCATATAATAAAAAAAAAATTGATGTTGGCCGATTCTCATAGATACCGGATAAGCACAAAAAATTTCATCAAAATCGGTCAAGCCGTTTCGGAGGAGTATGGCAACGAAAACTGTGACACGAGAATTTTATATATTAGATATAAAGCTGAAGAGTTTGTTTTTTTGTTTGTTTGAACGCGCTAATCTCAGAAAATACACGTGGGATTTGAAAAATTCTTATTGCATTTGATAGCCCAACTCTTGAGGAAGGTTATAGGCTATATTTTATCCCGAAATTCCCACGGGAGCAAAAGTTACGCGGGTAAAACCGCGCGCGGTGGCTAGTAAAATATATAGGGCGCTAAATGCAATAACTGTTGTCTGATTGTAGTGCCGCGCCGTCCGCCGCGGTTATATCTTGAAGTACGCATTTTCAACTAACGGTTGATAGTAGCTCAGTATTAATTGATTTGGAAAACAGACTATGTACTAAGTAATTGCCAAGTTTAGTTCCTCGTGTTGTCTGAAATAGAAATGATATACTTTATTCATTTTACCTCGACGTTTCTGTGTCTTTGCAGACGCCGTGGTTACGAGAACCATCTGTATTTTATTTTATCATTTGTATAATTAACTTATTGTTTATAGGTTTTAAGCGTTTGGTCACAAAGAAAATATAAAATAAAGTTGGCATACTTGAAGGTATTTGGCGGTTATCTTCTGTAAGTGGTGGTTTTCGAGTTCATTACAGGCTACGTGCATAGCAACAGTTATAACGAAAGCTAAAGCTAACACTTTCAGGAGACCTACAGACTCCTGGGGCATAATTGTTTCAGTACATGTTTGTTTTAAATTTGACCTCGTATTATTAGCTATTGTTTACTAATTTTATA
This sequence comes from Stenoptilia bipunctidactyla, assembly GCA_944452665.1. Classification (NCBI taxonomy): domain Eukaryota; kingdom Metazoa; phylum Arthropoda; class Insecta; order Lepidoptera; family Pterophoridae; genus Stenoptilia; species Stenoptilia bipunctidactyla. The sequence goes on from OX101730.1 coordinate 16,981,640, forward strand.
ATTTTTGACATATCAATGTTTTGATAATGTTCTCGCCTTTTTAATCTGTGTTGATAACATTTTTATGATTGAAAGCAGGCAAAAATGCTCTTGATTCATCTGGTGGTAAGTCAATTTTCATAATAAATTGAAGATGATAGGATAAACAATACGCAGCCGACCCAAGGTTTAATCGGAAAGGCGTACCTATTGCTTTCTAGAATTTCGTTAGATGGTAAATAATAGGTAATAACAAATTGTCCAAACTCACACACCAACCATGTAGCCGCAGTCAGCTTATGTTTTGGCGACCATATAACGTAACTAGGGGGTGTCCTATTAGTATGCACTAAGATTATTTAGAAATATCCAATTTCTAAACTGTCCCGGCTGCGTATTTACAAAAGCTATACCATTAGAGTGAAAGTGCAAACTGAACTGGCTTAGCTTTTGTATGACAAAAACTTGCCCAAACCCTAATCCATTCTAGTACAGAAATTGACCGAAGTCGTGTAGACTTTGTGAGATAACTTCAATTGAACATAGCAGCAACAAAAGCTATCCCATTTGATATCGATATTTACCGATCGTTGGCTTCAATTTGATACTTAAATGGCAATTGTTCTGATTTTCAAAGATAGAAATAAAATGTGCATGCATTATGACCATCGTTATTTTGATTACTTAACGTTTGACTTTTGACCATGTCGGGATTGTCCAAGGTTGACTATAATAGCTGACCAGGTTTATGGCGCTTCGCCGGCCGCTGCCGCGGCACCGCTCGCTTCGCTCGCTCGGCTCGCGCACGTGTATAACTATATGCAACCTAACATGCTCCTCCTCGCTGCGCTCGTCGTCGCACCTAACCGTACTGATTCCGCCTTCCGGTGCGGAGCCCTTCTCGTAGCTTATCTCTTTCATCGCAATGTATATCAAACAAAGATATACCTACTTTTCATCTTGACAAAAGCTTATCTATTTGAGTGAATATGTATTATACAATACTAGGTTTTGTCATTGCATTTCTTTGAAAATTACAAGAGCAAAAGCTAATCCATTTCAGTCAATTTTTTTACTGAGTTCGATTAGCTATTGTCAAGTAATATGCATAAACAAAAGCTCCTCTATTAGAGTCTGACTCGTGACTCAAATAGTATAGCCTTTGTATATTCGCGTCCCGGCTGTTTGATATACATTGCAATGAAAGATATAAGCTACGAGAAGGGCTCCCGCACCGAAAGGCGGAATCAGTACGGTTAGGTGCGACGACGAGCGCAGCGAGGAGGAGCATGTTAGGTTGCATATAGTTATACACGTGCGTGAGCCGAGCGAGCGAAGCGAGCGGTGCCGCGGCAGCGGCCGGCGAAGCGCCATAAACCTGGTCAGCTATTATAGTCAACCCTGGACAATCCCGACATGGTCAAAAGTCAAACGTTAAGTCATCAAAATAACGATGGTCATACATAATGCATGCACATTTTATTTCTATATTTGAAAATCAGAACAATTGCCATTTAAATATCAAATTGAAGCCAACGATCGGTAAATATCGATATCAAATGGGATAGCTTTTCATTGCTGCAATGTTCAATTGAAGTTATCTCACAAAGTCTACACGACTTCGGTCAATTTCTGTACTAGAATGGATTAGGGTTTGGGCAAGTTTTTGTCATACAAAAGCTAAGCCAGTTCAGTTTGCGCTTTCACTCTAATGGTATAGCTTTTGTAAATACGCGTCCCGGCTGGGAATTGAATTCAAGATCTATCACGCCATATCCGAACACTCCACCACTGTGCCAAGACGGCCGTCGATTATGAGATGATCACTATTTTTATGCCCATCAACATTAACACGAGGTTGTGGTGTATAAAATAAGAACCTCTATTTTCATCGGAACAAAGGCTGGGCGGGGTAACGAAAGTGAGTTTTAAACCGTGGTGGATGAAAAAAATTGGGAACTTCCTAACACCTTTTGTTCTCTCTCGGAGAACCTTTCGCCTGGGCACGTCTTGCCATGGTCAATCTGGAAAGCTTTTAACTGGCTTCGGGTCGGGCTTCACTCAAGCAGGTTGCAGCAAAGATAATATGTGCAGGTGGCATTTCTCTGGGAGCTTACAGGACCTGCGGGGCTAGCATGCGACCAGCGACAACGATAAATCGATTAACTTTATATCGATATTAGACGACCGGCTGGTGTAGCGGTAACATACATTGCCTTCTATGCCAGAGGTCCTGGGTTCGAATCCCGGCGGCGACGGATATTTGTGTGATGAACACAGATATTAGTCGTCAAGTCATGGATGTTTATATGTTTACTTCAGTTTATTCTAATAAAAAAAATGTGTATTTATTCAATATTATGTATGTTTATATATTTCTCAAGTACAGTTATCTAGTATCCATAACACAAGTTCTTTAAGAAACTTAATTTGGGCTAGATAATGATGTGTGAGTGTCAGAAATATTTATTAGTCGTCAAGTCATGGATGTTTATATGTTTATTTCAGTTTATTCTAATAAAAAAAAATGTGTATTTATTCAATATTATGTATGTTTATATATTTCTCAAGTATATCAGTTATCTAGTATCCATAACACGAGTTCCTTAAGAAACTTAATTTGGGCTAGATAATGTTGTGGGATAGTGAAAAATATTTATTTATTTATTTATATTTATTTATTTATTATTATTATTATTATTTAATATTTTCGTAGAAAATCGCACTTAGAGTATGTATTTTTTAAGAATATGACATCTTTGGTTCTGTGGGCTTAATCGTGGTATAGAATCAAGAAATTATATCTATTATGGTGTGCATTAGCTAACATGATAGGACAAAATCATTCGGTAATATTTATGCATGCTAGCCTTTCTGATGGAGGCCAATAATGATGCTGTAGAGGTGGCGAAATTCTGACATTAATGAACGGTCATCATTTGCATTTGTCTCAACTCGCAAGAAGAGGAAATCGTAATAAAAGGGGCTAGTACGTAACGCTCGAAATGGTTAAAAAGATGCGAATGCAAGGTTTTTACATAAATCGATTAGTTAGACGTATGATATAGGCAGAAGCAGACTGTCTATTTTGTAGCTGCAGCTAACAGGGTGATTGTTTTTTTATAGGTTTGTAGTATTATCTGTGACTTGTGGTTGTCACATTAACCTCATGTCAAAATTACCAAACTTTCAAAAGGCAACTACAAAATTTAAGTAATAAATAAATAAAATGTGTTTTAGTTAAAAAAAGAGTAAAGATTATTTAAAATGCCTGCCAGGAGCACCAAGTATGTTTTTGAAAAAACACTAATAATACTTCTCCTCACCGTTTTAATCTTTAAAATATCCATTAGCAACCCCCAAAGTTGTAAAGTTAAAGGGGAAATTCAAGCAATTAAGTCAAAATTAAATACTCTGAAGGTTGGTCTTATTTTGACTAGCAAATTGAAAAATATTCCGAATTAACATTACTTCTTTAGTACCTTATATGTTTTTTTGTAGTGGGTATGAATTCGATGTATTGCCGCGTAAGGTCGATATAGAATAGCTCAACCATACCTGGATAGGTGTGTTGTACATAACATACATACATCATTTCACGCCTGTATCCCTTATAGTGTAGGCAGAACACCAGAGGTTATAAAACCATCTGATGTCACGTTTGGAAAATTTGGAGGAGTTACAATGGAGAAGAGAGACTATAGCACAGGGGTGACAGGGGGTCAGACTATCGCCTTCAAAAAATCCTCCAAGAAACATCTGTCCCTTAACTGACTTTTACAGTATGCCCGGGAAGAGAAGCTTCTTGCACATTCTATGTTTATCCTTTGCTCCAAGTCCAGCATGGAAGGTAGGCGTGGTGTAAAAGGCAGCTTAACCGAGTGGCTCCTGTTTGGACCCCTTCAGGGTCCGCCTGTCTAGCGACCACTCTTTATATAAAATCCACCACCACATATCATATCCTTCCTAAACATGTGTGCTGTCATCTTCAATCTCATCTTCACTTACCATCAGGTGGGCTTGAAGTCAAATGCGGGTTTCGTCATCAATAACACAACACTAAATCGGTAGTAAGACAAAAAATAGGTGTTAGAATTTTATGTGAGCCGATATGGACCTGCAAAATCCTTGTGAAAGAAGATTGCTTGCCAGGTCAGGCATCTTGCGGAGTGATTTGCTTTACTCTCTTTATACGACTTACTCAAAGGCAATAGGGCTATTTTTACGAAAAGAAAACGAATTAAAGACATTATAAGCAAAAACTCATATTTGTAACCAATATTATTTTATTTCAGAATACCGTCGAAGCCGTTGATTCAGACTATGATCACTTCCATCGAGAGATCAGTGCTCTGTCTATAAAAGTGAATGAAAAATATTCAAAAAACAAGCGGTTGGGAAAAAGAGAACCTTTGAAAAAACTCCACTTTCGATACGTCCCTACAGTAAAACCAAATACATAATTAACATAATAAGCATTTAATTTTGTTTGTAGTCTAATTTATATGTACCTTTAGCTCATACTAATAGCAAGATTGTCGGACATAATTCAGAATGAATTTTTACTACAAAGAACTAAGGTTATAAATATAGGTCTGACAATCAGCATGCTAAAGCGACAATAGGCTAATTATATAGGGGCTAATGGAGCCCACTGGCCTTTCCGAAGAATCCCAGCTAGTACACGTGTAATAATATGTATACATTTTCATTGGACTTTGAGTCTTATTACAAAGAAATAAGTTGCTAAGTGTATACATCTTATTGCACGTGACTGTACACTACACGTCAAGGGATATTCTTCTATCAGGCTCCTGCTGCGGCTTTCAGTTCGTCAAGTGCGTCATTTACTAAATGTCTAAATGCCGAACCCGCGGCATTGTACGTGTTATGTGAGCGAGGAGATTATATTACGGTGCTAGCTTAAGACTCTCCGTAGATCTGTTTAAAAAAATAGACCGCCCTGACACCTAAAATAATATATGGCGTGCTTTAAGCCTTTTTTCAGTCGCCGATTGTGAGAGGCTGATTGAATAACAAGAATATTCCCAACGTTGGGAATTCGAAAAAGCTTGGGCGGCTATGAAGGAGGTCATAGCCGCCTTAGCCTTTTAGAGAACGTAATTACTAGAAGGAGGCGGCGAACCGGTGCCGGGAGGTTGACCTCCTCAGCAACGATCCATCGAATATTGCCCATGGCGATGATGTGCTCTGTGGGGTTTTCAGTCCGTTAAAGTTCAACATAATCCGGCCGCTCCTCTCCGGCGACCAGCTATGCATACGGCTTTTTCCCAAGAAAAAAGGTTAATTGAATAACAAGAATCATCACAATCACTTTACTTAAATATGTCCTCAAAGATTGCTTTACCCATCAAGCGATTGCGGTACGTTGACGATCGTTGATTCTAGTCATCCTCATCTGATATCCATCTGTTGACAGGAAGAAAGAGTGGTGTTGCCAAGTCTTGCAAAAAGGTGATCAGAATTGATCGTATCATCCATATTGGGGAAAAATTGATCGCAAAATTCTCTTTCGTCTGGCTCGTGCTCTCTTGCGTAACCTGTCAGAGGACGGTTTACCAATACATTTTTTTGTTATTTGATATCTTATTTTCTGATGACGGGCACTTTCATTAGTTCATAATGGGTGCTCATCAGACTCAATGCCGATAAGTATTGTGGTACCTCACGGTATTCATTCTAGCATTTTGTTGCTACACTATAATGACCTACAAATACCAGGCATCAATGTGTACGGTAACGACAACTCTATTGTTGAGTGTTATGGATCCAAACTACGAGTCATTAAAGGGATGCAAGTTCCAAGGAAGTCAGAAGATTGAATTGTAATGAAACAAATGTTTAAATTTACGGTTTTTATTGACATATAAACACCGTTTAATGTACTACTGGTTTAATATTCAAAATTGTGTAAGACTTCTTACATAACGGGCTGAAACAAAATGAAATTTTAAATAAAATGTATTTTAATTTAATTTCATTGTGTATAATTGTAACTTAAAATTTCGTTGCCTTTTGGTTAACCTTTACCAAATCTTTTTCAGTCACTCATGAAAAAGGTGTTCAATATACACGATTATTCACGTGAAACATCTTTAATTTAATAAACGTAAGTTAATTTATACTGTTTGGAGTGATTAGTCGGAAGTTTTCAGTAAAGTTTTGATGTAGATTCCATCAAAGATGTTCAAAGTTCAAGTTTAAATTATTATCATCGTAAAATTTTAATGAGCCTAGAGCAGGGCCCTCCCTTTGATGACGAGGAAACTTGGGCTAAGAACTATCAAGATTGTCGTAGTAGTTATATTTTTTCATATAGATTTCTTTATTAATTTTACTGTTTGATAAGTAATACGATGTGAATATTTAATAATGTAAAAATTATCTTTATCAGTCCAAATGGGTTTTGGTTTTTTAAAAAAATCAGAGAAGTAAAAGAAATATGCCAACTAAGCTGATATTTTTTTCCTCTTTTCGTGAATAAGAAATATCCTTATTATTGAAAGTTACACTAACCGTGCAATCATCTCAATTGGTGGTTAAGTATTTTTTTAAATAACAGATCACAACCCCCTTAAGCTGGTGAAAATAAGCAGCTGGCAGTGGGATTTGAAACTGATATGACTTAAATAACTTTACTTACTCAATTTTCATTTTTTTAGGGTTTAATGTTGAATTTAGATTACAGATTCTGGTAGCAACAGACAAACATGAAAGTTCAGCTTTGCTGACTTCGTGCTGAAAAAAAATAGAATAAATAATTTTCATTTCAATCATTATCTTCATTTTAGTCACAATCTTCATTTCTGTCACGAGCTGACTTATCACATTATTGAAAATGACCATCACTTAGAAAAGTTGGTCTGTTGAAATTACTGGTTGACTTACAAAAATCGTCAGAGCCGTCAGAAAATTACCAATATGTTATCACAATTGTATGGCTAGGAATAAATTGGGATTCATCATAGTCAAAATAATTATCCAATAGGAAATTAATCAAAAATATTTTAGTACAATATTTTATAAGATCACCACATGCTAGTAATGGAATAAAAAGGGTTGAAAGTTTCAACTTGACATGTACAAGTGGTTATATCCAAAAATCAGTTCAAGTTTTATTCTTAACTCTTAATACTTATAACAGAGTTAGTAGAAGTTTTGCCAATGAATAAACATGACGTCACAATCGTTTTTAGGCTCAAAGAATTAATTTGAAACAAGAGTAATTTGAAATAAATACGTAGTGATTTTTGTGTCAATTACAATTCTGTGTTTGACTTCTATCTCCACTGAGCAAAAGGAACTGAAACATATCATCTTCGTAATTCTGTCATCATTGGCATAATTCGACTTTAACAAAACGCATCAGTCAACTAAATGCATAAAATCATAGATAAAACAGTCTACGTAAGCATGATAGTTGATTATTGCCGAGAATTGTTATTAGAATAAAATTACCGTCATCACATTTATCATATCCTTAATTTCATTCAGCTCTCCTAGGCGCACTTTACTTGTGGTTTGGAACGCGGGCTTCATCGACAGTATCACCAATAACAAAATGACCATAAAGCAAGTTACAACAAGATGTTTCGATCTAAAGAGTTGACAGAGTTTTTTGAAATAACTTTCAGCGTGTGTTTTTACGCTTGCAATTGCTGGAACTGATTGTTTATTTTTGTTTATGATTTTGTTTTTACCAACATTGAAGATTTTACCCGAGTCAGAGCGTGGTATAAGAATTGCACCTGTGGAAAAAAAGTTTCTTAGTAATCAGTAATGACTTAGGTTTGCCGATCGTAGAATATATGTTATCGAATCTTATTGATTTAGATTGTATACAATATTGAAAACTTAGGGCATGGAGTAATAATAATAATAATAAAAACTCTTTATTGTACACCAACATGTTTATACAGTTAAAAAATAAAAATAATGATCACAATTACCATACAAAGGGCGGCCTTATCGCCGAAGCGCGATTTCTGCCAGGCAACCCAGGCATTGGTGGAAATTAATGTGGGCGAGGTGTACGGCTCGTAAAATAAACTACATACGAATAATTACATATACATACATAATCGTTTACATAAATAGGTACTTATGTACTATTTAAATAAATACTATATCAATACACATATAAATAAATATGGATAGTTAAGATAGACAGTGTTTCACATGGTAATGCCGTTTAAGCTTTCGTTTAAAAATGCGCGGTGTGCGCGCCAAGCGAATTTCAATCGGGAGCTCGTTCCATAACGACACCGATCGTATAAAAAAAGATTTTCCTACAAATGTGGTTGTGTGCGATGGTGTCGCCAGGAGTAAATTCGATGAAGAACGCAAGTTTCGGTCGTTATTGGTATACCGATAATTCAAGCGGTCTTTTAGGTACGCAGGTATCGCTTTATCGTACAGAATACGGTAGACTAGATAAAGAATGTGAGTATTCCGGCGAAGGCGAATAGGAAGCCACTTGAGTTTAGTGCGGAATTCAGATATGTGGTCGTATTTGCGTAATCCAAATACAAATCTTATGCAGAGATTTTGTAGCCGCTCAAGTCTATTTAGCAGTTGTTCAGATAAGTCTAGATAGCTGGCATCAGCATAGTCGAGAATAGGAAGTAAGAGAGATTGTGCAAACGTAATTTTAGTGGCAGTAGGGAGGAAATTACGAAGACGCTTGAGCGAATTCGCCGCGGCAAACATTTTCCTGCTCAGCTCAGTGACTTGTGGTTTCCATGAAAGCGTGCGGTCAAAGATAATGCCCAAGTTTTTCACAGTCTCGCTGTATGGTATAGAGACGCCGTTAAATACAACTTGAGGTACTGAGCATATCATTTGTATGGTAGTTACTCAGTTTTTCCAACCAGGTGGCAGTACGATTCGTTTAAGGGAATTTAAATTAGAAAAATAGCAGCAGCATAATTCTCCGTAGATTGTGGTAATATTCCTATTACACTTTTTATTTCTAGACCAAACAGCTCTGCTAAGTAATAATAATAAAGGCAGCATGGGCAGAATAATTTATTAATGTCGTGATTCTTTGTCCGTGTAGGCATAGATTAGCCCTACCGCACCTGGGTAAGCGTGTCGTAAAAGGCGATTAATCTGAGTGACTACCGATTGCTGGTAGGATCTCGTTAGGGTCCGACTGGAAAGGGATCACCCTTCATATAAAATCGCCCGCCAAATATGACCACTCCCGCAATATTTTATGAAGAGCCAGTTCTTTCCTAGGTCCGTGTGCTTTCATCATCAATTTAATCTTCACTTACCATCAGGTGAGATTGAGGTCAAACGCGGGCTTAGTCATTAGTAAAAAAAGTTGCAGGTATCCATGCGTGGCAGTGGGTACTTCGCATGTCCGCAAAATTATCATTTGTTTGCAGTACAATACTGTATTGAATGTTTTATCATAGATGCTGATAAAGAGAGATCGTCAAGTTACACGTGTCGCCCATCAAACATCAGACAGCATCATCAAATCACGCTGTACTAGAGTCGACTCAAATAAAAGATTGTCATTTCGTTGGTTTTTAATATAATTAAATATATTTAATTGCAAATTTAAGATAATATAAAGAGTGAATGAGCAAGTATTAAAATCTATCAAGAGTTAGTATTTTTTGAGACGTATCAAAATATACAGTACGTTTAAGCCTGTTCCAATTGTCCAATTGCAAAATCCAATTGCAAAAAGACTTAACTTCGTATGAAATCTTTAAATACCGTTGTATTTTAAATTTAATGTAGTTTGTGGTCACAGCTGGTTTAACAAACAAGTACATATTTATTTATTTACATCATCAAACCACTTAAATCTATCCTTACAGGTAACCTAATGCGACAGGGAAGTGCAACAAATTTAGTTAGTGCAGTCGTTTCTGATAATGCTACTGAGATTATCATGCATTTAGCATTTAGCAGTTATAAATATAAGTAATATAATAAAAATATTTCTTACCCGTATAGGTGCGTCGACTAGACATTTTGTTTACATTATTGTTTTGCAGTTTTTTATTTCGTTTCCTGTTTCAATTAATTGTTACCATTTTTTAAAGACATATAATCATAAGTAATTTTTATTTAACTTATGTTTGTCCAAAGATTTACGTGTTTATATGATAATTTCTCATAGGTTATTTAATTTTGACATAATTACTCTTTAAATGATTGATACTGACATTTCCTAGAAATGTATTATTGCCTGACCCCCTGACCAATATTTCTCAAATAAAAATCTTGAAACTTCAAAGGAAATTATTTAATGTTAATGGTGCCCGGGCGTTATGTGTAATGCCTCATTTATCATTAAGTCCATACATAACATATATAAATTCCATAAACTGAACCATGATATCATGTTTCTATTTTTTTTGTGCTTAAGTATAAGTTATTGTATTGTATTGCTTAGGGTGTCTGGAAGAGATCGCTCTAGAGCGATAAGACTGTCTTTTGTACATTGTTATCCTTTGATGTTTTTTTGTATTTCTTTTTTATACAATAAAGAGTAAATAAATAAATAACTCTTCTGCAAGACCTTGCGCATAACTCTCGACCAGGCATCAGAATGGCAGCGGGAAATGTATTGGCCCTTTCTAGATTTCTAAAAAGCCTTCGATACGTTGAATTGGAGTTGCATCTTGCCAAGGCAAGAGCTACCTTCGCACAGCTCCACGCTGTATGGCGATCGCGGCAACTGACTAGGAGTGTTAAGCTCAAGTCATTACGGTCCAACGTCAAAACTCGTGGTTATGACATATGAGGCATTTTTTTCCTAAACATCTTAAGTTTTTCAAACGATTCCCTAACCAATATAAAATCCGAAAAAATTCGGAACCAATGTTTGCTACAATCTATAACAGATACGCAATAAATATAAATTATATTATAAAAGTGAATATTTTGATGTATGGAAAACGTAGTGTGTGTTTGAGGGCCATTTAAATATTAAATTTTTTCCACATTTTAGTATTTTTTATTACAGCCAACAGAAATACATCATCAGTGAAAATTTCATTTGTCTATCACAGTTCACAAGATACTGTCTGGTGATAGACCGACAGACGGACAGCAAAGTCTTAGTAATACGGTCCCGTTTTACATTTTGCATACGTAACTCTAAAAAAGTACTGGGTTCTTATGCACTTTGTTTTTATTGATTTACTAGCTTTTTCACGCGACTGCGTACGAGCATAAATATTGTTTATGTATAACATAAACTTTTATGCCAAGTATCACATTCGTGTACTCAAGGAATAAGATTTTTCAGAGAAACTAAAAATTCCAACCCAAAATGGGAATTTCGGTAATTCCTTCCATAACCCAAACAGACACCTATTGAAGAAACTTTATCCCAAGTATCACATCTGCGCACTTGATGTGCGCACTTATGGAAAAAGATTTATATATAAAGAATCATGTACTTCCCGTTCCCGTGGGAACTTTGAGAATTCCTTTCAAAATACAAACAACCACTCATTGAAGAACCTTTATACCAAGTATCACATCCGGAATAAGATTTTTCATACAAACTAAAAAGTCCAATAATTCCAGTTCCCGTGGGAATTTCGGGAATTCCTTCCTTAGTGGTCCTCAGCTAACATTCGAAATTCAAACAGTTTCTGATTAGCAAGAAGTGTAAAACTTTTAGTGTGCCCCACGTAGAACCTAAAAAGAGTGATTTTTTCTTATTTTATTCCATTTCGAAAAACTCGAATAAAGTTTTACTGAATATTGTGAAAAATAATATAGGGCATTGATACATATACTTGAGAAATCTACTCACAGCAAGAATGTCATGCTCCCTCAGGCCGCATGGCTAGTGGTAGCATAGGGTCACCCTCGTCCCTAAAATATGGTTGAGGAGGGTGATGGCTGGTGCTTGCGTTATACTCGTGAACGGGTGCTACTGGCAGTGCCAGGTCGTTTTGCTGATAATACTAAGACTATTTTATTTAATTCTTGTTTAAATACTCTGGTCCCAGTTTGTCATGTTCGTGTTGTGCATCCACAGCTCAATGCACCTACTATCTAAGTAAGTTGGTTCTGGCATGACATTGTCTCTCACAATTAGCCGTCTTGTGTTTGTTTTTTTTTCATGTCATGATCAATTTGTACTGTTTTTGTATTAATTCGTATAATCCTGATAGTCCATTGAAAAGTTACATTTGGGGTTGCGTTTTTCAGAGGACGCAATTTTATTTTTTTGATGTATAGGGGGGGTCAGTATAAAGCTAAAACCAAGTTTGTGGGGTCGCCACCCTTGTCCTACGGCCGCCATCTTGAAAATAGGGGTTAAAATGGTTTTTACTATATACCTCTTAAATTATTTATCTGATAAAAAAAATTATAAACATTTTTTGTTGCAAATTAAATCTTCTACAACTTTGGTCAAGTAAATTTTTGTCGTAGAACTATAAATAACAAAGTTATAAGCGAAAATGTTTGGAAATTCGAGAAAATAATTTATATTTTTTGATATAACTTTTTTTTATCATTTTACGAAAAAATGATATCAGACCATTTTTGTAGATCGTTGTTTGAGGAACAACTTTTAAGAGCAACACTTTTTCATTAAGTCAATAGTTAAGGATTTACAGCGCTCCGAAATGAGTCCGAAACTAATTTTCAGTACTCTTAACTAGACTTATATTATACGTGTGTACTAATAATGTGTCATCAGTAATTGTTTTTTTTTGTTTTTATGTTATTATTATATATTTTTTAATTATTAATAATTAATTATTGACTCTTTTCTTTATATAAAGTCTGCCGCCAAATGTTACCGCTCCGGCGGTAATGTGTTCCGGCAATATTGTATAAAGAGCCAGTTCCTTCCTAAACCCGTGTGCTTTCATCTTCGACCTCATCGTCACTTACCATCAGGTGAGATTGAGGTCAAACGCGGGTTTAGTCACTTATATAAAAAAAAGAAACCACCCACGAGGTAGTAGTCTAGAGGCGCGTTTTTTACGTGGTATCCCCAATAGGCATAACCCACGGTGATTTTCTAAATTCGAACTACTCCGCCCTCAGTCTTTTCGATGGACCAGGCTGCGGCTCAGCATCTGATCGGCTTTCTAAATTAAATATCAGTGGGATAACTGGAGAAGGAAAGGGTGTTAATGTTGGCGGTTCATCATCAAAGTCATTTTCATTTTATAATTCTGAGAGCTCCATTACGTTGCTGCAAGTCTGTTTATAAGGTCCATAATACTTGTTTATCTACTCTCATATCATAATATTCAAAATATAAAACTCAGAACGAATTTATATTGACATACTTTTTAAAATAGTATAACGAAATGAAATTAAAAAATTAAATTATAACACACTACCTCGAACAATACAATGTTAAGTATAATATTTTTTTTTTCATTTCGATACAGATAACAGACCATAGATTTCATTGTTTTATCTGTGTCCTGCGAGCGCCGCGCTACGTTACATTCTGTGGCCGCGCGGCGCGTTTTGGCGCATGCGCGATAATGGCGGGAATAAATATCTTCAGTGTATGAGATTAGATAAAGTAGTGTATGAAACTGCACATAACTATATTATGTGACAGTTTCATAAACTACTATTTTGTACTCTCATTACGTACAACACAAACCCGCGCTTGTCGGCTTGTACGCGAATTACTTGGATCCTGAACCGCTTTGGCACAGATGAACCAATTGTTCGCAAAATCAAAGTCTTGCTCTGGAGCTTCTGAAAATGACGATAAACTACTGGAGCTGCTGCTGCGACGACGAATAACATTATCGGTTCGATTGTCCACGTAATAACAATAACACGCAATATGTACAGTAACTTCCGAAACAGTTCGTAAAAATTGTTCATTAGCCTCATCATTTTTTGCTACAGCTCGGTCTAGTAAAGTTTTTGCACCTTTTGCCTTCACAGTTCTTATTTTCTTTTCACCTAATGGTTTTTTACAAATAAAGCAATCACTCATTATGAAATAATAGAAAAAGCACGCTTGAAAAGTCTAAATGCTAGTCGAAAAAAAATAATTTTCACTGAAGTTAAAATCGTATCTAAAATCATTCGAAATCGTCTTCACAATTAAAAACAGAATAAAATACATCCGCACATGGAGAAATATGTAGCACAACTAAAAGGTATAAGTTGAACGACAACTTCAACACAATATCATCAGCTATTTTTACAATAAGAAAGGTTAGAAATAATAATAATAATAATAGCAGGCAGATGTTCTTTAGTTCCCTTATGGTCGCTTGGGTATTTTCTACCTGGACAGTATTCTCGGTAACGGCCATCGGATTACAATTATTTTAAAAATCAATAATTGTCAAATTCTGTAATGGAGTGGAAAAGGGTCAATAATTATTTGTTAATAATAAAAAAAATTATAATAGTAAATAAAAACAAAAAAAAGCAATTACTGATGACACATTATTAGTACACACGTAGGTATAAATAAGTCTCGTTAAGAGTACTGAAAAATAGTTTCGGACTCACTTCGGATCGCTGTAAAACCTTAACTATTGACTTAATAAAAAAATGTTGCTTATAAAAGTTGTTCCTCAAAAAACGATCTACAAAAATGGTCAGATATCATTTTTTCGTAAAATGATAAAAAAAAGTTAAATCAAAAAATATAATTATTTTCTCGAATTTCTTAACATTTTCGCTTATAACTTTTTATTTATAGTTCTACGACAAAAAGTTACTTGACCAAAGTTGTAGAGGATTTAATTTTCAACAAAAAATGTTAATAATTTTTTTTATCAGATAAATAGTTTAAGAGATATATTGTAAAAACCATTTCAACCCCTATTTTCAAGATGGCGGCCGTAGGACAAGGGTGGCGACCCCACAAACTTGGTTTTAGCCTTCCACTGACCCCCCCTACACATCAAAAAAATAAAATTGCTTCCTCTGAAAAACGCAAGGTTAGGCCTAAAAAATGTAACATTTCAATGGACTATGACTGAAAAAGAGTGCCAAGAGTTTTTTTTAGAGTTTACTGTAATATCTTATTCAATAACTATCAACACTTTGTTAGCCGAAGTTACAAAATTGTGACGTCATTAAGCGGCCATTCGATGGTTTTATGATGAATACATTTTTTCATTTCATATTCATTTTAATTTAATTTCATTTCATTACCTACTTATAATAAAATTTCTGTTAAGCGACGTGGAAAACTTTGGGGAGGCCTATGTCCGGCAGTGGATGATGATGATAATGATGATGAGAAGCGCAATCTTTTGAGTCTTTAATTAAAACTGCTGTAAACATAATTTTATTTCTTTATTAATAAACACAAATACTTTATAAATACAAAGACACTAATATTAACAATTGATACAAGATCGTTAGGAGTGTTTTTATAGCATGATCGTTTGTTTAAGCCCATTTTCGTCAGCTTCGATATGGCTTGTTCTTTTTAACTGTTTCCAAAACGACGCTACTGAAAAGAGAAAAAGAAATAGATCAACAAAAATAATATGTACGAGTTAAATGATAGTAATAATACGATCAACATTAGGTCAGGTTATTAATGTCATTATGCCTTTTTGGGCAGCATTTAGCAACAATGAGAGGTTTTCTGACAACTCATTAAAAACAAAACGGTACAAAAATGGTACAAAAGATTTCAATAGACGGCGCTTTACAAAAGGCAAAGTATAGCCATTTATTCCACACTGCGTTTTTAAAAGTAAAATAAATTTATTGACGTCTGTATCTGATCTGATAAATTATTTTTGCGTTGAATTGTCCAATTAGCAAGGAAGGTTATAGACTATATTATGTTTCACAACTTCATTCTTTGCGATTTATGGTTAACAAGATGTAGTAGCGCTACCTTGTCTATGCCTCGCACGGATTTTAAAGCTCCTTTTTTTGTATTATCCCCACCTTCATATACTTACCTCGGCCCTTTTGGCACAATCGTTACTCATTCTGTGTTTCCGTGTCGAAGCCTTCGCACGTGTCACGGTATTCAATCTTAATTAAGAGTTAGTTTAAACATGGGGAATAAACGTAAGACGGAAAGAAGTGAAGAAGATATCAGGCGAAAAATACGGAGATTGGAAAAGAAACTTATAGACAAATGTCAAGGTAAGCTATCAACCGTTATTCGTACTACTAAATATGGGTAGTTACAGTAACACATAAATGTGATACGAGCAATCGCTTCTGGATTGACTTTGTCACTTATTATTCAAAATGGTACGAGCAACCGCAAAAAGGGTTGACTTTGCCAATTTTTTAAAATTTTAAATGTGATACGAGCAATCACTTTTGGATTGACTTTATCACTAATGATTGAATGTGGTACGAGCTACCGTTATAAGTTCGCTGTGCCGTTTCTTGAAAATTTTACCAATGAAACTTAAGGATCGTGTATTTACAGATCCAGACCCCACACTGGAAGAAATGCTTGAAGGTTTGAGCGAAGTCGATAATCAAGACAACACTCAGCATTTTCAGACATTCAGCTGGATCGATTCTCCCACACCACAATGGCAGTCGCCATTACAACCACAAGTGACGTCAGAGCCTCTTGAGGTACAATTTACGGTGGATGAACCCACTGTTGCGGAAGAAACACCTTCAACTTCCAGCACGCAGCCGGCCCCTATAAATAATGAACTGGAAACTCCACTAGGAGAAGATATTCTACAGTTATTAGGTGACGCTCCTAAGGCTGATATTAAATTCGGACCACGAATTCATAGTGACATAGCTACGAGATGGCAATATATTTTAAACAAGGGTTTAGAAAAAGATTGCAAAGAAAAAATAATCGAGGAGTATCTTGTACCGTCAAATTGCGACTTACTTACTTCGCCTACCCTCAACCCAGAACTAAAAGCGGCTATGTCGGAATCTGCCCTTAAAAAAGATTTTTGCATAGCAACAAAGCAGAAAAATGTAGGAGTCGCTTTGGCGGCGTTGGGTCGGGCAATGGACATGATAATAACAACCAAGTCATGTGATCGGGAAATCCTTAAACCTATCAGCGATGCCTGTAAATTGCTGTGTGACATACATTATTCAGACACTAGCATTCGCAGGCACTTTATCTTAACTTCAGTGAACAATAATGTTTCAGGCCATTTGACAAATTTAACCCGAGATCAATATTTATTCGGTGAGCAACTTGCAGAAAATTTGAAAGAAGCCAAGAATATAAAAACTGCCGGAGACAGTATAAAAAACACAAAAACAATAAACAATCCTAAAAATACATATAATAGACCAAGCACAAGTAAAAATTATTTTTTAGAGCGAACGCAATACATGAAGACGAATCACAAACCGGAAGTTCAGCCGAGACGGCCATCAGCACGTGGAGCGGCACACAACAACCGAGCGGGACGCCCACGCCAGCGCTCACCGCTACCACCGCCACCACCGAAACCCAAAAGGAGATTTTAGACACCGAGGTAAAATATGCTTGCCGCTTGCAGTATTATTATGATCAGTGGTCCCTAATAACTAACGATAAAACTATCCTTAGTTGGGTTAAAGGATATAAAATACCTTTTTCATCAAAACCCATTAGTGCAAACTATAATAATTTATACAAACAACCCCAACAAAATATGTCTGATTTTAAAATATCAATAGACAAACTCGTTGAAATTAACGCTGTGTCGAAATGTTCTCATGAAAGTGATGAATTTATTTCAAATGTTTTCTTAGTGCCCAAACCAAATGGCGAAAAAAGATTTATCCTTAACCTAAAAAATCTCAATAAATTTGTAGTTAATCAACATTTTAAAATGGAGGATTACCGCACTGCATTAAAACTAATAACGAATGATTGTTATATGGCCACAATTGACCTCAAAGACGCATTTTTTTTTATAAACGTTCATAAATCTCATAGAAAATATTTACGATTCTTTGTTGATACTAATTTATACCAATTTAATTGTTTGCCATTTGGTTTGTGCACTGCGCCATTTGTATTCACAAAGTTACTTAAACCTATCGCAGAATACCTTCGCCTTCGTAATATTATTATCGTAATATTTTTAGATGACATACTTTGCATTGCAAAATCTTTTAAGGAATGTTCAAATAATGTAAAAACAATAATTAACTTGCTTCAAAATCTGGGATTTAAAATTAATTATGAGAAAAGTCAATTACATCCTTCAAAGCAGTGTAAATTTCTAGGATTTATATTTGACTCGCATTCTATGTTTTTAAAACTACCTGAAGACAAAATTTTAAAAATTAAAAATAATGTTTTACGATTTATGAATGCAAAAAAGTGTAAATTGCGTGATTATGCTCGTTTTATAGGTCTTTTAATTTCTGCTTGCCCCGCGGTTCAGTACTCGTGGTTGTACACAAAAGAGTTAGAACGTCTTAAGTTTTTGAGTTTACTTTATAAAAATGATTATGACCAAACTATTGAACTAAAAGATTTTTGCAAGAACGATTTGCTTTGGTGGTTAAATAAAATAGATAATAGTAACTGCCGATTCCGTTGTCATAAATATCAGCTTGAAATTTTTTCTGATGCATCGAGTACTGGCTGGGGTGCATTTTGTGGCAATCAAAATACTTTTGGTTATTGGAAGGAACATGAGAAATCATTACACATAAATGAACTGAAATTAAACGCCTTTTTCGGTCTTAAATGTTTCGCTGATAATGAAATTCAACAAAGAAATATTGCTTCGGATAGACAATGTAACTGCGTTAGCTTGTTTGAATAGAATGGGTAGCGTCCAATATTCACATCTACATAAGATAACTAAAGAAATATGGCAATGGTGTGAGCAGCGAAAAATTACAATTTTTGCATCTTACATAAATACCAAAGACAACTATATAGCTGACTATTTATCTCGAAAATCATTTAAAGACACTGAGTGGGAATTGAATAATTATGCATACTTAGAAATTGTTGATAAATTTGGTTATCCGGACATAGATTTATTTGCCAGTAGGTGCAATGCAAAGTGTAAAAAATTTGCAACATGGAAGAACGAACCAGGATCTTATGTAGTGGATGCTTTTACAATATCGTGGCATGGATGGTTTTTCTATGCTTTTCCACCATTTGCGCTTATTTTAAAAGTAATTCAAAAAATAATTTTAGACAAAGCAGAAGGAATACTTGTAGTTCCTTATTGGCCTACTCAAGCCTGGTTCCCACTTTTTCAAAAGATCTCATCTTCAGAACCTATTTTCTTTGAATCAGATAGTAATTTATTAATATCTCCTTTCAGTCCACAAACTCCATCAGAGCCTAACATTAGTAGCCGTCAAATTATCCGGGAAGCGTTATTAAAACGTTCACTGCCATCCAGGTCGGTCGAAATCATGTTATGTTCTTTAAGTGACAATACGTATAAGCAGTATGATGTATGCATAAGATCCTGGGTAGTCTATTGCAAAAAACATAATTTTGATTATTTATCTTGCTCAGTTCCGTTTTTTTATTTTTTTATTTATTTATTTATTTATTTGTAATAGGAAGACCAACAGCCAAAATATCAATTCTAGTTAACAGTAATAGAGTTAGTGGGCCAATTATAGGTCCTCACCACTAAAAGACAAATAAGTTATGAAAAGCGATTTACGCTATATCTACAGCATATAAATATAAAACTTACATACTCAAGAACTTAACTACCCTTTATCATATACACATCTTTTTTTATGTTTAATGTTGATATATAATATTAATTTAATTACTTTATATATATATATACAGAAGACAGTTAAAAACTTAACATAAATTATTGAAAAAAAACAGAACTAAGTGCACGCCTCGCAGACGCAACGCTGGTATTAAATAAATCTAGATCAAATTTCCTTATTAATTTATTGAAATTGCTGCTCGCACGCCAAATAAAAGTATTTTGCCTGTAGTTTGTGGAAGCAAGAGGGAGATGCAAAAGTGAATTATTTCTCAGAGGTTTAACAGGACAATACAGGTGAAGTTGTGATAACAGCTCAGGGCAATCAACATTTCCGGAAGCTATCTTCAACAGGAATGTAAGGTCGGCAATTTCACGCCGTTTAGCAAGAGGAAGAAAGTGGTGTTTTCTGCAATGAATCATATAGCTGTCAGAGGTGTAATAGTAATCCTTAGTACGAAAGGCAAGATACTTTATAAACTTTTTTTGAATTGATTCAAGCCGAGAAACATGCGTTATGTACCTAGGGTTCCAGATTTGCGATGCATATTCCAAGTTACTTCTAACGAATGTGCAATACAAAATTTTTAGGGTTTTAGCTTTAGTGAAAGCCTTAGAGTTTCGCATGAGAAATCCAAGAGCCTTTGAGGCTTTGGCTATAACACTATCTATGTGGGCGTCAAAAAGTAACTTGTGGTCGTGGAGAACTCCAAGATCTTTAACATTTTTTTCACTTTTTAAATAAGTACATCCTAATTTGTAATTGAATAAGACTGGATTGCGTTTGCGACTATAAGAAACATAGCTACACTTTAAAGGATTCAAATCTAAATAATTAGCTACACAGTAATGCTCCAAGCGCACTAGATCTTCTTGCAATGCCTCGGCATCAGCTAATGATGTTACTTTAGAAAATACCTTCATGTCATCAGCGAAACATAACAATTGAGAGTTGTGGAAGCATTTGCTTATGTCATTGATAAATAAAAGGAAGAATAACGGTCCCAGCAAGGAGCCCTGTGGGACTCCACTAGGGACGGTTACCCACCCAGATATATAGTTGCTGACAACAACAGCCTGTGACCTATTATCTATATAAGATGAGAACCACCTAAGAAGATTACCGCTTATGCCGACACCAGATAATTTACTTATTAGCAAGTCGTGTTGAATCCTGTCAAATGCTTTGCTGTAATCCGTATAAACGACGTCGACCTGGTGGCCATCATCCATGACACTAGTTATATACTCATATAAAAGCACAAGGTTGGACACCGTTGAGCGACCTCTTAAGAAACCATGTTGAGTTGGGTTAAAAGTGTGTTTCAGGGCCGAGTACAGCTGGCTATAAATAATTTTTTCGAAGACCTTGGAAACTATACATAGCTTAGAGATTGGACGAAAATTTACAATTTCAGTCTTAGGACCTTTTTTATGTACTGGTGTAATAAACGCACTCTTCCAAATGGAAGGAACAACACCAGTACTCATAGATTTTTCATACAGTATGGCTAAAGGCACACATATTGTGTCCGCGCACTTGATCAGGAAATAAGCGGGGATACTATCCGGTCCTGCGGCTTTGGTAGGATCAAGAGCTTTTAGGAGTTTTTTTACGCAATCTACATTTATAGTAACTGATGTAATACCAGAAACGTTATCAAACACACCGATAGAGGGGTCCGCTACTTGCTGAATGTAGGTACTCTTATTGCATGGACCTAAAAAGTTTGAAAGGAAGTACGACGAGAAAGCATTGCAAATTGATTCCCCAGTATTAAATACCGAACCTTCAAATTTCATACAACTAGGCATAGAATGTGACTTTGATTTTAATTTAGTGTAAGACCAGAAATGTTTGGGATTTTTAACTATAGAATTTTCAACGGATAATATATATGACTCAAATGCAGATTTTTCTATTTTTTTTACACGTTCACGCAAAATTTTATAAGATTCTTCATCTGATCTATTGCCATAAGTTCTATACTTACGCAAATATTTATGCTTTTCTTTAATTGCTTTTTTAAGCGGCAGAGTATACCATCTGGGGTAGGCATCAGTAGTGACTAATTTAGTAGGTATATAAGTGTCTCGAAGAAATTTAAATTGATCATAAAAATATTGCACGGACTCCTCCATAGATAGTGACGACATTACTTTCATCCATTGAATGTTGGCGATATCATTATTTATAGATACGTAATCACCTTTTCGGTATAAAAAAATAGTAGAGGAGTTAGGTTTCAAATAGTCACATTCAATAAAGTTCAAAGATATCAATAGAGCACCATGGTAGGGATCTATAGGGACCAGGGAGTCATCACTGACGTCATACACAGTTACAACAACGTTCGCAAAAACCAGGTCCAAAATTTTATCATAAGCATTCTTAATACTGTTAAACTGTTTAAAATTAAGCGAGTTTAATTCATCAATTAATAAATTTTCATTTGCCGAACGGATATTAGTAGGTATTAATGATCCGTCCGTAAACTCACTGTCCGGAACCCATACAATGTCACTGAGATTAAAATCACCTACTAATAAGAATTTGTGATCCGCATTCTTCATGAATACATCGTTAACTTTCTGTAAAAAGTTTTGGAGTTGCGAAGAGAAACTCAAACCGCCATTTTCATTACAAAGATACAAAACACAAATATGCATAGTATATTGATTACGAATATTTAAAGTTAACCATAAGTCTTCAGCACTAGAATTAAAAGAAGGCTGAGGAGTAATATTTAAATCTTTACGCGTCGCAATTAAAACACCGCCCCCTAATATTTGTCGCGTGGCCGTGTAATTACGATCACGGCGCCACACAACATATCGGTCGTCAAACAATTCCGCATCACTTATTTTGTCAAGAAGCCAGGTCTCCGTAATTAATATAACTTCATAATCACAAGTAAGAACGTTCCTATAGAAAATATCCGTTTTCGTACGTAAGCCCCTTGCATTTTGATAATAAAATCTAAAATTGTTACTGTCAAACCTCCTTGAATGAATATCAAGCGCCATTTATGACATAAAAACACAATAACAATGTATCGTAGCAATATAACTCAAATCTCCCATTATTAATATAACAAATTATACAAGTAAACAACTCACCTAACTTAATAATATGAAGTTGAAAAGAGACGAAGTAAGATAACATATAAAAAGAGCAGGCATATAGAAATTGAAGCACAGAAGCGGCGCGTATGAGTGAGATAGGAAGCATTTTGGTGGATCTGTCTTTAGCGAGAAGCAAGTGAAAACCGGTCGGCAAGTTGGATGAATAGCGTTGCGTCAGCGCAGTAGGCAGTACAGGGGTTCTAAACATTTTGCTTTTTCGTAGTATTACTATTAAAGCACTTAACAAGCAGTTAATATAAGATAATATGAAATTACAAAAAATATTTGATTGACAAATAATACACATTAGTAAAAAGTACATTAGGCGATTTTGTTTAAATCCGCCTCTCTTGCTATAATTGTTATTGGCGAAGTATCATTTCTTCTTATGTGTATTTTTCCATATTTAACCCAAATGTAAGAGTAACCTTTTTCTTTAGCCATGGCTCTTGTTTTCGTAAGTAGCTTCTTATGCTCTGGAGTCAAATGGTCATTTATAAAAACACGCTGACAGTTGCCTTCGAAACCAATATCCTTTGCCTCTAAGGATTTTAACGCTCGCGCTGCCGCCACAAACTCTTCCTTGACATATCTATTTATAAAATTTATTATGATGGCCTTATCTTTAGTATTGTACATAGGCACACGAGATATGTAATTAATTTGTGTTTTTGGGAAAATATAACCAACCGATCTGCTCAGTGCTTCAGCGATAGAAAAAAGATTTTCATTGGGTTTTAATGGTACACCCTTTACCTCAACGTTATTGAGCCGAGACCATTGATCCTTGGTTTCGAGATCACATTTCAGATTAGCTATCTCTTTATTCGAAAGTATAAGAGAATCCTGAACTTTTTTCAACTGCAACACGTCTCGCTCCAGCACAGAAACCCGATCCGTAAGTTCTTTCACGGAAGTGCTGTTGAATTCACAAGATTCCTTTAGACAGCATAATTCAGTTTTGATACTTTTGACATCCTCAATCAGACTTGGAACTGCAGAAACCAGCTTTTTCATTTCGCGGATCTCCTTAAGGATGATGTCTAACGTAACAGGTTCTTCATTATTAGTTGGGGCAACCTCGGGATTACATGGACTGAGAGCACGTTTGCACTGTGAGCATTTCCATTGCGCCCTACGATCCGTTCCTAGATTACGAAAACCTCGTTCCGTTATACCAGCACATCCAAAGTCAAAATTATTTTTACAAACGCAACATTGCGCTCCATCATTGAACTCCATAGAACAAGACGCGCAAGTATTCATTTTGGGATTTAAATAATTAACTGAATAAGAAAAAATAACAAAAGGTTGACGATATATGACTTGTAGGTAAGTAAAAAATTGAGCACCAATATACGCGAGCGCTAGCGACGGGCGTCTACCGCTGACTGTTTATTATACAGTTTCTAACAGAAATATTTGACAAAGGCAATCAATATAATACTATTAACTCTTATAAGTCTGCATTATCCTTAATTTTTGGCAACATTTCAGATAATGATTTAATAAAAAAGTTTATGAAAGGGGTATTCAGGTCAAAACCTCCTAATCCCAAATATAACATCACTTGGGACACAAATGTAGTTTTAAATTTTTTGGCCCAAAAATGGCCCAATGAGACTTTAAATCTAGAAATTCTATCCAAAAAGACTGTAACTTTACTGGCTTTGGTAACAGCACATCGTGTGCAAACTTTTTCTTTAATAAAAGTTAATAACATAACGGTTAACGATAACGGTTTCACAATTAAAATTCCTGATCTAATAAAAACATCTAGGCCAAATTCATTCCAACCTGTTTTAAAATTACCTTTTTTCAACCAAAGGCCTGAGATCTGCCCAGGGCGATGTTTACAGTCATACCTAAATAAAACAAAAGATTTACGTAAGGAAAATGACAATAGTTTATTTATTAGTTTTAAACGACCTTACTCGAAATTAAGTTCACAACGTTTGAGCCATTGGATAAAAGAAACGTTGCAGGAAAGTGGTATTGACACTAACATTTTCAGTGCTCATAGTACTCGCCATGCTGCCTCTTCCAAAGCCAGTAAAGTCGGAGCTAGTATAGATGTTATACGTAACACTGCAGGCTGGAGCAACAATTCTGTTGTGTTCGCCAAATACTATAACAAATTGATTATTGATGATTCATCTCAATTTGCACAATATATTCTAGAAGATTGTTGATAATTATTAAGTCTGATTTATATTGTATCATTAGATAAGTGGCTAAATTTGTACTGTTTTGTTTGTTAATGAATAAAGAAATATGATTAATGTTAATAAATAATTTTATTTCCCTTAATATCTTTAAACATCCTACATCTTGTTAACCATAAATCGCAAAGAATGAAGTTGTGAAACATAATTAATGATCAAACGAACTTACCTGAAGTGAAGTTCGATCACAATTATGTGAACAACTTCATTCGAAGCGATTTATACACACCCACCCATATTATTATTTGACAATGTCCCACCCTATTTACAAAATTACTAAGCGAAATAAAATCATTCATTAATTTAGCTATAAACGAATGAGTAACGATTGTGCCAAAAGGGCCGAGGTAAGTATATGAAGGTGGGGATAATACAAAAAAAGGAGCTTTAAAATCCGTGCGAGGCATAGACAAGGTAGCGCTACTACATCTTGTTAACCATAAATCGCTTCGAATGAAGTTGTTCACATAATTGTGATCGAACTTCACTTCAGGTAAGTTCGTTTGATCATTAATTTTATCCCGGAGTTTAAAAGCAACGGGAGTCATGCAGGTGGAACTGCGGTGATCGGCTAATAATTAAATAAACACGTTCGCACTTTAATATGCAAACAGAGCCATCTTGTGACAATGGTAGGCAACTGCCCCCAATATACGGTGAATCTGTTGTATTTTTGTTGTTATAGTGAATAAAGAAATACATCGTCTGTGACAACTTCATTTGTTAAAATATCACTGTCACGAGGTACTGCATGGTGACAGATGAATGGACGGACAGCGGAGAGTTAGTAATAGGGTCAATACTTAAGCTATTACTTAAATAGGGTGCCGTTTTCCCTAAAAAAACTGCATTTAAACATTTAAAAAGGCTTGTGCTCAGCTTGGGAATTGAACCCGAAACTATATGTATAATTTCGAATCCCACGGAAATTTCGGGATAAAAAGTAGCCTATGGGCTATTCCAGACTGTACACTATCACTATGCCAAATTTCATCCAAATCCGTTGAGCCGTTCTCCCATGATTGAGGAACAAACATCCATACCTCCAAACTTTAACATTTATAATATTAGTAAGATCATCGAATGCAGAGCATTAAAAAAACGACTTCACGTCAGAACTAGACTAAATTGAAATGGGACTACATGGAAAGCAACAGCCTTCTAATAAAAAAGAATCATCAAAATCGGTTCACCCAGTCAAAAGTTATGGAGTAACAAACATAAAAATATCATACAGATGAATTGAGAACCTCCTTCTTTTTAGAAGTAGGTTGAAAAAAGTAGAACTAAAACTATTTCTGCTTAGGTATCGATTGTGTAGGTGTCAACCTGGGTACTCGCTATTTATTTTAGACCGCGTCGCAGTGCAAAAATAGCTAATTGTGACGGGCCGAGTTGTGCAGTGGATTTTGAGTAGAGTCTTATCATACCATACTGTGACGGGGTGCAGCGGCGGAAAATTCCGCGGCGGACTTTGTGACCTTGTGGCCCTACATTGACTCTAATGGGAAACAAGCCTCCAATATTTTTTTTAAAGTACAAGAAAAATTACAACTTTCGTATACTATAAAGAATATCACTCTATTATACTAACTTTAGAGGGTAAAATTTGGGTTGCAATGTTGAATTAAGGGAGCAGAGTTCACTGGCTACAGACAGGCACGATTGTTCAGCTTTGCTCACTTCATGCTGTAAAATAGATAATAATAAATTCTCTTTATAGCGATATAAAATACATTACTTTCGTGCAAATACGGCAACGATGTTACAATCGTTTTGCTTGTCATAATGTATAAACATACCTACTAAGTATAAACATAAGGTGTTCTAATAAATAAATTAGAAGTGAAGAGAATATAACTTGATTTTATAATGACGAGGTTAAACCTTCTCGGTAAACCTCAAAATGATGTATAGAAAAGTAAGATAGATACTCGTAACACTAATAAAGGGCGTGCATTGATATTTGGTCATTAGAGAGAGGTGACGCCAGCCAATAAGGAGTTTTGGTCCGTAAACGACTAAACTGGTTCAGAGTTGTTTGGTAGATTTTATTGGTGACTAAAACCACGTTTGACCGCAGTCCCACGTGATAGTAAGTGAATATAAGGTCAAAGTTGACAGTACATGGGTTTAGGAAGGATGTGAGAATTTCCAGTATTTCCAGTATCAGTACAAAGTACAGATTTCAGAACTGACTGCTTAGGCGCAGCTCAGACGACAGACTATCCGTGACGCACTTTTTAGTCTGTGAAAATAAAACCTATGCTATTATATGCAGTAACGCACACGACGCGTAAAAAGTCTGGCGCACAATAATTTAACAAACATTTGTATAAAAGTTTTACAAACTAAATAATTAGCACTAGTATACGGCTCCTTTCGGGTGCAAATTGACATCAAGTTACAAAATTTGAGAATAAAAAGAAAAATAGTTAACCACCGATTTTTACTAATAACTTAAATCTTTTTGTGCGATCGAGTCTGCGGTCCGGCGCCGCCGACTCGATCGCACAAAAAGTGTGCCGTCTGCGCTGCACCTTAACGTGCCATCCCAAGCACGGAAAGCATCATAGGTCAATGAGTGTTCGGCACTCACCCATCCTTGTACCGTTCACCCAGAATGATGCTTAACTTAAACTACAATATCAAAAGATATGTGCATTATACCACGATGACTTTTGTATGTCTACAAGGTGTTCCGCTTGATTTCCCATAACTCTAGGATATTAATAGAAATATGTAATATAATCAAATAACGTGTGAATGATTTTTCATTTTTTTTTTGTTTTTATTTTTCATCTATACATATAATAAAATGGTAGGAAAGTCAAAACTGTACATTGAATATTTTTTTAAAAGAATACTTGGGGTATGATCTACAATCGAAACAGAAACAAAAAATATAGTTTTTAGAATTTTTGTCTGTTTGTCTGTTTGTCTTTCCGGGATAAAGTCAAAAAGTACTGCATGGATTTACTTCAAATTTGGCATGAAGATAGTTAAGAAGTCGGGTCAACATATAGGCTACATATTATCACGCTAGCAGTGTTATAATCGTAGGTGCGTTTGGTGCTGCATAGCGTTCACGCAGACGACGTCGCGGGCAGCAGCTAGTACAAAATAATTCAATTAAGTCAAAACATCTTACGTAAAATACCTTTATGCTAAGTATGACAACGTGAAATTTTCTATCCCTTTTTTTATCGCTATGCACAGGTACAGTTCGCAACCTTTTGCGTTGTACATTGTATGCAACGTTCAAAAAATGTTTTTGTTGTTTATTGTATGGCTTCAGTGACACGCGTCTATTGAATGAATGTTAAAGAGATTTTGCAAGTGAAGTATGTAAATTGCATTAGACTATTGAAAATCTCGCCCGCCCGTCAAACTTGTAAGAAGAAAGAAGAACGAAGTCCATAGAGATACCGGCCCACATTCAGGATCTGTCAAGATTAAGATATATAAAATCAAAAATCCATGTGTTTGTACAGGTATCAAAAAGCTTACTCGGCGCAACGTGACGCGAAAACATATCTAATGCAATTTACATACTTCAGCAAGGGTATTAATTTATAAACTCATTATTTTAAGATTGATGATATCTTGGAATGTATGCACTTTTGAACCATATATTCTTTAGCAAAAAGTATTATTTCTTGGTAAGGAACAAAACCTCAAAGTTATGGGGTATCAAAAAGAACACCTTGTATAAGTCGACTAGCGTACGGCCTTAAAGTTATAAATAATATATTTATTACCGTTATGAAACTTAAAATGCTCTTAAGTTCTTTCAGCTCGCCTTTAGTAACTCTAGTCGTGGTTTTGAAAAAGGGTCTACTCAACAGTAGCAGCAGAATCAGAGATATGACGTAAAACAATGAAGTATAATGCTTGAAGGCCAAAAAAAGACTTATTGTGTTATCTGTCTGTCTGTCTGCGGAAAAACTGTTACTGGGATTTGGTTGAATTTTTTGCTTAGTCGAGTGCTGACGGCCTTTACCAATATCATAGATGCAAGGATCACCTAAAAAGAAAAGTTAAACTAATAAAAGTTTATTTAGAAACAGCTTAAATACAATTAAATATATTAAAGCTCTGAAAAATATGCTAAGTAGATTCACCCAACCAGGACTCGAACTTAGAATCCTCGGTTTTCAGACGGGTGCTCAACCAACTGAGCTACCGAGCCCTGGCCACACGCCGTCGAAATTACTTTAAATTATATTAATGTTATTGGTATTTAGAAAGCATCTGAAATATTTCAGCACTTTGAGGGACTTGTACCAGGCCCGTCAATATTATAATAGATTGAAAGAATCACATGAAATCTCTCTCTCTTCATCACTCGACAAAAAGAGTAGCGAGAATGCTAACACATCAATAAAGTATAAAATTATTGATGTGCGAAATACGAGCAGTTCACCAAGTGCAAGAGTTTTGAGTGGGACCGATTTTATTTGGTATTAATATGTATAAAGTTATATTTAAGTACTTTAAAATGCAAAATAAAAGTTTTTCAAATATAAAGAACAAGAGTAAAGTTCCTGAAAAAGAGGATGCTAAGGCAAAAGAAAAAGGAAAGAGAGGATAAGCCTCATGTAAAAACGGAGAACCTGTAGATCTTGTAGACAGAGTAGATGAGGATGTCGATATAGAAGGCCTGCAAGCAAACTGGACGGCAGCGACAGCGACAAGAGCGACAGCGGTGCGGACGCGATTTCCGCGACACGATAGAAAGTATTTATTTTGTATGAAGTGTTTTGGATGGCAGCGACGCGAGCAGCGGGCAACGAACGGCGAGCGCGCGCCGGTCTAGCGGGGAGTGCACGATCGAGCGGTTATAGTGTAGCCTGTTGCCAACCGATACCGATAACTAGCCTCGTAAAATGTCGTTAGAAGAAATTATTTCAGCTGTTTTAGTAAGACCACCGATGTAGTATTGATAGTAAATAAGTATTTCTTCCAATCTCGACTGGGAGCGAAAGAAAAATATAGAATGTGCTAGCTGCTTCTCTTCCCGGGCATACTGTAAAAGTCAGTTAAGGGACGGAGGTTTTATTGGAGTTTTTGCGGGCGATAGGCTAACCCCCTGTCACTGCATTAGTCTCAATCCATAATAATATCTCCTTGTCAAACGCGACATCAGATGGTTTTACAGACTCTGATGTTCTGCCTATTCTGGGATACAGGCGTGAAGTGATGTATGTATGTAAATAAAAAAAAAACAGCCAAAATATCAACCACAAAAAAAAGAATGAATACCTATTAAATTATTTTAGAGAATAGAAAACTATTTTTGTGCAGGAGTATACACTCTTAACTATTATCCAATCCTAATTATGATTTAGTATTCTCCAGGACATAATCAAATGTTTTCACAAACATACTAGTATCATCAAAGAATTTGATTGAATTTCATCTTTGGTCTTCGTAATTACGATGCAACTCGCCTCTTTGCTCTCTTTACGTTTCTTTATTTTTAGATTTACGTTTTCTTTAGTCCATAGTAAATCGTAACGTGTCAATCAATGAACTGTAAAAGTATTCATGACGCTGTATCGACATTTTCGTTTGTTCGGTACGTCTCTTAAGCCGCGACAAATCGCTCGAGCGCCCGCTGGCGTCGAGAACGGCCTAGATTCCTCTCATCGCTGTCCGCGCCGCTGACGCTCTCGCTGTCGCTGCCGTCCAGTTTATAGCCTTAGTGATTTATTTAAAAGTTATAATTTGTTGTTAACTAGTACGTTTTGAATCGCGCGATCGTTTGATCGGCAACGGTTCATACGTTCTGTCCACATGCAGTCTGGCATTTTATGTTATACGCGCTATTTGACTCTATAACGCATCATCTGAACAAGCCAATAATTTTGTTTGTCGTCACAGCTAGTGTAACAAACAAAAAGTTTCATGATGATAACACTATAAGATAATCGTGCACGCTGGACGAACATATTTATATTTTATTATTTTCGAAAACTTATAGGTACATTAAAAATTTCTTACCCTTATAAGTGTGTCGTCTTAACATTTTATTTACATATTTTTTTGAAGTTTTTATTTAATTTCTTATTTGAATTTTATCGTTACCATTTTTTAAAGACGGATATTCATAGGTTATTTTTATTAAGGTATTGTCCTAGCTTATGTATTTGTCCAAAGTTTCACATGTTCGTTCTATTAATTTTTGATAGGCTATTTTAGTTCGATAAAATTACTCTTCCTGTGATTGGCATTGACATTTTGACATTATGATTAAAATATATTCTGAAAATAAATTATTGCCAGAAAAGGTCAGTATTGCTAACATAAAAAAGGAAAAATATTTAATTCACTCTTCACTCTTCTACAAAACCTGCTGAATTTGACCATACATAATTGAAGCGATAGAATCAAACTAGGTATAGATATTCTATTTCACGAAGTCCGTTCGGCTTTGGTTGTAGTAGTGACGTATCCCGACAAGCGCGCTTGTGTGTGTAAATGTAGGTAATGTTAGCAAAGAAATCATAATAATATAATATTTCCAATCGAGATTTAATAATCGAAATAAAATTTTGGTTTTAAAAGTAAAAAATATACTTTTTGTAAATAAATTAGATTAGGTTGCAATATATAATATTAAATATAAAAAATATAAAGAAGATGTAGGCATTTAATGAAGCATTGGTGTTACAGAATGGAAACGAAATAAGTAGTACTATTCAGTATTTTCAATCACTATCAGATAAATTTTCGATTTCCGATTCCGTTTTGCTGTCGTCAGAATCATCTTGTACATTGATTATAAATTCAAAATCGAGATCAAAATATTGAGATAAAACAAAATGTAATCAAAATAATTAAGAAATATAAACATCTTATAACATAAAATATATTCATTTTATAAATACTTCTATTGCTATATTAAATATCTTTGCATAAAATTTTAATCGAAAACGTATAAATAAATATTGCCTCACTATGGACAACTCCTCTTCGTTTTGTTGCCATGCTGACCTTACTCCGTGAAACAATTTGGCGCGAACTTAACATACTACTGATCCGGACCGTGTCCCGATCAGCGGTGTTCAAATCTGCTATGTTCCAAACGCATGCTACAGACTATTTGCTATATTTTTATAGCATGCTATTTTTTATGCTATAATATACTCGTAGCTGCTCAATGAAATACAGCAGATTGTCTCCGTGCATCATTATAGCAGGCTCGTGCGATACGCAAGTTTACGCTATACAAGCAACTTTTAGTAGGTATGGTAAAAATTATAAAACTTTTTTTAATTATAAAACTATTTACACACTTTTCTTCGTTAATTTAGGGTATATTTACACTTATTCACTAACTAAACACTTTATAATACACTATGAATGTCCTATAATACTAAATTAAACAACTATTTTAGACAAAAACAAAACGAAACAAAAAAAATAAAGACGAAAATTGCGTGAGCAAGCCGCGTCAACGAGCAATTAACACAGAGAGAGAACACGTCATTCGCTAGCGATTGGAACGTGACTGAGAAAATAGCAAAATAGCAAATAGCAACATGCTTGAGTTGAGTGAGTGAGTGAGTATATAGCATGGAATTAATAAGTACTACGTACAACTGGAAGGCTTACTGTGCGTCTAAGCACGTGCCGAGTGAGAGGTCATAAATCTTGGTTTGTCCCTTTCTAACTAGTGTAACCATTCTTACCTGTATACATTGGACATTTAGATAATCGCTCAATGCCTACGAATAAATTTAATAATAATAAATGACGTGCGTACTTAAGGCAAATCGGCCAGTGTGATGTGTGGTTTCAATAAGGTTCGAAGAAAACAATCCACAGCTGTACAGCGCACAGTTTATTTTAAGCCACAAAGTTTGTATAGAGGAGAAAATATAAATTTACTGAGTCTAGATACTATTAGAAGTGCACTAATGAAAGCAGGAGAAAGTTCTTATCACTTAAGGATCCTAGGGCGTGGATCCATCTCTACGGTACGGCGGCCCCGTATGCCGTGTAACGGCACGGCGCCGTTGCCAGTAAACAGCGCGGCACCGCACTGTGCCATGGCACCCACCCGCACTGTGCCATGGCACCCACCGCCGTGCACAGCACCGTACGGCACGGCGCCGTACCGTATAGATGGATCCACGCCCACACGCATGTACCTACTCATAGGTTCACGGATCGTAAATTTCGACTGGAGAGACGCGAGATATGATGTCCAGTGCGGCAGCAGCGGCCGGCGCTCGGGCATCCAATTCGGAAACAAAGGATGTGTGGTAAATAAAACAAAATTAAATAGTACCAATTGAAGGATCAGACCAGAAGTTAGGAAAACAACAGTTGATTTTCACAATATTTCTTGATTTAATTCTTGTAATTAACAATAACAACGTTACGTCTTCTCGTTACAAAACTCCAATAATCCTACTTATCTATCTCGTCTGTGTTGTTCACACTCTACTAGTCTATTGTTGATTGAATACATTTGTAAATTATAAAAAAAAGAAACACTTTAAAAACTACACTTTGTCTGTGGTTTTCCTTCTCAATCATTTAATAGTAAAAAGCATCTATGAAAGATATTTGTAGACAGTGACATCTGACACTGACAAGGAAAACAACAGCAGTTACAATGACAATTGGAACACAGAATATTTATGAACCTTACAGCTCGGCCATCCTTATTAGTGTGGGTCCTCACACATATTTTAAGTACATTTATGAATTTGAAAACGATACATAAATTTAATGAACTTATATCTATTACTCTATTACACATCAAAAATATTATATCATGATATATAGACAACAAAAAAAAATATTAATACGATCTACGAACATCTGTGCAATTATTCTTTCTACACTGTTCGCTATTAATCTTCATTAAATTAAATACAGAGTGATCTGCAATCATCTAAGCGTACCAAGCTCTGACTGCTCACTATACAATTTCATCGTAATCTGTTGTGATCTGCAGCCATCTATGCCAGATACTAGTTGCTCGTGACCTAAATTCAGTCTGTTGCAATCTGCAGTCATCTGTGCCTCCAGCACTGACTACTTGCAACCTAAATTTAGTCTGTCGCGATCTGCAACTATCTGTATCGAATACGGCACTGACTGCTCACAACTTACGTTATTTCATTATACTTTGAAATCTTATATTAATCAAATTTATTTATTTCCAATGATATACGCTAAATACTCATCCAATTACAGAAACATCATTCATTATTCAAATTCGACTAATTGTAAAATTTTATACTTTTATTTATTTATTAATACTTTCATCATTATCACTATTATTCTCATTTGAATCACTGTCGTTTTCGCTCTCAAATACCTTAAAATTCAACCATGGGTGAATTTTGTCAATTGATACAATGTTTTCATATTTTCTATTGCCTCTCCTAGTAAGCGGTGTATCTTCTACTAAAAATCTATCATTAGGTAAAATTTTAACAATCCTATAAGGACCATGATATTTGGGTGTAAGTTTTTTTGATTGACCTATCCTATCTTTATCAAATGTATTTCTTTCTATTCGCACAAGATCACCTTCACTATACTGAGTTGGTGTTTTCCTACTTTTGTCAAATCTAGTTTTGGCATTAGCTTGATCTTTTTCGATTTTATTTAAGGCCTCATTTCTTAATTCTTTTAGTTTACCATCACTCTTACGATTAACTGTTGTATTAATGACTTCATTCAATAAGTTCTCGGAACAACTTGTAATTTTAAATCCAAATAACAACTCTGAGGGGCTTTTGCCTGTGGTTTTATTAACAGTTGTATTTAATCCTAATTGTACATCGCTTACGTATTCGTCCCAGCTGTTATCATTTTTACCGTGACATTTAGTGCTAAGTGAATCTGAAATGGTTCTATTGAACCTTTCAACTTGGCCGTTCGCTCGAGGAGTGGCAACGGCATTTAAAATATGTTTGATACCTTTACTTTCCGTAAATTCCTTAAATTTTGAACTAGTAAAGCACGTCCCTCGGTCGGTAATCAATCGGGATGGTGAACCAAAATAACTAAAATGTTCTTTGAAGACGCGAATAGCGGTTATGGTTTTCGTGTCTCTCACAGGTTTAATGTTTATGAATTTTGTAAATGCGTCAATTATTACTAATAAATACATATTACCTTTGCGTGATCGAACAAACGGGCCTAAATGGTCTGCGTGTATAGTATGGAACGGAATGTCAGGTTTCGGGATAGGATGCAACATTCCTTCTCGTGGTCCTCCCGGTACCTTATGATAAGCGCATTCTAAACAGGCAGTCACGTATTTTTTTGTAAAACGTCTCATTTTTGGGAACCAAAATGAGCTTTTAAGTCTACTCAAAGTTTTGTCGAAACCAAAGTGCCCTACATCATCGTGGTTCATTCTTAACAATTGCCATCTAACCGATTTTGGGACAGCCCAACGCAACTCACCATTCACTATTCTATAAACATGGTTACCTTTTATTTGATAGTTTTTATACACATCGGTTATAAACTCCGTGTCTTTATTCAATAAAATATCTCGAACACGTTTAATTTCTTCATCATCACTTTGAACTGTAGCAATCCAATCCTTAACTTCCAATGACAATACATCAATAACATGGTTATCATCAGTATTGGTTGGTTCAGCAACAGGGGCACGACTGAGTGCGTCTACATGTGACATTTTAGATCCTGAACGATATTCTATTTCACAGTCGTACTCCTGCAGCTGAATCCACCAACGCCCTATCCTTGGTACTAAGTCTCTTTTGGTCATAGTGGTGCGTAAAGCATTGCAATCGGTTATTATTTTAAATTTTAACCCTAATAAATAA
This sequence comes from Stenoptilia bipunctidactyla, assembly GCA_944452665.1. Lineage (NCBI taxonomy): Eukaryota > Metazoa > Arthropoda > Insecta > Lepidoptera > Pterophoridae > Stenoptilia > Stenoptilia bipunctidactyla. The sequence continues at coordinate 17,017,466 of OX101730.1, forward strand.
ACACGAAACCTTTTTAAGGACGCAACTACTGCCAACGTTTCTAAGTCAAAAGAGTGCATTTTTTGTTCCTCTGCCGTAGTTTTTCGGCTGTAGTACGCCACTGGTCGCATTAAACCGTCATTACTACGTTGCATTAAAATGCCAGCAATGCCATGTTTTGATGCATCTGTATGTAACTCAGTTTCGAGTTTAGGGTCATACAAAGCAAGAATTGGTCTTTCGACTAATTTATTTTTCAAACTTTCGAAAGCCATTGTATGCTCGTCAGACCATTTCCAGTTAGGTTGCTTTCGCAGTAAATCAGTAAGGGGTTTGGCTATTAACGAAAAGTCTTTAACAAATCGTCTGAAAAAACTAGTTAATCCTATAAACCGTCGTACATCGTGTACGTTTCGAGGGACAGGAAATTTTGTTACGGCCTCAATTTTGCGTGAACCTGGCCTTATACCCGAACCACTAACTTCAAAACCCAAGAAGTCAATTTCTTTATAAAAGAAGAAACATTTATTTAATTTAAGAGTTAGGTTTGCTTCTTTAAATAATTTTAAAACTTCATTTAATCTTTCAAGGCCTTCATGAAAAGTTCGCGCTGGTATGAGTATATCATCCATGAATACTAAAGCATAATCGATTTTGGACAGTATTTTATTCATTGTCCTTTGAAAAACAGATGGGGCGTTTGCCAAACCAAAGGGCATCCTTTTAAACTGATATTGGCCATCTGGCGTTACAAAAGCTGTCTTATCCTGAGAGTTATTTGCAACGGGAATTTGATAATAGCCGGATGCCAAATCTAGACTAATAAATAAGGAGTTACCTGATAATCGGTCTAATTGATCGTCGATAAGTGGTAAAGGGAAATGTTCTTTCTTAGTTTTATTATTTAGAGCGCGATAATCTATGCAAAGACGCTTATCACCCGTCTTCTTTTTCACCAAAAGAACTGGGCTAGCATACGCAGAGTGAGATTCACATATAATATCAGCCTCTATCATATCCTTAACCATTGTTTTAACAAGTTCCCTCTCCGGATAAGACAGTCTATATGGCCTATAAACTACTGGTTTCGAATCGCTTAGTTCTATCTCCATTTGTTCAATTGTAGTTAATCCAAGATCATTAAGGTTTTGAGAAAAACATTCATCATATTTCATAAGTAAATCTTTCAATTGTTGAATTTCATAATCGGATAAATGTTTACCGTAGTTAATTAAATTAATAGTTTCAGAATCATTAAAATTTAAGAAATTGACGATCAGCGGGTTATTGTTCACTAATGCTCTAGTTATCAATAAATCTTTTTCTAATTTTAATTCACTTTCCGATAAATTCTTAATCAATAAGGCTCCTAGTCCGTTGATTATGTCATATTCACCCGGCATAAGGTAGTATTCCTGACCAGGTTTACCGCGTATAGATCCATTAATATAAACAATACCAGAATATTCTCCAGAACTACAATAAACTTTGATTACCATAAACTCATGTGGCAAAATAATAACGCTTTCTGAGAGTAAAAGTCGCTGTTTGGATTCAAAATTCCTATTAAAAATAAGAGCATCGGTAGTCTTAGTAACTACGATTCCAGGTTTTTCTGTAAAACTATGACCCACAAGTAACGGATACTTAATAATATTATCATTAACAATATAAATTTTTACCCTTTCAACGATATTTTGGATTTCGATTTCCACTTCAGCTTCGCCTTGTGGTATAACAACATTATTTCCTATACCCCGCATTGTAGGTAGTTGCCCTTTTGACCACTTAATAGAAAGTTTCTCAGCTTCACTTCGGCGTAATAAAGTACATTGACTACCAAAATCAACATAACCCTTCATAATATGACCATTTACTTTCAGATTAATAACATATTTGTCATTAGTATTGTCGCAAGTATCTAATTTCATTACAGATTTTTCTTTATCATGACCTACAGATTTACTTTCAGTCGGTAGCCTAGGGCAATTAGTTGTTAAATGTCCTAATTTATTGCAAATAGTACATTTCAGAATCTTTTTAGTACATTTAAAACTATAGTGACCAGTCTCGTTACAATTATAGCATGTAGGTGTAAACTCATTGCTCTTCAATGGTTTGAAATTCCTCGTTGAGTTATAATTTGTGTTATTGTTAACATGTGAATTAAGTTTCCTATCGCTTTGTTTAAATTTATTATCTGTATCACGTGGTTGTTGTTTAATCGATTGAAAATATTCTAACACCTGTTCCGGTTCCTTACATTTAGCTGCTTTAGCTCCTAACCGTAAGCTACGATCTTCTATACCATACAATAGACAGTCAACGGCACGTTTACCTTTTATTTCGCACCTATTCAGTAAATTAATTTTTTCATAATAATATAATTCTAAAGGTTCGTTATATTTAGCTTTCTTACTCAACATATCTGTCAAAAGTTCCGCATAGTCATCACTACATGGAAAAGATTCCATTAATTTATTTTTCCATTCGAGCCACGAAAACGACATTGATGGCAGAGTCTGATACCATGTTTTGGCAACACCACTTAATTTTGGCAATGCATAGTGGATTACTTGATCTTCACCCCATTTATATAATTTAGCACATTCTTCAACTTTGTTTAGCCACATATTAACTGTTTGCCCCTTTACCATGGGATCAAACTCTGGCACTACATTTCCTAACATTGGAAATTTATTACCTTCAGGACGACTATCACTAATTGATTTAATCAATGCCGTTAATAATAATTGCGTATTACTTTCTTCTACAGACTTCTGACTCACTTGTCTCGATGCGGGCGTCAATCTCCGGCTCCGATGCCTGCTGCTACGATGGCTTGACCTAGAACGGCTCCTCACGTGGGGTGACTTCGGACTTTGCTGTCTGTTTGCAGTATGTCTTGATCCATGGTCACTCCTCTCGTCTTCAGAATGGTCCCTTCGATTCCTTCCACGGGGAGACTTCGAGTTTTGACGTCTTCTCTGTCGATTTTTCGATCTAGAATGATTTCGCTTTCGGTCGTTCTTCTTTCCACTGTTTTGGTTATCCTGGCAAGAAGAATACGACCTGTGGCGCTTCCTGGATTGTCTGCTTCGTCTATTATCACTAACCTCCATTTTCAACAATTAAGGTCGTCTGACGTCCTTCCCAAATTATGTTTTCACAGGATGAACTTGTTGCGGAAATAATAAGTGGGTTTTGATTATCCCACTTCTGAACTGAAGGATCAGACCAGAAGTTAGGAAAACAACAGTTGATTTTCACAATATTTCTTGATTTAATTCTTGTAATTAACAATAACAACGTTACGTCTTCTCGTTACAAAACTCCAATAATCCTACTTATCTATCTCGTCTGTGTTGTTCACACTCTACTAGTCTATTGTTGATTGAATACATTTGTAAATTATAAAAAAAAGAAACACTTTAAAAACTACACTTTGTCTGTGGTTTTCCTTCTCAATCATTTAATAGTAAAAAGCATCTATGAAAGATATTTGTAGACAGTGACATCTGACACTGACAAGGAAAACAACAGCAGTTACAATGACAATTGGAACACAGAATATTTATGAACCTTACACAATATTTATTATTTATCTTTGAAATTATAATAATAATAGGATTCACTAAGCCCGTTATGGTTCTGTATGGCTTTAAACTATGAATTCTTGCTCCATATTTGCCAGGTCGTACCCCAATCTGTCTTACTGAGTATACCACGGCCTCTCCCACAATTCTTGCTCCCACAATATCACACATTTATTATATATGGACGACATTAAGTTATATGCCACAAACATTACAGATTTATTTAGACTCGTAGATATAACCCAAATATTCTCTGATGATATAAAAATGCATTGCATTTTTTCTTCAACTCCAAATCCGAAGGCAATCTGGAATTGTAAAAAAAAAAAAGTAAAAAAAATCGCAAAAGATCAGTAATAGGCCTACAGACCAATAAAATTATTGAAAAACTACATTTATTACTTTATTAGAGAAGAAATCAGGGGACTACGAAACGTTAATTTAGGGTATTTTTCATACAGATCATTTAACGTTTAATATACTTATAATGCAGAGAGAGTTGTAAATAGTAAATTTCTTTGTTAAGTATTTAGTGATATAGCAAGCTTAAATCCAGTACATAATTTAACAATGAAAATGTTGTCACCCTAGTTCCTATTTATGTCTAACTTACCTGTGAAAAGATAATCCACAGCCAGGATAAGATTCTTTTCCACACCCACTCACAGCACATATATTGTTAACCATTTTTACAATACAATTACCAATATAAATCCAATATAAAGCACTTTTTGAAACCCAGAAAGGCAAACAAGTCAATACGACAACAAAAAGAACGCCATATTGTTTTTGTGGTGCCACACAAATATTACCATTTTACCAAGTGTTGCCTTACGTAAGAGTAATAAAACTCTACCAAAATATTGAAATGTCTCGTCGTGAAATAAAAAAGATTTATCTACACCTACAAACTATTGCATTTTTAATTCGTATAATTACAAACATGCCGCACGTATTATTCATATACAAAATGTCATTATTTTCTGCGAAAGATCTTTTCTGGAATATACTACCTTTATACCAATAATATTTTACATGGCAATTGTGCGAAAGGGACACACCAAGAAAAAGTAAGTTTCACTTGAGCTCACTTCATTGAGTAGATATTGGTTATTTAAAAAAAAACTTTACTTGCATGGACTTATGGTTCATTTTGTTATGTTGAAAGTTTGCGAGTAATCCTTCCAGTTGTACGTAGTACCTATTAATTCCATGGTATATAGCAACTAGCAAGCACGACGGTGCGTCGAGACTCGAGTCGCATCGCACTGTGATCAGTTCATTTTAGCATGTTGGTATATTTATCACTTGCTAGTTGCTATGTAATAGCATTGAAGTGAGAATGATATAACATGCTAGTCGTGATATAAGTAAAAAGCATGCTATAAAATAATGCTATATGATATATCAACCACTACTAGTCCCGATCGACACTGAGCGCTCTCGAGGTTACGCACACAAAAACAATGTGCATGTGCACGCTTGACAACATTCATAGCCAAACGGACTTCGTGACATAGAACATCTATAACAAAAATTTATAATGATGAGTTGAAACTATTAAAAATATATACATATAATTAACATGGTCATTATCATTTAAATTAACTTTAGAAAGCGAATGATTACCATGTTTATTCTTTAATTTGAGTTTTCTCGATATTTCGGCACTGTTGCAAGTGCCATGATCACGGCGGTACTGAACTTGCGGGTAAGTTGTACTATTACTATTCTTTTTCATCTTTGTCACTTAAAACTTGATTATTTTGTCGACATATAGAACTCACAATATCGACTCGTACATACTTTTTGGGATGAGATGGATTTTTGCACACCTGGACCACTAAATTCCATGCAGTTGATAAATGGAAACCGTCTCCTCGTATTTAGGGTGTTACCACACAAATCGATCGAACGTCGTCGATAAACGGTGTCGATCGATGGTTATATCCTTATCAAGCTCTAATTTCAACGCAAACTGTATTGAATAAAATAGCAATAGCGTACCTCCAAGGCCCGGTAGCTCAGTGGAAGTGCAGTCGTCCGGCAAACGAGAGGTTCCTGGTTCAAATCCTGGTCGGGTGATTTTTATTTAACACATTTTACAGTTTTTTAAGAATTGTGTTATTGAATGCATTTGTATGGTGTTAAGGGCAACTGCAACTTCATAATGATCACGGTGTAGCTGTAGGTGTGTGCACTGTATGACGGAGACTTTATATTTTTTTGAGACTTTTTTTTATTTATAATATTAGTAGAGAGAAAATCATTAATCTCTACTAATATTATAAAGAGGAAACCTTTGTATTTTTGTATGTTTGTATTGAATAGGCCCAAAAACTACTGGACCGATTTCAAAATTTCTTTTACCATTACTTAGAGGGATTCTTCCGAATCCGTATAGGCTACCGAAAATCTCGCGGGAATCGAAATTGTACGGGTAAAACCGCGCGCAACAGCTAGTAAAGTCAATAAAAACAAAAATGGAAGCAGCAATAAGAGCACGCGGGGGAATACAAGCTACTGAAGAAAGTTTTTACTTTCAAAATTATTCATTTAAAAAAATTCTATTCTAACTGTTTTTGTATTTCAGTCTGTAAAATCAATAAACCAACAGTAAAAACTGGTCTATTGTAATCTTAGAATGATATTAAACAATCAGTCTACCTTGATTAATTTGAGATTTTCAGCTATCGTCTACTGAAATCTGAAAATCTGAAATGCACTCATTTAACGAGGCAGTTATAAATAGCAGTTTTGGTAAGTTCAAAATTATAAATGGCACGTTTAATACCTAGTTCAGCAGTTAAAACTAAGCAGTAAAGTAAACATAAATGAGTTATAATAAATAAATGCTTTTAACCATGTCGGGATTGTCCAGATTTGAGTGTGATAGATGATCAGGTTTATGGCGCTTCGCCGGCCGCTGCCGCGGCACCGCTCGCTTCCCTCGCTCGGCTCGCGCCCGTGAATAGCTATATGCAACCTAATTGCTCCTCCTCGCTGTGCTCGTCGTCGCACCTAACCGTACCGACTAAATATTCAGGTAATAGCATCTTATTATCTTATTACACACAATTCCTAAAACACCTACGCATTCCATCATTTTACAGCTCATTCATTTATTGGACTGCTCTTTTATTTTTAGAATCGAAATTGTACGATAAAATAACAGACCAATTTATTTTTTACTACTGACCATGTTTTACTGTCGCATTAATTAACCAACTACCATTAAATTAAATAACTGCTCAATATCTTTTTCAACTGATCATAATCATATCTCGAATATTTAAATAACAGCTCAAAAAATTACTTCCCCAATCTAAAATACGGGATGGGTCGATTTTTCTGCACGCAAGTGTATACAGTTTAAATTTCATATTTTTTAAAGATTTTGAAACTAATAAATCCAAAACACTTGGAGCTGAAAGTATTTATATGTATTTATTTATTTACCCTTTATTGTAGGTACACAATAACAAAACCAAAAAAAAACAGACAAAATAAAAAGAAAACATAGTGTACAAAGGGCGGCCTTGTCGCTAGATTTTTACTCTATCAGGGAACATGAAAATGTTAATTGTAGATGGGGCAAACTATGAATAACAAAACTTACTAACACCAACACGGTTAATTTTTATTGGACCTTTAGCACCTTGTGTTGCGGATGGTCTTGTCCGACCTCTGTGTGGCAAGACCATCCGCAACAAGAAGATGAGCTATATTAAGTTTTCGGGGATAGAAATAATAGAGATGAGTGGAAGAACAAAGGGTATTCTTTTGTTAAGAATTGGGATGCACCGTCGTGTACAGTTTGATATGCAAAATAATAATAAAAAAAATTGCTCTAAACATAATTTTATTTCTTTTTTATTCAATACAAATTCTTTTATTATAAAAGGGTAACAACACATGTTATAATGGAACATGCAATTCTCAAAATGATACATTGATAATAACTACCTGGAATTTTAGGAGTTAATTTGCGAGTGCTGTTTGAGTCAACCCATTTTCGTCAGCTTCTTCGTGGCTTGGCCTTTTTAACTGGTTCCGAAACGACGCTGCTATATAGTAAAAAAAAAATAACAAACTTATAATAAATATTTTCGAATAAAATGTAAACGATTCACATGATGATGACGGTACTACAGAGATTAGGCTAAAATCTTCCTAAGTTATGATATTTTTTACTTTAGGGAAGCACCTTATATATTCTTTTCACTGAAACTAGTTAATAGGGAAGAAAACGGGCCGACACGTGATTGGTTTAAAATGAACGCTTACGATCTACAGTCACGAGCACTAATATATACACACTTCGCAACTTATTCAATTTAACATATTATTAGAGGTTCAAATTCCAATGAAAGTGTATACATATTATTAGACGTGAGTGTACCTAAACACAATTTAAGGTTTTTTTCAGTTTGTTCGTGCGAACCGTACTGTTCAGACGTGCTCACCGTACAAGTGCATTCTGATATTTTATTTTGGGACCCGGCTTGTTATTTGGACTCGCGATATTATTTCTTGCGATCCGACTTAAATTTTGGATATTGTGATTGATTGTATTCCTGTCGACTTGGCACTTCATTAACGGACTATTTAATTATCTCTACCTTATCTATACCTGTCTCCTTTGGGGTAAGCAGAGAGCAGGGAACTACAGTCCCACGTGATTTAGTTTTTATGTTAACCACGTAATTGTGGTTATATTGCTGTTTAAGAAAAACACCCAGACAATACTTCAAATAGTTAGGTCAATAACGAAACATAAAGCTTTATGACGTTCTTATCAGGGTAAAATTTACTATCACAACGATATTTCACTAACAAAAAAGATAAGTCGTCGAAATTAAATCTTGCTGGATTCAGAGAACCCATTATACTAAAGGAGTTGGTAAAGTATGAGACTTAACCCTCTCAGTTACGGAAGAAAGGTGCCTTAAATATTTCGCCTGTCCCTATTAAAAATGTCGGATGTGAAAAACTGCAACTTTACAGGAGAGCGAGTCAAAGTTTAAATTGCTGATATCTTTTTACCTATCTTAAGCAGGTTTATCAAACTTTAGAGTTTTACTCTACTAGGTATTTATTTGACGCATAATATAAAAAAACGGCATTTTTCTAAGTGTAAGTGTGTCAAAAGATACTTGTGACTTTTTTAATGGGACTTGATCAAAGTTGATCTGTCAGAACTACCAAAACCGACATTTTTAACTGTACGCACGTGGTGACTACCTGTTGGAAGTATGACTTATGACATTATTCACTTTATACTCAAGATAAATTGATGTCGTAAGTTAAATTATCCTATTAATAAAACATCAAAACTTTTCATAAATAATATTTATTTTGTACTATAGCATCTCTAAAAATCATCTGACTTATTAAATAAGAGAAACAAAACATTTTTTTTATTTATTCTTATATTAATTGCACTTTTAATAAATCAACTATAAACTTTAAAAATCCTGCAAATAATAAATTTAAATCAAAAACAAAATCGACCATGTCCGTCTAAAAATAATAAAGATCGTCGTAATTACTAGAAAACAAATTCAATAACAATGACTATGCATATTCTTAAATCTAAACGTCTTTTTATCTTAATATTGGCACTTAAATAATCATCACAGTCGTTTAAGTAAGTCCAATCAGTCTCAAAGTTAGAAAACTTTGTAAAATAATAAAAGTAAATTAGCTTATCAAAACAAAAACACAACCTTATCATTTTTAACAAAACGAACGAAATAACTAATTAACGCCTAAGGTGGCTTAGAGATCTGTATTCAGTATTCTTAGAGAATCATCATCACAGGTAATATGTCTTTAAACGTTTATTATATTTCTTCTTCATCAGAAATGCTTTCTGATATATTTTGAGATTTCAATTTTTCATAAAAATTATGATATTTTTTGGGAATTATCCCACTTTTACATAAATCTAATAAATCTTTATGTTTGTTATGACTTATAGGAAGTACACTATTATAAGCTTGCTGTATTTGAAATTCGCGAGATAATCGACTTGTATTTCTGGTACCACATCGTATCACAATAATAGTTTTTGGTGCATCCTCAAAATCATATTTATATTCCATCCTATCGAAATTCTGTGCATATACTGTTACTTCTCTTATACGTGTCCATTGAATCTTCTCATTATTCATATTTTTGTTCCAATTTTTGTTTGTTAAAAGGGATTTAAAGTCCAATATTTCTGGGGTTGTCATCTCTCTAACTTCATAAGGTTCACCTTCAACTTTGGCCCAGCGGACGAGGCAGTACCATTCCTCTGGTACAAATATAAGCTTACGATCACTTGCCTTTTCGATAGTTGAATGCACACTATCCCCCTCATTTTGGGTGTGGCCCTTTTCCATAAAGCGGTGAGTAATTGTCACATCAAACTCTTTTGCAGCGAGTAAGTATAAAGAAAAAACAATGCGATTCCGATTTTGACCAGCGCAATTGTCCGACCAAAATTTAAATCTTTTAACACCTCTGAGAGCGTGCTCTTTTATATATTGATAAAGGCAACTTGAGACTTCATTTGCGCCACGTTTTGCGATGGCTTCGTGCCACATAAAGCAAGTAGCTTTTTTGGTAGCCAAATCATAAACAGTAAAGTTTAGGGTTGATAACTTTCTTTTATAGTAAAATACGCTTATATCTCCATGTGGCGTTATTAAAACCTTTTCAAAATCGAAAGTAGCCGCTAAAACATCTTTATTTGACTTCGCTTCATCTTTATCAAGCTGCTTTAACTGTCGAGCAGCTGCTTTTGAAGCTTGATGTTTTAAAAATGCGGATTTTTCTACTTCGGTCGGAAATTCTTTGTTTTTGTAAATGTGACAGATGTCACAAAGATCTTTTTTAGGCTTATGGAATGCAATGTTGAAATTTGCGTTAAGTATATCCCGGTATTGCCTTTTGTTTGCTCTATTGTTATATGTTTCAGAATTGTACCATTCCAAGTACAAGTTATACATGCGAGATGCACTGGTCACACCTTCTAAATATAATTTCTTTGAGTTCTTCCGGATATAATGTGATTCTACCAACGAAAAGGACCTGACATGGTCACAAACACTCCGTTCCATTTCCTCGTCTAATACTCTTTTCTTGTGCTGATATTTGCCCCGTTGGTCATCTGAAATCAAAATTTCTCCATCACACTTTTTCCACGATGTAGTTATGATGCGCTCCCCAGCAGATATTGTGTTTAAAAACATTGTCTTGCATACTTTGATCTTTTCAGAGTTTTCATTAGGAAGATAATAGAAAAATGTATTTTTGCGATCGTGCTTTGTGATTTCCGTAGTCTGGCAGCGTTTCGGTACCTTTTTCGTAAATCTTATAACAAATTCCCATTGACGACGTCGGTCACCGAGCTTCCAAAACTTCTTGAAAATATTGTTACGCTGATTCTCATCGATTTTAGTCGAGCATTTTAAACGACATGTTTCGTTACATGGTTTTTTTAAAACTTTTGCTGGTATTTGTATTCCTTTAGAATTTATAAAACTTTGACCTAGATTTTTTGAACACTTTCTCTTGTTCACAATCCAATTTTCTTTATGAGGAAGTCGCTTTTTCCCTTTATCTTTTTTAAATGTAGACTGGCGAGTTTGAATAGATTTATTGGAAGTGGGAGTATCTAAACTAGTAATAGACATCGCAGAGGGCGTTGGCAAATTTCCATATAGGTCTTCATTGGTTATTAGTGGCGGAAATTCATTTTCAGAACATGTAGCACAAAATACATTGCTGCATAGAACATCATGTGATGGAGTTGGGGATGGGACAGGAGTTAAATTTGTGAAAATATCGGCTGTATCGTTAATTTGTGTTCGATTCTCAATAATGGGTGACGTCGTTACTACATATTCATTATTATCATTGTTAGCCATATGAAGAATTACTTGGTCATCGTCGTCAAACACGTCACCTAGTAATTCTTGAACTTGAATTAATTCATTTTGATCACAACTTGGGATGGGAGACTCTTCTCGAATAACTAAAAAAAAATAACATAACATAAAATCACATTATTAAAACAAATATAAAAAGTTACACAATGTAAATTTTTATAAAAAAAATTGTATAGTAAGATTAAGATTAGGTACTAAAGTTTTAATTAATTTATATTTTACATACGTTGATTATAAACATTACCTTGTTTTTGAACCTCAGTATTAGATGAAGTCATTTCAATTTCATAATTTTCATATTTTGAGCAGGCCGTTTTCCTTTGTTGATCATTGTTACCATTAATTACGCCACTTCTTAATTCTTGTACATCTTGAATGGGAGACTTTTGGAGATCTAAAAGAATAGTCATTAAAAGTATTTAATTACAAGACGTAGTATAGACAAAATATAATTATTAATTTATGTATTTTATAAGATAATTTACGATTTCGGATTGTACTACCGACATTTTGAGTTTTTCAAAAATGCTAAACAACGCCAGTTATCATACTACCGACATTGATATCTTATACAAAAACGTATAACAATGTCGGTTGTTATACTACCGATATTTAACCTAAATACAAAAACGGATAACAATGTCGGATTTCGTACTACTGACATTTATCATATATACAAAACCGTTTAAAAACGTCTGATGTCCCACTACCGACACTTAAGCTAAACACAAAACCGCTTAACAACGTCGGATGTCCTACTACCGACATTTAAGCAAAATATAGAATCGGTTAATAAAGTCGGATATCGAACATCCTACAATATAAAATGTCCTGTTTAGTAAATTTTGTAACTGTTTCAATATAAGTAATCAAAATGACCTCAAATATTAAAATTTAACACAAAGATCAAAACATTTTTATAATTTATTACAATTTTTACTTAGAAGATTTATATCAAATTATATTCTTCAATAAATGAAATGAATACCTACCTTTTTCTGTTCGTTGTCCAGTGGCTAACTTCACCAAATGTGCTGATCTACTTAGCATTTTTATTGTTTTACAACATTTACACTAAAATTATTCAATTACTAAATTATTAATTGCGAAGAAGAAAATTACAATGTGACGTGCGTTCATCCCGCTAACATAGTCCGAACTGTCAGATCCGCGCGTGCGGCTGCCCCTCTCGCCCCGCTAAGATTGCAAGTACTTAAGAACCGCTGTTGATAACGGTGCATCTCGACAACATCCGACATTTTTAATGTAGGTATTTCAAAAACTACAAATAAAATTAGGTTTTTTATTGATTAAGACGGTAGATATTGTTAAGTAATAACTAATTATGCAATAAAAAAAAATTGGTAATTTTAAGATCCGACAATTTTAATAGGGACAGGCGATTTTACTCTTATCATTTTTGGAATTAAAGCATTCTTAGTAGTTAAATTTTACGACTAAAGTTATAAATTAACTTATTTTACCGTTGGATTACTAAAGGTCGACAAAACCGTGCATTCCCGCTGGCCACCACTTGATTGGCCACCACTGGTGGACAGCGAAACATCTTTTAACAAGTTACCGTTGTCCATCACTAGGGGACAGCGGTACATCTTTTACACCTATTCACGTTGGCCACCACTGGTGGACAGGCGACACAAATAGTACAAGTTAAAAAAATAACTATACTAACTTTAAGGGCTGCAATGTTGAATTTAGGGAACAGAGTTCACTGGCAACAGACAAACACGAGAGTTCAGCTTTGCTTACTTCATGCTGTAAAAAATAATAAACATAATTCTCTCTTATGGTCAATATTTAAATTATATAGATTAATTATATTATTCAGGATAGGAATAAAAACAAAGGCATTAATATATGGAATCCGCAAATTAGAAGCACTACCGTAGCTGCGATTTCACACTATCGACAACTTAAACTTTATTTTTTTATTTTCACGGTTCTATTTGGTAGATTGTTTTTCAGAGAAACAAGACAGATATATTCAAACAGGCCTTAAGCAAATGGGGACAGCAAATATACGACTGGGAAGCAGAAAGCCGCTTGTAGACTAGTAGTCTACTTGGGCAATTTGGAGTACCAACTTTAAGTAGACTAGTAGTCTACGGAGCAATCGAGCGGCTAATAAATAAATACAGTTTTCTATCGGGGACCAAATCCGCCTTTGACCTCAGCCTTATCTGTTGGCACCTCACTGAAGATGCTTCCTTGTTAGCACATGGGCTAAGGAAGGAACTGACTCTTAATATAGGATTGCAGGTGCAGTGATATTTGGCGCCAAATTCTATATAAGGTGTGGTCGCTAGTCACTTCCTAGCTTACTTGGATTATTTGCCTTCTTTATATTCAATTTCCTATATTCCAAAGCAGCTTAACAAAGGGAAACGAGGAATAAAAAAGGAACTGTTTCTCCACGAAACACCGCTACAATTTATTGATGGCAGATTTATAGATTGCGGTGATTGCAAGTTCTGAGCGTTATGGATTACTCACAGATGGTAAGACTATTATAGACAAGGTCATATCAAACTCATTGACGAGACGAGGTAGAAAGTAGACTTATCTATAGCGTAGGACATTAAAGTTTAAAAAAAAATATATTTTGATTACCGTTATCACACTTAAAATGTTCTTAAGTTCTTTCAACTCGCCCTTAGAAACTCTAGTAGTGGTTTTGTAAAAGGGTCTACTCAACAGTAGCAGCAAAATCAGAGATATAACGCAGAATGACGAAATATGATACTTGAAGCCCAAAAAATGATATATTTTATTATAAAATCTATATGGGCCTATAGATAAACTGGTCCTAGGATTCGGTTGATTTTTTTGCTTGGGCGAGTGATGACAGTTTTTATCTATATCACAGACAGGTACGTGAAGATCACCTGAAAATAAAAGTTTGTTTATAACTCACGTTTGGCGATTATTCAAATTAAGGAAGTATAGAAGAATTTGCTTAAAGACATAAATACATTGCCCAAATTAACACACCAATTATGTAAGAAAGAAAGTTAAAGACTTTTAAGCTTCACATGGTTTGTGTTACTAAGATCCAAATTAGTCCATTTTCGAAACTGACAGACTGGGAATCGGACCCGAAAATTCTGTAATGTCTTCAGTCTAGTATTTTTAACGTTGCGTCATCAAGACCTCTCATCATCGTCATCAGCAGACTTTAGACGTCTACTGTTGATAGACCTCTCCTAAGGTTTTTCACGTTTCGGACCCATGCCACCCTCATCCAGCGTTTAGCGATGACCTTGACTGCATCGTCGGTCCACCTTACGGGGGCCTACCTACGCTGCGTCTGCCATTACGTAGCCGCCATTCGAGAACTTTTCTGCCCCAACGGCCATCTGTTGTGAGAGCTATGTCCAGCTATGCCCATTGCTACTTCAGCTTTGCAATCATTCTCATCGGCTATGTCGGTGTCGAGCCCATCTCAGTCTAGAACCTTGAAGGAGGCGATGAACAATTTAGGTGAAATAACATCGCCTTGCCTGACGCCCCGCTGCAGTTGGCTATCCATTCTTTGGCTTTGAATTCTGATCCTGAAGGCGGACTGACATGGTGGCGTTTTTGTACAAAAATTTCAACGCTTCGATGTATCGATATTCAATTTGGCACCACTGCAATGACTGGAGTACAGCCCAGGTCTCGATCGAGTCATAGGCTTTCTCATAGGTCACAAACGCCAAGCAAAGTGGCCAGTCATACTCTTCCGTGTTTTCTATAACCTGCCGCAGGGTATGGATGTGGTCTTTGGTGCTAAAACCTTTACGGAAACCAGCTTGTTTCCCGGAAACGGGAGGCTGGAAGTTGTCCATCATGCGCGCCAGACGGATCGTCTCAATAAAGCGAAGATCCATACTGAAGTTTTTCAAGAGGGTTTTATCACCTTTTTTGTAAAACAAGACGACAAAGCCTTAAAGCCACGCTTTGGGCTTTTTCCTTCGAGAATTACGGAATTGAACAGCTTCTGAAGGGTCTTAAGCACAGGTTTGCCATCAGCTTTTAGAAGCTCGGCTGTAATTTCAACATCACCCGGCGCCTTGTTGTTTTAGAGACCCGAGTCCTCTTAGTCTACTAAAATCCATTAAAAAACATCCATCATGGATTTTAGTGGACTCTTACGTCCACTTTAATCGATTTTTACGAGGAATGGATCTTTTAGGATTTGCTAGTTCTAAAAAATCCATTAAACTGATTTTAAGAAGTTGACCCACTTAAAGTGGAATTAAAAAGCCACTTAAAACCATGATGGATTTTTTTATTGATTTGAGTGAACTAAGGAAACGAGACGAACAAAATAATAGTAATAATTCAGAAATACAAAGAAGAATAATGAGTATAAATGTGCAACATTTGTAACTTATTCAATATGTAGAGATTAAGCAGATAAAATGTAATTGTGACCTCGCATTCCTTTCCAAACACATCGGCTGTATGGAATATGAAGCTCAGGCTAAGCTTTTTTTACACAAGGCTTTCTATAGATTTTAGCTTTTTGTTGATTTTCGACATAAAATTGTATAGAAATATCTGAAGCTATGAAATTAGAGCTAAAATTGAGTTTCAAGGTCAAGAATTCGTTAACCACCAAGCCAAACGTTTTATATCTTCCATCACATTACCTACTGTTATAGTAGGTACAAGCTTTTCAATTCAATTTCGTCAACATAAAAAAAATAAAAGATGTTTTTACAGAAACTATACGTTATTATTTCTTACCCGAATGTATTTTTCGTCTTGCCATTTTGTATTTTATTTCATTATTAGTACAATTTTTTAATTTATTTTCCTGTTGATTCAATTACGCTTTTCTGGAAGACATAAAAATTTTTGAAATATTTTTATTTCGCTTATTTCTAGCAATCTGTTGTGTCCAAATATTTAGAATAATTAATATTTTTAATAATTTACTCTTTAATTTCGAATGAACTTTGAAGTTTGATGAAATTAATCATTACACTATGACATTGAAAGTATCAAAGACAAGTACTTTTTAAACTGTATTTAGAGCAATATTTAGAGATACTGAGTACTAGGGTACTAGTACAATACAATAATCATAATCTGGAATACTATTCTTCGCATCAAAGAGTAGGTCAGTAGTCAGTACCAATTTTGTTATTTTTTACGATACTTTTATAAAAAAAATCAAGTATCAAGTTTGTTTAATCCATAAATTTTATATCGTGAGTCTAAAACTTTATCTAGCTTTAAAAAGAAAGTCAAAGATCACTACTTTTCTCTACAGTAAGTTTTGTAACCTACACTACTATTTAAACAATATTATGATATTAGTATTGTAGTTGTATGTATTTTATATAAGTATATTTAAAGTAGATTTTATATTATTTTTATGTATTTGTATGTACATTCATAAGTATTTAAGTAGTTTATACGATATTATCGATTAGTACACACTATTATTGCATCTTAACCAAACTCTCCAGTCTTGGGTCTGCTGGAAGAAATTTCATAAGAGATAAGCAGTACCTTTGTACTTATTTTTGTTCAATGTGTTTCTTTATTGTATCTAAACTTATGTGTACATAAATTGTTAAATAAATAAATAAATTTCGTACTATCTTTGGGGTTTTTACCCCATCGCCAAAGTGGTCGTTCTAGTTATATTGTTTTCCTAGTTTTCCAGTACCTAGGCATTTGAAGCGTTCTTTATTATATATGTTCTTAGCTTAATGACGTTTTCATCGCTTTAAGGCTTGCTGTTATGGAAAAGGATTTGGCATGCTAAATGTAAAAAGGCACAATGCAAACAACTTGTTGGTAGCATTAAGTATTTTTTTCTTATTATTGAAATTTTTGTTTTTTATTAATTAAAGATTTTATTGTTTCTGTAGTAAGATCCAGAAGCTGCGTGAGCACCATATTATGAAAACAATAAAATACACGGTCGGTCCCTTTACCTACTGGAAAACTTCTGTAGGTTAGTATTATACCTGGTGTAGGTAAATTTACAGGTAAATATGAAAGTACAAAGCTTTATCAATTATCTGACCGTACATAAGTAAAAATGCAAAAACGTTTAACGTCTCGTCAAGTGAAAAAAAATATTATTAAAAAAAGTACGTCCATTGAATTTCATCGAAATTTTCGATTACCAATCTTACAATGCGTCAGTCAAATCCATTGTGAATGTGGGTGCACATCGTGCGTAGCAACGAGCGCGGGCGCGCCGCCTTTCTTTTTGCATGTGTACTGTTAGTTAACCTTTAAGTGTTGAAAAGAAGCGATAAGTAATGTTAGTAAGTTAATGTAAATAATCTAGCTTTCAATGATAAAAAAACGAACTGTATAAAATTCTCTGCACCAACTGTAAAACAAGTCGAGTCAAACTTGCGACTTAATGGGAACAGGTTGCATCTAGTAGATAACACTGTTTAGATTCCGTGAAAGCTGGCAACTTTACCAACGGACGTTGACTTTGCCATCGAAAACTATTTCTACAGAATCCCTTATACCATGGACGCAGATATTTTTTTAGAAATTCTACCTTTATTAGTAGAAAGGTTGATATATGACTGGCAGCACTAATAAAAGGCTTTATAGACTGTTTTTCTTCAATCGGTCATATTAAATCCTGTCATAATTAGATACAAAACTCTGTTGGCAAACTTGTCATACAGTAGGGCCATCTTTGCCATATTTTGTTTTTTGCTGTTTCATATGTTTTTGGTAAATACCTATATTTAAAATTCATGAACACGTAGGACGCCTTTATAAAATACAGAATTGAAAAAAAAAATACTCAACAGTCGTATATAATTATTTGTTTTTAAAATAACGTCTCTTGAATTTAAATACACTACCGAAAATGGCAAAGTTGCAGATTTCACGGTTCTAAATTGCAGTGTACCCGAGGTGCTTGTGGCTGGACAGCAGCAGCTCGTCGTCTGCGCCGTGCGTCTGCAGCGCGTCCACCAGCAGCAGTGAGTGCACGCTGAGCGCCAGCCCCGCGCGCCGCCTGCGCTGTACTGTGTTGGGGCGCCCATATCTCCCAGCTAGCGAGTAGACTTAGTTTTGCAGCGTTCACGGTAAAGAAAATTCACTCATTGACTAATGTTAATACGGCTGTTAATAAGATGGTTTATTTTAGTTATTTTCAGAGTATAATGTCCTATGGCATCCTATTTTGGGACAAAGCCGCAGATATTGACATGATATTAACACTGCAGAAAAGGAATATTCGTGGAATGTATAAACTTGGAAATAGAGAATTTCTAAGAGAAAAGTTTGACGAGAGAGGTATCTTGACCCTTGCATCACAATATATTTATGAAAACATTATGTAGACAGGGTGACTGGTGGGTCACTTTTGAAATTACTTTTGGATGTAATAGTCTGAGAGCATACATAAAGAGAAAAAATATAAATTATAATTATTTACTGAGTAAACCTAACTGAAAGTTAAAGAATTGTTACGCTAGCGTGGGCAGCGATCCGCGTGCTAGGTCACGTGCCGCGCGCGATTGACTCGGTTGTATGTAAAGTAAATAGTAACATATTAGTATATATTTATTGGGAATTCTAGAGTAAAAAATAAGTATCTAATTTTATTACATAATTATGATCAGAATCGAGCGCAGAGTGCTCTCCTTCAGTATCTAATATTTGTCACCAGTCACCCTGTATAATAATAGTAATAAATGGTCCGATCCACTGTTCATACATCTGCGGCCACCACGTGTACAGTTAGCTTGTGTATTGAAAATATTTTTATTCTTACACTAATTAAGCCACAATTAAAGGAAATAAATATTTTTGTGGACAGGTTCTCCAAACACAATTGCTTTGTTGGACAGATATTTTTATACTATTTTGATGCAAACTATGATGAAATATCAATATATAAAACTGTTCCGTTACTAACTGAGTGACTGAGGTACTGAGTGACTGACAGACAACGTACAGCCGTAACTACTGGGCGTAGAGAGCTGAAATTTGGAACATACATTCTTTAGGGGATTTAGGGGTGCACTAAGGAAGTAATTCCCGAAATTCCAACGGGAACGGGAAATATAGGACTTTTTAGTTTGTATGAAAAATCTTATTCCTTGAGTGCACCGATGTGAAACTTGTTGTAAAGGTTTTTCAATATGTGTCTGGTTGTGTTATGAAAGAAATTCCTGAAATTCCCACGGGAACGGAAAATATATGATGTTTTAGTTTGCATGAAAAAATCCCATCCCTTGAGTGCACGGATGTGATACTTGATATAAAGGTTCCTCAATAAGTGTCTGTTTGTATTATGGAAGGAATTCCCGAAATTCCCACGAGAAGGGGTTGGACTTTTTAGTTTGTATGAAAAATCTTATTCCTTGAGTGTACGGATGTGATACCTACTTGGCATGAAGGTTCTTCAAAGAGTGACTGGTTGTGCTACGAAAAAAATTCCCAAAATTCCCACGGGCACGGGAAATATATGATTTTTAGTTTGTATGAAAAAAACTTATTCCTTGAGTGCATGGGTGTGACACTTGGTATAAAGGTTCTTTCAGTGGGTGTCTGGTTGTATAGTTTCTGAAATTTCCACGAGAAGGGTAGTTAAGCGCATACGAAGTTGCGGGATAAAGGTAGTCTACAATATGTCGAGAGAAACGAAACACAATAATCACAGCGCAAAAGGAACGTAGAATATGCACAGACAAAGACGAAACATACGATGATTAGATAGTGTTACGAACGGAACATATTGACTATGTTTTGACTTTACTCATAGATGGCGCCACTTATAATCAGTTTTGTAATTGTGTTTATATATCACTTGTGTTTTTATGTAATTCCTTCCTTTCCGTTTAGTACTTTTCAGTACTGACACAAACAGAAAGATGGCGCGCCTACGCAGCAATGATTGACAACTCACATTGATCAATCTCGAAGAATAACTTGTAAGACTCTTTGTTATCTATTGTTTACATTGCGGGTTTACAAAAATATGTACACAAAATACTTTTTTATTCGATATTTTGTTTTATACAATTATATTTTGTCAAGAGTTTTGAAAAAAGAAATTACTAATTATGGTAAATTGGTTTTGAATCAGAAATACTGTACAAAAAGTGGTTATGACGGCCTGTAAAGGATCAAGGCATTTAAAACTATGAAAGATAATCATGATAAAAATTATTCTGTAAGGACAAGGAATGACCGTATGTTTCACAAATTAAGGTAGGCTACCAAATCATTTATGGGAATGTCAATAAGTTTTTATGATAAAATAACAAAGTCTACCCAATCGCTAACGTTTTATAAATTTAAAGGAACTATCAAAGAAACATTATGCAAAAAAGGCTATTATAAACTCAAAGATTATTTAGATGATAAAATAGCATGGGATTGATGTCTCCACAGGTTATTTCCTAATATTAAACATTAATCACCATGTAAGCAGCTTGGCTGTGACATGATATTGGCAAGCACGAATAGCTGTCTTCTGTTTGTTAATTCATGGTATAGCAGAGCTGTATTTCTGCCAAATTGTACCTATAATGAGCACTTTTTACAAAAGAGAGCCGAGAGTTTTTTCGCCGGCTTTTGTCCTCTGCGTCTTCCTAGGTTTCTACTTTGATTTCGTTTTTTTTAAACCGAAGAAGTAGTAGTAGACAACACTAAGACATCGGTGGATAATGGGCGATCATTATCTTCGTGAGCCGAGAGACGCACACTTCTGGACGGAGGCCTCCCCCAGGATTCTTCATGTCGCCCGGACCCACGCCGCCCTCATCCAGCGTTTGACCTTCACAAAATGCATAAGCAAACCTACTTTGAATAAAAAGTTTTCATTTTCATTTTCTAAGTGAGAAGTGAAAAAATATTACAAGTGGGGGAAACGTGGAGACATCAGGACTGGAACAAATTAACGCGCATTTCAAATCTCTTTACTTATATGCTCTGAGAACTATACCTATTTGTATTAATTAGATAATTCTGACTGAAAAAGAGTCCCAAGAGTTTTTTTCCGCCAGCTTTTTTTGTATCTTGGTTTACTGTAATACCTTATTCAACAGCTATCACTAGTTAAAGCCGAAGAATTATGATGACGTCAGTAGGGTAAAATTGGGGGACCTGGATCAAGGAGATCTAGGCACCCCCAATTTCACCATAGTTTGAATGATTGAATATTGAAATACGTACATGAATGACGGGTTTAAGTTAGATCCAGCCCCCTCACAATTTTACCATAGTTTCATTCGTAGCAATAATTTATTATATCAATTCAATGCATTGTTCCTTCATTTAATGTTTTAAGTAACTAGCAGTCAATATTCATGTTACGTTTGTTTTATATCTATTTGATATCATAGTTCATAAACAGCAACAGACAACGCACCGATGTGCGACATCAGCATTTTATTGTAACTACACACCTACTCGTATTCCGTGAGTTCGAATGAACCTTGCAATTTATATTATTCACATATTGATATGTTTATGTTTTAGATGTTTGTTCATCACAGGTTTTATTATTTAGATTAATTAAATGAAACGCTTCTCAATGAATAAGAATTATATTTTATTTTCAAATTCTTATAAATAGATACCCACATAATATAATACACTTAACAATACTTTGTTCTTGTTTTACAATGACTGGTAAAAAGTATTGTTCAAATAATGTATCATATCCTTTACTCTTAAGTAAATACTGTCGGTATAAATGTTATTCACAATGTGCTGAAAACATATTTCAGCATTGCACCGACAGTTTTCAATATTTTCAAATTGACTTGCATCATAAATCTCAATCCGAATTACTTTAGAGCCGGTTGATACAGTTTTGTAAAAACTTAACAACTTCTTATTATTTTGCGCTCGTTCCTCCTCATCCAAATAATTAACGATATTTTCAATCATGTCAGGACTTATCACTGAACGAGGGGGGGAAATCGGTGAGTAAACCCAGCTAGGGATCTGAAATAGATAAAGTAATTTGATTGCATTTCATTAAAAAATAAAAAATATCATATATGTATGCTTCTAATCATTATCAAATTTAATTAAGTCATTCAAGTAAATACTTTAATTATTTATTTGAACATACTTACCGACATTATTATTTAACACGAGTTCACCCGAGTTGATGTGAGGGAATGAAGAAATCAAATGATAATATTGTTCTCGATATAACATATATTTATAGATCCTTATAATACGTCTATAGCTACTTTCTTTATAGCATTTTTTTATTAAATTGAAATGTAAATAGCGCCATATTACGACCAGGAAAGGGTTGATAGAGCAAGACACGATTACATCTTGAGTGACCATTTATTAACAAATAGAAACAGTTTATATGTACGTGCATAATTAAGTTAACAATATTTGATTTTATCTTGGTATTGATTTTATCGAGCACGTTTGATGAATAGGAAATAATATATTGATTCTCTGTGGGTCACGTCGGAGGACGCCACAGATACTCCCCCCTTAAAAAAAGGTAAACACAAAATAACAATTCAATATTCTTACTCTAAAATTAAATACTACTCAACAATTTCAAGCAAAACACTCAGTTTTTTGTTGACATAATATTAGAAATATTTGCAAACCTAGCAATTTCTATAGAACTATGACGTCAGACCACAATAACAATTAAGTCGAATAGCTTGCGTTTGATGCTGCACGTGGTAGACTGCTCTGGTAAAAATTTACCATTCCGAGAAACCGTCTCAAATCTTTAACTGTTGGAGTGATTCCTTGGCTCGTTATATGATAACCTAAGAAATCGGTAAGAAGTTCGGTCTTGAGAAATTTGCATTTTTCTAGGTTAATAGTTATCCCATGTTCATTCAGGCGTTTTAAAATTATGTCCAGGTGTTGCAGGTGTTCTTCCTTTTGTTTGGATATGGTGTTCCACTTGGCACTTGGAGTTAGATATGTTGGCAGCTGGCTTGGTTATATCTTCATATTTTTCCAGTAATTTTCTTATGCTACTTTTCTTGTGAAACAGTTTCAACGCTCGGTTGATTTGCTCTGATGCTTGTTGCAGGCGTTGTCAGCTCAGTAACTTTCTCAATAAGCTTTTTTCCCCGGTATCGACTAAAAACCTCTCGCCACTTTGTAGGTCGGCTAGGATAAGGGGTGAATAGCACAAAGTTCCGCCCTGGTTCGAGCTAATTGTAGAGCCCGTTGTTTTTTTTTTCTGGTTTTTCCTGGCACTTTTCTTGACATTTATGTGTCTTTTTCTTGAATCGCTTACGATATTGACCTTGGTTACGATACCTCGATGCACTTCTTGACCTTGATCTTGAACGGAATTCACTGCATCAATACTTTTTCGTCATTGTTTTCGTCGCGTAGTGCAGCGATTTCAGTTTTCATATGTGTCAGCTGATTTGCAAGTCTAGTGACCTCGTTAACTTCATTACTTAAGTTTTCAAATATCCGGTCTGCCATATCTCAAATTTTTTCGGGTGTTGCGTTTTCTAAAACAGATTGTACTTGTAGTCATCTCCTTGTTTCCGTGCGGCGACTATAGCTTCGAAATGGGTAAACCATAATTTGGGTTGGTCCTGCCAGAAGTGCGGGATACGTTCCGATATGTTTCTGGCGGCAACTTCAGGTTCCAATGTAACAGGATTGACTGGAGCACGTAGAGCCATTTTCCTTTTTATTTCTGGTCGGGTCCTCAAAAATCTTCTTGCTTAATTGGCTGCGTGACTAACTTCGGGGTCACCACTTATTACGACCAGGAAAGGGTTGATAGAGCAAGACACGATTACATCTTGAGTGACCATTTATTAACAAATAGAAACAGTTTATATAGTAAGATGTACGTGCATAATTAAGTTAACAATATTTGATTTTATCTTGGTATTGATTTTATCGAGCACGTTTGATGAATAGGAAATAATATATTGATTCTCTGTGGGTTACGTCGGAGGACGCCACACGCCACATGAGAGACTATGCTTGATTTGACCTTATATAAAGGTAAACACCATACAGATTTAGCTAAATACAATATTACTTTTTACATTATTTTATAAAGTTAAAATGTAAATCCGTAGTAGTAAATCCGTAGGAATTTATATGTATTATTAATAGCATTAAGGAACTGTATACACTATACACAATCTAGCTAACATTGTTTGTGAGAAAAAAAAATGTGAATTATCAAAGTAAGCATAGTGTTGAATACCTCCGTAGAGCAGTGGCACCAGCTGTGGAACTCGTAAGTATGCGGTTTCGAATCCAGCACGGAACAAGAAAAAAGAATTCTGGGTTTGGTTGTGTATCTACTTAAGTATTTATGTTTATTCTAGAATCCCGCTAGCTCGCTACATGGTAACCCATAACACAAGCCTTGCTTTCTTTGGGGCCGTGCAGTCTCGGTGCGATAGTCTGAGGATTTTATATTATTTATTTTTAATGTGAGTATCAGTGTAGAATCACCTTTATGACGTTAAACGTATTTGGATAAAATGCTGACAGTGTTTATTCGATCTTTGATTCTAAAGATAAAATCGTTATATTAAATATGATATCGGACTATTTGTATGTTCATTGATCAATATATGTAAGTAAATGTATGCGCTATGCTATACTCTTAGCATTTTTTATGGCAAGTAAAGTTGAGTTAACTGTGTAGTCAATATGTTTTGCCTAGTTATTAGTTTTACAAATTTGGAGGATCGCTCCGGATCTTGCTCTATATAATGCGCATGAATCTTAGTCAAATCACAAATCACTCTCCACGAGGTAAAGAATCTACATCTTCACAGCTTCGCTTCAACCAGAAAAAAAAATGTAAGTTAACTTTAATTATTTTTTAATTACTTATAGTTTTGTGAATAAGTTTGTGTAGTAATGTGACTTTACTAGAGTTATTATATCATTATAATGATCATGTTTAGCATGATATATTCACGTCTTTTTTTTTACACCAAAAAGGTGAAAAATAGATATTTATATTTTTACTGAATGTATGATTTGAATATTGTATAATTATTGTCCATATTCCTATAATAAAATGATAAGTGACGACCGCCATGGTGTTCGGGTAACAACGTTGCCTCCCATACGATGGGTCCCCGGTTTGAATCCTGGTGGAAGGTGAACTTACGTAACACAAGTTCTTAATGAAATTTAATTTGAGCTAGATAATGTGGTGTGAATGTCAGAAATATTCATTTATATATTTAGAAGTGTACGAAATATAAAATAATTTAACTTTCATTTTAATAATCTTTAAAATGTTTTGTTTCAGGTCCAAGTCAATGCCGCAATTGTTCTCATCTGGTGAGGAATCCGATGCTGAGAAGCAGCCAAAGCAGCAGAAAACTCCCTCATCGTCTCGGGCCGAGAAATCTGTGCCGAATAAGCGTTCTAAGCCCTGTGATGGATCTGGACCTAAAGCGCACGGAACCAAGAAGCCTAGAATTAATCCGGTGCCGTTAACTGATATAAAGTTAGTGGCGCGGGACCTGTTCGGCAGCGAAAGCGAAGAGGATGATATGAGGCCGACTACATCAGCCGGTAAAACGCAACCTCCTCTTCATTCTTATTATACTAGGAGGGTAGAGAAGGGCTATGCTCGGAAAATTAATGAAAAAAGACGTGTGGCACTCGGAGACTGCCGCGATAAAGCTATTGCATAGCATTTTTTATCAACTTATGAAATTATAATTATTTATTTACTTATTAATGCAGTAATGTTTGATCTGATATGAAGTCCACAAGTTCCTAGTAGATGGCGCTGATTTTTTATTAAAGCCCGCATGTAAAGTTATGAATCAATCAATCAATCATTTATCTGCATAAAATATGGTACAGATTTAGGACTTAAAATTAAAAAAATAGGTCATACATATTTTACCTTTTTAGGGCATGCATATATAAATTACTATTGTTAAATTTAACAAAATCTCAATCTCAATCACACTTTACGTTTACGTTGTGCAAAAGTTACTAATTCTTTGATTATTCGAGATAATTCGAGATAATTTCTTGCAAATGTTATGAATTGTTGTAATTCCAACGGAATATCATTTTATTGGAATATAGCTACGTAAAATAAATAAATGCCATTTTTAGAAGCCTCCAATACGATTCTAATGTAACGGTGACGGCACTACAAGGTTATGTTGTGAAAATTACTGTTAGTGTCATAGGGATCAAGGTTCGCCGCGCCGGGTATAGAGACAAATTGTGATCCAGGGATTCACATGAATGTGTGTGCGTGATGCTAGGCGACTTGGCTGCCGGAGGTTTTAAGCCTTTTTCCTCCTAGTAGTGACGGTACTTATCTGGCTATTTGATGTACCCGGCTTATTTTTAGCTTTATCTTTTTTTTCTTGGCTTGGAGCACTTCCGTATACATTTAATGCACTGCCATTTTTTTGTGCTCAGCTGTTAAGGTATTATAAAACCTTTGAGTCGAAATATTTTCGAATTCTTTGTGATAAATTAATTTACAATTTGTACATTTCAGGTTTTCATTACCTATTCAATATATTCTTTTTACATTTGTTAAATTTTTTAATGTCGTTTTTTGGTGTCATCATTTCTGTTTACTTAGTCAATCAATCAATTTGTTTGTAACTGCCTTTTATTTTATTTAATCCAAAGATTGGATTTAAATCTTTGATTTAATCCTCTTAAAACAAAGTAAGTTTCCAATATAAAAAACTAAAAAAAAAAATATTTATAATTTTAAAAGGAGAAAAGAAAAACATAAAAAAGAATTCATGTCAATGCGATTATCAGGGCTTAAACTCGTAACTCTTGATCGGGAAAAAATTATCAGTTTTTTTTTGTGCTCAGCTGTTAAGGTATTATAAAACCTTTGAGTCGAAATATTTTCGCATTCTATGTGATAAATTAATTTACAATTTCAGGTTAGGTTTTCATTATTTTATTCATTATACATTTCAGGTTTTCATTATTCAATATATTCTTTTTACATTTGTCAAATTTTTTAATGTCGTATTTTGGTGTCATCATTTCTGTTTAACTTAGTCATTCAATCAATTAGTTTGGAACTGCCTTTTCTTTTATTTAATCCTCTTAGAACAAAGTAAGCTTCCAATATAAAAAACTTAAAAAAAAAATGTATTTATAATTTTAAAAGGAGAAAAGAAAACATAAAAAAAGGATTCATGTCAATGCGATTATCAGGGCTTGAACTCGTAACTCTTGACCGGGAACCTTTTGACGTTACCACTCGACCACTCATCGTTTTACTTGTATTAGCGAAATAAAGGATTTGTTATGAAAGCCAACTATTGTTTATTTACCTGTCAACTCTAAAAATTGTCATGTTGCCTAGAATGGATGCCTCTCGATAGATGGCGCTGATTGTTTATTAAAGCCCGCATAAAAGCGCAGATTTTTTCGTTACGGAATTTCTGGATTCGGTCCCCACGCTCAAGGCCCGCGATAGAATCTATGCAATAGCTTAAAAAAAAGGGGTCGTATTATGTAGAGCTCAAAGTGTATAATTGTGACGAGATCGCAGACGTACCGCCAGTAAATAGATGGCGTCATTCAATTGTTACAGTAAAAACAAAAGTGGACGCGGAAACGGACATGTGGCGCCATCTTAAATCATTTACGTCCTCAGTAGATAAAGACTTTCGTAATTTCCCTGTGACTTTAATCAATTCTTACTATTAAGTTTTATTTTTATTTTTATAATGTTTTGTATCGTTTAATCTTATACAATATTATCCTTTATAAACTTATAAAATAAATGCTTAGTATTTTGCTTACAAATTATTTTTTTATTTCACAGTTCAGTCCAGAGAGCACAAAAATCGATTCACGAAGTCATATAGTACGATAATGACTTGTACAAAATGTAATATTGAAATGACACGAAATCAGTATGCATATCATTTGAGAACTAATTTACATAAGAAAAATAGTTTATTGAGAACTGAATTTAAGAACATATTTATTGTAGCATCAGCATTTAAAAATAGAATTGTAACTTTTCGTCTGAACTTAACTCAGGATGACGAGCACCTCACTAGTGAGGCGATCCCGAGTTATATGCAGACGCATCAAACTCAGGATGACGAGCACCTCACTAGTGAGGCGGTCCTGAGTTATATGCAGACGAATCCAACTCAGGATGACGAGCACCTCATTAGTGAGGCGATCCCGAGTTGTACGCAGGCGCATCAAATTCAGGATGACGAGCACCTCACACCTGAGGCGATCCTAAATTCAGTACTCCCAGATATATTACATAAATTAATAACTATGATACTGAACAAATATGATTGTATAAAAGTAAACTTTGAGCTTTATGCTAAGTTTGTTTTACTAAAATCTGATCATGAGCAATTAGAATTGAAATCTTTTAACACAAAGTATGATATTATTTATAAAAATACTGATATAAATAACTTTTTTTTTAATAAAATAGATGTATTGATGCGAAAAATGTCTGAATTTGAACATGTACAGTCAGGTTGGACATACCTTTCACTAAGTTATATTGAGATTAATATAAGTAAATATTGTCCTATGAGGGGTGGCACGTACATAAAGTTGCCTTCAGTAATAAAAAATACTAAAAGTTGTTTGAATTTATATAATAATGATGAGTGTTGTTTCTTATGGTGTGTTGTAGCCGCATTATTTCCTTGTAAAAATAATGTGTGCAGAACAACGTCTTATCCTCATTACAGCGAAGTTCTAAATATTCAAGGAATATCATTTCCTCCTTCATATAGTGATATCAAACTTTTTGAACTATTAAATCCTACAATAAGCATTACTATATACGGTTTAGACAAAAAATATGTTATCACGGGGCCTTTATATATGACATATAAGAAAAAAGAAAATCATATAAATTTATTATATATTGATCAGAATGGTACAGGACATTACTGTTTAATAAAAGATCTCGTACGATTAGTACGACGCCAGATTACTCATCATCATGGTAAAGTTTTCTTATGTGATTCATGTTTACAATTTTTTACTAATGAAAATAAGTATGCATCTCATTCTTGTTCTAAAATATTGACTATATTACCAGAAAGACACACTATATTGAAATTTAAACACTATGAAAGACAACTTAAAATTAATTTTATTATTTATGCTGATTTTGAGAGCTTATTACTAACTTGCAATGAAAATAACTAAAAAATACTACGACATTAAAAATGCATCAGCCGTCAAGTTTTGCATATTACATATGCTGTTCTCATGATGATAAACTTAACAAATTTGTGACATATAGAGGTATAGATTGTGTCGAAGTGTTTATAAAACGTTTAGTAAAAGATGCTAAACGAATAAACAAAGTTTTGTCCACTAATTTATCAATGAAACCTTTATCTCATAATCAAGAACGAGAATATCGAAATGCAACCAAGTGTCATATATGTAATCAGTTATTGTCAGGAGATAAAGTTCATGATCATGATCATATCACTTCCGAGTATAGAGGGGCAGCACACTCACACTGTAATTTGATGTACAAAGTATGTCCATTCATTCCAGTAGTATTTCATAATCTAAGTGGTTATGACTCGCATATATTTATTAAACAGTTGGCTAAGTATAAGGGTTCAGTTAAAATAATACCAAAAACTAAAGAAAAATATCTTACAATTACCAAGCTTATAACGTCAAAAAAAGGTTCTCGCTCAGTACAGATTAAGTTTATTGATTCATTTCATTTTCTTAGCTCAAGCTTAAATTCTTTAAGTCAAAGCTTGTCAGAAAAAGATTTTGTTTATATGTCAAGAGAATTTATGGATAAAACTAAACTTAATTTATTACACAAGAAAGGTATTTATCCATATGATTATATAGACAACTGGTCAAAATTTGATGAAAATCAACTACCTCCAAAATCCTGTTTTTATAATAGTTTAACTATGGAATCTCTAACGGATGAAGATTATACACACGCTCAAAATGTTTGGAATGATTTTGAGATAAAATCGCTTGGTGAATACAGTGATCTGTATTTGAAATGCGATGTTATGTTACTATGTGACATATTCGAAAAATTCAGAGAGACAAGTTTACATTATTATAAACTAGATCCTGCTCACTATGTGACTTCACCTAGTTTGAGCTGGGATGCTATGATTCTGTACACTAACGTTGAATTAGAGCTCATTAGTGACTTAGAAATTTATACATTTATTGAAAAAGGTATACGAGGGGGCTTGGCACAATGTTTCCTCCGTCATGCTCAGGCAAATAATAAGTATTTACCTAATTATAGTGATTCTAAACCTTCGAGTTATTTGATATATCTAGATTGTAATAATCTTTATGGCTACGCAATGACTAAAAAACTGCCGGTTTCAGACTTCAGATTTTTAAATCAGCGAGAAATTGACGTCATTGATGTATTGTGTATACCAGATGACAGTTTGTATGGTTATATTTTAGAAGTAGATTTATATTACCCGGATTGTATACATGATCAGCATAAAGACTTACCATTTGCTGCTGAGAAATTTGTGCCCCTAGGAGGAAAATCACCCAAGTTAATTGGTAATATGTATGATAAATCAAATTATATTATTCATTACATACATTTAAAACAATGCATAAAAAATGGGTTGGTATTAAAAAAAATTCATAACATACTAATCTTTAAACAAAATGATTTCTTAAAGAAATATATAGATCTTAATACCAATCGGTGTATGGAATCTAAAACGTCTTTCGAAAAAGACTTTTTTAAACTTCTAAATAATTCAATATTTGGTAAAACTATTGAAAATAAAAGAAAACAAGTTGACATAAAACTAGTAACCACATGGGATGATAAGACAAACTTCACGAATAAGAAACTTTGCGCACAAAAATTGATTTCAAAACCTAATTTAAAAAGCATATCAATATTTGCAGAGGATTTTGTAGCTATATAATTGAATCGTGATAAAGTTATATTAGACCGACCAATTTACATTGGATTTACAGTTCTGGAGTACGCCAAACAACATCTATATCAGTTTCATTATGATTTTGTAAAAAAGAAATATGGAGATAAAGCTGAGTTATGTTACACAGATACCGATAGTTTACTTTACTTAATTTATACTGATGACTTTTATCATGACATGTACGATAATTTAACATATTTTGATACTAGTAATTTTCCAATAGATAATCAATATAACATACCAAGAAGTAACTCGAAAATTCCTGGCTTATTTAAGGACGAAATGGGGGGTGATATAATTACAGAATTTACAGGTTTGCGAGCAAAACTGTATTGCATTAGCAGTTTGAACACTCAAATAACAAAAGCGAAAGGTATGTCTAAATGTGTTTCTAAGCATTTAAAACAAAAGGATTACATTGATTCTTTGTTATTAGATAAAAGTCAATCTTTAAAAATGAATATTATAAGATCTATTAAGCATATATTGTACACACAACAAGTTAGTAAGCAAGTGTTAAATAGAAACGATGATAAAGTTCAGATACTGTCAGATCAGATTCACACTTTACCTTGGGGTTTTCATGATGCAATGATATAAGACATTTTTTTATTTTTTATTATTTGTATAATGTTTGAATGAGAACCAATTATTATGTAATCATCTTGAGAACCATTGTTCTAATAAATTATATTCATTCGAAATAGGTATTACTTAAAATATCTACTAATATAAGAAAGTTATAAATGTACCTACTCTAGCTATAATGTAGGTATAATACTTTTCCTTGTATTTACATGCTTTTCCTTATTCTTTTAAATAAATTATTATCTATTATAAACATAATGTTTTATTTGTTATTAATCTCAAACTGATCATTTGAAACTCCTGTTACTTACTTCACACGATAGCATTTTCTATAAAATGAGAGCCAAGTTAAAAAACAATCATTTGGTTACAATGAAGCTTAAGAAACAACCGCTAAGCTTAGATATTACCCCTTTCGATATTGAAGCGAAAACCCGAATTGCAAAACATAGTGATTTGTTACCAAATAATATTCGATGCTTCATTTGTGGGCCATCCAATTGTGGTAAAACTAATGTTATGTTTAATTTGTTGTTGCATAAAAATGGGCTTAAATTTGAAAATTTGTACTTATATACAAAAATACCATTTCAAAGTAAATATCGTTTTCTAAAAGAAGTGCTATTAAATGTTCCTGAAATCAAGTATCATGTGTTGAATAACGATAGTGAAGTTATACATCCGAATGATGCGTTACCGAACTCAGTTATAATTTTTGATGACGTGGTTTGTGAAAACCAGAGTAATATCCGTAATTATTTCACGATTGGTAGGCACAAACAAATAGACTGCTTTTATTTATCACAAACGTATTCAAATGTGCCAAAACAGTTGATTCGTGATAATACCAATTTATTAATGCTCTTCAAACAAGATGAAATTAATTTAAAACATATATACAACGAGCACGTTAATTCAGATATGTCATGGAATAAATTTAAATGTATTTGTTCACATGTTTGGGGTGAAAAGCATGGTTTTTTGACGATAAGTAAAGACTGTGAACTAAATAGAGGGAGGTATAGAAAAAAACTTGATATATTTATATCTCCACACTAAAACTTATACTGTCATTTGCTTGCGATTGGTGTAAGTGAAAAGACTTAATATGAGCGTTGATATAAAAAAAGAAATCATCTCACTATCAAACAACATAAAAACAAAATTTAAGCAGTTGAGAGAAATAGAAAATGAAAACAACTATGAGTTATCTAAAATGTTTAAACCTGTCACTGAACCTTTGATGCAAATGTTAGAGGGGGGTCACATAATGGATAATCAAAATAAAGTTAACTGTGATATTAATATAAGAGTGCCAGTCAAACTACATGATCCTATAACTTCTACACCATCAACCTCAAAAAGTACTACAGTAGATTCAGATTCGGAAATTTTTAATTCTTTTACGGACTATACTAATGATACGGATGACAAAGACGTGTCTTTAACGAGACAATACCTAAGTACGCTTTATGATGTAAATGTTCCTTTTGGAGTAAGGAAAGTGGGAGACAATTTAATGATGGGTAACTTAGCAGTTAAAATAATTTCTTCACAAAAAGGTGACCGGGAACCATATCGAATAAAGATTGGTGACGATGAATATGAGTTGACTGCAGGACTGAAAGCAGTATTATTACATAAAAAACCAAATCTTGCATTAGTTACAAATGATGATAAAAATATTTATAGAAGTATATTGATAAAAACCAATGCTCATAAGCGTGATTATGATGCGCATGGTCAGTTGAAGGGAGATAAAGGAGAAAAGTATCGAACAATAATTAAACCTATGTTTGGTGAATCAACCTTAGATTGTAACTACAAGAAACTTGGAGGTAATTTAAACGTTTTGAAGAGATATAAAAAAACACCGACTTTATCTATTGGGATGATCCTAATGAGCTTGTTGAGAGATTGAAACTCCTCATTGCTTCTAAGCAAGCTGGAAATACAAATCAAGACAATGAAATAATTTCAATCATAGAAGAATTGAAAGAAGCAGGTATAATAAAATCATAAGTATGAGAAAGGTTCGATTAGTTATCTCGTAGCAATCAAGCATACTAGAACCTAAAATGAGTAAAGAAGACGTGGTTAATGAAATACATAAAAATGCAAGAGTAAATTTTCCTTGCAGATGTGTTTCACTTCGAGGTATAGATGATCTTTGGCAAGCTGACCTTATTGACGTACAGAAAATATCCAAAATTAATTCAAACTATAATTATATATTGATTGTTATTGACTGTTTTTCAAAGTTTGTTTGGGTCAGACCACTCAAAAATAAAGATAAAAATTCTGTGACAACAGCATTTCAATCTATTATATCCCATGGTAGGGTACCTACAAACTTACAAACAGACTGGGGAAAGGAATTCTACAATAAAAGTTTTAAAAATATGATGCAGGCGCATTTTATAAATCATTACTCCACATATTCAAGTAAAAAAGCTTCAATTGTTGAACGAGTAATACGCACTATAAAGGGAAAGCTTTACAAAATGTTCAGTTTGAAAGGTAATTTCAAATGGTTAGATGGAACTTTGGAGAAACTTGTGAATGAATACAATGAAACGGAGCATAGAAGTATCGGCATGAGACCAACCAAAGTAAATATAAATACAAAACACATTGTATTACAAAAGTTAAGTCAACAAAATAAAAGAAAAAATAAAAAAATAAGCTATCGTTTTGTCGTTGGTGATGTTGTTCGAATAAGTAAATATAAAGCTAATTTTTATAAAGGATACACCCCGAACTGGTCAACCGAGTTATTTAAAGTAATAACAGTTCAAAATACTGATCCACCGACTTATTTGCTAGAAGACTCAAGAAAAAATAAAATTTTAGGATCATTTTATGCTCAAGAGCTCCAAAAAACTAAGAATCCTGATGTGTATTTAGTTGAAAGAGTTCTTAAGAAAAAAGGGAACAAAGTTTTTGTTAAATGGCTGGGATTGTCGTCTAAAGAAAATTCTTGGATAAACCAAAGCAATATATTGTAATACTTAAGAATATTATTGTCACTATTCGTTTGTGCATGGAGGGGAAAGGTCTTGTGAATACTATTATAAATCATCTCCCATTTGAATTACATCTCCCTGACTATAACTACTGTGGTCCAGGAACTAAACTGCGTGAGAGGCTTATCAGAGGTGATAAGGGTGTGAATAAGCTCGACGAATACTGCAAAGAACACGATATTGCATATATGAAATCAAAAAACGTAGAAGATAGACATAAAGCAGATAAGATTTTAATGAAGATGGCAAAAAAACGTGCAAAATCATCCCAAGCAAGCGTTGGAGAAAAACTTGCAGCAAATGTTGTTAAAAAAGCAATGGCAATGAAGGTTTCCAATGGATCTGGATTAAAGAGTTCCTTTAAAAAATTAGTGTCCATTACAAAAAAAAATATTCGTAAAGCAAAACCAAAATGCAAAAAGCTAGCTATCGACTTAGCTTTCGCGGCTATTAAAGAGCTTGCGTCAGATTCCAAAGTGGAGCTTCCACGTGTTATACCACTACCGAAAACTGGAGGATTCCTACCCTTAGTAGCGTTAGTTAGTGGACTATCTGCAGCTGGTGCACTCGTTAGCAAGTCATCTGCGGTAGCAAAACTTGTAAAAACCTTTCAAACGGCTCAAAAAACATGGGACGTAGTGAAAAGCATGAATCAAAACTTTGAGCCAGTATGTCGTGGAAGCGGACTACAACTCAAACAATATAAAAATGGTTTGGGTATTTACACTTCGACAAAAAACTAATAAAGCAGCTACCTAACCGCCCTCTTACCAACATAGATATAATACAATATGCAAATTATATTCCATATTTTCGGGGAGTATTCATGAGAGATCAATTACCTAAACGTCCACGAAAAGTTGAATGTGGGGTTATTAATTTAGACAGCTCTGAAAACCAGGGGACGCATTGGGTAGCTTATGTTAAGAAAAACAATTATGTCGAATATTTTGACAGTTATGGTGACCTAAAACCACCAAAAGAATTTATTAATTATGTTGGAGATAATATTCAGTATAATTATAACAATTATCAAGGCAGTCACCCATACATTTGCGGTCACTTGTGTATTGACTTTCTCCTTAAATGCATGCTATAGAATATGTTTTAAATAAATTGAATGATGTATAGTGATTTGCTAATAGTCGTAGTTTTCCCTTCGAATGCATAAGTACTTTCAGAAGCAACTAACGTATTGATTTAATATTTTATTATTATTGTTGTGAAATATGATTGACTTCAATAATAAAAGAAGAAAGAAAAACTACAGTGATCCCGTAAAAAAGGATAGTTCAACTAGTGACTTCAATAAACACACACGTAAACTGCCGAAGGCTCTCAGTGAAATTAACAAACAATTTTTGAGAAATTTAGGATTTCAATTATGAGTATCCTACATATTAATGAAGTACCTCATTTCGACAATTCTATCGAAGGTTATGAAGTGCATTCCTATACACCATACAATAACAGTTTTCAAGAAAATGATGAAATACGTATACCTATCAATCAACAAGACATATACTTGCTACCTTCAGCGAGTTCTATTTACATTGAAGGACGTATAGAAGTGACAACAAAATATGCTATGGGAAAAGTCGTAAAAAAAGATTGTCACCTAAATAATAATCCAATACCATTTCTTTTCCATGACATAAGATATGAGATTAATGGAGTTGAAATAGATCGTGTTAGACATGTTGGTATAACCTCAACTATGAAGTCTTATGTTTCAATGAATTTTGGAGAGAATAAGCAAGCTGCTTTGTGGGGTTGGAACTTGGATGGGACAAAATCTAAAACTAGTATTTTCAATGTAATATTGCCTCTAAATAAATTGCTGGGTTTTGCTGAAGATTATAATAAAATCTTATTAAACTGTAAACATGAATTAATTTTAACTCGAAGTAAATCCAACATTGATGCTGTGATTCTTGACAAAGACGATTCTGTATCATTACGTATCGACAGAATTCAATGGCGTGTACCTCATATTAAAGTATGTGATCGTGAAAGGTTGGCACTTTACAAACAATTAGAAAAAGATAAACCAATACAAATTGCATTCCGAAATTGGGACACATATGAATATCCGCTTTTGCCTAAAACAAAAAAGCATTCATGGTCTATTAAAACCGCATCTCAACTCGAAAAACCTAGATATGTAATATTCGGTCTACAAACAAACAAAAAAAACTTTAAGGGGGACTGTTCATTGTTTGATCACTGTAATTTGAGTAATGTTACGTTGTACTTGAATTCACAAACATTCCCATATGATTCAATGAAGCTTAACTTTGATGACAATAAATATAATATATTATATGAAATGTACATCAGATTCCGTCAGTCTTATTACAACACTCCGATAGACCCATTGCTTAACATCAAAGAGTTTAAAGCAAAAGCGCCGTTGTTTGTAATAGATTGCTCGAGACAAAATGATACATTAAAAAGTGGACCAGTAGATGTTAAACTTGAAATAGAAAGTGATCAAGATTTTCCTGACCAAACGAGTGCTTATTGTCTTATAATCAACGATCGAATTATAGAATAAAAACCACTCAGCAATACAGTACGGAAGATATCATGAAATTAATTGTCGATGTTCAAGGTTTTAAAACTGAAACAAATCAGTTTATAATTAAAGAAATAGCTATAATGGAAGAAAATAAAAAAATCCAAGCCTTTTTGATAAGACAACCGTTTCCGTTCTATGAACTAACTAAAAAAGAAATGAAGCAGGTTGGCTGGATTGAGAGAAATAGAAATATTTATTGGAAGGAAGGATTCATTCCTTTTTCAGATTATAAACGTTTGATTGTACCTTTGCTTGAAAATAAATGTATTTATGTAAAAGGTGAAGAAAAAGCAAAATGGATTAGAGAAATTTTTAATAATTATAATGTGGTAAACTTGGAGAACTTTAATTGTCCTAATTTGTTAAGTTTGTATGATCTTTATAGTGAATGTACTAATTTACACACATGTATTTATCATAAAAATATTTGTGCTTTAAAAAATGTAATTTGTTTAAGTAAGTGGTGTAAGGATAATAAAATTTTTCGCTAATCAAATTTTTGATGTGTTTTATTCATAGCATAAAGGTACTTTACCTTTTCATATAAGTGAAAAAGTTAATACACCAACTTGAGTCACATATTTATGGCTCACAAAAATAATATGAATATGTATGCCTGCAAATACATAAATACATAGTCCCAAATATGCTTATAACTGACAAGGTGTTTAATTAAGAAGATATAAACTATCCTAATTTAATGGAATTATATAGTTATCATTCTATTTCTCAAGACATATTTTGTTGTGTGTATCATAAGAATATATGTGCATTAAAAATGTTTGCTGTTAAAAGTGGTGTTTAGAAAATAATGTAAGCATTGTAAAAGGTTTTTTGTAGCAAATAAATTAAGTCGAAAAATATTGTTTTATTCATCTTACCTAAATCCTAAATCTCCTAGAATTCTATATAAATTGTCAACAGTAAAATGCGACTTCATTTTATTTTCATTAGTATTGATTTAAAGTATTGCATGATGACAATGTTAAAAGAAAACTACAATCCTCGATATGATATGTATAATACGCATGAAATGTGCACACATTCATTTAAATATTATTGGGCAACTGACACGCAGAAAAGGATGGAAATGGTTGACGCAGGATTATTTTATGGTGGTAATGGAATTAACGATAAAACTGAATGTTTCTCATGTGGAGGTGTTATTGATATCTAACTTAAACCCGTCATTCATGTACGTATTTCAATATTCAATCATTCCATCATTCAAACTATGGTGAAATTGGGGGTGCCTGGATCTCCTTGATCCAGGTCCCCCAATTTTACCCTACTGACGTCTACAAGTGATTTGTAAAATTCCTAAGATAACTAAAACTTTTTGAATTTTGAATTTTATTCCACATGACGAGAACCTTGTAAGGCAGAGACAGAAAAAGCAACACTAGTACTTGCTAACATGAGCTGAACAAAATGTGGGAAGTTAGGTTGCCTTTCACGACACGCTTATCAAGGGAGGGCAGGGCTATTCTAAACCAAGGACTGTATACCGGTATGAATTTCTGTACAATTTTTTTCTGTATGATGTCATACCGTTAAATTAGGTGTATTTAAAAATAACAGTACAGGAATTCATACTGAAATAATTCTTGTACCTTTTTTATTATTGTAGCATAACATAACTGATATTTTTTTCAGTTAACTGAAATTTTCCGGTATTAATATTAATATTGATATTAAAATTTTATTTTTAAATAACTTTAGAATCTTCGATAGTTTAGTTGAAACCTATGAAGCGTAGGTACATATGCTGACCTATACATTTAGGTACAGAAATTAAATAAGTTAAAATATTTCTGTACTTAAAACATCTACATCTAATCCGGTATACATTATTTGGGTACAAATATAATTAATTTACATTTTAATAACTTGATTTTCTATTATCAAGCATCACGGTTTGGTGGTTAATTGCGATAGAATGAAGTGCATAATAATTTTATTCAACAACAGATAAAATCGATTCATTCATTTTTAACCAAAACCAAATAGTCGGACTGCACAACAAGCAATGTTTAACCATACACCATTGAATTGTGTTAGTCAATATATTTTCCTCTTTATAAAGTAAAAAAAAAAACTGACTCTAGAAGGAAAGTTGAATTTCAAGCTTAGTATCCCTGTTAATAAACAAATGCGTTTAAATAGTTAATTTTAACTGTACACAGGGTATAGTGCCCTTTACTATATGGCGCCCAAAAGAACCATGGACTTAAAACCATTATACCCACAATGACACAAGACAAAATTCGTTTTTTAAAGCGAAACGATAACTCTGACTCGCTCGCTATTCGTATAGTTCTAAAAAGGTGCCCCGCATTGATTTTGATACTTCCTGTAATATTTTGATTTGATAAGTTTTATGCACAAGTTTTTTTTTTCGTTTTCAATTAAATGATACCCCTAACTCGTAAAGGCAACAGAAATCCATCCATACTTATTTATTTTGAAAGTCTTCGTTATCTTCGAAAAAAAACAAGACATTTCAGTGAGAGCTGTATAAGAAGTGGTGCATCTTGTGCCTTTTCGAAATGTTTGTATTTTAGTGACAAAGAAGCTTAGGGTAAGATAAATTTATTTTGATTTCATTATAGTTTAAAACAACTGTTTCAAAAATCTGTATAAAACTTTGGTATTTGTTTATATCGCTAGCTTTGTTATTTTTATTATTGTTGCAGGCTATCACAGTTTCAATTAAATCATTCGGTCTTGCTCAGCGACTTAAAACTGCTACAATCACATTTCTTCTTCTCCGGTGGGCTGAAAATATAAATGGACGAATTATAAACAGCCGATGGTTGTGAGTTTATAACAAAATCTTAATTAAATTCACTATTTAGTTCATGGTCATGAATTATCAATGCATATTCAAGAAAGGAGCCTTTTCAAATCTTCGACGCAAACTAAACTTGCACTTGATTATTGATTTACGTAACGTATTTGGAGCGATTATGTGAATTTGCAGTTTAGAAAAGCTTTTTTGAATTTAATTACGATTTGGTTGATTTTAGAACTTAATTGGCTGTCAGAATCGTTTTAAATGTGTATGTCTCCGAATTTCGCATTGAAATCAAGTGGCTACCAATCCGCTTTCGCCGGAATATTCACTGAGCTATCGTCATGATCAACATTCTCGTAATTTACGATCATCTGAAAATTTAATGCTTAGCACACCACCTCATTCCACCGACTTTTTTGGTGATGCTTTTAAATCCGCGTATCCTTATGAAAGGAGCTGCCTCTTATTATTAAGGCGACATATTGAAAAAATGCATTAATTTTCATCGCAAACTATGAGAATATGACAAGACGAGTGGATGTGAAATTTTGATATGTGTAAATTCATATCTTTATCTATACTTTGCCTGCTCAAAAATATGATTTGATGATTTTGACACGAAAACACGTCTAAAAAATACTTTTTTTTTAAATTACCATGTAGTTATGAAATCTATATGCTTAGAAATTACTTAAATACAATCTTCACATTATTGTTCGGACTTTGGTTGCTCAAAATTTACATAGCATTTACCATGTTATTTTTATCGATTTTTGAAACCACTTCAGTGTCTGAGCGGTGTCGATGGTGGCGATTTCTATGCAATACGCGACCTTATGTCGGCGTGTTAAGGTGCTAAGATTTCAAGAAATAACAATTCGATGTGCCGTCTTAAGTCAGCTAAAACTATCACAGCTTTCAAAAAAACTTTTAAAAACTCACTATAGTTCCTTAACTGAAGAAGTCCTTAAATGTGTAGTCTATGCAAGTATATGTATGTTGTGTTTGTATGTATGTATATTACTTTATAGTTATGACGATTTTTGTAAACTTTATGATTTATGTTAATTTAATGTCCCATCTACAATTTA
This sequence comes from Stenoptilia bipunctidactyla, assembly GCA_944452665.1. Taxonomy (NCBI): domain Eukaryota; kingdom Metazoa; phylum Arthropoda; class Insecta; order Lepidoptera; family Pterophoridae; genus Stenoptilia; species Stenoptilia bipunctidactyla. Next base: position 17,058,983 of record OX101730.1, read on the forward strand.
CATTTTCGTGTAGTTGGGTTACCTGGTAGAAATCGCTTATAAGCGACGAGCGTGTGCCCGCGACTTCGTACACGCATAAACTCAAAAGTCATATGTTCCGTTCCCGTGGGAATCCCGGGAATTCCATCCATTATACAAACAGACACATTGAGGAACCTTTATACCAAGTATCACATCCGTGCACTCAAAGAATAAGATTTTATCATACAAACTAAAATATCATATATTTCCCGTTCCCGTGGGAATTTCGGGAATTCCTTTCATAACACAACCAGTCTCTTTTTGAAGAACTTTTATGCCAAGTATCATATCCTTGCACTCAAGGAATAAGATTTTTCATACAAACTAAAAGGTCCAATAATTCCCGTTCCCGCGGGAATTCCGGGAATTCCTTCCTTAGTGCACCCCTGCATCCCCTAAAAAATGTATGTTCCAAATTTCAGTTCTCTACGCCCAGTAGTTACGGCTGTACGTTGTCTGTCAGTCACTCAGTCACTCAGTAACTCAGTCAGTAACGGAACAATATTGATTGATGATTATGCCCTTTATACATTATGTCTTCTTTTATTTGTTTTGGATTTGTTTTTTGTAGGTATAATAAAGGGTATTTTTTTTTAAATATAATTTAGAGCTGTGGATCTTGTAACAAATAAATAAATAGTCGGTTCAATGAAAATAAAAGATGAACAGTGAACTCAACTTTATATTTTACGTGTTTTTTAAATTAATGGTCTTTGAAGCATCTTTATTCAGCTTACAATTTTTCATCTTTTAGTTTGCCATGCATCGTTGATCCTAGCATTGATAACTTATATCATTAGACATAAAGAGATACGGTGCATATATTTATTTACACTTTATTGTATGCCATTAATAAGTACAAAAAAGGAAATACATAATAAAAATTTTGAGATACAATTGGCGGTCTTATCGCTGGAAAGCGATCTCTACCAGACAACAATGGACAACCATATAGAGAAAGAAGTACTACAAAGTAAAGAGAAGCTTGCCCAAAAAAAAAATCTTGCTTTTTGGCTCTGATAGTTATTGGCTGTATTTACAGCAGAAAATAACATTGGTATACAAAATTGCTTAAGTCAGCTTAAGAATAGCGCTACCCCATCTCCTCCCGCGGGTGTCGTAAGAGGCGACTAAGGGACAATAATCGAGAGGAGGGGCAGCAGCGTCCTTCTGCGTAGCTAAAACATCTTACTGCGATCGCCTACCCGCCTGCCAAGCGTGGCGAATACGGCATTTCCTCCCTTAAATAGCACTCCATAGAAAGTATAAACAGGCCCCGGCCCCTAGTCCCCAGCGGTTCCGCTAGTCTTGACCAAGGCAGCAATCGAGGAAACGGCAGGGGTGCGAAGAATCTCCGGGTTCGGACAGGCTGCCCTCAACGATCCTCAACCACTGCGGACTGACGAGAAGTTCGTTGAGCTGGAGGAAGTACTGAGTGGAATGCGCTAGGATATTGTGGGGTTATCTGACATTATCATGACATTGTCATACGAGATAAACATTATCATGTCGACGAGAAAACATATTTTCAATGATGTATCTGTGATCAATGTCGTAAAAATCGGTAGCGATCACCGCATGGTAAGAGACACATTGAGTCTGAATCCAGAACTGGAGCGATCTGACTGATCATGATCGACTGACCATACAAATCCTTCGTCCTGCACCTATTTGGACGATTTCAATAACAGGTTTGTAAAAACTACCCACGGTTGGGTCTAAGTTTTTTAAAACCCTCTGTGCAAATGGAACCGGAAAAATTTCAGACTCTAACCTAAAACTCATGAAAGAAAGACGCACAATGATCCTGCAGCCCCCGATGATGCTTCTCAGTATCGGTGGCTAAAAAGACAAATCTCCTAGTCCCTAAAACGTTCCCCGCAAGATGAACCAACGATCTGGTCAAGTCACCGGTAAACGTTGGATGATAGCGGCGCGGGACTGAGCGACGTGGAGAACCTTGGGGGAGGTCTATGTACAGCAGTGATATCATAAAATACATATTTTTGTGTAAAAAAATAATGGCAGACACTTATTCCACATCTTTCTATATATTATATACTTTCAAAGCTACAGCAATTCTGTACAAATTCTGTATCATAATATACATATATTCACAAAAGCAGACGCATAGGTTGGTTCATTGGTTCAGGTTGGACATGCGGGTAGATAATTCTTTCAAACTCGTGCTTATGAAGGTGTATGGTTTGATTCTCTCACTCTTCATTTCGCAAGGAACTTCTGCTTCAGCTTAGCTGCAATTTATGTCTGTTATGTATATTCTTATTATTATGGACATATATTTACAAAAACAGTCATAAACTTTATGTTTTTTAGTATCTTTGTAACGCGATTTTTGTCAATTAATTATGAATCGATTTTGAATATTCTTATTTTATATGATAGAAGCTACTTCAGAGGAGCTGCTACATACATAAATTTTAATCGAAAACGATAGAGTACTTTTTGAAAAAAATCTGTGAAAGTTTTGACAAAGATTTTAAAATGTTAGTGAATTTGTTTTTTTATTGCTCTAAATTCAATAATATAAGTTACACGGATGACATGGTGCTGCTGAGCGCGTCGATTTGTGGACTTAGGAAGCTACTTTCAATATGCGAGAAATATGCTGACACTCACGGGCTCTTTTATAATGTTAATAAGAGTCAAGATATGGTTTTTGAGAATGAGAATAAGATGTATGGTAATACTCCACCAGTATTTATTAAGCAGGTGGAAATTGAGAGGGTAAGTATGTTTAAATATCTGGGCCATATATTGACTCCCGATCTCAAAGACGATAACGACATAGAGAGAGAGCGTAGGGCTTTATCTGTTAGAGCGAACATGTTAGCTCGCAGGTTCGCATGGTGCTCAAACAATGTGAAATTTACACTTTTCAGAGCATACTGCACCTCCTTCTACACCTGCGGCCTGTGGGCTAAATATACTCAAAAATGTTATAATGCACTAAGAGTGCAATATAATAATGCCTTTAGGGTTCTGTTGGGGCTGCCACGGTTCTGTAGTGCCTCGGGAATGTTTGCGGACGCGAGAATTGATTGTTTTTATGCTGTGATGCGTAAGAGATGCGCGTCCCTAGTGCGTGGAACAAGGGGCAGTACCAACAGAATTCTGAAAATGATCGCGGAAAGGCTGGACTGCCTATACATAGGTTTTTACTGTAACGTAGCGGGGGGTCGTGTCTCAGGGATCACCTAGGCGGAATTGTTAAATTATAATTATTTTCTAATTACTTACCTAAATCCTTATTTTCTAACATAGCTTAAGTGAAAGTGTACTAACAAAATATGAGTCCGTGTTACTTGCAATAAACGTTTTATTATTATTATTATTATATTATAAATTCATGTATTATCATTAAAAAAATAATTTATTTACATACTTGCTTTGCCCGTTACCATCGTTTTCGTGAGTTTTGTGGACATTTTGATTATCAAGGGTAATATTGTCTTGATTTATTACAGCATTTTGATTTTCTGGATTCACTTTCACATTTGTTATGCTCATAGATCTTGAATGACCTTCAGGAGGAGAAAAATGCGTCGATGACACCTTAAGGTTATCTATTCCTGTTTTGGGTGTATGCTTTGTCTCATTTTCATTGCTAGTTATGCCAAGAATTATGGAACTATTGCTGATAATGGCCACATTGCTTGCAGGAGGATCTTTAATATTTGTGACAGCTCTTGAACTATCATCATTTACTTCTGTCTTTGATTTCTTTTCGACATTACCAGAGATATTTAGTTCTGCAACAATTATTTTATAACATAAGTATACAATTATTTATTTGAGTGAGGCTTGATAATGTAAAATATGGTGTTAGAAATGTTAAGGAGATCTGAAAGGATAGCAACCCATCGCAACCCCTTCAGCCGACTATTTCATAATGAACTCGCAAAACTCAAACAATCTATAATAATTTATTTGCAATAAATTAATTTACTTATGTTTTATTGAATCAAATTGGCAACATGATCTATCTCATCATAAACTTTAAAGAAGTCTCTTAATAGTCTACGGATTTAACAATGTTTAGGTACTAATTGAAACTTGTTCCTGAATACTGTAAATGCCTGTACTTACTGGAAATATCAGTTTCGTATTCATTACAATACGTCTTTCCATCTGTTGTTTGCACCTGAGTTTTCCTTAAGAGAATTCCTTCTTTGGTATCTTTTAAATCGACATTAAAAAAGTTTGATTCATAATTTTTTGAGAGATTTTCTTTACTTTGTTTAATTTTGGGTACTGATTTTGTTCGAAATGCGTCAGTAATTGATGCGACTTGATCACTGACCGTTTCTAAAGCATTTGAAGATTGAAGTTTTTGATGGTCTCTATTAATGAGCCTTTCGCAAGATGCCGATCTTATTTTGCAGCCGCATCTATGTTCATTGTCTTCAATAGATATCTTTGCAGTTTCATTCTTTAAGGATTGTGTTGTTTTAATCAAGTCTCCTTCTGTAATTATGAATTTGTTGTACTTTTTTTTTGTAGCCTGTTTCTTATAGTTACAGTGAAAATGAATGCATTGATATATTAGTTTAGTTCGATTTTTTAATGCAACGTTGTAAATGTGCAACGGCAAATTAATTTACATTCATTGCATCTAAAGTAGTAAAACTGTTAATATCGACCCTAGCATCAGTATATTAATTTGGCTTAATAAGAAGGTAATGCTTTTACGACAACTTATCAAACAGTTGAAAGGTCACAGGCCAGAATAACAGAAAGACCCTTTAACAAAAAAAATAATATTGTTTGTTGTTTTAGTTCCTAAATCGGGATAAAGTGTGAAATTGCTGCCTATTGTAAAAATTCCCAAGGAGTTCCTCCGCGTGCCAAGTGGTGGTATCACGATTATGCGTAAGCATTCATCCGCAAAACTGCCATAAGCATGTGAACACCTGGCCCGCATCTCAGCGAACTCCCTTTAGCAGAAGCGGCAGACACATCCCTATCCACCATCTAGGGACTTCACTCCGGATGAAAAGGTTTCACTAGCATTCACTTAACTGGCCTGCCATCCATTCGGAGAAATCTCGGATTTGGATCGTAAAAGAATCAGATGTAGTGCGTAACTTCTCTAACGCGTTAGATTTCCTAACTCCGGACCGTGTCCGTATTAAGGATTTGAACGAAAGCTGTTCTGGATTTTAGCTTTCCCTCCACAGGCCGACTGGGTACCCTGGTTGAGCCACCTCTCCAGAGCAGCTGGTGGCTCAAACCAGCGCTTCCGGGCTCTGTGTTCTCATCGGTCTCCCAAAAGAGTACCACAAATGGGTTTGGTGCGCACCGTCAAAATGGTACCCACATATCTAGGGGCGTAGCCCCGGGGATGCGCCCGATGCATGTAGAGTAACTCCACAAGGGGCGTTTGTCGTTCACCTAGGACAAGAGGGTAATAAGTATATTTAGTTGTTTGGTTCCCGATTTAGCGTGATTGGATCTACCTGTCTAATCCGATTCAAACGAAATTAGGAAACGATTAGCATACTTGTGTAATATGCACCCTACCATCAAGTAATGAAGCGCGCTCGGAAACGGACGTGTCTCGCATTACCGTATTGAATAAAATTTAATTCGCGATCCGCGCGGCGCTTGCTGCTGCACGTCACTATGGCTATGGGTTCCGAAAAACTCATAGCCAATGAGTTGTTGGCGTTCATTCAACACGCCATCGACACGATGGATGAAGTCAGCATCTTGCAAATCTGCAAGTCTGGCTTCACCCAGGAAGAGATAAGTAGCGGAAAGGCGTTACTGTACCAGACGCTCGGGAAGCCCGCGCAGATGCCTTCCCGTAGGAGGGATGGTGGTGAAAGAAGTCTCCAGGACATCGTCACCCTACTGAAGGAGACCGACCCGGACGATGTTCCCGCATTTGTGGCAAAGGAACTTCACAAGCTGCCAAGCATCGGGTTCGACCACGTCGACGTAAGCAGGTTGCTGAAGGACATCACGTTCCTGAAATCAAGCCTCGCTGATGTCCAGAGGAAGCTAGATGCATCGAACACTACAATAAGTGAACTTCGTACAGAAGTGTTACTTATAAAAAGTAATAACTTAGTATGTGGGTCACCAGAGTTCAATGCGTCTAAAGCGAACACGAGCCTTTGTGGAGCGCAAGTTGCATCTGTCAGCAGTCCGGAATCGGCGTTGCCGATGACGCAGGTCGCTGCCTGCGACACGCCGCGTCCCGCCGCCGCCGGTTCCCCCGCTTGCAGCGCCCCGCGCCCCGCCGCTCGCTCCCTCGCTGTGACGGAGCCGATGACTCAACGCGCACCGACTTCGCGCGCGTATGCCACCGCCGCCGCTGCCGCTACATCGCAGCGGGCGACAACGGAGAAGAGGAAAAGTTGTAGCGGGCCCGCTCGCAAGACTGAACCTCCACGTCCTCGGCAGGACAAGAAGTGTGATGAGGAAGGCTTCGTCAAAGTGGAGAGAAAGAAAAAGAATCCTACCGTCCACAACCATCGCGGCACTGCACCGCTCGTAGTAGGTCAGCTGATGCGCGGTGAAGTACCGTCAACGCAGCTTTACGTATCCAGAGTACACTGGTCTACAAAGGTCGAGGAAGTCATAGAGTACATTCGAAAGAAAACCACCTTTACTCTGAGGGTTGAGCGGTTGGAACCTCGCCATAAAGTTAGTTTCAGCTCATTTGTGGTGAGAGTACCGACCCAACATCTGCCGACCTTCATGAAGGAAGAGTTCTGGCCACAGGGAGTCGTCTTCCGGAAATTTCGAGGGCGACTGTCTCATGACTCGCGTCACATGTCGCCGACTTTACCATTTATTTCCGTTGGATCCCACTTTTTTGATCCCATTTTTTAAATAGTTCCGTTGGGTCCCATTTTTTATTTCCGTTGAATCCCATGTAAAATATATGTACACGTAACGACACAAGTCCAATTTTTTTTTTATATTAATAAATTAAATATATAGCTACTTAGGAAACTAAGCTATCCCGTCAACCTATTCTAATATAATTCGAGTTTTACAGGTATCGATTTGAGGTCAAATTAAAGTTGCCTTAGTTTATTTACTTTATAAAAATAAAAATATTGAATTCTATCATTTTCGTTAAGATTACTTTCGTTGCTTTGTATAGTTTATAATTTCAACCTTCGAACCACATTTACAAATTCTTCGTTGTCTAGCCAAAACTCAACCATATAATTTTTTAAACTAACATGGTGACAAATTTGGAGATAGGTATTATAATGATGGAGAGAGATTATTGCAGTGACAGGGAGTCAGCCTATCGCCTATAAATCGCCAATTAAATCTCCGTCCCTTAACTGACTTTAACAGTATGCCCGAGAAGAGAAGCAGCTAGAATTCCATGTTATTCTTTCTCTTCCAGTCCAGCATGGAAGGATTATGAATGTCAAACGTGACATCAGATGGTTTTATAACCTCTTGTGTTCTGCCTACCCCATAAGGCATACAGCCGTGAAGTCATATATGTATGTACAGGGAGACTAGTGGATCACTTTTGAAATTCAAGGACATAATAGTTTAGATCCTACATGGAGAAAAAAATATTATAAAAAATAAATATTTATTATTTACTGGGAAAATTAACTAAAAGTTAAAGAATTGATTACGCAATGCATTGGCAGCAAACACTAGCATTGGAAGCTATCCGCGTGCCAGGTCACGTGCCGCGATTAACTTAGATGTAAGTAAAGTCAGTAGTAACAAAACTTTGTTTATTTATGGGGAATTCTAGTGAAAAATTAAGTACTTACCTACTTTTATTACATAATTATGACCAGAATCGAGAACAGAATACCCTCTTTCAGTATCTAAAATTTGTCACCAGTTACTTTGTATATTTGAGGGTTTATCGGGCAATCGTATTTTATACAGGGTGGACCATTTAGACCGCGTATGGGAAATTCGGAAACTGAAAAACATACGAATATCTGTTTTTTGCAAACGTCAAAAAAAAATGTAATCAGCTCGGGAATCGAACCCGAAACTTTTGAAAAATAAAATAAATATTAAACTTCAATGTAACTTTTGAATTTGTATTTTTCAGATCACGGTGTATTTTATTTTTTGAAATCCCGAACCTTCCCCTTGCCTCACTGAAGTTTAAGGATTTGCCTCAAAGTATATCAAAATGTCGAGTTCATCGTTTGTCATTTGGTGCCTCTATTATGGCAAACGGTGATCGAAACATCCCGAATTTATTAGATTAAACTTGGTGTTTAATCTAATAAATTTAATTCGACCGTTTCATTATAAATCGAAATGGTATATTTCTATAAGGGTGCTAATGTTATGTTTTTATGGTTCAAAAAAAATATTTCGATACGCTTTGGTTGTCATAAAATCACCATATTGTATTATCAGAAATACTAAAATCAAAATCACAGAAAAAAAACAATAAAAGTTTGAAAATGGAATAACTAATTATACAAAAAAAATACAGGAAATTTGCTTATTAGTACGTATAATTATCTAAGGAGTTAAAGTAACTAGTGGCTATATCAGCATATTGTGACCAGTCAGAAGCACAAAGACACCTATACATAATTAAGTATGAGGGCATTCGAAAATTTCAAGACAACCAGGAGTTTTCAAATAAACTCTAAAATTAAAATATCTCAATAATGTTTCAGTTCCACCTATGACTGTCTGTGAAAAAAGTTGCAAATGACCTGTACTATAACCTCTAATGAATAATGCTCTAATAAACTAGCACCCTGTATACAGCCAGCCACAAAATAACACGGAAAATTCAGGATACGGCAAGAATTTCATCAGATAGAAATTCATCTTTTTGCATACAACATATCGTACATCAACCAACACTTTTGTATAAATACCTAGATAATTTATTACTAGAATATTACTTCAAGCTTGATATGTCTTGATCAAATACAGTCTTTTAATTTTTTAACCAAATTTGTTTGCAATAGTACCTGCATTCACATTTCTTTAGAATTTGGGATCGAATGGTTATATTTATTTTGAGTAAAAAGTGGGATCCAAAAGTGGGACCCAACGGAAATAAATGGACTTTACGTGTAAAATAGTGTCAAATTTAGTGTAGTTTTAAGTATATTTTATATATGTTAGTTCAAGGTATATATCTATGGGCCCTTTGTTTATATTTACCATCTTGTAAACTTTGTGTTGCCTAAAATAAATGATTTATTATATTAGACTTGGGGCCACGCTTATCCTATGTTTGTTGAATTTTATATGTTGTAGTGTAATGGGCTTTTTATACCTTACCGTTGATAATGCTTGGAATAGGCATCATTAGTCATGGCTAGATGGATTTTGGGTGTTTATTTGATGTGCTCATTTTATTTTTGAGTTACTTGATTTATCTTCTTCATTTTCAAGTTATTATTTCACTGTTGAATTAAATTATATCGATTTTGCTTTTCTGATTGCTGTTTATAAAGATTACATATTGACAGTTGCGCAGAATAGTGTGTACTGGTGACTGGTGTGTATAAACTTAGATTGTCAATGAACCGTGGTATGACCACAGGGAAATATATAGCGAGTTGCCCCATCATAACCTAAATAAACAAGGTGTTTGGTAACAGGATGTAAAGCTGAAAGGAGTCTCGAAGGTAGTCTAGACCATTTAGAACATTTAGAGCCATACATGTCTTAGACGAAGTGTGATAGTTTTTTTTTTAATAAAAGATTTAAGGTTTTTCCAAGAAAACTGCAAAATTTGACAATAAATCTTTAACAGTACTTCTGTTACTGTAGGTAGATTTTTTATTTTTCTGTTTTGGATTGTCTAATGTCTATTGTATACAATTACTGTAATTTGAAAAATCGGCGACTCAAGAAAAAAAAAACTGAAGGAATTTGAAATAAAAAGTAACAGAAAAATATTAAGTGTTTTTTTTTTACGATGGGTTAAAAAAAAACTAAAATATTCTTGGTTATTAAAATTATTTTAAAAATATGCTTCGCAATTTTTCTTTCATTTAAGCTATAATTTACGACAGTAGCTATCGTATCTTTGGAAATAAGCTAGCTAAACTAATCAAAGGGATTTTATCCTTGTACTTAAGTTATGACAAACTCAAACAACAAAAAATTGGTTAATTATTTATTTTTATGCTTACATTAAAAAATAAAACATACGTCACTCGTGTTCAAAATGGGACCCGTGATTTCTAGTACAAGCCCGATCTCGTCTTCTTACTTCCGTAGTAGTAGTTCCCAAAATAATTTCTTCTTTGGTTTCAAAAGCTATCTGAATTTTCTGTCTCAACTCTTTTACAGTATTGATTTATTTTGTGTAAACCAGTTCCTTAGCCAGTCCCCAAACGTAAAAATCAAGGGGTGTTAGATCGGGCGACCGAGCCGGCAAAGGGATTGGTCCGCCTCGGCCGTTCCAACTGTCCGGAAAACAGTTGTCTAAGTGTTCCCTTACAGCCAAGGTGTAATGGGCGGGGAAACCATCGTGCTGAAACGTTACTACTTCAGGCTGCTGATCCTCGTCAATAAGCTCGGGCAAATCGTTTTGCAGATATTCTAAGTCATTATTTCCATTTAAAATTGCTGGCAAAAAATGTGGTCCAATAAGGGTTCTTCCTATTATTCCTGCCCACACATTGAGGGAAAATCGTCTTTGGAAAGACTTCTGTTTTTTCCTTTGTGGATTATTTTCCTTGTCAGCCCATTGGTGGAGATTATGGAAATTTGTTATACCTTCCCTCGAAAATCTGGACTCATCGGTCCAAAGAACGCTTCTCAAAAACCACCCGTCTTCAATATCGGAATTTATAAAAAATCGACAGAACTGTACTCTCAAGGACGACCGCTTGGACCGCTTGTGTAAGTAACATCTCATTTGTTAGCTCCGTACATTTTAATTCCTTGAATGTGTTAAGTGTTAATTCTGAAGTGATATAAAAGTAATTTATAGTGTCGGTTAGCCAGTGATATACCGGATGCAGTGACGATACTTGGAAATAAATCGGACCAAAAACACCCGAGTTACAAAAACATCGTTCTTTGTTCCCGCGTTGCTCGCTACGTTCGGACCACATCAGGACAAGACACGGCGCGCTCGGATGTTCCAGCCGAAAAGAGTTCCTTCACCTCGCTGGCGCTTTGCCTTGCTTATGAACGCGGCGGAAGTCCATTAATTGTTGGTGCCGTATGTATTATTTTAATTTTAAAATATCGCTTTTGCGCTCCCTTTAAATTTCAAATAATAAAAGTCCAAAATTAATCTTAAATAACAAGTGCATTGAAAACAACGCCATCTACACCTTTTTCGCGGAAGTTTTTTTCAAACAACTTAATATCATTGTATTTGATATGGCTAAGTGCGGCGATGTGGTCAATTCTTGCCGTCAGATGGAAGAACAGATAGCGCCACCTGTAGTAAATGCAAGTCGATATACCACCGTGAATGCGTAGCTATACCACCTGGGAGTAAATTAAGTGCTAGATGGGCTTGTCCAGCTTGTAAAATCAAGCTACCTAAAACTGACAACTCTCTGACACCCGTCAAGCCTCTCCACTCTGATGAGGAGCAATCATTGGCAAATAATAGTCCACTAGATGGCGCTATCGACGATGAAACCGACATTAAATTCTTATGCCGGGAAATGCGAGCTTAAAGACAAGATATTTCCCATATTTAAGGGAGAGGCTGAGGCTTTTAAAAATCATTGGATTTTTTAAGTAACCAAGTCGATACACTCGAAGAAAGAGTAATTAATTTAGAGAAAAATAGTCAATGCGGGGAAAGGGAAGAGACATCAGCTGTAGAGGAACTGAGACTGCAATCAAGAGAACAGGACCAACGGCTGTTACTCCATGACCTCGAAATCTCTGGAATTACCGAAGTCAAAGAAGAAAATCGAACCCACCTTATCACGCTAATATCAAAAAAGCTTGGCCTAGAGCTCGTTATGAGGGATGTTGTCAGTGTCGAAAGAGTGGGTTCACTGCTACGTAACCGGACGGAAGGTGACGAGGAGTTGGTTTAGCCGCGGCTGCTAGCGGTGCGGCTGGCGCTGCGTTGCGTGCGCGACGAGCTGCTGCAGGCGGCACGCGTGCGGCGCGTAGCCACCACGGACGGCCTGCAGCTGTCCGGCGCACCGCGCCGCTTTTACGTCAATAAGCGGCTCACGCAGTACAACCGCCAGCTGTTCGCCAAGGCCCGGGAGGCAGGCCGCACTAAGGCCTGGAAGTTCGTCTGGACGCGAGGAGGCCGAGTCTGTGCTCGTCGAGAACACGGCCAGCCTGTTCACAAGATTGCCAGCGAAGTAGATATTAATAAGGTTTTTATGTAATAAATTGTTGGAATACCTTGTTTAGATTTAAATTTAAGCTAATTGTATTGAAAGTATCGTGTACATTATTGCATCTGTTTGTTTATGTCATAAATACTATTTATCTTATTTACGTTACCTCAAATCATAAAAAGACATACTTAAGCCTATGCAATTATAAATCAAGCATAAATATGCATTTAACGGGGACGCTTTATTATTTATTATCTAAATATATTTTTATTTATACATATTAAAGCTCATATTAAAACAATATACATTAACATATATTTTAAAACCACACATTTATTTTCAACTAAATTATATTTAACTAAAATTTTCGATTTGAATGTTAGCTTTTTGACCATTGATGACCATTTGCCAAAGTTTTTTGCTTTGTTAGGTAAACCCTTAAATTACATTAAATATCTAAGAATGAACAACAACTCGCTTTTACCTTCAGTTTTAAACTCTTACAATATTTTTTTAAAACATCTAGTTCACATTAAAATCGTGTTATGGATTCAGCTTCGATATTCTTACGAATTAACAGTCGAGGAAGTCACCGTTATTTTATTTTCTGGTTGCAATGGTGCTTATTTATAAAACACTATAAAACATTATTTAAAGTTGGTTTTTTAAATGCAGGTTCTCTTGGTTAGTGATGAGAAATTTACCGTTGCTATGAATTTCCATAACGTCGATGTAATGGCCATAAATGAAACTTGGTTGAGAGCAGACGAGGACGCGCGCGCCCCTCACGGTGTTTTCACTAAATTTCGTTAGTATCACTAAGATATAGATGGCGCTGTTTATAATTTTACCTATAAAAGTTACTTTATGGCGCCCCTACCGTGCTGGGCTACCGACTGCGCCATCCCACGCCCGATCTCAGTATGTAACGGCCGTGGTGGAGGGGTGGGCTTCTACATTCGGAAAGGTATTAAAGTTCGTTACTTAAAATTTCCTGATCACTTTACAGTCGAGCGAATGTGAATAAGTGTGCAACTAAATAAAACAAAAGTTATCATTGGAACCGCTTACAAACCTCCACGCTTAGGTTTTAACGTTTCTTAGATGCATTAACAAATTCTATTAGTTCTTTTTCAGAAAGGGATAAAATTATTCTCATAGGTGACTTTAATACAGACCTTTCGCGGAAAAGGGACTCCAATACTAAGAAACTGTTGGAATTCTTTAATATTATGCGTCTGGATCAATTGGTTAAGTCTCCTACGCATATAACAGCACTGATATTGCACTGATATTTCTTCTCAAAACGTATATGTTAACTTTATTAAAGGGCTAGGTCGCCATGCCTTCATTACATACATGTAATCTCAATATAAAAATAATTAATATAAGGCAACGTATATCAATTACAGAGCATTAAAAGAAATCGACTTAGAAAACTTCAATAGGGATCTTAACTCTATCCCATGGAGTAGCATTACGCAGTTGAATGACATAGATGATATAGTATCACTCTTTAATTATTTCATTACAGATGTATTTAATTTGCACGTCCCTTAAAAACAAAACTATTCAGACATAAAAACTGCCCTTGGATTACATATAACGTTAAGCAAATGATGAAACTTAGAGATGAGGCATATGAAAATTACAGGAAGACTAAACTCGAGCAACACAAGCTTTACTATAAAGAATTAAAAAACATGTCCAAGTTGCATTACACAGGGAAAAGGTAGCTTATTTTAAGTATTTTAGAAATAACAATATTAACAAATGAAAAGACCTTTAGAAAAATCTTAAAAATAATGTTCCGGACATAATGTCATAATGACTCCGAGTAAGAGGGTAGCCTCTTACTTATGTGGCCCAAATACAATTAACAACCACTTTATGGACGTCCCTGGTGAAAATGACCCCCATATTTCCCTTCTGACATTTAATGAATATAATCGATTAAATGATAACAATGAATTTAAATTGCACCCTGTATCCTCTGACTCAATATTTAAAATAATTAAAAATATGAAATCTAATGCTTCAGGAAGTGACGGTATAAGCCGTGACATAATTATTCTTACTTTAAGTGCTACCCTTGACATAATCACATTTATTATTAACAGGTCCATAGAGTTATCAGTTTTCCCCAATGCATGGAAGTTAGCAATTGTTCGCCCTTTACCTAAAAATAATGTAACATTAATCTAACATCATAATTAACATTATTGACGACATGACAGCTCCTTCAGGTTCGTAAATGTTCGCAAATGAACATTTTAACGGCCAATGATGTTATAGTTACTGTGCATTGCGTGGCATTGAGCCAATAAGCTACGTGCGTTGACAAATAAAATCTATAATATTTTCATTTTCAAAGCAGTATTAAAAGAAATGGTATGATTAAAAGTGCCCGTTACCGGCGATCATGTATGAAAAGATTAATGAAGCGAAAGAGGTATGTCTGGATCGAAGCAATTGGTGTTCCCTTGTCCCTGCCTACCCCAAAGGGAGACAGGTGTGAGGTTATGTTAAAAGAAAATAAAGGTCGTGTGCCGCTTTTCAATGTTGTCTACTTTAAACTTTAAGTTTAAAGTAACTCGTCCATGCTTTTTTCGTTCACTGCTTTCCTTTATTACATTGATGCTAAGGAAGTCTCCTTTTACAGGGAAAATAATAAAGATGCCCTTTCAATTAAAGGTTTTTCTCAGTAATTACTGATGAATATGCTGAATATTTGGGTGGTCATTTGTCCCTGGGCGATCAGTATATAACAAAAAAAATATTAGTACTTGGCTATTATTTTGATTTTAGTATTTTAAAAATATCTGAAGAAATAAAACACGACAGTTAAAAACTTTAGCAGTTTGTATAGACTTTATTAACTGAAACATAATTATATGTATATTTTTTTTTTGTTAAACTGTGTTACACTGTTGATATGGTAATTAAACTGAGCTACATTTTTTACATTAGTCGTAATATAAAAATGCTATTCTTTTCCACAACACGCCGAGCAACAAGACATTGCACTAGTAGACGCTGCAAAATATTTTTTGACTGGAGTTTTTGGTCGCACACCTGTGAAGGAGAAAGTTTAAAATAAATAAATATTTTTGGTTTATTCCGAATAGATCTCCAAAATTTAACCTCTAGTGGAAATTCACTTTACCGGGGATTTAGACAGTGCATATCAAATAGTGGAATACAAATTGATAAGTAGTCGAGCGCAATACCCCTCAAGAGCACGGAATAATTTTGCCTGAATACCAGTGACAAAAAGGCGGACGTTGCTTTTTACGCCGTCGATTCCTAATAGTTTAACTAGACAAGACCTTGCAGAACATGTCCACATCGGAATAGGCGTTCAGTATTTCTTCTAGGTCGTCATTGGTAAAATGGTCAATACTGTCCTGGCGAACGATATTACTGACAAACGGGCTGGATTTGGTATACATGCTTTATTAACAAGACAACACAATTGGATTTACAGCACTAACTATAATGGATTATATGAAAAACCGATCTCTGGTTGCGCACTCTCCCGTTTTTTTGACTTGGCATGGCCAGCTAGATTGTCAGATTTAACCATAATGAATTTTTTCTTTAAAACTTGTTGAAGTTGCGAGCTAATTATCATCTCTTCCTAAAGAGGAGGTATCTTTTCAGATAAAAATAAGCCCAAATAAACATTTCTATCATTCAAAATTATGTTTTTAATTTTGCGCCACTTTGCGCGTACATTCATATTATACATAATACGCATTTATTTATATACAAGGTGTTTCTGTTGATTTCACATAACTCTAGGGTATTGATGGGACCATGTAATAGAATCAATTAAAAGGTAAATCATTTTTCATTTTTTTTTAATCTTTCGTACAAAATAATTCAATAAATTCAAAACATCTTATGAAAAACGTTTAAAATGTTTTTGTCGTTTATTGTATGGCTTCAGTGACACGCGTCTATTGAATTAATGTTAAAGAGATTTTACAAGGGTGATAATTTATAAACTCATTATACAGGGTGGGCCACTGAGGCGTACGAATTTAAAAACGCTATGACGTTGAAACGGGGAATAGGAGCGGAGCGCGGGGGGTGGGGATCTGTAGCTCGGTCCTCGGAAATTTAGTCACGATGGAGCACTTCACGGGTGAACAGCGTGCGTTCTGTGTAAAACAATATTACAAAAATGCCGATTCGTGCGTTATTGTTCGACGTTTATTTCGCTCTCACTATGGATTGCATGACTTAAATCAGTGTCCGAATGAAAGTTTGATTAGGGCGTGGGTCAGAAAGTTTGAGGCTACCGGTTCGACCCTTAATCAGAAACCTAAGGGACCCCAAAGGACAAAACGGTTAGAGGAAACCATAAACGAAGTCGGAGCTTCCGTACTACGCAATCCTGGGCAATCAACTCGCAAGCGATCAGCTGAGCTCTCTGTATCAAGATCGACTTTGCGTAGAATTTTGAAGAATGATTTACACTTGCACCCCTATAAACTTCAACTAGTGCAAGAATTGAAGCCAAATGATCACAATTTACGACGTGATTTCGTCTCGACAATGTTAGAGCGTTTTCGGAGCTTCAACAATATTCTTTTTTCAGACGAAGCCCATTTTCATTTAAATGGGCACGTGAATAAACAAAATAGTCGTTATTGGGCCTCAGACAATCCACGTTTCAAACACCAAAAGCCTTTGCACTCGCCGAAAGTGACAGTTTGGGCGGCTATTTCGGCACACGGAATCATCGGACCCTTCTTCTTTGAAGACCAGCGAGGGAATTCTGTGACAGTTAATACCGAGCGATACATAGCCATGTTACGCAATTTCTTTTTCCCGCAGCTGTCAGAGTTTCACGGATACAATAATGCGACATGGTTTCAACAAGATGGCGCAACATGCCATACATCAAACGAGAGTTTGGCAGTTGTAAAGGAGATGTTTGCTGAAAAACTCATTTCGCGCCGAGGTGACATTCCATGGCCACCTAGGAGTCCGGATTTAACCCCACCAGACTATTTCCTGTGGGGATACATGAAAAGTAGAGTCTATAGCAATAATCCGACCACCATTTCCCAGTTGAAGGCCAACATCCGCAGAGAAATGGCCGCTATACCGCGCGCCATGTGCGAACGAGTTTTCGCCAATTTGAAGTCAAGATTCGAAGAGTGTTTGCAGCGCGATGGTGCACATCTAGATGATGTTCTTTTTATGAATTGAATTTCCCAAATTTATACTATAATTTAAAAATAAATTTGTTGAAGTCTTAATTTTGGTTCTTTTTTTATAAATTTTTCAAAATCGCAAAACTCCGAGGCCCACCCTGTATTAAGATTGATGATATCTTGGAAAGTATGCACTTTTGAACCACATATTCTTTGGCAAAAAGTATTGTTTTTTAGCAAAGAACAAAATCTCAAACTTATGGGGAACACAGGAACACCTTGTATAACTAGCTGTTTTGCGCGGATATACGTGTGCAATATCTAATCCCGCGGAAATATTGGGATAAAAAAGCTTAAGTGCTATTTCAGGCTGTACAGTCACGTCTAATAAGATATATAAGTACATTTTCATTGAAATTTGAACCTTATCACAACCGAATAAGTTGCGAAGTGTGTACATATTAATGCACGTGACTGTACACCATAACTTTGCCAAATTTGATTGAAATGCGTTTAGCCGTTCTGCCGTGATAGAGGAACAAACATACATCCATCCAAACTTTCATATTTATATCATTTGTGAGACAAGATTGCGGATAAGGCTGCGGAAATAATATTAAACTAAATAAATAAATAACCCTGTTACATAATTAAAAA
Source organism: Stenoptilia bipunctidactyla (assembly GCA_944452665.1). Classification (NCBI taxonomy): domain Eukaryota; kingdom Metazoa; phylum Arthropoda; class Insecta; order Lepidoptera; family Pterophoridae; genus Stenoptilia; species Stenoptilia bipunctidactyla. Next base: position 17,077,110 of record OX101730.1, read on the forward strand.
AATCGGGCGGAACAAAGACTATAATATAATTAAAATTTATATACACTGGAGAGCAATGAATCCGGTTCATCTCAAAAAACCTATTAATCTTGGAAACTTAGTATGCTAGCTTAATGAAATAAATTGCATTTAGTACACAATTTAACACTCCTTAAATAAAGATATTGAAACTTTTTAATTGCTGAAAGGTTATGGCATAAAAAATAAAATTTGAAAAAGGGTCTTTCAAAGATAGAATTACGAAATAATCGCATTTTAATTTGGTTTTTAACCGACTTCTAAAAGGATGAGGTTCTCAATTCGTGCGTATGTTCTTTTTTTTGTGAATTTGTTACACGGTACTTTGGACAATTCGATTTGGTAATTGGAAATCGATTTTAAAAATTCTTGTATCATATGATAAAAGATTGAGGACTTCTGGGGAAAAATCCGAATAAAAAAAAAATTATGAATATGGAGAATATTTACCTTAACGACCTTATAATTGAGCCAAAGTTTTGACGAGAAGTTGGTTTTTTTAATGCTCAGCATTCGTTGATACTGCAGCCAAAACTATCGGTGTGACGGTGTAAAACTGATGTACATACTTAGACCAGGAGCAGGTAGAAGTAGTGTGCACCACAGCAACATCAATACGTGGTGAAGGAAAATGGAATTGAACTTACAAATCAGTTGCGACACATCGGAGGAATACGACGACTTGCTGAAGACGACTTGTTGAACCACATAGACCTGCAAATGGCCCTAAACTGGCGCGGAGTAATCGTATTTCAAGATAAGCTCAGAACCATTTAAATTTGACGATTGGTCAAAAGTTATGTTCTCCGATGAATCCATATTTATGCTCTACAAGCACAGAGTGTTTAAAAGACTAGGGGAAAAAAGATTCGAGCAAGCATGCATAAAAAAAAAGTAGCCTACGGTGCTGGGCCTGTCCTTTTGTGGGCTGGAATTTCATCACTGGTGTTCATAGAAAACGGCTCTTTAACTAGCGTAAGATATCTGGAAGAAATGGTCCATTTATGGTCAATTTGGGTGAGGATGCTGTTTTTACATACGACAATACCCAACCTCAAACAGGTTTCACAGTTAATACAAATGATAAACATTACTCGTATGTAGTGGACACCGCGCAGCCCGGATATCAACCCGATCGAGCATGCATAGGACGAGCTAGGGAGATGCGTAAAACAATGAAACCATCCCGCAATCACGCTTCGTGAGCTCAAAATTGCTATCACAGAGAAATAGAAGAATATTTACGAAAATCGTATAAAACTTAGTGTAAAGCATGCCAAACTGCGTAAACGCATGGAATCACGAGGAGGCATTACAAAGTATTAAAAGATTCAAGATCATATTATTGCATCGCTGATCATATTAGGGTAGGCAGAACACCAGAGGTTACTAAACCATCTGATGTCACGTTTGACAAATTTCGAGGCATTGAGTATAATGATGGAGAGAGATTACTGCAGTGATAAGGTGTCAGCCTATCGCCCACAAAAAACCTCCAATAAAACCTCTGTCCCTTTACTGACTTTTACAGTATATTAGATGATTAAACGAACTTCTAAGTGAAGTTCTATCGCTATTATATGAGTCGCTTCATTCGAAGATATTATATAACAGGTAGTCCTTTTTAGGTACTAGGTAACTTCGCACACTTTAAAGTATCATAAAAAAACATTGTGGTGGGGCGCCGCGTGGCATGATCCACCCGGTTCGCGCCAAGCCCTCATTCTTTAGAGACCCTAAACGAAACTTTTAAATGGGTTCTGGGGTGGGTGGGTACGTCATATCTTCGAATGAAGCGACTCATATAATAGCGATAGAACTTCACTTAGAAGTTCGTTTAATCATCTATTATATTTCGTCGCTTCATTCTTCAGATATTATATAACAGGTAGATTTTCAGAGATAGAAAGTTTTGTTTAGGTATATACTTGGAATTGAAATAAGTAAATATATAAATGTGTAATTACATATTTTATTATTATAGTACTTAATAATTAGTATTATTGCATAATGAGCTTCAAATAATCTTCCTTTATTTGAGTTGCTAGAAATTATAATCAGCTTAAATTTATGAAACTTAGTGATAGTCTATTTATAGACACATAATTTTTAATGTAGTAATTTACTTAATATCAAAATACGTAATATTCATGTCTCGATTAAGTATCGACAAAGCAAAGCTATTTTGTTGATCATCTAAAGGCCGATGGTAAAACTTTGCGAACACCTGTGAGTTTTGTGTCCACCCGGCCGTTTTTCGAATGACATCGACACTGATACCGGCCGCGCGCACGGCTGAGGTTGACGCGTGTCGTGTGCTGTGCGCACTAAAACGCTCATGTCAATGCCACTCGTGGCGAGCGTTTGCTTAATACATCGACTTAGCGTCTGACTTGATGCAGTTCTGTGGGGAGCTTTGAATGTTACGAAGAGATTCCCGGAGTTTGAACCTCAGATATTTTTTGTAATAAAAATATATTCTTTTAAAGCTGATACTGGGCATATGTTGATATTGCTTTGAAAGTTTGGGAGAGATAATAAGGGCTGTTCACGATTTGGAGCGGAAGTCTTGATTATATCTGTTATAATAATATTTACTTTATCAGATTGAAAAACAATATTTTCTTATTTAATTAAAGACAATGTCTGTACTCTTTGACCGGTACATAAAGCTAATAATTTAACGAGTTTTTTTTTTTTTTTTTGAAATATTTTCTAATGATAAATTAATATTTGGATACCAAGAAGACAGTTGATTTAGTACTAAATTTGGATCCCAAGTAAATGAATATTTAGGCTTAATAGGTTTAGTTTTATAGGCTCCTTTTAAGAGGCGTTTAACACAACTATTATCACTTATCTCTTCTCCTAATAAAAGAGATAATGCAGATCGATGTGTATTTAATGAACCGTAAGAACATCCCTTATTAAATTGCTCGTTTAAGAATCAAAGAACTAATGGAATGGATTTTTCGAAACTATTAATTCATAACCACACTTCTTGAAACCATAACTTCAATGAGACGTTGTACTGGCGAACAGTAGCGAGCGAGGCGAGCATCAACGTGAGAGCCTCTGGTGGGCAGCCGCGCCGGCTGAACGACGCCCGGAGAGCCTCGCGGCACCCAGGGTAAGGCTGGAGTGCAGTGGGTGCTGACTCCATGGCTGATAAGGCCAGAAGGGGAATACAAGTACCCCTTCGGCTTTATCATCAATGATTTTTCGTATACATTTTAATACAAGAGAAAAGGGAGGAAATGCATAAAAATCCAAGTCAGCCCAGCTTATTGTAAATGCATCAACTGCGACTGCATCAGGTTCAGGCTTCCAGGTGACAAATAATTAACATTTGGCATTGGCTCGACTTGAGAACAAGTCGATCTTAATGGGCCCGAAACTATTTACAATAAGTTGGAATGCGCTATCCGAGAGGGCTCATTTCTGGACTCGAAATCTGCTCGATTTTCTTTGGTGTTAACATAAGAAGCAAATATCCATAAATTGCGTTTTTCACACCATTGCCAAATTTCTCTACTTAAAATATTCAAATGTGGGAACTGAATACCTCCCATCCTATTAATGTAGCTAATGGCGGTAGTATTGTCAATACGTAATAATATTGCACAATCTTTTCCTTCACTAGCTATACTTTTGAGACCTAACATAACCGCGAGTAATTCTAAAAGTTCATGTGATTTTCTTTTTCACTGTTCGTCCATGAACCACTATATTTATTATTTTTGCATACTGCTCCCCAGCCTGTCCTAGATGCGTTGGTGTAAATTTCTGACTTATAATTTTGAGTAATGATTGGACAAGAAATAATATTAATATTATTTTTAAACCACCATCATAAATCTTTTAGTAATATCTTATTAAGATTCATTTTCGCCTCATAGTTTCCTCCGAACTTATTTAAGGCTAAAAACTTTTGTCTTTCCAATATTTTTGTATATAAGAATCTATATTTTGTGGCTGGACAGGCTGCGATCAATACACCTATAAGTTTAGCGAAATTTCGTAATGAACAAGTTTTAAGATTAATGTACCTATTTATTAACTGTACAATGTTATGCCGCTTATCGCCAGGTAACGTAATAGTTCTGAACACAGAATATCTGTTCTGTGTTGAACATAAAACCTAAGAATTTGATTGACTTTTTTGGTACAATGTGACTTTTATCGAAATTTACAATAAAACCTAGACAATGTAATAACTTCAAAGTTTCTCTTACATTAATCATGCATTCTTCATATGTATCTCCTAAATAGGTAGTAGACTTAAAAACCTTGTTTTCTCAAATGACTCATTACTTCACGCATAATTTTTGTAAATACCCACGGAGCTACCGATAATCCATACGGCATTGCTGTGAACTCGTAAGTGATCGGCTCAGACGAATCATTTTCATGGAATTCGAATCGTAGGTACTTTCTGTCACTAACAAAAAACGGTATAAGTAGATATGATTCTTTCATATCTATGTTGGCTAAGTATCCATTACGAGGAATTAATTTCAAGGCTGTTTTATAAGATTCCATTTTAAAATGTACTTTTCTTACGAACTTGTTTAAAGATTTTAAATTTAGTATAAACCTTTTTTCTCCGTTAGGTTTTTAGCTAAAAATATATTTGAAATAAATTGATCATTTGAAGGAGAACAAGGTTTTATAGCCCCTAAGTCTAATAATTTATTTATAGCTATTTTCATGTCTCTTTTTTCACATGATGACAAATTATTTTTAGGAATAGAATACTGACAAATTTGAGTTTAAATGGTATTCTAAATCCATAATTTATCCACTTCAATATAACTTCGTTTTTAGTTACTTTTATTCAACAATCATAAAATAAATTAATTCGACCTGCATGTACCTTGATTAATGTTGGGTCGGAGCACGCGTCCTGGACGAAGTCTGCGGCTGGAACTTGGCGTTGAACGCAGAGTTCGATTGAGGGCGCCGCTGTGTTTGAGCTGCTATCGGTTTCCTCTGACCTCCCCGCCCCCCTCCTGAACGACGGGTAACGAGGAGGTCCTGTCCAGTTTCCCTGCTGAAACGACCGGTTGACCGTTGATATTTGAGAGGAGACTGTTTTGGCTGGGCCTTTTTTAATTAGGGCTCCCTACTTTTCAATGGCTTTACTTGCCTTTATTTTTTCCGGCAACGAACTTCCGAATAAAGTTTCGTCTCTTTCGGAGTCTTGTATAACATGTTTAAAGTTTGTATCCAAATTAGGTAAAATCAGTTTTACCCTATCTTTGGTGAACATAAAGTGGAGGTCTGATAATAGGCAGCATCCATCACTTACGTGACGGAGGGCCTTCATTTTGTTTTTTTTCTTCTCAAAGAGGACGTCCATCCCTCGATTTATGGCGGTAATACCGTACCCCAGCTGTTGCTGAAAGTTTTGGTTTTTTTTTTTTTTGTCACGTGCTCGTGCTATGTCAGTTATGGCTGCTGAGATTTCAGCATTTAATTTTGGGGCTTGCAAGTTTTTGCAGTGTTCGGGTACCGTATTTTCTATGGTTAATTTATCTTTGTCTTCTTTGGACAGTCCTTTTCTTAGTAAAGGTGTCCATAAATTTGAGAGCGTATCGTGTATTTTAGCGCCAAATTCGGGTGTATCGGAATTTGCAGCTCCAAGTGCAGTAAGCAGCTCTGGATACAGATCGGGATTAGGTTCTCCCGATATGCCTGGTGCGTCTTGTGATATTGATGGCTCCGGATTAGGGAGCGTCTCTGCAGATAGCTCTTGATCCACAGTGAATGACGCGGCAGTCTTCTGGTTATCCAGGTTTACATCATCCAGTGGTAGCGGTAACTCATACCTTGGAGACGACATGTTTATGTTTTAACAAACACATAATTCATATTAATATAACGCCCATAACGTATTACAGACAACGAGATAAATCTCCTTGAGATTACCCGCATTTTCTGTAATCGTATTGAAAACAAAAGGTGATCGATAAGATCAGATAACATTTATTAAAGTTTACATCATTACGATATTGAGCAGTTAACGTGATATATCTATTATAGATTACACGCATTTTCTGCTCTGATTTTTTAAATAACATTTTTAAACCGAATAAGTAGGTCTTGCCCTGTAAGATTTCTTCTTCATCGGTAGAAATAATTCGCTGTTTCCGTTTTTTATATATTTTTTGTTCCAACTTTTTTATCTTTATATTATAATGTTGAAGCTGTTCTTCTGCTGTACGTTTAACATTTTGAAAAACTTAAGTAAATGATTAAAGTAAATGACGTATGCTTGTTACCACGCACGAAAAAAGAATGAGGGCTTGGCGCGAACCGGGTGGATCATGCCACGCGGCGCCCCACCACAATGTTTTTTTATGATACTTTAAAGTGTGCGAAGTTACCTAGTACCTAAAAAGGACTACCTGTTATATAATATCTGAAGAATGAAGCGACGAAATATAATTTATCGCCAAACTTCCATGCTGGACTGGGAGCAAAGGAAAAACATAGAATGTACCAGCAGTTTTTTCTTAATGGAATTTTTTATTAAATAAAATGTAGTGACTTATACCTCTTTTTACTTTTATTAGTGGGTTTCATTATTTATTTTGTCTATTAAACACTGTTTATCATTTCTTAAGCTTCCACGATTCATAGATTTCTTTAGGTGATCCATTGCATCGAGTATATAAAATGACAGTACTGTTTAACTATACCATGTAACTTAAATATACTCACTCCTTGGGTCGGGAAGACTTCCACAACTATAGTATCTGGAATGTCAATAAAAAAAATGGGTCATTAATTAAGTAAACATGCCACAAAAAACGTCTCTATTGTGTATTCGGTTGTGGCTTTCAATATTTGAGAAATTAAAGAAAATAGAAATCGTTATTTATTGTCTTCTACAATATCCTTTTTTTATTTCGTCTTAAACGTTGGTTTCCATGCCACCTGGTGAAAAGTGCGCATAAAGACTATAACGTCCAATTATGAAAAACCTATTCACTCGACACACTAAAGAACCAGGACTGCAGCTGTGGTTAGGACAAAATAGACGCAGGCAGTTTGTTCCGAACCTTGGCAGCTCATGGCAACAAAAAATGCTTTTAATATCCTTATTTATAAGAAAATAAATAATAATAATGAAACCCCCAGACAATCACACCAACTGCCTACATGACCCATACTAAGCAGATCTTGTGATATGGGATACCATGTAGCGAACTAGGGAGGAACCTAAAATACAAATACGTACATAGATAAATTCCCAGACCCGGAACATTTTTTTTTCTTATTCCGGGCGGGAATCGAACCCGCAACCACTAGTGTCTGAGGCAGATACGTTTGCCCCATCGCCAAAGTGGTCGCCAAAAATACTGACCTTTGATTTCTGCATTCTTCACTATTTTCAATGCGGGGCGGGCCATGCATCACATTAATCTGAATATATCAATCAAATATATCAAAAATAAATTAATACGAGTATTTATACGAATAAAACGTTGCGTTGTAGCAATAAATGTAATGCATATATTTCTCAGACCAAATAAACCACAAACTGAGTTTTAAGGTTTTTTAAGGTAAAAAAGTCCAAACATTGGAAACAGGATTAAGTGTAAACATGAAAACAACCTGGAAACATAAGCTCCATTAGAACTATCGGTAAAATATGGAATGTCGATTAGTTTTTTTTATTATTATTGATATCTCGCTTCTAAATAATACCTGGTAAGTAATCATATGGTTGAAGCACACGGGCTTATGAATCAACTGGCTATCCATAAAAATGCCGGAACACATCACCTCGGTAGCGGTATATACCGATGAAAACTTTATATTAAGGGGTAGGGATTGGAGGGGGTAGGGAATTCCTCCTGCCCAATATGTCGTTTAGTCATTTCAGTCGCAAAAGTCCAAACATTGGAAACAGGATTAAGTGTAAACATGAAAACAACCTGGAAACATAAGCTCCATTAGAACTATCGGTAAAATATGGAATGTCGATTAGTTTTTTTTATTATTATTGATATCTCGCTTCTAAATAATACCTGGTAAGTAATCATATGGTTGAAGCACACGGGCTTATGAATCAACTGGCTATCCATAAAAATGCCGGAACACATCACCTCGGTAGCGCTATATACTGATGAAAACTTTATATTAAGGGGTAAGGATTGGAGGAGGTAGGGAATTCCTCCTGCCCAATAGGTCGTTTAGTCATTTCAGTCGCTCTTCTAATATGACGATTATAATTTTAGATGTTTTTCTACTAGGTTGTTTTGCTTATCTGATGACCTTTAAAGACATTTTACGGAACTGTCGTCTAATACGGAGCGCATGTGAAGATATAAATTATTATTATATCAAAAAATTGCAAAAGAAATTTCACCTGATCACAGTTATGCATATTTTCTTCATTTTGTGATTCTGCAAAAGTTTCATTTGTTAATATTTTATCGTTTTCGGCTTCATGACTTCTAAGTTCAATTTCATCGTTTGTGATTTCAGAAATCTTTTCTGGCAGTTTTAATTTTAGTTCGGATTCGAAGTGAGATGTTATTCTACTTTCTTCGTCAAAATCAGGCACTAAAGTTGTATTAGCGACAGAGGATTTTAATCCAAATGCGAATGTTTGTCTTTTGTGTGTTTTAGAATTAATATCTTCGGACTCCCTGATCGCTTTTCCAACCTCAAGATTATGCGTTTTATTTTTTTCTAGAACATCATTTGTAACAAAATTTTCAGACGCACTTCTAGGAAATTTTGCTCCTGGATGAGTGAATTCTTCATAATGAATTAGTACTTGTTCAACTTCATTCATACTATCTTTCTCTTTATTTTCAATTCTCTTATCTTCACTGAATAAGACACCACCCAGCAAGAATGAAAAAAGTTATAAAGTTATAAATAAAAGTGAAAAGCACAAAATGGGTGTATTTTATTATAAAGGCAGCAAGCGTTATGTTGTTAATTAAACTTTATAGACTTAACTAATTTTAAACATGATTTCAATCGTAAAGTGTGCTTAATGGAGCTTTTATTTATTAAAGCCTTTCTTATTTTGGGAGTTTAAAGAAATTAAAACTAGAACAAATTACAACTGTTCAGAAATTGAAGTCCTTATATTGATTTGTTTTAAATTATGGATAGTTGTAAAATGGCGATAGCATGTTTTAGATATAGTTTTAAGATTTTACCGTGCTTAATTTCGTGAACTGAAAGTTTTTGACTAACAAAGATATTAAATAAACCGTGAGCATCATAAAACAGTTAGCTTCACACACAGTCTAGTACAAAACAACGCTTAATAGAGGCCAAAACAAATATTAAAGTATTACAAAATTTATAATATAGTTTTTGGCCAACTAAAGAAAAAAATATGTAAAGATTTTCAACTTGAATAGTATGCTTAAAAGGTGAAAAAGCTGAAACAAAGTTGAGGATTAAGTTTTTCAACATAAAACGCTTTAGTTTTGTTTAAATGATGCCTGAATAATACCAACGATTTCTCGGTTATTAGATTAGTTTCTTAGAAAATGTTTAGTTGACAAACCCAAAAACCTGTTTATTTTCAAAGCTGAAATTTTATCATCGGGCAAAATTAGACATATTGCTGTGGCTTTAATTTCGCTTTTACATGATATTTGTTAATCAATCAGATTTAGCATTTATTTGAAAAACAAAGTTAATGTGGAATTAATGATTTCATTGAAAACTGCCATTGGTAAGTAACCGAAAAAGCTCCTTAAAAGATTAAAAATATAAATCATATTCATCAATGTTACACTTATTAAATAGCCCACTTCAGCTTTCTCTCGCGGGTGACGAGGAGGTGGTCCCTTAAAAAAGATGGCAGAATTTTCAAGGCGCTAAAATGGTTATTGTCATACCCTTAAGAACAATGTACACAAGTATGCAGCACCCGGGCGCTCCAAAGCCTGGAAGTCGTCGAGACAAACGTTACTTAACCTGTTCATCATCATCATCATGACAACTCTTTGTAATGAGCCCACTGCAGGGTATGAGTTTCTCCCCTGGGTGATGAGGAGGTTAAGGCCATAATCCACCAAGCTGGCCCAGTGCTGGGTGGTGGATGTCAGAATTTTCAGGGTGCCGATATGGCTTCTAACAAACCCTAACGACTACTGTATTTGTATACAGTACCCGGGACCGACAGCTTAACGTGCCCTCCGAAGCACGAAAGTCGCCGTGAGAAATTAATGGTCGGCGGTCACCCATCCAAGTATCGACCGCGCCGAACGTTGCTTAACCTGTGATATCGTATGATACACACAGTAACCACGGCGCCACGACGACTTCAATTTAACCTATTACCTATATCGAATACTATACACAGGAGCCACTACACCTTGACAACTTGTAATATTAAATCGAAATATTAATATTGAATCGTTAGTAAATTAAATATGACAGTTTACAGGATAGTTTATTTCGATAGTGCTTTTATATTCAAACACGAAGAACAAGGTGTAAATGAATAGTCTTTGAGTAAGATTCTGATCAAGAAATAACCTTAAATAATGTTTCAAGTAACAAAAAAAGATCAACAAATATCGTTTTGTGTTAAATCATTTTACAAGAAAACCTGCGGATTAAAATATCTACTGCGACTGCACTCATTCACACTTTTAACACAGAGACAGCGCAGCGCCTCAATGCGCAAGACAGCGATATGATAGGATATTTTTTAAACTTAAGTACCTAATAGTATCTTTGACACTAGTATAATTAACGAATGCAGAGCATTAAAAAAACCGACTTCAAGTCAAAACTTCGGCTGAGTTAAATTGTCATCCACGTAAACTTTCTCCGAAATCATACATATTGTTTCAAATATTTAAAATGTTCAACGAAGTACTAAACCGATTTCAATGAAATTTATATGAGACCAACTATGAAGTATCTGCTATCATATGAATTAAGAATTTTCAAAATAAATTCATAATTGTCTGAAATATCGTGTAACAAAGACACAAAAAAACATGCAGACGAATTGAGAAGCTCCTCTTTTTTTGGAAGTCGTTTAAAAAAAAATTTTCATATTTTCGACCTTCTTAAGCATCGTATTTCATTAATAACTCCATTATCATAATTTAAAATAAAATCAAAAAATAAAGGATAATCATCGATTTCAGCAAAAAGGTTTACAGAATAAGAATGTCAGAAACAGTAAAAGTCGACTTTATTTTTAATTGTTCACTATAATAATAATAAGAAACTAAACAGGTAGATTTAACTATTAGTTTTTTTTAAATTATGTATTATTATATCACACAGACCAAAAACACCTAGGTCCAAACTTAAGGAAATAGATTCGATATATTTAGCAGCATTCAAGAACAGTGTCAGTGTTGAGAGTGATTTTTTAATATGGGCCCTAGACCCATTAGCCAATATATGTTGTGCAGAACCCACAACCTGTCGAGTATATTTGCCGGTTTATTCCATTTTGTTCACCTGGGTGATATCAACTGGGTGCACAAAGAGGAACAGATTAGTCTACTTTAATCACCTCGAATATAAATCACCTGGGTGATATCACCCGGGTGAACAAAAGGAATAAACCGATTTGCCCACTACGCCAAAAAACAATACTTATTAGATTAGAGTTACTTATTAGACTGCTACAGTTTTTAAAGTATTTTTGCATTGTTGTAACGCAATAAAGGAAAATTAGGCCAATCAAATGGATAATTATTTCAAAACCTGCACCTTTTTTATCAAAATTAAAATAAATAAAATAGAATTGCAAATGGAATTAGAACATAATAATTTTTACATTTGACATTTTTATTTTTCTTGCATGCTGTATAACAGTGAAATATGAGACCTATATATAAGCCGACCATCAAAATGTAAACCATATTTGACGCAATAAAATGATTTGATTTGATTTTGTTTTGATTTGATTTGAGGTCAGACTATATTTAAGCCTCATACATGTTTCATTTTTTTATGTATACACTGAAGCTTGTTTTTTGACATATTTCTATTATGTTTATTTTTAGCCAATGTGTATACATTATGATTTATTCTCAAGCACGGGCTAAAAAATAGCCCCACGGAAACAATTTATAATCTATTGGATTTTTCACGTTCCTCCTGGTATGGTGAAAACAATGTACATTGAAACAAGATTCTGATTTAATAAAACTATATTTTGGTAATAATAAAATTGTTATCAGCTATTACATTTATTTTTAGGGGCGTATTGATGAAATTATTTAATTAATGTAGTAAAATTATGTATTTAAAACTTGCAGTTAATTTGTAAAAACTCAACATTAAATAGTACTTTATAAATAAGTCACTTCAAATAGGTTTTGATTCTTTTTTATATTTCAATTAAATTTAATAAAATAATTCAAGTTTTTTTTAATGAATCAAACAAACCTAGCTAATAACAACTTTTATTAAATATCATGAAAAGTGAAAACTTAATACAAAAGTATCTGGTTATGGAACTCTGCGTTGTACTTTATGTTCACTCTATTTATGACTACTTTTTACATTCTTCTTAAAAATCTCACACATTCAGGATTTATAAAAATGAAAACTTGATGCCATTTAAACGATTACCCGCTAGTGTTTATAGGAATCATCCCTAAAATGATGCGCTCATATTTCGTCATTTTCGTAACTAAAATTAATTTCGTAGTGATATAGAAGACAACCATATTATTAAACATAACAATGGAATAAATTTAAATCCTAATATGGTAAATACAGTTCTTACCAAGTTTTGTCAATTTGGAAAATATTTTTAATATTTCGTGTTGTGATTAAGAAATAAATTTTATTTTCCTTAAATTACAAAACACAACGACCGAAACCATATTTTCGCAAAAAGATTCAAAAGCGCGTTGATTATTTTCAGCTACATTAGTTTACGCACCAAAGTGGGAGTCGGTAATTGATGATTTACAAACAAATTTTAAAACTGGCACTACTAACGATACGAAAAAGGTTTGCTATGCTTATGGTCATTAAAATGACCTTCAGGTGCAAATTAATTTTGGATTTATTAAGGCAGTAAGTCTATTAAATTTTCCAAACTTTTTTCATACTTTGCAGGTGGTATCATGATTTCATTTCAGTAAATTTCAGTTGACTTTGATTTCAGTGAATTTAATTTTGTGGGATCTCCCAATAGTCTGTTCTCACTGGTTTTGATAATTCTCTTAACAATCCAAGTTTTTTGAGAATTCCTTATTATTAACATATATTTTTTTCTGTGTTCCATCAAACTGTCTTGATTATTAAGATGTTTTGTTTATAAGGCAGATATATTTTGATATTTTATTACTTGCAATCTTTTTGTCGTTTTAAGTGCTCTTTCAAAATCAGCTCAGAGTCAAATTTGTTTCTTAATTATTAGAATCCTATTTTTAATTCATTGAATTCTATCTATATTCCTTCCTTATCACAAAATGCTTTAAGCCATATATCTGCGGTTAGTTCTGTTGCGATTGAATTTGTACTTTCACCTGATATTTTTGAATCAAAAGAACTTGTAAGATATTGTTCACTATTATCTTTTGATGAATACTTTTTCGGTATACATTTCAAAGAAACTAATAATTCTTTCGAAAAATTAGAAATACTTTTTTGTTTCGGTGTTTCGATATAAATGAATGAACTATGAGATTTTGGTTTCTTTGAACAGCCACATCTATGTGTGGTATCCAATTTAATGTTGCTTAAATTATTAATTAAGTCTTCTCTTCGTTTTTTTGAAGATTTCTGTTTAGTGTTTAGTTTCGTCCCATCTTCAAAACAAAAAGTACAGGTAAATATGTCAATCAAAGAATTATTTAAGTGAATATTTTATAATATACAAGAAACTTACTCATTGTCATTTTTAATCTGAAATACGAAAACAGATTTAGCCAGGAAATAATAATACTGATATTAATTTAAAAATATATTGACTCGATAAGAAAGGATTTATTAGAATACGATTAGGTAAATAAAGTGAAATTGAGTCGTTAAATTTCAAACGTGGCCATATCCAGTTTCAATTTTGAGTTTTTGCGCTTAAAACAAGTTCGTAGGACACAGAATAAGCTTGTTAAATCAAAATAGTCCATATCCTATGTAAACAGTAGAAAAAACGTTTAATTCAATGTTTTTTTCAAACTTGGCTATCTCCTGCCATAACATTAAGTCATAACACGCCATGTCTATTTCGACCAATTAAAACGTAGTATACATATTTTAGACGCCATTTTGAACGCCTTTCTTTGCATTGCGGCTGGTGGATGTCAAGCCATCTCCACCACGAGATAATTCATAAAAAGCCAAATCCTGTAGTTGCAAATCAAGAAGAGCCATATACAAAGGTTATTTCAAAATAAATTTAAATTTCTAATAAACTATTTAATTTAACAATGTCCACTTCATTTATTTACGAATTAACATAATAAAATTGTATTTAAAATCAAAACATATAAAGTTATCTGTAAACGTCTTTGTGAAATACATTTCATCGTGTTCTGAAAAAATATTTATCTTGGAGAAAGCCACGATTGAAATATACCAACTCAATTTTTCACTGTTATGAAATAATTTTGCAATATACAACACATCATAATTTTATTATTGTGATACCGATGTAAAAAATTGCCAGAATTGGCAAAGGGCAGAAAATCATGCGTGATGCCATGTATTAGCAAAGTTACAAAAAAATTGCTTTTGTACTTACATTTCATTTATTTAATTGTAACTACTATGTTCATAATCGTGCTAGGTTTATTGAAAAGTATTAAAAAAAAACTAAAATCTTAAAAATTATATACTATTGAAACGAAAATATTGGCCAATTCAATAACGACAACTTAGTATTACCTTTTATTAATACTAGATCTAGGGGTCCCAAAATTGGTAAAAGGTCCCTACTATTTTGCAAAATACGTCCAGAGAAAAACTTTTAATAAAAACTAGATTTCTAAACTTAATTTACAAAAAAGTATGTGCTGCTTGGGTAGCCCTTATTTTTTAGTAGTAAATCTTGACACGGTTAATAAAATTACGGATAAATGATAGAGAACTAAAATTCTTCTTTTCCAAGTATTTAAATGACGAAAATGACCCACATCCTTAAAGATCTGCAGAATTCACAAACATTTGTCAAAAAGCGGTAATGAAATCCGCGATATATTAGGGAGCTATTTAACTATTGCTTGAATTAATCCATTTATCAGCCGCGTCAAATCCCCGATTGTTAATCATTTTTTTCCAGAAATCGAAAAATGGGGATTCTTGGTAAACGAAAAATAAATCCCCAGCAGGTTTGTTTTTTAATTACACAGAGTTATTTTTTATTGGACCCGCATCTGTTAATTAGATTAACAAGAATTATTTTCACTACAGAAACCTCTCCTAAAATTTACCGTTTTGAGTTATTTCCCTTTTAGAACTTTACTGTAAACACCCATTTTCACAACTTTTGGTGAGAAATAAAAAACTTCGCTTTATAACTACTTTATTGACGTTGTCATGTAAATTATTAATGCGTTCATAATAAATAGCAAAAAAAAAACTAAAATAACGTCAAAGGCGCGCATTTCATGTTCTTTCAAGCACTCTTTACTTCTAAAGTTAAACCAAAACTTCGCATTCTAAATGCGTCTCCTTTAAAAAAGTCCTAGTTAGATTAATTAGATTAGCAAGGACTTATATTGTGTCTTATGTCAATATTATAATCAACTTTAATTGTGAATTGGTAAACAAAATTGAAATATATTCAAAGCAAAGTATATCATTTGATCACGTGAAATTGGCATCGTATAATTATCTCATTATTTCTAATAATTCATAAATTCCCCTAGAGTATCTCAGATGAACTAATCGTTTTCTTTGCTTCTTTGGGACTAAGTTCTAATGATGAGCACTTTTTCATGAAACATTTGTTTTCACCATCTTCATTCAAAAATCTAGGAGTTCAGAAAACTTTGTGTTTTGAAGTTTGCACACTTCTAAAAAGTTTGTGGTGCAGTATCGCTCTTCGTAAACACATACTACTTTTTTAAAACTAAAATCCATTAGTTAAATACATACCTACGAAAACTGTCACTACTTTTACTGTCTGAGCTTTAGTTGGCAACTGAAAATCTAACTATCGGCCCTATACACAAGCTCAAAGTCTAAATAAAACTACTTTTTAACCGGATTAATCGCGTATAACTTATATTTTACATTTTAACTCGACGTTTCGGTGTCTCTGCAGACCCCGTGGTCACGAGTTAATCCGGTTAAAAAGTAGTTTTATTTAAATTATGAATCGTGAAAACTTAAGACAATATTAAGCTCAAAGTCGCTCAGCGGGTAATGGAAATCTCTAAGCTCGGAGTATTACCACGGGATCGAATCCAAAATGAGGAAATTCGGAAGGTCAACAAAAGATACCGATACCCAGAAGAGTTGCAAAACTAAAGTGGCAATGGGCAGGGCACATAGCTCATAGAATTGATTGCCGTCGAGGCAGTGACATTCTCAAGTAGTGGCCAGATTCTGGCAGATGCCGCCTGGCAGAACCCCGCTTTGTGGACCGATGATCTAGTCAAGGTTTTTTTTTTATAGAATAAGGACAGGGTTTTTTTTAATCATGAGGCCGGGTGTTAAGTGGTCACAAAGACCAAGGTGGTATACTTCCATCAACGAGAAAATTTTTCACTCGACACTTAACAGTATCGGTACTATTATGATCAAGAAAAACAGAAGCAGTTAGACCATTCCACCTCCTTGCGACCCGCAACAAAAAGGAACTGTCCAACGCTTAGTTAAACTTTTCAAAATATCCACCATATAAGATTGGAGATTCTGTCTGCATCTAGTAGTCCAGTGGTTAATGAACGTGGGTTTCATTAGTTCACGAGTTTACCACAGACCTATTAGTTAGAAGAATTTAGGGGTAGGCCTTTTTCCAGTAGGCAAGGTCCTGGTTGTTTAACTACCCTACACTCTGAAGTCTGAATATAAAAATAATCAGGACAACAATAGCAATTAAAATCAATTATAATTTTTAATTGGTGTATGTTAATATCTATAATTGGATATTGCATGTATAATAAACCGGTATTCCGGTGACTGAAGTTTTGTAATAAATAGTGAAGAATTCAATATATAAGAAAAAAAACAACATCTGTTGGGAATTGTTACTTATTTTTCCAAAAATCCCCATTTCATGGAGTATAATAGAATAATTCCTTTTGCTTAGAAAATTCGAAAACGATTAAATGCTTAGATATAAATATATTACATAATTTTTTTGCTATGGCGAATAAAGTCCTTACAAATTAACTGCAAAAATATTTAAAATATTTTTTTTGAATATTGTTTATTTAAACAGCTAGTAACATTTATACCTAATTTATGCATGTCGATACATTTTGTGCCACTGCCGACTAATAAAATTATGATGGTGCTTAAAAAATTGTTAGGCTTACAATATTCAGGTTTAGTTATTTAAAAATACCGGTGAATATTGATGTTTTATTTCAGTGTCACATTTTTTTAGCAAATAAAGTTTTCAAATAGTTATAAAACTAATTCGGAAAAGAAAGATGAAACTCATTTGAGAAAAAATAACATTAAATACAACAGTAAGAAATGAACTGTGAAAATTAAATGTTCAGATATATGTATACACATAATTGATAACACTATAATCGTCATGATATCAACGGTTTTTATTAGTTACAAATAGCTAAACAACTCCAAAAAAACAATAGATACTTATGTATATTTTTTAAAGTTAGCAATATTTCAGCGCTGTTGCAAAATAACTGCATGCGATATCCGGTTTCCATTCGTGCCATATTACTTCCGCGGTAGTAAACCTTATTTAAATTGCTTATAACTTTTTCGATAACATTAAACGGAAACTCTCAATTTCAGGTATTTGAGAGTAATATATTAATTTATCGAAATCAAAAATCAGGAACATAGACTTCGTGCTCCAGCGCTTCTTTGTAAGATACCAAGAAGTAAACAGGCTATTAGCAATAATTTAATCATTATTATCTATACATATAATAAAATGGTAGGAAAGTCAAAACTGTACATTGAATATTTTTTTAAAAGAATACTTGGGGTATGATCTACAATCGAAACAGAAACAAAAAATATAGTTTTTAGAATTTTTGTCTGTTTGTCTGTTTGTCTTTCCGGGATAAACTCAAAAAGTACTGCATGGATTTACTTCAAATTTGGCATGAAGTTAGTTAAGAAGTCGGGTCAACATATAGGCTACATATTATCACGCTAGCAGTGTTATAATCGTAGGTGCGTTTGGTGCTGCATAGCGTTCACGCAGACGACGTCGCGGGCAGCAGCTAGTTATTTTAATATATGTTTGTGTTTAAGTGATAAAAAAAAATAGCATGCGCTTTGAATGTAATGAGTCAGAGCCGCTGCGCCGCGCGCCGTGAATCCACAAAAGGCAACTACACGCTAAATCAAATCGCAGTTCCGCAAGTACAGGCATAGGCTGCATCAACACGCAACATGCAGCCACGTAGGTGTTTGTGTGAAAATCGCCTTAGAATATCAATTCGGTACAGTGCGAATAGATTTGAAAAAAAAAAAATCTAGCTGTCAAGTAGTAACTATACTGTAGTAACAACAACGCCGAAATACTGAAAACTTTAAACAAAAGTGCTCCCCCGAGATAAGGTTGGGTCATAGACGTTGGTATATGGACAACGCGTGGTTCTTAATCGGTAGTCCAACTTTCAAAGTCGTTGGTATGAAATAGGGCGAAAATATAAATTAAATTGCATTATATACTTTTACTATTACAAAAATAAAGGGTATACAAATACTGTTTTTTATTTATTAATTGCAGTAATAGTTGTGCTCTAAAATGTTACGTATTTTTTAAGTATCGTCGCCGGTCAACTGTGCTATATTTTGATATGAGCTGATGTAGTCATCGTTATTATCCATTAAAAAATATATTAAATGAAACCTAAATCACAACATAAGATAATTATATTTGATTGTTTATAAGGTAAAGTAGAGGTAGTACAGTGTTATAAATTTAGATGTAGCACAATTATATTGTGATATTTGCTATTATTTAAGTTTTAATTTTTTGATTTATCTCCTTTTTAAGGGGTTCGTTTTATTTCGTATTCAATGAAGTAAGATAAAATGATTAATATCTATTGCGGAAAGTCACTACTACACAAAAATATATTATCCTCCAAAATTTCTCTAAATGTCCTCCAAGCCTTCAGTATGTTAATCTGGATCCCACAACGTATAACTGTACCAATTTTCAAAACAACACGAATTATTTTCCCTGATTTTACTAATTCGACTGGGCTAATATCATTTTACTAACTTTGTTTATTATCTAATCCTGAATGTTTTGTGAAGATGGCCGATTATTACTCATAATTAAAGGGTTTGATTATATTTGCAATGGAACGGACTATTTAGACTTTAGACGCATAAATACAGTTTCACAAACACGATATGCATTTTTATAGTGAGACTAGCACTGAACTGACTGCATGATGTTATTTCAAATAAACTTTAATCTAATAAATCACACCCTACAGGTGAATGAGAAATTAAAATAACAATAGTAGTGACAATTACTTTGGCTCTGTAACATTATGGCTGAACTTTGATTCCTGATTTTTAGTATGACCCAAGTCATCCTGAAACAAAATAGAATAAGTAGTATAAAAATTTAAAGAAATATAACATTTTGTAACTGCAAATAAACTGTGACATAATATAGGACTATCAAAAAGTCATCCTGCTTCAGCAGAATAATACAATTCATCCTATTCCTTTTGACATTAATTTTCTTGTTTCATTATGGGTAATACACACCTCAAAATTATCTGAGGATATATGCCTAATAAATGATGTTAAAGACAATTTGAAGAACGTAATTGAGTTGTATAAGAAAAAAGTCGAATTGTCCAAGTAAAGAATTCTCAGGAATTCAAATAAAACAATTTTAACGTAATTTTATGCAAAAATTCGTCCGTTGATAGTTTTTTGTCATGGGCACGATATTGTGTTAAAGGAGATGTCGATCGATTGATATTACCACACTAATCGATCGATCGAGAATGGATTAGTAGACGTCGATCGAGCTGTTTGATTAGACGCGCGATTCGAATGAAACTAATGGAATATAATCGAGGTTACTCGATCAACATCAACCGACCGTCAATCGATTGGTTAGTCGAACGGTAACCATCGATCATTAAAAGCTTTGTTCGAACTAGTTCGACTTTAATCGGGGTAAGTCATACCCTAATTCCCAGATAGGATCGTTTTCTTTATTATATAGCCAGGACACCCCAACATTACGATGAAAATGGTGCGAAAACTGAAGTCTAACCATCATTCGTTTTTTGTCAGATGAATGTTTAGAGGATATTATATAAAACTAAAACTAAAATAAAAAGACCACTTTAATTATGAACTATAAAAAAGATAGACGCTAATTTTTGTGGTCTCAAGAATATTCATGGAGTGATGATTCAATACAGATTTTTGAGCCTTCGTTTGGATTACGGCTATATTTCATAAGAAAAACAATTTGGAAAACTCCAGATAGGCCAAGCCATCTCTAAAATTCACATGAAGTGCATTTACATCAAGGCGTCCTACCTTTTGTGATTAATGGTTTGGATAGTAATTTGGATGGACGCCTAAACCCGTCTCATTCGGAACAAAAAATCATGGCTGCATTTTAGTTTAACAGTGAGGTTGAACCTGTAATTTTGGATACGCATCATAAAACCGACAGTTCAAAATAATTACAACTAAAATAACTACATTTAAAACAGTAAAAATCATTATACCGAAAGTACAAAATGACAATATCTGAAAAACCCAAGATTTGAATGCCGATTTTCAAAGACCGAATGGACAAATTCCCGAAATTTAAGTCCAAATACATTGAATAACATATTGAAAAAGATTATGCGACAAAAAAGGTAGCGGTACCAGATCATGTAGTCGGAACGGTTAGGTACGACGACGAGCATTGTGAGGAGGAGCATGTGAAGCGCCAAAACGAAATATTATGCTAATCTAATAATTATGTATCTATCTATGTATATTTTGATGTTTGTGTAGCAGAAAAGGGCTGAGTCCAAAGGGTTTGAACGATCGGCTACAGATGTTTCAGTAAAATAAAGAGTAACAATTACTTTTATTAGAATAAGGAGTAAGCGAAATACTACATTTTATTATCAAATGAACCAAAAACTTATTAGTTATTTAAAAAAAAATAAGTTGAATTAGCCCGCAGTAGTGCAACTTAAGAGTTTGTATCTTTATATAACTATGCTTTTTAATACTACTGATCCCTTAGTCTGATACTATCAACTAATATTACTTATTTAACAAGGATATCTGTTATAAATTAACAAAATGAACAAGTGATTACTTATTTTATTTTGTATATTAATAACCCCTTGTTCGAGAACCTTGTCCGTGTCTGTAAAGATGCATGCGGAAAGAGATTTCATGCTTTGATTTAGTGTCTTTTATATTATTTGGTACATTTGGTGGTTCCGACTTCGTTTTAAATAATCGCTATAGACTGATATATGAATTAGCGTATAGTTATTTTTTTCCTATAGGGCTGAAATAAAAAGTAGCCTGGGATGAACTCCACTATTTAGTTTCTTTTAGTTTTTATAAATCACCTAATATCTGTTATTGCAGTTAAAGTAAAAAGAAGCATGAATTTAGTATTAGAGAGTTTATGGATCGCGTTTTTAAGTATAAGGAATTTTGAGCTTCGGGTTCTTTCGGGAATTTGAACTTTCGGTCTTTTGATATTCGCCATTCCGTTTGTAGGTGTTTCTAGGAATTTTGGTCTTTTTTATTACGGTATTATGATGCGTATCCGTAATTTTCCCGCTCAGCCCTATAATGGGAGTGTGAGCATTTTCGATGGGTGCATGAGTTTAATTAGAACCAAAATAATGTTGAACTATTCTAATTCGACTTTTATGTAATGTCTAAGATATAAGACACATTTTTTTCAATTTTGCTTTTTTAATGTAGCACAAGATGTTACGTACTACTCAATACCTACAATTTATATTTGTATTTACAGATACATTCTTGCTTATTTTATGAATGTTTCTTTGTTAACTGGGCAACTAGATTTAAGGAACTGTCAAGATAACTTTTTGTTACATATTTTTTAAATGTTATTCAAGGAATAAATATCCCTCTCTTTATTATCATAGGGCAGATTTACCATAAATATTCCTATTATTATCCAATTTCCTATTACATTTTCTGAAAAATCGATACAGAGGACTGTTACCTGTATCCCTGAGAACTATAGAACACAAAATCACATTAAAAGGATCTCTTCGACTGTTTAATAGACTGTTAAATTCATCCCTATCAGAATGTCATATTCAAGTAGCTATGCTGTGTTGGAATATAAAACAGTTATATTTATGTGACCAGAGACCATGGTGAAACCATCCATAGAAATGGTGAATCTCAACTTGATTATAAGACTGTGTATGGTGAAAAAGTCTCAGACATTCAAATAGAGTCGTTTAATATTAAACAATATTAGATCCCTGCTGAATAGTCCTTCTTGATTATGACTTATATAAAATACTTTCAGTATTTTTTAAAGTTGTCTATAACGGATATTAAAAATCCCCGTTTATCTACGTTATAACAGAGTTACGCTTACAAAAATAGTGCACAAAATGTAAGCGAATCGACTAAAACTGCGTATAATGAGAATTAAATGTCATAATAGTATATTATGTAAGAAGTGAGCTAAGTTGCTAATTACAGTCGAGGCTGTAATTAGCAACGCTCACGAGTTACATACGACGTTTTTCAACACACTTGTGAGTAAAAGACAGACATACGTGGTCATTAAATTTATTTGAAGCAGTTGTTGAAGGTACAGTTAACAAACTTATATTCTACATTATTAGTTGTTTTGCTAATATAAGGCGCAAACATTTTAAAATGTATATGGATTTGAAGTGGTATAAAATCTCTTTGTTGTTTCTACAAATATTTAATGAATAAACCGGATCAATAAAATATGCTCTGTTTACTCGCATGTAATTTGCACTAAGGAACAATTCAACTTTGTAGGATAAATTATATTATGCACTAGGGCATAATATATTATGCACACGTGACTTATAGCCCAGTTTTTAGTCTAAATTCAATAGAATAAGGCTCACTTTACGAGCAAGTGTGTTGAAAAAATTATTGTAAATGCCTTTCAGACCGATGAACAGTGAAAATGAACAGTAGGATAGTATATAGTACCTACCTTCAACAAAATAAAAACCATTAATGTTAAAAATACTTTTTTTTATGTTTCTGTGAATATGGTTAATTTAAAGCAGTATAATGCATATTTATTTAGAATAGGCTGCCCATTAGCTTTCATATGATACCTTTATTGTTGAAATCAGAAATTATTTGTTTTTATGCCCAAATGTTTATTTTAAGACGCCATCTTGAAATTTCATGAATCTTATATTCCTCGCGCAGTCAATACGAATCTTTTGATACCTCATTTGTTGAAATCCGTCCGGTAGTTCAGTAGAAATCAGGGAACAAGAAACAGACATACATACAAACATACATACGCGCTGAAAACATAACCCTACTTTGCGTGCCGCAGTCGGGTAAAAAATATGTAAAGTAGGTATATTTAAGCTTTATATTTTAATATTTATTCATCATCATCACAACTCTTTGTAATGAGCCCACTGCAGGGCATGAGTCTCTCCCCTGGGTGAAGAGGAGGTATAGGCCATAATCCACCAAGCTGTCCCAGTGCTGGGTGGTGGATGCCAGAATTTTTAGGGCGCCTAGATGGCTTCTGACAAACCCTCACGACTACTGTATACAAGTATACAGCACCCGGGACTGACTGCTTAACGTGCCCTCCGAAGCACGGAAGTCGTCGTGAGATATGAATGGTCGGCGGTCACCCATCCAAGTACCGACCGCGCCGAACGTTGCTTAACCTGTGATATCGTATGATACACACAGTAACCACGGCGCCACGACGACTTCGACTTAATATTTATTAGCCATAAATAAACTCACAAAAAAGCCTTATTGGTTAACATGCATGTTTGTTTTGCCATGGTAACTGTTTTAAATTTTTTATTGAAATTATCTAACAAAATGTTTTTCTCATGTATATAAGTAAATTTAATTCTCGTTGAGAAATAAAACTATCTTGAACCTTATAAGTGACGAATATATTTATTGTTTTTTGAATATAAAACCTGTGATCCTGTTCCCTTTAGAATATCTTGAGGTTTAGCTTCAATGCTCTTTTCATTTCGAAAACGAACATTTAAGTTGAAACTTGGTAATAATTTATTAGTAAGTAAGTAGAAATAGTAATAGATAGTAAGTTAATAACTGTAAAGTGAAATGATAATTAAATAGATGTTTATTGAAATACGTTGTTTTCTTTCATTCAAAATAACAACAATTTTTTAGGCTTTAAAAATAACTTCTTATATGATAGATATAAGATAAAACATTAAAATTAAAAAGGAAGTAAAAAATTAATTCAATTAAATTACAGTTAACTAACTTTTATGACCAGACACATCCTGAGTTCCAAACAGGTTTTTACAGTTTGACTAACCCGCTTGCACGACGCGTTAACCACTGTTCTATGAGAGCATGTGCCAATGAGGTCGAAATACGGTAACATATTATTATAACAGCGTCGACCGTCGCTTATTGTAGGTAGTTTGGAAAAAGTTCTTAAACAGAGGAGTCGCAATATAATAATGATCTACCGATTTGAATTTTAAGCCCTTGTGAATAGGTGCTCAATAAACTGACAGACATCTTATGAAAGTGTGTGTGAGCCGTTCATTCTTCGTGCAGAAAATTATAAACCTTGGTGAAAAGTGCCACTATTCCTCCACTTTTGAATTCGACCGTACATATGTATTTAAAAAGTGTAGTCAAGTTAAGTCCAGGAGAATCTTCTATCAAGAATAAGTTAGAAACATCTGCTAATATTTTTTTCTAATGACACTTAGTGCAACGCTCTTTCCATTTCTTTGGACAAAGTCAGTGATGTGTGTGTAAAACAACACTAAAGCTGCCGAGAGAAGAGATCCCTGAGGTACCCTGGCATTAACTGCCAATCGGTCAGAAGAATAAATTTCTAAAACTATTTGAATTGAC
The DNA here is from genome assembly GCA_944452665.1 of Stenoptilia bipunctidactyla. Lineage (NCBI taxonomy): Eukaryota > Metazoa > Arthropoda > Insecta > Lepidoptera > Pterophoridae > Stenoptilia > Stenoptilia bipunctidactyla. The sequence continues at coordinate 17,102,346 of OX101730.1, forward strand.
CGTTTGCTGAGGACATCAGTCGCATAGCTCGATCGGTATGACATATGCTAGAAGCTTGCTTAATAAAGTGTCCTGTCAGAAAGGCCTTGGATATGTCTAAGGATAAAACTATAATTGCTTCTTCATCACCCTCCAAGGCCTCGCTCCACAATTGAGTAGCATACACAAGAAGATCGCTAGTGGAGTGCCCACTGTGGAATCCATATTGGATATCGCTAAGCAGCTCATGTGTCTCAAGGTATGCCAGGAGTCGAGTGTTCAATACACGTTCCATGACTTTACATTCGAACAGAAACAGGTCGACAGGTAACAGGTAACAGGAAGCACAGCTTCCAATGATATTATAAACTATAGATATGTTACGTTCATAGTAATTTGCGTTCTAAACTGTTCCGAGCAATCAAAAACTGCATGCATTGACAAGTTTCACTGATAAGTATAACAAAAGATAAGAAAAAGCACGCAAAGGAAAGAGGTAGCTATAGTTTTAATGATTGCACTTCAATGTTTTCTTGTGTCATAGATTAATATTTACAGTCGTAGAGTGAACACTTGATTGAAAAGTAATTACATAGGTAAGAAATAATAGAAAATAACATTTATAGTAAATTTTAATATTGAAATAATAATTAAAAATAGAAATACAATGAATATTATATACCTTCAAAAAGATGTCTTTTTTAATTTATTTCTTTTTTGTCTTTTTGAAAGTTTTTGTATTTCGGGGTTATTTTTATGTGTGGAATGGAGACGAATATTTGTGTATTTATCAATTATGACTTTAATCAGATGTACTCGATGACTGAAAATGGGGATCAAAACAAAGTAAAAATAAAGAACACCTGAACTTTAATTGTAGGCATTTTATTCGCTATCAATATTCGTTCTGCACTAATTAATCTATGTCCGCAGAGCACGCATCTATCGCTCTCGCATTGCTCTCGCGTCAAAACTAGATCGCTATCTCTTTCTTCACCTGCATCAGTTATTAGATTGTTTGAAAAAATAATTTACAAATACTAAAAAATCTAAGTACTTTTACATACTAACATGTGGTATGAGATCCCTTGCATTTTGTTTACTTTAGAGTTATAATTGGTACACTTCCGAAACGCACACGACGGCATTTTATATTTATTTTGGTGAGGACACAGGAACCTAAAGTGCGTCACGCTTGTGATTGCGCTCGACGCAGACTAATTACAAGACCTACCATTTGGCTCGTATTTGAGTCTTCATAACGCGCGTGCTTATAACATATCTGCTTTTGTTTTATATAATATCATTGACAGCTTCCCTTTTTCGGCACTGCCTGTACGTTAGCTATTCCAAGAAGACTTTGACTTTACCAGATTTCAAACAAAGTAAGAAACGTGTCTAAATGGGAGTCAACTAGGATTTGCATCGTTTAAGGATTACTGCAGGAATACCATCTAGACCGCTAGTTTTGTTCTCGTCTTTGTGCCTAGTGTTCAAGAAGCTTTTTTAGGAGAATATACCTATTTTATGTCCGAACTGAGGTTCACGAAATCGGTTTTTTTCTTGGTTTTTTAGATCAGAGTTTTCCGCAAATCTACTTCAGCGGTGTGGGCCAGAAAACGGTCAAACTTCTTCAGTGGTGGCAGCGACGTGCAAAAAAAATAGATTTATTAGATCTTATTAAAGTGTTGCGTAAAATGTAATTATATATGTAAAGTAAACATGAAATGATGTATCTATTCTAACATTTTTAAGGAATAAAAATAAAACGGTGTTATACAAATAATTCTTACCAGAGGACTGACGGTGGCGGTTGCATTAACACTTGTCTTTCACGTAAGGGCGCTCGCACAGTAAGTACTATAAAATAGCATTAGCGTCTCAACAGCGGCAACCCCGATAACTTTAGGTTTTTTGCTAACAAAAGTTACGCGTACAAACGGCGTTGTTTAAAGTTAACAAGACAAGGGGAGTATTTTTAAATATAGATAGAGGAACTGATAATAAAATGTGGACAGTGAGTTTAGGTGACTTTTTTAGAATTTTAGAGTTTTTAGAATAATAAAAAAATATAAAATATTCACAGTTACAATCAAACAGTATTGGTTAAATAACTTAACAATTTGATAGATTCCAATAGTTACTGCCTTTAATTAATTTAGTTTGAAGTTCTTTTTTTGCATTGGTGAGACGTCTGGGAATTAGTTTTTAAGGACTAGAAAAACGATTTTGATTTGCAATTATAATATAAAGTTAATTTTGCTGAATTCTTTTAAAGTTATTTTAAAAATATTTAGAATCTGCTGTTTTCTAAACAATATTAGTTTGAGACAATGAAAAGCCCAGTTAACAGAGAAACGCTCATATAATATTCTTACCTTGTAATTTTTATATGTTTTCTTGCCATTTTTGTTTTCATCATCTCTATACTTGTTTGATTTATTATCTTTTGTCAAACTCTTATCTTTGACATTTTCCAATTTATTAAAAATATCAACAGTATTTGATAAAGTGATGCTATTTTTAGATTCTTTCCCAGTAATATTTCCGACTTTATCATATTTTATGTTTTTCAAATTTTTTAGATGAACAACAGTTTTCAATAACGAATTGCTATTTTTGGATTCTTTGGGAAAACCTTTTTTGTGTTTAACAACTTTTGATAAAATAACACTATCAGTTTCATCCAAATGACAAAAACAATCATCGGTGGATGATACAGAATCGCTATAATTGGATTCTTTTCCAGCACTATTTATGAGCTTACCATCTTGGATGTTTTCCAAATCACTCAGATGATCAACGTTATAAGATAAAGTATTACCATCTGTAGATTCTCTGGTACTTCTGTTTTTGTGTTTACCATCCATTCTATTTTCGGAATCACTCAAATTATCAGAGAGTTTGTTATTTTTCAAATCCCTGAAATTTTTATCAAATTTTCCATTTTTCAATTCCGTTTCAGTATCACTTCTGTGTTCACCATTTTTATTATTTCCCAAATTACTGAAGTTGTCTATAGATCTGTTATTGGCGGTTTCTATTTCAATACTATTTGTACGAGAGCCATCTTTGGTGTTTTTCAAATTACTTAAATGCTCATTTTTAATTTCATTTGTGGATTCTATTTCACTATTGTTTTTGTGTTTACCATCCATTCTATTTTCGGAATCACTCATATTATCAGAGAGTTTGATATTTTTCAAATCACTGAAATTTTTATCAAATTTGCCATTTTTCAATTCCGTTTCAGTATCACTTCTGTGTTTACCATTTTTACTATTTCCCAAATTACTGGAGGTATCAACAGATCTGGTATTGGCGGTTTCTATTTCAATACTATTTGTACGAGAGCCATCTTTTATGTTTTTCAAATTACTTAAATGCTCATTTTTAATTTCATTTGTGGATTCTATTCCACTATTGTTTTTGTGTTTACCATCCAGTCTTTTTTCCAAATCACTCAAATTATCAATGATTTTATTATTTTTAGATTTTGTTTCTAAATTGTTTTTATATTCACCATCTATTGTACTCTCCAAACCTCTTGAGTTATCATCAGTTTTATGTTTAGGCTCGTTTTCATTACTTTTTCCGTGTGAAACATCTCTAAAATTTTCCAAATTACCTAAATGATCAAATGCTATACCATTTTTAAGCTTTATTTCAGTATCGTTTATGTGTTTGCCATTGCTATAATTTCCCAGAATATTTGAATTGTTCATAGTTTTAGATAGTGTAATACTGTTTCTAAATTCGTTAGCATTATTACTTCCTCTTTGACCATCTTTTGTATTTTCCCAATCACTTGCATTTTTAATTACTTTATCATTTTTAGATTCTACTCCAGTTTCGTTTTTGTTTTTATTTTCTTTTGTATCTTCCAAGTCTCTTAAGTGTTTAATGGTGTTCGATAAAGTTATGATATTTTCAGATTCTTTTGTTCCATCTTTCTGATCAAAATCACTGAAATTTTTATTGAATTTGCCATTTTTCAATTCCGTTTCAGTATCTCTTCTCTGTTTACCATCATTATTATTTTCCAAATTACTGAAACGATGAACGGTATTAGACAAAATAACGCTATTTTTAGACTCTTTTGCACTATTATTTCTATGTTTATCATCTTTACTATTTTCCAAATCACTTAAATTTGTTACCGTTTTTCCATTTTTAGATTCTTCTGTAGTTTCATTTCCGTATTTATTATCTTTTGTGATTTCCAAATTACTTAGGCGATTTAAGGTTTTCGATAAATTTATACTATTTTTGTATTCTTTCGCACCATTATTTTTGTATTTTTCGTCTTTTGAATTTTCCAGATTACTGACATTTTCAGCTGACGTATCACTTTTAGATTTTCTTTCAGTATCATTTTTGTGTTTACTATCTTTTTTAATACCTAAATTACTTAAGCGATGAACAGTATTAGACAAAGTTATACTTATTTTAGATTCTTTTGTGGTATTGTTGCTGTGTTTGTCGACTGTTGTTTTTTCCAAATCACTTAAATTTTCACCTTTTTTTCCAATTTTAGATCCTTTTTCAACTCGTTTACCATCTTTAGTATTTCCTGAGTTACTTGAGATATCTGCGGCATAAGATAAAGATATGCTTAATTTAGATTCTTTTTTACTACTCCTTCCGTGTTTTCTATGTTTTTTAATTTTTAAATTTCTCGAATGATCAACGTTTCTATTATTTTCAGATTCTTTTCTACTACTATTATTTTCCAAATCACTTATATAATCTACGCTACCAGACAAAGTAGAGCTATTTTTAGATTGTCTGGTACTATCATTTTGCTGTTCATCAATGTTTTTGATGCCCGATTCATTTATATCATCAATGGTTTTACCATTTTTTAATTCTAATATAGTATTGATTATTTGCTTACCATCTTTTGTTTTTGAGAGGTTATTCAAATTATCAAATATGGTATTGTTTTTGGACTCCGATACACTACGGTTTCTGGGTTTATCATGATTATTATTTTTCAAATCACTTAAATGTTCGATAGTTTCAGATAAAGTTAGGCTATATTTAGATTCTAAGGCATCAGTGTTGATTTGTTTACCATCTATTGATTTTTCCAGATTGATTAAACGAATAACGGTCTGAGATAAAGTAATGCTAGTCCTAGATTCTTTGTTACCACTGTTGCCTTGTTTACTATCTTTATGACTATTTTTGTATTCTTTCGCATAGCTGTTTCCATCTTTTGGATTTTTCAAATTATTCGAATGAACAAATATTTTACTACTTTTAGATTCTGCTTCACTATAATTTTTGTTTCTACCATTTTTTTTACTTTCCAAATTACTGGAGGTATCAAGGTTCTCATTTGTGGATTCTGCTCCACCATTGTTTTTGTGTTTACCATTTTTCGTTATTTCCAAAATCCCCAAGTTATCAAAGGTTCTGCTATTTTTAGATTCACTTTCATTACTGTTTCTGTATTTACTGTCTTTTCTATTTTCCGAATCACTCACACGATCAAATAGTTTATCATTTTTAGGTTCTGTTCTTGTATTGTTTTTGGTTTTACTAAACTTTTTATTTTCCATATTGCTCAAATCTTCAACGATTGTGCTATTTTTAGATTCTTTTTCATGACTGTTTTTGTGAGTACCATCTTTGGTAAGCTCCAAATTACTTATATGATCAGCGGTTTTAGATAAGTTGATGCTATTTTTAGACCCTCTTTCACTGGCGTTCCTACTTTCACAGTTGCTTTTGTTTCGTTTCCACCATTTTTTCTTTTGTGTTCCGGCAGTATTACAATTTTTGGTGCAATCGATAGAGCAAGTTGCTTTATCAGAGCTTGTGATGTATTGTATTGATAACTTTTCGTCATCTTCTGTTTGTTTGTTTTTGTTCTCTAATTGAGCTCTTCTTAGACCTTGTAAGCATGAAACTCCAACATTGCATGCTGCGTCTTCTGTGTGAATCTCATAAGTTATATGACCTATGAAATTAAGGAAATATATTTCTCATATCATGAGTACATACATTCATTTAGACAATCTTTATAATTATTGTTTATAAAGCGGCTTTTTCTCAAACGATTAATGACGGAGATGTCTGTATTATTTCGGGCTCAAAACCTCACCTGACAGTGACTGCACTCAATCTTGAGGAAGGACTCCCTGTGAGCCCGAAACTAAACGGACATAACCAAGGTTAATCATGTAAGTAAAACAATAATCATGCATGACTCACCTTACAATTTTAAGAAAAAAATTCTAATACGTACATACATAGATAACTTCGCGCCTGTATACCTTATGAGGTAAGCAGAACATCAAATGCTGTAAAACCATCTGATGTCACGTGACAAATTTGGAGTTATTATTATGATGGAGAGAGACAGTTGCAGTGACAGGGGTCAGCCTATCGCCCGCAAAAACGTCTATCGAACCTCCGTCCCTTAACTGACTTTTACAGGTTGCCCGGGAAGAGAAGTAGCTGGTAAATTCTATGTTTTTCATTCGTTCCTAGTCATGCATGGACCAATCTTCTAATTTATAAACTATTACGGTCATAAACATTAAAATTAACTTAAGAAAAAAAATTCACACAGAGGTCAACATAAATAGAAACATGGTAAAATAAAATATTTTAAATTTAAAAACTTTGTGTGAAATCATGAAAATGACTATATATCGCCGGTGTAAGATAGCATAAGATTCAGGCTCAGCTATAAGCAGATCGCTTTAACTCATTCAGTTATAACGATAGGTTTGAATGTTTGATCTCAGTTCAATTCTCGATAGTATCTACTTTAAGATTTTCTATAATATTTATTGTTAATTGTTTAACAAATATATTGCAAAGTTAATTTATTGAAAAAAAACTAGTTAAGTTCGATTCGGACTCGCGCACTAGGTGTTACGCCCAGTAAAGGTGTAATCACACTATGCTGAGCCGCATCGCAGCGCAAAAATCCGCGTGCTAGCCTCTCATATCGTACACTATGCCGGGGTGGAGCGGGTATATATAAAATTTATGCAAGTGACGCAGGAGGATTATTGCGCTGCGATGCGGTAATAGGAGTAGTTAATAGTGCGCGCGTACCTTAAGTCCACCAAGATACATATTTTATTTTTGTTTTTTTAATTATGCAACAAACCTATGCAAAACTGAAAAGATTTTTTTATAATCGATGTCTGAAGAAGTAAAACGGCATTTCAGAAAAAAAAGAATCCAAATATTTTTTATTATAAAAACGGTTCACTTTTGGAGTGTTCAATTTGCGCTCAAATGATTGCAAATGGCCTCCCCTACGTCGGATCGCCTTAAAAGATTCCAAACTAATGACCAATAACCCAGAATATAACCTTTAATGTAACTTATATTTTTTAGGTATGTTAAGCAGCTTCGAAAAGCAGATCGAAATTTGCTTGAAGATAGGTTTCCTTGGTGACGAACTTGTTATCATTTCATTCGATACTGACATTCGCTATGTGCAATGTTCATAAAGTTTCTAAAATGTCCTAAATGCATAATATGCGATAGACCTTACAAGTTTGTCAGTTTCAAACGAATTATCAACGAATTATGCATGCATGAATCATGATTCATTTGGTTCGATAGTACCAAACTTATTTAATAGTAATATACTCTTTATTGCCAAAAAAAGAAAATATATTATTTCATTTTACATCATCATCCATCATCCACAGCCTGTAGACAGCCACTGCTGGACATAGGCCTCCCCCAAGGTCTTCCACGTCGCTCGGTCCCGCGCCGCCATAATTTGGGGGGGAAATGCCGTAATCGCCACGCTTGGCAGGCGGGTTGGCGATCGCAGTATGATGTTAATATACACAAAAGGACGCTGCTGCTCGTCCTCTGGTTTGTCCCTTTGTCGACTCTTACGACACCCACGGGAAGAGATGGGGTAGCGCTATTCTTAAGGCGATGCCCACTCATTTTACATGCGTAGAAACAAACAATTAGGCGACATTATCTTTACAAGCGATTTCTTCCAGGTAACTTTTTGAAAAGAAATACATTAAAAGAAACTTAAATTGACAATTTAAGAAAACATTTAGTTGAAATCTTCTGAAATGTGAAATTAAACTCAAATTGTTACCAAAAATCGGTACAGTCTTTCTGACTGGATCTTTTTTCCAAACCGTAGGACTGACTGTTATTATATTTTAATTTTGTATAAATCTTTAAGCTTTTACAACATTATCCTTGGAATCTATTTTACTTAGATGTAAAATAGATTCCAAAGATTACAAAGATAGAAATGAAGATGATGTGTAAATATTTATACAATAACTAAATAAATATAATTAAGTATTAGAATAAAGTTTCAGTAAACATGGTCTGAGTAATTATGTAGAATTAAACAGTCTATGTACCAAATCATCTATCGTGACCTAGTAATGATTACGAGAAAGAGTAACAAACATTCGACCCCCGTAAAGTTAAAGTTTAGGGTATTATGAATTGATACTTATTGATACGTATTTGCTTAATTTAAGGGTTATTTTCGAAGAATATAACATATTCATCATGTTATGGTGCACAGAAATACCACACATTAAGTAAAAAGTATAATTTTTTTACTACTCAGCTAAATACAAGACTAGACAGAAGAACGCTGTAATGTATGTTTGTGAAGGACCAATTCAATTTTAATTATTTTTTTTTTAATAGAATATCTTACTCTTACTAATATTTTAAATGTGAAAGTTAGGATGTTTGGATATCTGGATGTATGGATGTTTGTTCCTCAATCACGGCAAAACGGCTCAATAGGTTTGGATGAAATTCGGCATGGTGATAGTGTATAGACTGGAATAGCACATAGAGTACTTTTTGGCCCAAAATTCCCATGGGATTCAAAACTGCGCTGGTAAAACCGTCCGAAACATTTAGTACAATATAAAAAAGCAAACAAACTTACCATGAAAATTGTCTGAGCATATACTTAAGATATATGTTAATGCAAAGATCACGAAACCTGCGGCACAGGTAATAGTCATCAAAGATTTCTGAATAAACTCCTGCACACACTCTGTTATTTCTTCCAGGGAGTCGATAATAGCATTAGAACACATCTCTCCAAAGTTTTGATAAAAAGCTCTGCAAAATAAATAAATAAATGAAATCTCCAGACAATCACACCAACTACATGGCCCCAAAGTAAGCGAAGCTTGTGTTATGAGATACCAAGTAGCGAACTATGGGGGAACCTGCAATATACATATAGATAAACGCCCAGACCCGGTTTTTTTTTCTTATTCCGGGCGGGAATCGAACCCGCAACCACTGGCGTCTGAGGCAGATACGTTTGCCCCATCGCCAAAGTGGTCGTCACAATAAAAAAAAGCTGATTCACACTATGGTTTTGAGTTAATACAATGTGTCCTCGCATGTAGTAATAAAACTTTTGGAAGCACTTACTATGCAAAATTTCATCGACGAAAATTTTTCAAAAGTTTGAAATTTTCAATGAAGTACTTAGCCGATTTCGATGAAATGTAAATGGGACCAACTATAAGGTATCCTCTAATTGAAAACCTCCTCCTTCTTGGAAGTCAGTTGAAAAGTTGGCAAACAAATTTTTATTTATTACCAGAAGGAACTTATTTTGTTTCAGTACTTTTTATGGCAGAAATTTTCATGGTTGTATGTGTTTAGTTTTAGCACAATTTTAGAATAAATAAAATTTATCCCTTCTGTAATTATATTAGAACAGTTATTAGCCAAGTCTTTAATTGTTATTAATTACTTTACACTTTTGTCTTTAAAATAATACCAATATTGAGCCCCTTACATACGTAAAACTTTATCAGCCGCTGTTTTACACATTAAGGTCAATTCTGCGAATGTAAATAAATATTGAGTGAGCCCCTAACATACGTAGAACTTAAATAGGCGTTATTTAACAAGTAAGGTGAATTTTTCTAAAGTAAAAGTAAAAGAGGCTGTAGAATGGGTAAGTTTTAGAATTGACCCTACATACGGTGTCAATTCTACAAATACAAGTATCATTCCAGCACGTGTTATTTTCTTACTTCTGCTTGTTTGAATAAACGATAATGTAATAGATGTAAATCAAGAATTAAAATACTTACAGAACATAACATCTGAAAAATCCTTTGATAGATTTGTATTGTTTGTGATGTGAAATAAATGTTATTATTATATGGTTTTGATTGGCTTTCTATTTGTGCAGTACATTGTGAATATTGATGGTAGGTTTGTCGGTAAACTACTAGGTTGTTTATTTTCTGGATGACTTAATAATGTTTTGATTGAATAATGACAGAGTGTACTTCTTTATTTTTTATGACACCAGAAATTCAGATAGGAAATGTTGAGTGCTTAGGATGATTTTAGAAGCTAAAATTGCACTTCCATTTTTTTTGATATTTTTAGATAGCTTTCCAGACTCTTCATAAATGTTTCGTAAGAGGCAACTTATTGACTTGAAAACTTAAAGAGACCTTTTACTTGATGGTAGGATTACGTCATAGTCCGCTTGGCGGGCGACCGACCACCCTTCATACTTAGGGCTAGATGTGGACGTTATGTCACGTCACTAGATACAGTAACAGTTTCGTTACATGTAACTTAATAACTAGGTTCTAAAGATGACTCAAACCAGTGATTTTTATTACTAGTTATTTTTATGAAACAAGCGATTTTCGTATCGTTCGTTTCGTTGGTGATGTATTTAGCCCCGGTAACCGCCTAACACGACATCTAGTTTATAATTGTAGTACCGGTGCCACTTTAGCTAAAGTGGCATATTTACTCTAGTTTTTACTAGATGGTTCGTTAGTTTAATTTCATTGTTAGCCAGCAGCCAAAAGATTATGGGGATGAGAGAGTTGATAAATAATTTCACAGGCTTTGAGAAAAAAAACTAGTTGCAAAATCAATAAACTTGTTTAAAAGAACCGGTGACTTTAACGGTCATATCTTCGTAACGCGTTGCCTACGGAAAAGCAAAAGTAACACGAAACGAATGTGGTCGTCACAGAAAGACACTATTACAAAAATCACTAGTTTCATTCACATGGTTGTCTGGTAGAAATCGCTCCTCAGCGATAAGACCGCCAAGTTTTTATTTATAGTGTAAGTGTTCTTTTTTCTTTTACTTTACCTGTAAAAACTGAAGTGTAAATAAATAAAAAATAAATAAATAAATAGTTTCCGTTTCACAAGATCACGTTAGGTTTCTTGAAAATTTCGTTACGACACACGATTACTTAGGGCCATTGCTTCGACACGCGTGTCCACGTGCTTACCGTACGTCCGTTTCAACGCGTCGTGTCCAAGCGTGGAACGCGTGACTTAATTTCACTAGTAAAATTTTATTAATAATAATAAGCATAAGCTTGTATAGTCGTGTCAATGGAATACTTAATCTCTTACTACATATTTGGCTAAACATCGAATAGCGATGTTCAGAAGGCAGCATATCAAGCGTTACATTACCTGTCAAATTTCCCTAACCAATTTTAACTTCATGCCGAGGGAATAGAGTTTAGATTTAAGTAAATTTTTTTGACAGATTTGTCACGCTTTATGCGCTGCCTTCTGTGCATGTGTGTAATACACGCGTAAGCTAGCCCTGCCACACGCGTCCGTTACGCGTCCCGTACGCGCGTACGGCACGGACGTGGCAGTTTTGTATGAACACGTATGTGCACACGCGTGACGCAACGTTGGTCCTAAATCTACCGCCAAATATCACAGCAGGCGCTGATGCGTTCTGACAATATTTTATGAAGAGCCAGTTTTTTCCTCAACCCATTTACTTTCTTTATCTTTGACCTCATCTTTACTTACCATCAGGTGAAGTCAAACACCAGTTTAGACACCGATGAAAAATTATTAACACAGAAGCAGCTTCGTGACTGTTTACCAATTCAGAAAACAGCACAAAACTCACAATGCCATCAAGAAATTACCTAAAATCAAACCGGCTACTCTGCCAACAACCAAAACTGTTCAAAAAGACCAGATTGACAGGAGGATAATGATTGAGATTGATGAATGTTTCGTAGTGATAGTTTCTTTCTGATAAGATAGATGAGTTTAATCTCCCAACCTTATATCAAGCAAGTAGAAGTTTTTTCGAACTCTGAGACTGTTAATGATATCAGTTTTATTAGAAAAGATTTAGAGAAAAATACTGTTTCCCATTTGAAATAGTCTTTTATTTGATGGCTTTCATATTTCCTTGCGAACATTTTGCTTAATAACATCTCACTTTACGATATATATCTCACTATACAAAAGATGTTGTATTAAAAACGTTTAAAGTAGATTGTATCACTTTTATACAGGATGTCCCGTAAATAGTAGACCAACGGAAAACTGGAGATACAAGGGGTTGTCTGGAATCCGAAACAACAAATTTTATTTTCCAAGGCTAGGTTAGGTTTAGGTATAGGAGATATACCGATTTCAAATATTTTGTAAATTTTCACCTACTGCGTATACAAAATGTGTCATAATTTTTTTTTATGCATTTTTTCCAATTTTTTATTTCATAAGATAATTAAGGAGAGATAATTCTTTTTACCCAATGTATTAATAACGAATATTTATCTGTAAAAAAATAACAGCGAAATTGTGAAGATTTTTTTATTCAAGAATTTCAAACTTGATTTTTAGACTAAGCTGGTGTAAAAAAAGTGTAAGATAACCTAATGGAACTTTATTTTAAAAACACCAATTTAGCTACATGGTCCAATTTTTTACGTAACACTCTCTCACTGTCATTTACTATTTCATACACGGCATCTTTAAAATAGGCCTACAGAAAATAATCAAGTGGATTTAAATCCGGCGAGCGTGGTAGCCATGCTATTGCACCACCGCGTCTTATCCATCGGTTAGGGTACGACTCGTTTAAGTGATATCTTACTTGCCGTGAATAGTGAGCGCGTGCACCATCATGCTGTAGCCACATCCTATTGCAAACTTCTTCTATTACATCGTTTAACAAATCACCGAGTTCTACTCTTAAAAATTTTAATAATGAGCTCCATTCAGTCCTGGTGGGAGTTCAAATGGACCGATGATTGTCTGTTTAGTATCCCATCCCATAAATTAACTCAAAGCTGGTGCTGAAACCCGGCTTCCATTACTACACGGAGGTTTTCGACAGCCCATTAATGGAGGTTGTGCATGTTAAAGACGCCCATTCTTTTAAAACAAGATTCATCACTCTACAAAATTGAATAAAAAAACCGTGGATCTTGTCTGCACCGGCACAACATCTCCCTACAGGAATCTAAGCGACGTTGATAATCCGCTGGCAGCAATGCGTTGGACTTGATACGGTTTTTTTTTCCAGCCACAGAAGACTACTCCTCAGAACACCCGTAAGCCTATTGACCGTACAAGTGCTCAAAGAGGAGAGGAGGAGAATACTCAGAAGTACGAAGGGGCACTTGCCAGGGGGATTAGACCCCGGCCAGATGACACTGTTGTGCATGCGGTTTCTTTTCAAGATTCTATGTACCGTACTTGTAGCGATACCCGTGCATCTAGAAACACCGCGAATGCTAGTAGAAGAATCTTGACTAACTTCCATCATTACCTGATATTTATCCACCTGTCTAGGTCTCCCTTCACGTCTGGTAACGCCAGGGATTTGACCCTTCAAATACGCTCTACTGACGCGAAACTCGATGATCGATATCTACGTGCGGCCTCCCGAGCCGTCACATAAACCGTAAAATCTCTAGAAGAAGCTCTAATGCATCAGGCTATGATCACATAAATATGCAAATGTTAAAATTAACTGCCCATATTACTCTACCATATATTACTTTTATCATAAATAAATCTATTGAGACGTCCATATTCCCTGAGGCTTGGAAATTAGCCAAAGTAAAACCACTTCCAAAGACTACTAACGTAAAAAGCCTTAGTGACATTCGCCCTATTAGTATACTGCCAGCATTTTCTAAAATTCTAGAAAAAGCAGTATGTATTCAGTCAGAGCGTATAATTCCTGACCTTCAGTCTGGATTTTGAAAAGGCCATAGTACAGAGACCGCGCTATATCACGTCACTGATGACGTAATATCGGCTTCGGACGTAGGGATGGCCACCTGTTTAGTGTTACTTGACTTTAGTAGAGCGTTTGAATGTATTAATATTGAATTATTACTATCAAAAATGAAATACTATGGATTTACTGAAGCAACTTGCATGTGGTTTAGATCGTTTCTATGCGGCCGTCGTCAGTTCGTTGTGGTTGAGGGAGATTGTCAAACCATAGAATCGGAGAGCAAAGAAACTAACAGAGGCACCCCCCAGGGCTCTGTACTGAGTCCTATACTTTTCACGATGTTCACCGCAGATCTCAATCGGAAATTAAATTACTGCAAAGTACATTTATATGCGGATGATACACAACTGTACCTTTCGTTTAACCCTAAGAACACTAAAGATGCTATGGAAATGATTAACACCGATTTAAAAATGATACACCAGTGGGCTTTTGACAACACCCTAGTTTTAAATCCTGACAAGTCGAAGTTTATCGTTCTTGGAACCAAACATCAATGTACAGCAGTCAACAATAACACTCCACAACTTAAAATAGACTCTACAAATATCGAAAGAGTACAGTGTGTAAAAAATCTAGGACTTCTATTTGACGAACAGCTTCGATATGAACAACACATTAATGCGAAAATAAGAAATTCTTTTTACAGGTTTAAGGTGCTGTACGAATTTCGTAAATATTTGTCCACGAATGTTAGGTTAACACTCACCGAAACATTGGTTCTATCTAATTTCAACTATTAAATATGGAGAACAGAAGAAAACTTCACTTAGGAACCGCTACTTTTAAAATAATAAAAACTCATAAGCCGCTATATTTATTCACGAAACTAGAATGGAAAAAAGATGCAAGTAATATAAATACCAGATCTAAGTTTCAAAATAAACTGACTATACCAAAGCACCACAGTAGTGGGTTTAAGGGTTGCTTCAAGTATGCAGCTGCAAAGATTTGGAACGACTTGCCACCCCCCTTTCGAAATATAGACAATTGTCACACCTTCAATATAAAATATCGAGCTTTACTCTTAAGGGAACAAAAGGAGCATAATATAGTTATTTACGAGTATAATATTTAGTACCTATTTATATTTATAGAAGGAATATATTAATATGTATTTGGTTTATTTCTTTTATAATATTTATTAGCTGCTGCCCGCGACGTCGTCTGCGTGAACGCTATGCAGCACCAAACGCACCTACGATTATAACACTGCTAGCGTGATAATATGTAGCCTATATGTTGACCCGATTTCTTAACTATCTTCATGCCAAATTTGAAGTAAATCCATGCAGTACTTTTTGAGTTTATCCCGGAAAGACAAACAGACAAACAGACAAAAATTCTAAAAACTATATTTTTTGTTTCTGTTTCGACTGTAGATCATACTCCAAGTATTCTTTTAAAAAAATATTGAATGTACAGTTTTGACTTTCCTACCATTTTATTATATTATGTATAGATTTTCAACACGTTTAATTGAATTATAAAGAGGTCTTATGCTTGAACAAGTTTGTTATTGCCTACACAATTGTCAACAAAATTATGTAGTTCGGAGTGGGCATATCAATGTAACTGTAGATATTGTATTTTTTGTAGATTTTGTTAAAATTGTATTTTTTTATTTTTTTTATTTATTGTACATATAAAGAATACAGATTTCAATAATCGATGTCTTCGAATGGACTTAATGATAATATGTTAACAATATTATAGTAGTGTACCACGGCTGTGCCTGAAAACCAGCGCGACTGGAAATAATTGTTTCCTGTAGCATTATGCTTAGGCATGGCCTATTATCTCAAATTGTGTATAATTATTTTTCTGTGTTTGTAAACTTTTTTTTTTTTGTATTTTGAGATAATAAACTTTATTTCTATTCTATTTCTATTCTATTCTAAATAAAATAGATTTCTGCGTATTCACAAGCAGTAAAAACAGCAAGCATTTTCAGAAAATCAGAATAATCAAATATTATTTATGTGTGATAACTGAACAATATGAACAATTAATAAAAATATGTTTCTTTTTTTATTTACTTGAATTAATCAAACTGTAATTTTCTTAAGTGCCTGATAAAAATAAAATTTTCTATTTTCTATCCAGCCAGCATTTTTTCATAGATCTTAAAATAAGAAATAAAATCATTAAAGATATTTAAGACTAAGTGGGTTTTGGTATGGTTTTATAGTAAAAAAATATGACTGTTTCGTTTTTTTTTGTATACTTTTATACCTTTTTGAAATGTGTATAAATTGTAGCTGTTTTTCTTTAAAAGTTAACCAAAGCTTCCATACCCCTTTTTAAACCAGCATCATCTCAAAATGAGCTTATAAACAAATTAATTAGAGAGATTAATCTTATCTTAACTATCTGCAAAAACATATCTCAAAAACGACTGAGCCTAGGAAAAAAACATTTGGTGTTTCAGATTCCAGACAACCCTTTGTATCTCCAGTTTTCCGTTGGTCCACTATTTACCTGAACACCCCGTATTTATAAGTAACTTAATGACGAAAGAGTCTTTTTTTGATAACGAATACATTCAAAAAAAGGTTGAAGAACTGAAAATAGGATGACTGTTATACTTTCAAAAAACGCAAAAATACAGGTTAGCAATACTATTCTTATTTTAACATTATTTCCATGTCTAGCTACAATTAGCTATTTGCATCTGAATTTCCAAAACGATTCTTACAATTAATACATACTGACAAATATTTTATCAAACATACGCCATTCAATTGAATTCATTGGATAATGTCTTATAAAATAGGTAAAGACAGCAAAAAAATACCTACAACATAAAACACAGCTATGGTTACATGGTTTCTTTGAAGGGGATACGGGCATTGAGTTATTATAAATAAATAAATTTTCAACACACTTGCTCGTAAAGTGAGCGTTATTCTATTGAATTTAGAACTATAAACTGGGCTATAAGTCACGCGTGCATAATATATTATACCCTAGTGCATAATATAATGAATCCTACAAAGTTGAATTGTACCTTTGTGCAAATTACATGCGAGTAAACAGAGCATATTTTATTGGTCCGGGTTATACATTAAATATTTTCAGAAACAACAAAGAGGTTTTATACCACTTCAAATCCATATACATTTTTAAATGTTTGCGCCTTATATTAGTAAAACAAATTTGTATATCAAACAAATTATTCACAATTTACAATAATTTGTTATAAAATATTAAAATATTTGCATTTACCACTCCAAATTAAACATTTTCACTTAAAATAGGCTGTATATGCTATACAGACATTGACACATTTGGCGGAAAAAAAAAACCTAAGCGCATGCGCGAGGTTCGGCGCCATTTTTCAATCACAATTCACAGCTTTGTTATCAAATGTGTTTGTTATTTCATGACCACGTATGTCTGTCTTTTACTCACAAGTGTGTTGAAAAACGTCGTATGTAACTCGTGAGCGTTGCTAATTACAGTCTCGGCTCATTATTAAGCCTCGACTGTAATTAGCAACTTCGCTCACTTGTTACATAATATACTAATTTCTGACACTCACACAGCATTATCAAGCCATAATTAAGTTTCAGAACTTGTGTTATGGATACTAGATAACTGATATACTTAATTAAGAAATATACAAACATACATATTGAATATATACATATTTATTAGAATAAACTTAAATAAACATATAAACATCCATGACTTGACGACTAATATCTGTGAAATATCCGCTGGGATTCGAACCCAGGAGCTCTGGCATAGAAGGCAATGTATGTTACCACTACACCAACCGGTCGTTCGGCTATTATTAGTAACTCAATGGATACGGGCACTTTGCCGACATTAAAGATGTCACGGGAAGCTGCCAGCTTATTATCACCGAGGCGTGCAGGTTTCGACACCGCTCCGACTATTCAGTATTACGGAAGTGTTATTTGCAAAGTGTTATGTGCAATTACAATGTGGGATAATTTTTAAACGAAAAATAAAAGAAAATGTTTATGTTAAAAAGAATAAAGCAGAAAATTGATAAGTACTGAATGTTTACTGTATTTCTTAGTTTTAAGACTACTTTTTGTTATTTAAGTTTTTTGCCTAATAGCAAGACGCGTTTAAAATAAACTTGTGTGAAATGTAGGAAAACTGTAAAAATCTTGATAGGTTCGTTAATTGTTTTCAATACTAAATAACCAATATTTTGAAAATAAATGAGAAGGAAGTTACAGTTTCTACCAAAAAGCATACAATCACTGGTTTCTACAATCCTATGTATGGTAGTATAGCCGTTTTAGGTATTGTGGTATTCTCAGGTTTGTTGTGTGCGTTAAAGAACAATAAAACATTTACTTTTCTATTCTATTCGACACCTTAGCAGAAGATAAGTGAATTTAAACGACCAAACAATACAAAGCTCATTTTTATGGACCGCACCTCCTACAGAACCATTTCATTCAATGCTCAAAGATGACACCTTTACTAAAAATAATTGTACGAGCACAAATTGCTTCGTTGCAAAAAATTTATGGAATTTGAAAATTTAGTTTTTTGACGCCTTAATATTTTCCGGAGGTGAAGTTTTAGAAATGGAAAGAAGGTACTTCCCCAGTTCGTGATACGGATCAAATATACATCTATGCTTATAAAGGCCCCGAAACTAATTATCCGGTGTGTTATAGTCATTTTAACAACTTTTTAAATTGGACGTGGACTTATAAATTAGATTCAACAATTTTGTGAACGTTCTTTGTAATGCAAGGTACAGTAATAGGGCTTAAGATAGATATCAAATGGCTCAATGAAACAAGTTGATGACGACCTAAGAGATCTTTTCAAATCAAATTCCAAAGGTTTGAAATGCAATGAAAATCCCTTCAACCAGTAATCGCGAACTAATTATTGCTATTCTTAGGAAAGAGCTAGAAATATTCAATTTGAGATTAGACTCATATGGCCCTTGTGGAATAGATTGCGAAAAACTTAAATGCAGTGAACTTATAGCAAATGACTACTATTTCTACGTGGCAATGGAGAACGCGATATGTAAAGATTATGTGACCGAAAGTGTGTTTATGGCTTTGCGAAATAACGCAATCCCCGTCGTTTATGGTGGAGCAATTTACTCAAGGTAAGATTTCAAGATGCCGAACATGAAACGGTGTTTATCTTGGAGTCACCTATAATATGGATGCCTACCTATCTTAAGATTGACGAAGTGATGCGATTAAGAAATAGAACAATTATCAATGTGATGCTACCCATCTTTCTTACGATAATTTAAGACTCAGTTATTAGAATAAAATAAATGGAAAATTTTATAATTTTGAATGTTTTGGAACGATTTCGATCCATAGTGACATTTTAATTAAAAAAAAGTTAAATTTGAAAACGCCTTTGAATTAGGTAGTCATTTATAATGGATAGATTATTTTTGTTTGATTTTCAACACTGCATTTAGTGTGAGGTGACCACCAATCTCTAAAGTGTTCATAAATCGTAACTTGCTCAACTAATGTCTTGTTGTTGAGCATTTCGCAAAATTGACAGTAATCATCCGTATCCGCACTTTCACTCCTTTCATAGTATCTGTAATGTTTTTTCCAACGAAAATATTCGTGATACTCCTCAGGATTTTCAATCAAGAACGCCATTTTTTCTGCTAATTCTTCAGGTTGATATTCTATTGCATTCAAGTACATTCCGTCTGGCATAAATCTGAAAATATATTGATGGCGTTATAGAAATAAAACCATTTATATAGCACTCCCAAACCCAACACATTGTAGCATACCGTGTATAATTTGCCCCGCCGTAAACTATTGGTACAGTGTTGTGCTGTAAAGGATAAAGTAATTTTTCTGTAACATAATCTTCACTGAATGCATTTTCAAATGAAAGATAAAAATAATAATCTCTTTCAAGCATCCTACCACACGCTACAGTTTCATTTTTAAAACAAGATAAAATACCGCAGGTTCCGTAAATATCGACTGTAAGATTGTACCTTATGAGTTCAATTTGCAATAAGTGAGCGTATACTTCTCGTTTATTTTTTGTGTGGCAATTCGACACAAACCATGCCGCCGCTCTAGTTTTACTGGCAATATTTTTTTTGAGTTCGTCATCTATTGGGTCCATGTCATCTAACTTAATCCAATGCATTTCTGTTTTAGGACCTATTATTTTGTTATGTATGTCTTTTATGGCAATGTAGCCCCATCTCCCTTCAGAATCGAGTCTGTATGTCCACGACCAGTTAAAGTAACCTTCAAAACGCTTAGTGCAAACAGAATAATAGCTTGCAGATTCTATACTTGCAAAGACGTATTTTTGGTGAGGAGATCGGGTATAAGGTATAGGATAGTCGATGATCTTGGCAATTTCAGGCCCAGAAAATAAAACAACGTCAAATTTAGTGATATCACCTAAATATTTTGTTTTCCCAGTTACGTAACAGTTTGTGTATGTACAGTTTCTTTTTATAAAGCCACTTTGTCCTTTGCCCATGTACACAAAAGGTATAAATTTGGATGAAGTCCACAGCAAGATATATTTTAATTTAGGAGTTCCAAAATCATCTTCTAAGTTTAAGTTTTGCTCTTCATCATCACTTTGCATTAAATTATATGTCTCTATAGTAATATTTTGTAGAACGTAATGCCTGGTTTTATTTGATAAATAAAATACGATTAAGAACCAAGTTAAGAATACAATTTTGGAAAACAATTTTCTACGCATATTGAAATTCACAATACACACGTGTTTTGATTTGGGCTTATAAGTATCAACTGCCCTAGGTTAAGATATTGTGATCTTAGATAAGAGTTAAATTATCGACTATAAACTGTTACAGTTAGATGAGAAAAAAATATGTTAAGAACTTTATACACCACCTTTGTTTAAAATTCGCATTATGTATGAGATAAACTCCACCTAAAGCAAGATATTAATCCCTTAAGATTAAAAAGGTATCTTACAGGGAATAAAAAATACTTTAATCCTAAGGGTTATAATGTCATTTGATTTTGGAATGTCAATTGAAACGAAATTTAATAATACCTACATGGACATGGCTGTATGACTAGTTGCTTTGCCTAATTAAAAAATATATGGACTTTAAATTTGGCTGTATAAGTTTGTGTACCTTTGCATTTGGAACGATTACCAAGAAAAATTAAAAATCCTCCTAAAAAACCTGTATGCGACGGTTTCTTTTGCCTTTTGAAAAAGACAAATAAGAAGTAAAATTGCGCGGTTTTTGAAAAGAAAATTTTTTCAGAGTTTTTATTTCAATAGTTTTCAAATAAATAAAATATGTCGAGCTCGAGTGACGATTTAACACTAGAAGATATTAGAAATGAAGCAAATAGTATCGTCGATAATATTTCGCCGTGTAAATCAAAGCATTTGTACATGAAATTTTACGAAGATTTCTTTGCTTGGAAAACTAAAAAAGCCGTGAAAATTATTTCGGACTTATTGCTTTTAGTATATTTTCAACAGTTGTCTGCTACAAAGAAACCTAGCAGCCTATGGACTGTTTATTCAATGTTGAAGACAACAGTAAACAATGAATATACCAAATAGAAATATCACTTTATCTTTACATAACTGGTCAATTGTTTCTAATATTATCTTTAATTTCTAAATTATTAAATACCTAAGTACTTGATTTAATTCCTGCGTTTCATTACCTAATTATCTTACAAGGTGGTGTATAAAGTAGAGTAAGCTCCTCGGGGATAACAGTGTCTTAGTCTTGGGCAGTCTTGAATCCCTCGCTTCATTCAGGATTCTTACCATAATTCTCTCACTTCGTTCGGGGATTAACATCTTAATTCCCTTACTGCGTTCGGGAATTATCTACAGAATCCTTCATTTCGCTCAAGATTCAATATGATGCCCGTGACATAATACACTGCTTTATCCCCTTGTTGCATAATCTACTATTGTAGTTGGTTACAGCCAGCTTCGAGGGTAGAGGAGCCTGACATAATTATTTGTTAAGACAAGAGGTGTGTGTTTGGTGTTTGGTCGGATTTGTCGCATTTACAATACGCTTATTCAAGGTCCTTAGGGTTATTAAAATCCGAACCTACACGACTTGCCTTCGAAATTCCATTCACAATTTAACTAAGCCAGCTGGTTGCATTGCCATCCAAAGCATTAGGTTACGAAGTAACCACAGACACACATCTACATAGATAACGCAAGTGCCACGATTTGCATTGAAACCAAGCTGATATTTAATGATGGGAAATACAAACTGATTCAAATACACCTATACCGCCGATGAAATCGATTATTAAGAATTATATCGATATTGTGACATCAAACTTCTAACAGATATACATACGCGCGGACTGAAGCTAGCGGCGACCAACCTTGACATTTGGTCGGGGTTTAGACTCGCGAAGTTCATGCACATGCGTTGTCTATGTAGATGTATCTCTGTGGGAGAAACCTATGAGCCTATTTCTCATTAAAAGGCTCAAGATAAGAAACCAGAGCTAGAGTTTAATAACTGAAATAAATATGCTCAATAAATTCACCCGACCAGAACTCGAACCTAACTGAGCTACCGGGCCTTGGCAACACGCTATCAAAATTACAAAGCATATTCTGAAGTCGTCGTGGCACCGTGGTTACTATGTGTATCATACGATATCACAGGTCTAGCAACGTTCGGCGGGGTCGGTACTTGGATGGGTGACCGCCGACCATTCATTTCTCTCGACGACTTTCGTGCTTTGGAGGGCACGTTAAGCAGTCGGTCCCAGTTGCTGTATACTTGTATACAGTAGTCGTTAAGGTTTGTCAGAAGCCATTTTGGCGCCCTGAAAATTCTGGCATCCACCACCCAGCACTGGGCCAGCTTTTGGATAATGGCCTATACCTCCTCTTCACCCAGGGGAGAGACTCATGCCCTGCAGTAGGCTCATTACAAAGAGTTGTGATGATGATGATGATTCTGTTTTTACGTTGCATTGCTAACGTGCTCCATCTAATGGTCTATCTTTGCAGCTAAACCACCCGTGACCATTTTCTAATTGGGAAAAATAAATCTAAAGGTTGCAGGCGGTTGCTTTTAATCCAAATTGTTGTAAGTGATTTTAACCAAATTAGCTCGAATTTCAATGCTTATATGATGTTTATTGGTTAGCATAGTTCCTTGCATACTAATAAAATGGAAAAAAAAAATGTTAAGGGGCTGGTTTTTTAGGTAGCGCACAATAACTAAAATAATCAACGAATGCAGAGCATTAAAAAAACCGACTTCACGTCAAAACTTTGGCTGAGTTATAATGTCATCAACATAAACATTTTTCGAATTAAAAACATATTTAAAAAAAAAATGAAATTTTCAAAGAAGTACTCAACCGATTTCTATGAAATTCATATGGGACTAACTATGAAGCATCCTCTATCATGTGAAATAATTTTTAAAATAGATTCATAATTGTCTGAAATATCGTGTAACAAAGACAAAAAAAATACTGACGAATTGAGAACCTTCTCCTTTTTTGGAAGTCGGTTCAAAATGTAGCGGCAGGACAAGCTAACATAATATAAAGTATAAAAGAGCGATCGTACCATTTTTTAAAACAGGAGGACTACAGATTAGAATGCTTGTTTTCTAGATGCTGATGAATCGCTATCACTGCCTCTTCGGATTTGGTAAAAGTGAAACCTCTTTGATTTTGAGGAAAATACAGAAAAGGGTGCTAGATCGGGGTTATGTGCAGGATGGGTGACAAGTTCTACTTTTAAGAAAGCTAAAAATTACTTTGTTTTTTTTTGGTTTAAAGAAGCGTGGTCTCTAAACTGGGTAAACAAATGGTAGAATACTATTCGGCATTAACACTTTTGATCTTGAAGTAGGATTGTGCAGATGGGACCCGTAGTTGAGACAAAAACGGCTGAATTTATTATTGTATTCATCGGAAACAGTGCTGTTTTGTGATGAAAGGACTTTATGTCCGTTTCTGTGCACCTGACAAAGTAAATAACAAAATTTAAGAAGAATCCTTCTCGGTATAATCAAAGGGTAAGGGTTTCTCAATATCCCTTCATCCCAAGATTCCTCGCTTTCATTATCGTCAGATGACTACTCGAAATCTGTTTCAGAATCACTGCTTTCTGGTCCTAAATTCATATTAAAGTTCTCTATTTCTTGCCCTCTGTTAACATTTCTGGTCCAGTATTTTTCGCGAATTTAATAGTTCTTATTGAAAGTTTATGAAACGTAAATAATAATAAATAAATAAAAAGTAAAAGTAAATAAAATAGCAGTCTTTATAAAATTGATTGATATAAGATTGATATCAAATCTCTTCCAGTTGTGTGTATGCCGATGTACAACGATGCAATATAGCGTTTTTACAAATACCTACCGTTTAAAATGCTTAATTATTAATAAAAAAATACGTAAATAAATTAAATATTGTGCGAGCGAGAGAACATGACAAGTGCTGCCATTTTCAATTCCTTTCTGAACCGTGTTATACGAGATATTAAATTTTAAAATGGCTGTCAATCAAAGGTGAGGGGTGCGACCCCCCTCTGTATAGTATTTTGTCGATATTTAACGTAGTATAGGTACGTGGCTGAAGTATCGAAAATCCGAAGCCTACCACACTGTATTATATTATGAAAATATTTTTAATCAAATGAAAATTACTATTTATGTAAAATAATGGGAAACATAATATTATGTTATATTTATTTTTTATTGAATGATTTTAAATAAGTTATATACCAACTTTATTAAAGTATTTTACGAAACTCGAATATAAAAAGACGAATAATTATGTAGAAAAGTAAAGTAGTGTATTAATTATTTGGTTTTTATTAAGAATTATATGATACACTACATGAAGTTTGTGGTGACCACCATTCACCAAAGTTTTTGTAAATCGACACTTCCTCAACTAATTCCTTGTTGTTGAGCATTTCACAGAATTGACAGTAATCATCCGTATCAGCGCTTTCACTTCTTTCATAATATCTATAATATTTTTTCCAACGAAAATATTCATAATATTGTTCAGGATTTTCAATCAAAAATACCATTTTCTTGGCTAAATCTCGAGGTTCTAACTCTACTGCATTCAAATAAATTCCGTCGGGCATAAATCTGAAAATATATTTTTGATAGCGTTAAAGAAATAAAAAAGTCTTTATAGCACCGAAAAAAAATAAATTGAATGTAGAGCATACCGTGTATAATTTGCGCCACCATAAACTATTGGCACAGTGTTGTACTGTAAAGGAAAAACTATTTTTTCTGTAACATAATCTTCGCTGAGTGCATTCTCAAATGAAAGATAAAAGTAATAATCTCTTTCAAGCATCCTACCACACTCTGCACTTTTGTTCTTTGAACAAGATAAAGTGCCACAGGTTCCGTAAACATCGATAGTAAGATTGTACTTTCTAAGTTCTCTTTGCAAATAGTAAGCGTAGAATTCTCGTTTACTTCTTGAGTGACAATTTGATAAAAACCATGCAACTGCTTTAGTTTTGCTGGAAATGCTTTTTTTGAGTTTGTCATCTACGGGGTCCATATCTTCTAACTTAATCCAATGCATGTCCTTTTTTGGGCCGATAATTTTGTTATTTATATCTTTCACGGCTACATAGCCCCATCTACCTTCAGAATCGAGTCTATAAGTCCACGTCCAGTTGAAGAAACCGTCAAAATGGTCAGAACAAACGGGATAATAACTTGCAGCTTCTATACTGGCAAAAACAAATTTTTGGTGAGGAGACCGTATGGTAGGTAATTGATAATCAACAACCATAGTGATCTGTGGCCCGGCAAATAAAACAGCATCAAACTTAGTTTGATCACCAATAAGATGCTTGTTTGCTGTCACATAACAGTTTGTATACGTACAGTTTCTTTCTAAGAAGACACTTCGTCCTTTGCCTAAATACACAAACGGTATTAACTTGGGTGAAGTAAACAGCAAGATATATTTAAATTTAGGTATTGCATAGTCTCTCCCATCTTCAAAGTTTAAATCATTTGCAAATTTATTAGAATCACTTCGCATTAAATTGTAAGTGTTTATAGTTATGTTTGGTTGAAAGTTTTGTCTTATTTTATTTAAAATATAAAATACTATTGAAAGCCAAGTTAAGAATACAATTTTGTGAAACAACTTTCGACGCAATACACGCATTATTATTGAAACATGTTTGCAATACCCTCACGTGTTTTGGATTTAGCTTACAAGTATAGACTGCCTTAGTTTCTGAAATTATGATCTTAGATAAAATAAGGTTATTGACTATAAACTATTAATGTAACTCAAGAATTTATAATTTTTGTTTTTACTTTTAGATAAGAAACAATAAACCTACTTATATTATGATAAGTGCCAGCTATGGTTCGAGTAGAGCTTGTATGATTCTTTTTGAAATAAGTGATCGCCACAGGACTTCTATAGAAAAGAAAAAATGAGTTTTATTTCTAAGTTTATTATACAAAAATAGTTTTAATTATTAGAGAATATGAGAGCCTACAGTCTAAAAAGCTATTGCTCAAAAGGGCACTCTTCGAATGACTATGTTTTATTGCCCGTTTTATAATACTAACAGCGCCATCTACAGGGTTCCATCGACTACGCTATCGATCCGCTGAAAACAAGTGGCAAGAAACTTACCTGCAATAATGTTTTAAAATATACAATAACAGAACAGCCAGGAGTCCCATCCTACTAGCTCTTTTAACATAGCTTTTGTTTTATCTATCTATACATATAATAAAATGGTAGGAAAGTCAAAACTGTACATTGAATATTTTTTTTAAAGAATACTTGGGGTATGATCTACAATCGAAACAGAAACAAAAAATATAGTTTTTAGAATTTTTGTCTGTTTGTCTGTTTGTCTTTCCGGGATAAACTCAAAAAGTACTGCATGGATTTACTTCAAATTTGGCATGAAGATAGTTAAGAAGTCGGGTCAACATATAGGCTACATATTATCACGCTAGCAGTGTTATAATCGTAGGTGCGTTTGGTGCTGCATAGCGTTCACGCAGACGACGTCGCGGGCAGCAGCTAGTACATATAATAAAATGGTAGGAAAGTCAAAACTGTACATTGAATATTTTTTTAAAAGAATACTTGGGGTATGATCTACAATCGAAACAGAAACAAAAAATATAGTTTTTAGAATTTTTGTCTGTTTGTCTGTTTGTCTTTCCGGGATAAACTCAAAAAGTACTGCATGGATTTACTTCAAATTTGGCATGAAGATAGTTAAGAAGTCGGGTCAACATATAGGCTACATATTATCACGCTAGCAGTGTTATAATCGTAGGTGCGTTTGGTGCTGCATAGCGTTCACGCAGACGACGTCGCGGGCAGCAGCTAGTCTTTAAATATATCGAAGGGTAAATCTTGAACATATTTTGGAAATTTATTATAAAAGCGTATACATTGACCCATGAACGAGTAAGTAGCTTTGTAAAGTCTACTATTATAGCCGGCTAGTTCATACACAAGGCAATGAGGTATCAGATGATAGAGGTAGAGGCAGAGAGAGAACGAAAACAGTAAGTGGAAAACAGCAAGCGGATTTGGTGATGCAATGCTGAAACCAGGTGAGCGAATAATGAATTTGACAATGCCAGAAAAGTGAGGCTGTAGTCTGAGCCCTAATGATGAATTAAAACATACGGTCGGAGTCAAAATGATATAAATCTTTATTTCGTAGGTACAGAAGACAGCACATCATGCGTTGCAAATCTGACAAAATTTTTTACTTGAATCTGAACTGTATGCCCTCGACATTAAGTTAAAATTGGTTGGGGAAATTTGATAGGTAATGTAACGCTAGATCTGCTGGCGTCTATACATACATACACTTGAAATAAGTCAAATTGTTTGCAAATAAGGTTCAAGAAACGCAACAACAATCATCCTTTGATTAATATACAGGGTGCCTGGGGGATCAATTTTGAAATCAAGAACGTAATAGTTTGAAAAAAATATCAAAATTTACTAACCGATGGTACGAAGTACCTCCATCGGATAGATTTTGCTTTGTGCTATCATTTTTGCGTTCCAAAATAGAACAACGAGGCATTACTATAGTGAACTTTGGAATCATCGAGTATGACAGTCAGGTGCGATGCTATAAAGTGAGGTGAGCGCAATGATTGTTGTTGCGTTGACGCGCGTGCCACGCCCACTTACCATTTCCATAGTTTTCTGTCTTCCGTGGGTATCACTGTTTCTATTATTATGAAACTATCGAAATAGTTTTTTTTTTTTTTCAAATACGAAAATTCCAAAATCTCAATTAACAAGACCACCAACAACCGTCCGATTCTTTTTTTTTTTTAAATTTATTAACGGCATGGATACAGGTCCTTAAGCCTATCTTATTTATAAAATAACATTAATTAAATTTTCTCAACACTGTTAACTATGAATTTATATAAACTTTTGAAAAATATTGGTTTAGCTAAAAGTTCTTGTATTTGTAGCGGCACTTCATCACTTGAAACTTCTTGTAACTCAGACGCCAATGTCAATCGCTGTATATTAAATTTTTGACATTTCATGATCATGTGTTCGAGGTCAAAGATCTCACCACTTGTACAATGTTTGCAATTTCTTTCTGATTCAGGAATTATCTTAAGTCTTGCTAAATGAGCTGGAGTTCTACAATGGCCGAATCTAAGGCGATTAATGGTTGTGATGAAATTTCTGCAATTTGCATCTTTATTTTTATGATACCAAGGTATGTGCGGCGGGGTGTCTTGAATTTTACTGTACCATTTTCCTTTATTTTTACTTATAATTTTCCAATATTTGTGCCATAATGTTTTCATTGTTTTTTCCAGTTGTTCATGATAATCAGTGAAAGGAACTTTTAACAGCATGGTGTGATCTTCATCATAAATTCCTCGAGTGGCCTTATCCACAACTTCATTACCAGTGATATTGCTGTGCGAAGGGACCCATTTAAATCTAACATTTTTGCCTTTACTATGTAATACAAGTATTGCTTTTCTTATGTTAAACAAAATATAATTTGACTTATATTTAATGGAAATATTATTTAGAGATAATAAACAACTTTTGCTATCTGAAATCACTAAAAATTCAGAACTATTTACACTATTTACATATATCAATGCTCTATAAATTGCATAACATTCAGCTGTAAATATTGAACATTGTGGATCCAAGTTAAAGCATTTAGTTTGTTTTACTTGTGGGTCATAGTATGCTGCAGTGACTTTATTGGTGTCTTTAGAACCATCTGTGTACAATTTATAGGTATTAGGTTGACTATTTACATATTGTGAGAACTCAAATTGATTGTTAATGCTCTCTGTATCTACAAACATTAAATTATCTGTATAACATTTAAAATCAACATTATATATGGGTAAAGTATGTGATATGTACATATTTTTAAATAAGGTTTTTAAATTTAGGGTTATGGTTAAAATTTCTGGGATATGTTCAGATAACAGTTGTTCTGCTGTGATTTGTATATTATTTAACAGACTTTGAGGAAGGTCTTCATTAGGTAAAATTCTATTTAAAACAAAAATATTGTTAGTAGCCAACAATTTGGTACTGAAGTTGTTAGCAATTTGTAAACGTCTTAGTTTGAGTGGAATTATACCAGTTTCTGATTCCATAGCATTTATTGGAGTGGAGCACATAGCTCCTGTTATTATTCTTAAAGCTTTGTTCTGAATAACATCCAACTTTCTAAGTTGACAAACATTAGTGTTCATATATGCCAAACAACTGTAATCAAAGTGACTTCTAACAATACTTTTATATAGCATCGATAGTACTTTTGGATCTGATCCCCAATGAACACCAGCCAAGGATCGTAAAATATTAAGTCCCTTAGATGCATTTTTAATAATATAATTGATGTGTTTTTCAAATTTTAATTTTGTATCTAAATATATCCCTAGAAATTTCTTTTCTGAAAACCAACTTAATGGATTACAGTTGTATTTAATTGGAGCAATCTCGTTTTGATAACAATCTTTTTTGCTAAAACTCTTATTAACATTAATATCTAGTTTAAGGTCACTATAAAATTTATGAATTTGAGTTAATCCATTGTTCAAAAGTCTAACAGCACTATTTACATTTTTATTTATAGTATACACAACAATATCATCAGCAAACAACAAACATTTTACAGAAGTATCTGTCAAATATTTATTAATTTGTGATGTATACAAGTTAAATAATAAAGAAGAAATTGTGGAACCTTGCATTGTTCCCTTGTATACTGTTCTTGGTCCATGCAAAATGTTATTAAATCTGACAAACATAGTTCTGTTGTATAAAAATGTGAATATCCATTTGCAAACTTTGCCTGGTATGCCTAAATTACTGAGAATTTCAATCAATAGTGAGGGATTAACATTATCAAATGCACCATTAACATCGAGAAATGCACAAGCTGTATATGAATGGTTATGAAAGGATTTTTTTATATCTGAAATGAGAGACATGAAGCTATCATGGGCACTTTTGCCTCTACGGAAACCAAACTGCTGTTCAGGTAAAATGTTATTTCTTTCACTATAATATTCTAATCTAAATTTTAACATGGATTCAAAAAGTTTACCAATACATGAAGAAAGTGATATTGGCCTGTAAGAATTACAATCATTAACATCTTTGTCAGGTTTGAGTATTGGAATTACACATTGTGTTTTCCAACTTTCGGGTATGGTTTCTGATAACCATAACAGGTTATACAGGGTGATTTTTTAGACGAGCTACATACTTCGACATCATATACCTTTAACCCAAAAAAAATATAAAAAAAATTATAACTCGTAAAAATAACCAGAAATATTTAATTTTTTTTTTTAATATTTTATAATTTTTCATGCTCGGACATGTGTAAATAAACGTATTATCGAAGAATTTTATTGAAATTCGCAATTTTATTTTTTCAAAAAAAAAACCGGCAATGTATTGCAAATTGTATTAAAACTACGCGCGCTCCTCAATAGCCTCAAACCGCCCGCGCCTTTGGATCGCGGTCTTACCGCGCGCGATTGGAGTGCGGTGGATCGTCCGGTGTGGACCCGGCTAATGAACAGTCCAGCTACGGGTGCCCTCCACGGCCGCATAAGTATGGCGGCTAGTAGCAGCCCCTCTCGCCCGTCCCGCACTCCGCCCGGCCGCGCTCGCCCCGCGGCCCTCCCGATACTCAATGAACGATAACAAATTATTACTATCACCCATCGCATAAGTCAGGGTTTCACGGATGATTCAGAATCACCTCGTGTGTCAAAGCAGTACTTTACGTTCATTTCATCAACGACTTAGGTACTATTCAACTCGTTCCTATTGAAAACCATGATTAGAAAACCACGGACAACAGCTGCGGATCAGTCGCTACAAACTTAATTTCGTTATTAGGTAGATAGATTAGTTTTATCAGAAAATTTCATTCGATTGATCGAAAATGATACTCATAGTGTAGTTACGTAATACCGAATTAGTGTAGACATCAAATTCAAGACAACTTTTTATCAAATTACTCTGCCACGCGCACGCACGATACACCTACCTACATACCATCTTGAAGATAAAAATGGTATGCATAAGTATCTCAATGTTCAATCTTAACCAAATATTAAAACATAACTAAGAAGTAGACGTACCTACTATGCGACGGGAATTCGGTGAAAATACGTAAAAAAAACTCTAAATTTTTAGCATACTTAGATAATTAAAATGTTTATTGGCCATGAACCCATTACCTCGCATTTGCCAAACAGACGCT
This sequence comes from Stenoptilia bipunctidactyla, assembly GCA_944452665.1. Lineage (NCBI taxonomy): Eukaryota > Metazoa > Arthropoda > Insecta > Lepidoptera > Pterophoridae > Stenoptilia > Stenoptilia bipunctidactyla. The sequence continues at coordinate 17,134,174 of OX101730.1, forward strand.
CTTCCATTTAAGTTACCCAGACACTTTTATACTAAACCTAACGTAGAACATTACCCAATGTATGGGCCGGAGTCGAGTATTTTACCCGCGTTTATTTCGATCCCCTAGGAATACCAGGATAAACTACTTACATATCTAGCATCCAGCCAGTTCGAAATGAGAAAAAGTCGAATTCACTTGAATATTCTACTAAGTTAATAACATGTAAAAAACCTTTCAAGTTTATTGAGTTTGAAAAAAGTAGTCATGCAATCCCACTTCAAGTCTTAACGCCCAAGATGATAAGTAGCTACCTACTTACCTATCTTTACCAAAAAAATAACAACTCTATTAAGTAACTATGAAGTTTTTTGTGTACGCGAATACTTCGGCAATAGGTACCTATGCAATGCAACACAAACTTTTCAATTCAAATTAAATAAAATATCCAGTAACACGATATTAATTTAAACATTCATTTTATCTTTCTCGACGAGTGCTCCTCCAACTGAACTACAGTTTAGACAAGGAGTCAAACATCATCATCATCATTATCAACTAGCCGAGGTCCACTGCTGGACATAAGCCTCCCCCAAGGTCTTCCACTTCACACGGTCTTGCGCTGCCCTCATCCAACATCCACCGGTGACCTTAACCAGATCGTCGGTCCACCTTTTGGGGGGCCTGCCCACGCTCCGTCTCCCAGTACATAATAGGTATTACCACATTATCAAGCCAACCAAACTTTAAGTTCATAAAAAATCTCTATCAAAAATCTCTTCATCAACCATTTCCCTACAAAATAATATTAATACATAATAATATCGATATTGGCTCCTTTAAGATTAATAAAAACATAATTTAATATGTTATTTCAAGTTTGATTGCAGGCAGACCTTCTTTTTCGTATTGAACTTTTTTGTTGGTTTTCTGATGGTGAACGTAAAGTTAAACCTTAAAATTCACCTCGTATAAAGGACTAGATACAATTTAGAACAATCTTTGACACAAAAACATAAAAAAATGTATTTTTAGTAACTCAACCCAAGGAAGATACAATACAATACAAGTACCTAAGCCTTTATGGCAATCTTCTGATCACAGTTGTTCAAGAATAGCCTAACAAACTTTCAAGTTTTTAATATCAGTAAGACAGCAGGTGAAATAATTGAAATAAAAAAAATAAATATCATTATAAACAAAAATATTAGTTACTTAATAAAATGTTATTCTCATTTACTGAAAAAATCTCTTCCGTCCTAAGAGTTCTAATGTGCACCTTTTTGACATCTTATTCAAAAGCCATGTGTAATAAACAATCAAAACTTATTAAATATTAAAATAAAACATTTTGATTCTGCCCCAGGCGTGACTTGAACCCGCGAATTCTCGTTTACGGACGAGCGCTCTTCCAACAGAGTTAGACTGAGAGACCTTCAGACAAGGGTGGAACAAACTAAGCCAATTCTCTAAATAATATTGCTAAACGAACCGAGTTACATTAGGTAGTTCTAGTATTATAAAAACTATCATGGTACGTACTTACCTACCTAGGTACCATCATTATCATCAAAATAAATTATCTACTTGTTCAAAATCAAAATATTCTTTATCATTCCTAGGTACCTACCTGCTCTATTAAATGAGATAGCAAAAATGTCATGGATTACGCACGATAGGTACTACCTACTTAACACCCAAGTAGGTAGGTTTATAAACGACAAAAAAAATATTTTCTCTTTTTACTCATTAACAAATCACATAAGTAACCTACCTAAGTACTTGATGAACGGAAAAACGACGGAAATAAGCAAAACAAACACTGAGTTTTTCCTACACATTGTAGCACTATCCATGTTCTAGGTCAAGGTCGACCTTTTTTTCAATAATAATAGCCTACTGACTACTATTCCCCACGACTTTACCTGCGTTAATCAGAATTACGAGTATTTCAGACATAAGTCTCATAAGTTATTTCAGACTTAGCTCTAACTTCGTGCGAAATTTTAACTAAATGACAACATTTCACCGTGAAACAGTAACAAACATACATATTAGGTACATCCATCCAACATGACAAGCTTTTACATTTGTAATATTAGAGGAGTTAATAAAGTATCATTGTTATAGGGAAGGTATATGGAATACTTTACGTATTTACACCGCTTACCTTCGTTGAAGGTTCATTGCGACATGCACTCTTACATCTTAAAACTTATCAATCACATATCAACCACTTTGCACTTTAACGAGACACCTAAATACACAATTCACTTTTGTTGTAGCGCGGGGAGGCCCCGGCGCGCAATCTTTCATTTAATTAGTTAGTTACTAACAAACACTGTTTTAACTGGATGTGTAAAACAACCACACGCGGTAACAGCGCGAGCGTGGCGTCTCGCGCTGTGGGCTGTGGCAGCCAGCGACTGGACTGGAAAGTGTCAGGGTATTTATTAAATTATCGATGGATTTTTTATCAAAAAGGTTTGATTATGATTTGGTTCACGTTATCATCAGCAGCCGAATGCAGCCAACTACTGGACCACCTCCACTAAAGAAAGATCTCGTTCTATTATTTGCAAAACGTTACTTACTTCACCTTGTTAAAAAAATGGCTGTTGGACGAGTACAGTCTAAAACACATGTAAAGAAAGTTTCAAAGCTGTATGAACGCATTTCGTTGACTACTGTACATACGTGACGCTGCGACGATTCTGTTAGAGAAATTGGTAGGTTTGTATAGGGATACTTACCTATTTGTTGTTAAATTATTATTTGTTTTGAAAATAGATTAAAACTCGCAAATTAGAGGTTACACAAATTTAAATAAAATTGGATTCTCTGGGTGATTTTCTGGACGACGAAGGTACATTTGTTTTAACGGAGGTTATTTAGAATGCGATTCTAAATCTAAACCTAGATATCTATCCACTTTTCTTTCATACTTTACTCTAGCTATGGACAAAATGCCTATGTACGTTATCTACTTACATATTTTAATTCATATCAGACTAAGAAAGATACCTAACTTATGTAAACAGTTGTTAAAAATTCGGGCTAGTAGATACCATTAAAATACAAAAAAAGACGTTGAAGGCCTGAAGACTACGAAAAGCAGTAAGTACCTAATAGGTGTCTTCCCGCGGGTGTCCTAAGAAGCAACTTAGAGATCAGAGGCTCTCATGTGATATTTGGGCGATGCGGCTTGCATCCCACCACCAACACTTACGGTCACTTTAATTACCTCAATCTACCTACTACCATTTATTTTTTTTAATACCTACGTAACATGTAGTAAAAACCTAAACATATCACGAAAATAACTCTTAGTTACATAGGTAGCTCCGGCCAGTAGTTACCTATGTACCTATCTAATATTTAAATTAAATACTGCTCTATTTAAAGATGTTCACTTTATTGGCATTGTACACCCATCTCCGTACATTTTTAATTTAATCGGCTTAAGTACATTAAACGCATCTCAATTTCATCTATGCTAGCTATGGATTAATTGGCTTGTGTGGGTGGCAGAGAAGTCGAGACAAGCTTAAGTATTTTTTAATCTAACATTTATGTTTAGAAAGTTAGAGTTTTATTTCAAGTAGGTAGGTAGGTACTGCATTTGTCAATTAAAATACTTCAAAGACTATTTTAAGCTAGAAAGTATTTATTGATAGTAAAAATTAATTAATTTATTTCTTAAGCGATAATACGGATATGTACTTAAAGGTTCTTAGTACATATCCGTATGTACATCACGAAGCACGTGCCAGTCACAGGTGTTTTACCCCAGCGCCGCGCGCGCGGACACATGCCATTTCGCAAGGCGGCGAACGCTTTATTGTTTTGCCGACAAAGGCGGCACGAGCCACTCACAGGTGTTTTACCCCAGCGCCGCGCGCGCCGACACAGGGCATTTCGCAAGGCGGCGAAAGCTTTATTGTTTTTCCGACAAAGGCGGCACGAGCCACTCACAGGTGTTTTACCCCAGTGCCGCGCGCGCCGACACAGGGCGTCGCAGGCGGCGAACGCTTTATTGTTTTGCCGAAAAGTCATGATGTAAAGTTTCATTTTGAGTAAAAACAAATTAATTAGTATTGATTTATGCGTCGCCAGTGACGCATCTTCGATATTGCAAGGCATATCATCGCGAGTGCGAGTGCTCAAAAATTTTATTGTGGAGAGGAGTTTTAAAGTACTTATCTGTAGTGTAAAGTGCTAAGTGTAAAAGTTATTTTTTGAACATGTCCTTTAGTAACGACAGACAGTGTACGCGACAGACGTGAATACCGTAGAGGAACTTAAGAACCGGATTATTTTAACATTTAATAAATTAAGAAGATTGACAACAAACAGTGACTTTATTGCACGATTACATAACAATATTACTTAATCGCTACTTAGTCGCTAGAATTTGTGTACAAATGTGAATGGCGGACATTTCGAACAGTTGAAGATTTAATGTGTAGGTAAGTGTAACAATGAATTGTTATTGTTTATTATGTTCATTGATCATACCTTCCAACGTTACCTACACCACATGTTTACATTATCATCCACATCAAACCCGGCATAGGTACCTAACCTATTACCGAAGTATTCGCGTACCTTCACTTCATAGTTATTAAAATAGAGTAGATATTTTTTTCTAAAGATAGGCTAGTAGGTACCTACCATCTTAGGCGCTAAGACGAGAAGTGGGATTGTATGACTACTCTTTTCAAATTCAATAAACTTGAAAGGTTTTTACATGTTATTAATATTATAACTAAGTAGAACTTGCAAAATCTAGTGCTTCAAGTGAATTCGACTTTTTCTCATTTTAACTGGCTGGATGAAACCCGGTATGAAATGTAGTTTTAATTTCTTATGACCAAGGAAGAAAATTAACATAAATCTAGGACAAAGCGTAAACAACAATTACTTAGATATGTAAGTAGTTTTATCCTGGTATTCCTAGGGGATCGAAATAGACGCGGGTAAAATGCTAGAATCCTTTTGCTAGAATTCGCTTGGTGGTAGGATCCCTTCTGGGTCCGCCTGGCTAGCGACCACCCTTTATATAAAGTCTGCCGCCAAATGTTACCGCTCCGGCGGTAATGTGTTCCGGCAATATTGTATAAAGAGCCAGTTCCTTCCTAAACCCGTGTGCTTTCATCTTCGACCTCATCGTCACTTACCATCAGGTGAGATTGAGGTCAAACGCGGGTTTAGTCATTTATAAAAAAAAAATAAAAAAATAAAAAATAAAATCCGACCCCGACATACTACGTTAGGTTTAGTTTAAAAGTGACTTGGCAACTGAAATGGAAGAGCATCTGTTTGGCAAATGCGAGATCATGGGTTCATGACCCGTATAGGATAAACTTACGTGTAAGGGACATAGTAGGTACGTAGGTACCTACTATGTAGTTATGTTTTAATACATACGTTTTGGTAATGATTGGACACTGAGATATGCATAAGATTTTAATTTTCAAGATACGTTTTAGATTATGACTAGAATCTTTTCGCAACATCATCATCATCCTTATTTAGAACCTTTTACCTTGTTTCCGATGATGGTGGGTAGGTAGGTGTATCGTACGTGCGCGTGGCAGAGTAATTTGATAAAAAGTTGTCTTGAATTTGATGTCTACACTAAATCGGTATTACGTAACTACACTAAGAGTATCATTTTCGATCAATCGAATGAAATTTTCTGATAAAACTAATCTATCTACCTAATAACGAAATTAAGTTTGTATCGACTGATCCGCAGCTGTTGTCCGTGGTTTTCTAATCATGGTTTTCAATAGGAACGAGTTGAATAGTACCTACCTAAGTCGTTGATGAAATGAACGTAAAGTACTGCTTTGACACACGAGGTGATTCTGAAGCATCCGTGAAACCCTGACTTAATATGCGATGGGTGATAGTAATAATATGAGACAGCTTGTTATCGTTCATTGAGTATCATTGAGTCATTGAGTAGCTGGACTGTTCATTGAGGAGCACGCGTAGTTTTAATCTAAATACAATTTGCAATACATTGCCGGTTTTTTTTTTGAAAAAGTAAAATTGTGAATTTCATTAAAATTCTTTGATAATACGTTTATTTACACATGTCCGAGCAGGAAAAATTATAAAATATTAAAAAAAAATAAAAAAAAATCTTGGTTTTTTTTTACGAGTTATAATTTTTTTTATATTTTTTTTGGGTTAAGGGATGCCCATATAATATGATATCGAAGTATGTAGCTCGTCTAAAAAATCACCCTGTATATTTTTAACAAAATACTCTGAGCTCTAGGATGAAGGTTCTGAATTAATTTATAGGTTATGCCATCAAGACCTGGCTTAGTGTCTTTTCTAGGTTTAAGAGCCATTTTAAGTTCATTCATAGTAAATGGTTCAGAGAGAAAGCAACTATTTATGTTTCCAGTCAGTTGAAAAATTTCATTTAATTTAGCTGTATCTATTTCTTTTTCAGGAGGAGAGATAGGTGCATATTTGTCAAGGAATGAGGGAATCCACTCATCATTTTTTGAAGCTTTTCTACATGTTATGCGTTTGAATCTGCGAATGTAGTTCCAAATCATGCTTATAGGTGTATATCTGTTAAATGAATCACACAATTTTGTCCAAGATTGTTTCTTTTTGTCAGAAATTAACCTCTTTTTAATTGCATCAGTCTTTTTATACTCAATGTAGTTTTCTACTGTGGGGTACAATCTATAGTGTTTGAGAGCAGATTTACTTTTGTTAACTGCTGTAGAGCATTCATTATCCCACCAAGGAACTGGCTTTTTCATTTTAAATGGAGTTTTATTAACTTTTTTTGGTATACATTTAAGCTTTAAATTATTAAGAATATCACAAAAGTTGTCATATATATTTTGGGAGTTTTCAGAATCAAAATTTAAATTGTCGAATATGTGCTTACTTTCAGAATGATACTGGGTCCAGTTTGCTCTGCTATATATGAAACGTTCAGAGGAAGGAGCTGTCACATATTTTTCAATAGACACCTGAATATTTATTATAGTGGGGAAATGATAACTTCCCATAGGATCATCATGTACTTTCCATTCACAAAGTGGAGCTACATTGGGACTGATGCATGATATGTCTATAGCTGACGGATTATGATGAGCTGTTCCTACAGTTGTTAGGGATCCAGTATTAAGAATACACAAATCACATTCATCTAGCAAGTTATATACATCACTACCTCTGGAATTGGTTGATAGACAGCCGAATGCAACATGATGTGCATTTAGGTCACCTGATAGCATGATTGGTTTGGGTAATTTGTCAATGATTTGCTTCAGTTTCCTAGTTTTAAATCGGCCACCTCTAGGGGGACTATAAACACATAGTATAGATAAAGTTCCCATATTAGTTTGAACAGTGACTGCAGCTGTTTGCATAAAGTCATAGTACATAGTCTGAACTACTTTGAATTTAAATGTATTTTTGATCAAGATAGCTACACCTCCATGGCCTTTGGGACCATTTTGTTTTATAATGTCAAAACCTGGAACATTAAAGTTGCTTGTCTCTTTGAAAAAAGTTTCATTTAATAAACAAATATCAATATCATTATTAAAAATAAAATCTACTAATAGGGGTTTTTTGTTATTGACACTTTGGATGTTGAATTGTGCTATAGTTAAGTATGTCTTGGCGTCGGTATCTAAAGATTGTATGGGAATGTTATAATCCATGTTAAGTTAGATTAGAAAGAAAAACATCTTTAATCCTGTTAGTAGTTATAGGTTCATTACCAGAGTTGGCTAAAAATAGTAAAGATTTGACTATTGCATTTATAATAATATCATTATTGGCAATGTCTTCCAAATTTACTTTTTTGTTAGTTATATTTACAGGTTTATTTACAGATTTATTTACAGAAGAAACTACAGGAGACTTTGTAGTTTGTTTGTTATATACATTATTATTTACATTTTGTGTATTTTTGTGAGGAAAATCATTCTTATTTATCAGTTGGGGAAATTCATTCATAGTTGTTTTGCTGATATCAGCATAAGTAATTTTATTTTTCTTTTCTAGTATCTTTTTAACTTTAATTGGACATGACTTCGAAATTGCAAGGTGTGGACCGCCACAATTTATACAATTCAATGAATTAGGTTTGTCACATTCTTTAAATAAATGCTCACCAGCACATATAGAACATCTTTGTTTATTATTACAAATTTTTGCCGAGTGATTAAATTTAAAACATTTAAAACATTGTAGAAGTGGAGGTATATATTCAAATACTCTATATGAAAATAAGTCATATTGTACATTATCAGGCAAAGTGTTAGATAGAAATGTTATACTAACTGTCTGTAAGGCCACTCGTTCATTACCAATTCTTTTAGTAAATCTTCTTATGGCTATGATGTCAAATTTGGATGAAAGTTTATTGTAGAGATCCTTATTTGATATATTTGTGGGCACAAATCTAATTATTCCGGTTTTTTCAATTTCTTTAGCTGGGATGTACGCTTTCATATTATACTTTTCTAAAAAGTTGGTGTTAAGAAGAAAATTGTTTGCATAGTTGAGTTGGTTGAATATAACTGAAATTTTTGTAGCATTCACTCTATGTAGACTATGTATTCCTTTTATTTCGTTCGAAAATATATGATTTAAATAAATTGGACTTTTATTTCCTAGCTTTTCTTTAACATTTTGGCTTTCCACAAATACTTGGAAGCTAGTATGCAGAGAGTTATCTGGGTATAGTCTTTTATAACCCTTTTTTAGATATGGTGTATGAGGATCCTCCTCATTGGAGATAGTTTCAATTATTTTTCGCTTGGGCGGGGGCCCGGTGCCACTAGGGCCCGGGTCCTCGTCCCCGTCCATAATATAAGTAAAAACTCACTCAATTGCTTGAATTTTCTCGTATTCGGCGAAAATAAAAATTAACTTTCAAGAAAATTGAAAAAAAACTTCTCGTCGTTTTAAGAGTTCCCGCCAGACTGACAACCGTCCGATTGACAACAGTGATACCATAAAAACGACTTTGACACTCATGCTAGTACTGCCATATAAAAAGTTTGCAAAAATCCCGAGGAATCTTTGTTTTGTTATTTTCATGTTTTTTCTAATGTCAACAGAAAGAAAAGAAAGTAATTCTCGTTTGTTGCCCGTGGTCCTATAGCGTAGTACTACTGGTAGGTCCACGGGCATTTGTTTTGCCCGTGGTCCGGTCAATAGAACCACGGGCAAACCAAATTACCCATAGTCCTACCGATAGTATCATGGGCAACTGTATATGCCCGTGGTCCTACTCAAATTAAAATTAAACTTTAATAAAAAAAATTATGACAAAAATCAAAGCGGAGTTTAGTGCATTCCGCACATCCGTATCGAACGTGCGTATGGTACGGACGTTTCAGTTTTGTATGAAACGCGCGTTGGCACTAAGAAATAATATCTATTGTTAAATTAACTACTGCCATTTGAAGGAGCTGAACTTTGGGTGTTTCGATTCTGAAGGTTCTGCAAATGTAGAATGGGTTATGTCTTATTCACATATATTTTAACGGGTCGAAAAACCATATCTTTCTTGTAGACAGATTACCTACTCTATCACTTGCCTCTATATCCCGACGTTTCGACTTGGTTGCAAGAGATGTCATGGCAACCATTTCAATTTTCTTCAAGATTTCCGCTAATATACCAATATTTTAGCATGGTAAGATTCGAGAAAAGGGTACACGACCAGAAATACCCTTTTGCTCATCCCATTTACTCGTGATGTGGAGAATAAAATTATTAATGAATTTATATTCGTAAAATGTATTGACCGATCTTCATTTAGTGGAAATTGAGCTGTAAAAGTTATTTTTTTTTGTCTTTCACACGACTTGTTCTCATTCCACATATCTCGTACGTTACAATTATTGGCATATTTATATAAAAAACTTTATATCCGGATTAACCGCGTATAATTACCCTAATTTCAATAGATTAGATGTTTGGAAACTATCACTGACATGGGACCCTACCCTGAAAAACATTACATTGCTGCACGAAATTGCAAACTCAAGATACATGTAATGTCATAAAATACCGTGTCCGTCTCATTACGTGATACCTGGCAGTAATATCCTGTCGCTTAGTAAAAATGACTGGTTGCCATTCGTCCAAAGAATTGAATTGAATACTTTGACGGGTTCTGTCGCCATTAAAGTGTCTATGCGTTTCATACTACCTTTTATTTGACACTGTGCTTCTCTAAGAGAGTATATTGTTCCATGGCTTCTCTAGACTGTAAAAAAATACGCAACTGTTGTCGCTTTTTTAGGTTAGTGTGTCGTGATGTTATTAATATTGCATTTTATTAAGAAAATGGCAAGAGCCATTTCGTGTATTTTTAAACTACGCTTCTATATTTTTATAAGTGTTTTTGCAATAAATATTTTATTTCTATTGATAAATATTACTTCCTATCAAATTAATACTTCAGCCAAAGGTGCAATACTAAATGATTTCAATAGAAGAAAAGATTTATATTATGTTTTGCTCTGGACTAACCGAAATATTGGTACTTTTAAATATCTCGCGGATAATACAAGCGCTTTTGTCACAGAAAACTGTTTTTTCCAAAATTGTTTTGTAACCGATGACAGAAAATATTTTGGAGACTATTCAAAGTTTGATGTGATCCTTTTTAATGGACGCCAATTATCATCCACTGATCTTCCAATAAAACGAACGCAGCAGCAAATATACGTCTATGTCAATACAGAATCTTCTCAACCTTACCCAACTTGTGGATCCATTTATAATAACTTCTTCAACTGGACTTGTACATATAAATTAGATTCAACAATAATATGGGGCTACATTATTGTTACAAACTTTAAAGGTGAAATAATTGGCCCGAAGAAAGATATGCATTGGATCAAACATAGTGAAATGAAAACTGTTGATAATAATCTCAAAAATCTGTTTACAACCAAAAGGAGAGCAGTAGCATGGGTAGTTTCAAACTGTCATACTTATAGCAAACGTGAAATTATCGCATCGGATCTAAATCAAACGTTACAATTGTACAATCTAACTTTAGATATTTATGGAAGCTGTGGACATCTACAATGTGATAATAACGAAACAAATCAAGATTCATGCCATGATACTATAGAGAAGGACTATTGGTTTTATCTTTCATTCGAAAACTCATTTAGTGAAGATTACGTAACGGAAAAGTTATTAACTGCACTACAGCATAATGCGATACCTATTGTTTTTGGAGGAGCTAATTATACACGGTAAGTTTTATGTGCGATGCGTGATATATGGATTCTAATGAAAAAACTTTTATAGAACGAATGATAATTTGTTTTCGACACACGACTTAAGCTAGAAAAGCCTTTCATTGCATGAATACCACAGTTATTTATCCGAATGATTACGAGTTTCGATCATTAGAATAAACAAATATATTGAATAAAATACTTTACCGCGTAAAAAAAATACATACATACATAACTTCACGCGTGTATCCCTTCTGGAGTAGGCAGAACACCAGAGGTTATAAAACCATCTAATGTCACGTTTGACAAATTAGGAGGCTTTGTAATAGTGGAGAGAGACTATTGCAGTGACAGGGGGTCAGCCTGTCGCCCACAAAAAAGCCTCCCATAACACCTCGGTCCCTTAACTGACTTTTACAGTATGCCCGGGAAGAGAAGCAGCTGGCACATTATATGTTTTTCTTTCGCTCCCAGTCCAGCATAGCCTGGACTATCGTGTATATTTACATATTTAATATTTAACTCGTTTGCAGACCCCGTGGTCACGAGCGAAAATATATTGAAACAAATATTAATAGAAACGAAGTGTATGTTATGAAGTTCAATGATAATGTTTCCTAATATTAGGATTTCAAAATTGTCATGAAGAATGATAATGATTTTAAATGTTATGAGAAATATTTTCAGACCTCCAATAACAGGAGTAAAAAAGTTTTGTGAAATGATGTGCACCCCTCACTTACCTGATGGTAAGTGAAGATAAGGTTGAAGATGAAAGCACATGGGCCTAGAACCTATCCTGGTTTTTCATTATTGACCACTTTGGCGATGGGGTAAACTTATCTGCCTTACAGCCCGTTCACACATTTTCCGTTTTACCGGATACGTTTCTTTTTCATCGATGGCGCATGGAGTTGTATGAGCGACTTCACATATTATGGCACAGTATTCAGTATTCGTATTTACCATACAAAAAATATATCCAGTAAAACGGATCATGTGGGAACGAGCTGTTAAACGCCAGTGATTGCGAGTTAGATTTCCATATGGAACAAGAAAAAAAAATGTTCCGGGTCTGGGCGTTTATCTTAATATGTATTTATATTTTAGGTTGTAACAACGAAACCACCTAGTTTGCTACATAACACAAGCTTTTTATTATTTATTTATGAAATATATGCGGAACACATCACAGCCAGAGCGATAGGTAATATTTGGCGGCAGATTTTATTTGAAGGGTGGTTGTTAGCCAGTCGGATGCTTCCCCTGGATAAGCTGTTCTAAGCCAACTCTATACGGACTGCATGACCTGTAAGTCAAAACACTGTAAGCTCATTTTGCCTTAACCCTGATCTCTATGCTCAAAACTGAGAAACAGTGGAGATAGTTATACGTCAACTATTTCCGCTTTTCAATCTGAACCTGACATCTCAGTTGTTCGTAACCACGGGTTCCGTAAAGAGATCAAAAACGTGCAATTAAAATTTTAAATATAAATAACTCCAGTTACAAAGTGCTTTATTGTAGATATTTTATTCTCAACACTTAAAAAAAATATTTGGATGACCTCAAAAGAAATTAATTGGGAAGTCCGTATCGATTGTCCAAACTCTATTTCCGCATACCACAGATGCCACAGTGGTTCACCCACCAGAATCTTGATTAATAAATAAATAACCATTACCAGGTTAAAAGATTTTGAGCCACTTATAACGATACATTTTGTTAAAATTTTAAACTTTATTTTACAGATTTCTTCCTGAGGGTTCTTATTTGGATGTAAGAAAGTTAGGAATACAAGAACTAGCAAAACAAATCAATAGATTGATTAGAAATAAGGAGGAATACTATGAATACTTTCGATGGAGATATCATTACAAGTATTTCGACAAAAATGCCAATCCTATCACAAATGACTTCTGTGAATTTTGTGCTGCGCTAAATAATAATAACAAAGATTCAGTTAAAATACAACCAGAATTCACCGAGTGGTGGTCAGGCCCGAATGGTTGTCCTACAGAACGGCGACCTTTAAATAAACCATAGTCGGGAAAACAGACTAACGACTAAATGAAGAGGAAACGGGAAACGTGGATAAAACTGTAATTTCCACCAGGTGCCATGGAGGACAAATGTCCTATCTTTGACAACACGTACTTAACCTCTGTACGATTGCTTACAATTTTTACATTTTGATTATTTTTTTTTTGTATTTTCACTTTATTTTAATATGTTTCTTATTTTGAAAAGGTTAGGAAAAATACTGATTGCAATAAGGCTGCCTAGTTGTATTTTTTCATTGTTATAATTTAATCACTAATTACCAAGAAGTCACAGGTTAGAGCAAGACTTGTGACGTGAAGTTAACCGAGTAGGGTCAGCATAGAAAAACCCTACTAACCCTGGATAGGCGTTTCATATAATGTGACACCAGCTTAGTGGTAGGACCACTTTAGATTGGCCACCCCTTTTATTAAATCTGCAACCACATATGACAGTGATATGATCCAGCAATGTTTTATAATGAGACAGTTTCTCCCTACAGCCGTGTGCTATCTTTTGCAACTTCATCTGAGACTGACAGACTGAGGCCAAATGAGGGTGTAATCACGGATAAAATAAAGGTTATGCCCTGTATACTATAAGCTACTAATACTAACGCAACATTTTATGTAATAAAACAACGATTCATATAGCTGTCACAAATGCCTTGGGCGAGCAAATCTCTCTGTGATTTATTTTGTTATATTAAGCGATCCTGATCGGTACCTAAAAGTGAAGAGAGTGGTGCTCTCTCTCTACCTTGTGAAGGAACTGGTGAGCCTTGCGAACGGATTGGTAAATTGTATATAGATAGTGTTAGTGATGGTGGCTTGGATGATGGTCCTCGCGCAGGTTGCGCTATTTCCTGAAATAAGAATAACTTAAAATAACTTTCATATTTTGTTTTTAAGTTTATCAAAAGTTTAGATGACAACTTATCAATATATAAAACTTTTTACTGGCTGAGTGACTAACAGACAACTTACAGCCATAACAAATGAGCTGAAAGAAGCCCATTCATTTTGGGTCCAAACGTGAAAGTGCCGACCAACGAAAAAAAATATGCCAGTGCTATTGAGGAAGTCTGTCGGAGTATTTTTTTTTGGCACCAATACTCTCAGTTCACATATTTGAATGGTTTTGTATTGTGAAAAGAATATTTGCACTTAATGCCAAAAAAAGTTAGATAAGCTTAATGGGATGATGAACGTAAATAAGGGCCGGTATTTCAATGCTACCTTATCTCAAATTGATCCAGGATTGAAGATAAGAACGACATAAGTGTATTTCAATATAGGATTAAAGGTAAGAGGCGAATAAAGGTGTCAGTCAGGATGGCGTGAGAGATGTCTGAATAGTCCCAAAATTTGCACCAAACAACTCTACCTAAACTCTACTAAACTGTACCTATGTGAAAAAAAACTGTACCTCAAGCAATTCAATAATAAATAACTAGTGACATAGACACGCCGTTCTGACGTCAGCTTGGCGCGCATAGTTGTGTATCGCTCCAACGTGTGGGAATTATGTTCTCGAACTTATATCAATAAACTGTCTATGTCCACATTTTCTCTATTCTCACTCACCTCTATCGCTACGTCTATCTCTACTTCTATCTTTACCCCTATATCTATGGCTACGTTTCTATCTAGTACCTCGTTACGTAATGTATAAACTAGCCGGCTATAATAGTAGACTCCACAAAGTCACCAACTCGTTCATGGGTCAATGTGTACGCTTTTATAATAAAATTCCAAAAATATATAAGTTTTACCCTCCGAGAGAAGGATACGAAAAAACAAGTGTTGTATGAAAAGGACTATTGTAAGATATCCAGATGCAAGAAGATAGTGTTCCCTCCCTGGCTGTAAACTGTTATTGTGTATTTTCAAAAGGTGATTACCCACGACGGAACGGAGACGGTATATGCGTTTGGGGTGAGAGGGTGTTTGTGCAAACCAATGTTACCATTTATCTCCAGAACCACTGGTCCGATTTTAATGCGGTTTTCAGTAATCGCTATGGATTTGATTGGTGCATGTTCTTAGATAGGTGTTACGGTAACAACTCACCAGGGGGCGCTGCAGTAAACATTTGTTTGTAAAAGCCAATGTTACCGTTTATCTGCAAAACCATTGGTCCGATTTAAATGCTGTTTTCAGTGATCGCTTTGGATTTGATTAGCGCATGTTCTGAGATAGGTGTTACGGTAACTACTCACCAGGGGGCGCTGCAGTAAATATTTGTTTGCAAACCATTGGTCCGATTTGAATGCCGTTTTCAATTATCGCTTTGGATTTGATTGGTATAATGTTCTTAAATAGGTAATGAGGAACGAGGTGTTGTGTAATGTAATGTATGGTAACTATATTATGCTCTTTAAAAAGTTTGAAATAAAAAACAAAATAAAAATTTTGAAAAACCCACGACGCGACCGTTAAAAAGTAATTGAAAAAGAATGAAATAATTTAAAATCCCCCGACTTGTCGCAATAACATAGGTATTCAACTCCCTATGAACTTTATAAGAAGAGCAAGAAAATCCGTCTGGGGCTGCCATTGAATGAATTCTTTTTGTAGTTTTATATTGAAATTTAAAATATTGATGGCAGCCCTCGATGGATTTTCTTGCTCTTCTTATAAAGTTCATAGGGAGTTGAATACCTATGTTATTGCGACAAGTCGGGGGATTTTAAATTATTTCATTCTTTTTCAATTACTTTTTAACGGTCGCGTCGTGGGTTTTTCAAAATTTTTATTTTGTTTTTTATTGCTGTTGAGTTTCTTGTCACTTATTCTCAACAGATCGACTTTCCGAAGTGGTGGTAGATTCAGTCCAATTTATTAATGGTTTGAATTATTTCAAGTTTATTTAAATACCTACGAAATAAATAATTTTTCAACGTTTGACTTTGACTTTAGCTCCATGTCAATGGAAACCCATCCTAAAGACCAATCTTAATAATTTACAAAAAATTAAAGTAAAAGTAAAGATAGATAGTTGCTTGAGCACAAGTGACAGATTTGTGGCAGATTTGATACAACATATGTAGTATAGGAGTTTCTTTTTTTGCTAAGTTATTGAGAATGGCCATAAAAGTGCAGAAAACAGATACGAATCTATAAGAATACGTGGCACAAGAACACATAGATATCCATCCTATATACCCAAAGTGCCTTGGATATCTGGTTAAAAAAAAAAGAAATCTGGTGCAAGCGATGCGATTTTATTGTAATTCTTGTCACATCACCTTATCGGGCTGGTATTAGCTTTTTCACCAACAGGTGAATATTTTAATTCCAAAATATGTAAAAAATACCTATGTTTCAAGTGGAGAAGTAAGTTGAAGTAGTGGACTTAGAAACAAACTGCCTTATCTTCAGATTAACATTTCTAATAGTATGTGAAGCCTTCTTTTTAATGACCGGCTCTTAGATTTTTGTGCCGAACTAAATGAAGCTTACTATTAGCTGTTTTGCGCGGTTTTGAATCCTGCAGGACTATCGGAATAAAATTCCTATGTGCTCATCCAGACTGTACGCAATCACCATGCCAAAGTTTATCGACACTGTTAAACCGTTCTGTCTTGATGGAGGCACAAACATCCATAAATCTATAAATCCATCTTTCACATTTATAATATTGGTAAGAATAATCTTATTCCTTGTGTGCACCGATGTGAAATTTGATAATCAGGTTCTTCTGTGAGTGTCTAGATGCATTATGGAAGGAATTTCTGAAATTCCCACAGGAGCGGTAGCTATTTAGCACGTTTTAGTTAATATGAGTGCATATTAACTAGCGCCTGCTAACGAAGTTACGGAAAAAAGCTCGTTTTGTATAACAGTAACAAAAAGTCACTCAAAGATAAATCATAACGGCATAATAATAATACAATATTATGCCTTATATAATTTTTATATGTGGTACGTTTATTTTTAAAATTTAAACTTGTGCTTTGTTCCTACCTACTGATGTCTATCCTTTTTTACTTTTTCATACAGTTACAAGGTTGTACTAGATTAACCAGATTATACTAGAATAACCCCACTTGCAGAAGTGCTCATGCTAAATAACGATGCCTACATTAGAGCCCTAAGGGATTCGTCACAATTTATTAATTAAGCTATTGCTTCCGCTATTCAAAATGGATAGGGGCAAGTTGCAGGAGCTATTAGTTCCCTGCCCCTAAATACGCTGACGGGGAGTGACCTAGATAGCGGCGAGTCAGTGTCGTGCCCGACTGAATACTGCGATGTGACCAAGGCAGACTCTGAGTGATTCGGGTCCTAAGACTTGATTCTTTTTAATCATTATTGAAACCCGAATTAAAGCCCGTTCCACATGATCCGTTTTACTGGATATCTTTTTTGTATGGTAAATAAGTATACTGAATACTGTGCCATACATATGTAAAAATTTTAGATAGTGAAGGAGAGTACTTACTTCGTTACTTTTGGTTAATTTTACAGTAAATAATTAATATTAATTTAATTGAAGTCGTCGTGGCGCCGTGGTTACTGTGTGTATCTTACGATATCACAGGTTAAGCAACGTTCGGCGCGGTCGGTACTTGGATGGGTGACCGCCGACCATTCGTTTCTCACGGCGACTTCCGTGCTTCGGAGGGCACGTTAAGCTGTCGGTCCCGGGTGCTGTATACTTGTATACAGTAGTCGTTAGGGTTTGTCAGAAGCCATATCGGCACCCTGAAAATTCTGACATCCACCACCCAGCACTGGGCCAGCTCGGTGGATTATGGCCTAAAACCTCCTCGTCACCCAGAGGAGAGACTCATGCCCTGCAGTGGGCCCATTACACGGAGTTGTGATGATGATGATGATGAATTTTAATTTTATTTTTTCTCTTCATGTATGATCTCAACTTGCGAAACATGACTCCTTTCAGCCACAGCTCTTCGTGCGGGCACATACAACACAACAAATTTATTCTGCACACGAACTATTAAACAGGCTCCTAGTTTTAAGTTCTTTCATAATTGATTGAAACCAATTTCTTTCATATAATGCAGAACATACCAAATACGCGAACATAATAAATATTAATTTTCTTTATTAAAAATAATCAAATACATAGATATGTTTTTCATTTTACAAGGCTTATATAAATTTAATTCTATAATATAATTATAATATAATTCTATAAATAATATATTATATTCGTATTAATTTATATATTTCCTTGTTATGATAGGAAAATCCAAGCAGCAAGAGGTTATATTTACTCCTACGGAGATTGTTCTTTTAAAGTGGCTTATTGGCATTTTTAGTAAGTATAAAAAGTGACCATATCTGCAATGCACTAAAGAAACGCAATTTTACTACTCTGCTTAAGTTTAGGTATACAACAAAACAATACACCATTTTTTCATAGACAAGGCATCTCCTTTAGTTCTTTTTATTAGCCTCAAATACCTTGTAGTATTTGATCTGCCTACGCTACACATTTACTCTCCTATATGCTACACATTAAGCGGAAAACACTATACGCACGCTATATACCTAATATTATTACTCTAAGCAAAAGTTACTTCGATGACATTTTGCGGTTACTCGAACCCAAAAATGAAATGTGCCAAATAATTCCATGTTTTGTTATGTATAAAAGCAAGTTTATGTCCTCTTAAGATTTTTTTGTGAGTTTTTAGACATGAGCCTAAACCTAGTATAATGTTTCCGATTTTTTTAGATTCATTTCTTGGTATTGTACGTTTTAAAATATTTTATTAATGTACTTTCCATTGCATTTCATGAAAGAAATCGTAAGAACAAGATTATCGTGTATTTTGAAGCTACGTTATTATGTGTTCATAAGTCTTGTTGTACTTTATATTTTGTTTTTAATAAGCCATATAGAACACTTCAATCCTTATCAACAAAGTCCTTTCTACCAAAGTAACAAATTTGCTAAAGGTGCTTCAGTAAATTATTTGAATAGAAGAAAGGATTACTATTATGTTTTACTATGGGCTGCTCAAAGATCTTATCCTTTTCAAGAGCTGACGGATAACACTAGCTGTTTCGCCGCAAAAAACTGTTCCTATCAAAATTGTTTTGTTACTAATAACAGAAAGTACTTCGGAGACTATTCTAAGTTTGATGTGATCCTGTTTGCTGGAACCGAAATATCATCCACTGACCTTCCAATAAAACGAACGCCGCAGCAAATATACGTCTATGTCAATAAAGAATCATCTCAATATTTCCCAGTTTGTCTCTCCATATATAATAACTTCTATAATTGGACTTTCACATACAAATTAGATTCAACAATAAGATGGGGCTACATTACGATAACAAACTTTAAAGGTGAAATAATTGGCCCGAAAAATGATATGCATTGGATCAAACATAGCGAAATGAAAACTGTTGATAATAATCTAAAAAAACTTTTCACAACCAAAAGTAAAGCAGTAGCATGGATGGCTTCACATTGTCAGACTTTGAGTCAACGAGAAGTTATCGCATCAACTCTAAAACAAGAACTACGATTGTATAATTTAACTCTCGATATTTATGGAGGCTGTGGACATCTACAATGTGATGATGAAGAAAAAGGAAATTTATGCCATGATACTATAGAGAAGAATTATTTTTTTTATCTTTCATTCGAAAACTCATTTAGTGAAGATTACGTAACGGAAAAGTTATTAACTGCACTACAGCATAATGCGATACCTATTGTTTTTGGAGGAGCTAATTATACACGGTGAGTTCTGAATAGATGCGTGATGTATTTTAATGAGAAAATTTGATATAATGAATGATGATGTGTTTCCGATACACGTTCTAAGCTAGAAAAGCCTTTATTATTAAAGCGCATTGAATCGTTTTCTTTATTTTACAGATTTCTTCCTGATGGTTCTTATTTAGATGTACGAAAGTTAGGAATACAAGAACTAGCAAAACAAATCAATAGATTAATTAGAAATAAGGAGGAATACTATGAATACTTTCGATGGAGATATTATTACAAGTATTTCGACAAAAATGCCAATCCTATCACAAATGACTTCTGTGAATTTTGTGCTGCGTTAAATAATAATAACAAAGATTCAGTTAAAATGCAACCAGAATTCACTGAGTGGTGGTCAGGCCCGAATGTCTGTCCAAAAGAACGATTGTCTATTTTTCCCAATCCCTACAATCCTGGTATATCTAAGCGTCAAGAAAAAGAAAAGGATTCCCGTGGATGAAAGTGACTACGACTTTAGCCATATCTATCAAGTGGCATGGAACACATGTTTAGCCTATGTGTGAAGGATTGTCTACAGACATGGTTTTTTAAAATGTGTACATTTTAATAATGTGTTTTTGCATTATTTAAATTAGTATGTGTTTTTGAAGATTAATAAAAATAAATCAATAAAATCCCCAGACAATCACACCAACTACATGGCCCCAAAGTAAGCATAGCTTGTGTTATGGGATACCATGTAGCGAACTAGGGGGGAACCTAGAATATAAATACATAAATAGATAAACACCCAGACACGGATTTTTTTTACTTGTTCCGTGCGGGAATCGAACCTGCAACCACTGGCGTCTGAGACAGAAAGGTTTACCCCATCGCCAAAGTGGTCGTCAAAATATTGCCTATAAAAGGTCTCTTAAGAGTTATTATAAGGCTGCCTAGTTGTATTTTTTAATTTATTTTATTTTATTAGATTTTTTAAAAATGATAATAAATATTGATAATGATTATTTTTGTTTTTATATTAAGTTCGTAGGACACTCAGAAAGTTATAAGAAACTTAAAAAATTAACTCATTTGAAAAAAAATAAAAAACTTTTCAATGCTCTCCACCAGTCTCTATACAATTTTCAAAACATTTGTCCAGTCCTCCGCAGACAACTCTTCCACCACCTTCTCAAACGCTGCTAGCGCGTCTTCCGGCCATTATTCCTTTGAGTTGATTTTGACAAATTTGAAATAGAAAAATCATAGCACGAAAATGTTCTCGATGCACATCCATTTTTTAATGAGACCAGAAAATTGTATTTGACTCTCAATAAAATGTGGAAGAAAATTTGAAAATCAAACAGGGGTATTTTTATTTTTAAATATTCGAAGTTTTCAAAAAACAAGTGGACAGAGTTTTATACATAAAAACTTAGTCTGTTCAGAGCTATAAAGCCTAAATGTCAGACTATAATTTTGGTAACCACCTTCAAAAGCCATGTAGGATACGCCGTTGGACACGTCTTAGTAACCTGAACAAAAGTTACTATTGCGCGTAGTGTCGATCGTTATTCCTTTCAGATCCAAAAGCACCTACAGCATAGATAGTAAGCTACACTGCCGCCGTGATAATTCGTTGCACATTTGTATTAAGGTGTTTTTTTTTAATTTTGCCTTCGCAGATTTCGATTTTTCGAACATTGGTTGTCAGCTTGGACTCAGAATCAAGACAGGCGCCATACCAATTCTTGTTCTAGAAGATGAAATGTTTTCAACGATAAATCACACATTTCTATTGAAGTGGGTACCAGATCTCATACAAAGTTATGCATCGTCCTTTGTATGTTTTGTGATATTCTTTTAAAATAAGGTTCTATTAAATTTTTATTCAGGCAACAATACACTTTTGTGTAAATAAATACCTGTTTATAAATACCTATTTACCTACGTTGTATTGGTCAAACGTTCATCGGACTTGAGTTCATCCGGTGTGATTTATAAAAGTGAAAAAAAAATGGGATATATTAGTCGTTTAAATGGTTTTCGAAAATATGTACGGGACTCAAAAAAATAACAATGACAAATAACTACTTTTTCTGGTTTTGCCCCGACCCATGGGTAAAACAGTATACTATATACGATATTCCCCCGAAATGTATTGTGTGACATTGCATCTTGAGCAATAGAAGTCATCCAATTCTTCTGTATCACAGCTGGTTCAGCTTTCATGAGCCCAACCTTGACAGCCTATACATTTCACGAGGTCGAGTTGTATAGTGGATGTTGATGAGATCGGGTTTCAACCAACTCTTTGTGCAGGGGAAGTTGTTTTGAATGACACATTGAAAGTTGATGGTGTTAGGTTAACGAGCAGCGCTGATAAAAACATGATAATAAATTAGACTTATCTATCTAGACCACAATCGTATATAACCGGTTTTTCCCTATACGGTTATGCTCCAACACGGGTGTAGAACAAAAACATAATTCACTCACGCATAGTCAATACAAACTTGCCGATGCAATCATTGCATTTAAGAACAAATACATCACCTGTAAACTATTTGATTAAGGACTTACCTGTAGCGTATGTGCAATTTGTTAACAAATAGTACTGCTTGGCAGGCACCTCTGAGCGGCTTGTTTGCACGAAATTTGGATTATTGGCGAACAGTGAGCTAGTGAGAAAGAGTTTTGATGATCATGACTAAACTTGCATCTCCCTGTCACAAATATCCACGCGCGTTAATATTTAATCTTTAAAATTCGCAAGCCCCGATTAGGACCAAGTTTTTTGCAAACAACCCTATATCAACGAGTTCGCAATAAAACAGCGCTACTAATGATATAATTTTTAAAACAAGCAAGTGGAGGTAACTGGCATCGGCATACCTGCTTATACCTGACAACCGAGTAGTTTGTGCAGCAAAAGAATAGGCAACCCAACGCCTGGACATTCTGTACGTTTGATACTTTAAGTCAGGGTATAAAATTTCTTATTATCTTTATGTTGCAACGTTAATTAAAAGTCTTTTTTTATATAACTATTAAAAAAAGTGTATCCAGGATTTTTTTAGGCAACACATTCTTGACATATTTTCTAATATACTAAATTTGTTATAAAATATGTTTCATTCTATTGTCTGCCCGGTGAAGGTCATTTAAGGCTCGGATCTTCTACTATTATATGCTGACCAAATTTTATCGGTTTACCCAGCCAAAGTTATGAGGTAACACACATTTAAAAAATACCTCCATCTTTTTATGAAGACGGTTGAAAATCTGAGAAATGCACATTAAATCAGTTGTGATAAATACATCAGTTAGTCCTTTGCGCCTGGAGTTCAACTTCCGCTCGTGGTAGCCGTCTCACTCGCTTCAGTATATCTTACTCATCTTACTAATATTATAAAAAAGAAAGTTTGGATGGATGTATGTATGGATGTTTGCTCCTAAATAACGGCAAAACGGCTCAACGGATGTGGATGGCATCGTGACAGTATAGAGACTGGAATATTACATTCAAAGTTTTATCCTGATTTTCCCGCGGGATTCGAAATTGCGCGGGTAAAACTGTGCAAACAACTAGTACAAACATAAATTACAATTAATTGTTCATGCAGGTTTCAATTAACAATTCATGCCCAGGTACACGATAAATAAAATAATTACCTAAATATTAGAACCGTATTAAACATTACTGCTAACTTATAACGAGTTAAGTGCCGTTGGTCAATCGCTGATCGGCTCGCCTTCAGTTACAACGTGCAATTATTTTCATATAGGTACTTCTGTTTGTAATTTAGTGCCAAGTTATCATACCGACTGCTTATTGCAGAAAGTCATTAAGTGACGTATTCGACATTTTGAGATAAACGGTGTTTTACCTGGAATTCGTAAGTGGTTATGTTTATTTGGTCATATTATCCTAAATATAGTTACAGTTTTCGATTAGTTTAGTATATAGGTATGTTTATAAAAGTTATGTGTTTTTTTAATTTAAAATCAATGACACTCTCAATGCCACGTGATCCGCGCGCCGCCCACAAAATGTTTAACTTAGCATGCCATCAATAATTTTGTATGCTTTTACTGGCAAGCCATGTGGCCCGCGCGCGTGCCACAATCAGCCCGCCAATTTACTTGACAAAAATGTATTGTGCTACCTGCATAAACTTATTATGTCATGCCACCCGTGTAATTTGGTCAGTTGGCCGCCGGCCGCCCACGTAGCCTGGTAACAAAGAATTTCAAGCCAATTACACCGCGACTTCCCGCGGTTTTTAGAAATGTTGGACTCTAGTGACTCAGATTACGAACCATCAACATCTTCAGACGTGTCCGACACTGAATCCACAAGCTCTTCTACTTCCACTGCTTCAAATGAGGGTTTACTTGTGAACGAGTGGCGGGCAGCCAGATCAGTAACCTCACAGTCGCAATCTGAATGGCATCTTTCTAATGGATCGCCACAAAAGCAGTTCACATTGGATATACAGCCAGGTATTCATATTCCCGATGATGCAAAAACAGAATTGGATATTTTTCGATTATTTCTCAATAAAGATATTATGGATATGGTACAAATGACTAATTCTTACGCTAACAAAATTAAAATTCTAAGAACTATTACACGTTCCGTGAGACATTCTAAATGGGTCGACTGCAATAGTGAAGAAATGTGGAAATTCTTAAGCTTAGTAATTTACATGGGACTCAAACAGTTGCCTAGAACTAGCGATTATTGAGTTATGACGTTCTGTATAAAAATGAAGTAGCTCCCAAGACTATGAGAAGAAACAGGTTCCAGTTGTTACTGAGATGCTGGCATAAAAATAAATTGATATTATTTACGATTTTCTCATTTTTCTCATTTTCTTTTGTAATTTTGTGTTTTATTTTCTTCAATTTTTTCAAATAAATATCTGATTACAGATAGTTTAACTCAGTTGTGCGCGCGGCCCTATGTGTGCGTGGGCTTGTAAATATACAACTTTCATTCGTGTGGCAGTGACGCGGCAGTCGTCGTCCGAGCAACACGTGTCCTTATCGCTTTTTCTTACGGGTACAGTCGTTTACGAAAATGTCTAGTTCTTCACGGAGAAAATGTTTAAGGAGTCAGGTAAATATTAAAAGATTTTTATTTTATTTATTTATTTTTTTAATTTAGATGTAATTAATATTTATTATTCAGAGATCGGAATTGGGTGTGTGAAAATACCTAAAGTTTGCAGCGGGACATAATATGGAGCACGTGTTATATTCTCGATATTTTGTATTTTCACACACCTAATTCCGATCTCTGATTATGATTCTATATAAGAAAAAAATTTTCCTTGTTGACGTTTACGTATTATTGTTTTAGACTCGAGAAACCATTGCTAAGGTATACGAATTTCTGAAAATAGATGCGAGAGATATATTGGAACTAGTAAGTGATCCAGTTTGCAGCGCAAGTCCAATTTTAATATCGAAATTAAGTGAACATTTAAATAGCGTACGGAAAAGAACAGCAATGGCAGTGGGGGTATCAGAGAGAACAATTACTAATATATTGGCTGAAGGAAAAGAATCTGACTCTAAATTTAAATCTCCGCATAAAGACCGTAAAAAACGTTTAAAGATGTTAGAATTAGACAACTTTAACGTTGATGTTATACGTTCCACTATTCAAAATTACCATTTAGAACATCGTGAATTACCTACGTTGCTAAAGTTGAAAAGAATATTTCAAGATAAACTTAACTATGATGAAAGTATTTCAACTCTGCGTACAGCTTTGTTAAAGTTGGGATACAAATGGCGAAAAACTGTGGATAACAGACGTGTTATTATAGAGCGGCATGACATCCAAAAACTACGATTTTCCTACCTAAAAAAATTACTCAGATACCGTCAAGAAAATAGGTGTATCGTATATACAGATGAGAGCTACATCTTAACTAACCATGTGCAAAACAAAGGATGGGGTAATAAAGATGGACCACCTTTAAAGAGAAACCTGTCGAAAGGACAAAGAATTATCATTGTGCATGCTGGTTCAGAACAAGGTTTCGTACCTAACGCACTATTGACATACAAAGCAAATAGTGTTTCTGGTGATTACCACTCTAACATGAATGCAGAAAACTATGAAAAGTGGCTGAAAGAACGCCTAGTACCGAATCTTCCACCTAACTCTGTGGTTGTGCTTGATAATGCCTCATACCATAACGTTCAAAATGACAGAGCCCCAAATTCTAATTAAAAAAAAATAGAAATGCAGAGATGGATGACAGAAAAAAATATAGCTTTTAATCAAGAAATGAAAAAAATTTAACTGTATGATTTGATTAAAAAAAATAAAGAAAAATATATTTCTTACAAGATTGACGACATACTTCAGCCATATGGCATAAAAGTTCTTCGATTGCCACCATATCATCCTGAACTAAACCCCATAGAAAATGTGTGGGGAATTTTAAAAAATTATATTGCTTCACATAATGTCGATCAAAATGTGACGGAAATAATGAAACTCATAAATGAACGTTTAAGTCAAATTGATGAAGGGATGTGGGGTAATACTTGTCGACATGTACAAAAGAAAGAAGAAGAATACTATAGACATTTTGACATGGAGTCAGAAATCATAATTAACCTTGGTGAGAGCAGCGAATCCGAAAATTCATCATTAGATTTTTCAAGTAGCGATGCAGAATAATGTTCAATAAATAAACATTAAATTACGAAATAACTGTTTTTTTTAAACCCGTATATTATAACCCGTAAATAACAGTATTTGTATTTGTACCCGACTGTACCTCTTGTCACGCACACAAAGTCACTGTATATGTACAAGGTTGACCCACACATAAGGCCGCGCGCACAACTGAGTTGAACTATCTGTAACCACTTTTCAATGGATTTTGTTAGTTTACTTTGAACCTTGTACACTAGCAAATTAAGTCCGATTTTGATTATTTCTTTTTTGAATCATGAGATTTTTTATTCAAGAATTCAATGGTACTAAAATCAAGTCCTTATCTAGCAAGCCGCGGTCTAAAAATTTATTTAAAATTGTGGGATCACAGCGGACCACACGGCCTGCAAGTAAAGTTTACTAGGTGTCCGGCCCGCAGCCCACGTGGCCTGCTATAAAAGTTTGACAAAATTGGGTTTGGCTTGCTGTAAACCTACTTAATGTGGGCGGCGCGCCGCCCCAATGGCCTGCTATTACAGAATTACTTTATATATACGTGGCATTGTGAGTGTTTAATAACTTCTGGCTACTGACAGTCTGTTTGGTATGTGAAATCATGATTTCTTAAATTGTAATGAAACAACGAATCACTAATCAAACTTAAATTGTACAACAAGGGATACCACTTTAAATATAAACAAAACCGTGCTAGTTATTTCCAAAAATATCTTATAGCTGTACCACACTCTCGCAAAAATTTCGCGCGAGAATCTTAGCGAGATTCTCGCGAGAACTTAGCGTGAACTTCTTTGGGTCCACACTCTCAAAGTTTTCACTACAGTATTCCCGCTCGATGACGATGGCAGCAAAAGTGACCGCTGCGGCAAATTTATTGTTATACGCATTCGCATATTGTACTTATGCGTATATTAAAAAGAAGCACACGTAGAATAGAAAGCCTTGAAATCAAAATGTTTTTATTTATGACAATTTATCTTTATTTGTTAGTAATTATACAAATCAAACATTTTAGAAATTAATTCCTCCTGGACCATTTTCAATACTAACAACATAAAAAAATAACGAAACCTCTTAAAATCCATTACGAGTTACTTCAAAACTCTCTCTCTCTCTCTAAGGGAGTTACCGCAGGCAAAAGCTGTCTGTCAATGTATTCAGTCATTCAACTAATCCATTCGAAAGCTTTCTTTCAAGGTCATTCGGCCATATTCAAGTCAATAAAATTTTTCGCATCGAATTTATACTGTCGTGACAGACAATTTTCAATTTTCAATTTGCGTTTTGCTTTAGTCCCGCTTTTCTTGGACACATTGTTTTTTTGCATCTTACCAACCCATTAATAACTTACTAAACTACAATCGATTCACGTAGCTAGCAGGAAGCTACTTTATTCTTTTAATTGGTTTTAATTAAGATAAAGTATGCGATCGACAATACAGGGTTAATTTTAATTAGCGGATCACCTCTTGCGTTCAGCCTCTCCACATCAATCCCAACAACATTTGTTCTACGACTTTAATTTTGCTCCTTACTCTACATTAAGAAGCTCCATTATTATGAAGCAATATTTTACAGCTTAAGGGTCGTGGTATACCTACCCACTCAGAATAAATAGAGTTACGCCTCTAAACAGAGGCGTAGCTATAAATATATATAAGTAGCTATAAATATTTTTTGTATAGGTAAACTAAAATTTTAAAAACTATTAAATTTAAAAAGTTGAAGAATAAATGTTCTTGGGCTTGATGTGGAGGGGCAGCCTGCAAGAGGTGATGCGCTAATTAAAAGGAACCCTGTAACAACAATAAATGATTTAAGGGAAATCTTCGCTAAAATTCATTAAGATTGCTTATCTTTTATGGGAAATGATTCATTACAAAAACTATTTAACTGCAAACAATTAATTTTATCGAACCTAATTAGCTAATATGCGTATGCTACACGTCTTTGGATAAAGTTAAGTACGTGGTAAAATGAGTTCTGTATAATATGAATGTTGTTCTTAAAATAATTATCTGATTAGTGAAAACTTCCAAAGTTGCAATTATTGATTTAATGGCGAGGCCGTAACTCCTAATATTGACTAGATAGCAATTTGGGAGTTTTTGCATTTTGCAGAGAATCTCAATAGAAGTCCATACATCTGCAAACCAGAGGGACGTATAGAATAAAAATGTTTTTTTTTATTACGTCCATTGTTTTTAAATTTATCGATACACTACCTCTGTTTTTTTCATAACGATCGGTAAATTCATTTTAGAAATGAAATGAAATTTATATGAAATTTATATGAAATTAAATAAAAAAAAATTATTCATCATAAGACCATCGAATGGCCGCTTAATGACGTAACAATTTTGTCCTTCGGCTTTAACAAGGTGTTGATAGTTATTGAATAAGATATTACAGAAGACCAAGAGACAAAAAAAGCCGGCGGAAAAAAACTCTTTGCACTCTTTTTCAGTCAGAACTATACGAATTAATACAAATAGGTACATACAGTACAAATTGATCATGACATGAAAAGAAACAAACACAAGACAGCTAATTGTTAGAACCAATGTCATGCCACAACCAAATTACTTACATAGTAGGTGCATTGAGCTATGGATGCACAACACGAACATGACAAACTGGGACCAGAGTATTTAAACAAGAATGGAATAAAATAGTCATTGTATCATCAGCAAAACGACCTGGCACCGCTAGCAGCACCCGTTCACGAGTATAATACAAGCGCCAGCCATCACCTTCCTCAACCATATTATAGGGGAGAGGGTGATCCGATACCCGACGCTACCACTAGCCCTACAGCCTGAGGGAGCATGACGTTCTTGCTGTTGTCTTGACAAGAAAGTAAGTGAGTGGAACAGTCACCAGTATGTCACATGTCATACTGCACAGCCAAGCCGTAAACAAAATTATAAAATAAGTATTAGAAACTTTTAGAAATATCCTGTTGTGCTTAATCCCATGCCTTTTTATCATCTAAGTAATCGTTACTTTTATAATAAACTTTTCAAATAGAGTGTTTTTAATGATTGATTTAAATTTATTGAATGGCAGGGATTGACTTCGGAATTTTGTTATATAAACGTATTGACATTCCAATAAATGATTTGCTGCTTTTAGCCAGCCTAAATTTGGGAAACGCTAACTTGTGGTCATTCCTAGTCTTTAAAGAGTAATTTTTATTATGACTATCTTTCCTAGTTTTAAATGTATTACCATTATTTAAGACGTATAACCGAAAAGAGATTTTATATTACGAGTACAAAGACGTACCGCGGTCGTAGCCACGAATGACGAATAGTATATTGGATCACAAAGGCGTACGTGCGTACGATTTTAAATGACAAATATATCGTATCATCTAGACGTTTGTAATTTTCGGATTTGTAGACTTTCGAATTTGTTTTTATTACTTACTAAAAAAAATTTCGTAGGTACCAAAAAGAGGTTTGCGCATACAACCTTTTTTTTGCACGCCATTCTCCGTGTATGAAGCGTTATTTTCAAATTTTGACATTTGCACTGATGATTCACAGCAATCTAAGTGTCAACATAATATCGACGGTAAAAAGCGAATCTGCTGCAACCCACAAAATGCAAAGAACTTAAAAGAGCCTAAAAATTTTTGAATTTTCTAATAAAATCACATAATATTTTATTTTTATATATTTACCCATACTGAATTACGCAGATGTAACTTATCTCGCTTTGACCGAGGAGCAATTAGATAAGCTTGAGCGCCTCCAAAATATATGTATAAGGTTTATATTTTCTTTACGTAAGTATGACCACGTATCAGATTTCCGCAATAAGCTCCCAATTCGCCTTCGCAGGAACACACACGTTCTTTCTCTGCTTTATGGGATACTGTTCAATCTTTATACACCGCTGTATTAAATAACCAACGAATGCAGAGCATTAAAAAACCGATTTCGATAAAATTTATATGGGACCAACTATGAAGTATCCTCTATTGTATGAAACAAGATCTTCAAAAGTTTAATCTTAGATCTTTAAGATTTTCAAAATCGATTCATAATTTTCCGAAATAACGTGTAAAAAGACACAAAAAAACAGACGAATTGAGAACCTCCTCCTTTTTTGGAAGTCGTTTTAATTTTGTCATGAAGGTCATGAGAGAAATCTACGTTCATCAAATTATATGCTCTTAACGACTCCTCTGCATTTCTCTCCTCTGCAAATCGTACTCAGTAAATACAGCAACCTTATGGAATAACTAAACAGCAAAATCCATCACTTTAAAAAAAATTAAGGCTTTTTATTTATCCCCATAATATTAAATTAGGCCTGATTGTATCTTTTACACAAAAATAATCATTTGTATATATAATTATTCATTTTGCTTCTTATATTTTTATTTATTTATACTTTAATTTCGTTATTTAGTATTGAATAAATTTTTTATATTTGTAACAATCCTGTATACAAGGTGTTCTTTTTGATATCCCATAACTTTGAGGTTTTGATCCTTATTAAAACAAAATGTGGTTCAAAAGCGCATACTTTCCAAGATATCGTCAATCTTAATACTTATAATGAGTTTATAAATTATCACCGTTCTAAAATCTCTTTAACATTAATTCAAGAGACGCGTATCACTGAAGCCATACAATAAACAACAAAAACATTTTAAGCGTTGTGGGACGTTGCATACAATGTACAGAAGGCAGCAGATCAAATGTTACATTAACTGTCTTTCTCCAACCAATTTTAACTGAATGTCGAGGGCATAGCGTTCAGATTCAAGTAAAATTTTTCGAGAGATTTGTAACGCTTGATGTGCTGCCTTCTTTACAGTGCAAAACGTTGCGAACTGTACCCGTGCCTAGCGATAAAAAAGGGATAGAAAATGCCACGTTGTCATACTTCGCATAAAAAGGTTTTACATAAGATGTTTTGACTTTATTGAATTATTTTGTATGAAAAATAAAAACAATAAAAAAACTAAAATTGAAAAATTGAAAAATTATTCACATGTTATTTGATTTTGTTACATGGTCCCATCAATACCCTAGAGTGATGGGAAATCAAAAGGAACACCTTGTATACATATTTGTTTTATATTTTGTCTTATGTAACTATTCGTCGTGGCGCCGTGGTTACTGTGTGTATCATACGATATCACAGGTTGGATGGGTGACCGCCGACCATTCATATCTCACGACGACTTCCGTGCTTCGGAGGGCACGTTAAGCAGTCGGTCCGGGGTGCTGTACACTTGTATACAGTAAGTCGTGAGGGTTTGTCAGAAGCCATCTAGGCGCCCTGAAAATTCTGACATCCACCACCCAGCACTGGGCCAGCTCGGTGGATTATGGCCTAAAACCTCCTCGTCACCC
Source organism: Stenoptilia bipunctidactyla (assembly GCA_944452665.1). Taxonomy (NCBI): domain Eukaryota; kingdom Metazoa; phylum Arthropoda; class Insecta; order Lepidoptera; family Pterophoridae; genus Stenoptilia; species Stenoptilia bipunctidactyla. The sequence continues at coordinate 17,166,234 of OX101730.1, forward strand.
AGAGGAGAGACTCATGCCCTGCAGTGGGCCCATTACACGGAGTTGTGATGATGATGATGATGTGATGATGAACTATTGTGTATAGGTATTCTATCCATCAACTCAAATGCTCTGCCCTATTATTATTATAAGTTTGTGATATTTTTCCTTAGCACCGGGTTGCCTGGTAAAAATCACTTTAAGTGGTAAGGCTGCCCAAATTGTCATCGTTAATATTGTTAAAATGTGTATTTTTAAATTCTGCGGAAATTAGGATTTTTTTTATAAAAGTTTATAACGAAAATATATACATATTTTAAAGTAAAATAACAAGTGTGAGATCATAATTTAACTTAAATTCCGAAATTATTAATTTAATTGAGAAAAAGTTGATGAACACATTCAGTGCAAATTACAGCTTAAAAAATCTATGAAAATTTGTACATAGTTTACCACGGGTTTGGAAGATATCATCAAGCTTCTGGACTAGGATAGGCACGCCGTCAATCAATGGTATCGATTGATTGACGAATACCTACATCACTCACCTTCCATACGCGGATGACATCGTAATCATAGCTGAGACCAGGGGGAGTTTACTAATTTATTAGCCAATGCTGTCGATGGCAGCCGGAGCCAAAGTGGGACAAATCTATACGTATGAATGAGAAAGCTTTAAAGTACTTTGCTTTGACGTAAGTCTATATGTAAATCTTCTCAAAAGTGACAATCAAAGACAAACAATCATCCATCGCCAACGACTGACTGACGCCATTTGTAAAAACGGTTCATTGCGTTAACTGCGTAATTTCAGCAACCCATTTTTAATTTGAAAACCTGTAAAATTTTGATTTGAAAATCTGTAAGCTGTGTGTTTTTACGGAAGTGCTATTTGTTCAGTGCGAAATTGACACTTTATATTGTAATAGTGACACTAAATACTTCGTAATTGTTTGTTTGTTTATTTGCGAAATTGACGCTTTTGTGCAGTAGTTTTAAGATAATGGTTGGAAAATAAATTTATAAATAACTATGAATTTTTATTAAATATACACAATTTTAATGTCAAAAAAAAATCATACATTAAGTTCCTATCTTAGAGTAATAGACTGCATAGATTACTACTGTATAAAGTGGATCTATTAATACACTGAAAAGTTGCGGCTGACATTAACTGAAGCGCTAGTGAGCTGTATGTATGCATTTACGAAGTATGAAGTAATCGTTCTTCTCTCGTAAGAGAGTATATTGTTCCATGGCTGAGACCCTGCAGAACGTGAGTAAAATCCTCGATAACATCAGTGAAGTCTCGCAGTGAGTGGGTCTTAAAATGAACATGGATAACACGAAGATCATGTTGAACATCCATGTTGCACCTGCTCCTGTGGTAGTTGGCAGGAAAGTTCAACTTTGAGGTCAATCGTCGAATTCAACTCGGCTCATTTTGATTCGATGACTATACATTGGTATAGAGAAAAACGATATTTATTTATTATTATGCAGCTTGTTATTCATCAATTGTGTAGTAGCATTTATGTATCAATAAGTAATGAATTTTACATTTACAGTCTTTAAAATGTAACTTTTATATTTTAAAGGCACCTTGTTATTCAGGGCAACTAAGTCGACCTTGATCCATGTCCCCACGTAGTACCCGTCTTTTTAAATTTATTTCACTACAAAAACCCCCCCACCCCAAACCTAACCGTTTTCGAGATAATCAAATTTACTATTTTTTATTAAAAAAATCCGTTTTTTGACATGAAGTATATATATTATGAAATTGGTGCGCTTTATTAATTATTACGCATACTTGCAACTGCAAGTCTTATTTATTATTGGGTTTATGAAAGCTACACACCAAAAGGCGGAAGAAATCGACAATTGGACCAGTCGGTCGGGGATCATTATTATTATTATTAGATCCCCGAGAGACTGACCAGCCCATCCACGAGAAACCTATTCACTCAACGCTTTAAAATACAAGGACTATATTGGTCAGGGAGAATAGACGCAGGCAGTTCATTCCAAACCTTTGCAACCCGTATCAAAAAGGAAAAGTCAAACCACTTAGTTCGACTTTTCAGAATATCCACCACAAACGAATGGACGTTCTGTCTGCGTCTAGTAGTCCGGTGATAAAGGGGTTTGCATTTGATCAAACAGAGCATTCTCGCACTCACCAAAATGTATTCTGTAGTACTCGGTTACACAAGCCACCTTACGACGATGCTCTGGGGTCTGCAGTTTTTTGGTTGTAAGGTCGACGTTGTTTATTAGTTTATGGGTTCTTCGGTCAACAGAGCCCAGCGCTTCTAGTTGATATTTGGCTGAACCATCCCAAAGATGACTGCAGTACTCCATGCATGATCGCACTTGAGCTGTGTATAAGTTAAGAAGCTGTGCAGAGTCGAAGTACCACCGTACCTTCGAGATGATTCTCAACTTTTTCGAAGCTACTTGAGCCGTAGACACAATTTGTTGACCGAAGTTTTCTCTTTCTACCTCTCACAGTTAGTAGGTCTAGCCACGCTTTCTTCTTTTCTAGTACACTATTATTCACTTCATCATCCCACCATTCGTTCCTATCCTTTCTCACATTCTTCTTTACACTAACCCTACATATTTTTGTGGCCATTTTTACCATACTTTTCTTAAATCTACTCCAATATTTCCTTTATGGCGCAGTCTTCGTCAGTCACTAGCGCTTCCAAACTTTCTTTCAGTTCCAGTTTATACCTCTCACAGACAGTCTCGTTTTGCAAATTTTCGAGTATCACTCTTTTTCTTTCAGATATATGTGGACGATATCTACCATGGGAAAATGGTCGCTTCCAACATTTACTCCACGGTACACTCTCGTATCCTTCACTTTCATTCTCAACCGATCATCCACTATTACAAAGTCAAAGTCTATTATGAATCATTTTGTTCTACACATGGTGTTGGTTACCACAAGCTTTCCCTCCAAGCACACCTCTAACAGATCAGTTCCATTATTTCCATTACCTTTGACGACCACTTTGGCGAAGGGGTAAACCTATCTGCCTCAAACGCCAGTGGTTGCGGGTTCGATTCCCGCCCGGAATAAGAAAAAAAAATGTTCCGGGTATGGGTGTTTATCTATATATGTATTTATATTCTAGGTTCCCCCCTAGTTCGCTACATGGTATCTCATATCACAAGCTTCGCTTACTTTGAGGCCATGTAGTTGGTGTGATAGTCTGGGGATTTTATTATTATTAATTTTTTTTATATCCATTACGCTCTACACCCACCCAGCCATTAAAATCGCCTAACATAATAATCCTTTCACCATGACACCTCCAAGCAATTCTCTGACATTATCCCAAAACACTGCGCTGACTGACGGTGGCTTAGACATATTATCAGGTGCATAAAGGATGCATCAGCAGGCCTATTATGGATCTCAAAACCATGCGATGATATGAAATAGTTTTGACGTTAAGGCCGCTCAACATTCTCGCGAGAATCTCCCGAGAAAGCCATACTCGTATTCTACTCAATTTCTCTCATTTTTATCTACTTTTTGTGGGTTTTGGGGTTTGCGGGGAGTTTGGAGTTTTGTGTAGGAGTCACGATCGCATGTTTCTCAGTAACAAGCGAGCCGCCATTTTAAACGGTTACATCGCAGAGTATATCTCAGCGATGCGCGTCTGCGAATTATCATATCAGTCGAATAAACTACTAATACTGACTTGAATATTCGACTTGAACTATAGTAACATACAAACGTCCTGAGTCGAATGATACTTCTAATATTCGTAATTACTAACGATGGTTAACCTCAATATGGCCGACTGACCTTGAAAGAAAGCATTAGAATGGTTAGTTGAATGACTGAATGCATTGACAGGCAGCTTGTGTCCGCTGTTTCACACGCATAACTCCCTTTAGAGAGAGAGAGATAGTTTTGAAGTAACTCGTAATAGATTTTAAGAGTTTTGTTAACTTTTTTATATTGTTAGTATTGAAAATGGTCCAGGAAGATAAAAATTTATATCTTATATGTTTTATTTACTAACAAATAAAGATAAATTGTGATATAAACATATTGATCTCAAGGCTTTATATTCTATGTATGAAGATAATTATATTAACGACTCGCGAGATTCTCGCGAGAATGTGGAGCGGCCTTAAAACTTATCATACGATCATTATTTGGTATACCATGTAAATTTAAAACAATCACCCCTATATATAATAATTAAGTATTTATATATGAAAGCAAACGAAATGGAAGAACACAAATGAAATCAAGAAACCAACATATCATAGAGGTGGGTGCGAACTCACCTTTTTCAATTGACGTTTTTAAGTCATAGACGATGATTGAAACTTGATTGATGATTGAATTTTAAAAGTAATGCAACGCCTCTTGCATGCAAATGTAAAGGGACTTCGTTTATTCTTTATGTCACAATTGTTGATCATTGTATCATAGAAATCTTGTTTATTATGTCATGTCATGAAAGAACCGTAATAGGCCTGCAGGTGCTCAAGCCTACTTTGAGTGCCAGCCACAGGAGCCTGCAACTCACACACTCATTCATTTTCTCTGACAAAAAACGCCCTTGGCTTCTCTCAAACTCCTTTAAACTACTACACTTAAAACCATAATACAGTACTAATTCGCTTCGTCTACCTTTCTATATGTGGTCTATGGAAATACTGTTAATATTGTGGTATATTCCAAGTATTCATTTCTATTTCTTATTTTATTACAAGGAAGCACTTTCGCAAACCCTTTGTTTGTTTCTGAAGCTATAGGTACATATAATAAACAAAAACATTTTAAACGTTAAAGCAATGTAACAACGCAAAACGTTGCGAACTGTACCTGTTCATAGTGATAAAAAAGGGATAGAAAATGCCACGTTGTCATACTTCGCATACTTTACATAATTATTTTTGACTTAATTGAATTATTTTGTATGAAAAAAAAATATGAATATTAAAATAGTATATTATGTAACAAGTGAGCGAAGTTTCTAATTACAGTCGAGCCGAGACTGTAATTAGCAACGCTCACGAGTTACATACGACGTTTTTCAACACACTTGTGAGTAAAAGACAGACATACGTGATCATAAAATAACAAACACACTTGATAACAAAGCTGTGAATTGTGATTGATAAATGGCGCCGAACCGTTTCCGTCAAATGTGTCAATGTCTGTATAGCATATACAGCCTATTTTAAGTGAAAATGTTTAATTTGGAGTGGTAAATGCAAATATTTTAATATTTTATGACAAATGATTGTAAATTGTGAATAATTTGTTTAATATACAAATTTATTTTACTAATATAAGGCGCAAACATTTAAAAATGTATATGGATTTGAAGTAGTATAAAACCTCTTTGTTGTTTCTGAAAATATTTAGTGAATAACCCGGACCAATAAAATATGCTCTGTTTTCTCGCATGTTATTTGCACAAAGTTACAATTCAACTTTGTAGGATTCATTATATTATGCACTAGGGTATAATATATTAATGCACGCGTGACTTATAGCCCAGTTTATAGTTCTAAACTCAATAGAATAACGCTCACTTTACGAGCAAGTGTGTTGAAAAATATTATTCACCTGTGATTTGATTCTATTACATGGTCCCATGAATACCCTAGGGAAATCAATCGGAACACCTCATATATTTCGACTAGCCACCGCGCGCGGTTTTGTCCCGCGTAACTTTTGATCCTGTGGGAATTTCGGGATAAAACATAGCCTAAAACCTTTCTCAATAGTTGGGCTATTAAATGCAAAAATAATTTTTCAAATCCCACTTGTAGGGTCTGAGATTAGCGCGTTCAAACAAACAAACAAACAAAAAAAACAAACTCTTCAGCTTTATATATCAGTATAGATAGAGGAATTATAGATTAAATTATTTAATGTGTTCTTTAAGACGCAGGGCAAAGTCAATTGCCAAGCACAGTCATACTCATTGTTTTCAATTAATTAATTTAGCAAGAGTTTTTTATGTATACGCCTAAAAAGTTATTTTATAATTTTTCAGAGTCGCGCCATGATTTTTATTATGTTAGCTACATTGAATTTTATTAAAAGAATCGCAAGAACCAAATTAAAGTGTATTTGGAAGATACGTTATTATGTGTTCATAAGTCTTGTTGCACTTTACATTTTCTTACAACACTTTAATCCTAACCAACAAAATACTTCCTCCCAAGGTAATACGTTAGCAGAAGATGTAATAGTAAGTTATATAAATAGAAGAAAGGACTTGTATTATATTTTGCTGTGGATTGATAAAAAATTGATTCCTTTTCAATATCTCACGGATAACACAAGCGCTTTCATCACAAGGAACTGTTCTTTCCAAAATTGTTTTGTTACCGATGACCGAAAATATTTTAAAGATTTTACTAAATTTGATGTAATACTTTTCGCTGGACCCCGATTATCATCCACTGATCTTCCGATAGAACGAACGCAACAGCAAATATACGTCTACGCGAATAAAGAATCATCTCATAATTACCCAATGTGTGCCTCCATATATAATAACTTCTTTAATTGGACTTGTACATACAGATTAGATTCAACAATAAGATGGAGCTACATTACAATAACTAACCTGAAAGGTGAAATAATTGGCCCGAAGAAAGATATGCATTGGATCAAACATAGTGAAATGAAAATTGTTGATAATAATCTCAAAAAACTTTTCACAACTAAGAACACGGCAGTCGCATGGATAGTTTCAAATTGTCATGCATATAGTAGACGAGAAATTATTGCAATTAATCTTAGAAAAGAGCTAAAATTGTACAATCTAACTCTAGATACTTATGGACACTGTGGACATCTTCAATGTGATAATCAAACAAACGGAAATTCATGCCATGATACTATAGAAAAGAATTATTTTTTTTATCTTTCATTCGAAAACTCATTTAGTGAAGATTACGTGACGGAAAAGTTATTAACTGCACTACAGCATAATGCGATACCTATTGTTTTCGGAGGTGCTAATTATACACGGTGAGTTCTGTGTCTGCTACCTGATACATTGGATTAAAAAGAGAAACCAAGACTAACGCAGAAAAAGCCTTTACGACTAAACCGGTTAATATTAGTGATGGTCACTTTGGCGATGGGGAAAACCTATCTGCCTCAGACTCCAGTGGATGGAAAAAAATACGTTCCGTGTCTGGGTATTTATCTACATATGTACTTATATTCTAGGTTTCTTCCTAGTTCACTACATGGTATCATATATCACAAGCTTTTCTAAGTTTCGGACCATGTAGTTGGTGTGTTTGTTCGAGGAATTAAAAAAAATATTTTTATTTATTATTAGTTAATTTTTTATTTTTTTTTACAGATTTCTTCCTGATGTTTCTTATTTAGATGCACGGAAGATAGGAATACAAGAACTAGCAAAACAAATTAATAGATTGATAAGAAATAAGGAGGAGTACTATGAATATTTTCGATGGAGATATCATTACAAGTTTTTTGACAAAAATGACAATCCTAAAACAAATGACTTCTGTGAATTTTGTGCTGCGCTAAATAAAAATAACAAAGATACAACTCAAATACAACCAGAATTCACCAAGTGGTGGTCAGGCCCAAATAGTTGTGTAACAGAGGAGAGTTAGTCTATTTTTTCCGACCCCTACAGTCCTGGTATATAAGCGTCTATTTATGGTATGGTATTTAAGCGTCGAGAAAAAGAAGAGGTTTATCTTCGTCGATGCAAGCCTCTACGACTTGAGTGATTTCTGGCAAGTGGCATGGAAGACAAACGTCCCATCATTAATTACAAATGTTTAACCTTTGTGTGGAGGATTTTCTGAAGGGTTATTTAAATTGATAACATTTTGATAATGTGTTTTTGTATTTTATTATTAAAACCTTTTTTACTTTGAATGTATGTACGTATTTACGTAGTGCAATTCAATTTTGAAGCAGATATCTTTAGCAGATTTTAGCTGATATTTTGTATACACGTTCAATTTGGAAGACATTGCATGGCGTCATTTTTAATTCAATCCAATTCAAAACTGAGTTGCAAGATTTCACCCGAACATACTGACATACTGTTACAGTTTGAATGTGGCTGTATCTGTGTTTATATCCGCTTTGGTATAAGCACTGGCAGGCAACACTTAACACATGCTAAGCAAAAGCTTTTAGAGTCTGGGAATGTATTTAAAACTCACAACAAATGTTTGTTGTTGTTAATGTGCCTTTTCTATTTTAGAAACAAACCAGATAAGTGTTCTTCTAATAATATACAAGGTGTTCGGTCCATCGCCGGCCAAATCAATATGGCCTGTAGCCGCTCGCCTGCCCCGTAGACTACCTACTAGTCTACATAATGTTGGTACCCCAAATTGCCCATGTAGACTACCAGTCTACAAGCGGCTCTCTGCTCCCGAGTCGTATATTTTAGTAATATTTGCTGTCCCCGTTTACTTAAGGCCTATTTGTATATATCTGTCTTGCTTCTCTGAAAAACAATCTACCAAATAGAACCGTAACATTAATCCATGCCATGTAAAAATAAAAAAAATAAATGAACTTAAAGTTGTCTATAGTGAGAAATCGTGAGTTCGCGGCTACGGTAGTGCTTATAACTTTAAATTTATATATGTTAATGGTTTTGGTTTTACTCCTATCCTAATCTATATAATTTAAATATTGTAATTTAAAATTAAAAACCGTATGTCATCGATTTAACTTTTGAGATATGAGCGTTCAAACACAAGTCTCAAAAACGCGCTATCTTTGTGTTTAACGTATCGTAATTCTACTCTGTAGGTGCAAGTAAACAAAAGACTTAAGTATAAAGCTTTATTATTACCTAACATAAAAAACATAATACTTCTAAGTATTACAATAACAAATTGAGGCACAATTAATGGTTAAAAAAACCCGAGCCACATGACGTCACGCGGCGGCCACAATAAAAAACGTCGGGACAATTTAGGGTATTTTTAAAGGGCCGTCAGGGCAAGCGAGCGGGTAGAGTAGGTTATCTGCTACGCCGAGCCAAGCCACTCCGGCCACACTCCTCTTTGAAATTATGTTAGTCGAGTCTTAGTTGCCTCTGCTTCCTATCGCTTGTGACTTTAGTTATAATAAGGCTGTTTCGAAAACATGATCAAAACTTTGAACAGAAACTGATACAAAACAAGTTGTTTAGATTAGAAGGCGAAAATTTGTGAAATTTTTGAAAATTTAGAAAAACAACAATTTTACAAAAATTTATTAGTAATAAGACATAGGCTAGTAGTTTTAACAGAAAGTATTTTCAGAATACCAAACTTTGCACCTGTACAAAAGATATTCTTTTTGATATACCATAACTGTGAGGTTTTGTTCCATACTAAAAAAAATACCTTTTGTCAAAGAATATGTGGTTCAAAAGTGCATACATTCCAAGATATCATCAATCTTAAAATAATGAGTTCATAAATTATCACCTTTGTAAAATCTCTTTCACATTCATTCAATAGACACGTGTCATTGAAGCTATACAATAAACAACAGAAACATTTTAAACGTTAAGGAACGTTGCATTCAATGTACAACGTAAAACGTTGCGAACTGTACCTGTTCATAGTGATAAAAATTGATAAAAAATGCCACGTTGTCATACTCTGCATAAAGGTGTTTTACATCAGATGTTTTGACTTAATTGATTATTTTTTATGAAAATAAAAACAAAAAAAAAATTAAAACTTATTATGTTGTTTTTAAGCTATTGCATAGCTTGGCCTTGAGCGTGGTGACCGGATCCAGAAATTCCGTAACGAAAAAAACCTAACACCCCCCACTCCGACCGGCACAGCGGTGATACTTTGATTTCATAACTTTACATGCGGGCTTTAATAAACAATCAGCGCCATCTAATAGGAACTTGTGGAACTTCATATTAGATCAAACATTACTGCATTAATAAAATAAACAAATAATTATAATTGCATAAGTTGATAAAAAATGCTATGCAATAGCTTTACCGCGGCAGTCTCCGAGTGCCACACGTCTTTTTATTATTATTATTATTTGATTATATTACATGGTCCCATTAATACCGTAGACTAATGGGAAACCCAGCGGAACATCTTGTATATTTCGATAGAAGAATTATAGATTTATTTATTTAAAGCCTGCTTTAAAACCCAGTGCACTGTCAATTGCCAAGCACAGACATACCTTTTGTTTTAAATAATTAATTTAGCAAGGTTTATTTATGTTTACGGCTAAAAAGGTTTTTTTTTTATGATTTTTTCAGGGTCGCGGCATGATTTTTATTACGCTAGCTACATTGAATTTTATTAAAGAAATCGCAAGAACTAGAGTATCGTATATTTTGAAGATACGTTATTATGTGTTCATAAGTCTTATTGCACTTTACATTTTCTTACAATACTTTAATATAAAAAACTTTAATCTTTATCAACAAAATACTTCGTCCCAAGGTAATAGGTTTGCAGAAGATGTAATAGTAAGTGATATCAATAGAAGAAAGGACTTATATTATATTTTACTGTGGACTGATAGAACATGTTTTCCTTTTCAATATTTCACGGATAACACGAGCGCTTTCATCGCAAGGAACTGTTCTTTCCAAAATTGTTTTGTTACCGATAACCGGAACTATTTCAAAGATTTTTCTAAATTTGATGTAATTCTTTTTTCTGGACGCCGATTATCATCCACTGACCTTCCAATAAAACGAACGCAACACCAAATATTCGTCTATGTGAATCAAGAATCACCTCATTATTACCGAATATGTGAATCCATATATAATAACTTCTTTAATTGGACTTGTACATACAAATTAGATTCAACAATAATATGGAGCTACATTACGATAACTAACCTGAAAGGTGAAATAATTGGCCCTAGGAAAGATATGCATTGGATCAAACATAGCGAAATGAAAATTGTTGATAATAATCTCAAAAAACATTTTACAACTAAGAACAGGGCAGTCGCATGGTTAGTATCGAACTGTAATTCATACAGTAGACGAGAAATTATTGCAAATAATCTGAGACGACAGCTAAAATTGTACAATCTTACTCTAGATACTTATGGGTACTGCGGACCTTTTAAATGTAATAATAAAAAAAAAACTATTTCATGCCATGCTACTATAGAAAAGAATTATTTTTTTTATCTTTCATTCGAAAACTCATTAAGTGAAGATTACGTAACGGAAAAATTATTAACTGCACTACAGCATAATGCGATACCTATTGTTTTCGGAGGGGCCAATTATACACGGTGAGTTCTGTGTGTGCTACCTGGTGTATTGGATTTAAAAGAGAAACCAAGACTTGCGGTGGAAATGCTTTTACTAGTTTATAAAACGTAGTGGAAACTTCTAACTTTTTCTATCTAAATTTATTAATATTTTTTTTTTTTTGTGTTTCACGTTTTCCTGGCTTTTTATTATTTGATTATATTTAATTTTTAATACATATTATATACCTACCTGTATGATATTTTATGCTGATGAATAAGCAGTTTAGGTTAGACTCGCAGGCAGCGTCTGAAAATCAGCGCTTTGCTATATATGTAGTAAAGCATTAAGCTGAGGCGTCGCCTTTTGTTGATTAGTTATAATAATTTTATTTCTTTTTATTCTAAGATTTTTTTTGTGAAATTTAGTTTATAAGCTAATTGTAAAATTGTGTAACTGAACAACAATAAAGATTATTCTATTCTATTCTATTCTATTCTAATTAACCGTTAATATTAGCGATGACCACTTTGGCGATGGGATACATAGGTATCTGCGTCAGAAGCCAGTAAATGTTAGCGGGTTCGATTTCCGAACCGAACAAGAAAAAAATATGTTCCGTGTCTGGGTGTTTATCTATACTGGGTTAATTTTTATTAGCGCATCAACCCTTGTTCTACGAATTTTTACAAATCTTGATAAATAACCCAAAAATCTTAAAAAAGAAAATAGTTTTCTCTCTACTCTACATTTTGTAAGAGGTGACTATTATTATTTTGAACTGATATTTTATTACGCAAGGTGTGTGGCATACCTACGCTCTAAGTAAATAAAGCTACGTCATTAAACCGAGACTAAAATTTTTTTTTGTATGGGAAAACAATTTTTTTAATAAGTATTAATTTTAAAAGTTGTAGAACAAATGTTGTTGGGATTGATGTGAAGAGGCTGCCTGCAAGAGGTAATGCGTTTATTCAAATTAACCCTGTATATGTAATTATATTTCGTTGTTTCATCCTTCAGATATAATAAACAAAGGTAGTGCTCTTTTATATCTACCCACATGTGCCATCACACGAGTGTTCGCTCAATTCATAGGTACATTGACATCAGCCTGTCCGGCTGTAAAATATGTTTAGATATAAGTATACAAAAACATTGAAGGGCATCAATACTAAGCATTAAAGAAATTGAAAAGTTAAAATATAAAGTAAATTATCTTTTAATATTTTTGCGGAGTTATTGTGGTGGAAACAAAATATTTCTACTGCAAGAAGACCGATTACTATTTATTAGAAATATTTACAGACGCATCGAAAACTGGTTGTGGCGTTTTTTGTAATAAAAATAGGGCTAGGAAAAATGAAAGTGAAATTACAACATACAAATTTTTTAGAACTTCTTGTAAAAAAAGGCCTTAAATGTTTTTTATTTGTGAGTGGTATTATTACGAGTGGACAATACGACCGCAAGAAAGAAGAATAAACTACCATTGTTTATTATATCTTCGGATGAAACAACTGATATAATCACAATCGAACTTCACTTAAGGTAAGTTCGTTTGATTATTTATTATATTCTAGGTTCCGCCCTAGTTCGCTACATGGTATACAATATTACAAGCTTTACTTAGTTTGGGTCTATGTAGTTGGTGTGTTTGTTCGAGGATTTTATTTTTTGGATTTTATTTTTTGAAATATATGCTCTCCGAGGAGGTTAATTAATGTATGGGCCAAGTATTAATTAATTTGGTAAAGAAAGAAACTTGCGGACTATTCTGCATGTGTTAAGAATAATGGCTTTTTGTAAAAGGTGAACTTTAGACATGTAGATATTTAGGATGTTGAGATTGGTGTGCACTGTATTTGGTAATGACGGTGTACCGTCGTGAACGTGTGACGGTGTCTTGTACCAGTAATTATGTATGTGATCACTTCCTAGTGCTTTCCAATTATCTGTTTTTTAACTACGTCTGAGAAGACTTCTACAGAAATGTATTCGAAACTCACTTCAGTTACTGATTTAAATTCCTCAGTTGCGGACGCCACCGTTTAGTTTTTTGATTATGATGGACGGGTCTGGACCATATTTGACCAGTATTGGTGCAGGTGTGGCGTGTAGCGTCGCCTTAAGAATAGTGTCGTAAGAGTCGACTAAGGGACAAACCAGAGGACGGGCAGCAGCGTCCTTTTGTGTATATTAACATCACACTGCGATCGCCAACCCGCCTGCCAAGCGTGGCGATTACGGCATTTCCCCCCCAAATGATGAATCGCAAACAAAGGCCCCGGCCCCTAGTTCCCGGCGGTCCTGCTAGTCTCGATCAAGGTAGCGATCGAGGAAACGGCGGGGCAGGGGGTGCTACGATGGACCGACGACCTGGTCAAAGTCGCCGGTAAACGCTGGATGAGGGCGGCGCGGGACCGAGCGACTTGGAAGACCTTGCGGGAGGCCGCCCTTTGTATGTTAATTGTAATTGTTATTTCATTTAAACTATGTAACCATGTTGGTGTACAATAAAGAGTTTTATTATTATTATTATTATTTTGTATACTTATAACTACTCGCCTTTCGGCGGAAAAGACCCGACAATCGGACCAGTCGGTCGGGGATCAGGGCAAGAGAGACAGAAACCGGCGAACGATTCGGGCAGTCTCGAGCAACACCGCTTTTTGCATGCGTGCTGGAAGCGAACCGCCGCCGAATCCCAGCCTTTCAAGGTTTCTGACCAAAGTGGCTGGGGTCAAACCGTTTGCGGATAATACAACCGGGATGATTTCGGTGGACATAACTTCCCACATTTCGGTCACCTCGTGTGCAAGGTCCAAGTACTTGCGTTGCTTTTCGGTCTCGGCCTTCACGAGGTTCTCGTCATGTGGTATAGTTATGTCCACCAAAAACACCTTAGACGACGATCGGTCCATTAACACGATATCAGGTTTATTCGCTAGAATAGTCCTGTCCGTGATAATGGGCCGATCCCAGTAGAGCTTGGCGCTGCCGTTTTCGAGAACTGGCTCCGGCGTGTACTGGTAATAAGGCAGTTTCTGATTTATGAGACCGTATTTCAGAGCGAGCTCTTGGTGGAGAATCTTGGCTGCTTGGTTGTGTCTATGCAGATACTCAGTGTTGGCAAGAACCGAACAACCCGAAACCACATGTTTGAGGGACTCGCCAGGTTGGCGGCACGCCCGACATACGTCCACTGTGCCGTCCCTCATAATGTACTTCCGGTAGTTGTTCGTCTTGATAACCTGATCCTGTATCGCAAAGACAAACCCTTCGGTTTCCCCAAAGAGGTCCCCGAAGCGCAGCCAATGCACGGAGGCTTTACGGTCCACGTGTGGCTCGTGTAGAGCCTTGTAAAACCTTCCGTGCAGCTCTTTCTCTTTCCATACGGTCTCACGATCAGAAATGCTTAGTACCGCCGGTGTCTGCCATGTCTCGAGGCCCAGATTGAGAGGGGTGAGTCCTTTGTCACACGCTACAACCTCTCTATGCATACCCACGTCCGCCTTCGCCATAAAATAGGCTCGGAGGCTATATATCTCCCGATTGTGCAAGGTTTTGGCGCTAAGTAGGCCTCTTCCTCCACACTTCCGGGAGATATACAGCCTCATTACTGACGACCGAGGGTGATGCATTCTATGGAGGGTCATAGTAGTGCGGACCTTCCGATCCAGGGCATCTAATTCGGTCTGAGTCCATCTGAGTACGCCAAAGGTGTACGAAAGAACGGGCATAACCCATCCGTTAAACGCTCGGACTTTGTTGAGGCCTGACAGAGAACTAGTTAGTACCTTTGTCAAGCGCTCAAAAAAGACTTCGCGTGCAGACTGTTTTACGCACGCTTCTTCGACACCGATGTTCTGTGACATACCCAGATACCGGTATGTTTCATTTTCGGAGAGAGCTCTCAGGTTAACGGGACCTAGGTCAACCCTCTGAGAACGAGTAATCCTTCCCCTCTCCACATGAACAACCGCACACTTGTCCACTCCAAACTCCATTTTGATGGAGCTACTAAAATCTGTCACGATTTTTAGTAGTTCCCCCAATCGTGGAGCCGTTGGAGCTAACAGCTTGAGGTCATCCATGTAGAAAAGATGGGATAACCGTATGCCCCCTCTACGAAACTGAAAGCCTGTCTCTGATCCCTCCAGCAATGTGCTAAGAGGATTCAGAGCCAGGCAAAACCAAAGTGGGCTCAGACAATCACCCTGGAATATTCCCCTACTAATCTGGATTCGGTCTTCCGCAGCCGTCATTCGCCTGCCTTGGAGACTGAGCATTGTGCTCCATTGTCTCATACATCGCTCGAGAAATACTCGAACTGTACCGTCGATTTTGTACAGTTCAAGAACTCTCAAGAGTTATTATTATTATTATTATGTCCAGCAGTGGACGTCTATAGGCTGTGGATGGATGATGGATGATGGTGCATAGCCTCTGAAGATGGTGTACACATTTCTTGTCGAGTTTGAGTGTTATTTATCGACTCTGTTAACGTTCTGTAGAATTTCCGTTCATTACAAGTGGATTACAAATTTCTTTTTTCCGCTTTGTGCAGTTAATGTATCATTTTAATCGACTTGCAGCTGCATTTAGTTTCTGTTAAATTTTATCTAAAAATTGATTTTCAGTGTGATTTGATTGTTCGTAATGTGAATGGACTTGGAAATATTTTTGATAGTATATATCTGTTCTACAAGTCTATTGGATCTATTTTCATAAACAGACTGAGTTAATCTACCTCCTTTACCTATATTCCTAAGAGCTAGAATTTTCTTTTCAAATCTGTTTTGCCAGGCCGGTATTTTACTGGTTTGTTGCTGAGTGTTTGTATCGTTAGAAATATTTTCTTTTATTTTGTCTCAAAGCTATCGAACTGCAAAGGGTAGGATGTCGGAGGTAATGTCCGTAAGGATTGACGAGCCACATCTGGTTTTTTGAATTCTTATTTCTCCACTATTTAGCAGCAAAATAGCTTATTTTGCAGCACAAATTCTGGATATCATTAGTTATATGTATTTAAAGGTGGCTCCTCAATCTAAACATTTGAGTTGAGGAGCCACCTTGAACTCAGTATGTAATAGATGAATTATTTTGAAAATTTGGCAGCATTTAGCAGTAACTGTATAGAGAACCTTCTAAAAATGTGGCTTCTATAGCTTTGTAATTAAAGAAAATACAATACTTTTGATGTGGCTCCTCAATCAATACTCAAGGGGTTGAGTAATTACTGCAAAAATTTTGGATGTTTTCTGTTTTCTTATGTAGGGTCTAGAAGTCGGGTTTGTATACTGGAATTTTTGCAAAGTTTCTTCTAACTTTTCTTGAATTTTATGTTTTTTTTAATATTACTGTGAGGGTTTTGTACAAAGTGGAATTCGTGAGTTCCTTCACATTGAGCCGTCATAGAAGTATGTGGGTTGTCAGGTTGAGAGGTACGAATTTGCAAAGTGTTTCTTAAATTTATAGAGTTCTGTATTGAATAGGTTTGACTAATTTTATCTGTATCTGCCCAAATATTTTATGAATTTGATATTTGTACAAGCTGTTCGTTTTCAATAACTTGTTTTAGTTGTTGCAGTCTCTCTTCTAGTAAATATTTGTTAAGTACTATAAGTCTTCTTTGGTCTGCAACTCTTTGCTCTGTGACATGGATTAAGTGTGAAGTGTGTAAATGAGTAATAAAAGATTTGTGGAGAAGGGGCCTATAGGTTGTCAGATTGGATTCTAATTTGGTAATTCTGCAGTAAGATAGCATAATGGATTCGTTATGTTCCATGCTCTATCTCGTTCTTTGGTTTGGCGTTTGACATACATGGGCTGTAGGTACGTTTGGAGTATAAGCCTTTAAATATTGTTCAGCGTCATGCCATAATTCTTTACACCCTGATGGTAAAAGTTTCTTATTTATAATCGCTCTACGTTGATCTCCTAGCCTCTGTTTGGTTACTTGTCTGTTGGGGAAGTGTTCAGAAAATTTTGTGTGTAGTTGCGTAAGGTAATTAGAAGTATCCGTTTCAAGTCTTGTCATTTCTTTCGACCAATTATTTTCGCGTACGAGCACCAGTGGCGGGTGCGGGAATTTTGGCAATAATTGCCTCCTGCACAACGTTCACAGGGGAACTATTAGATGATGATAATATGGCACGATTAGGTGAATGATAATGGAGAAGGTACTCAGTTGAAGAAGACGGGGAAGATGGGATAGATGAAAAGGGGCTTGTGGGAGACGTGGGTGATGATGTTAGCGAGGTAGGTTTATTTTTTCAAACGTTTTTGTTATCTGCAGCTGATCTAGTCTGGACAAATTTTGACGATACGTTACCCCCCTCAGATACTATGGGACTGCCCGGACCTATCAGTCCGGAACGGGATTCCGTCTCTCGAGGACCCGCCCGAGGATTTCTCTGTTTCTGAGATGCATCGCATTTTTTGTTTTCTAGTGCGCCGTTAGTCATTGGTGAGTAATCAGAAAATGCTGCCAATGTCCGCCCCTTGCGTGGCAACAGATGTTCGTGCCGGACGAGGTGTTAGGTTTATAGGTTTTATTTTATTTATTATTTGTTAATTTTTATAAATTTATTTTACAGATTTCTTCCTGATGGTTCTTATTTAGATGCACGGAAGATATCAATACAAAAACTAGCAAAACAAATCAATAGATTGATTAGAAATAAGGAGGAGTACTATGAATATTTTCGATGGAGATATCATTACAAGTTTTTTGACAAAAATTACATTCCTTATACAAATAACATCTGTGAATTCTGTGCTGCGCTGAATAAAAATAGCAAAAATACGATTCAAATACAACCAGAATTCACCAAATGGTGGTCAGGCCCAAATGGTTGTCCAACAAAAGTGAGTTAGTCTGTTTTTCCCGACCCCTACAATCCTGGTATATTTAAGAGTTTTTTTTAAATATGGTTGGGACGTTTGTCTTCCATGACACCTGATGTTAAGTGAACACGAAGACTAAGGTGGTACACGTCCATCCACGAGAAATCTATTCACTCGACGCTTAAAAGTACTAAACTGGTCAAGGAAAATAGACGCAGGCAGTTCATTCCGAACCTTAACGAACCGTATCAAAAAAAATAACGTATACAGGGTGTAATCTAATTGCCTTATAAAGACGAAAGACGTATGTGCTAACACATGCAAGTAAATATCTTGGTGAAGTCAGAATTCGAATATCGTGATTTTTAAATTTTTTCCCCTTCAAACAAACTAAATCAATATTATTTGTAAGCAATTTCACGTTGTGTCTAAAAAATCCTTAATGTTAAGTCAGCGCAACATTATGAATGCCTGGTAAATTGCGAGCGCCCACCAGCCGCGCCCAACGCAACGGAAGTCTAAAAATGCGCGGGAAATAAATGATCTTTGCGCATACAGGTGCGCAAAGGAAGTAGGTAGGTAGATAGGAAAAACACGTTAGGAAGATAGAATTTGTAGGAATAAAACTCATTACACGAAATGTACTTAAGATAACATTTTCCCAGAAGGATAATAACGATCTTTGGATACGTTTTCTTCCGTGGTTTTAATGTGAATGAAAGTTTGTAACATAAATGATTACCGAGTTATTTGCGCACTTAGGTACAAACAAAATAGATTTAGTAAAGTGATGCATTTAAAATCATACCTGGTAGCAGAAAACGGCTCAAACGGCACTCGCGCCCATAAATAAACGGGAACCACAACTACACAGCACTAAGTAGGTACAAAATTTGTAGTCTACAAATATGGCTCGATATGCGCTCCACCACGTTCTATGCATAGTTCCATTCTACGTTGAATGGAGCTCGCGCATCTCAGCAGCATCTCCGAATTCACCACCGCAAACGCAGATATTATGCGCATTCGCATCTGTTCTTCAGTAAAACATTCTTCAGCATAAACAATATGCTTAATATGACCCCATAAAAAGAAATCCAATGGGGTCAGATCGGGAGACCGTGCGGGCCAGGCAACTGTACCACCCCTACCGATCCACGTTCTAAAACGTCTATCTAAATATAGCTGTCATTGTGGCAATTTGAAAGCCCATTCCTTGTGAAGGAAGCCTCATCGGTCCATACAATATTTAACTTAACATCCTCCGATTGTAGCCCGTACCACCGCGCGAACTCCATTCGAGGGCCGAAATCACTCGCCAACAACGCCTGGACTTTCTGATAATGGTAAGGATGTTGACCATCATCAGAAAGTGTCTTCCACACTTTATAATGGCTGACACCTATCGCTGCACTGGTGCGACGGGTGCTCGTCGTTGGGTTGGCTTCAACATACTCCAAAAACCTGTCCTCAACGTCGGAGTGTAATCGAGGCGTCCCCACAGCAGATGAATTTCTATGAAATGACCCAGTGGTATGTGCCACACTGTAAGTCCATAGAACGCTTGCAAGGATGGCAGGATACGTGGGTTACCAGGTCTACCTGATACGTACAGTCTATCGTATCGGGCACGTGCTCTAGATACATTTCCGTCACATCTACCTACACAGAGTAACATGTCATAATACTTTGCGTTAAAATAAGACATAATTACTAACTAATACGTAATAACACTAATTAAATACCAACACGAATTAAAATAAACTAAACCAAATAAATTAACAGTTTCACTAGCAAAACGAAAACTAAACAATTACAAAATTAAAAACAAAAACGTAACGAAACACTAAAATTCTCAAAGAAAACCGCGGGCCACGTAATCAGTTATCAATAGCGACTTGACGCTCTAAGACCGAACAAGCAACTGACTTCAGATTACATAATAGGTATGTATCACTTCAAATCACACCTAGAAAACACAAAGTTCAGTGACATGCATGAAGGCAGCATCATTGACTTTGAAAGTATTTTCGCGGTATTTTGTTTGTCGCTTCATTACAAAGAACACCGCCTAGCCACGCAGCCAACGCCGCACAGTGAGCAATGATTTTCGGTAACTGTATTAAGATGATATGAACCTTATTAAAAGAAAAAAAATAAGACCAGTAATGAATATCATATAGATAATGTAATCTAGCCTTAGTATGTAAACTTAAGAAAACCACTGTACTGTGTTTATATTATTTTGCATGAATAAATAAATATTATTATATATTATATTATATTACATACAGCATACAGTATAATACAACGGCGCTTTCTTTGGTTTGGTTAAATGCAAAATTAGGTAAATTGCCATAACTATTTTTAGAAGGTGAGGTTAACCATCCAAAAATTGACCGCATATGAATAGAAATAGATATTAAGAATCTTATCGCCTAGGTCACAGAGTTTAAATAAAAAAATATGTCTCGCAGAGATAACTTTGTTTTAAGTTAGAAACATCTTTTTATTTTATATTCCCCTGGTACTTAAAAACAAGATTTTACTCATATTTTACACTAATTTGAAATAACACGACGACCGCCGTGGCGCAGTGGTTTAATTAAGCGTTGGCTTAGAGCGCCTGAGGTTGCGGGTTCGATCCCCGTCCGGGGCAAGAAAAAGAAACGTTACGGGTCGTGGATGTGTATCTATTTATGTATTTATATTCTAGGTTCCCCCTAGGTCGCTGCACGGTAACCCATAACACAAGCTTTAGCTTACTTTGAGCCCGTGCAGTTAGTGTGTGTGTCTGGGGATTTTGTTTTTTTTTTTAATACCTACATTACAAATCGGGGCCGATTTTTGAATTGCGGGAGCTCAAATGCATTTAATCCCCTTCGAAAACAATGAAATAGCATTTATATGAAACATGAATTAAATAAAAAAATAAAATAAAAATCGTTTATTTCAGACAATTATAGTCCATACACAACATAAAAATTATAGTTTATAAATTATCATAAGCACTTAAGATAGAACAAACCAGATCAATTATTAAACAAAATAAATAGGTATATAACAAATTTGATAACATGAAGATTAAATTTACTCATGAAAACAACACCCTAATTATAAAATTATAAGTTAGGTATATTAAAATTTGATAAATATATTTCATTTAATTATTACAGAATTAATTTCAATTTAGGCAAATGTCAAGATTAACAAATTAGGTACACAAATTATAAAATTAAATACGGAAGTTAAATCACAAAATCAATATAAAAATTAAGTTAATCGTTCAAATTGAGATTCTTCATTGAATTAGCATTAGATTTGGGGGCAAATTAGGGTAGATTGGGTATGAATTACATTACATGTCATGCAAACAAAGAGAGTCAAATTAAAATTAAATTAAATGGCAAACTACTTGTCAGATCACTTTCCTTATGAGATTAGTCCATAATGGCGAGAACCTATCCGCGACAGTCCTCAGGATGCTGTTGTGACTGCCCCGCACCCTGGCGATCAGGGAAGCCGTTTTCTTGCGCATGATGGCATGAAAACCATCAGTGTGATATGCCGCAAACATGCCCGATGCACTACAAAAGCGAGGCAATCCCAACATCATCCTGAAGATATTGTTGAACTGGACCCTTATGGCGTCTAGGGACCTTTTGGTATGGGTAACCCACAGACCTCCCGAGTAAAAACTCTGACAATATGCTTTAAAAAGCGTTATTTTAACATCTTCAGAACAATGGAAAAATCTGCGTATCAGCATGTTACCTCGGACCGCCAGAGCCCTACGCTCTCTTTCTATGTCGACATCGTCTGTGAGGTCCTCGGCGAGGATATGACCTAGATATTTAAATTTCGTTACACGATTAATGCGCAAACCATTTAGATAGATATTATGTGTATAGTCTAAGCGCTTACCAGCTACCTCAAAAACCATGAACACGCACTTTTTTACATTGTAAATAAGTCCATGTTCCGCAGCATAGGCTTCACACACACGCAATAACTCCCTTAAACCCCCGACCGTTGGGCTCAGCAAGGCCATGTCATCAGCGTAACTGATATTGTTAATACTAACGCCATCTATACTACATCCGACAGGCCGGTTACTTAGTCCGACGATGAGGTCGTTAATGTACAGGTTGAAGAGCTTTGGAGATGTCAGCCCCCCCTGTCTCACACCGCTTTCCAACCTGTACGATTCCGAAAGCTTGTCTGCCCATCTCACGAAATTTGTCTGATTCGCATACCAATATTTAAATATGTTAAGAACTTCAACCGGTACACCCCTGACTGACAGCTTTCTCCACAGCACATCGTATGATACAAGATCAAATGCCTTGGACAGATCAAGGAAACAGGCGTGTACTGGTGTCCTACGATCAGTGTAATATTGGACAGTATGCTTGAGACTTAAAATTGCGCTTTCAGTCGATAGCAGGGCCCGAAATCCGAACTGAGCGTCATGAAGTTTTAAATATTGGTCTAATATAGAATCAAGTATACTGTCCAGTATCATAGCAATAGTTGTTGCAAGTGAGATGGGCCGGTAATTACCCATATCCGAGATATCCCCTGTCCTGTTCTTTACAATGGGCACTACGATAGTTTTCATTAAATCATGTGGAATATATGAGTGACTCATGCACATTGTAAAGAACATGGCAAGAACCCTCGGCAGGTGAACACCCGCTTGTTTCAAGTGCTCTATACTGAGCCCATCATGGCCTGGAGACTTACCACCGGTCATTTTCTTCAAGACATTTCGTACTTGACCAGCTGTGAAATGCACAAGTGGCACCTCACCCGGACTGCTGAGCTCGGCGGTCATCGATTCCGACGACGTTCCCAGTGGCGAGCTTACCTTGAAGTGTGCCTTGAACTTATTGGCGATACCCGATGGTTCACATTCTCCTCCAACACTCACTGGGAGGCCAGGCTTAATATCCAGTCTACTAGTAGCCTTCCAAAATTTACCAAAGGTTTTAGCTGACCTATGCTTCGCTAAAATGTCCATTTTAAGTTTTTCTTGGTTATTTTGGCACCATTTTACCCGACTTTTAAAGATTTTACGAGACTCAAACATTTCACGATATATTATACCTGAGGTGGGTCTATTATGCAGAACCCACATACTGAACTTTAGCCTGGCCACCCGATGAGCTTCACGAACATGTTTATTCCAGCCACATAAATGCCTACTAGAAGTTTCTTTATTGCGATATCTCACACTAGTGTTACTTGCCGCCTCGCTTAAGATACGCACAATATCACCATACATGTTTGTTAAGATAGTTTTGTGACTCTCTAAACTGCAAGATCCACGGCTGCCTTCCTTAAACTCGGAGGGGAAATCAATTTCACGCAAGCTCTTATTACATATCTCGTGATATTTATCAATTTGATTATCATCTCGCACGCCCCATAAAACTGAACTACGATACAAGTCACCAGTCGCCAGTTTAGGTCTTACAACACTTATATCACATTTAATGAGCAAAGGTAAGTGATCTGACACAAAAACATCCTCAATAACTCGAGCCTCAATGACTGTTTGCCAGGCTGCCAAAGACACTGCGCAGTGATCCAGCCATCGCCTGCACCCATGGGCCTCACTAACATACGTGTAAGTGTTAGAATGTAAGCCGAGATATTCTACGTCAGCACAAATCCATGACTGGTCCGTGCTAAAGTTGTTAAGTTCAACAAAAAACATTTCATGGGGGTGAGCATTAAAATCACCCAAAATATATAGGCTCTCAACCTTCACGGTCTCAGTTATTGCACTAATTTCACCTAGCACCTCAGTGAAAATTGGTAAATTTTCGTACGAGTCAGTAGGCATGTATACAGAAAATACAATAATAGAGCGTCCGCGCACAACGGCCTGTATACCTGTCAGGCGAGGGCTGGAACACTGTATCACAGTCACATGTTCAAAAATGCCCTTCCTCCAAAGAATGGCTACTCCACCAAAAGGTCTCCCAGTTAACAAGCCAGCTGAGGTGTCCACAGCGGACTTACCTGTATATTCAAAATTATTTGAGATAGTTCCTAGTAATGCTAAGTCATGAGGAAGTAACCAAGTCTCCTGGAGAGCTATTAAATCAGACTTTAAACAAATGTCCCTAATATCATTTAAAGACCTCTTGAGCGACTTACAATTGAAGGTAATAAAATTTAAAAAATGCTTAGACTTTAAATCCATTATAATATAATTAGTTAACAACATGTTTCTCTCCGGTTTTGTGTATATAATGCACAAAACGCCTAAATGTTATACCATCAGGCCAAAATTGATCATTTAAAAATAATTCTAATTTATTTTTGCAAACAAAAACTTTATAAGCATTATACATTCTATTTTGCTTCATATTTATTCTTTTTAATGATACAGTATCACCCGTTTTGTCTTGAATGTAACATATAATATCACTTTCACTTGTATTCTTACTAACGTTTGAAATAAACAAGGGAATTTTGACCTCAGCAGCTCTAAATTTACTGTCCGACGCTGTCGAAGCACATCCTTTTTGACCTATATACTTATATTTACTTTTAGTTTTCTTATTTCTAACTACATGCCATTCGGAATCACTGACCCCTACCACTGGTTTACACTTTACACTCAACTGGTTAAGGTGGCCGTCACGTAGTACGTCGTCGTCGTTACACTGAGTGTCGCTGTCGCGTCGAAACGCGATCGAGTTTGACCGCCCTGCCGCCGCCGATGATGATCGAAAACCACTCGTAGCGGACTCGCGCAATGCGTCAGCGCAATTAGGCAAAATTAACGGCGAGACAGAAACACTCTCGGGAGCCGCCATCTGTCTATCTGTCTCTCTCTGGCCCACGTCGCTGCCGCGACTCAGGTGCACTGCTCTCGATCTTTCGTTTTCATTCAAAAACACTTCGCTAGGTAAATGAGCCACTTGATTGGTTGCATCCGTTTCTTTCTTTCGCGTGCAAGAGAAAGGGACCGAGCATTCCAAACTTTGTGTTGTTGTCAAGGGCCCGGTATTTAACGGTCGATTGTCTTCACTACAAACAGCTGAGTTGCAAATATCCTGATTTACGAAATTAAGACCAACTGGGCCCCTATCTAAATCAAAGCTATTCTGAACACAAGCGCCTCGCCGTTTGTTTACATTTACGTTCGGATACTTTTCGTGGGATCCGTTGTGTTTAATTAAATCCACCTCCAGTTTGAGAGCTTCAAACGCATCTGAAGATATCATTCTGTCCTCCAATGCACTGAGTTGAGTTTTGAGGCACAAAATATCTTTCAATAACCTCGTCACATCTACATGATCAAAAGTTACTGGCGGTAATTTATGTAGTTCCTTGGCCACAAACACAGGAAAAATCTCCGGGTCAGAACCTTTTAAAAGACCAATTATATCATCTAAGTCTCTTGACATTTTCTTTTTTCCTTGTTTTCGACGAATGGGCATCTTTTTGGCACTGGGCATTGAACCAAATAACAAAGATTTAGCCCTCACTATTTCACTATCCGAGAAAGCGGTAGTACATAGCTGGTGTATGCTTTCCTCGTCCATGTAGTCCATAACATTATGCACAAAAGCGAGCAATTCGTTAATTACAACGTTGCGATTCGAACACTTTACAATATTTGAACACGACATTGTCAACGTAAATGAGTCACCGAAAAAACGATAATCGCGCGTCCGCATACAAAGGCGCACGGCGCGAGACTGATATGAACATATGATTACATCTAACTAAAGTATAATAACTTAAACTTTCCGAAAACAAATTGTGATAAAATTGCCTTTACGAATACTATCATCGGCCACTTGTTACCGTTTTCGAGCGCTCGCATTTTCAAATACGACCCCGTGGTCAGTTATGATTTCTTGAAACGTAAGTAGTGAACTTAGTATAAATAAATAATAATAGGACATTTTTAATTTTACCGGGGCAACATAGACAAGGAATAGTTTTATCCGCGAGGTGAGTCAGAGCGCGGCGCGGACCTCGCGGTTTTTGGTTTGAATAGTAGGATAGAAGAATAGCGAAAAGGAAGAGGTTTAGCCGCGAGGTGAGTGAGTTTTGTGAGTTTTCGTGTATTTAGTCTCCCGGTGACATGACGATACGACGATTAACTTGTTTTATTAGGTGTTTGGATCGAGTGTCTTGAGACGCGAATGCGTTATGTGAAGTGTAAATTAAATATTGTACAGTTCTTGTGTTTCTTTATTATTTAGATACGGTTGGTTTGTTAGTGTTTAGTGAAGTGTTCTGAATTTGAGTTTGAGTGAAAATCGAGCACGTCGGAGGCGAGCGAATGGATATGTAGCTTATTAAAGCTTTATCTTAACTCTTAGGTAAGGAAAACTGTTTTATTTTGAGGAAGTATTTTTGTGAACGTAGGTACCTACCAAGACATGTTTATCGTGTGTCATGTTTGGGTAAAGCTTTAGATTATTCGAAAGTTTTAAGAAAAGAGCGAATTAGTACCCCATGGATAAGTTTGTGATAACCCTTAGCTTATTCTTACTTCCATCAGGTGTGATGAAGGCGTTTGTCCTCCCGCTTTGTAGATAATAAGCTAGATATCGATATTGTGTAGGTACTGATTCTAGCAATTCTCCAATTAACAAAACTAAAAACGTTTGTGAACGTAGGTACCTACCAAGAAATGTTTATCGTGTGTCATGTTTGGGTAAAGCTTTAGATTATTCGAAAGTTTTAAGAAAAGAGCGAATTAGTAGGTACCCCATGGATAAGTTTTTTATAACCCTTAGCTTATTCTTACATCCATCAGGTGTGATGGGGGCGTTTGTCCTCCCGCTTTGTAAATAATAAGCTAGATATCGATATGTATTGTGAAGGTACTGATTCTAGCAATTCTCTAATTAACAAAACTAAAAACTTTAAACTAACTGTCTTTTTATGAAGTGAAAACAAAGATTCAAACAATATGTTAGTAAAAAAAAAATGGTAAATTTGAATATTTTTACAAATTGATGAAGATAAAAACGAAACATTTTTGTCTAGTTTAACCAAAAATAAGATTTAGGTAAGTATCTATGTCGAAATAAGTAAGAGAAGTAGAATTTACTTCAAATACGAATTAACGTTACTAATCTACTAAAACTGGTTAAATAAATTATGTAATATGGCCTAGGTATTAAGAAAAAAGGTGACAATATTCGAAAAAAGAAAACAATATCCTCTGTTTCGGTACCGACTAGTCAGCTGTGGCTTGTGCAGTGTCGCGACCACATGTGACCTCCTGCGCTACGAACAACGCGAACGCGGAAGGATGCCTGGTATGAGGTGTCTAAAGGACCGTTTAGCATTACCAAAAGCCTATTATTTCGAAAAAAAAACATAGAAAATAAAAAAATAAAAATCGTGATATTCAAATTCTGACTTCACCATAATATTAACATGCATGTGTTAGGACATACGTGGTTTGGCTCTATAAGGGAATTAGATTACTTACACCCTGTATAAAAGGAACTGTCAAAGCGCTTAGTTCGACTTTTCGGGATATCTACCACATACGGATGGAAGCCCTGTCTGCGTCAAGTAGTCCGATGGTAAAAGGGTGAGGGTTAAATTTATTCAAACAGAGTACTAGTGCACTGAACAAAATGTATACTGTGTACACGGTTAAACAAGCAACCTTACGACGAAGCTCTAGGGTCTGCAGATTTTGGTTGTAAGGTCGACGTTGTTTATTAGTTTACGGGCTCTTCGTTCAACAGAGTCCAGCGCTTCTAGTTGATATTAGGCTGAACCATCCCAAAGATGACTGCAGTACTCCATGCATGATCACACTTGAGCTGTGTATAAGTTAAGAAGCTGTTCAGGGCAGAAGTACCGCCGTAACCTTGAGATGATTCCCAACTTTTTCGAAGCTACTTGAGCTACTTGAGCCATGGACACAATTTGTTGACCAAAGTTTAAACTGAATGTTACAGTTACGCCTAAAAGCCCTAGATGGGCAGTGATGGGGATAGATAGATTTTGTAAAGTGGGCGTTAATGTGAAGGTGCTCTTTTTTGCGGAGAGTAGACACGCCTGTGTTTTGGACGCGTTGAATTTGACCAAAGTCGACTCACCCTCATCGGATACTTTCCGTAAGGTCAAATCAACGCTCTCAATCATTGACTTTCTTAAACTCTGGATTTCACTGGGGCTCGCTCGCTCATTGGATAGGTATCTCTCTACAACAGTGCTGACATCAGCATAATCAATAATGCCACGTGTTAATAATGTGCAGCAAGAATAATGTTGCAGAGAGAACAGATCTCTGAAATACCCCGGCATTATTATAAAAATACTAAGTTTTATTTTCATTAAAACAAGTTTTACAGGGCCTGTTTAGCTCAAAATGACTGTGTTAGAAGGTCCCGCTCTTCCGTAAATTATTTTCAAGTACAAGGTCATATTTACAAATTTTACAATTATAATTGTAAAACAAAAATAATAATAGCAATGAAATGACATTAATACAGAAATGGCAAATTTTATTAACATTATATGTAACTTATTAATTCAAAATTATTTCAGTGATTATTTACAAACTGAAAAGAAAAATACTTTTATCAATTACTAATTCTAAACTATTAAGAGTGAAAAGCTTAGAGATAATATTTTTTAAAAGATAAACAAATACAATTTTTTTTTTATAAAACATTGATTCTGTATTATTACAATAATAATTGTTTTATATTAGGTATATTCGTTAACAACCCCCACGATTGCGAGCGTGCGTGTTTGTGTGAGTTTGCGTGTGTTGTGTGTAATGTCATGAGTGAACATAAGTCATAGTATGGGTTTCAATATTTGTTCACATTCCTCATAGTTTAAAGATTTCATCCATACATCAAGTTTGTATTTGCATTCTGAATGAAGATTGATATACATATTTAATTTTGTGTTTACATAGTTGTAAAGCTGTGCTGACCATTAAATTAATTGCATCCTAGCAAAACTTGTTTTCCTTTGTGGGTTCTGGCAAACTATGTATTTTCTTCTTTTAGATTTTAGAATATCTTTGTCGTACATTAATTGATATTTTAAATGTACAATTTTGTAACGGATAAGAGGCCATTAATTTGATAAAGGGTTTTCGTTGGGTATCTTACTTTTTTAAAGAAAATAGTCTTAATTAGGGCCCTTTGTGCTCTTTTAATGTTAATAAATTTTGTCAGAACCTTCCCATACTGGTATAAAATACGTTATAATAGATTCTACCAAAGCAGTATACATTTGATTAATAAGTTTATTGGACTCTGTTTTTGGTACAATATGCCTTAATGTCCTAAATATCCATGTCAATTTTCTAATTCTATTACGTACATGCTCCAAATGTGAGTGCCAACACAATAGCTGGTCAATAATAATTCCTACGTATTTAGTTTGAGTCAATTTATTAATTTTTGAACAATTAAAGGTCAAATACTATAACTATTGTCACATTCATGGATTTTGATAAAGAAGTTTTCATTTGGTTGGTTTTTATTCAGTATACTGAAGCATATATAATTAGTTTTAGTCGTATTTAATGTGAGCATATTATGTCTTAGCCAGGTTGCAATGTGTTTCATGCCTGTTTCTGCGTAAGATATGACCGCACCCCAGGAATTACCCTTAAATACGACCGCGGTATCATGGACGTAGGAAAATATCTGTGCATTTATAGTATTTAAATTGCAAAGCTCGTTTAGATAGATTAGAGTAAAACAGAGTCGGTCTAAGTACGCTACCATCAGGCATCACAAAAGTTACCTACGCATTGTCACTTATCACTGAGTCTAGTCTCACTCTTTGCTTCCGTTCTGTTAGATAGTGTTTAAAGAGTTTGAGTAGCACCTATATCTAATTGGTCTGTTACAGTTACAGCATCGGATGTCATAGGGATATTAAGTTTTAATCAGTCAGGTACTTAAACAAACGTAGGTTTAATAACCTTTTCAGTATCTTAGATATAGCGGGTAAAACGGAAATCGGTCTATAATTATTTACATCATCTCTGTCAACATCCTTGTGTATAGGAGTGAGAACTGATTGTTTTAAGAGTGACGGGATGATTCCTTTCTGGAAACAAAGATTAGCTAAATGTGATATTATAGTTTCAATGTCTTTTCTAATAAACTTCAAGAATTTGGTAGAAATTTTGTCCCAGCCAGGAGTACTTTCAGATTTGAGAGTCATCAAAACTCTATCCACTTCATCATGGTCGGTGTCTAGAAGTACGAATGAATTCAATTGCGCGTTTTGTTAAGTAGGTTCAGGGGTCTCTTCTGAAGGTTTAATTAGTTCTGCTAATTGCTTTCCTATGTTGAAAAAGAAGTTGTTAACAGAGTTTGCCGATTCGAGGGGTGTAGACTGAATATTTAATAAAGGTGTACTATCATTTTTAACATTTTTGGTGTATGTTATATGCTTAATACTATCCGGGTAATAGTATTAAGCATATAACATACACCAAAGTAATTTATTGTTTGTAACTGACTTAGCTATTTTTTTCAAATTTCTTAATTAAGTTATTACATAAGTTTTATATATAGAATAGGTTATGCTTAAGAGTTTCATTAAAAGAATCATTTTCAAGATTTCTCTGTAATTTATTTATTTGTCAAATGCACCGCAGGATGCCAGGCATGATCCAGAGTTTAATGAGTCTTTTATTACAAGGAATTGTTTTAATGGTAGTACTTATTTCAATGGATTCAGTCAATTTCGTAATAAAAAAAGAAGTCAATATTCGCCACAAAGCAATAAATTTGATATGTCATTTTGTTGTAGGTGTAATAAATAGTTTTCAAAATTAATCGATCTTGTAAAGTTTTTATGAGTTTTATTTTTTTCTGTCTTGTCAAAGACATAAATATTGTAAAATGATCCGTTATTGATGTGTCCAATTCAGCTATCGAAGCTTTAACTGTGTGTTTATTTAATTTCAGCATAAGGTGATCCACACAATTGCTTCCTCTAGTAGGTAGCGTATGTCCAGGAAGCAAACCAAAAAATGGGAGTGCGTTCAAGTAACTTGTTCTATTACTTCTTTCTTGATGTGTTTCTGTTGGTTTCATTATTAAGTTTATGTTTATATCTCCTGCTATTATAATATTTTTTTGTGAATGTTTCGTTTCCATATGTGACCTCAATGAATTTAATATATCACAATTCGGGTGTGATGGAGATCTATCAGTGTGTCCAGTCGCGACCTAGCGATAATTTAAGGTTACAAAATATACCTAATTTCATCGACAAAAACACCCATATATGGGGGTCGGAATGGCCGCCATTTTTTTTTAATTCTTGTAGATACCTCTGCTGAAAGATGACGATTTCTCTGGACAGCAAGGTCCTACAGATGTACTGTTATTTGAAAGGTATAAATAGCAACTATCAAATAAAAATAAACATTATGGAAAATTTCCCCTACAAAATATCTTAAACATTTACAATGCTAACTTAAGTGAAAAAAATTAACTGTTTTTTTAAATTTTCTTAACATATCTCAAAAACTAGTACATTGATACTAATTTTTTTAATACTGTCCTAACACTTAAGGATATTACTTACAAATTGACGTTAAAATTATTGTTGTTAATTGCATAACTCGAGAGTTAGGGCTGTTTGAATATGACCGTTTTGTGAGGGTTCCAAACCCATGTAGAGCTACCTGCTCCATTGAATAGGGTTTATGTGACAAGGACGGAAAATTATTTGTATTATTGTTAGAGTGGTAAATAAGTAGGACCAAAAATTATGTTGTTTGTTTGCGGATGACATAAGATCCGACACAGCCTTAATATCAAGGGCCACACAATACAACAAATGGCTGTAAGGTCATTGACCTGTCTACAGAATAGAGGTGGATATTTTTAACAATTTTTAAATTAGATAATAATAATATGTAATGCCATTAAAGGTTTTTTTAAAGTTATAGTATATTTTTATTTAATCCATTATCGTAAATTAATAGCGTTCTACATTCATGATTCTCCCAAAAGGGTCATGTTCAATAAGCCCTAACTCTCGAGTTATGCAATAAAAACAATAATTTAAATATCAATTTGTAAGTAATATCCTTAAGTATTAGGACAGTATTAAAAAAATTAGTATCAATGTACTAGTTTTTGAGATATGTTAAGAAAAATAAAAAAAGCAGTAAATTTTAAAAATTGAAAATGTTTTAAGATATTTTGTAGGAAAAATTTTTCATAATATTTATTTTTATTTGATAGTTGCTATGGATAGTTTACATCTGTAGGACCTTTTTGTCCAGAGAAATCGGCATCTTTCAGCAGAGGTATCTACAAGAATAAAAAAAAAATTAATGGCGGCCATTCCGACAGGAGGGGCGGTAGACCCCCATATATGGGTGTTTTTGTCGATGAAATTAGGTATATTTTGTAACCTTAAACTATCGCTAGGTCGTGACCGGACACACTGTATATGCCTAGTATAATATTATTGTGTATACACATAGCAGTAAACAAGACGCGTGATTTAATTTAATTTCCTTTATCTTGTGATGTAATGTATTTCTGAGATATACAGGGTCAATTTATAATAGTCTGTGATATTTTAAAATTGGGTTAACAATGATGTGTTGGTTTAAATTACGAAGTAAATTTTTAAATTTAAAAAATATTTTTAGTGAATAAAATTTAAGTTTAATCTACACTTCATGACTAAGTACATAGCAAAAAATATAAATATTTCCGTCTATTTATTTTACGAAAATCACTTCACCAAAACAATAATCTTAAGCGAATAGTAGATACCTACGCATCCGAGCGAAGGTCGTTTACGCGCACCCGTGTGTTTGCGTGACCTAGTTACCTACTTAGCGCGGAATCAGCTGTAATTACGTCAAACATCAGGATAAAAGGTGATTCTAATGTCCCATCACACTACTGTTACAGGTTTTTGACTATCAATTTCACGTTAAACTAATTGTATCTAAATACTGTTTTAGTTTTGATCTTCATTAAATTTAAAATGAACTTAAAATAAAGCATTCGTGCTTGAAGTCTTTGTTTAAACAAATAAATTGATTTTACAATTAATTTTTTCTTGCTTGGTGGTAGGATCCCTTCTGGGTCCGCCTGGCTAGCGACCACCCTTTATATAAAGTCTGCCGCCAAATGTTACCGCTCCGGCGGTAATGTGTTCCGGCAATATTGTATAAAGAGCCAGTTCCTTCCTAAACCCGTGTGCTTTCATCTTCGACCTCATCGTCACTTACCATCAGGTGAGATTGAGGTCAAACGCGGGTTTAGTCACTTATAAAAAAAAAAAAAAAAATAATGTTAGAATGACGTGTTTAGTAACTGGAATAACCTTATTTATAACTATGTACAGTGTAGGTATAACGTACAAAAATAACTTACATTTTTACCTCGCGTCCTGTAGCTGATGTTAAATACCGTGCTAGGTATTAGTCACTGATAACTTATCACATTCACAATAACTGCTGTACATGGAGTCCCATTAGCCCATATACTGAACACAAAATCTATCATGTTTAGCATATTAATTTTGACTATCCATAAAGTATCCTTATCACTTTTGATAACAGCGATAGGTGGACTCGTCAGTCCATAGAATCTGCTTCAACAACCAACCATAGACTACACACGCGGAGCATAGGTAGTAGCTTCAGTTCTTGCACTTTCGTAAAGTGGTAAGACTTGAGCCCTCTCGTCGCAGCAAGCGCCGTACCCACGAGCTGCTGACGTAGAAAACCTGAGCCGCATCGTTTGTGCTGGCTATCGGATGCTGTTCAAAAAACTCCAGCACGTCTTCTTCGAGTGAACCAGAAATCGAGGTCTGCCGGCGTCTGTGACTGTGCATTAAACGTGCCATAAACCTTAATCGTTGCTTTTATTGTTTATGCTTTCCTTGCCTCGGACTGCCGTGAATGCATGACTTTTGGGTTTGATTCCTGGATAGCTGGTATTTCCTTTCAGCTTAATCAGCACTGTTTTTGTGTTTCTTTGTTTTTATTCTGTTTTGTAATTTAACCTAACTTACCTTTATTAATAATTGCTGCATGATTTTAAAACCTAAAAAGGTTGATATATCTGTACGAATAGATTTAAAAAAAAAATGTATGAGAACACGTAAGTAATACAGTTAGTAATTTGTGACAACAATTAAATGGTGTCAAATTATTTATAATGTAATTTTATAGCAATTGCACACTGTATGTTGTCCTATGAAAATAAAATAAAATAAAATAAAAAATAAAATAATCGCGTAATTCTACATTTTTGTTACTTATCGATTTAGCGTTCGCGCTCGCGAATCTCTGGATAGACTGACGAGCGGGGGGCGTGGCGTGCTTTCAATCAAACATAGTAGGCGCGAGCGGCTCGAATTTTACTTTCGGCTCGTTTGCTTGTGCCGCGCACCTATAGGTATTGTTTGGTAATGTAACTAATACCTTATTGTTTAATAGACATAGATGGAAACGTTTTCACATCTTGCTATGTAGTCGTAAATTAGAGATTAAACTAAAATTTTATTCACTAAAAATAATTTTGAAATTTTAATTTATAAAAAAAAAAATTTACTTCGTAATTTAAACCAACACATCATTGTTAACCCAATTTTAAAATATAAATTTATAATAAGACTATTATAAATTGACCCTATATGTATAACCTCACCATCATTTTGATTTAGCCGGCAAGTAGTCATATATGAGCAGTAGTGGTCAAGTTGAGGAATCGGATTATTTTTATTAAGTCTACATTCTGTAAGGATAATAAATTTCAATATAAAAATTAAAGTTAGCTAATGTCAGTACAAAATCATCAAAGTTGTGACATACACTTCGTATATTTTGAGAGATGATTGTCAGGTCATCATTATGCAAAATTATATGTTTGTTAATTTCTGAGCAGTCACAAGTAAAAGATTTAGCAATTTTAAAGTTGTCTATATCTTCTAAGGTTTGCAAAGTTTAGTATTAATTGCCATTTGGTCGCAGGAGTAGCCATCTAAGACTACTCGAATTGACCGTTCCCTGAGAAAAACAGATATTCAGTCGCAGAGCCCAATCGGTATGCCATATGCTGGAAGCTTATTTAAGAGACCGTCATGCAAGACCCTGTCAAAGGCCTTGGAAATGTCTAAGGATACTTTTTTGCTTCACTATGACCTATGACCCTCCAAAGCCTCACTCCATAAGGCATACACGTGAAGATCGCCGGTCGAGCGTCAGTTGTGGCGCTCGTTGGTCTCGAGGTATGCCAAGAGTCGATTGTTCAACACACGTTGCGTGAGTTTGTAAAGTATGGAGGTGATTAAAATTGATCGATAGTTGACAAGGTCGGCACGGCTTCCCTTCTTCGGTACTGGCTGTACTTTAGCAAGCTTGCAGGACTTGGGTACCTTACCGGATTCCAATGAAAGTCGATAGAGACTCGTCAAAACGGGAGACAACTCAGCTGCACAGCATTTTAGAACCACTGCAGGAATACCGTCTGGACCACTAGTCTTGTTCTCGTCTAGGTGCAGCAAGCATTTACGAACCTACTTTTGGCGAATGTGAAC
Organism: Stenoptilia bipunctidactyla; assembly: GCA_944452665.1. Classification (NCBI taxonomy): domain Eukaryota; kingdom Metazoa; phylum Arthropoda; class Insecta; order Lepidoptera; family Pterophoridae; genus Stenoptilia; species Stenoptilia bipunctidactyla. The sequence goes on from OX101730.1 coordinate 17,201,882, forward strand.
GGTACCCATTGTAGGTCTAAACTGAGGTAATCGGGGTGGGATTGTTTCCTTGGCAATCTAGACGAGAATTTTCTGCGAAGATACAAGCAAATAAATCTGCTTTATCCTTAGCAGTGTGGGCCAGAGAACCATCAGGTTTCCTCAGTGGTGGCAGCGACGAGAAAAAGAAGAGGTTTCTCGTCGTCGATGCAAGCCTCTATGACTTGAGTCATTTCTGGCAAGTGGCATGGAAGACAAACGTCTCATCATTAATAACAGATGTTTAACCTACGTGTGGAGGATTTTCTGAAGGGTTTTTAAATTGATACCATTTTGATAATGTGTTTTTGTATTTTATTATTAAAAGCTTTTTTTATCTTGAAATGTATTTATGTATGTAATTTATGTATTGCAACTCAATTTTGAAGCAGATATCTTTAGCAGAGTGGGCTGATATTTTGTGTACACATTCAATTTGGAAGGCATTGCATGGTTAACTTTTTATCGTCATTTTTAATCCAAGATGGTGCCATCCCCTTCAAAACTGACTTGCAAGATTTCACCCGAACATACTAACATTCTGTAAAAGTTTGAATGTGGCTGTATTTGTGGTTATATCCTCTTCTGTGTAAGCATTGACATGCTACACTTGACACATGTTAAGCACTTTGATTATCTATATGTCTAGATAGTCGAAGCTTCCAACACGTCCCAAAATAGAGGTGAACTTTTAGCCTCTAAGTCCGTCGACCGCTTTCGATTCGCTTCGAGCTGTCTGCCACTGCGTTCCACGAGAATATTGTCAGAAAATCTTATAATTCGCATAATGTAGAAATATATTCATACAACTTTATAAACTACACAATATGTATGGGTGAAAAAAATGTTAAGCTTTTTTTCCAATATGAGAAATCTAGTAATGGAATTGAGATTTTTATCTATCATATAAAGTAAATTATATTCCTATCTACAAATATTTAAAAATCTAAGTTTATTTATGTTGAATATACATCTAGCTTTAAATATTTTTTCCAGAAGTTTGGGTATTAAAAATCAGTAACACTGCCGGATTACACGTCTGTTTGCGTGATGTGTCGCGACTGCAATACATTGTAAGCTACGAAACATTTCAAACTTGGCCCATTTTTTTAAACGTCATAATACGGTGACGCTCTCTATTTAGACATGTAGATAATCAAAGGTTAAGCAATAGCTTTTAGAATCTGGGAATTTATTTAAAACTCATAACAAATGTTTGTTGTTGTTATTGTGTCACTTCTATTTTAGACACAACACAAGCCAGATAAGGTGTTCTCGTAATGATGTACAGGGTATCATATCAATTTGACCGGCATATTAATTTTAATTAACGAAAAACCTTTTGCGGGCTGCCTCTCCACATAATTCCCAACACCATTTGTTTTACGACTTTTTACAAATATTGATAACTGAAAAAACTAAAACAAAAATTTTTTATTCCTTACTCTACATTTTGTAAGAAGTACCTTAAGAAGTTATTATTGTTATGAAGCGATACTTTACTGCACAAGGTGCGTGGCATACCTACGCTCAGAGTAGAGTCACGCCTTTAAACAGTGGCTATAAATATTTTTTTCATAGAAAAGCTAATATTTTAAAAACTATTAATATTCAAAAGTTGTAGTACAAATGTTGTTGGGATTGATGTGGAGAAGCTGCCTGCAAGAGTTGATGCGCTAATTAAAATTAACCTTGTATAAGAAATAGTATTCAAAAAATTTACAAACATACGAAATGTTTATATTACTCCCAATAATCATGAATACTTTAAGAACACTCATCTCCTCCTCAAAATAAGTGGTTGTGAAAGCACGCTGATGAAAATAGTCAAATTTTAAACATGTGACAAGAAGTTATGATGTATGAAATGAGATTGATTAATTTATTGCAGGAATGGCAATACTCAATTAGATAATTGGTCCCTATGTTTGAGTATCATGTATCAAATGAATAAGACCAAAGTTAACTTATGTTGCAGAGATTTGAGAAGGAATTTTTGAATAAACACAGAAGAGCTTTCGCTAGGAATAAGCAGTACCTTTGTACCATTTAATTATACTTATGTTTTCTATTACTACTTGTAGTGTGTACATAAAAAGTTAAACAAATGAATAAACATTCATATTGGAGAAGTAGTCGAGAAGGAGATTAAATCGCTCACTCTGGTTGGTCAGAATGCCCAAAAACACACTACAAATTATCCATGGACATGATTTAAGACTCGGTTAATCAGTTATGAAGAAAAACTTTATCCTTACACATCCAGATCAGCAGGCCTATTATGGATCTCAAAACCATGCGATGATATGAAATAGTTTTGACGTTAAGGCCATTCTCGTATTCTACTCAATTTCTCTAATTTTTCTCTACTTTTTGTGGGTTTTGGGGTTTATGGGGAGTTTGGAGTTTTGTGTAGGAGTCACACTCGCATGTTTCTCAGTAACTAGCGAGCCGCCGATTTGAACGGTTATATCGCAGAGTATATCTCAGCGATGCGCGTCTGCGAATTATCATATCAGTCGAATAAACTAGTAATACTAACTTGAATATTCGACTTGAACGATAGTAATATACAAACGTCCTGAGTCGAATGATACTTCTAATATTCGTAATTACTAACGATGGTTAACCTCAATATGGCCGAATGACCTTGAAAGAAAGCATTCGAATGGTTAGTTGAATGACTGATTGCATTAACAGGCAGCTTGTGTCCGCTGTTTCACCCGCATAACTCCCTTTAGAGAGAGAGAGAGTTTTGAAGTAACTCGTAATAGATTTAAGAGTTTTTGTTAATTTTTTTATATTGTTAGTATTGAAAATGGTCCAGGAAGATAAAAATTAGTATCTAATATGTTTTATTTACTAACAAATAAAGATAAATTGTGATGAAAACATATTGATCTCAAGGCTTTATATTCTATGTATGCAGATAATTATATTAACGACTCGCAAGATTCTCGCGAGAATGTGGAGCGGCCTTAAAACATATCATGCGATCATTATTTAGTATACCATGTAAATTGAATACAATAACCCCCATATATAATAATAAAGTATTTATTTATGAAAGCAAACGAAATGGAAGAACACAAATGAAATCAAGAAACCAACAATATCATAGAGGTGGGTACGATCTCACCTTTTTCAATTGACGTCTTTAAGTCATAGATGATGATTGAAACTGTCATTTCAAAAGGTAATGCAACGCCTCTTGCATGCAAATGTAAAGGGGAATAATTGTTGATCATTGTATCATAGAAATCTTGTTTATGCTATTGTATATAGGCCCGCAGGACCCTTCCTGAACTTTCTGTCTAAAACAAACGGCTGAAGACCCGAGGTAGGTCTCTTCCGAGCGACCCGTGGTAAGATTCGCTCACCAACTGTCTTGCCCTAACACATCCAGATAAGGACCCATGATAAGATTCCTTCACTGACTGTTCTGTGCCACCATTGATGGATTGGCTAGGTACACCGATCATGTAGGAACTTTTGTCTGTATTTCTTCCATGCTGGACTGGGAGCGAAAGAAAAACATAGAATGTGTCAAAGGCTGACCACCTGTCACTGCAATAGCCTCTCTCCATCATTATAATAATAATAAATATTTCTGACACTCACACAACATTATCTAGCCCAAATTAAGTTTCTTAAAGAACTTGTGCTATGGATACTAGATAACTGATATACTTAAGAAATATATAAACATATATATTGAATAAATACATATTTTTTATAAGAAAATAAACTTAAATATACATATAAGCATCCATGACTTGACGACTAATATCTGTGTTCATCACACAAATATCCGCCGCCGCCGGGATTCGAACCCAGGACCTCTGGCATAGAGGGCAATATACGTTACCCCTACACCAGCCGGTCGTCAAATAAAACCTCCAAACTTGTCATATGTTACGTCAGATGGTTTCAATGCCTCTGGTGGTTCTGCCTACCCTATAAAGGTACAGGCGTGAAGTTATCTATGTATGGATGTAAATCAGCTAAGATCAATTTTTGGTGGAGTGGATGGAAAGCTACCCTAAAAATAATTAATTTGATTATATATGTAATATAATTAAATATTAGATTTGATTAAAATCTGTTTGATTTTTGCTTTTTTGACCCTGTCAAGTGAAGCAAGCTCGATTATCCATGGATGGCATATTAGGGCAAACGGTCTTTGGTATACCTACTCGAAGTATTATTTATTTTATTAGCAAAAGTCGTATTGTATGTCGTCGTGTACCTTTGTCATACGGTGTACCTTTGTCATACGGTGTAGTAAGGGGTCGTCCAAAGCCATTTCGGCGCCCTAAAAATTCTGACATCCATCAACCAGCACTTTGCCAGCTAGGTGGATCATGGCCTATACCTCTTCGTCACCCAGGGGAGAGACTCACAGGCCTGCAGTGGGCTCATTACAAAGAGTTGTGATGATAATGATAATCAAAATATATACATATCTATGACTTTGAAATATTATTTAATTCAGTGGAATTAAGACCCGAACGTTTACAGCACCAGCTCCATTTCAGATAGTATCTAAATAATATTAAATGAATAAATAAATTCCTTTAAATGTAATTCTTGTTTTTTTTTTCGTTTTTTTTTGTACCTATCGTTCTTCTCTCCTCCTTGGTTCCTCTTTCTTTTCTTTTGGATCTGTGGGGAATTGTTATACCTTAAACACTGCCTACGTCCATTATCTATGAAACTAAGATTTTTCTACAAATTTAAACAAAAGCCTAGATTGCTATACTCTGTTGAGTAGCTGACAAAACGTAGATTTTTTTTAGCACTACTGCCAAATATCTCCCATTACAACTTTTTTAGATATTCTTACATGAAAAGTAAACTGTAAAAAAAGGTTTTGATTTTTGAACTTTCAACCGCTCAAAACTATGTATTTAATAATCTTACGTAGAATTTTGGAGTCTAAAATGATAGAACATCTTAATCTGCACTTTAGATATGAATAATAATAATAATAATACTAAAGCGCACCAATTTCGAAATATGACATTTTATGGCAAAAATCAGCAATTTTTATAAAATAAAAAACGGTTAGGTTTGGGGCAGGGTGTTTCATAGTGAAATGAGTTAAAAAAGACGGGTACTACGCGCCCTTAACCTAGGTCGTCTTACTCAGTAACCCTGTATATCTAAGAGTGGAATATTTAAGTGTAAAAATAATTTTATAATTACAAATATGTTCAATTCCGATTTTTTACAACTATACCGTAAAAAAGCAATGTCTGTGAAAATGCCTGAATGGGTCGCCAGTGTCGCCACAGACGCGTGTTTTTTTACGTTAGACCTCCCACAGACGACTGAAGAAGAAACTAATAATTTGGAAATTCAAAATCAACCATTAAAAAATGAGCAAATATAAAAAAAATATCAATTTATTAAAGCCAATCTTCTTTTTTCAGCAATTCGAATTAAAATCTTAAACAGTGGCCGGTACTTATTCGACCATATACAAGTTCGTTTATAGCAGATTTAATTTTTATGCCTTTTGATGGTTTTCGACTTCCTTTTAGATATTTGGATGCAGGTTGGTCTACGCAATGCTGCAGAGTAATATTGCACATCCTTTTGCAGCCCTTCTAAAAGCTGAGCAATATTTGGTTTTATTTTTATTATGCGAGAGTTGAATTTTCGAACCATGTACGAACGAAGTAGTCATTAAACGACATTACTTCTGCTGTTTTACTTTTCCATTTTATATAGCCAGCCTTCGTCTATGAATTCAGGCGAAAGATGCAATAAAGAAGCACAAAGCTATAGGGCAGCATTTTTTGGTATGTACTTTCACTTTGGTATGTTGGCTTTAGAAATCATTTGCTTTTAGTTTTTTTGACATTCAAGTGCACTTACTAAAAATACTGTAATACTAAATAAAATAAAATCCTCAGTTAAATGACTTGATTTTTCTGCTAACTGTACTTTAAGTAAGTCAGATGTGTTCAGTCAATCAACCAAGTCAACCCAGTTGACCGATTCAAAGATTGGTTCCAGTTTGGAGTGGTCCCAGTCGTCTGAATCCTCAAAGTTTGCACAGAAATTAAAGGTTACTTTTCTTTCTTAAAAAGGACAGGCTCTTTCGGGATAGATTTGTTTTAAGAAAGTAATTTTACTAGAAAGCGTAGTAAGTGAGTATAATTAAATAAATGAAAAATGTGATAAATAAAAATGACCCGACCAGGATTCGAACCTGGGACCTCTCGTTTGCCGGACGAGTGCTCTTCCGCTGAGCTACCGGGGCCTGGCGATACGCCTCGAAATTACTTACCACATTTTTGTTTTTACGTTATATTGCTAACATACGGCAAACGAGAGGTCCCAGGTTCCAAACCTGGTCGGGTAATTTTTATTTATCACATTTTTCATTTATTTAAAAATAATTAAGCATTTTAAATGCAAAAACTTAAAAAAAATATTAAAGTGAGTATAATCTTTCAATAAAACTTTTTTTACCCAATATCTTTCAAAATGCGATGGCATCTTGATAGTATACAGGCTGAAATATCACATATTTAACGTTTTATCCCAATATTCCCGCGGAATTCGAAATGGCGCGGCTAGCACCAACATAAATTACAATACAATACAATTCTTCATGCAGGTTTCAATTAACAATTCATGCCAATATAAGTACATGATTAATTTAATAATTACCTAACTATCGGAACCTTATTAAACATTACTGCTAACTTATAACGAGTTAACTGCAGTTGGTCACTAGCTGATCGACTCGCCTTCTGCAACGTGCAATAATTTTCATACAGGTTCTTCCATTTGTAATTAACTACCAAGGTATCAAACTGTCTGCTTATTCCAGGAAGTCATGAAGTGACATATTCATAATTCTGAGATAAACGGTGTTTTAGCTCGAATTCGTAAGTGGTTCTGTTTATTTGCTCATTTAATCCTAAACATAATTACAGTGATATTTTTTTTATGTTTTCGATTAGCTTAGTATGTATTCTTATAAAATAAATGAAAGTCGATAGCCATTATAAGTTATGTATTTTTTTTAAATTAAAAATAAAAGTTAATAACTTCTGGCTACTGATATTCTGTTTGGTATTTGAAATTCACATTCTAAACGTTTATTTCTCGCAATGAAAAAAAAACGAGGATATAAAATAAAATTAACATGTGACAGTAGGTATACATAATTATTCAAAGAAAAAGGTGCCCAGCTCGGCAACAATACCATGATGTGAAAGCAACATGGCGCCGATTTTCAGCTGGTACCTAACCTAACAGTTGTTAGGGTTATACCATACGCTTTGTAAGAGATAATTAGTATAAATTAATGGCGCATATTATATACATAAATAACAAAACATATTATTATTATGTGAATTATAAAAATATCAGATAACAAACTTAAATTTTAATTTTAAAGAAGTTTTGGATTGTAAACACCTGATTGGTGGTGGTAAGTTATTCCAACAATGGCTTGCTGGGATCTATCGAAATCTATCTCGGAATGCTACAGTTTTGTGCAGCGGTGTAACTAGGTGATATAATGAAGCTCTGAATAATTGATATTAAAAAGACAACTGATCTGTGGGGCATATCTGTTGAAATATTAAAGTCTATTATAGATATATAATAGAATTTAATATTTATATATAGCTCTTTGCCTGGTTGAAATATTTAACAACTGTATTATTAGTGGGGAGTTTCCTGATTTAATGAAGCATAGTAAGGTTATACCTTTATTTAAGTCGGGTAGCACTACAGACCCTACTAATTTTAGACCAATTTCAATTCTACCTACTTGCAGTAAAATTTTTGAAAAAATTATTCTTAATCTACTGATGGCCCATTTCACCTATAACAATTTACTTCATAATAAACAATTTGGATTTACAAAGGGCCGTTCAACAACTGATGCTGGTGTTGAACTATTTGAAATAATCACTGGTGCCTGGGAGAGGTCGGAGGATGCCCTAGGTGTATTTTTAGACCTATCTCAGGTATTTAACTGTGTTCAGCATGAGACTCTCATCAGGAAACTCCACAACTACGGCATCAAAGGCACTGACCTCAAACTTTTGAATTCATATCTAAGTGATAGAATTCAGAAGGTTGATTTTAACCGGAAAAGGTCGGCTGGGTCGGTTGTGAGAATGGGAGTGCCTCAAGGATCAATTCTTGGCCCATTTTTGTTTCTAGTCTATATAAATGATCTGCAACTTAATGGGAACAGATTGAATCTAGTAGATAACTCTGTTTTTCTTGGAATTACCTTAGATTCTAAATTGCAATGGGGCGCTCACAACTAGCGAGTAGACTTAGTTCTGCAGCGTTCGCGGTAAAGAAAATTCGCTCATTGACTGATGTTAATACAGCGAAGCTGGTATATTTTAGTTATTTTCATAGTATAATATCCTATGGCATCCTACTTTGGGGCAATGCCGCAGATATTGACACGATATTTACACTGCAGAAAAGGGCTATTCGTGGAATGTATAAACTTGGAAACAGAGAATCTCTTCGAGAAAAGTTTAAAGAGATTGATATCTTGACCCTTGCATCACAATATATTTATGAAAACATTATGTATATTTATAAGAATAGTAATAAATTTAAAACTAGGAAAGATAATCATGATACAAATTACTCTGTAAGGACTAGGAACGACCATAAGTTAGCGTTTCCTAAATTAAGGCTGGCTAAAAGCAGCAAATCATTTATTGGAATGTCAATACGTATATACATATGACAAAATTCCGAAGTCAATTCAATCCCTGCCATTCAATAAATTTCAATCAATCATTAAAAACACTCTATCTCGAAAAGCTTATTATAAAACTAAAGATTACTTAGATGATAAAAAGGCATGGGATTAAGCCCAACAGGATATTTCTAAAAGTTTCTAATTACTTAATAATTTTGTTTACGGCTTGGCTGTGCAGTACATGTATGACATACTGGTGACTGTCCCACTCACTTATTTTCTTGTCAAGATATCAACTCCCTCAGGCGGCATGGCTAGTGGTAGCGTCGGGTATCGGGTCACCCTCTTCCCTAACATATTTTATTAATAAAAATGCAGTATTAATAAAAAAAAAAATATACGCGATAAATATTTACATTATTTATCGCGTATTCGCATTAAATATTTTATGTTACTTGTTTTCCAAGGGTAAATCATGATTTTATAAATTATAATAAAATGACGAATCTCACATCAAACTTTAATTGCACTATAAATACCACCTTTTTTGTGGTTTTGTTCATATTTATACCACTATAAAAATTACCCAACCAGTAATTGGTCTCGGGTGGTTTTAGCTGCAAAGCTATACCTCCTATTAGTTGGAGCTTCTCTTCTCTTGCACAAGATGCAATGACACACGCAATTGCAATTTTTGTCAGATTTCATATTTTTCTAAGATATGTTAATAATTGTTACGGGTACCATATAAGTAAGTAAGTATCATCATAATCATCAGCCAGCAGACGTCCACTGCTGGATATAGAACTATATATACCTAGTCTATTGTTAGGTATCCTAGTTATTTCTTATTTCAATTCGAATGTAGTTGAGTGGCTGCGTCAATGGACGTGGCCCGTGCCGTCGTTATGAGAAGAGCGCCCTCTTGTGGCGCGATATTTAATTAGTCAGTTCATCTTCGAACTAGCTACCGTAAGCATCCGATTTACGCCGTGCGTGAAAATCTAAATTGACTCTCTAGAACTTTCCTAACTTTATACAAACTACTTAGTGTACACATAATAGTGCTCGGCTAATCAAGAAAAGGATTTGCAGTGAAATCTCCATCGGCGTGGTTCCACGAGGTCCAGAGGCAAGGTTAGTCGATTGCATTTGAATTGTGTAGGAAATCTAGGATACCAATTTCGGGGAGCTTCGGTTAGGTGAACTCAACATCAGGTTGATTTACTGTCTCTAAGTAAGCAATCTTTATAATCAAAATTCTTATCTACCTATGGAATTACAGTCCAACCGAATCCGTGATTCAGACATCTGCTCGCTCATTTTGGCCTTACGAGCCTGAATTGCATTTGTATTCAGTATTTATTATTTATTATAAACCTAATCTATTTAATAATAATTGCATTAAAAGTAATTCATTTACATATTACATATTAGATTCTAGAAGGTTCCATATTGCATTGAGGCACATTGTAAGCATACCTACAATATGGCGGCGCAAGAATTAAATATTAAACTTAAAACTCTAATCTTTAAGAAAGAATACTTATTCAGTAAATTGCAAAAGGTTTATGATTTATCGACTACACTTTCAAAACGAACTAACAAAGAGTTTCTTATGCAAGTTGCGCAATTAGAAAATATAAAATTACGATATGAAGATACCGTCATGCAAATTGTGGAAGTCGAAGCTCAAATTAATCCTAGCGCTAAGATATCATTTAAAGATTTGGAATCGTTCGATACGTTGTACTCGGCCTGTCAAATGGTTGCCTTAAAATTACAACCAGAAACATCCACTAGTGACAAAAGTACTGAGCAGTCTCGACCTTTATTACCTAAACTTAAACTTTTTGAATTTGACGGTCAACTTGAAAATTGGATGACCTTTTATGATACATTTAGTTCTTTGGTTCATGAAAGAAATTATGATAATATCGATAAGTTTCACTATTTGTTGTCATGTGTAAAGGGTCAGGCGTTAAATATTGTTAAGAAACTACCGATTTCCGCAGCTAATTATCCGGTTGTGTGGAAGAGTTTAGTTGACAAATACCAAGATAATAGGGCACTTGTAAACAAGTATTTAGATAAAATGATTAATTTTACTCCTTTAACAAAAGATACCTCCGTTAATTTAACCCTTTTCATAGAAACTTTTGACCATTCCTTAAAGGCAATTGAAGCTTTAAACATTGAAAATCTTAGCGATTATTTATTTTGTCATTTAGCGTTACGTGGCTTAGACAATTACACAAAAAAGTTATTCGAGGAAAGTCGTGACCCACTGAGTATACCTACTTTTTCTGAACTTATAGCGTTTGTAAATAAACAAATCAAAGTACTTGATCACACATTCCCGAATCCATCGCAATCGTCGTCAACTAAACAAATTACCCTCAAACCTAATAACAACTACGGTAAACAATTTTCACGTCCGGCATTCTCCAAAACTTCACTGACAGCCTCGGCGGCAATTTCAAATAAGAATTATAGTAAATTTAGTGATAAGCTAACGTGTTCTCATTGCAATCAAAACCATATGATTTACCGATGCGAACAGTTTCGTAAACTGCCAGTAGAAAAAAGGATTGACCGTGTCAATTCCTTAAATCTTTGTAAGAATTGCCTAAAAGGTAATCACGATTTCTTATCCTGCAAAAGTACAATGAGTTGTGGTGTGTGTGCGTCACCACACCATTACCTACTGCACATAGACGCAAATCCACGCTCGGTCGTACCGACGCGGCAGATCAACACGGCTGACGGGCAAGCATCTCTCTCACACTCGCAGAACGCGCTCGTCTCCTCTCGCTCCGTGAGTGAAGAGAATGATACTGCGATAATTGATAAGTGCATCTATGGTGTAGTGTTAGGTACCGTACGATTACATGCTAAAGACAAGTGTGGTCAATTATTAGACTGCCGTGCAGTGATTGACTCAGGAGCTCAGTGCTCATTCATTACGATGGACTGTGCTCAACGTTTGGGCCTGCCACGTAAAAAATGTCCCTATACAATTGCTGGTTTGGGTGGGGAACAGGTTCGTAACCATGGCATGATAACATGCCAAATAAAACCACGCAATTCTTCACAAATTTCGTATTCAATAAATTTAATTATTGTGTCGAAAGTTGCATCAGAGATGCCTAGTGTTAATTTTACTTCTGAGGTCATTGAACTTTATAAAAAATATAATTTAGCCGATCCATATTTTTATAGACGTTCGCACATAGATATATTATTAGGTAATGATATTGTCATGGATCTAATAAAGGATAAGCCGTTGTCAATTTCTCCGGACATACCTCAAGTTATACAAACAGCCTTTGGTTTTATTGTTAGCGGTAAGCTATATTCAAGTAATTTAAATGAATTACACAATTTACACCTATCAGTTTCATATGAAGAAGAACAATTGTTAGATAAAACTTTGCGTAAATTTTGGGAGGTTGAGGAGTTACCGTATAAACCTTCAACTAGTCCGCTCGATCAGCTGGCTGAGGATATCTTTGTAAATGAACATAGCCGCGATAGTTCCGGTCGTTATATTGTTCCGTTGCCCTTTATACCTAATCCGCCAGAGCTAGGCGAGTCGTACTCGATTGCGGAGCGTAGGTTACGCTATACAGAACGTAAACTGGCTCGCAACCCGGTGTTACAGCGTACCTACGCAGATTTTATGCGCGAATATGAGTCTTTGGACCACATGGAAGAGTATCACGGCAATGATCCTAGTAGGTACGTCATACCTCACCACAGTATACTCCGGCCAGACAGTACGTCGACGCCATTGCGCGTAGTGTTTGATTGTTCTTCGCGAACTAGTAACAATTTATCTTTAAACGAAATTCTATTAACAGGACCTACATTGTATCAACAAATAAGCACTATTATTTTAAACTTTCGATTATTTCAATATGCTTTAGTTTCAGATGTTTGTAAAATGTACAGAGCAATTTTTTTGAGAAAACGTGACCGTTGTTACCAACATATCTTATACCGGGAGTCACCTAACGATCCAATTAAGTTGTATGAACTTAAAACAGTTACATATGGATTAAATTGTTCGCCTTTTCTAGCTATGCGTACTTTACAGCAGTTGGTACACGACGAAGGGAAACGTTTTCCTTTTGCGGTACCTGTAGTTAGAGAAGGTATTTTCATGGATGATATTTTGTATTCGATAAACACTTTCGAAGATGCTTGTACTTTACAGGACGAACTTATAGATTTATTCCGTTGTGGTGGATTCGAACTGAAAAAATGGGCTAGTAATAGTCGTCAGTTACTTGAACGGGTCCCAGATGAACATCGGGAGCTACCTATTACTTTCATGAAGGATGACAATGAATGCACGATCAAAGTTTTGGGTTTAAAGTGGTTTCCATTGTCAGATAAATTTTATTTTGTTATAAATAAAACCGATAATATTAATACAAAACGTTCAGTCTTAAAATTACTGGCATCAATTTACGACCCAGTCGGATTTGTATCACCCTGTATATTTACTGCCAAGGCGTTAATTCAGGATCTTTGGAAGCTCAATTTAGGATGGGACGAGCAACTGCCGTTATCAATAGCTAAACGATGGAGTGCGTTCGTATCGGAACTGCCTAGGTTGAAAGAGATGGAAATTGAACGTCACATGCTTCTACCGGGACAGACGGAATGTGAAATCGTGGGTTTTTGTGATGCGTCACTCCGCGGCTACGCTGCTTGTATATATGTGATTAGTCGCGACGGTAGTCAAACTAAGGTTAGGTTAATTATTGCAAAATCTAAAGTTGCGCCGGTTAAACCGTTAACTATCCCGCGTCTCGAGCTTATGGCGGCATTGTTATTAAGTAAAATGTTAAAATATGTTGAGGAAAACTTACATCGTATCAAAATTAATCATATTACTGCACTAACCGATTCGACAATCGTATTGTCGTGGTTACAAATTGAGGCTTATAAACTAAAGACATTTGTTAGTAACCGTGTTACTCAAATAACAGATAACATTCCATTGGGCTGCTGGCAGCACGTTCAGAGTGAAAATAATATGGCGGATATTTGCTCCCGTGGAGCAACTCCATGTCAGCTGCTTACGATTAGTTCTCAATGGTTGTGTGGTCCATCGTGGTTGTATACCAACCCTGAACAGTGGCCTGTAGCAAAATTAAGCAACGGTGACTTAAATAACATTCCGGAATTAAAGAAGGAAGGGTTATTTTCACTAATTGTTACCGGTTCAACTAGTTTTATAGTAGAAACCAAATTAGAATTTTGTGAAAGATTGTTTTCTCAATTTTCATGCTTTACCAAACTAGTACGCACGCTTTCAAGAATTTTGCGTCTTGTGCGATCCAAGCGCAAGCCAACCGTTGGTTCAATTCTCACCACTACTGAATTTAATGAGACTCAGGATGTACTTGTGCGTCTCGTTCAATCTACTTATTTTTCAAAGGAGATTAGCGATTTAAATAATAATATAAAGTACATACCTTCTATGAAAACTTTATCTCCCTTTATCGACGAACAGGGTTTTCTCAGGGTGGGGGGTCGTATTTCCCATTCCGATTTACCATATAATGCTAAACACCCAAGACTTTTACCGAAAGAAAGCAGGTTTACAATACTGCTTGTATCTTATTATCATATAAAATATTTGCATGTAGGCCCACGTGCCTTACAGAACATAATAATACAGAATTTTTGGATTCTTTCGGCTCGTCGATTAATTCGTTCAGTGCTAGCCAAATGTAAACCTTGTTTTAAAAATAATCCTACGTTGTTACAGCCGGAAATGGCACCTTTACCCGCCGCGCGCCTCTTACCGAATAAAATATTCGACCACGTAGGAGTGGACCTCGGGGGTCCCTTCTATATAAAGGAGAGTTTGCGTCGCAATGCTCGAATAGAGCGCGCTTACGTTGCGTTGTTTATCTGCTACTCTACCAAAGCAGTGCATCTTGAAGTGATTTCATCATTATCAGCCGATTGTTTTTTGACAGCTTTGGACAGGTTTACAGCTAGGCGTGGATTGTGTTCGGTTTTATATTCGGACTGTGGAACGAATTTCATTGCAGCAAATAAATATCTTACGGAGATTGAAATTTTCTTTCGCGATAAATCAAATCAAGATAAAATCATAGAAGGCTGTGTATCCAAACACTTGGTTTGGAAGTTTAATCCCCCAAGTGCTCCCCATATGGGTGGACTCTGGGAGGCTGGTATCAAGGCTGCCAAATACCACCTGAAGCGGGCAGTAGGTGAGAAATCCTTGACGTTCGAGGAACTCAGTACAGTGTTTTGTAAGGTCGAAGCAATTTTAAACTCCCGACCGCTGTGTCCTTTACCCGCTAGTGATGACCCAAACGAGTTTAATGTTTTAACGCCGGGACACTTTTTGATTAGTAAAGGTTTAGTCTCAGTGCCGGAGTACAACGTAGAGGACGTTTCTTTAACACGATTGACACGCTGGCAATATATGCAAAGGTGCACCCAGCAATTCTGGAACCGCTGGCGTGTAGAGTATATTAATACGTTACAACAAAGAGCTAAATGGTTTACTTCTTCTGCTAATATTCACGTTGGTGACATAGTGATTATTAAAGTTGATAATGTGCCTCCATGCAACTGGCCTCTGGCTAGAATAGAGAAACTTCATCCTGGTCCAGACGGTATTGTCCGCTGTGTTACGTTACGTACGCAGAAGAATATTTTACAGAGACCTGTTAATAAACTGGCTCCTTTACCATATGTTAATTAAATTAAATTGCAAATTTAACCACTTAGGTTTTTAAGTTAGTTATATATATATATTTTTGTTGCTTAGGGAAACCATTCAATATGGTTTCGGTGGGGGGTAATGTTAGGTATCCTAGTTATTTCTTATTTCAATTCGAATGTAGTTGAGTGGCTGCGTCAATGGACGTGGCCCGTGCCGTCGTTATGAGAAGAGCGCCCTCTTGTGGCGCGATATTTAATTAGTCAGTTCATCTTCGAACTAGCTACCGTAAGCATCCGATTTACGCCGTGCGTGAAAATCTAAATTGACTCTCTAGAACTTTCCTAACTTTATACAAACTACTTAGTGTACACATAATAGTGCTCGGCTAATCAAGAAAAGGATTTGCAGTGAAATCTCCATCGGCGTGGTTCCACGAGGTCCAGAGGCAAGGTTAGTCGATTGCATTTGAATTGTGTAGGAAATCTAGGATACCAATTTCGGGGAGCTTCGGTTAGGTGAACTCAACATCAGGTTGATTTACTGTCTCTAAGTAAGCAATCTTTATAATCAAAATTCTTATCTACCTATGGAATTACAGTCCAACCGAATCCGTGATTCAGACATCTGCTCGCTCATCTATACTCTGAATGAACATACAAATACACCCGCTTTTTAGTTTGATTCAAGGTGTAGGATTAACAACCAATCATGTATAGATATTCTATAAAAAATAATAAAATAAAGCTTCTTTATGCAATATTTTTCGTTTATCCATTCAACATATTGCTGATATAGGACTACAATGTACGCATACGGTTTAGGTACACATAAACTGTTTATTATAACCATAATATTATTTAATTACCATAATATTTAAGTATGCAATGTTGGAATAACTTATTAATTTATGCAATCAGAAACCTTAAAAATCATATAAATGGTGAAACCCAAATTGATTAATATGAATGACGAAAAGGCCTCAGAAATGTATAGTTTCAAATAAAGTAGGTAGTCAAATATTGCTTCCCCAGATAAAATTTCCAAATACTTTCGGGATTTTGTAACGGATTTAAAGAATCCAATAAAAATAATGCACAAAAATATAAAAACCTATGACATATTTCACATTGACAACATTTGACCATACAGCATCGTCGTAAGGTGTTTAACCGTGTATAAAAGGATTCATTTAGGTGAGTGCGCGAGTGCTCTGTTGGAACAAATTGAACACCCTTTTACCATGGGACTACTAGATGCAGACACAACTTCCATCAGTATGTGGTGGATGTTCCAAAAGTCGAACTAAGCGCTTCGACAATTCCTTTTCGATACGGGTCGCCAAGGTTTGGAATGAACTGCCTGCGTCTATTTTCCCTGACCAGTATAGTCTTGGTACTTTGAAGCGTCGTGTGAATAGGTTTCTCGTGGATGGACGTGTACCATCTTAGTCTTTATGTTTAACATTAGGTGTCTCCATGACATACATAGACCAACATCCCATCCTTACTTTAAAAAAAGAATCATCTGCAGTAATCATCTGGTCAGATTTAAGGAAACTGTAGTGCACCACACCGGCACTAGTCCACCAAACGCTAACCAATAACTTTTTTCTAGTTAATTTTCTCTTGGGGCAGAATTTGGATGGTTCAGCCATTGAAATCTGCGCTTCCTATTGTCGTAGAGTATCGACTTTTCACCACTGGTAATGATTTAATTTAAAAATCCTTCATTATTGTGACGGTTCAGTAATGTAACGCAGCAATCGACGCGCGTTTGTCGGTTTGCTTCACTCAATTCATGAGGTACCTTTCGAGCTTTCTTAACTTCCCAATTTGTTTCAAGTGGTTTAAAACAGTTTTATCACTAACACCGCGGCCTGCAGCTAACTCGGACGTAGTTTGCGATGGATCCGCTTCCACAATAGCCTTTAATTCTTCATTGTTAAGTTTGGTCTCCGGCCGTCCACGGATATTCTTCTGTAGGTTGAAATTTCCAGAACGAAAACGTTAGAACCAAAAACGTACTGTACTTTCTCTAGCGACACCACTGCCACACACATAATTAATTCGTAGAGCCGTTTCTGCAGCACTGGTGCCACGTCGAAACTTATATTCGTAAATAACGCGGAATTTAAAATTTTCCATTTTGTAAACTCAATGACGCAGAGAAAAAAACAAAAGAAATACGATTTTCGAGACACAAATTGATCAGTAAATAGCTGTATAAATTTGAATTTGGAATTCTAAACCAAAGAGGAGGTATTTGAGACTAAAGTGGCCAGTACGACAAAACACCAATTTCATATGTATACATCATACGGAAAGAAATCTGTTGAAAGGATAGCCGTGATCGTATGCCACTTTGATTTTATTTAATTTTTAAAATGAATCTGTTTTGCTACAATAGGTGGCATACGACCGCGACTATTCTTTCAAGTTATCTCTATCGTATAATATAAAAATACATAAATTATTCAGGGGAGAATATTTTCTTGTTTCGTACTTTTTAGAGCGTGTTTTTAGCAGTCGGGGTTTACTTTTTTAGCTTTATTTTTATTTCACTCACTTTGGAGTTATGTGAATTCGTGATTGGTATAATTATTGTGCAGAGCAGACCTACTATAGCAGTTAATCATTTCAGTTAACATTTAGTAGTCGGATTTTACTACTTAAACTTTTTTTTATCATTGTTCTTATTTTGGAGTAGTGTGCTAACAAAAATCTTTTATTTGATACCCCACACGAAAGCGTCAATATTATTTTTATTTAGTTAGTTACTTAAAGTCCCCTAGAGGGCGCTGTATAACCAGGGGACAATCAAGTGGCTTCTAACGACACCTTGTTTGTCTAATTGTGACTAGTAATCACAAGAGAAATAAGAAGTTTAGAAATTATGATGAAACAGATGAACATACATACCCACATACATACGACGACCACTTTGGCGATGGGGTAAACCTATCTGCCTCAGACGCCAGTGGTTGCGGGTTCGATTCCCCCGAGGAACAAGAAAAGAAAATGTTTCGTGTCTGGGTGTTTATCTATCTATTTATGTATTTATATTCGAGGTTCCCCCCTAGTTCGCTACATGGTATCCCATAACACAAGCTATGCTTACTTTGGGGCCATGTAGTTGGTGTGATTGTCTGGGGGTTTTATTTTATTTATTTTATTATACATATATACACACATACAGGTATTAATCATAACACTCCTTTTCACTTCGCCGTAGTCAGTTAAAAAATTCACAACTATTAGATTGTACAAAGCAGGTAAGATTCCATTAGTGTAAGAGTGAGAGCGGTATTTAATGATAGGTGAGAGTGAGAAAATCTTCTTCTTGTTCGGAGGTATCGGACACAATTATCGTTATTTTAGAATGTTTTTAATTGTGTGTAGCATATCATTAAAAAGAAAAAGAAGTGAATTTAAAATTATATTACAATTTTCATCGCTTCGTTTTGATTTTTTATTGCAATCATCAATATATATAAAACTGTTCCGTTACTGACTGAGTGACTGAGGTACTGAGTGACTGACAGACAACGTACAGCCGTAACTACTGGGCGTAGAGAGCTGAAATTTGGAACATACAGTTTTTAGAGGATGTAGGGGTGCATTAAGGAAGGAATTCTCGAAATTCCCACGGGAACGGGAAATATAGGACTTTTTAGTTTGTATGAAAAATCTTATTCCTTGAGTGTACAGATGTGATACTTGGCATGTAGGTTCTTCAAAGAGTGACTGGTTGTACTACGATAAAAATTCCGAAAATTCACACGGGCACGGGAAATATATGATTTTTAATTTGTATGAAAAAAACTTATTCCTTGAGTGCATGGGTGTGATACTTGGTATAAAGGTTCTTTCAGTGGGTGTCTGTATAGTTTCTGAAATTTCCACGAAAAGGGTAGTTAAGCGCATACGAAGTTGCGGGATAAAGCTAGTGTAAAATAAATATCTGACTTACTTTGGCCTCGCTCTCGAGACTTTGTTACCTCACAGTATTTTTGTTCCAGCATTGTTGCATCAAATAGCCATTTATGAATAATAAGGCTATATCGATCACGATTCGATAAACACGATCAAAATTTATTGGAACAGATACTCGTACAAACAAGTTATTTAGATAAGAAGGTGAAAATTTGTGTTTTTTTTTTAAATTTATGAAAACAATACAAAAAAAAATATATAAACTATAAGACAAAGGCTAGTAGTATTTACAGAAAGTTTGTTCAGATAAGTCCACCTACTCCCCCTTCCGATTTGGCCAACTTTGTACCAAAACCCTCGTATATATTTTGATAGAAAAGTTAAGACACGCTTATTATTTGTTTTTACGCCTAACAATGTTTTTTTATGATTTTTTCAGGGTCGCGCCACTATTTTTACTATGCTAGCTACATTGAATTTTATTAGAGGAATCGCAAGAACCAGATTATCGTGTACTTTGAAGCTAAGTTATTTTGTGTTCATAAGTCTTGTTGCACTTTATATTTTCTTACAATACTTTAATATACAACCCTTTAAGCCTTATCAACAAAATACTACCTCCCAGAGTAATACGTTTGCTGAAGATGTTAAAGTGAATAATACAAATCGCAGAAAGGAATTATATTATGTTTTACTGTGGAATGATCGACAAAGTATTCCTTTTCAATCACTCTCATATTTCACAAGCTCTTTCATCAGAAATAATTGTTCTTTTCAAAATTGTTTTATTACCGATGACCGAGAATATTTTACAGATTATTCAAAGTTTGATGTGATCCTTTTTGATGGACCCCACTTAGCATTCTCTGATCTACCAACAAAACGAACGCAACAGCAAATATACGTCTACGTGAATACAGAATCTTCTCATTATTATCCAACTTGTGACCCAATTTATAATAACTTCTTCAATTGGACTTGTACATACAAATTAGATTCAACAGTTAGATGGGGCTTTATTACAATAACTAACTTTAAAGGTGAAATAATTGGCCCGAAGAAAGATATGCATTGGATCAAACATAGCGAAATGAAAACTGTTGATAATAATCTAAAAAATCTGTTTACAACCAAAAGGAGAGCAGTAGCATGGATAGTTTCGGACTGTCATACTAATAGCAGACGTGAAATTGTTGCATTAGATCTAAATCAAACGTTGCAATTGTACAATCTAACTCTAGATATCTATGGAGGCTGTGGACATCTCAAATGTTATGATAATAATATAACAAAAGAATATTCATGTCATGATACTATAGAGAAAGACTATTGGTTTTATCTTTCATTCGAAAACTCATTTAGTGAAGATTACGTTACGGAAGATTTATTAATTCCACTACAGCATAATGCGATACCTATTGTTTTTGGAGGAGCTAATTATACACGGTAAGTTTTGTGTGGACTGCGTGATGTATGGATTCTAATGACACCCACCTTCTCGTGTGTCTTTTAAGGTAAGAATAGTAATAGTCGGGTATTACGTACGACTACAGACCCTGAATTAAAGATGCTACTACTGATTGATTCGAGGTTGGACGCCTTCAGGGTTTGCTAGGAGCATTACATACACAAGTCAAACTTTATTTCTGGATTCACAATGTAAAAGTTATATCTAGGGAGAAACACTACATACCTAGGATGATATGAGAAGCCATTGAAATTAAAATAACACCTTAATTTCTTAGAAAAGATTTTATTTTTATTAATTATTATTTTTCTTTTCATTGAACACAGCCCCGGGATTTTAACTTTTATCTCACCTGAGAATAGATATTGGCTCTCATAATATTATAAATCCTTATCTTTGTCTTACTACCAATTAGTGTTCATAATAATCACTGCTCATAATTTTATTTTTCATACTTTTATTGCTCTGCCCCCGTAGACTCCGAACTGTTATTTAAAATGATTAAAAAATAACAAATATTATCACTCGAAAGTGCACTTTATCTATTTCAATATTCAGCTTAGTTTTGAATAAGCATATTGATAAAAATAGCCAAAGATTCCCATAAAAGCGCAGAGATCTTCCTTCACGACGACCACTTTGGTGATAGGGCAAACCTTCGTGCCTCAGACGCCAGTGTTTGCGGGTTCGATTCCCGCACGGAAAAAAAATGTTCCGGGTCTGGGTGTTCATCTTTACAGTATGTTAGGCTTTGCATTTCCAATACTTCATTATCGACAAAATACTATTATACAAAGGGGGGTAGCAACCCACACCACTCTGAGTGACAGCCATTTTAAAATTTAATATCTCGTACTTCTACGAGTTCACTCAAACTAATTTTTTCACATTTTCATGTCGACCCGATACACGAAAATGGTCTAATTTGAAAGATTATAATATTTGCTAGCGTAAAAAATAATTTTTGTTAAGATAAAATGTAAAATCATTCATGAAATTTTTAAGGGCAACCGCTTGCATTTAAAATTTTGGCGATCTTTTACAATTGTACAGTGCTCGCCAAAACACGTTCTAAAAGTAGGAAACAAGTCTCTGATAGTATTTAAGTAGGTATTATAATTCATCTGTTTTGCTATAATAAGTGGCATACGACCACAGCTACACTGTAAACATATATCTTTCAGTATGACGTATAAAAATATGTAAATATTTCTGCGGAGACTATTACTTGTTTCCTACTTTTTAGAGCGTGTTTCAGTAGTCGGGTTTTAGTTTTAAAACTTTATATTTTTCACTTGTTTTGGAGTAATAGTGTTTACATATTATTTTAACTGTGCTAATCTTTCAGCGAAAGAGCATTCAGCACTAAACCATGGGCGAGCTTTGGTTTCAAGGGATAGATCAGCGTAGGGAATGAAGAACTCCATTGCTTGACCTATCACACTTGAGACTGCATCAGCGCAGCACGATGGATCGGTTGATGTAAAACAAGCTTGCCGCCACGAATAAGATGCGAAGAAATGTCGCATTTCATCCCAATCTGCCGACTTGTAACGCCATACTCGCCTAGATCCACTTGGTCGGGTGTCAGGTGGCGAGTACTGCGATACAGATTTCACCAGACAGTGATCGGATGTCCCTAAGGGTGCAGTGATGGACACCGAATATCTGTCGGGATCGGTTGTCAGCAGAAGGTCCAGGCAGTAAGCAGTGTGGCCAGCAACGTCTGGGATGCGCGTAGGCTCGTCAACAAGCTGAGAGAGGCCATGAGTGAGCGAAAACTTAAAAGCCTCTCTACCAGCATGGTCAGTGTCCTGAAACGGGTATAACCACTGTCCGTGGTGTGCGTTAAAATCCCCCAGGAACACCAACTGCGCTGTGGGAAAACGTTGCTGAACCTCGTCCACTGTACTGCTGAGATAGTCCATAAGCCTTGTTGTCTCCCGATCTCCGCTGTGTGACCGATAAATACCAGCGTATACCATTTGGTCTAGGCCGGTATCTATGTGAACCCACATAACAGAAAGGTCCGGCACTTCTAAGTAACGGAGACGCTGACAACAGATCTTGTCACTGGCATACATGCACACCCCGGCGTGCGGGTGGAATTTGGACTCCAGGATGTAACCTGGGTAACAGAGGTATGCCGAGTCTGACGGATCACAGATCTGCGTCTCCGTTAGGAAGAGTAGGTGGGGTCTCTCCGCCTCGAGGTGGTGGTGGACATCATTGAGATTGGAGTGCACTCCTCTGATGTTACAGAAGTACACTTTAAACGAGAGGAAGTGCAACCGCTGTGTTACCTTACTCTTCTTTGGACCTTTCATTAATTTTGGAGTGGAGTGAATATGGAGGAGAACAGAAGTTGAGTGAAGTGCTGCAAATGGAACCAAGCAACTCGATAGGGGTAACGCACCTTTGGGAAACTCGCTTGGAGACTGCGGGGACGCCCGAACCCCCCCCGAGTTCGCCATCGGGTCCTCTCAAACCGGTCGCCAGCCGGCACGATGGAGCCTCCCGGGATTTTTCGCGAGGTGGCGGGGCAGCCTTTTGCATGTGGCTGGCATGCTACTTGGGCCCCCTACTACCTGCGGTCGGCCAGCGGTGCACCGTGCTTCGGATCCTGCTACCCTCTAAAACGAGTCGACCGGTGAGTTATTATCCTACGAGTTGAAAACAGTTCTCCGATGCAGCACGATTACTCAGACCTATCCTCCTCAATGTACTTCAGCCCTGAACGGCTGCTCAACTTATACACAGCCCAAGTGAGATCGTACATGGAGTACTGTAGTCACCTTTGGGATGGTTCTGCCAAATACCAGCTCGAAGCGCTAGACTCTGTTGACCGAAGAGCCCGTAAAATCATAAATAACAACAACCATACAAATAAAAAATTGCAGACGCTGGAGCATCGTCGTAAGGTTGCTTGTTTGACAGTATTTTATCGGCTACATTTTGGTGAGTGTGCGAGTGCTCTTTTTGACCAAATTGAACCCACCCCTTTTTACCACCGGCCTACCAGACGCAGACAGAACTTCCATCCATATATTGTGGATTTACCAACAAGTCGAACAAAACGCTTCGATAGTTCCTTTTTGGTACGGATTGCCAAGGAGTGGAACAATCTGCCTGCGTCTGTTTTTTCTGACCACTACAGTCCTGGAACTTTTAAGTGTCGAGTGAATAGGTTTCTCGTGGATGGACGTGTAATACCATAGTCTTCATGCGCACTTTCCATCAGGTGGCATGGAAGACAAACGTCCTATCCTTACAATATAAAAAAAAAAGAAAGTTAGTTTTTATTTCATTATTATTTTACATATTTTGGAGTAATAGTGTTTACATATTTGAACTGTGCTAAGAAATCTCTATCATTTGATACCCCACACGACATCGTCGGGAAATTTTTTTTTTTAGCTCTTTGTTTTTATGCCCCTAGAGGGCGCTGTAGGCAATTTAACGTGACGTCGTGTAGCCTTTAACCAGCGGATAATTACGACGCTTCTAAGGACGCCTCATTTTTCCAATTATGATTACTAGTTCAGAAGTTGTGTGGGAACAGATAAACATCCATGACCACATACATACATACATACAGGTCAAAATCATAACCCTCCTTTTTGCTTCGCCGAAGTCGGGTAAAAAATCAAGTAGAATAATAAGCAGTTGCTTTTGTCTTACTTACGCCTAACTATCCTTAAAAATACCGCTAACACTCTCAGCCTTATGGAATTTTAGCTAATTTGCAAACAAAATTAGCGCGAATTTTAATACTAATGTGATGTTGGTTTGCTAGCTTATTTACTTGCGAACAAATAAAATGAAAAAAAAAACGATGTGTTATGGGCTTGGTTATTTAGTTTATCTTAATAAAAATTACTTTAAATGCTAGCAAATATATCTTTCAAATAAGACCCGTTTGAAGAGAAATAAGTTTCAGTGAACTCGTAGAAGTACGAGATATTAAATTTTATAGTGGTTGTCATTCAGAGGGTTGAGGGGTGCGACCCCCCCTTTAGTAAAGTATTTTGTAAAAAGGAAAAGGGAAAATGACGATTTAAACTTTGAGACAATAAAGCTGAGTTCTTACAGCTGTTTGATAATAATATAATAAATAAATAAATACATATTTCTGACACTCACACAACATTATCTAGCCCAAATTAAGTTTCTTAAAGAACTTGTGTTATAGATACTAGATAACTGATATACTTAAGAAATATATAAACATATATATTGAATAAATACATATTTTTATAAGAATAAACTCAAATAAACAAATAAACATCCATGACTTGACGACTAATATCTGTGTTTATCACACAAATATCCGCCGCCGCCGCAAGCCTAGAGATCCGCAATGTTCCACAGAGCAAAAAGAGACAAAACAAGATCTTTTAAATACGGTCGCACGCCTGTGTAAAGTGGTAAAGTCATCAATTTTAAATAAATGATGAAAAAGTTAAATTCTATACCCATTCACAGAACAAAAAATAGCTGCAGTTAAATCTTTTAATAATAGTATATTATGTAACAAGTGAGCTAAGTTGCTAATTGCAGTCAAGGCTGTGATTTGAGCCCGAGCCGCAGGCGAGGGCTTAATAATGAGCCGAGACTGTAATTAGCAACGCTCACGAGTTACATACGACGTTTTTTAACACACTTGTGAGTAAAAGACAGACATACGTGGTCATAAAATTTATTTGAAGCAGCTGTTGAAGGTACAGTTAACAAACTTATATTCTACATTATTATTTGAAGTGCCAGCTCGTCCTGAGTGTATGTCGGCGACATAGACAAATCACTGGAATGATTTGGCATTAAATAATTAATGCTAGATGTCAACGGTTGTGGTTCAAGGCCAGGACAAAACTTCTTCTGCTTCGGCTCTAAGTGAATACCGCCTGGTAGCGCGCGCTCAGCGGAGCCCCGAGCGCCGCGCCGGTCAGTAGCCCTGTCCCATTACACGTACACACGCTATTGTTGCTTGGAGGAGCTGTACGTGCCGCTGCTGCTGCAGGCGCGCCGCTTGGGCGCACGCCGCCTGGAACCCGGATCAATAAAATATGCTCTGTTTACTCGCATGTAATTTGCACTAAGGTACAATTCAACTTTTTAGGATTCATTATATTATGCACTAGGGCATATATTATGCACGCGTGACTTATAGCCCAGTTTATAGTTCTAAATTCAATAGAATAAGGCTCACTTTACGAGCAAGTGTGTTGAAAATAAAGTTACACCGAAAAGCTAACTACTACGTACCTTCTGTTGACAACAGAAGAGCAAGCAACAGATTATCGTCTCAGAAAATTTTACTTCAAAAACTAAGCGTCTATTTCACCTAGCTCGCGATTTTGATTCAACGCATAAATATAAATACTTCTTTTGGCAAAATAGTCCTACGAAAAGAAAACGGTTGCGCATGGCGTGATTTCCACAAGCAAAAAAAGTGGTTGCGATGAAAATGTAGGTGTGGATGGTTCAATTTAAATTGTTTTTTTTTTTAATTAGAGTTAACAATTGGTAACCTGGGGCAAAGTGTAACTTTTGATTTCTAGCTTTGCTTAGTACCTGAAGGTCACTTGAAACTTTATTTTAGTAAAGATTCACTACATTCAATAAATTTGTACCTTTTTACATATATTTTATACGGGTTACTATTTTTTTCAATTATTCATTTGGTGGAATAATTGTAGATACCATTTTGGCGCATAAGTTTTATCATTTTGGTACATAGTTTTATCCTATTGGTGGCATGAAAAAATAAAGACGTTCATTTAATTAGAGCTTGATAAAATTTCATTTTTAGTAAATTTATAGGTACCTACTTATTGAAATAGTCACATAAGTAACTTAAAGTATAAAACACAAAGAAAAACTTATTGTAAAAAAAGTTTACCAAAATGATAAAAAAACCCAATATCGGGATGTTCCCTCTTGATCCTACGACGTCTCATCCTAAAGTGATGTTTAGGATAAGTGAAGAATCCTAAATTCCGTACTTATGCGGAAGCAATTTTTACCAAAACAAAAAATACGAACTGCAAAACAATCTTTGTTTTGAATATAAAAACTTCAAAATACAAAAAATTCAAAAACTTTTATTCATAATAGGTGTTACATATGTATACCTACCTAGCTATAAGTATTTACGTATGGTTATAACCAAGTTGTTCGAACCAATAAAGGAGTCCGTTATTGACATTCGTTCGTTTCACTCGTCTCTCTCGTCTTATATCCTCATACTTAACAGTGGCGACGTACCTACCCTCGTGTTAAATAAAAAAACAAAATGTCTGGATTAAATTTTGCAACCTTGAACAATTTTGATCATAGCCTGAATAGTTGGAAAACTTGGAAGTGTAGACTCACACAATGGTTTATCGCGAATGACATCAGCGCGATAAGCGACCCGGTGGGAGTCAGAAGGCGAGCGGTTTTGCTTAGCGGACTCAGCGACGCAACATACAAGTTAGCGTCAGATCTAGCGCTGCCGAAGGAATTACAGGAGGTGCCATACGAAGATATACTGTCTTTGCTAGACGGTCACTTCACACCAAAGTCGGCGGGATTCAGCGAGCGGCACAACTTTTATGCAGCTACTCAGCTACCTACGGAGTCGGCTATCCAGTGGGCGGCGAGACTTCGCGGCCTCACCGCGTCCTGCCAGTTCAGCAATGTTGAAGAGGCATTGCGGGATCGGTTTATTATGGGTATGCTACCTGGGATTGAAAAAGAAAAGTTGTACATGCAAGAGCTAACGGGGTTAACATTATCCAAAGCCGTCGAAATGGTGGGTAATATGCAAAGCGCGCGGGCGGCGGCGCAGTGCGCTGGCGTCACCGCGGCGCCCGCGGCGCCGGCGGCGCCGGCTATGGGGAGCGACCAGCTGTTCAAGATCGCCAAAAGTGAAAAAGTGCAGTGCCGTGTGTGTGGTTATACGAGCCATAAAACCGCGGAGTGTCGTTTCGCTAAATACACGTGTAAAAAGTGCAACGTCAAAGGTCACTTACGGCGAATGTGTAAAAAAGTTAACTATATGTCAACGGATGAGGTAGATGAGAGCAACGACGATGACGGTAAATTATTTAATATACGTTCTATTAAAGGCGAACCACTAACTGAAACGGTACAAATCAACGGCGTCGATTTGAAATTTGAAATTGATAGCGGCTCGGCAGTTACGGTTATGTCAGAAGACACGTTTAATAATAATTTTAAAAGCGTTAAAATCACCTGTTCAAAGAAAAATCTACTTAGTTACACAGGCGAAGTGCTAGGTTGTGTCGGATGTGCGCGATTGCCGGTTACCTGGCGAGGCAACACAAAGGAGCTAGACGTGTACATAGTGCGTCGGGGCGGTCCCCCGTTACTAGGCAGGGACTTCATGTCACAGTTCAAGCTAGAGCTCACTCCAGTGTACCAATGTCAAACCTCGAATTCAATCATCGACTCACTAGGCCACCAATATCCTTCTCTTTTTTCGGTTACCTTAGGACGGTTTAATAAATACAATATTAAGTTAATTTTAAAAGAAAATGCTCGTCCCATATTTTTTAAACCACGGCCGGTGGCTTACGCGCTTAAAGATAAAGTTGAAAAAGAACTAAACCGATTAACTGAATTAGGTGTACTGCGGCCCGTTGAGCATTCCGAATATGCGTCTCCGATCGTGCCTATCCTGAAACGTGACGGTTCAGTGCGGATCTGCGCGGATTATTCTGTTACAATCAACAAGCAGCTAGTAGTTGAACAATACCCGCTTCCTACGATAAATGACCTGTTTTCGAAACTACACGGTGGTCAAAAGTTTACTAAGTTAGATTTATCAATGGCGTACAATCAGTTTGTTTTGGATAATGCTTCGCAAAAGTTGACATGTATAAATACGCACCGTGGTTTATTTGCGTACACACGTTTAGTGTTTGGATTAAATAGCGCGCCATCAATTTTTCAACGCGCTATGGAAAACTTACTGGCCGGCCTCGACGGTACTCTGTGCCTGCTGGACGACGTGCTGGTCACCGGGCGTGACGACGCCGAGCACCTGCAGCGCCTGCACGCCGTGCTGCGGCGGCTGCAGGGCGCCGGCCTCACGCTGCAGCAGGCCAAGTGCAGCTTCTTTCAGGACGAAATTAGTTACCTAGGTTACGTTATCAACAAGAATGGACTTAAAAAGTCACCGGAGAAAGTTGAAGCAATCTTAAATGCGCCGGTCCCAAATAATGTTAACCAACTACAATCATTTTTAGGATTAGTAAACTACTATAGAAGTTTTGTAGCCGGCGCGTCAAGTATTTTAAGTCCATTATATGACTTGCTTAAAAAAGACAGTAAATGGAACTGGTCTTCTCGAGAAAATGACGCATTTTGTAAAATTAAAAAAATGTTGGGATCTGACCAGGTCTTAATGCATTATAATGCAGACTCAAATTTAATATTAACAGTAGATGCTTCGCCGACAGGGTTAGGAGCAATTCTTTCACAAATCGATTCGGAGGGTCGCGAGCGGCCGGTTTCGTTTGCGTCACGAACACTCAATAGCGCAGAAAAAAAATATTCACAGATACAGAAAGAAGCTACAGCGATTGTTTTTGGTGTACGCCGCTTTCACCAATATCTATACGGGAGATCGAGTCCTTTTACGTTAAGAACCGATCACAAGCCGCTCCTATCTATATTTGGGCCTAATAAAGGGATTCCGGAAGTTTCAGCTAATAGACTGCAGCGTTATGCATTGTTTTTAAGCGGTTATAATTATGCTATCGAGTATGTGAAGAGTGCAGACAACAGCGCGGACTATCTGTCGCGGGCGAGCCTGCCGAGAGAACACGACGCGGGCGCGGGGCGGCCGGAGCCGGCCGATCGCGCCGCGTACGTTTGTTTTGTAGTAGAAGGCGCCTTACCTATTACAGTCGACCAATTGCGAGACGCGACAGACAAAGACAGCACATTGCGTACAGTTGCTTATTATATTTGTAACGGCTGGCCTAGAAACACATCCAACGTATCTTTGAAACCGTTCTTTTTGTGTAGGTTACAACTATCGGTTGAAAATGGTTGCGTCATGCGGGGTCATAAGGTGGTGATACCCGAGTCCTTACGCCCTCAAGTTTTGAAAGAACTGCATTTATCACATTTAGGTATCGTGAAAACAAAAGCAGAAGCCCGCGCACGGTTTTGGTTCCCCGGCATAGACGAGTCGTTGGAGCGTATGATCGCGTCGTGCGACGTGTGCCTGCAGCTGCGCGGGTCGCCGCCGCGCGCGCCGCTAACTCCGTGGAGATACCCGCCGCGCCCTTTCTACCGGGTACATCTAGATTTCCTAGGGCCCATCAATAATTGCATGTACCTAGTTATTATAGATGCATATTCTAAATGGGTTGAAGTTTACGCAATGAATACTTCGACTAGCTTAGCGGTTATAGAAAAAATGTACGACTATATGTCTAGGTATGGGCTGCCGCATACTGTAGTAACGGATAATGCACAATATTTTTGCTCACAAGATTTTTTTAACTTTTGCAAATTAAACGGTATCTCTCACGTGACGTCACCGGCTTACCATCCCGCTAGCAACGGACAAGCGGAGTCCTATGTTAAAGTAGTGAAAAAGGGTATTCGTTCGAGTGTTATTGAAAGTGGAACAGTTAAAGAAAGGAAGTTAAAATTATATAAGTATTTGTTTGACTATAGGAACTCGGTACATAGTACTACAGGCGTCTCACCGGCTCAGTTAGTGTTTGGACGCAAACTTAGATCGCGGCTAGATATTTTGAACCCATTGCCGTCAGCGACATTGCCGTCATCTACCCCACTCGCTAATTTTGTTAAATTGAAACAGTGTTCGCAAATTGAAAATAAAGGTGGCAAACCTAGAGAGTTTTTAACGGGCCAGTGCATAATGTATAAAAAATTTATAAATAATAAGTATATTTGGCTCAAAGGAGTGATAGTCAAAAGATTAGCAAAAAACATTTATATAATTAAAGATTGTACAACTTCGATTGAGCACAAAAAACATAGTAACCACTTATTGTTAAGGAAGAACAGTAAAAGTTTGAGCGCTGACTGTTCCTCAACCGGTATGGCACATATGATACCTAGGCCTCATGTTCAAACTCAACCGTCTAGTTCGAATGTAGATGACATCTTAAATGCCATGGACTACAAACCGCAAGGAGGGAGTATGGATGGAGCAGCATCCGATACCAGCGCCGGTGAAGAGAACAGCGTCCTGCGACCAAGTGGGAGTAACCTCGCCTCGCCATCACCATCCAAGGTCACCGTGACACGAGGAGTCCGACGGCCCGTGCAGATTGGAGAGGATGACTATTTCTGCGTAACGCAGCCCAGCTGTTCTTCGCCATCACCTTCAAAAGTAACGATGACTCGTGGAGGTCTAATGCGGGCAGTGCCGTCAGATAATGAGGACGATTTTCATGAGGCCGAGAATTAAAATAGTTAATTGACATGCCAGGGTTCAGTCAGCCTCAATATGTATTTTTGTATTTTAAATATATGGTTTTTTGTATTTTAAAAAGTTTGATTTTAATTGTTTTATATCGTAAAAGTAACTATTAGGGGAGGATTGTTACATATGTATACCTACCTAGCTATAAGTATTTACGTATGGTTATAACCAAGTTGTTCGAACCAATAAAGGAGTCCGTTATTGACATTCGTTCGTTTCACTCGTCTCTCTCGTCTTATATCCTCATACTTAACAATAGGTTTACAAAAGAAACACTAAATATCAAAGAATATCAAAGGTAGATGAGGGCCGCGCGACGTGGGAAATCTTGTTGGGGGAGGCCTCTGTCCAGCCGTGTGCGTTCCTTTCGACGGCTTATTCCACTTCACCCCAAAACATTCTTTAGCAAGTATTTTAAATCGAAATATTTATTTCCATATAAACGCCAAGAGTGAGAAGTATAATGAACAAAAACAATTAAAGCAATAAAACAATTACTAAAATACAATGATACCACGAGCATGTGCCAGGTGCCTACCTGTCCCGCTCTCTAAACCAATCAAAGGATGATTTCCTATTATACATTTGACGGGTCGGAGCTCTTTATTAGCTCTTTTGTAATACGTACATACATACATAACGTCACGGCTGTATCCCTAATGGGGTAGGCAGAACACCAGACGCTATAAAAATGTACCTATTTGTATTAATTCCTATAACGCTGACTAAAAAAGAGTGCCAAGAGTTTTTTTCCTCCGGCTTTTTTTGTCTCTTGGTCTACTGTAATATCTTATTCAATAACTATCAACACCTTGAGCCAAAGTACAAAATTGTGACATCATTAAGCTGCCATTCGATGGTATTATGATGATTTCATTTCATTTCATTTTGAAAGAATTTGCCAGAAAAGTTGGGTAATTTTTTTTCAGTTTGACAGGTTAGTGTCGAAGAAAATCTTATCTCTAAATTCTGGTTCAGATAAACGAGGTTTTTTCTTCTTAACTAATCAGACGGCTTAAAATTTAAGGCTTCAAATAATAGAAGCAAAACGCAGGACAATATTTGTAGGAACAAGGCTGAAATGAACACCACAGTTGAATTTTTAATATCTTTTAAATACCTATATTTTCATAACCACTAGGTCAATTTTTATTTATTATTTTTCCGGTAGCTGTTATTACTTGCTGTATCTCCTGCTTCCGATATTTCGTCGACTTTTAGGATACCCTGTAAAAGTGATCATGTACCTTCTAACGATTCAAATAATTTTGCAAAACAAGACAATATGCTAATTGGTTTATAGTACTCATAACGGGACTTTTTCTTTTTCGTCGCCATTTTTTTTAATTATTTCGTCACCGTTTTTAAAATAATATAATAATAATTAAATCCCCAGACAATAACACCCAACTACATGGCCCCAAACTAAGCGGAGCTTGCGATATGGGATACCATGTAGCGAACTAGGGGGATCCTAGAATATAAATACTAATAATAAATAAAAAAATAGGAATAATGTGAGCAGACTTCCAACAAGACGAAAAACACCACTTATAAGAGGTTTATTAAATATAATGCACAAGGGACCAATTTATTGCCACATTATTGTACAAAAGCAGGAAGTAGTTTATCAGGGTCTGCCATTATCCAACTGTAATATTGGGTTGGGGAAAAAGTTTCTTCGCATTTTTTAAGAAAATTCAAAACATTTTTTAATATAGTTTATTGACATTTAACTAAAGTATGTATGTACCATTTTGTTCGATAACCTTTTTCCATCTTGTAGGTAGGGACATGATCCCATTGCTATAAAATTTTTGGGACCTCTCATCAAAATACCGCGACAAGTGGATTTGGCAGTCCTCTCGTGATGTTAACCTAACACTGCCTAAAGAATTCTAAAGAGAGGTTGAAACAGGAGGAAATCTGAAGGTGCAAGGACCATACGGCGGATGCATTAACACCTCCCAGCCAAACTCTCTTAATTTTTGCTGGGATTCTATAGATGTGTAAGGTCTAGCGTTATCATGATGAAACACCACACCCCTTCAGTTGATCTAATCCGGCCGCTATCTCTCAACTTCTTGTTTTAATCGCATAAGTTGTTCGCAGTAGAGTTCAGAATCGATAGTCCTGCCTGGTGGTAACAGCTCATAATGAATAATGCCCTTCCAATCCCACCACACACACAAAATCACCTTATTGCGAGTTAACCCGGGTTTCGCCACAGTCTGTGAAGCCTGACTGGCCTTCGACCACGACCTTTTTCGCACGTTCTTGTCGTACGTGATCCACTTTTCATCACCAGTTATCAGCTTCTTCAAAAATGATTCACAAAAAGAATCACAAATGAGTACACGGTTCATTAAGTTTCTTTCAGTGAGCTCGTGAGGTACCCAAATATCGAGCTTTTTTGTGTACTCAGCTTTTTTCAAATGCGCCAAAAGTGTTTTGTGGTCAATTCCCAGTTCTTCAGCTACGTCGTAATTACTGATATGTCGATCTTGCTCCACTTTTTCAAAAACGTCATCCATTTTATCCCTAATAGGGCGACCAGAGCGAGGTGCATCTTTGACATCAAAATTTCCGGATTGAAAACGCTTAAACCAAATTTGTGCTACTCTCACAGACACTGCACTAGGTCCATAAACATCACAAATTTTTTTCGAGGCTTGCGTTGCATTTTTATCTTTTTTGTAGTAAAATTTGAAAATGTATCGAATTTCTTCATTAGATTCACTCATATTGACAGTACGAAAAACAAATGAAAATCACACATTTTCCTAACTTGAATTTGGAATTATGTTCTTTAAAATTTTAACTTTTAATGATACCAAAACCAGCCAGATACAAATACTATAGCCAAAGAGATTTTATTACAAGTTCATACATACTATAATGCGAAAAGACTTTTTCCCCAACCTATAAAAAAATAAATACTATCACGTTCTGTGATCAGAATAGATGACATTGAGTTGGGTATATGATCATCAAAAAAGTTTGAGTTACCGTGCCCTTCATCATTGGATGTGTGATATGATGTGAATAGCTGGACACTACATATTTCGTCGGACGTAAATTTCACCAAAACGTACCCACACAAACCTAAAGTTATTTAGATTGCAAAATTTTCTTGCTGCACTATGTAGTTTTTTCGTGTCTAGTGACAAATGTTCAGACACAATATATTCTGTTAGTTTCACCTGTAAAGCCAATGTGAGTGGTAGAAAGCCTTTTGTTAGGGTGGGCCTTATTGAAGCGTGTAACAGCAGATATAACAGTATAACAGCTTGTTTAACCATGTTCTACAGGATACATTTTATGGAGTGCGCGACTGCTCTGTTTGAACAAATTGAACCCTCACCGTTTTACCATCAGACGCAGTCAGAACTTCCATCCGTATGTGGTAGATATTCCGAAAAGTCGAGCTTGGAATTAACCGCCTGCGTCCATTTTCCCTGATCAGTATAGTTCTACTACTTCTAAGCATCGGGTGAATAGGTTTCTCGTGGATGGACGTGTACCACCTTAGTCTTCATGTTCACTTAACATCAGATTTCATGGAAGACAAACGTCCCATCCATATTTTATAAATCAAAAAACTCGGAGTCTTTGTGAAGAGAGCGTGACTAAAATGTTTCGCGGACGGTTTGAATTAGGGTTCACCTTGGCTACACGATGACATGATTTTATGTGAATATCGCCGACATCTATCTTCAGGCACTGAAACAACCGACCAAATAATACCACAAGGTTCTCGGTCTTGCTCTCCGGAATCTCATGTATTTCCAAATTCAGGTTTCTTGAGATTTTCTACATTGTAGAAAAACGTACCTGTAGCGTTGGTAATGAAGCTTTCGACGTTTGGACTTCGGCGTCCAGTTGTTTTTACGGTTTTCCTTTTTACAAATTTTTGAATTTCAATCTTTTTGTTCTTCCGAGATGTTATCAGTCATGGCGGTGAAATTATCCTTTAGTTTCTCTACAGCGCGAGCTACTTCTACCGATACCATCTTTTCAATATCTTTTTTAAGGGCAGATCTTAAGTTGGTCATAATTTAGGTCGTAACTGGTCATAACTCAATTTCGAACAGTCTGCTAGTACTCTCCATAGTAACCGGTTCGTTTTTCAATTCAGATCCCTAAGGATTATTTCTACCAATGATTAAATTGTCATTCTGGGAATTAGATTGCCGTCAGCAGGGTGTTGAATCGTTGTTTCTACGCTTGGTCGGCGTCACGCCACACCTCATCATTCACCGCGTCAGAGATTCCCTCATGTTGACGTAGAGGATGTCCCTGTCCCGAAGGTGGTTTTCCAACAGCCTCCGCAGATAGAGAGGCACCTCTTGAAATCGGAACGCCTCGAGAATCGCACCAAACGGCAGGCTATTGAAGGCGTCAGCAATGTCGAGTGGTCAGGGACTCTGAAGCAATCCAAAATGTAGTTAATATTACCGCATTGCCTTCTTAAACAACTGGACGGTAGAAGATTCTGAAACTTTATGCCTCAGTATAGGCGAGGAGTGGGCGACAGCACTCCGTGAAGGTGATAATGGCTGACAAAGGAAACCCAGCGTGAGTCACCGAATCTGCGCTGAGGATGGCAATCGTGGGGTTTTAGTTAGTAAAATTCCGGCAAATCTCAGTCACGTTCTTAAGTTCTTGAGCATCCATGAAGGATACCACCTATTAAAAAAGCAACTATGAGAATTATTATTATAAAAAAAAAGACGTGTGGCACTCGGAGACTGCCGCGGTAAAGCTATTGCATAGTATTTTTTATCAACTTATGAAATTATAATTATTTATTTATTTTATTAATGCAGTAATGTTTGATCTAATATGAAGTCCACAAGTTCCTAGTAGATGGCGCTGATTTTTTATTAAAGCCCGCATGTAAAGTTATGAATGAATGAATCAATTATTTATTTGCATAAAATATGGTACAGATTTAGGACTTAAAATAAAAAAAATAGGTCATACATATTTTACCTTTTTAGGGCATGCATATATAAATTACTATTGTTAAATTTAACAAAAGTCTCAAAGTAGGCACATTCGGCATATTGTGATTTTTCCGTAATTCATTTAAGGTATTTCCAACAAGTTAGTTTTAGACAAAAGACCCGCAATATTTTGATGAAATATTTTTAGTTGATTTGAGTTGCTATCATTATTATTATTTAAATTTACTTTATTTACGAAAAAAATTTAATTCATTATTTTCCAATTTTTGTCTTTTTAAGAAAGTAGAACAAAATCGTCCCCTTTTTAATTATATCCTGAGTAGTATTCGGATGAGATTTATAGTTTGCATTTGAATGTCCAATTTTTATGTCTATTTTATTTTCAGTCATTTTTAAAAAGTATTACGGAATTGTTCCCTTTTTAGTTACACCTCGAGTAGTAGTTGAATTATATTTATAATCTGCACTTGAATGTATATTTTTAACCTTTAAATGTTTATTCTTAATATGATATTTAGTAAATGACAAGATTTTTTTTCTATAATCACATTTATCAATTATTAAATTTATTTTCTTACATATAGCAAACCATGTGTAGCAAACGCAGTCTTGTAATCGTACGAATTTACTATTAAAAAAGTGTTTACTTAAATTATGTATCATGTCATTCAACTTATTTTCGTTAAGAAATCTATTTTTAATTACGCTCAGAAGTATAATATTGCAATTAATATATTTATTTAAAATTAAACATATTTCTAACAACACTTTTGTCGGGTTTGTGTCGTGTTCACCTACGCAGATTATTATTTTGTCCTTTTCTTTCTTTGGGTCTTAAGCATCGTCAATATTTCTTCAGTGCTTGCGTAAGGTATAGTAAAAGATATAACTTCATATTTTTCGTAAGGATTATTAAATCTTGATCTTACTAATCTGTTACGAAGACCTTTACATTGCTGTCCACCAATTACAAAGATTCTGTGTTCTTCATGTCTATTTTTCTTAGATGTCACCAATACCTTATCCTCTTCCACTGCCTGGAGATTTTTTTTGTTTTTACTAGTGAGGACTCCGGTTCCACTCATAGACAATCCTTGTTACTCTCCTTCAATGGTGATGATAGTGAGTACGATGGTGATGGTGGCAATGATTGTAATTTCTCTACGTTTTCATTGTGTGTATTAGCTATTGTCTGCCGACGACAATTTTTTGTCATTTTTTGTTTTGTTTCGTAGAGTTTTTAGTTTCAAGCGTTTTGGTGCACATATTTTTGAGTAAGTGCACTTGTCGAGATAATTGACTAACTTCTTTTTTTAAGCCAATGTTTTCAATTATAATATTCTTCATTTCCATGTACGTGCTTTCAAACTGCCTCTGTAAATTAATTATTTCAAGTTTCAAGTCTCCAGTTTGGTCTGCACTTATATCAGTCGATAAATTAAACTTTTTGAAGCTGTGTCAAGATCAATAGTGTCTAGAGACAAATTGTGATCCAGGGATTCACATGAATGTGTGTGCGTGATGCTAGGCGACTTGGCTGCCGTAGGTTTTAAAGCCTTTTTCCTCCTAGTAGTGACGGTACTTATCTGGCTATTTGATGTACCCAGCTTATTTTTAGCTTTATGTTTTTTTTCTTGGCTTGGAGCACTTCCGTATACATTTAATGAACTGCTATTTTTTTTGTGCTCAGCTGTTAAGGTATTATAAAACCTTTGAGTAGAAATATTTCGCATTCTTTGTGATAAATTAATTTACAATTTGTACATGTCAGGTTTTCATTATTCAATATATTCTTTATACATTTGTTAAATTTTTTAATGTCGTTTTTTGGTGTCATCATTTCTGTTTAACTTAGTCAATCAATCAATTTGTTTGTAACTGCCTTTTCTTTTATTTAATCCTCTTAAAACAAAGTAAGTTTCCAATATAGAAAACTTTAAAAAAGATATTTATAATTTTAAAAGGAGAAAAGAAAAACATAAAAAAGAATTCATGTCAATGCGATTATCAGGGCTTGAACTCGTAACTCTTGATCGGGAAAAAATTATCAGTTTTTTTAGTGCTCAGCTGTTAAGGTATTATAAAACCTTTGAGTCGAAATATTTTCGCATTCTGTGTGATAAATTAATTTACAATTTCAGGTTAGGTTTTTATTATTTTATTCATTATACATTTCAGGTTTTCATTATTCAATATACCTATTCTTTTTACATTTGTCAAATTTTTTAATGTCGTATTTTGGTGTCATCATTTCTGTTTAACTTAGTCAATCAATCAATTTGTTTGTAACTGCCTTTTCTTTTATTTAATCCTCTTAGAACAAAGTAAGCTTCCAATATGAAAAAACTTAAAAAAAATGTATTTTTAATTTTAAAAGGAGAAAAGAAAACATAAAAAAGGATTCATGTCAATGCGATTATCAGGGCTTGAACTCGTAACTCTTGATCAGGAACCTTTAGACGTTACCACTCGACCACTCATTGATTTACTTAGATTAGCGAAATAAAGGATTTGTTATGAAAGCCAACTATTGTTTATTTATCTGTCAACTCTAAAAATTGTCATGTTGCTTAGAATGGATGCCTCTCGATAGATGGCGCTGATTGTTTATTAAAGCCCGCATAAAAGCGCAGATTTTTTCGTTACGGAATTTCTGGATTCGCTCCCCACGCTCAAGGCCCGCGATAGAATCTATGCAATAGCTTAATAAAAAAACTATGAATATTCTGTCGCATAATCATACCAGGTTAAAAGATTTTGTTTAACTTATAACGAAACCTATTAAAATATTAAACTTTATTTTACAGATTTCTTCCTGAGGGTTCTTATCTGGATGTAAGAAAGTTAGGAATACAAGAACTAGCAAAACAAATTAATAAATTAATCAGAAATAAGGAGGAATACTTTGAATACTTTCGATGGAAACATCATTACAGGTATTTTGACAAAAATGTCAATCCTATCTCAAATGACTTCTGTGAATTTTGTGCTGCGCTAAACTATTATAATAAAGATACAATTATAATACAACAAGAACTCACAAAGTGGTGGTCAGGCCCAAATGCTTGTCCAACAAAACCACGACCCATATTCATACCAGAATCGTGGAACTGGGAAAATCAGATAAACGCTGTCGACTAAATGGAAACCTGTGGATAAAAGTGTAATTTCCACCAGTTGGCATGGAAGACAAATGTCCTAACTTTAATTACGCGCGCTTTACCTCTATATGATAGCTTAGTATGTTTAGTTATTTTGTATTTTTACTTAATTTTAATATGCTTCTTATTAAAAAGGTTGCCTGGAAAACATACTGATAAGGCTGCCTAGTTGTATTTTTTCAATGTTATTTATTAATTTATTTATTAATTACCAAGAAGACACAGGTTAACGCAAGACTAAGTGACCTGGAGTTAGCCGAGTAGGGTCAGCATAGAAAAACCCTACTGATCCTGGGTAGGCGTATCGTAAAAGGTGATTAATCTAACTGACACCAGTTTATTGGTAGGACCAATTTAGGTTGGTCACTCCTTCTATTAAATCTGTAACTACATATGACCGCTTCGGCAGTGATTATGATCCTGCAATGGTTTATGCCTGCAATGATGAAATAAAGCTTATGCCCT
Organism: Stenoptilia bipunctidactyla; assembly: GCA_944452665.1. NCBI lineage: Eukaryota > Metazoa > Arthropoda > Insecta > Lepidoptera > Pterophoridae > Stenoptilia > Stenoptilia bipunctidactyla. Next base: position 17,241,792 of record OX101730.1, read on the forward strand.
GTATAATAATGCAACATTTTATGTAATAAAACAACGATTCGTATAGCTATCACAAATGCCTTGGGCGATTAAATCCCTCTGTGATTTATTTTGTTGTGTTTGAGCGATCCTGATCGATACCCAAAAGTGAAGAGAGTGGTGCTCTCTGCAAAGGACTTCAGCCATAATGTATAGGACATTGGGCTTGCATATGGACTTGAAGATATTGAAGTATTGTTTATTGTTTAGAGATGGTTATAGCAACTATTTCATATATTTGAAGGAGATTAAGTAGCCAGTTAGTTTGAAAAAACGATAAAATCGAATGAATCGTCAGGCGAAATTGGTAAATCCAGGTTCATGCGCAGTTCATCAGGTAAGAATGATTCATTATGCCAGGCAGGTGCCACAATCATCGTTTGAAGCGAGGTCTAAGTCCAAGAGCAGACTCGTGGGTTTGAAATCTATAACAGTCCATTTTCATGCAGAAGTTGTCGATAAAAGTCAAACCGAAAACACTCAAAAAACGTTAAAACACCGGCAACAACAATACGCGCGAAACGCGAGTGATGATATTTGACATTGAATACATGAATGCATTAATTCTACTGCAGATTTTACTGCCAAAAGATTTATATAGGTTTACAGCGTTATGTTTTCAAGTCCATCAATGCAAGTAATGTGATCTATTTTTCAGAGGCTCCTAAATTAATAAAATCACTTTTTGTATTTATTTGCACAGCGTCATCTGCGTCATTTTCTTTCAAACTTAACATCAGGTGAGATTGCGGTCAACGCAGGCTTAGTCTGTAATAAAAAAAAAGGAATACCCGTTCACAATATAAACGATAAATACGCAAAAATCTGTCTCTTTTCATTATTACAAATTTTTGTAATGAATTGCAATTGATACTAACAGCGACAATATGAGAAAAGGCAGCAGATCAACTTTTACAAATCTGTCAAAAAAATTTAATTGAATCTAAACGCTATGCCCTCGACATTAGGTAAAAAATTGGTTGAGGAAATATGACAGGTTTCTAACGCTTGATCTGCGGCCTTCTGTGGCTTAGATAATAAACTGAAGTCCATATCTGCTTTTTTATTAAGCGCCTTACAGCCCAGTCATTTAAGACATTTTTAACTCAAACCTGCGGAAAAATTCGTAGTGGGCTGAATTTTTGTATACACCTTTATTACAGCATTTCAATGAAGATGCAACAAATCGATATTGATATCGTGCCGGCAAAAAAAGTTACAGAGGTCAAAAGAACGCGAAAATCAGTTTTTCACAATTATCTCATGATCTATTGCTCAAAAGCCAAAAAGGTTTGTACAAGAAATATTTATCATAACATTTCCCACGGAAAATATCTCTTGCATTTTTCTGTGAAATTGACCGTTTTCAGAGTACGAACGTCTGAAATGCACTCACATAAGATATTTTATACCGTACGGCGTGGGGTATACCAAGGCGTAAACTCGATTTTTTTTCATGTTTGTGAGTGTGTACTCAGTAAAATCTACTCCATATACTGACACATAGTACTATTAATACTAGTATAGACAATACATTTCGTGCCCGTGAATGCCTCATTGAAACTCATCTACTTAAAAACTTTTAAATCCTTTTTACTTAGAACCTGCGATTAAAAGAAAAACTGTTATGAAAACGCCCATTTTTGTTTTTTTAGAGTACAATAGTGTTTTGTCATTTTAATATTCAACCATAAATGATAAAAAATATGTATTAAATATCACTTTTAAAGTTCAGCCTCTTACTACTCAGCATCCTCATAATATAGTCACTTTCTCAGCCCTCTACTTCGCAAACCGTCTATTTCACAGAAAAAATGCAAAAGACATTCTTTGTGGGACATTTCATTATAGTTAATTCTTGTAAAGACTTTTTTGGCTTTTTAACAATCGGGAGATATTTGCGAAATTCCGATTTTCGTGACCTTTTGACCTCTGTAACTTTTTTTGCCGGCACGATATCAATATCGATTTGTTGCATCTTCATTGTTGGGTTGCCTGGCAGAAATCGCGATAAGGCCGCCCTTTGTATGTTAATTGTAATTGTTGTTTCATTTATACTATGTAACCATGTTGGTGTACAATAAAGAGTTTTATTATTATTATTATTTATACCTAAAGCTACACGCCTTTCGGCGGAAAGACCCGACAATTTGACCAGTCGGTCGGGAATCAGGGCAAGAGGGACAGAAACCGGCGAACTATTCGGGCAGTATCTAGCAAAACCGCTTTTTGCATGCGTGCTGGAAGCGAACCGCCACCGAATCCCAGCCTTTCAAGGTTTCTGACCAAAGTGGCTGGGGTCAAACCGTTTATTAATAATAATAATAATATTATTATTATTATTAATGTCGATTTTTTACATCTTCATTGTGACGCCGTAATAAAGGTGTGTACAAAAGTTCAGTTTATTAAGATTAAGAAACCTAAAATGACTGGGCTATTATTTTGTCATACGCTACTATCACAAAGAACTAAGTTTTAGAATTGGAAGGAAGCAAATGATAAGCAAGTTCTCAGCACTAAAATTAAAATTACTTTATAAAACAAAGAAAGGAAACGATATGATAAGTTATTTTATGTGGTAATATGTTATTTAAAAAATGTTTTCACACAGCTAATAATTAATCGAAAGCTTCCTAGATCGTTATAAAAAATAATTTGGCATCTAACTAGCAGATCGATGAAATGAAGCAAATTTGCGTCAACATAAAATCTATCGTAATTCGTAACCCTAATTCGTAACCCTAAAGAAATAAGTTGTGCATTAAGTTATCACTCAACATATTTTTATTTAGTTTGGTTGGTTGGACTTGGTTGAGCTAATTTGGTTTAACTTGATTTTATATAATTTGATCTAATTTGCTTAATTTAATTTGATTTAGCTTGATTTTATATAATTTGATCTGATTTCCTGAATTTAATTTGATTTGATATATTAATTTGAATAGATTAAGTTTAGTTGAATTTGATTTAAGTTAAGTAATTTAATTTAAAGTATTTGATTTGATTTAACTTAATTTAGTTAGGTTAAATTGAATTTAATTTTGAAATTTATTTAAATTAATTATAAGTTTGATTTTTGTATATTCTGAGTTTAGTTAATTTATGGAAGATCGGGACTACCTGGTACAAGTATTTCGGTACTTAAAATGTAGTCCCTGCCACTAATTTGTATTGCTGTATATTGTTGGAGAAATAAACTTTATTTTATTTATTTTTGTATTTATAATTTTATTAATTCTGAAACAAATACAAGAAGACCAAATTTAAATAATATTAATTACAATACAAATAATAAATTTATATTTCCAATGCACCACGGTGAAGTCATAAGTGTTAATAACTCATAGAATGATACACACTCGGTAGGATATATGAAATCACATTTTTATTATGTAGAAATTTAATTGGGGCAGTTATTGCAAATACAATTATAGAAAGGTATCCTTTGAGCAGGGTGCTTATCCAGACAAATTAATAATTACTGTTCTAAAAACTTCGCACAAAAAAGTGCGACTGATGACTATCGACCGTAGCAATTTTATCAAAAGTGTTTGAAATATTTTAATAAATTTCTTGACTAAAAATGTACTTTGTACACGACCACGACTTATTGTTTAGTTTAGATTTGAAATATAATAATAACTTAGAATAAGAATGTGAGTATATAATACTTAAAAATCATAGTCTCAAACTGTATACGTAACCCATTAATCTTAACATTATGTAAATCTATCTAACTAGCTACAGCATCTTAATAAATTGTATATCTTTGAATTCAAATAATAAGTATGCACCTAGATAGTTTACTGTAATCCAAATAACTAAGAAAATGGGCTCCAAACATTTCACATTTTTCTGGCCTTTCTGATGATTTATTTTTACCATCATACATAGAAATGGGGTAAGTGAAATAGCCCAAAATAGCTGAGAGTGTTGGAGGAGATTATCTTCCAGCTCTTTCTTATATTTCTTATAACATTCCTTAGCTAATTTTTCACAACGTGCTACAATAATTTCCAATTCTATTTTATCTAAAGGGTTTGCATATAAATTAAACCCATGCCTTAGCCTATGTTTTTATTAGATAATTTTATTATATTGCGACTAAACCGAGGATTAAACTTAAACATCCGGTTGCCTTTAAAACTCAAAATATATCATCTGAAATTATTGTTATTTAATGTGAAAAGGAATACGTATTCCTGAAAGGAATACGTATCCCTTTCATGCCACCTCTCCCCTACAGTTTAACGATTACACGTCAGCCATTACTATAAACAGTATGATATCCCTGAACTGTACCTACCATTTGGTGAATCTAGAGCGTTCTTTTTAACCGAATTCATAAAAAGGAGGTTATCAGTTTGACCTGTATGTATGTATGTTTGTCCGCGATTTTCTCACGTTTGGCTGAACCGATTTGGATGCGGTTTTCAGAAAAAGATTTGTCATGTTTAGGAGGAGATTTTAGTATATTGACCAACTTTAAAAAATAAGGTTCTCAATTTATCTGTTTATTTTGTATCAGACATTCGGCCGAACATTCGTATTTCGTACAACATTTGTATTCAGCCGAATGTTTGATTGATTTGCCGAATAATTACCGAGTACTAGCATTTTCCCGCAGATTTACCTGCACAACTTCTGATTAAAAGTAGCCAACTTACAAAGAGGAGTTTAACCTGTATGTTAATTATGTTTGTCATCGATTATCTTGCGTTTGGCTGAACCGATGTTGATGCGGTTTTTAAAAGGATATTTGTTCCATTTAGGAGAACCTTTTACCTTTTACTTACTTTCAATTTAGGGCTAACTTTTAGTTTTTAACCGAATTCAAAAAAAGGAGGTTATCAGTTTGACCTGTATGTATGTATGTTTGTACGCGATTTTCTCAGGTTTGGCTGAACCGATTTGGATGCGGTTTTCAGAAAAAGATTTATAATGTTTAGGAGAAGGTTTTAGTATATTGACCAACTTTAAAAAATAAGGTTCTCAATTTATCTGTTTATTTTGTATCAGACATGAGCCGAATGTTCGGCCGAACATTCGTATTTCGTACAACATTTGTATTCAGCCGAATGTTTGATTGATTTGCCGAATGATTACCGAGTACTAGCATTTTTCCGCAGATTTACCTGCACAACTTCTGATTAAAAGTAGCCAACTTACAAAGAGGAGTTTAACCTGTATTTTAATTATGTTTGTCATCGATTATCTTGCGTTTGGCTGAACCGATGTTGATGCGGTTTTTAAAAGGATATTAATTGTTCCATTTAGGAGAACCTTTTACCTTTTACTTACTTTCAATTTAGGGCTAGCTTTTAGTTTTTTCATATAAAGTTAGTTTCCATATTTGTAGATATAAGTGATTGATTTTTTAGTGATAAGTTTTGGATAAGTTCTTAGCTGACTGTTCAAACGAAGATTGTTTTAAGCGAATCTCTTTTCGTTTGTCAGTTTCTGCAGCACGAGCATGCTGGCGATACCTAGACAAGACCATCTGGTGCTGCATCAAGTCGTCGTTAGTTTTCGTTGGAATTTAATTCCTCTTCTTTCTTAAAGCGTCCCTCTCCATAGTTTTCTAGCTAGGCCTACAGGTAAAACGTATGTTACAATAGTAGGTAGGTCAAAGTCATGATTTTACAGTACTAAAACATCACATTACCAGAACAAGTAGGTAGTAACTGATACCAGAACTAGCCCAAAACTTATCACTAAAAAACTATCACTAATATCTATAACTGTAGAACCTAACTAACTATGAAAAAACTAATTACTAGCCCAAAACAAAAACCTAACACTAAAAAGTATGAAATAAAAAATAAATAGAAAAAGTCATAAAACCAAAACCAAAATGAAAGCAAACTAATTATTTCTTTTTAAGAAAAAGTGAACCGCATTCAAAAAACCAACCCACTAAAAATGTGTAAATATTTTTTATAAACGCCATCCTATTCCTGTTTCTATTCCATCTACATTACTACCCCGTATGGTAAATTTCTGCAAAAAATAATTAATATTAATGAATGTAATAAGAACATTAACAATTTATCTGGGTAGGTATTTACATAGTTTTTGAAGTCGGTGCCAAACAACATTTTTAGGACAACAAAGCACACTGCATCAGAAGTACTAACATAGTTACATGTTTGTATAATTATAAACTAAATAAAACCAGACATTTCACTTGGGTGCTACGCTTTTTCTGGCGGAAAAAATACCGAAAGGCACACACTTGAGGGCCACACGTCGTCGTCGTGAGTGGATGTAACTTCGTTGATACGTTCGCCTTATAATTTTCTCTGTTTGGCAGCAGTCTTACTTTTATTGGTTTGGCACCGACTTCAAAAACTATGTAAATACCTACCCAGTTAAATTGTTAATGTTCTTATTACATTCATTAATATTAATTAATTTTTGCAGAAATTTACTATACGGGGTAGTAAAATAGATGGAATAGAAACAGGAATAGGATGGCGTTCATAAAAATTATTTACACATTTTTAGTGGGTTGGTTTTTTGAATGCGGTTCACTTTTTCTTAAAAAGAAATAATTAGTTTGCTTTCATTTTGGTTTAGGTTTTATGACTTTTTCTATTTATTTTTTATATATGAAAGACATTATCATTTCAGTCAAAAAGCTGCTATTACGTTAATTCTGTCAAACCTTTAAAATAAGAAGGTTATTGCATGCTGCATTTATAAATACTGAAATTAATTAGAGCAACGACTATAATCTTAAAGAGTTAAGCAACATACAAACGAAATTAATTATTCATTCATAACACTGTAGCGCTCACATCATCAATTATGAAAATAAATGGAATATTGCTATTGTAAGTGTGACAAGTAAATTCTATTGAAAATTTACTTTTCATCTATCAAAATTAAGAGTATTAAAGTTGATTGTTGACATACAGTATTTGTATCTGTACAACGTTATATTTTGTGTAAGCGAAACCTAAGTAAACCTAATACAAAAAAAAATGGGAAACAAAAAGTTATAATATGTACTTGCTTAAAATGTCGGCACTTTTTTTCAGACAGAAATTATACGACACAAATACATAGTTAATTAAACACATTATTTCACGCCTGCATCCCTTACAGGATAAGCAGAACATCAGAAGCTATAAAACCATCTGATGTCACGTTTGTTGCGATAGGATAAAAAAAGGTTCTTCATTTGTGTAGTGCGATCACGAAAGTTTACCTCCAACTATTAGGTTGGCTGCCATGAATCTTGGGTTGCCGTATATCTTTTGTATTATCTTAATATCTTTTGTATTACAAATAATGTATGCACCTATATTTTCGAACGTCTAGTACAGAAGATTATTTCATATTTGAGCGTAATATTTTATTCTTTTTTTTGCCATATTTGAAAATTTTACACACACACTAGTAACAAGACGGAGCACTATATTTTTAACATATTTTTGTAACATTATAAAAAGAATCTTGTGAACGGCGAGACGGCTGCACAAACTGCGCTGAAAGAAAGAACAACCTAAAACGGACCTATTGCCAATGAACGGCGGACGATCAGGCTTAGTTGTCACGGTCAGGCCTATGCAACTCTAGTGTCAATGAAATTGAATTCTGCACCATCTAGGGTATGACGTACTACAACTTTTCGGTAAGGTATTTCTCCTGTTATTAACTAGGTAGCGCTGGGATAGCCGATTTATTAATATATCGTCAGGAACCGGAAAAGATGTTGACTTTGACACACTATTATAATAGTCTATGAATGATCGTGTGCGTGTGCGTCTGTTGCGTTTTGTGTTTTCTCCGCCATTTTATTTAAGACTTAGATTATTTTAACAAACTCGCTGTGAATTTGGCCGTGAAGTTACTAGTGTGACTTACTAACAACTTAAAAGACTTTAGCAACAAAGTGCGGGAAAGCGAAAACAGTGTAAAAATTGTGTAAAATATTTGTAAATATACAGTGATTGTGCATGTGATTTAAGTATGATTTGCTGTAAGTCATAAGGTTAATTTGGTCGATTTTATAAAAAAATTACAATGAAAATATTGATTCACAGTTGCTGTAATGGGGTGAACCGAATAATAAATGACAATTGACAAAATTTTATTAGGAAGATGGAGCGAAGAAAGAGGCTTTTGAATATTCCACGAAAAGAAAACAAAAACCTTATATAAATATAAATATAAATAACCTTAAAAAATAAAGATTTTCGTTTTTTTTATTTTTAACCACTTAGTTACTATATAAATACCTTATTCTGTATTTTTAATCATAATAAAATTCTATAAAATGTTACATTAAATGTTACAAACAGGATAAGATATTTTTACCTAATTTTTTTTATAATGGAGACTTATCTATTAAGGCCGTCAAGCGGTCATTTTTGGAATTAAATTTAGTTACTAGCGCCATCCTTGATTTGAGGTATTATTCTATTTTGCTAATAAAATCAAGTTGCCTATCTATCTTATATTAACTGTATCGTCTATGGTCACGGTTACGTATCCACCTGATCAGCGATGCTTCGGCCGGCAGCAGTCACGCTGTTTTCACTAAATTTCGTTAGTATCACTAAGATATAGATGGCGCTGTTAATAATTTATAAAATAAAAAAAATGCCATAGACAATGTGTCTTTCATCCTACTTTTCATTCTTCGGTTCATTCAATCAATCACCTAACCGACTCATTAAATCTATATTTCATTCGTTACCTGTGTTCGTTACTGCGCACCCGTTTTCAAATGTTGTTTTTATCGCTTTTTTCTTGGATTCCTTTTACCCACAACCAGTGTTTTTTCACTTGGTATTATTTCCCTTTCCTTAGAATTCGCTCTTGTGGTAAAAGTATTGATGCTTTCCGATAGATGGCATTATTCTCAACACGGTAAAGATTATGTTCCATTTTAAACCAATAGATGTCACTTTTGCTCAACGGTTCCTGAAAAAATATATTGTGCTTTAAGTAGTTGATAAGATGATATATTTAATATTAAAATTGAATCATAAATACAAAAAAATCAGAGATTTTTCTAATTGGGTGCGTTCTACGCAGTTAGAGTAACTAATTGGGTGCGTTCCAAGCACATGAAAATGTCTTTTCATGACTGCAAAAAATACCCAATACATTATTTAATCCACAGTGGATAGTGACATGAAATAGATTTTATGCAATGATTTAAAGTTAGGAAAATCTTAAAGTTTTTAGTAATACTACTATATAATACTAGTTGTCAAAACATTGATAGCTCTACTATGTTGATGCTCAAAATGTCAAAACGAAAGTGATTGAGAGACTGACATGCGTGAAGAATGAATTTTTTAATTCCGTTTTCTCTCGTGACTCGTGAATGTGCTCTGGATTGTGTTTTATAAATTATCTACAACTTTGGCAAGCTCCCGGACTCTGAATTCTTCGCATAACACGTTGGACTTACGCACGTTACAAGAACACCGATTATTACAATTATGTATACTAGTGAAAGAGGTTGTTGTGTGCCTAAATCAGAATTAGATTTAAATTAGATTAAACTAGATTAGATTTTGGCCAAACGGACAAGATGAAAATGTGTGCGTTTGAATATTAAAAAAAAGAAAACCTAATAAATCACGCAAGTGCAAAATTGTTTTTTATTTACTTCAATACATAGACTTTGATTGAACTGCTGGATTCATCATACCCAAACCTGATTAACCCGTAATTTTATGAATCTAGCTAATCCAAAGTGTAAGTTATTGTTTCAAATTACCCTTCTTGAGAATACAAGCTAGAGCGGCGCAGCTGGGTTTTGGTTGTCAAGGTACGGTTGTTTTCCGCCAGATCGCGCTAGTACCAAATTTGTTAGTGACGACTCTATACCAGTATATAAGTTACTCTATGCCCACAACCCAGCCACCATTTGGACTCTGACGCTCGCTTTTTTAATTCTGACCCGGCAATTCCACTGGATTTCGGAAACAACGCTGCAATTCGACCTTTGCATGTTTATTGGAATTTTGACCGTGATAACGATTTTCAGATATATACATATTTCATCATCATCATCACAACTCCGCGTAATGGGCCCACTGCAGGGCATGAGTCTCTCCTCTGGGTGACGAGGAGGTTTTAGGCCATAATCCACCGAGCTGGCCCAATGCTGGGTGGTGGATGTCAGAATTTTCAGGGTGCCGATATGGCTTCTGACAAACCCTAACGACTACTGTATACAAGTATACAGCACCCGGGACCGACAGCTTAACGTGCCCTCCGAAGCGTGGAAATCGCCGTGAGAAACGAATGGTCGGCGGTCACCCATCCAAGTACCGACCGCGCCGAACGTTGCTTAACCAGTGATATCGTAAGATACACACAGTAACCACGGCGCCACGACGACTTCCTGTCGTATTTCATATAATCATGATAATATACATATTTGAGGAGTCTTAAGTATTCTTAAAGAAAAATACAGAGAAAGTTCCCGACTGGTTCTAGTAAAATTTACAGTCAAAAAGTTCTGGATGGCGCTAGAGCTCCGTTTTAGCTGATATCTCTATCTCAACCTATAAAAGTTACTTTATGGCAGCAGTCGGGTCCGCCCCGAAAAGGGCAGATGAATTAGCCCCGACCAAACTTTTTAAATGGCAGTACTAGTACGCGTCAAAGTCGTTTTTCTGGTGTCACTCTTGTCAATCGAACAATAATTGTTGGTGGTTTTCATAATTGAGTATTTGCAATTTTCGTATTTAAAAGTTAATAATATATGAACATTTTGATAGTTTCATAATCAAAGTAGGACACAGCGATACCAGTGACTCTGACGATTCATTCCGTACAGAATTTTTGGATTCAGATTTTGATTACAATTAATAGAAATTTATTTGATATTTTGTTGTTTATTTTTGAACCTGATACTAGTTGGCTATCATTTTAATAATATACTTCTTTTTAACATACTCTTTAAAAATTTAAAAGTAGGAAATTAGTACCAATTTTGTTATTTTTGACAAAACTTTTATAAAAAATATAATCAAGTATCAATATGTTTAATCTTTGTATTTTGTATTATTGTCGGGGTAAATATGGTGGTATTTTTTTTAAATTTGCCGCGGTTTTCTACTTTCATTGGCCAGTTTCTATTAGTTATTTATTTATGTGTGCCAGAAATATATGTATGTGTGCCGTATTGATTGCTTCATAAATGTGTTAGAATAATAAGTCGGAGAAATGTGAGACATTGAGACCGGAACACAGACGTACATCTACATAGACATCGCAAGTGTCTCGATTTGTGTTGAAACCAAGCGTGCCGACTTTTTAACACCTTTTGTGACGCCACAGCTGATATTTATAGCTAGAAAACACAAACCTATTCAAATATGCCGATGCCGCCTATGAAACCGATTATTAAGAGCGATATCGATATTGTGAAATCGATTTTCTAACGACATATATACGCGGGGACTGAATCTAGCGGCGATCAACGGTACATGCATTTGCGTTGACGCTTGGTCGGGGTTGGGACAGTAAAGTAGATGCATTTGCGTTGTCTATGTGGATGTATGTCTGTTGACCGGTTACTCTTGTTAGGAAAGAGATAGATTGAACCCCAGGACCTCTCTCTTTGCTCTGTTTTAACATTATAGTGCTCCGTCTATTTATAGCATATTGATAGAGATAAGTCATCGATAAATTCATGATGCTGTCAATTTACGTCAATGATATTGAGAATAAACTATTAGTATAATTTAACAATAGTAATTTACCACACAGAAACTATCCTAGTGAAAAAAATTTAAGAATACAGTGATTTAATTAACTACTATCCGTAAACTTGTAACTTATTCTGACATTTACAATAGACGGTGAAAATGAACTATATAAAAAGAAAAGTAACCACAACAACTATTTTTGTACTTTTTAAAGTACTATTTTTATTATTTGTGGTCACATTAAATATATACATTGTATTTAGTTATGTCAAGGTAAAAAATCCTTATGGTACCGAAACCACTGCAAATAGTTCACTGTCGCTTAGTGCAAAGTCTGAAATTTCTGCTTTGGGTGTAGTAAAGATCCTTCTCAAGTTTGGTGTACCTCGAAAACATGGAATCGTTTATATTTTATTGTGGACCTATTCTGGTGCAGGAATACCTCGTACATTCGAAAAACATAATGAATGCTTTGTAAACAGAAACTGCACTTTTAATAACTGTTTCGTAACATATATTAGAGATTACTTGGGAGACTATACGAGATTTGATGTAATTCTTTTTATTGGGCCACATTTGGATATCAATGATTTACCAGAAAAACGAAGTCCTCGGCAAATATACGTTTATGGAAATGTGGAACCTGATGCCAACTATCCAGTATGTGATAAGCTTTACGATAACTTTTTTAACTGGACATGGACCTATAGGTTAGATTCTACACTTCGATGGGGTTACGTAACGGTAAGGGATATGAAAGGTAGTATTATAGGTCCAAAACAAGAAATGCATTGGATCAGACATAAAGACATGCAGCCCGTAAAAGAAAGATTTAAGTTACAATTAAAAAGAAAAACTAAAGCTGTCGTTTGGTTTGTATCCAACTGCCATACTTCAAGTCAGCGAGAAGTTGTTGCAAGGAAGCTTGAAAATGAATTAAAATCTTTTAATTTGACTCTGGATATTTTTGGAAAATGCGGGAAAATGGTTTGTTTGCCTAATAGAGGTAACATTTGTAACGAAGTTATAGAAAGAGACTATTATTTTTATCTTTCCTTTGAGAATGCATTAAGTGAAGATTACGTTACTGAAAAGATTCTTTATCCACTGCAATTTAATGCTATACCTATAGTATTTGGTGGTGCAAATTATACACGGTGAGTTGGTATTAACTTACTTTACTTCACAGGTTGCTTTGTGTTGAAATCTATGTATAAAACTCATGCTACCCTGCAGTGGGATCATTACCTAGAGTTGTGATGATGATGAAAACCGTTTATATTATTCCCAAATCTATATATATATATTTGTTAATGATACCTAATCGAGTTAACCAAAAAAATCTTACAAAGGAAATTAATGAAATCATCAGAAAAAAAAAATCGTTTTGCTATTTAAATAGGTAGGTAGGTAGGTAGTTTTGATAATGTCAATTTTGTTTTTTCTTTATTATTACAAAACCAAGGTATATCAATAAATAAATAACCTCAAGAATTGATTACGCAACGCATGGTTACGCTAGCGTTAGCAGCGATCCGCATGCTAGGTCACGTGCCGCGATGGACTCGGTTGTATGTAAAGTACATAGTAACATAGTAGTATTTATTTATAGGGAATTCTAGTGAAAAATTAAGTACCTACTTTTATTACATAATTATGATCAGAATCGAGTACAGGGTGCTCTCCTTTAGTATCTAAAATTTGTCACCAGTCACCCTGTATATTAAGAAAATATAAAATATAAATAAAAATAGTTATAAATTAATACATAATACTTTTCTCCAGGTTTATTCCCGACGGTGCATACTTGAATGCAAATCAGATGGGTGTAAAAAAGATTGCAGCTCTTATAAATAGATTAGTTCACAATGAGGAAGAATATTATGAATATTTCAGATGGAAAAATCATTACCAATATTTTGGAAAAGATGAAAATCCTGAGACTGATGATTATTGTGAATTTTGTGCCGCTCTCAACAATAAAAAATTGGTGAAAAAGAAAATCACGCAATATAACTTTACAGATTGGTGGTCTTCTTCAACAAACGCTTGTTTGAGTTATATTCCACCAAGGAAGAAACTTGAAACTGACGATATATTTGTACGCCTGGGTATAGTGTATTGCTTGTCACTTTTAACTTTTATTATCTTACGATTACTCACGATTTTAAGTCACAAAAAGCGATGCGATAAGTTATTAGCATGTTAACTTTTGATAGAGTTATTGCTGTTAGGCCTGATATTTCAATCATCTGAAGAATAAAATATCACTCGGCAGAATAAAGTAGTTTCGTCGATTTTTAGAATGACAGTAAACTTGACACGAGCTTGAGTTGTTGGATAAAATGCTACTCATTAGATAAATTTTATCTTAATATTGCAAAATCAGGCTTTAAAATAACAAGCTGTTCAAATAATACAAATTGTAGATAAAATTTCCGAACGCAAACTTTTCAGAGTTAAACAAATTTCTTACAAAATAGAAATCTAAATATTTCTTCTTATCGCAACGTTTTTTGTTTTTAATACACTTATGGTGCTTAAGATCGTGAAATTAGATTTAAGGTATAGTAAATTTTTATCATATTAAATTCGTTCTACACCAAATATGGTCGCATTTTATTATTTCTTTGTCAAAAAGACTATTTGGGGGTTTTCAAGAGATTTATTTTGAATTTATACATTCATTCAAATTTGCAAGGTATATTACAATCTGTTAAGATTACAAATTAATATCTTCTTGTTTTTGACAAATGTCTCATTTGATTTTAATCCCTTCTAATGTTACAGTGCCACCAACTTATCTGTTCAGGTGGCGGCGTCGCTGTGGTCGTATCAAGTGTTGCCATTTATATATATTTTGCAATGATTTGGTACAGTTTAATCACAATTATGAGTTAAACATTTACTTTGTACTTACTTAAACAAATGGAACAAAAAATAATAAAAAAATCATAAAATGGGTCAACAAATTTATTTATATTTTTAAATAAAACACTTTGAGTTTCAGGTCGTGCAGCTTGCTGGATGTTAGATTTAATATTTTTCAGGATAGGGTCCCATGTCGGTGATAGTTTCCAACCATCTTCTCTGTTAAAATTAGGGTGTTTTTTAATTTCAATCGCTTCTCTGATCATTCTAGGAATGTAATGCTTCTCTCTAGATAAAATTTTCACTGAGTCAAACCTTAAGTAGTGGTTGGGCTTGTCCATGGAATGCTCACAAACTGCAGACTTTGAAGCTCTTCGATGTTTAATATCAGCTATGTGTTCTTTTACGCGGGTTGATACGTTTCTTTTGGTTTGACCAATGTAGGAAAGCCCACAGCTATTATATTTTATTCTATATTATTTATATTTTATAACAGTATGTATGATCGTCATGACACATTGTCAGTGGACGAACCCCAGGGATACTGCTACTTATTGGATCACACTGCATATCGTCTTCAGAGTCGCTGCTCTCGCTTTCACTATCACTAAGCAATGTAATGATAAACGGCTCATCTAAGTGTGCATCTTTCTTTCTGTACTCTTCATGAAGATTTTTCACATGATGGCAGTATTTCATACATTCAGCTGATGAGATCTTTCCGCACGCATCCGAAATTAAATCAGGCATGTTAGCACTTGACTTTGAAATATTTGTTTCTGCCACTTTTCGTTTCATTGAACTCCACACCATTTCTATGGCGTTCAAGTCACAGTGATACGGTGGGAGACGTAGTATTTGATGCCCATTTTCTTTTATTATTTTGTCAATCTCGTACTCTGGCACGGGCTTGTTATTTTTAATTAATTCATATAACTGAGGCTTTGTCATTTGTGCTGAAAATACCACGCCCCTTTCTAAAAGCCACTTTTGCATATCAGCCTTATTGTAATTTGAGTTGGGGCTTCAGTTAATGCATATGCTATGATACGGCGCGTTGTCCATTACGATCAAAGACGGATGCTGCAAATTCGGCAATAACTTTTCGGTTAACCATTTCTTGAAATTCGTGCTATTCATTTCGTCGTGGTAGTCGCCACTTTTAGTATTGGATTTAAATACCAAAAGGGCATCCTTTACAAAGCCTTCTTCGCCGCTTGCATGTACAATGATCCATCTCTGACCTTTTGCAACTGGCTCTAAATCACCATCTTCTTCAGGGCCTTGCCAGCATTTTCCAGCCGAGTGTGATGAATTTATATAAGTTTCATCTAAATAAATTACAGGTTTAGTATTTTCACGCTCGTTATCTTTAATTTTCTGTAAATATGATGCTTTCCAAGCACATATATCATTCCGTTCGCAAAGAACTTTTCTGTTTGTTTGCGTTCTTCTAAATCTAAATCCAATTTTTTTTAACAATTTGCGAAGCGTTTCACGACTTCCCTTAAAATTTATCTCTTCACGTAGTACGTTCAATAATTTTGGAATAGTTGGTATTTCTTTTTTTATAGAGTAAAATTCATGAATTTTTCTTCTAATAACACCTATATCGAAGTCGTCCATTTCAATTTTACCTGAAGTCCTGTTTCTCTTTTTGCCTGGTGTTTCAATTTTAGTGCCACATTCTTGAGCCAATTTTTGTTCATTAACTAACTTGTGTAAGAATCGCTCAGAAACACCTGAAATAAATGAGATAACTAAATATAAAAATCATTAAGAATTATCATTTTTTAAAGTTATTGGAATTAAAATGTCGAATTTGAGAAGATTAGAAATACGGCTTAAGTGTCAAATATCGCAAATTGTTTATTTAGGTAGTCATAATAACAGAAATATTTTAATTGAAGCTTTAATGTTCCCATAATTTGTTTTTAATCCTCTTAGGAAATTGATTTTCTTGTATCTAGCAACACTGACCTGTGGCTGCAGCAACGCGTTCATACAGCTTTTCGAATGGTATTATTGGCTGCTGTGCACGTTTTTCATCCTTCATAAAAGCTAATACTTTTAGTATAATTATTCGTGCATCACTTTTTACAGCCTTAGGCATTTTAGAAACACTTATTACCACAAAAGTAAAAATAAATCACAAAGAGCACTCACACTAATCGAAACTGACAGCGGAATGACATTTAAAAATGGCGTCGCTAGTTCTTCATTTGGCCACCTGAACAGATAAGTTGGTGGCACTGTAAGTGAAGATGACGTCTATGATTTTCAGAGACATTACAACCTTCAATAATGCTTGACTATGAAATGCTCACAATCTGCAGACTTTGTTACTCTCCAATCTTGTAAACACCTGGGTCTTTTAAGGGGGGGCTGCATTTAACTGGACAAAGATGTTGACTTATTCTCGAGCAAGGTTTAAATATAGCTTTGATGGGAGATCTAGAAGGAAATAGATATTTTTTACCTTTAAAAAAAATTTAAGATCAAGCAACCCTAGAGTTATGCTGCTTATACGAAGTTGATACTATTTATTTATCGACTTCAAAAAAAAAGTCGTTACGTATTCGATGTGTGTATGAACTTGGGTTCGAATTTCAAAATTCCCTCGTTTTTCCTTGGACGCTTTCGTTGGTTAGACTCTACCTTGGGGCGGCATAGTCGGTATTTCAGTTTGGGTAGTTAAATTTTTGAGCTACCATAAGTAAGAATCGAGAAGGAGTGAATAAACAGCTTACATCTCACGAACATATTCCAAAAATTTAAACATGGTTACATACATTAATATTTTTTCTGACAGTAGGACATTATACAAAAGGGTAAGCCTAATTTATTCCTTACTCCCCCTGACAGCGTCATCTTAAGCGCCAAATGAGTCTTGCTTGTCGCCTTGTCGCACTCAAGAACATTTTACTAGTAACATGACGTTTCACTATACTTCTTTATTGAATCAATTTTATATCTTATAAGCACAGTACAAAGTCATTAATACTTTGAATCTCCACGTCACAAGTAAATGGGTTGAGCGAGAGGGTACTCCTGCTATTCTGCTATTTGTTAACCGAAACGGATCGGCTGCGTTTCGGCTTCGTTATAGTTGCGTTTGTAAAGGCAAATGGTATTCCAGTTATAATGTTATACTTACTTACTGTAATTACTTTTTAGCAGATTCGTTTTATATTTTTCCTTAAGTTATATATTTAGTTTGTAAATATAGAAATATATATTTTGGTACCAGGGTGACTGGTACCAAACCCGCCATAGCAAATTAGCATATAGAGGAGGTCATTTGCTAATTATTGGACCTTACTTTCCCTAACTAAAGTTTTATACTTTAGGAGATATGTCAATTTTTATACATTATTGAGATTTTTCCAAAATTTGACCTTAAAGCATTCGTAACTTTATTTTTCGTCATTAGTTTAGAGTTTTTTTATTATTTCTTGGTAGTCATTAACATTTGTGAATAAAATACGTCGGAACTTCCCTCAAACTAGGGTTAAAAAATAAGACGCTTATGCTTTTAAAAAAAATCAATAAAGAAAAATTACTTTGCGATCAAATTCAACCGGAAATAATAAAAAAACTACGGCGTTTTAATAATTTATTCTACTCTAAATTAGTTCTCTAGTTCGTCACCTTACCAACGGTACTAAATTTGCAACGGAAAGTTTGATTCGCTAAACATCGGTAGGATTTTCAGGTCAAACAGTCATTTTGATCAAAAATAGTGGAGGTCCCAACGACAGGATAAAGCTAATTTAGCAAAGTAGTTTTTGCAAATTTATGAGTAGGTATTAGATAATAGAAATTGAGTGCTTAGTGTACTTAATTTTTTTTTTTACTTTTACCATGTAAAGCAAGAAATCAGGAAAAGATATCGAGCATCAAAAGAAAAATTTAAATAGAGTTGAAACTAAAAATTCTGCTCGAATTGCTGCCCGCAATTTCTGATACATGCCCGATATCTTTTCCTAATTTCTGTGGTGGTAAGACTGAGCCTAATTTCTTCTTTCATAACAGAAAACGCATTATTAATTTTTTGAATTAACTCATCTTTTGTAGTTACTTCTTCATTGTAGACCAACTCTTTTCATTTGCAATGACAGTTTCAATGACTTTTAGACGTCAAATGAAAAAGATGAGGTCGGACCCATCTCTATGACATTTAAGTTGTTGTCATATATGCTTTTCCTTTCCGTTTCGTGTGCTTTCACAAATAGTTGAGTAGACACAGGTATAAATAAATAAGACATTTCGTTTTAAAATGCCGGGATACACAAGGGAAGAATACGCCGACATGCTGCTGGCGTATGGTGCTGCACACAGTAACGCCCGCAAAGCGCGGCGAATTTACCAGGAGCGATATCCAAATAGACGCTTACCTGACCGTGACACATTTCCTACCACATATCGTCGGTTTAGAGAAACGGGTAACTTGAACGTCAGGGTACCCCAAGCAGCTGTGCGACAATTACCTGTTGAAATTGATCAGCAGATTTTGGCAGCTTTTGAAGAAGATCCCACGACTAGCACCAGAGTGGTAGCTGCCGCTTTGGGCGTCAGCCAGTGGAAAGTCTGGTCAGTGATGCATGGGGACCATCAACACCCGTATCATTACACGCCAGTTCAAGGTAATTTTGAGTTTATTTATGTACCTACTTACACTAAAGCGACCAGTGTTATCTTTAGAATTAAAGAAATTATTAATATTACGACGAGCTTCGATGTAACATAATCCAAATCAAATTTTGTCTTTAGAATAACATTTACGTAAATAATTAACAAATGGAGTGTTGGCAGGGCTTGAAAATGGCGACTACGAAAGGAGGTTGAATTTCTGTCGCCTCGTTCTTCACACCGATGTCGACGACCCAACATTTCTGGAGCGTATCCTTTGGACCGACGAGTCACAGTTCACCCGAGAAGGCATCACCAATTTCCACAATCTGCACCACTGGTCCCATGATAACCCCCATAAAAAGAGGGTTACATCGGTCCAGCGGAAATTTTCTGTTAATGTGTGGGCCTGCGTTATTGGTCGTAATATCTTTGGACCCTATTTCCTACCAGACATTTTAAATGGGGGAAATTATTTAGAATTTTTAAGGGACGTCTTGCCTGATCTGCTGTTGGATGGAATAACCGACGACACGCCCATTGTGTTTCAACACGATGGGTGCCCGGCGCATTTCAGGCTGGACGTCCGAGAACTTTTAAATAGTTCATTCCCCGATTCATGGATCGGTAGAGGTGGGCCAATTGAATGGCCAGCTCGGTCGCCAGACTTGACACCTCTCGATTTCTACGTTTGGGGCCGGGCCAAAGAGTTGGTCTACAATGAAGAAGTAACCACAAAAGATGAGTTAATTCAAAAAATTAATAATGCATTTTCTGTTATGAAACAAGAAATTAGACTCAGTCTTACCACCACGGAAATTAGGAAAAGATATCGGGCATGTATCAGAAATCGCGGGCAGCAATTCGAGCAGAGTTTTTAGTTTTAACTCTATTTAAATTTTTCTTTTGATGCTCGATATCTTTTCCTGATTTCTTGCTTTACATGGTAAAAGTAAAAAAAAAAATTAAGTACACTAAGCACTCAATTTCTATTATCTAATACCTACTCATAAATTTGCAAAAACTACTTTGCTAAATTAGCTTTATCCTGTCGTTGGGACCTTCACTATTTTTGATCAAAATGACTGGTTGACCTGAAAATCCTACCGATGTTTAGCGAATCAAACTTTCCGTTGCAAATTTAGTACCGTTGGTAAGGTGACAAACTAGAGAACTAATTTAGAGTAGAATAAATTATTAAAACGCCGTAGTTTTTTTATTATTTCCGGTTGAATTTGATCGCAAAGTAATTTTTCTTTATTGATTTTTTTTAAAAGCATAAGCGTCTTATTTTTTAACCCTAGTTTGAGGGAAGTTCCGACGTATTTTATTCACAAATGTTAATGACTACCAAGAAATAATAAAAAAACTCTAAACTAATGACGAAAAATAAAGTTACGAATGCTTTAAGGTCAAATTTTGGAAAAATCTCAATAATGTATAAAAATTGACATATCTCCTAAAGTATAAAACTTTAGTTAGGGAAAGTAAGGTCCAATAATTAGCAAATGACCTCCTCTATATGCTAATTTGCTATGGCGGGTTTGGTAACAGTCACCCTGTATATAATAATATAATAGAATATATAATATATTGGAACTCCTTACTGCAATACTCAATTTACTCAATACTGGCCGATGTGTCATAAAAAAAAGAAATGACATGTCAAGCATTTTGACAACGTCAGTGAGAGAGAGGAAGAAAAAGTCCGCTGAGGAGAGATGTGAGGATTCTGAAGAGAAAAAAAAGATCGGGAGAGAACGCTGGAGGACGGCTGACCGATCCGGGAAAAGCCGCCGGCCCTCCCCGGCGACGACGTCCTGGCTCTACCTGAGGCGCCCTGCTCTGCTCGGCGCTCTTCACGGCTGCGGCCGTGCGATACAACCCTCGCGGTGGTTCCTACCGCTGTGAGCGGCCTCCCTGCCGCTAACTTAGCGGTTGTTGGTGGCTGCCTCCACCACTACCGCGGCTGTGAGCCGCGGTCTCCTACGGCGTCAACTGCAGCTGAGGGCCGCTAGCTCCAAACGTCTAAAATGTTTAAATTTTCTCTACAGTGCTATAGTGACTTTAAGTGCCTTTCTCGTTTTGTAAATTAAAATTAAAGTTTTTAAGTGTTAGTTAATAGTTTTCTTCCACTTCAGCACCTTTTTGAACTGCGAGCGACGGACCCCCTTCAGGGAATCGGCGCTTCGCGACACAGTAACTTAACGTTGGCAGCTGAAACGCAAACGAAACGGAAACGGTTGGCTTTAGAGCCGCTTGCGGAAGGCTTATGGTGTGGCAACTCAAAAAAAAAATCTGTTGCGAGTACATTGCTGCTTTTGTATTGATACATTTAAAATATTTTTGGCTGTATGATATGACTACCTTTGCTCAATGTATAAAAAAATTAGTTTGACATATGATAAGTTTAAGCGCCAAGCGGAAAAATTTCACAGTGCAGTAAGTATTATTTTCCTTTTCGTCCAAATAATTGAATTGAAGTTTTATTTTTAAAACTTATTGTTCAAAGTACTTTAATAAATTCTACGTCCTATTACTGAGACTAATCTGTGTTGATTCGAAGAGGTTCGGGCTATACGCCACCACCAAAAAGAATACATTAAAATAATTCAAATTTGGTTTTTTTCTTTTATATCAAATTTCTATCGTAGATAAAAATTTTACAACCGGCAAATAGAAGTGGCAGAAGGATTACTTCTGTGCGACAGTTGGAGCTGCTGGTGAAGTTTATGAAGCGCCATAAATATTTGGCACTTGGTCGTGCCCACAGCAAAGAAGCAAGGGCACTTGCGACATTGCGACACGCCTTTGGAATGAGTGTGCCGTAATATTGGCATCATCATGCTCGGCCTTAAAGCATAGCTCGAATCTCCTGATAAATAAAATAATTCCTACTAATATTGTTTCCCAATATTAGTAGGGATCTCGCTGCGGCGAGTCTGGCGTAAAAAGGGCTCTAATTCGTTGATGAGGTTACGTGCGAGGGCCTTTGATAACCTATAGGTTTTTATAAATTCCCTATTGGTCATATCAAAGGCCTTCTCTCTTGATGGTACCGAATTATGGGTATCTCTGGTATATATACGGTCTCTGATTCGGGCAATGTTTCGAAGCTGTGCCCTCAACATCATATCCCAAGCTAAATATGAGCTCATTATTTCGGCAATAATAAAATACGTAACAACTAAAAATAAAATTTCTAAAAAAACTGAAATGTAGGTAAAATAAAAGAAAAACAATTGTGAAACAATGAAAATACAATGATTTTTAACTCACCAAAAAGTATAAGTCCACAATCAACACCCGAAAAGGAATTTAAATCAAACCAATGAAGTACCTTCTATCACAACTTAATCACAATATTCGAAAAAGCTACTCATTCGCTGCCGATGCAAAACCGCAACTTTTGACATTTCAACCAACGCTGAACCGTAGCGTTTCGACCCTACTAACTGTCAAAAACTTACCAGAATACGAAATCAAAGCTGAACCGCTAACGTAACGATACGTGTACTTCATCAGAATACGACAACCAAACCGTTTCGGCTCCGTAACCAATGCGTTACAGCTTGGTTTAGACAAATTGTTAGTTGAATACCAAAAGTAGTAACCATTGCGTTTCAGATCCGTTTCGGCTTAAAATAAAATAGCAGAATTGGGGGGCTGGTTGTGTATCGTTGCCATTTTAAAATATTTGTATATTAGTAGAAATCTAGGAGAAATCTGACTCAAATATTTTACATTCATACAAACACAACTTCACGCCTGTATCCCTTATGAGGTAGGCAGAACACCAGATGTTATAGGTGCTGATGTCACGTTTCACTTTAGAGGTATAACAACGACGGATATAGACTATGCAGTGGCATGGAGTCAGCCTATCGCCCACAAAAACGCCAATAAAACCTCTGTCCCTGAAATGACTTTTACATTTTGCCCGGGAAGAGAAGCAGTTGGTACATTCTGTGTTTTTCTTACGCACCCAGTCCAAAGAAGTTTAATGAGAGAAGTCAAATATTTTCAAATCTTATTTTTATATTTTCAAGTACCAACATAACAATATTCTAGTATTGAAAAATTTAGTTTTGGATCATTAATTATTTTTATCTATGCTATAATTTGAATGCAACGAAAGTTCTATTTTCCATTGCAAGTTTGATTGGCTCCATACGACATATATTTTTTTTTACTTTCAACGAAACAACGGGGCGTTTGTTACTTCTATGAAGACTATGAAAAATGAAGAAAAATCAGGAGATTTATATGAACTGTTCACTATTCCATTTTTTAGATACTGAAGAAAGTAACATTAGAACATTCGTTTTTGTTATTAAGGCCCCTTGATATTATCTACTGATGTAAAATATTCATATATTTTTTCTTGGTTATGTACAATTTGTGCAGAATTAATGAACAATAGGAACACTATAATGTTCTTTGTTATTAATTACCCGACTACGGAGAAGCAAAAAGGATGGTTATGATTTTGAGCTGTATGTATGTAAGTATGTATGGATGTTCATCTGTTTCGTCAGAACTTCTAAACTAGTAATCATAATTGGACAAATATGTTGTCTTAGAAGCCTCTTCACTGTCCGCTAGTTATAGGCTACATAAAAATACGTTAAATTGATTACAGCGCAGCGATCTCTAGGGGACTTAAAGTGAGAAACTAAAAAAAAAATTCTTTACGGTTTCGTGTGGGGTATCAGATGAAAGAACTTTGTAACCACAGCTCAATTATGTAAAAAAAATCTCCAAAATAAGGGAAATAATAATTATAGTAAAAAACTAAAAAAAATCTTGACTATTCGTGTGGGGTAGCAAATAATAGAACTTCGTTATCACATTTCAAATATTTCAATATTTCAATAGAAAAACAGATTCATTTTAATCATAACATAAAATCAAAGTCGCGTACGCGTGTTTTTAGTAGTCGGGTTTTAGTTTTTAAACTTTATTCTTTTAATCGTTATATAAACTTCTTTGTTGTAAGTCCAACTTGAATACTTATTGCTTGCTCCGGCGAAAGACGTCCTGTGTAAGAGACCATAAGGGGTAAGCTTGAAAATTTAGTCTTATAAAGTGGCTCATGTCTGGGTGAATACTGAGCTATCCCCTAATTCTGAAGTACGCAAGCTTATTGAAGTTAGTTTGGGCCTATATAGGCAGTGTTTCAGTAGGAATAATTTATGTATTTAATTATCTCAGCTTAGGGGCGTGTTTAGATAAAAATATTTCCGTTTTCCGAAAAAATTAACATGCATTAATTGTACTGAATATTAAAAATATATTTTACGGAATGATAACCTGAATAACACACACCCACAACGTCATTTTAGAAAAAGAATTGTTTAATTAATGTAAAATGAAAAAGAATGTAAAAAAAACTTCTTCAGAAAGAGCTCTATACCGTGGAAATAACTTTGCTCGGACCGTTTTTTCCAGCCTAGTACGCCATCTGGTTATTAGTAAAAGATTTTTGGTCGCACTATACAAACTGACTGGTCAAATAATTTACAGAAGCTTCGATAGATGGCGTTGATTTTAATTATATTTTATATTATTCAAAAACAATCCTTTGATGTACTTAGTAATGTAGCACCTATGTATCTGCTTTGTGTGTAGCACCCAATTTCTTTTTAGACAATATCGAGATTTTGTGTTTACATTATAGCGCCAACATACCGCCGGCCTTTGCAGCTTCCAACCTTTGAGTAAAATTGTTTCCATGATCTTGTGCACATATTCAAAAAAAGCTCGAGATATTCAAGGATACTTAATTTCAGTTTTTTTATTCGTCCTAAACTATGTAACAAATATTAATATTGTATAAATGAAATGAAATCTTGCGAAATGAAATCTTTTAGGCCGTGTAGGGTCGACTTAGAATAGCTCTAAAACCTCTGGATCAGCGTGTCGTAAAACTTGACTAATCTGAGTGACCCCCGCTTGGTGGTAGGATCCCGCCAGGGTCCGACTGGCTAGCGACCACCCTTCTTAAAGAATATGCTGCCAAATATTACCGCTCCGACGGTGATGTGTTCACTTTTTTTTAAAATATTCGGAAAACTTACCGCTGTATTATAAAAAATAGACAATGTTATAATGAGTTGCAGAAGGCCATTTCAAAGTTTCCACAGATAAATAACAATAATATTATAAAGAGACAGTTCTATCCTAAGCCCGTGTGCTTGGAATTACCACACGAATCCCATCGCTAGTTCTATGTCAAAGTTACTGAGTAACCCCCCGTTCACACATGGTACGTTTTACTGGATACGTTTTACCGGATACGTTTTTTTTTCATCGATGGCCCATGGAGATGTATGGGCGACTTCACATATGGCACAGTATTCAGTATACGTATTTTCGATACATAAAAGGTATCCAGTAAAACGTATCATGTGTGAACGGGCTGTTAAACAGCCACTATCAATGGAGTTTAAGCTGTTAGTTTTACGAAGACCATTATTCGTAAAATGTTTTTGGAGTTTGATTTCGATAGCGTGTCACCATGGTCCGGTAGCTCAGTTGGAACCTGGGCCGTCCGGCAAGCGGGAGTCCCAGGTTCGAGTCCTGGTCGGGTGATTTTATTTAGCATTTTTTCAGTTATTTAACAATAATTGAGCATTTTTGAATGTAAATACTTAAAAATATTATTAATAAATGCAATGCTTCAGTTTAACTGAGATTTACAATTTCTAAAAAGAAATTTGTCTCCTGTGGTTCAGCTGCAAAGCTATCCCACTAAATGGAGCTACGTTAGAATGTAACGTAAAAACACAATACGATAAATAATTTTGATAGCGTATCGCCAGGGCTCGGTAGCTCAGCTGGAATAGCATCCGCACAGCAGGCTCGAGTCCTGGTCTAGTAATTTTATTTAGCATGTTTTTCAGCGATTTATGTATAATTTATTGCATGAAAAATATGATTTCTTTATTTTCGATAGCTGGTATGTAACACTTTAAAAATTGATATGGTAGTGACTTTTAGTAAATTTAGTTTTAATTCATTTTTAATAAATATATAACTTGCGTCATTTTTGCTCATGAAATCCAGGTTCAAACTTATAGTAAATTATATAGATTATAACAATTAATTAATAATTAATTATAATATAATTTAAATTATATTATATTTTAAAAATGAATGTGTGGAAGTGAAGTCACAGTGAAGTTATGTATCCTTTCCTTTTGTGAGTTATGTAAAGTCTGTTCATTGGTCCAGCTTTTTGAGAGATTAGCTTGACCTTACAGATAGACAGATGGACAGACAGACAAAAATTTAAAAAAAATGTTTTTATATGTAGGTACAGAAGCATTAACACCAAGCATTACAAATCTGTCAAAAAAATTACTAGAATCTAATCTCTATGCCCTTGAGTCGACATTAAGTTAAAATTGGTTGGGTAAAGACAGGTAATGTAACGCTTCCTCTGCTGCCTTCTGCACCATGCACGATATAGAGAAAACCGTATTCCGTGGTACCATCTATACTTTATTATGCATTAAAAAAAAAGTGGTTATTTTAATATTAAAAACAGACACTCCAATTTTATTTATTTGTATTGATAACATCAAATTGATCACATTGTAATCTAAATATGGTAAAATTTAACTGTAAACCCAATTCTAGTCAACTACATTCATAATTTTGACACACATCACAACTCCTTGTGAGCCTACTGCAGGGCTATAAGTCTCTCCTCTGGGTGACGAGGAGGTTCAGGCCATAATCTACCAGGCTCGCCCAATGCGGCGGATGTTAAAATTTTCAGGGCGCTGAAATAGCTTCTCACAAACCTTAACGATCTCTGTATACAGCACCCGGGACCGACTGCTTTACGTGCCCTCCGAAGCACGGAAGTCGCCGTGAGAAATTAATGGTCGGTAGTTACCCATCCTAGTACTGACCGCGCTAAGCGTAGTGGATACCGCGACTGATATACTGTCACGTGTAATAAGATGTATACACTTCGCAACAAAAAAAAAAAAAAAACTTATTCGGTTGTGATCGGTTGTGTTGTGGATTTAATATGACCAGTGGAATCCCATCTCTGGTTCTATGTCAGTGGATGTCATTATAGCTCTATATACCTATCTTATAAAAGTTACTTTTAAGGTTTACAGCCACTTGGAGTTTAAGCTGTGAGTTTTACAAAGACCTTTATTAGTAAAATGCCTTTGGAGTTAAGCAATGGTTGACAATCTATGACATTTTGCGGTTTTTACTATGGGTTTCCCGAATCCAAAAATGACATGTGCCAAAATCAATGTTTTCATGTTTAGGAGCAAAAGGCCCACAAAAAGGGTTTTATTTTTATACGTAAGCCTAAAAATAGTAAACTGTTGCCGATTATTCAGATTTGTATCATGGTATTGAATGTTTTAAATTATGTTAGTCAGTACTTTACATTACATTTCATCAGAGAAATCGTAAAAGCCAGATTATCGTCTATTTTGAAACTACGTTATTATGTGTTCATAAGTCTCCTTGCACTAAATATTTTCTTTTTAAAATGCAATATACAATACTTTTACCCTTATCAACAAAGTCCTTCCTTCCAAAGCAATACATTTGCTAAAGGTGCTATCGTGAATAATGTAAATAGAAGAAAAGATTTTTATTATGTATTACTATGGACTGCTCGAAATACTTATCCTTTTGAATATCTCACGGATAACACAAGCTATTTCGTCGCAAGAAACTGTTCTTTCCAAAATTGTTTTGTAACTGACGACAGACACTACTTTGACGACTATTCAAAGTTTGACGTGGTCCTCTTTGCTGGACCCCAATTATCATCAACTGATCTTCCAATAAAACGAACGCAGCAGCAAATATACGTCTATGTGAATATAGAATCTTCTCATAAATACCCACTTTGTGGCTCCATTTATGATAATTTCTTCAATTGGACTTGTACATACAAATTAGATTCAACAATAAGATGGGGCTATATTATAATCACTGATTTGAAAGGTAACATAATTGGCCCAAAAAAAGATATGCATTGGATCGAACATTGCAAAATGAAACCTGTTGATAATGATCTAAAGGATCTTTTCACAACCAAAAGTAAAGCAGCAGCATGGATGGTTTCGCACTGTCATAGTCTAAGTCAAAGAGAATTGATCGCAAATAATCTTACACAAGAGCTGCAGTTGTACAATCTATCTTTAGATATATATGGATTGTGTGGGCGGCTTCAATGTGATAATAACGAAAAAAAAGGAAATTCATGCTATGAGGCTATAGAGAAGGATTATTTTTTTTATCTATCATTCGAAAACTCATTTAGTGAAGATTACGTAACGGAAAAGATTTTAACTCCATTACAGCATAATGCGATACCCATTGTTTTTGGAGGAGCTAATTACTCACGGTGAGTGTGGGTGGGTTAATGCAATGTATGTACTCTATGTCCGGGTCGTTGCTCATAAATTGATAAATGGTTAAAAGTACTTAGTGGTCGCTAACTATACGCCTTATAAACAGGCTTAAAGTCGGTGGCAATGGAAAAGCTATGCTCGGAGTTTCCTCGCGGTATCAACAATAGGATTGCAAAGCTAAAGTGGCAATAGGCAGGGTACATAGGTCGCAAAACAGACGGCTGTTGGGGTAGGAAATTTCTCGAGTGGCGGCCACGTACTGAGAAACGCAGTGTAGGTAGGCCCGCAGCAACACAGCACAGGTGCACCGATGATCTGGTCAAGGTCACCGTTAAACAATGGATGAGGGCGGCACGTGACCGAGTGACGTGGAGAACCTTGAGGGAGGCCTATGTCCAGCTGTGGACGTCTACAAGCTCTTGATGATGATGACTTAGTAAGAATAATGATATACTTCCATCTCATGATTTTAGCCCTTGTAGCCTTTTATTTCACTGGTTTCGCGTTCTCTTGTATATTAAATTATTGTTGTAAAATTGTTTCAGTCTAGTTTCAGCTTTAAAACCAATTTTGACTCTACTTTGTTTCGTGATCTCAACGGATACTATTTGAGTAGAAATATGAAGATATTGTCATTTGAGTATTATACAGGGTGTCCCAGTAATGGTGGTCAAGCCAGTAGGTACGTGTGTGTAGGAGGGTAGGAAAAGACACCATTACTGGGGCACCCTGCTTAGCAATCTTCTTAAAGATTTTGATATGGTTAGGAAATATTAATATAATGTTGTTAAGAAACTTAACAGTAACTTGTTGTTACAGATTTCTTCCCGATGGTTCTTATTTGGACGTAAGCAAGTTAGGAATACAAGAACTAGCAAAACAAATCAATAGATTGATCAGAAATAAGGAGGAATACTATGAATACTTTCGATGGAAATATCATTACAAGTATTTTACAAAAAATTCCAATCCGATCTCCGATGATTATTGTGAGTTTTGTGC
Source organism: Stenoptilia bipunctidactyla (assembly GCA_944452665.1). Classification (NCBI taxonomy): domain Eukaryota; kingdom Metazoa; phylum Arthropoda; class Insecta; order Lepidoptera; family Pterophoridae; genus Stenoptilia; species Stenoptilia bipunctidactyla. The sequence continues at coordinate 17,271,403 of OX101730.1, forward strand.
TGCTCTAAATCAAAATAATAAAGATACAATTAAAATACAACGAGAAATCACCAAGTGGTGGTCAGGCCCGGATCGTTGTGTAAATATTTTACAAGTACTGATAATTTTACTTAAAAATGCTACAGCTGGCGCAATTATAAAAATAGCAGTATACTTAACATTTATGTTGGTTTTATGTTTCTGGATGTATTTTAAGTAAGAATGTAAACGTGTGATGGTTGGAAAAGTGGTAAAATGTTCGTACCTTCATATTGGATATTCAATATACATACATAACTTCACGCCTGTAGCCCTTATGGGGTAGGCAAGACACCAAAGGTTATAAGACTATCGGATGTCACGTTTGACTTTGGAGGTATTATAATGATGGATACAGACTAAGGCCGTGACAGAGGGTCAAATTATCGTCCTAAAAACACCAATAAAACCTCAGGAAATTGAAAGTTTTAGAAATTAGTCTTCTTTTACGGAACGCTTATCCATGGCGGTAGGGCAATTCTAAGCTGACCAAACGATACGGCAAAAAAATAAATATATAAATGTCATCATACCTAACTGCCTATAATACAGCTTCTTCAATAAAACATATAAAGCATCCGCTGATTGGAATGAAAGAAAAAAAAAATAATTATATTGTAAACTCAGAATCTTCTTCCTTGGACACCATATGATTTACGATCAAAATAACGATCAAGAATATTGTTTGAGATCACAGAATTATTTTGTTTATTTTGCCATTGTAATTTCATCACACATAAGTAAGTAGATGCAAGGTAGGTGTCTTTTATAAAGTCTATTTTTAATAACTGTAAGCAATTATGCTATTGTTCTCTAGAAATTTTATTCGATTTTTGAATTTATTTTATTACTTGTCTTTGCGAGTATTAACGATTATATACATCTGACCCCCTGTCACTGAAATATTCTCTATCATTATAATAATTCCAAAGTGAAACGTGATATTAGATGGTCTGGTAGCCTCCGGTGTTCTGCCTACCCCATACAGGCGTGAAGTTTTGTAAGTATGTTAAATATAATATATTTATTAAATAAAATATACAGTTTTGATTTGTGGTCACCGGCCAATTTTTTTTTACAGAATAAGTATCATTTATAGAAACGATTTTTGCAAAGAAAAAGTTTTTTTTTACAAGGAAATTAATACCTATATCCGCTAAGATATTAACCAAGCCATGGTCCCTCTAAATTTATATTAAAATAAAGATGACTACGCGCTACTACAAAGCATCTTGTGGTACTACGTCGTAGTATTATCAATAAATGCCGCGTCGTAGTAGCTATGTTCATCAACAGCGAATATTTTTTTAAAAGTTTGTGGTTCCATATTTCTACTTTTTTGTACAGAGCGACGCTAAAATAAATATGCAGGTACGTTTGTATCGTATCAAAGCAACTAATATTTAAAGGCTGGTGACTAAAAATCTACCCTGCATATATATTAGACATATATTCATTCAGCACAATCTGGCACTAAAGAAAGCACATAGCCTGTGTGACAGGTACTAGACGACTGATATAGGGACATACTTAAACATTTTTTTCGTAAATACATACATATACGTAATACACCAAATCAATGCAAACAAATTTAAGATTTTAAAATGATAATAATTGAAAAAAAAATACCTTAATTAATACAATATTTCGAATTGTACAATATATTTTGTGCATTGTGCAACTACTGGCGTCTCAGGCAGTCAGTGTTACCTCTCCGCCAAAGTACCTAATCGTTAATGAAGTTAAAGAAAAATTGACAATTATGTTTGTATAAAATACTAGATGATGAGGTGTATTAATTATGTAATTTTATGTCTCAAGAAGGGAATTATTGTTGTAAATTATGTATGTTTTTATTTGAGTAAGTTTATTTGTTTGAATCTCACTGAAATGCCATTGATTTAAAAAGAAAGGACTAAGGCCCTTCGCTGCGCGGGTGTCCGCCGTCGCGGGCCCCGCGATGGACTCCCGTCTCTCGCAGCGCCGCCGCTGCCAGTAAAATTTCGATCGCGTTCGTGTACAGTCTATACCTATTGATTATTTATTGATATACTACTTAGTCAAAAGACGACGACGTGAACCAATCAGCCCATTTGTCGGACGAACAAGCGTGAGCGGCTGACCCGCCTAATGCAACGCTGGTCCATATTATCATTCAAAACATACACGCGAGGCAGGTACCCGTCACGTGCTCACGCTTAACGCAGCAAAGGATCTAAATTTCAGATTTAGCTACACATTTACATTTAAGTAAGAAGTTAATAAGAATAAGAAAATTATTGGACTATAATAGTTGTAAAAGAATACCTATGTAGGGGAAACCTATAATTAGATTTATTTTTAATGTACATAAAACTTTGTAAGTAGTTACTATTGCTTATTACGTCACGATGTTGATTTTCCTAAATAAATTAAAAAACAAAATAAATATAATTTTGGATTTCTTTTCGTTGTGACATAATTAATCTTACCTAGAAACAACATGGATCATTAAAAAGTCATTGAGCTCATTTAGGCTCCCTCCAAAAAAAAGGTGGCGGGACTCAATGTGATGTTAAAAGTTTAACAGAGGATGCACTAAATAATATCACATCCGGAAATTGGAAAAATTGCTGCGAACGTGTGATAATTGTAATAATTTTATTGAACACACTTACCAACGTCTCATAGTTAATGCCGATAGCTTTTTTAAGATAAATATGTCATTTCGGCTAATAAAGTATTAATGAATGCAAAAAGTATTTCAAGTACATTATAGTCGTCTTCTACAGGGTTATTTAATATAGGATCGGCTTTGAGGAGTTATAATGTAGGTCAAAATAAACTATATTCTCTACAGAAACCACCCCTCTAAAATTACCGTTCTGGTACCGTTTCTGTTTTATTTCACTTCTTAGGATTATACAGCATAAACCATTGTTTTTACTATTTGTGTGTTTTTTCTGACGATATTATATAGGGTTTATTTGTGGTTTTTATACAATAAGTATAATTCAAAGAAACGATTTTTGTAAAAAAAAAAGTTTTTTTTACAAGGAAATTAATATATCCGCTAACATGATAAGCTAAGCATGGTCACTCTAAATTGTCGTAGTAGCTATGTTCATCAATAGCGACTATTTTCAAAAACGTTTGTGGTTCCATATTTCTACTTTTTTTGTACTGAGCGACGCTAAAATAAATATGCAGATACGTATATATTATAACAAAGAAACTAACATTCAAATTTGGCATGTGACCAAAAAACAACCCTGTATGAATAACTAAAGAGTACATAATATGAAACAAAAAAAAAAACAAAAATAACTTCAACGGAGCCCATGTTATGGTCAACAAGCACTATTCTAGTTTAAAGCTTCGAATTTAAAATTTAATATCCTAAAAAAAGTTCTTGTAGCTTAAAATGCAGATTGCATCATAACAAAGTGAATTCTTTAAGCGAACCCGGGATTTACAACATAAATGTAACTTTTACATCTGTAAGTTAAAAACAATTTAATGTATTTACGGGATTCTTACCACGATTTTTAATTTTATTTTCGCACGTCCGATATTTCGATGTTGTTACAAGCACCATGATCGCGGACTGGCAAAAATCCCGTAAATACATTAAATCATTGTGAAAATAACCGCGATAGTTTAAAAGAATTATTAAAAACAATTTGTTTATGTGCCTATTCAACAATACATAATGTTCAACCTTAGTTATATTGCTAAGTTATAGATAGAAGATAAGCCCTCGGTAAAGACCTTGTAGTACTTTCCAGATTAAGATAAAAGCTACCTATCAACAGAAGACCTTTTGAAGATTATCTCTTTAGGTGTTCGTTAAAAGTTACTTCAAATCTTGAAAGTTGGTATCAGTGTTCCCAACTTTTTACTTTTGTCCTTTACTTTTCGTTTATTGACTTTGGGATTTTTGTCTATTTAGGTTGAGACGTTATATATTTTTTGATTTTCTTTAAATATCTTTTAAAAATGGCTTAATCACATGAGATAAGAGTCTATAAGACAATACTACAATCATTAACATTTTCCGTTTATTAATAAGCAACAAAAAAAAAGACGTGTGGCAATCGGAGACTGCCGCGGTAAAGCTATTGCATATCATTTTTTATCGACTTATGCAATTATAATTATTTATTTATTTTATTAATGCAGTAATGTTTGATCTAATATGAAGTTCCACAAGTTCCTTGTAGATGGCGCTGATTGTATATTAAAGCCCGCATGTAAAGTTATGAAATCAAAGTATCACCGCTGTGCCGGTCGGAGTGGGGGGTGTTAGGTTTTCGGAATTTCTGGAATTTCTGGATTCGGTCCCCACGCTCAAGTCCCGCGATAGAAGCTATGCAATAGCTTAATAACTAATAGCCATAAACGAGTCTTATTACTTATTTTTTTCCAAGCAGTTTATTTTTTATTTAATGGTGAAATTCTTTTTAAAACAACGAACCCTATATTTTTTAAATTAATAAAAAAATCGTTACCTTAATTTTAGTTTCACCTCGTAATACGAGATAATGAATAATGTATTATGATGGTTGATAATGCCGCCATATTCCTAAATCTACCTCAGTTAGACAGACAGCCAATTTATTTGATCACTTTTCATATTTTTTTCTGAAATTTATAATCTTTGACCTTGGTCGATTTACCTTCAGGTACTTAACCTACATATTTTTAACGGATCCCTCTAAAACTTGACCTTTATCTAGTAAAAGGAGGTTGTCCAAATTAGAATACAGTCGCGTACGTGCTTATCAGGCCCCATGCAATCTGATGGCGTTTGTTGAAAACTGAGTATTTGGCAACTTTCAAACGGTAACGAAAAAAGTCACTGCGTTTATATGTATAAGTATAACATAACATTTTGCTTAATATGAAACATGCAATGCACTACAACTTTTAGAATGTTAAAATAATATTGAACATATTTTGCATAAAGTAATCTAAGATTTAATAAAGAAATATCTTCCATGCTGGACTGGGAGCGAAAGAAAAATATAGAATGTGCCAGATGCTTCTGTTCCCGGGATACAGGCGTGAAGTTAAGTAGAAATTATCCTCTATCTCAACTGAATGGTCTTTCAATATCTAACTTATTCATTTAGTGCACTTTAACTACACCTATAAATAATAGTGCCTCTTCACTATAGCTATAAAAGTATGATGACTAATAATCACAGAGAATTAATTGTAAAATTACGATCGTTCTGAAACTATTTGATATGCGTAGATTATGACCTAAGAACATGAGGAACTCGGTTTGAAAATCGAATCCGGACTTTTCGAAAAATGCATTATACGCCATAATAAGACTCACTACTTCTGTCTGGGGTGAAACGTTATGGATGCAGCGTAGAAGTGTTAATGTATCGTAGTATGTTTTGTGCAAGCAAGCATCATTAAAGAAAAAAAACACAGATAATCACACCAACTACATGGCCTCAAAGTAAGCAAAGCTTATGACGACCACTTTGGCGATGGGGTAAACCTGTCTGCCTCAGACGCCAGTGGTTGCGCGAGCTTTTCCCGCACGGGACAAGAAAAAATATGTTCCGTGTTTGAGTGTTTATCTATTTTTGTATTTATATTCTAGGTCCCCCCTAGTTCGCTACATGGTATCCCAAAGCACAAGCTATGCTTACTTTGGGGCCATGTAGTTGGTGTGAATGTCTGGGGATTTTTATTTTTATGTTATGAGATACCATGTAGTAAACTAGGGTTGAACCTTGAATATAAAATACATAAAAACTTTTTCAAAAAGTTATCAGATCTTTAGCTGTGAAACACACGCCTTTCTATCTTTCTGTATTTTTACTTACACTTACGGTGCTAGCTAACTCACATAACTACGCTTCAACACAGTACTATTCAAGTACAGTGCTACATTTTGCACAGTTCTTCGGTAATTCAATTAGGCGCCAATCGTTTTTGACCTTGACTGTCGTACCTTAGGGCCTTCAGGTGGAGTCGATTATAATTGTCCAGCGCAGACCTGCCAAAACCTAAAATGCAATTTTCAGAGTAGGCTTGCTGTAATATTGCCTTTTAAAGTATTACTTTGATAAGGGCTATCAAACCGATAAGCTTATTTTTAATGCCTTCTCTGATCACTTTAGGAATGTCATGTTTCCCTCTAAATAAAATTTTCGCAGAGCGAAACCTTAAATAGTGGTTGGGCTTGTCCATGGAATGCTCACAAACAGCAGACTTTTGAAACTCTTCGATTTTTAATATTATCTGTGTTCTTTAACGCAGGTCGTTTCTTTTGGTTTGACCAGTGTAGAAAAGCCAATCTGTAAACACCTGGGTCTTGCAAAGGGATGCTGCATTTAACTGAACGAAGATGAATTGTTGGATTTGGTTTTAATATTGTTTTAATTGAGGCGCTACGGATGTTTGAGATTTTGTCTGTAGGTAACGAAAAATCGTTTATTCCTAACCTGACCCGATGTGTTGTTTCTAACCAAACCTGTTTTTCTTAAAATCAAAAAGTATGCGTAAAATTAATAATTAATATTTATTTTCGTTTTGCAAAAGTGTTTTTCTGGTTACTTACCGTACCTTTTATATTGGTTATTATTTTTGTAGTACAGTGTTGTGCCGTGTTGTTGTTATAATTAAACATAAGCCGCAGGCTTCACGTGATTACTGCGACGGCAACAAGGTGGTCTGAGGCCGTTTTCATGAAGCACCTTGACATGTTTCAGTTCATCATCAATGTGCTGGAGATCGCAGATTTCACGTCCACTCTAAAAAAGGAGGAGCCTACGGCAAATAATAATAATAATTATTATTATTAATATTACGCCGAAAGGCGTGTAGCTGTAAGCATACGTAATAATAATAAATACTCTTTATTTCCAAATAAAATACAATTTTACAATTAGGTACTATAAATAAAATATATTGACAATGTGGCGGCCTTATCACTATAAGCGATTTCTACCAGGCAACCAACAAAAGGAATCAATTTAGAATTATTTTTACAAAAAGAAACATCATAAAAGAAAGAAAAAAAAAATTAACAGAAATCTTTGGGCAGAGTATTTAGACGGTAAAACGTTAATCGTATACATTACTTACATAATTAATAGTATAAATATAAATTTACAATATAATATCAAATAAACTTCAATAAATATGAATAATATATAAAATAATATAATAAATACAATAATAATAAATAATACATATATAAAAATAAAATAGATAAATAACTGTTTAATGCAGGAAAAGTATAAAAAGTAATTGCGTTAATGACGGAATTGGCGTAAATAGAACTCTTTCAGGTTGCGTTTGAATGAGTCGACAGTTTTAGATGAAAGTATAGAAGGAGGCACAGAGTTCCACAAGCATGCTGCGCGGACGGTGAATGACCTGTGAAATCTTTCCGAGGAGTGCTGTGGTGTGGATAACAACATGTTGTTAGAAGACCGTAGGTTTCGGTCGTGATCTTCATGTCGAAACCTAAAGCACCTCTTCAAGTACTCTGGTAGACATGGGTTAAAGAGTATCTTATAAAGAAGAGAAAGAACGTGTGTATTCCTGCGAAGGCGAATCGGAAGCCACTTGAGCTTATCGCGAAATTCTGAAATGTGGTCGTATTTTCGTAATGAAAATATGAACCGTATGCACAAATTTTGAAGGCGCTCAAGTTTATCAAGTTGCTCCTCGGACAAATCGAGATAGCTGATATCAGTATAATCCAGTATTGGGAGGAGAAGTGACTGTACTAACGCAATTTTTGTTGGTATGGGTAAAAAGTTCTGTAGACGCCTTAATGATCCAGCTGCAGCGAACATCTTTCTGCGCACTGCATCAATGTGGTGTTTCCATGACAAGGTAGTGTCGAAATATACACCAAGGTTTTTCACTACGTTAGCATAAGGAATATGCACACCGTCAAATTGAACATGTGGTAGCGAATTGACATTAATTTTAGCGAGCAGTTTAGGACTACCTATCAGTATGGTTTGAGCCGTAACGTTGACTCCATTCCAATATTTTATTCAAGTCGCTGTTCATCGTGTGGATTGCCGTGTGAATGTGATTAGGGTGAGCTTGAGTATAAAGCTGGAAATCATCTGCATATAAGTGGTAGGAAGAAGTTAAGGAGTGTGTAATAGAATTTATAAAAATAGAAAATAAAAGAGGAGATAGCACGCCACCTTGAGGAACACCAGCATTAGTGGTACACCAATCGGATACACAATCCTCTAAGCGTATTCTTTGCCAGCGTCCTTGTAGATAACTACGAAACCAGTCAATTGTCGTTGGAGATATGTTAAGCGAATGAAAAACACCAAGAAGAATATCAAAATCCACCGTGTTAAAAGCGTTACTAAAATCGAGCAGGGTTAACAAGGTTAACTGTTTGTTTTCCATGTTAACTCGCACATCATCAGTTATTTTGACAAGGGCAGTAACCGTGCTATGACCAGGACGGAATCCGGATTGTAAGGGATTCAGCAGTTTATTGTTGTTTAGGAAAAGTTGGAGCTGATTGTGGATAAGGCGTTCTAGGACCTTTGAAAGGAAAGGAAGAATAGATATCGGGCGGTAGTCGGACAAGGATTCAGGGTTGCATTTTTTAGGTAAAGGAATTACGTTCGAGTGTTTCCAGGATTCAGGGAAAGTGGCCGAGGAAATAGAAAATATATTTAATAATATATTTATTTCCAAAAAGTAGTTACAAAGCTGAACAGGTTTTACATAGTTATAGGAATTAAGATAATGTACATTATATATATTCTTCTTTTTTTATACAACAGACCCCGAACTAGGAACTTGTCCTGTATCTCGGGAGTCTATAATTATGATTACTTACAAAATTAATATAAAAATTTTCAACTGAGGAGCTAATAAAGTTACAATCCTTTTTTATGGAGATTATTACATACGGCGGATCACTTGAGTGTGAGTGAGTGTTTGTGTGTGTATGTGTGTGCGTGTGTGTTAAAAGTTAAATATTTTCGTTATAACAGGAGAAAGAATGTCGAGTAAAGGAATGATCATAGCACGACTAATGCTGTCATGTCCTACGGCATTGGAAGTAATGGATAGGATATTCTTCTTTACATCACAAACCGAAAATTGACGAAACTGAAATGTAGGATGTTCAGGACATGGCAAGGATGAAAGATGTTGAATGGTTTGATTTTTATCTGATCTATCCATTAGTGTGTTTGAGGAAAAATGCTTATTCAGGGCATTAAATCTATTTTAGGAGTAATACATGCAGGAGACTTGCCAATGCCCAATGTCTTTAAAAATTTCCAGACTTTTCCTGGAGTCTCATTTTGTACTGAATTATGAATTTGGCGACGTTGTGCATCCCTACACATCTTACTGCAGAGATTCCGAATTGCTTTGTATCGCTGATGATTCCTATCACTTGGGTCTATTTTAAATTTTGAACGTGCTGAGTTCTTTTTCTTGATAAGAATTTTAATTTCGTCAGTAAGCCAAGGAGCAGGCAGATGTTTTACTCGTCGAATTGGAGCGTACCGGTCGTAAAGATCTATCAGAAATCTATTCAGAAAATCAACCTGATCACTTACACTTGTTAAACTTTCTATAGACGACCAATCTATTGCAGCTGCATCTGCACAGAGTTTATCTTTATCCATACCAGCAAAATTACTTCGTAGGAGAATTCGGGGCTTGACTTTAGGAGAACGGATCTTATATGATAAATACAAAAGGTCATGGTACGAGAAAGCATCGGCAGTGTGCTGGCCATGTTTTTCAATATGATTGAGAGAAGAAACGATTATAAAAAGTGATGGAGCACAGTTGGGAAAGAAATGTGTAGCATTTAAAGGGGCTATTTGAAGGTTACTGGATTGCACAGTTGATTTGAGTTTACTAGCTCGCTGGTCATTTTTTAACAAACAAGTGTTAAAATCACCCATAATGATGGTGTGGCTATATTGAGGAGTGATGTCTTCAAGCAGCTTTTCGAGCTCCACGAAATAGTTGATTTGGAGTGATGGGCTGTAAATAACTCCTAAAAGAAACTTAGTATGAGAAAGTGCAACCTCAATAAACACATACTCCAGCCCTGAGCCTGAAGCCTCATTTGACTGGCAAACAATATTATATTTCATTCCCATTCTCAAATAAATAGCCACACCACCACCTGTTCTACTAGCTCTGTCATTCCGTATCAGCTGAAAACCAGGTATTGAATACAAGGTGGAGGGAAGACAAGGTTTAAGCCAGGATTCAGATTCAAGAATGGCGTGGAGGTAGTTGAAGGAATCAAGCATATCTACATGATGAGCAGGAATACTTTGTGCGTTTATGTGAACTACGTTAAAGTTATGCGGAACATCCGAAAACTGTGACTGTAAAAAATCGCCAAGTTTTTGATAGGTACTTAAAACGCTAAGGTCACTTTCACCTGAACAAGATTCAAAGAAAGAGGAACTATCGCTCTTACTGTCATCCATTTGCAGCAAACTAGAAAAATATATAATAATTAAAATATATTACAATATATAAATTAAAATATTTAAATAAATAATTAAGTAAGTATAAATAAGTACGACAAATATTGTATTAAGATTTACGTTTCCAATCAAATACCTGCCAGCTATGTGTAGAAAACAATAATAAATACTACTAAAACAAAAATTAAAATCAAAACAAAAGTTACAACAAAAACATACTAAACTAACAAGAAAAAAATATTGAGGGACCAATAGTGGATCGGGACATAACACAGTCACGCTAACACTAAGGCGTGACGTGAGCGTGACGTGAAACGGAAAACGACACGCTTGGATTTTGTCTAGGCCCGCTGGTCGATGACTTATATCAATAACATTGGCAACTCTATATGACACTGCCATGTTTACAAGATTGACAAATCACTTTGACAGTCGCATGTTTACATGATATATAAATATGTAACGCCAGGAGGGCCTTGATCTTCTCATTGTGGGCCAGGAGGGCCTTGATCTTCTCACAACATCAATTTAAGCAGAAATATAATGGAACAACTAAGATTATTTCTAATTTAAGCGATCCGTCGAAAACTACGGTGCGCTGGTCCTCTCGTCAACAACAACCAGATGGCTCCCCGCTCCCATAGACACGACGTTCCGCCAGAGCGACTGAGCAATCAAACCATCAGTCACTCTATCTTATCTCTATGATTTATCTTATCTATGGCTTTCTCTATGAACGCGCCGACAAATATTATTTCGGCAAAAATAGTCTGTTGACTCGTAACAACGGCTGATTGCCATAAATAATAAGAAGAAGAATATTATTAGAATAGAATATTGCTCGATGGCAACCGGAGTAACGCTATGTGTGACGCTCTTTAGATCGTTGGCAGTCACAATTCTATGGCGCTGCCCATCGCTTTCAATCTCGAAGATATCACCATCCCTGGTCCAGCACTGGCTCACACCATACTGTAGTCTTGCTTGCATGAACAGACCATGACGAAACTTTGTCAGGAATTCAGACACAGTTACTCCAGAACCTTTCAAATACTTCTTCGACTGCCACATACTATCACGAGCTGCAATGTTGATAAATTTGATGAGAATAGGCCTTGGTTTGTCCTTTTTCTCCCTGGGCTTACCTAAACGATGGCAGTAGCAGATATCAGCCTTACTCAAAGTCAGATTTAGTGGCCCTTCAGCAACTTTTAAGACCGCTGCTCACACATCTTCCTTTTTGACCTCTTCCACACCATGTATGAGTATAATTTTTCGTCTGCCCTTCATCTCAAGACGGTCAGATTCCAGGATTAGTGCTGCTACCTGCTTTTGAAGAATCTCCATTGTACTGAGAATGAATGTTCTAAATTCTGTGAACTCCGCAGTCAGTGAAGTTAATGTATGTGAAGTTGTTGCTTGCGGTGATGTGCTTGTTTTGGTTAAGTCTTGTTGAAATCTTTCCATCTTTGTAGTGAAAAGAGCTGTTAAGTCTTGCATTGACTGTTGAAGTTTGTCCATTGTTTTGTCTTACTATTACAGTAAGTAAGTAGTTTTTTCAAGGAAATTTTATAGCTGGCAGGTAGATGTTACTCACTTTGTTTATTATACATAAATTTTATTTAAAAACTATAATTTAAACTATTTAAATGATTAAAATATCCAAGAGCAACTTTTTTTGTGTTTACTTTTTCTACTACCCACCAAATAATTAGCTCGGGTGGTGGTAATTTAATTAAACTCAATAAATCCGGTTCAAATGTGTTATATTTAATAGTAGAATTTTACATAGTTAAACGAATTTACTATTTTTTACCAAGTTTATAGTCAACCTCACCTGATGGTAACTGAATATGTGGTCGGAGCTTACATCACAAGTGCCTAAGAAGGAAGTGGCCCTTAATTAAACATTTAACACATCACCGCTGCTGCCGTGCGGATATTTGGCGGCGGATGGTCAATACCCAGGTGAATCCTAAAGAGGTCCTACCACAAAGGATATTTTTCGGTGACAAAATCTGCGTTTCAAATTCATCTCATGTGACGGTTAGTGAAGATGAGGTCCAAGTTGACCAATTAAGAGTGCTTGATACTTACATATTTTTAAGTACCAACATCATCATCATCATCATCACAACTCTTTGTAATGAGCCCACTGCAGGGTAGTCTCTCCCCTGGGTGATGAGGAGGTTTTTAGGTTTAGTCCATAATCTACCAAGCTGGCCCAGTGCTGGGTGGTGGATGTCAGAATTTTCAGGGTGCCGATACGGCTTCTGACAAACCCTAACGACTACTGTATACAAGTATACAGCACCCGGGACCGACTGCTTTACGTGGCCTCCGAAGCACGGAAGTCGCCGTGAGAAATTAATGGTCAGCGGTCACCAAGCCATCCAAGTACCGACCACGCCGAACGTTGCTTAACCTGTGATATCGTATGATACACACAGTAACCGCGGCGCCACGACTACTTCAAGTACTAACAAATCGCATGATTATGTAGACAGATTTCTATAAGGAATGCTCTATAATGTTATATTTTTGCGCCATGTAGCAATAAATATTATTTATTGCTACATTTATGCAATGCAGTACATTTTTACAGAAATTAATAAATATAATGAAATAATTAAAATGAGATCAAAGATGGAATTAGAACATGAAGTTGACGCCTAATGGCCGGTTTCAATAAATTATCGAAGATTTAATGAATTTACGGGATTCTTACCAATACAAGCACCGGTACTTTTAACAGCATCGAAATATCGGACGTGCGAAAATAAAATCAAAAATCGTGGTAAGAATCCCGTAAATTCATTAAATCATAGTGATAATAACCGCGATAGTTTAAATCAATTAATTATCGAAGAGTTAAAGTAAAAGTAAAGATAATAACCTTATACTATTTTGAGCTCAAGTGACAGATACGACACAGGAAACTACAGGAATTCCTATCTCTATTGTTACTTTAACTTTCTGTAAGTTAAAATGAATACTTTTTAACCGGATTTATCGACCGTGGCCAGTCGGGGTTTGTAAAGACAATGAAACATCGAGTTAAAATATAAATTGTGCACGATAAGTCCGGCCAAAAAGTGTTTTATTAAGCTATTGCATAGCTTCTATCGCTGGCCTTGAGCGTGGGGACCGAATCCAGAAATTCCGTAACGAAAAAAACCTAACACCCCCCACTCCGACCGGCACAGGGGTGATACTTTGATTTCATAACTTTACGTTTAATAAACAATCAGAGCCATCTACTAGGAACTTGTGGAACTTCATATTAGATCAAACATTACTGCATTAATAAAATAAATAAATAATTATAATTGCATAAGTTGATAAAAATGCTATGCAATAGCTTTACCTTTAGTCTTTTTTTTAAATTTATGAATAGTTAAAACAAGACAACATTCATGGTTAGTTATTTAAATGCGCCATAAAACGTAACTGACTCTTCACAAAACATTGCTGGGCTGAAACATAACATCACTGGTGTGTTGCAGTGCTGGGGCGGCGATATTTGGCGACAAAATTTATATAAAGGGTAGTTGTTAGCCAGGGGAACGATAAAGAGGGCCTACCTACACCAAGCAAAAGATATCTACTCTTTATAGAAATTATAAATATTGTTTCCATGCTGGACTGGGACCGACATAAAAACAGTGAATGTACCAGCTGCTTCTCTTCCCGGGCATACTTTAAAAGTAAGTTAAGGGACAGGGGTTTAATTATATTTTTGTGGGCGATAGGCTGGCTCCTTATCACTGCAATAGTCTCTCCATCATAATAATACCTAAAAATTTTGTCACAGACATCAGATTGGTTTATAGCCTCTGGTGTTCTGCCAACCCCATAAAGGATACAGGCGTGAAGTATTTATGTATAGAAAATTAAATAAAGTAAGCAGGTAATAGAACCGTCTGCTCACAGTCGATATGAGCATGGAAATGAAGCGTTAATTGTCAATCTGACGAGTCGTTCTCCATCGGAAATATGTTAATGGGCAGCAGCTGGACCATTTTACAGATAACCTTCCGAGAGATACCAGTTGAACAAATTTTCATGAAATAAGAACTATTTGGCTGTTTTAAGATTAGTTTCTTCTTAGTACTTACTCAACGTATAAATTATTATACGCCGCAGATGCAGTGATATCAATGGTTTTGATAGACGCCCGATGCAAATATTCGTTTTTATGAACGTATTTGATTACATTGGTCTAGCTAGTAGAGTATAGGTAGTATTAAAATTAAATTTAGAAACGGGATATTTACCATGTTTTTTTATTGACGACCGGCTGGTGTAGTGGTAACATACATTGCCTTCTATGCCAGAGGTGCTGGGTTCGAATCCCGGCGGCGGCGGATATTTATATGATGAGCACAGATACTAGCCGTCAAGTCATGGATGTTTATCTGTTTATTTAAGTTTATTCTAATAAAAAATATTCAATATGTTTACGTATTTCTTAAGTTTATCAGTTATCTAGTATCCATAACACAAGTTCTTTAAGAAACTTAATTTGGGCTAGATAATGTT
The DNA here is from genome assembly GCA_944452665.1 of Stenoptilia bipunctidactyla. Classification (NCBI taxonomy): domain Eukaryota; kingdom Metazoa; phylum Arthropoda; class Insecta; order Lepidoptera; family Pterophoridae; genus Stenoptilia; species Stenoptilia bipunctidactyla. The sequence continues at coordinate 17,286,426 of OX101730.1, forward strand.
GTGTGAGTGTCAGAAGTATTTATTTTATTTATTTACTCATTTTGAGTTCTCGATATTTCGGCACTGTTGCAAGCGCCATGATTACGACGGTACATACTAAAAACTTATAGGTGTTTTGTTTGAATTAATTTACGCAAAAAAATAGTTTAAGTATTCATTGTTAAGTACTTATATCAGAAGCTATGAAGACCATGAGACTCCTCGATTGACGAAGTGGTTTTGGCCGTTAACCATCGAGATCACCCTTGACATGCATTTCCGAATGATAACCAGAAGCCACAACCCCACGATGGCTTCGATGTTTTTATGGAGAGAATATGAGTACCCGTGTGGTTTACTCGAAAGTCACCAACGCCCATCGATTAGGGTTATTCCACAGATAAACCATTGATTTGCCAACGCGTTGCCGACTTTAAGGCTGTAAACTGGACGGCAGCGACAGTGACAGCGATAGTGACAGCGGCGTGGGCAGCGATTTCCGCGACACGATAGAAAGTATTGAAGCGTTTGTATGAAGCGTTCTGGATTGCAGCAGCGACGCGGGCAGCGGGCAACGAGCGGTGAGCGTCAATCCAGTGGGGACTGCGCGATCGAGCGGTTTTAGTGTAGTCTGTTGCCCACCGATATCGATAACTAGCCTCGTAAAATGTCGTTGGAAGAAATTACTTCAGCTGTTTTAGAAAGACCACTGATATAGTACAGTAAATAAATAAAAAAATAAAACAGCCAAAATTTCAACCACAAAAATCAAACAATAAATAATGAATTATGCGAGAGAGTAAAAAAGTGTTTTCTTCTGGAGATACTATACGTTCGTTTCTATAATCCAATCCATATTGTGATTTAATATTCTCCAGGACATAATCAAATGTTTTCACAAACATTGTAGTGTTATCAAAGAATTTGGTTGAATTTCATCTTTGAGCATCGTAATTACGATGAAACTCGCCTTTGTTGAAAGTACGGATTTACGTCTTCTTTTGTCCATAGTAAATCGTGTCGTATAAATGAACTGTGAAAGTATTCATGACGCCGTATCGACATTTTCGTTTGTTCGGTACGTCTCTTAAATCGCGACAAATCGCTCGAGCGCCCGCTGGCGTCGGGTACCTACGGCCCAGATTCCCCGCGTCGCTGCCCGCGCCACTGTCGCTCTCGCTAACACACTCGCTGTCGCTCAAATATATTTAAAGAAGGGAGACTTTTTTATAATTAAAAACTATAACTAATATAAGCAGATCATCAGACAAACCGAGATACAAAGCAGCATCAAAACAGCGCCACCTGTATCTCAGCATATTTTTCTCACTCCGCAATGAGATCAGTAGGTATTATCTATACAGTATTGCAACTCTGCCACATCTTTGAAATAAAGGCCTACAGCGTCGCGGTACGTTCACATGCGATATTTTATTTTAAAGTATAAAAAATCCGCATTCTAATGTAATGCTCAATCAAAAATTGTTTCGGCATGCAGACAGTCGAGATCGAGCCGCGTAGGTATAGCTCGAGTTTCGTCCGTTTGTATGAAGTTGAAATACTGTATAGATAATATTACCATGCCATGGGCCTCCATCGGTGGCCTCGCCGGTGTTTTTATTCATACCTCCAATTAAATATGAATAAATGAGGCCACAATAGTCAACCCCTACTTCTTATTTCACCTAACTATGCATCATTTTTGTAAGCTTAATAAAATAAGTTTCCAACCTAAGAGTACCTTACTATCGACATTAGCAACTCGCATTAAAGTGCGATTAAGTTCCAAATAATGTGCTTTGTCAAAAAAATGCTCCGTCATTTAACCTGAATTTTTGAGGAACCAATCCTAGGGTTAACGTGGTAAGGACGAGCTTGTACAGAAAGATAAACTTTACAAAATAATTCATTGAAATATTAAAAAAGAAGAGTTAATAGCACTCTGTTTAATTACCTCCATGTAGATTGATGACCACTTTGGCGATGGGGTAACACTGTCTGCCTCAGACGCCAGTGGTTGCGGGTTCGATCCCGCACGGAAAAAGAAAAAAAATGTACCAGGTCTGGGCTTTTATCTATATTTGTATTTAAATTCTAAGTTCCCCTAGTTCACTACATGGAATCCCATATTACAAGCTCTGCTTAGTTTAGGGCCTGTAGTTGGTGTAATTATCTGGGGATTTTATTTTATTATTTTGCATATAATTTAGATTATTCTAAAATGTAAAAACAAACGCCTAACTAAAGGTTCCTACGAAAAAAAAACGTAAATAGAGAACTAAATTCATAGAAGTAGAAATAAATTAAATATAGTACTACTACAGATATTTACAAAGGGGTTTCTGCAGGCTGATCCTAAAGTGGTTCCATCACATACTTTTATTTTGGTTTTCTGTATTTACATCTTCTTTCATTTCATCTTTCAATTGTCACCTTTATAATTTTTGTAAGAACCGAGCATTATAAAATGACTGCTTTTTTTCTTACCATCCACATAATATTTGCTGATTATTTAACTAATTATTAAATAATCAATACCTATTTGACGTTTAAAAATCTACTGAATCACACAGGGTGACTGGTGGGTCACTTTCAAAATTCCAGGACGTGATAGTTTAAGATCATACATGAAGAGAAAAAATAAATTGAAAAATGAATATTAATTATTTACTGAATATACTTCTCCGAAAGTTAAAGAATTCATTACGCAACGCATGGTTACATTAGCGTAATACAATAAATACTTAGCGGTTGGCGGTGTGCGTGTGGCGGGCACACTGCTGTGTGTGTGTTGACTAAGTCAGCACGTCGGGAAAAATGTAGTAAGGTCTCTTTGTTTATTGATACGGATTTCTGGTGAAAAATTAAGTACCTACTTGTATTGAATAATTATGATCAGAATCGAGTACAGTGCTCTCCTTCAGTATTTAAACTTTGTCACCAGCAGGGACCGGAAAACCCCTTTATTTGATTAAGCCTATTGATAGGGTAACCCTATCAAAATCTTACCATATGGAAGTGTAACCCTATTGATATGGTAAGCCTATCGACGTGGTAACACTTTGAATAAAGTTAACTACTTTCGGATGCGCTTACCCTGTGATAGGGTTGCCTATTTCTATCTCTTTTCCGTCACTCACCAGTCACCCTGTATAAAAAAAGATAAAGAATTGGTTTTTTTTTCTACGCGTTAATCTCAGAGTCTACCGATGTAAGTTTAATAAATACCTGTGCATTCGACTATAGATTATATTTTATCAATAAATTCCTTCGAGATCAAAGTTACGTCAATAAAACTTCGCAAGGTTCCAATTAATAGAATTCATTTTCATTCGGCAAATTCTTACGCTCCTTAAAATAAAATATAGTAATCTTTTCAATAAAGCTTACACTATGCAACTAGCCTAAGGTTCATAAATCAGATTATTTCCCTGGCCTTCTATTCTTTACGTGGCAAGACTACGTAATTTGGTGGAAGAGTGCTAGAAAGTAAATCACTCACTTCGCACGCTTGGGACCTGCTTCGTGCAAACTGTTTGCTAAAGAAATCATTTACCAATGCATTGTTGTAGGGTAGTTTCACAAAATAGCCTGCTTGTAAAACAGTAGGTTATTTTCAGAAATAGATTTAAAATAAATTTCATGGAATTAAATTTTAAAATGTTGTGAGGTGAGTTAACTATGTATCTATACTAATATATAAAGCTGAAGAGTTTGTTTTTTTGTTTGTTTGAACGCGCTAATGTCAGCAGAAACTACAAGTGGGATTTGAAAAATTCTTTTTGCATTTGATAGCCCAACACTTGAGGAAGGTTATATAAGGGCTATATTTTATCCCGAAATTCCCACGGGATTAAAAGTTACGCGGGTAAAACCGCGCGCGGTGGCTAGTTATTTGATATGCGGCTTTACTCACAGGTTATTGGCGGAGGTGTCTGACTAGTTTCAGACTTCTTATGAAGTCCTGTTTCACATTCTAAGGTCCCTTTATGTAGAGGTAAAGTTTTGCCTTCTCTACCAAAAGTACCTACCCCGTTTGATTCCCAACTAGATAATTTTGTAATGTACTTCATACAAGTATGAAACAAGTATTCAATAGTATAGTATAAAATGTGAAAGTTTGGATGGATGGATGTTTGTTTCTCAATCACGGGATTCACGGGCTCAACGGATTTGGATGAAATTTGATATAATGATAGTGTACAGTGTGGAATAGCACAAAGGCTTCTTTTCATCCCGATATTCCCGCGGGATACGAAATTGCGGAACAGCTAGTTTGAATCATATAAAAAATTATAAATGTGAAAGTTTGGATATAAGGATGAATGTTTGTTCTTCAATCACGGCGGAACAACTAAATGGATTTGGATGTGGCATAGTGATAGTATGCATTCTGGAATAGCAAATTATATTCCGATATGCCGGCGGGATTCGAAGTTGCGCGGGTAAAACTGCACGAAACAGATAGTGGAATAAAAGATGGCTTCCTTATAGAGCATACATACATACATACAAAACTTCACGTCTGTAGATATCCCTTATGGGGTAGGCAGAACACCAGAAGCTATAAAACCATCTGATGTCACGTTTGACAAATTTAGGGGTATTGTTACGATGGAAAGAGACTATTGCAGTGACAGGAGGTCAGCCTATCGCCCACAAAAACGGCAGTAAAAACTCCATCCATTAACGGCCTTTTACAGTATCCATGCCCGGGAAGAGAAGCAGCTGGCATATTCTAAGTTTTTCTTTCGCTCCCAGTCCAGCATGGAAGCATTGCGTATTTGTTTTATATATATTTGTATAAAGTTTTGGCGAATATTCAGTTGATGGGCAAGCGGTTGTTGGGTTCGATCTTCGCTGCCTAGATTGTGTATTAAAAAACCGGCTGAGGTCCGTGTGTTCCATCCTTAGCGGAGCCTTAGAAATAGGATTCCGTTATATCCTCTGGATACGAAACCTAAAACAGTATTTAAGTAAGTGTGTAATTTATCTCGTCCCATATCACAAGCTTGCTTAATTGGCGGTAAAATTACGATGTGTTTTTTTTTTATTGTTCGAAACAATTTTTTTTGAGTTTAAGTGTATAAAGCATTACAAAATTTTTCTGATTTTTAGCGCTTAAGCAGGAAGTTCGGAATATATTATATTATAGTTACAACAACACGATGAACAAATAAGATAACTTAAGCCCCAGCCAGACTGTTGAAAACCAATGCTTCCAACCAAGGTTAAGTAAGGTCAAGTTGTTTGCAAATAATTTCAGTATCATCCACACTGTTATAAACGGTGGTTGTAAACAAGCCTACAAACAACACAAACCTAGGTCACGTTAATCCACGCCCCAAATCGTCAGTGTGCTTTGATCTCTCGCGTTGGCAACATCTTCGTGATGGCAGTTTTGCATGCAATTGAAGATATAAAGATATAAAGTAAAAGTATAGCAAAGTAAGTATAGTAAAAGTTATAGTTATTTAGTAAAATATACAATAAAAAGCTTACACACTGTCTTAAACACAGACATACATCTACATGGATAACGCAAATGTATGTACTTTGCGTGTCCGAACCCCGACCAAGCGTCAAGGTTGCTCCCCTCTAGATTTAATCCGCGCGTATGTATGTCTGTTAGAAAATTGATTCCACAATATCGATATCGTTCTTAATAATCGATTTCATCGGCGGCATCAGTGTCTCTGAATCTGTTTGTATTTCCCAGTAATAAATATCAGCTGTGACGACACAATAGTTCTTAAAAAAGTCGAAAAGCTTGGTCACGAATTTGGAAACGAATCGTGACACTTGCGTTGTCTATGTAGATGTATGTCTGTGTTTCTACAACCCGCCAAGGTCATGCGTAATTTGGTTGTTAACAGCCATCTTCACTGTTGGTGAACTAGCAAGGTCACCTTGGTTTGATGTTTTGTTTCCAATAGTCTAGCTGGGGCTTCATAATCAACGAATGCAGAGCATTAAAAAACCGACTTCACGTCAAAACTTTGGGTGAGTTATAATGACATCAATGTAAACATTCTCTGAAATCATACACATTCTTTAAAAAAAAATTTCAGTCAAAATCTCAAATGATTTCGATGAAATTTATATGGGACCAACTATGAAATAACATCATATGAAACAAGAATTTTCAAAATCTATTCATAATTTCCCGAAATATCGTGTAACAAAGACACAAAAAAAACATACAGACGAATTGACCTCCTCCTTTTTTGGAAGTCTGTTGAAAACATAGGATTTCTCGTAAGATCCCATAAACATCGTTACACAAATAATGAGCTGTAAAGACTTGAACATCACTCTAAAGTGGCTTGTCGTATCTCTATCAAATAATTAAATTAATAATTACTCCGGTCCGGTTACAGATTTTTCTTCCATTTTTCTAAATTTAAAGGTGAAAATATCAGTGGTTGTTGGGGTTTCAATAATACTCAGGTAATGGACTGTAATACTTGTTATATTAAACAAAGAGATTTGATACAAGGATCGCGTTTGAATTATATAAAATAAGAGCACCAAGAGTCAGAGAGCGCGCGTGGTAGTGCGTACAAAGGTTAGTTCAGCACTGCTCGTACGAACGCTGGCCGCGCGCCGGCCCGAGTCTCCATCCCGTTAGTCCCCCCGCACGGCGTGTGAGTCATCGCCTGCGGCCGCTCCATGCTCCCCACGTTGAAGAGCCTGGTCTTCAAGCTGCTGCTGGGGCAGGGGGCAGATGGTGTTAAACGCCCGTCTCTGCAAGCCCCTGCTTGTGCGTATGTCAGCGACCCGACATAGACGATGCCGTCGCTACCAGGGATCACACGAACGACCCGTCCCATAGGCCACATGAGAGGAGGAGTAGCCTTGTCTTTGACAAGCACAAGCATCCCTTCCTTGAGCTCCCCTCCGGTAGAATGTCGCCATTTCGTTCTCTCCTGAAGCCATAAAACATATTCATGTGAGAAGCGACTCCAAAAATGCTGCTTCAAGTACTCGATGCGCTGGAAACATTGTAGTGACGAGATGTTGGCAGTTGTGACTTGTGGATGTGGCACAGTGAGTAAAGATCGTCCAATGAGGAAGTGGGCCGGGGTAAGAGGAGTAAGGTCAGATGGATCGTTGGACAGCGGAGTTAGTGGTCGAGAATTCAATATGGCTTCAACTTGCATAAGGCAAGTAGCCAGGCAAGTTTCTTCAAATGTCAAATGTGTTAAACCTAAGACGCGTTTAAGATGATGCTTTGTAGATTTTACTGCGGATTCCCATAAGCCAGCAAAGTGTGGGGTGTACGCAGGAATAAAGGAAAAGCTAATACCTGTATCCATATCATTCAGTTCCAAATCCTGTGAAAGTAATTGCGCTAGCTCATTGAAAGCTCCCACGAACGTTGTCCCGTTATCAGAGTAGACATTTCGTGGCTTGCCTCGCCTAGCAATAAAACGGTTAAGTGCGGCTAAGAAAGCCTCTTTCGTCATATCTGAAACTAATTCCAGGTGAACGGCTCTTGTGGCCTAGCATACAAAAACACATATAAAACTCTTTACGAGTCTGCAGCCTCTACCTACCAGCAATCATGATAGGTCCGGCGTAGTCGACACCTGTGTCCAAAAAAGGAAATTCTAAATGTAAACGCTGCACCGGAAGATTGCCCATTATAGGTTGAATAATGTCGCCTTTTAATCGTGAACATCTTACACATGAGTGTGTGACCTTTCTAGCAAGGTTTCTACCGCCTATAGGCCAGTAGTGATGACGGATAGATGCCAACAACAACTGAGGTCCTGCATGAAATAACCTTAAATGAAACATTTGAAATATTAGAACGCAAATGTGATTAGAGCTAGATAGTAAAACAGGATGTTTAACATTGTAATCATAATAGGAGTTAGTAAGCCTACCACCTACTCGCACGATATTCTTATCATCGAGAAAAGGAGCAAGGGAAAGTAATTTGTTCTTATGTGGCAAAGGTTTACCTGACATAAGTAAATCGTACTCTACAGAAAAGGATTCTTTTTGACTAATTCTTAAAATTAAATTTAATGAACAGTTTAATTCATTAGATTTCAAAGATCCGTATATACGATCATTGGATTGCGCTTTACAATTACGAATAAAGCGCAAAACGTACGCCATGGTACGTTGTAAAAAAGTAAATTTTGAGCATTTGGAACATAGCTTATTAATGGAACATTCTACTTTGCTCACTACATGGAATGTACTGAGTGGTTCTGATTGTTTGGAACTTATTTGTGAGAGTGAGTTAGGAAATTTAGGCCATGAATTTTCCTCATGCTGCAAGAATTGCGGCCCTAACCACCACAGAGAAGAGTGAGCCAACTTGTCAGCTGTAAGCCCTCGTGAGGCGAGGTCTGCGGGGTTTTCAGATGAAGGCACGTAGCGCCAGCGGTCGCCGCCGACAGTGTCTTGTATTTCTGAAATCCTATGACGGACAAAGGTTTTAAGCTGGGTGGGTGAAGTAGATAACCACCCCAGAACTATTGTGGAATCACACCAAAATATTGTTTTTGAAAATAGAATAGTAAGTGATTTTTGCCCAGTAGCGCTGCACATAGCTCAAGCCGCGGTATGGTTGTGGGTTTGATTGGTGCCACCCTACTTTTAGAAGTAAGCAGATGAACATGCACCAAACCATCAGCAGTCATGGTGCGAACGTATGCACACGCGCCATAAGCTCGCTCAGATGCATCTGTAAAAATATGTAATTGCAGAGGTAGATCTAAATCGCAACTTATCCATCGCGGAATGTCTATTTTATTTAATAAAGGTAGAGTTTGTTGAAAAATCTCCCAAGAGCTTTGAATATGTTCTGGGACCGCTTAGCTACCCACAGCTGTTGCATAATTATTTATGCTTCCACAATACATGGAACTACAAGTCTCAAGGGGTCAAAAATTTGTGAGATAGTTGACAAAATATGTCTTTTGGAAATTGTGTGACCTATCTCTAAGTTAATAGAGAAACAAAAGGTGTCACTAGAGCATTTCCAAAGAAGTCCTAAGGTTTTAGACATTTCATTAGCACTTAAATCTACACACGTACTATTTGTGTAACTTCCATTGATCGTTTTTAAGACCTCTGCCGAGTTAGATTGCCATTTACGTAACTCATATTTAGCGGATTGAAGAACACCGATTACCTTATGACATTTATCTATAGCGGCCTCAATTGATGAAGAACCTGACAAATAGTCGTCTACGTGGAAATCGTGCGTTATAGTGAATTTTAAGTCTCTATCAGAGCACTCGTTGGCTAATTGAATGAGACATCTAGTGGCTAGGAACGGTGCAGAAGCCATACCATAAGTCACGGTATTAAGCTTGTACGTTTTTAACGGTTTGTTAGGATGATCTCTCCAGATCACCTGCTGTAGAGACCTCTGTTCAGATTTAATGACATTTTGTCCTTAAAAATGTCTAATATCTGCCGAAATAGCTATCTTATGCTGACGAAAACGAAGTAGAATCGATTGTAAATCATCTTGAAGTGTGGCTCCTATCATTTGTAAATCATTAAGTGATTTTTCCGATGTGGTTTTAGCAGACGCGTCAAATACTACACGCAACTTGGTAGTAGAGCTAGAATTTTTAAATACTCCATGATGCGGCAGGTAATAGCATGGTTTTGTATCATTTAAATTATCATTAGTATTTTCAGTCATATGGCCTAGCGAAATATATTTAGACATAAAGTCTACATAGAGATTTCGAAGAGTCGGCTGCCTTTGCAATTTTCGCTCTAAGGGAATAAATCTATTTTTAGCCATGACGTAAGAATTGCCTAAAGCTGAAGGTGGCTCTTTAAATGGTAAGTACAAAACGTCCCTCAGCATTACGATATGTAGTATCGACAAAAGATTTTTCACAGCTACTCTCTTCAGAAGTGAGCATATGCACTGGAGAAATTTTATCGAACTCCCAAAAACGAGATAGATCAAAATACGTACCTTCAGCAAACATACAGTGTGAAGGCTGGTTTTTAATACATGATTTACTAAAGGCTCCAGATATTAACCAGCCCAACTTTGATTCGAACAAAGTTGGTTTGTTTTTGCCTAAACTTATTCGATTAGTGCCTAGTATAGCCCAAAATATTTCTGCACCGACTAGTATATCTATTGACGAGGGGCAATAAAAGGTGGGATCAGCTAGTCGAATGTCACTTGGTATGTTTATGCACCTAGTGTCAACATAGGCTGATGGCAATCTTGTAGTGATATTAGGTAAAACATAACAGTCTATGTTGAAGTCATGCTTCCCATCAGTTGATTGTAGGTTGACTTGACTGAATGCACTGTGACATTTGTTTGTTTATACCTAACACCTTGGAGTTTGTATTAAAAGTATATAAGTTTAGCTTACTGCAAAAATCTTGACAAATAAAGTTGGCTGTACTTCCGTTATCCAGCAAGACTCGTGCGGGGTGGAGCTTCCCGATAGCGTCCACCACATTCACAAGCGCTGTGGAAAGTAGCACAATGTTTGCATTAGTTGTGCGTTTTAAGGTAAGTGCTACATTTTGAGAGGTAGGCTCCTGTGGTGCACTCTCAATATGTAATAATGTATTGTCAAGGCGGCAGTATTTACAAGGCCCTAATTTACATTTATAAGTGTTATGCCCTGAACGAAGGTAGTTAATGCAAACTTTCAACTCGGTAGCTTTTTTAATTCGTGTTTCTATAGACAAGTCTTTAAAGGTAGGACACGAAAATAAAAAATGTGATTGTTTGCATAATTGACAAGATAAAGATTTATTAGATTTATAAGTATTTTCATTAGTATTATTAGTGTTAGTAAAATAGCTTTTAGGTTTAGTGTTATTAATGTTGTTATAAGATAGTAAATTTTGCACTCTAGCAACCTTGGATTCCTCTAATGTTTCAAGTAGGTCTGCTCGATTGCTAAGAAAGGAAATAAAGATTGGTAGAGAAGGAGTTTCCGACAGAGAGTTGCGGTGCTGCTCCCATTCCCTGTTTGTGACTTGGTCTAGTTTTCCAGTCATTATATGTATGATTAAGGTATTCCAGTACTGAACAGGACAAATGATTCAATGTCAAACAAAGCCTGGACGTGGTTATTAACAAGCAGCCTCTTATTGTCGTAACGATCACAAAGCAGTTTCCAAGCAGCTTCATAATTTTCAAATTTGAAGTCTAGATTGTTGATGATCAACAGAGCACTGCCTTTTAATGATGCTCTAAGGTAATGTAACTTATTTATTTTATCAATAGAATCATTGTTATGAATTATGGATGAAAAAGTGTCACGAAACTGTAATCAGTCATGATAGCTGCCCGAAAACTTAGGTAAATCAATCTTAGGTAAACGAACAGTATTGTGTTTGTATATGCTTGGGCAAGAACTCACCTCAGATAAGTTGACCGTAGACAGCTGTTTGCGTTAATGATTCACTAACTGACGAGCAGAAGCCACCAAACCGCAATAAGCTGCCTCGAAATCTGCGCGTTCCGATTGTTGCTCTTCGGGGCTATCCACCAATGCCTCCAATTCATCCTGTAATGCGTCATACTTTTCATACAAGCTCTCAAAAGTACTAAGCCTATACTCGAGTTCCATTACTTGAACTTCACTCAACTTTTCACATGATTTAGATAGCTGAATGTAATTTTAAAAAACAGTAAGCTTAGCTTTAATTGAAGCTCGTTTTTTCACTAAAGTTTTAAATTGTGCGTCAGACATATTTAAATTATAAATATTGTAATATTATTATTGTAAAGTAAAACCCACAGTAAAACCACTTAACATGGAATGCAATGATGCACAAGTAAGCTTTGCTATTTAAAAGAGTAAGGCGTAGAAAAAATATATATGCTATAGGAAGCTAGCGAAAAACTATGATTTAGTAGCAATATATTGATTGCATTTAAGAAATGAATTTATGAAATGAATTTTAAAGGCAAAGGACTACTCACGGTAAGACAAAGAAAAAAAAAACCGTTAACTCAAGTCGAATGAGTACCTACTTATGTGAGTAGTAAAATGAATTTAACATTAAACTTGCTTATTGACACACTGACTAAATTTAACAAATGAATAGAGGATAGTTTTAAGGAAATAAAGGAATAATAAAAATATATTGGAACGATCTCACGGTTTTATGCCATCCACAGGTGATGATGATTAGGTACGTTGAGATGCCAATAATTATGATGCACGGCGTCTATGGTTTTGGTTTTGGTCGATATTGTTCCCTCAGTTGCGTTAGTAAGTTCAAAACTTCCGATCTTCCTCCAAGTGGTACCCGAGGAGATGGATGGCTGAAGGCGGTTGACCTGAAGACCTCCAGAACGCAGTCCACGATGACCTCAAAAAGGCAGGCACGACGACAAGCAGGATACCGGTGAAGATCCCAAAGCTCCAAGAATAACGACCGTTAAATTTCCGTTAGCTTCCAAGTTTCTTTGTTTGATACGGCGCTTTGTTCTTTGTTTGACGGTGAGAAGACCATATGTTGGGGCTTCAATAATACTCAGGTAATGGACTGTAATACTTGTTATATTAAACAAAGAGATTTGGTACAAGGATCGCGTTTGAATTTTATAAAATAAGAGCACCAAGAGTCAGAGAGTGCGCGTGGTAGTGCGTACAAAGGTTAGTTCAGCACTGCTCGTACGAACGCTGGCCGCGCGCCGGCCTGAGTCTCCATCCCGTTAGTCCCCCCGCACGGCGTGTGAGTCATCGCCTGCGGCCGCTCCAGTGGTTTTCTTATTATCGTCCTTACTAAAACACTTTTTAAGTGGATTTATCGTGAATGATTTATATTTTACATTTTAACTCGACTTTTCGGTGTATTTGCCAACTTCGTGGTCACGAGTTGCTGTTTTATTTTAAATTATGAATCGTGAAAATTTAAGATATTATTTATCGTCTATACGTTATGTATTCATGATTTGAAGTTTGAAAAATATTTATTTACTAGCTGTTGCCGCAATTTCGAATACCGCGGGAATTTCGGGATAAAAAGTAGCCTATCTGCTATTCCAGATTGTACACTATTACTATGACAAATTTTATCCAAATCCATTCAGCCGTTCTCCCCTGATTGAGGAACAAACATCCATACATCCAGACATCCAAAGTTTCACATTTATAATATTAGTAAGATACCTATATTTTTTCATAGTAAGAATGGGGCGTATGTCTTCCGTGTCAGCTGGTGGATAGTGAACATGAAGAATGAAGTGGTGTGGAAAAATGAGAAACCTAAAATTGAGACCTGAAGTGGTTAAGAGAATCAAACGCAGGCAATTCATTCCACATATTGAATACCCGTACCAAAAACGAACTGTTAAAGTGCTTTGTTCGACTTCTTTTCTTTTCTTCTCTTTCTTGGAATGGAAGTTCTGTCTATGTTTTGTAGTTTATTGTTTAAAAAGTGCGAGTTAAATTTGTTCAAATAGTGTTTTAAAAAGACCACTCGCCCAATTCCCAAAATGAATCTTGTGCAAAGAAAGCATCCTTCCGTCGATGTTCTACAGTGTGTCAGGTCACTGGTGTCCGGCACGTTAAGACGAAGTAAAATGATTAATTTTATCCACAAAACCACAGCAAAAAGGCATTTTGCCCTTATTGTTTAAAAATGACGGCTATTTTAATTTTTCCTTTACTGAGTTCGGATGATTTCATTTATTTAGCAATATTTACCGATGTATTGGTCCTACAAACATAAAAGTAATTTCGTTTGGCAGCTAAAAAATTGGCAATTAGATAACACAAAAAATATATATCAAAATTCACATTAAAACCTTTAAAACAACAATAATATAGATTTGTAAAATCCCTAAAACAACGCTTCAAAATTAAAAACTAATATAAAACGGAACTCTACAATAGCTATTTATATCGACGTACCTAAAAAAATACATAACACTTTTATTAGCAGGTAACTTGATGCCAGAATCTGCTTTTTCGTTTTTTATTTATCACGTCTATTCCAAAGACCTTAGAAAAATTGGCACAATTTACCTGAGATCCCGAAGAATTGCCCAGGGCTGGCGCGCGGATGAAAAAATGAGAAAATCACGTAGACGCCATTTTGTTTTGTAATTATTTATAGAGAAAGGTGGCAGCTTTGATCAAGAAAATATATATGTGTTGGAAGAATGATAATATATAAACTTTTCTTTTTCGTTCAACATTAATACTTTTCCGATGGTAAGTGAAAATTAAGTTGAAAATTTTTAGAACATAGCTGACTCTTTACATAATATATTTTGGATTGGGCACTGAGGCGAGAACAATAATATTTTTGGGATAAAATATGTTCATTGCTGATGATACTATCAAATCTCAAACTCAAAAATTCTTTATTTCGTAAGTATTTAAATACATTTGAAATAAGTCAAACAATTTACAAATTGAACTGAATCTACCACTACTTCGGAAAGTCGATCTGTTGAGAAGAAGTGGCAAGAAACTCAACAGCAATCATCTTTTAAAAATAAGAGAAAAAAAATACATAATAACAATTTACAGCCAGGGAATACCAACTTCTTGCATCCGGATATCTTAAAGTAAAACTTTTCACATCAACACTTATCCTTAAATCTATCAAAGGGTTAATCTTAAATATTTTAGGATTTTATTATAAAATGAAGCGTACACATTGACCCATGAACGAGTTGATCTTCTGGAGTCTACTATTATATTTATACAATAGGCAATCAAGTACTAGACAGAAACGTAAGACATAGATATAGAGGTAAAGATAGAAGCAGAGATAGACGTAGCGATAGAGGTGAGAGAGACAGATAATGTGGATGGAGATGAGGATAGTCGTGGACAAAGACAGGACGTGGACATGGAAATGGGGAAGTCGGAGTCAAGTTGACAAAAAGTCATAAAGTCATTAGCAAAACGACCTGACACCGCTAGCAGCACCCGTTCACGATAATAACGCAAGCACCAGCCATCACCCTCCTCAACCATATTTTAGGGAAGAGGGTGACCCGACACCCTACGCTACCGCTAGCCTTGCCGCCTGAGGGAGCATGACGTTCTTGCTGTTGTATGGACAAGAAGGAGATGGAGATGGTGTTGGATAAGAAAGAGATGGAGTTGGAAATGGAGTTGGAGATGGAGTTGGAGTTGGAGTTGAAGATTGAGCACTTTAGAAAAACAATTTACAACCAAGGACTTTTATCGTCCATATATTCAGATATTGTATAAAAGCCTTTATTACACAATTTTTGTTTAATAGTTTCTTTAAATTTATCAAGCGGTAAGTCTTGAATATTTGTGGAAACCTTATTATAAAAACGTATGCATTGACCCATAAATGAGTTAGTGACTTTATGAAGTCTACTATCATAGCCGGATAGCTTATACTTATTTCTAGTATTAAGATTATGTAAGTCACATTTTCTACGGAAAATGTTTAAGTTCTTTTTTACAAACATAAGATTTGCAAATTTATTGTGACGCAAACGTGAGAATATTTATTACCTTTAACTTATTTCTAAGTGTCGCTCTGGAATTAAGTTTGTAGAATGCGCGATCTACATGACTATTTTATTCCATGCTTGTTTAAATACTCTGGTCCCAGTTTGTCATGTTCGTGTTGTGCATCCATAGCTCAATGCACCTACTATGTAAGTAATTTGGTTGTGGCATGACATTGGCTCTCACAATAAGCTGTCTTGTGTTTATTTTTTCTTCATGTGATGATCAATATGTACTGTCCCTATTTGTATTAATTCGTATAATCCTGACTGAAAAAGAGTGCCAAGAGTTTTTTTCCGCCGGGTTTTTTTCTGTCTCTTGGTCTACTGTAATATCTTATTCAATAACTATCAACACCTTGTTAAAGCCGAAGTACAAAATTGTGACGTCATTTAGCGGCCATTCGATGGTTTTATGATGATTTTTTTTTTCATTTTCATTTAATTCCAAGTACGCAGCAGTTCATAACAAAAGTGGTCTTCTACTAACCACGAACCAGCCTACCACGCATGGATGACTCGGGTTAGTTGCTCTTTAAAACCAGCTTAATTGAGAGGCGGTAAGTTCATTTTAGCCAACCCTACGACGTAATTAATGTTATCAAGCATTTAATTATCTAAGAATGTAGAGCATTGAAAAAACTGACTTCACGTCAAAACTTTGGCTGAGTTATAATGTCATCCACGTAAACATTCTCCTTACTCAAATATATTTTTTCAAAAAATTAAAATTTTCAATTCAGTGCTCAACCGATTTCGATGAAATTTATATGAGATCAAGATCAAGTATGAATGAGAAATAAGAATTTTCAAAATCGATCCATATCGATAGTCTGAAATATCTTGTAACAAAGACACAAAAAAATACCATACAGACGAATTGAGAACCTCCTCCTTTTTTGGAAGTCAGTTGAAAAAAAAATACATACGAATTAAGAACCTCCTCCTTTCTTGGAAGTAGGTTGAAATGTAAAATGAAAACAGTCGCTTGTTAAAATAAGCTTTCTTCAACAAGGGTTTGAAGAACTTACAGAAATATCAGTATACTATTTATAAAGCATCAGTCTTTATTAAAACTTTTCATAAACATTTATAAGGCTGTTTTCAATATACCCTTCTCAGTAAGGAAAGGGTTTATGGTAAGACCCCCATTATCTTGAGATTGAAAGTTTTATATAGACCCTTTGAATTCCTTTGAACTAAGTTTACTGATCACAATTTCTCACTTGATTAAAATCTGTTGTTTAGGACTCTTATTGAATTCGGAAAACTTTATATTGAGTTCGATGTAGGACTATTTATTAAATTATTCGTGAACACAAAGACTTGGAAATTAAATAAATCTTATTATTAGACAATCAATAAATAATTGTGTCAAATCTGTGACAAATCTTTCACTAAGCTCAAGATTGTACAAGAATTTCTATATTTACGTTTACTTGAACTTTTTTGGTTCGTCATTAAGACCAACCGCAAATGTACAAAAGTAAATCTTTTTCCCAAAAAAAGTCTTTGAGCAGACCTGTAACTGACAGATCAAATAAATGCAAATATTTTGATCTAATTATTTATATTATTCTCTAAACTATACTCAATTTTTTCTATAAAACACCTACAAGTTATATACAGGGTGACTGGGGGATCACTTTTGAAATTCGAGGACGTGCTAGTCTGAGATCGCACATGAAGAGAAAAGAAACATATTAATTATTTACCGAGTAAACTTAACCAAAAGTTAAAGAGTTAATTACACAACGCATGGTAACATAGGCGAAATACAGTAGATACATAGCGGGTGGTGGTGTGTGTGTGGCGGGAACACTATTGTGTGCGTGTTGACTGAGGTGGCGCGTCGGGGAAAGTGTGCCTCTTTATTTATTTATAGGGAATTCTAGTGAAAAATTAAGTACCTGCTTTTGTTACATAATTATGAACAGAATCTAGTAAATAGTGCACTCCTAAATAAAACTACTTTTTAACCGAATTAATCGCGTATAATTTATATTTTACATTTTAACTCGACGTTTCGGTGTCTTCGGTGAAATCTAAGGTTTGACTCTGTGAAAGCTCTATCTAGGGAGAAACATTACATACCTACAATGATCAGAGAAGCCATTGAAATTAAAAAACACCCTAATTTCAACAGTGAAGATGGTTGGAAACTATCACCAGCATGGGACCCTATTCTCTAAGATATTAAATCAAACATTCAACAAACAGCACGACCTGAAACTCAAGACACTGTCAGCTCATACTTAGAAATAGATGGAGATGATTTATAATTTTTTACACTATCAATCTGACGCCTGACACCTCAGTCGCTTGTGACCACGGGATCTGCAAAGACACCGAAACGTCGAGTTAAAATGTAAAATGTAAATTATACGCTACTAATCCGGTTAAAAAGTAGTTTTATTTAAATTATGAATCATGAAAACTCAAGACAATATTAGTGCTCTCCTTCAATCTCTGAAATTTGTCACCAGTCACCCTATATAATTTTCTAAGCTTCGATGTAATTTGTTCTTCATAAAATGTCCAACGACATTTTTCTAAAAATTTTTAGCGAATGAGCAGAGTATTTTCAATTGCAGAGAACCCAAATAATAATCTGGCGTCATGATTTGCCGCGGAATATTGCGTTTAATATTACGTAATTAAAAAAACACGTTTTTATACAGGTAATTAGGCCGAGAGTTTTACAGGTGACACGAAGGAAAGGTTATGGGATTACAAGATTTGGGCTCAAATGATTGGAAATGACCTCACCTACGTCACCTAAAAACATTCCGTTTTAATTACCAATAAATATAATAAAATGGTAGGAAAGTCAAAACTGTACATTGAATATTTTTTTAAAAGAATACTTGGGGTATGATCTACAATCGAAACTGAAACAAAAAATATAGTTTTTAGAATTTTTGTCTGTTTGTCTGTTTGTCTTTCCGGGATAAACTCAAAAAGTACTGCATGGATTTACTTCAAATTTGGCATGAAGATAGTTAAGAAGTCGGGTCAACATATAGGCTACATATTATCACGCTAGCAGTGTTATAATCGTAGGTGCGTTTGGTGCTGCATAGCGTTCACGCAGACGACGTCGCGGGCAGCAGCTAGTTACCAATAAACCTGTATGTATTTAAAAAAAAATGAAGACAAGTTGCGAGTTATTTGCAATAGGAGAAGTGAATAGAAAGTCTTTTTCACTTCTTTTTATAAACAAATATGTCTAAAGTTTAGTCATTATTAAAGGGTTATAGTAAAGTCTTGAATAAATGAGAAGTGTTATTTCAAAAGATCGTATTTTTGGTATTCCAAGTAGATACCTTCT
Source organism: Stenoptilia bipunctidactyla (assembly GCA_944452665.1). Classification (NCBI taxonomy): domain Eukaryota; kingdom Metazoa; phylum Arthropoda; class Insecta; order Lepidoptera; family Pterophoridae; genus Stenoptilia; species Stenoptilia bipunctidactyla. Next base: position 17,305,211 of record OX101730.1, read on the forward strand.
ATGATTATCAATGCTTTTTTAAAAGAATACATGTGTTAATACAAATACTAAATACAAATAAACGAATTTTTGCAATAGTGTATTTTGATTTCAATTTATGTAGAGCCAAGTATTTTACAGAACTATAAATACTTACTGTAAATGTCTTCAATATTGGTTTTAGATCGCAACTGTTGAGTTTGAAATTGTCTAATCTGATATCAACGATAACTGAAACTACGAAATGTAATCTCGAAACGAGCTCAGTGTAACAAATAAATCTCAATTAACTTAACCCTAAAATACCTAAATTTATTCATGACGTGGCCTAAATGTAAGTTTTTATATAAGCTTGTGTTATTGAGACTATAAAGCGGATCTAATAGATAGATATATCTAGATCTATACATACAGACCCAAGCCAGTTTAAGAAAAATCGAACTCAGGACTTCTAAATTCACAGCCGAACACGATACCAATGCACCACAAATGCTGCTAAATTTAACTGCCTGTAAGTAATTTATTACATAGGTACATACATAACTACATTCCTGTATCCTTTATAGGCAGAACTATAGAAGCTATAAAACCATGTGAAGTCACGTTCGACAAATTAGGAGGTATTATGATGAAGAGAGACTATTGCAGTGATAGCGTCCGCAAAAAGTCAATAAAACCTCCGCAAAGTAGTCTAGCATATTTTTTGCAAAATGAGTCAAAATTGAGAGTATAATGCTACTGACAATGGTTTAAGAGTTTACTAACCATTCATCAAAATTTAAAACTGGTGTGAGACACGGTCGGACTTTTAACGCGAACGCTCTAGATTCTATTGAAAGATCGTATTGTTTATATATTATACATCAAAATACTTATTATTTTACACCCTAGTTCAAAAATCAAATACCTATTGGCTGCCCATATGTTACCTTAGATATTTAGAGAGCGTTTCAATTCTTGTGAGTGAGATGTTCTACGATGTCTGCATCTCTTAATTGGGATTGTGTGCCTATGTTTGAAATAATCTTAGGACCAACTGTAATATATTAATCATCATAATACATTACTTACAATCTGAGTTATCACGGATTTTATCTACGAAGTCAACATTGTAATGTCGATTTAAAAATACTTACCTTTATCTACTTACACAGCATCAATTTAAAGCCTTGCTGCCCCCGAGTGGACCCAGGTACTACAGATTTTTTTTTTATAAATAAAAACTATATAATAAATAAATACCAAAGAGGAAGTGATACATAAGCACCGGCATTTGTACAATAACGTTAAAATAAAATGTAAGTTCTAAACTTATCTACTTTACCAGTAAGCTCTGTAATTGCATTAACTACAAAATTATGAAATAAATCTTGACAAATAAACAGACCGGAACAAATGACTACACAACCTTTTAAGTAGATTTTCCCGTCCTACATAGCCATTTCACCTTGACCTTATTTGAAACCAAACAAAACAGTAACTCATACCTTTGTCATAACCTTAAGAAGAAAAGAAAAAAAAAGCTCTTCGAAATTCAAAAATCAGCAAAACCAACGATTCAAGTGGAAATCAATTTGATTTGTCCATCAATAGGAGCTACTTAGCTTGTTGTATGGGCCTACCTGTAACAGGTGCCTAGGACGGGCGCGGGCGGCAGTGCCCGCTCGGCAGCCGCCCAGAGCGCACGCGTTTCGCTGTTGCTAGCGTTACACGTTTAAAAACTAAGTGTGAGTGAAAATATTTATTTTTGGTCGTGACTTTTCAGTTTAAAAATATTTGTTTAACATTCAAGTTATTTTCAGGTTGGTATGCTATGATACTGTATATATTTTAAGTACCTAATTACGGACTCTACATTAATTATTAACATCTCTATTAATAATTATTATGGAGATTTTATCAAAATTTCAATCAAAACTACATTCTTCTATTTTATATCACATATTCAAAACATCGAAGTAAATTATTTTAAGTAAAACCTACTATCCAAAACCCAAAACCTTAATAAGTTCGCAATCCAACAATCAACTTTAAGCAAACCAAATAGATAATTTAAAAAAAGAACTTATAAGGGCTGTATTTAATAGGCTGCAAAATTATGAGAGCTTTCATGAAATTTCAATGAGAGTTCATTCAGAGCTTTGAGCTTTTCTTCACTAATCAGGTCTTCTTTCAAATGTGGCTCAAAACTTAATTATATCTCGACGAATACTGTACTTCATTTTTCGAGTGGTAATTTAAGTAATTAACGAAAAAATATACACCCTTAATTGTTATATTAAAAATTAAAAATAATAAGTTGACTCGTAAAAATTTTAAGAAATATAAAAAAAATATGTTCTATTAATATATAATATTCAGATTAAAACCATCAACGAAATCTGTTCTAAAATATCTTAAAGTAACCTCATATTTAATTGATTTTAAATACCTTAATACATTATTTGGTCATAAGGTAGGTAACACATTTTTTTATATCAAATAAAGGCTAAGTCACTCTTGATGGTTTAGAATTAAAACTAGGAAAAATAAGAAAACGTGATGAAATCCGACTTAAAACTACATTTACTTTTCCAAACGATGTTTTAGAATATTGTATCACCCGTAAAAAACTGTGAGCCTTAATTATCTAATCATAAATTTCCAAACGGCTTTTTGCGAAAAAATCCAAACGATAATTAAATGGAACCGTAATTTACCTGTGACACAAAAAAGGTTAACATTTCAAAAAGTATAATTAACCCGTACGAACGCTGAGCAATCGCTTTTTCCAATGATTTTTTAATGAGTTAGTAATGAATACGCGGCAAATTATAAAGTTAGAATACTCATAGATAATTAAAGAATGTTATTAAAAACTTGACGCAAATCGCTTAGCTTTCAGGGTTAAATGTTACTATAAAAATAATCTAATATATAAAATTCTCGTGTCACAGTTTTCGTTGCCATACTCCTCCGAAACGTCGTGACCGATTTTGATGACTTTTTTTGTGCTTATCCGGTATCTATGAGAATCGGCCAACATCAATTTTTTTTATTTATGTGGAAAAACAATGTTTGCCGGGTCAGCTAGTGGTTTCTATAATTATAAAATGGGTGAAATTATAATAGGCATTAATTTTTTAGATCATTTGAACATTTCGCAAAATCATATGTTTGTAAATATCATTGAAAGTTTTGGTTGAGGTTGGTTAGACTTGATAGTAAGATTCCTTCAGGTTCCATCCGAAAAGCTTGCTCATGACGAGTTAGAAAAAATCCCGTGAAGATGCATGTCGTAAGAGAGAAAAGTTCAAGCGTCACTGCTCGGTAGGAACCTTTCAAAATGGCAAGTTCTATCCAGAGTTGTCGGTTGCCAATGTCATGGCCAGAGATGGGCAACCCGGAATCTTTCCGTGAATATACCGGGCAAATACCCGGGAATATTCCCAAAATGGGTATATACCCGGGAATGTTTCTATATGATGGGTAGATTCATTACATGTCTGTGGGATCACATAAATTAAAATATGGTTATGTGAAATAGATAAAAAAACGTTTTACCAATATTTTTTTATTGAAATTTAGCAAGCAATAACACTTCCACGCTCATATGATTTAAACTAATATTTAAGCAGAAATTGGAGCAATCGTTTAGTCACTTTCCGAGTCACTATTTACCTCAGAATGTATGCTTGTATTTATGTTAACACGTTCAGGGACACGACTGCTGAGGACGTCGTTGGCTGAGCTCTGTGATATGACGGACGGCTGCACAAGTCGTTTTTTTGTGATTTTTTTTCTATTTTGTTCTTTAAGGCCTTAGCATCAAAAGTCATAAAACATATTGATAATTCATAGTGTCACATCCTAATGTGTTTTTTCTGACTTGACGTCACATCGATTTACATTGCTTTTAAAGTGTGAGTGTCACATGCATACAAGTACCATGGACGCTAAATGAGCGTTCTGTAGCAGCTGAGGTGCATGGGGCAGTTAAAAGACAAGTTGCTACTTTGCTCAGAGGTTTATTTTTGCACATTCCTCTCCACCAGATTAGGATACTCATTACATACACGAGCAGACGTCCATTCTTCAGTATCCTCTCACTGTGGCCAAGACACCCTCAGCCATCAGTCCCTGATCAGTCTTGTGAGTCTGCTTGACTGGCAGTGAGAAAACCCTTTCCTGTCTACATTGCACGTCGTACACAACCCTTATACGTTCCCCCCATCCGTCTGTTGCCTTAAGTCCGACGGCGCAGATATCCCGCCCTATTTATATATGTATATACACACTTACTTATGGTTAGGCTAGGGAGTTAGGATACACACCACTGTAGGGTGGTAGGGATTCGTATAGGTATACCCAGGGACCGGAAAACCCCTTTATTTGATTAAGTCTATTGATAGGGTAACCCTATCAAAATCTTACCATATGGAAGTGTAACCCTATTGATATGGTAAGCCTATCGACGTGATAACACTTTGAATAAAGTTAACTACTTTCGGATGCGCTTACCCTTTGATAGGGTTAGCCTATTTCTATTTCTTTTCCGCGCATGCTGTTGAATTCGGAAGTATAATTCGAAGTACGAGATTGAATAGATGGTGATATTTTTGATAATTTGATATTCTTAGAGATTAAATTTGCCTGCAGGTTTTAAAACCCTATTGAATCGGTAACCTTCAATAGGGTTTTCTATAGGCTTACTGCTTACATGCAGTTAACTCTATTGATATGGTAAGCCTTAAATTAGGGTAAGTCTTCGATACGGTTACCAAATTGATAGGGTTTTTTAAAACAAGTCTATGAAAAACCCAATCAAAAACCTCTTTAAGGGTAAGCGGTTCCGGTCCCTGGGTATACCTAGGGTACTGGGTAGGTCTCTCTTACGATCGTGTCGGCTAATACTCACGGGTATTAACCACCGTCGTAGCTATTGTCCGTGCTAGGTACGGACATTTTGGTGCAACCTTAACCTTTGGTGTACATTTTGGTGTGCCGCCGTGTAACCTTATTCGCCATAATTTCTTACTCAAAGATCAAAGAGAAGCCGCGTTGTTTGTTTAGGTAACTTGAAAAGATGGTATTGGAATTGTTTGTGTATTCCGAAAACCAATTAAGGTTCCACCGAAGGTTTTTAAAAACCCACGACGCGACGGTTAAAAAGTAATTGAAAAGAATAAAATAATTTAAAATCTCCCGACTGAAATGATTTAATGATGCCATTGAATGAATTCGTTTTGTAGTTTTATATTGAAATTTAAAATATTGATGGCAGCCCTCGACGGATTTTCTGGCTCTTCTTATAAAGTTCATAGGGAGTTGAATACCTATGTTATTGCGACATCTACATCTTCGAGAACCGAATAGGTAAGCGTAGGGAAGTGCTATGAAAACGAATAGTATATTGTTCATAATATGACCGACTCTGTGTGAGATCAAGTGAACTTTTAAAAAAGCTTTTCACGTTAATTATCTCTCGTCACATAAATCATTTCAGTCGGGGGATTTTAAATTATTTTATTCTTTTTCAATTACTTTTTAACCGTCGCGTCGTGGGTTTTTCAATTTTTTTATTTTGTTTCTATTTCAAACTTTTTAAAGAGCATAATATAGGTACCATACATTACATTACACAACACCTCGTTCCTCATCAGCCCTCTAATGTCCCCACCACCGCTGGAAAACCCATGTAGTTTATTTAAATACATAGTGAAGTATTATAATAAGTATTTACAACTCAACTTTGCTGGTGGCTCAACTTTGCTGGGGCTTTGAATCCAACTAAACCCATCACTGAAAACCGCATTGAAATCGGACCAGCGGTTTTAAAGATTAATGGTAACATGCAGCGCCCCCTGGCAAGTTGTTACAGTAACACCTATCTAAGAACATGCACCAATCAAACCCAGAGGGATCACTGAAAGCCACATTTAAATCGGACCAATGGTTTGACAGAATTAATGGTTGTTATTACAAACAAATGTTTGCTGCAGCGCACCCTGATGAGTTGATACCGTTAAACCTATTTAAGAACATTATACCAACCAAATCCAAACCGATAATTGAAAACGGCATTCAAATCGGACCAATGGTTTGCAAACAAATATTTACTGCAGCGCCCCCTGGTGAGTTGTTACCGTAACACCTATCTCAGAACATGCGCTAATCAAATCCAAAGCGATCACTGAAAACAGCATTTAAATCGGACCAATGGTTTTGCAGATAAACGGTAACATTGGCTTTTACAAACAAATGTTTACTGCAGCGCCCCCTGGTGAGTTGTTACCGCTACACCTATCTAAGAACATGCACCAATCAAATCCAAAGCGATTACTGAAAACCGCATTAAAATCGGACCAGTGGTTCTGGAGATAAATGGTAACATTGGTTTGCACAAACAAAATCTCACCCCAAACGCATATACCGTCTCCGTTCCGTCGTGGGTAAAAACAAATATGTTCATTATTGCATATAAGATTGGAAAAATATGTACATAGTATTTTTTTAGGTACCTATTATAAAAATTGTAGTTTTAGCATTAACTCAGGTTACAAATATTGTTGAAAAAGTACCTAATTACATTACATTTATAAATACCCGAATAAATACCCAATGGGTGGGTTCAATGGGAATATTTTCGGGTATTTTCCCATTTTGGGTATTTACCCGGGTGGAATCCCATCACTGGTCATGGCTGAGGCGAAAGTTCGAAGCGGCAAAAAAAAAGCCACTTTTTCCATATAATATGCACAAAAATTTGCAACCTCCGCCTTTCAAGATTTGCGGAAGATTTCCATGTACTTACAGCGAGTTTATTTGCTGTAAAAAAACACATAATCTGCATCTGGGAAATCGAAGATATAAGCACGTATTTTATTAGAAACTGTTCACTATATTACTAGAAAATTATGTTTATTTAGATCAAATATTTCTAATAACCCAATTTATTTCTTACATACATACATAACTTCACGCCTGTATCCCTAAAGGGGTAGGCAGAACACTAGAGGCTATAAAACCATCTGATGTCACTTTTGACAAATTTGGAGGTATTATTATGATCGAGAGAGACTATTGCAGTGACAGGGGGTCTGCCTATCGCCTGAAAAAACGCCAATAAAACCTCCATCCCTTAACTGACTTTTATAGTTTGCCTGGGAAGAGAAGCAGCTGGCACATTCATATGGAACGGAATATGGAAGAAATTTATTTCTTAAAAAATATAAAATTATTGTGCTGCTGCTATTTATACAAACTATTATATTATATATTTTTAACCAAGTATTTTACCTTGTTGAAAATAGTTTTAAATTCTTATCGAACATCTTTGGTATCTTTTGACATATGTTTTGACAAAGACAACCGTGTTTATTGGTCAGAGGTCTTCTCTTTAAGCTTTGTCTACTAGGAAACACATGCTCGTAGCCAATCGTAGCAATAATACGTCTAAATGGTATATCGGCTTGAAGGAGCCATATATTGTCTAAGAAAGTTTTTACTAAGATCTTGTTTATTTACAACTTAAAACTAAAAAAACATTTCTAAGATGACCGTGTTAGTTCTGACGGAATTCTTTGAATTTTTTACTTTTATTTCATCTATACTCATTTAAAATACCTGGACCTTCCCTTTTTCTGCTGAAAGGGGATTGGCGGGCACGGTATCGCTTAATTTTAGAGTTTTCAAGCGTATCAAAACCGGGCTAAATGTAGTTAATAGGTCAATATGAGACACGTTTTTTCCAACATCTATTGTTGTAATAGTTGTTGGGAATATTTAGAAATACAATAAAATCAAATTAAACTTGCCGAAAGCACATTTTTTTATTTTCCGGCAATAAAAAATAATAGTTGTAAAGTTCTACTGTCAAACTTGAATTAAGCCGCCCGCGCCGCCGCCCCGTTTCAAACCTCTTCTGGATTGGTTAATACCTGCTAATGTAATTTAATGGTTTCAAAATACGACGCCATGTTAGAAAAGACGGACTATAAATTCCTGTAATTTTTAGGTTAGATTATTGATTTGACTTTTTATTCCCAACTTCTGTATAAATCTAATAATTATATTCTGATTACTCGTCATCTAAGCAATAAAACGCACATACTAAGTTTGAGGTACGTGAATGCTATGTGAAATAAAAGCGGTACTGACAATGTATGGGACCTTGCCATCTTCTTTCATGAAATTCTGAAAAGCAATTTTACTAGCGAAAAGTATTTCTAATTAAGTATGATTAAACTTTTTCTAGTACTAGGAAAATTACGGTTACAGGATCTGAACTGGTCACATGGAAGGAAATCAAGGTCAAATGACGTTTCGCGCCAGCATCATTCACGAAAATGTTTTCACGGTCACGTCATTCTCTCAAACGTCATTTATTTAAACGTAGCGAGTAGTAAAACGATCGATAGCTGTTACTAAACCAAAAACCAATTTACGTATTAAAACTTTTCTCGAAAAAAATAACGTTTTCTATTTAATTGAAATGTCACCACTGAAGTGATTCCATTAAATAAATAAAGTTTAACGAGAAAACTTTTCTACAAAGTACAAAGCGTCTCGAATACCTTTTTTGTGTGTATCCGGCTAAGAACTATTTTATTTAATTTGGTTAATTGTGAGAAACTTAGGTAGCATTTGTTTTATTTGATTATAGTAACTTTATCTAGTGCAGATTATTTAAGAAACTTTATTATAAAGGGTAGATACTTACTAGATTATATTACATATCTAAATATGGTTCTTTTTATCAATAAATGAATATTTCAGTCGGGGTAATTTGTACATTTTTAAATATATACTTAAAAACTCTTTAGTTATTAATCTGGAATAATTAAAAAAAAATCTACTAAGTCTCATAACGTAAGACTTGTTTCTTTAAGTAGGTAAAGTTTGACAAGAAAACTGTTTTCCATACACTTACAGCGAAGAGTATTTTTTCATGTAAGAAAGCACTTCACGCAAAAAACACTTGTAAAATACAATCATTATGAACTTTAGTTGAAAAAAATATATAAAAAGGTCTTAAGTTGAACTTTGACTAAAGCAAAGCCAATTTTGTATTTTCAGTCGAGAGCGTATGTATTTACAATAATTATATCTAGATAACGTCATCATCTGTCCACCATTTTGAGAGTACATGCTCACCCACTTCTAATTCCTGGTTTTTCGATCAAAATATGGTATATTTATCACAAGTTATATAAATACCTTCTGAAATATTACATACTCATAAAAAAGTATCACTATAATCGACCAGAAAAATATACTAGAAGAATTAGTAGGAAAATGTTCGCTTCAAATGAACAGGCCGAAATAATTTACTTTTATGCAGCTTGTTTTAAAAAAACACATACTTACCGATAAATTAACATACAAAATAGGTGCGCATTGACACTCTTAAATAACGTACAAATCTTTGCAAACATCAATAACTATGGAGCTCATAATATGTATAAGAATCCTAGAAACTTCAACCTGTACCATAATTCCAACGGGTTTTGGAATAGAAAGTAAACTTATTTTTCAATCAATAAAGTATTTTTGGGTCAGAAAAGAATATCAAACAGTATTTTGAAAAAAAAATTACAGTATATAATATATTAAATGGTTTTTAAACACATATTTTGAGAGCTTCTCGTACAACGTACTAATTTAAGTATAGCACATAAAATGTTTAGCATTTTATGCTGAAAACAGTATTTGTATATTTTATGTTTGTTCTACAGTAAAAAGTATAATGTAGTGAAAAACATTATAATAGTGTTTTTAACATATGGTTAGCAACCCTTTTGTTTGTAACCAGCCATTTAAGAAGTTTTTAGAAAAATACATGTGGAATTCTGCATATCTCGACAAACTCAAGAATTCATGGAGGTCCCAAAAGTATCTTTCCGACACAATACGAGCTTAACCAGGCACGAAGCAACAAGATAACCTATAACAATAACCAAATTGCCAGCATACCGAAGCGAAACCAATATTAATTTGGAGTTTCTGCCTCAAAGTTAATAGGCATTGACAACTTTCAGTTAAGTTCACAAAGGATATCGCATTGCTGATGGTACAACTAATCTCCGAATTTTCGGCTTTCGGCCTCTATCGCTAACTCATTCAGAGATAAATATTATATTTCATGTTTTGTGAATTGAAGCTTCGAAGCTTTATACTAGTTTATTCATTTAACTTTTTTTTAAGGTTGTCAGATGTGTAATTATAGTACTTATATTAAACAAGAACGTTTGAGGGTGGAGTTATAAATATTTGAGATATTACACTGATCTTCATCGCGTTATTAAAAATGCCTTAGGTCACCGATGGAATAACATAATTAACAGTATGTCACCAGTAATCACCACCTTACTTCCTGCGCAGTAGTCGTAATTTCTTTATACCAGGTAAAATACATGTTCATTTGCATTATGACATTTAAAAATTGCTTTTTCTTTGAAATCACTTGAAAAATAGAGCTGAAATATTTCGCACATGTATTAATTTGAATCAAATTTACCTCATATGCCGGGGATCATGATCCCGGGGATCAAATTTATATTAGCCAAGCAGAGGTGAAGAGCATATATACACAATAATACGATGAAAAAATTGCCCAAAAAGCTTGCTTCAAAAGTTCTCAAAAGAACAAGCATATATACCATACCCATAATACGCCCAGATGAGTGCAAAGATGTTCGTGCATACAAAAGCATTTCTTCTAAGGCATGCATTACTTCATCGGCACAGCGGTCGTGATTGTGGAACGGTACAGTCGCAAACTCAAAAGCGTCCGCATGACATGTGTTTCTGTAATTTCTTATGGCTGTGACTGCTCCTTCCCTTGACCTGGAACATAATTATGCGTGCGCAGAATAACCAGGTTCCGCCTTGTTACGAAATGCATACCTACGAACATTGAGATATTAACGTTAGCACTTACATAGTAACACAATGCCTATGAAAGATTTTGCTCAACAGACAAGTTTTTACAATTGGGTAATTATGTATAAAGGTTAAAAATTATACTTGGACATGGTTGTTTTTGGAATAATCATAGTTCTAACACCATCTATTAAATTTAAATTTAAATTTTAGATTTAATTTTTTAAATTATAGATATTCTATTTCACGAAGTCCGTTCGGCTTTGATTGTAGTAGTGACGTATCCCGACAAGCGCGCTTGTGTGTGTAAATGTAGGTAACGTTAGCAAAGAAATCATAATAATATAATATTTCAAGTCGAGATTTAATAATCGAAATCAAATTTTGGTTTTAAAAGTATATACTTTTTGTAAATAAATTAAATTAGGTTGCAATAAATACAAAAATATTAAGAAGATGTAGACATTTAAATAAGCATTGGTGTTACAGAATGGAAACGAAACAAGTAGTACTCTTCAGTATTTTCAATCACTATCAGATAAATTTTCGATTTCCGATTCCGTTTTGCTGTCGTCAGAATCATCTTGTACATTGATTATAAATTCAAAATCGAGATCATAATATTGAGATAAAACAAAATTTAATCAACATAATTAAGAAATATAAACATCTTATTACACAAAAAAATATTCATTTTATAAATACTTCTATTGCTATATTAAATATCTTTGCGTAAAATTTTAATCAAAAACGTATAAATAAATATTGCCTCACTATGGACAACTCTTCTTCGTTTTGTTGCCATGCTGACCTTACTCCGTGAAACAATTTGGCGCGAACTAAATACACTACTGATCCGGACCGTGTCCCGATCGACACTGAGCGCTCTCGAGGTTACGCACACAAAAATAATGTGCATGTGCACGCTTGACAACATTCATAGCCAAACGGACTTCGTGAGATAGAACATCTATACCTTGACTTAATACTTAATAAAAAATTATACTTGGACATGGTTGTTTTTGGAATAATCATAGTTCTAACACCATCTATTAAATTTAAATTTAAATTTTAGATTTAATTTTTTAAATTATAGATATTCTATTTCACGAAGTCCGTTCGGCTTTGATTGTAGTAGTGACGTATCCCGACAAGCGCGCTTGTGTGTGTAAATGTAGGTAACGTTAGCAAAGAAATCATAATAATATAATATTTCAAGTCGAGATTTAATAATCGAAATCAAATTTTGGTTTTAAAAGTATATACTTTTTGTAAATAAATTAAATTAGGTTGCAATAAATACAAAAATATTAAGAAGATGTAGACATTTAAATAAGCATTGGTGTTACAGAATGGAAACGAAACAAGTAGTACTCTTCAGTATTTTCAATCACTATCAGATAAATTTTCGATTTCCGATTCCGTTTTGCTGTCGTCAGAATCATCTTGTACATTGATTATAAATTCAAAATCGAGATCATAATATTGAGATAAAACAAAATTTAATCAACATAATTAAGAAATATAAACATCTTATTACACAAAAAAATATTCATTTTATAAATACTTCTATTGCTATATTAAATATCTTTGCGTAAAATTTTAATCAAAAACGTATAAATAAATATTGCCTCACTATGGACAACTCTTCTTCGTTTTGTTGCCATGCTGACCTTACTCCGTGAAACAATTTGGCGCGAACTAAATACACTACTGATCCGGACCGTGTCCCGATCGACACTGAGCGCTCTCGAGGTTACGCACACAAAAATAATGTGCATGTGCACGCTTGACAACATTCATAGCCAAACGGACTTCGTGAGATAGAACATCTATACCTTGACTTCCCAAAGTTAATGTTGTTTTGATCTCATGTTAAGATGTACAGCATAATTAGATAAATGGACTATTTTCTTTAGAAAAAAACTAGCTGTAACACCCGGCTCCACTCGATTGCAGTTTATTTTGGCAGTTCAACTGCCACTGTCTTTTGAAATTGATATTTTCACAAACTTCGTTATAGGTCACCATGATGTTTAATTTTGACTGGTGCAAAACTAAATCAATATTTAATAGTTTTAACTTTAATCACGAATATAGGTACAAAGAGACGTAGAGTTCAGATACTAACATTCAATTATTTTTTTCTGTTGGTCCATCAATCATAGTTGCCGTATATTTTTCTTAACAGTGCCATAAGGTTCAATTATTGAGCCACCTTGGTAGATTATACTGAAACCTTGAAAATCCAATGTAGCCCTTGCAGCGTAGTCATTTCATTTTGAACCGGTATGTTTATTATTTACTATTTAAAATCAAAGAAAAACATGGGGTTGTGAAGTTACATATCAAATCACTATATTTTCGTAAGTATATATTTACTTATGCTCCCAAAGAAAATATAACTAAAAATGTGTGATCTTATAAACTGAGTCCATTCATTAGTAAAGATTTTCTAGATCGCTTTTAAAAAACAAAAGAATGTTGAATTTTGTACATTTTTTACTAACAACTTAATAAGGGCAAACACTGAATGCTACTCGTACGAGTAAACTTACATCCCTTTTAATGACGTTCCCTAACAAGATCTTTGAATGATAAATGAAAGGTTAGGAAGACTTAAACCGACGCGTTATTAAATATGAGGCTCTTGTGATTGTATTATGAGAGCTTACTTAAACGGTAATCATGTTTCAAAAATAGATTCGCTGTATATTCTCTCTTGAAAAAAATTGAAACTTAAATAGAGATAAAGTCTGAGAAGGTTTTGTCTTAAAAACCTTAGAGTTAGTGAAATCTTTGTGATGAGGGCCGTAAGCAACCATGCTAGCCCAGAGCTGGGTGCTGGATGTCATTATCTAATTATCAATACTAATTGTTGACATGATTTATTTAATATCTTAACAGGGCCTCTCGTTGTGTGTTGATCACCGCTTAGGTCCAGTAAATTGAATGCGTTCCAGTTTTGGCGCTCAGCCAAGACTGCTGGCAGATTAGCCATGGTACTGGGTCAAAGGAAATAACCTTGTTATCAATAATTTGATGTGTTGGCCTTGATTTTTGTGATCTTACTAATTTATGATTATGATTTGGCAAAAAAAGAACGATAGTTTGGAGTTTTGTATGATAGGGCTGAAATTATTTGCGGGTAACCAATACTTGCTCAACTAGAAACAACGCTTTTTAGGAGACGAAAATATATGGTACTTTTGCCCGCAACTTCGTACGCGCATAAATATTGTTTATATTTAACACAAACAGTCATTGAAGAACCTTTATATCAAGTATTACATCTATGCAATGAAGAAATAATTGTTCATACAAATTTAAAAGTCCAATATTTCGTGTTCCCGTGGGAGTGGCGGGAACTTCTTTCACAACACTAACAGTTACTGGGGAACCTTTATACTAAGTATCACAACTGTGCACTCATGGAATTCATTTTTTCATACAAACTATAAATCGTATATTTCCCGTTGCCGTGAAAATTTCGGGAATTCCTTTCATAGCACAACCAGTCACTCTTTGAAGAACCTTCATGCCAAGTATCACAACCATGCACTCAAGGAATAAGATTTTTCATACAAACTAAAAAGTCCAACCCCTTCCCGTGGGAATTTCGGGAATTCCTTACATAATACAAACAGACACTTATTGAGGAACCTTTATACCAAGTATCACATCCGCGCACTCAAGGAATAAGATTTTTTCATACAAACTAAAACATCATATATTTCCCGTTCCCGTGAAAATTTCGGGAATTGATTTCATAACACAACCAGACATTTTTTGGAGAACCTTTATGCCAAGTATCGTATCCGTGCACTGAAGGAATAAGATTTTTCATACAAACTAAAAAGTCCAACCCCTTCCCGTGAGAATTTCGGGAATTCCTTCCATAATAAAAACACACACTTGTTGAGGAACCTTTATATCAAGTATCACATCCGTGCACTCAAGGGATGGGATTTTTTCATACAAACTAAAACATCATATATTTCCCGTTCCCGTGGGAAAATCGGGAATTCCTTTCATAACACAACCAGACACACATTGAAAAACCTTTACACCAAGTTTCACATCGGTGCACTCAAGGAATAAGATTTTTCATACAGACTAAAAAGTCCTTTATTTTCCGTTCCCGTGGGAATTTCGGGAATTCCTTCCTTAGTGCACCCCTACATCCCCTAAAGAATGTATGTTCCAAATTGCAGCTCTCTACGCCCAGTAGTTACGGCTGTACGTTGTCTGTCAGTCACTCAGTCACTCAGTACCTCAGTCACTCAGTACCTCAGTCACTCAGTACCTCAGTCACTCAGTCAGTAACGGAACAGTTTTATATATATTGATTTTAAAGTATTTACTTATCAATAATCTAGTTATAGCTTAAGAAGCCATCTAAATAATTTCTCAGCTTATAACAATTCATGTCCATGTCCTATGTCCAGCAGTGAACGTGTACTGGCTGTTGGTGAAGACTATGATAAATAAGTCAGCAGCCTACATACAGGGTCAAACAAAAGAAAAGTATGGCTATACAATGGATACGAAGTAACCTTTATCTCATCATGACTTGATATTTTTCTTTTGTCTTCTTAACTAGTTATAACTCTATTAACTCTGAGCTTAGGTATGCCACGCACCTTGCGTAGTAAGATATCGCTTCATAATAATAAAAGGCACTTCTTGCAAAATGAAGAGTTAAGAGAAAACGCTTTTCTTTTTTTTTTTTCATTTTTGAGTAATTTTTCAAGATTTGTAAAAAGTCGTAGAACAAATATTGTTAGGATTGACGTGAAGAGACTGCCTACAAGAGTTGATGCGGTAATTAAAATTAACCCTGTATACTTATGCTCATATCATATAGCTCAAGCAATGATATATGACGGCAAACTCTTATGAAAGTGCATATAAATTTAAAAATATTTATCAATCAATATATATAAAACTGTTCCGTTACTGACTGAGTGACTGAGGTACTGAGTGACTGACAGACAACGTACAGCCGTAACTACTAGGCGTAGAGAGCTGAAATTTGGAACAAACATTCTTTAGGGGATGTAAGGGTGCACTAAGGAAGGAATTCCCGAAATTCCCACGGGGACGGGAAATATAGGACTTTTTAGTTTGTATGAAAAATCTTATTCCTTGAGTGCACCGATGTGAAACTTGGTGTAAAGGTTTTTCAATGTGTGTCTGTTTTTTATTATGAAAGGAATTCTCGAAATTCCCACGGGAAGGGGTTGGACTTTTTAGTTTGTATGAAAAATCTTATTCCTTGAGTGTACGGATGTGCTACGAAAAAAATTCCCGAAATGCTTATTTTTTGTGATACTTGGCATAAAGGTTCTTTCAGTGGTCTGGTTGTATAGTTTCTGAAATTTCTACGAGAAGGGTAGTTAAGCGCATACGAAGTTGCGGGATAAAGCTAGTATTTGATAAAAATTAAGGAGTATTGTCATTATTTTAAAGTAAGAAGTTTCTTCAAATGTCGGTTAAAAATCGACGCCATCAGCAGGTGAGATTGAGGTCATACGCGGATTTTGTCAACGATGAAAAAAGAGAGTGAAAATATTTTATTTTTAATTAGAGCTATCGATGTATTCATTAATTTTGAGACAAAAGATGTATTAAAAGGGAGCCAATATCTTACTTGTTTGGTCAATCGTTGACTTTGTGTAATGGGCCATCTGTAGCCAGTAAGCAATTATTATCTTGTTTACCGTTTTGCATATTGATGAATTCATCAGTGTAAATACATACTGATTGTTGATACAACAAACATACACAAGTATATGTATAATCTATTTGTGAGACAAATAAAGCGATGTTTATTTTAATTCAGATCAATTTGTTCTTTTATTTATTTTAATGAAACTAATTTTGTTAAGTATATACCAACATATAGGGCTATGATTAGTTTGCGGGCATTATTTTGCTGCATATTTATTTGAGTATCGCTTGGTAGAAAAAAACAAAGATATGGCACCACAAACTTTTTAACAAACAGTTACATTTCATTTATAATTTGTTTACCATAAGGTGTTTTGTAGTGGCGCTTAGTTGTCTTTATTTTATTGGTATTCAATTTTAATTTAGAGTGACCAAGCTTTGCTTGATTGTGTTAGCAAATAAATTAATTTCCTTGTTAAAAAATACATACCTTTTTTGCAAATCAATTCTATAAATGATACTTAATGTGTAAAATAAATTTGGCTGGTAACTAAAAATAAAATTATAAACAAACTTAAATTCGCTCAGTTGGCAATGAAAGGGCTATGCTCGGAGTTTCCCTGCCGGATCGGATCAGGAATGAGGAGATTTGCAGACGAACCACCGAAGTCACCGACATAACCACAAGGATTGCAAAGCTGTATTGGCAATGGCAGGGCACATAGCTCGCAGAAAGATGGCCGTTGGGGTAGAAAAGTTCTATAGCGGCGACCACGTACTGGAATACGAATGCAGGCTTCCGCGAGATGGACCGACGATCTGGTCAAAGTCACCGGCAGACGCTGGATGAGGGCGGCGCAGGGCCGAGCGACGTGAGAACCTTGGGGGAGGTCTATGTTCAGCAGTGGACGTCTACTGGCTATTGATGATGAAGATTACAATAATTGGTGAAAGATTGTATGTAATTATAATTAAATATCGTTATTTTAGCAAATTTATATTCCAATAAAAAAAAATATTTTCCTAAATAAATAAAATAATAAAATAAATAAAATCCCCAGACAATCACACCAACTACATGGCCCCAAAGTAAGCATAGCTTGTGTTATGGGATACCATATAGCGAACTAGGGGGGAACCTAGAATATAAATACATAAATAGATAAACACCCAGACACGGAACATTTTTTTTTTCTGGTTCCGTGCGGGGATCGAACCCGCAACCACTGGCGTCTGAGGCAGATAGGTTTACCCCAACGCCATAGTGGTCGTCAAAAAAAAAAATGTAATAATTTATTTTTATTAGTATGCATGTACGTAATGTATCGCAATAAGTTAATTTCAGGGCATAGAATAAATAATTCATTCAAAGACGGCCACAACATCAGATTTTTCCCAATAAAAACTTCTTTCAAAAATTCTTGCAAAGTTTTGGAAAGCTTTTCTAAAGCTAAAACAAAATAAATCTCCTTATTTCATTCACCTCAACAATTTCGTAACAAATAGATAAAGTGTCCAAAGGCAACATTCCTGTAAATAAGAACAGACTCGGTTTACCTTTCAAACATGTCCAGACATGTTTTAGCCTACCTACACATGAATCCCCCTCTTGACACAAATACAGTCAGTCCTTCGAAAGCCAAGAATAAATTTCCACTTAGTGCGTTTGTAAAGTGCTTCTGAGCGAAAAATACGACATGAATCATTTTGAAAGACAATATCATTTTATACTTGGAAAACTTGTTTTTGGCAATTACACAATTATTCAAAAGCAGCCGTTCAGAAAACAACCTAGGTTTTTAATGTCTCTGGTTCTTTTTAGCCTGAATTTAAAGATTTTGAATAAAATATGTTTGAAGGAAGTTTTTGTGATAGAAACATTTCACAGTATATCGTTCCTCTGTTATATACAAGTTTAATTTGATGTGTGACAAAAACATACTAGCTACCAAAGTATGATATAAATTAGCAATTTTATATTTCAAAGTCATTGAAAATTATTGAACTTTATATTATACGAGCGTTTGCCCGCGACTTCGTACACGCTTAAACTCAAAAGTCCTATTTTCCGTTCCCGTGGGAATTCCGGGAATTCCTTCCATTATACAAACATACACTTATTGAGGAACCTTTATACCAAGTATCACATCCGTGCACTCACAGAATAAGATTTTATCATACAAACTAAAACATCATATATTTCCCGTTCCCGTGAGAATTTCGGGAATTCCTTTCATAACAAAACCAGTCTCTTTTTGAAGAACTTTTATGCCAAGTATCATGTCCGTGCACTCAAGGAATAAGATTTTTCATACAAAGTAAAAAGTCCAATAATTCCCGTTCCCGTGGGAATTTCGGGAATTCCTTCCTTAGTGCACCCCTACATCCTCTAAAGAATGTATGTTCCAAATTTCAGCTCTCTACGCCCAGTAGTTACGGCTGTACGTTGTCTGTCAGTCACTCAGTCACTCAGTACCTCAGTACCTCAGTACCTCAGTCACTCAGTCAGTAACGGAACAGTTTTATATATATTGATTGATTCGCTTAACTTATTACATGTTAATCGTTTAAATAAGGCGCTAGAGCCTATTTTGACAATATGACACTGTTATTGCAGTGACGTCATATGCTTGTAAAGACTTGTAGTATGTGAAACAAAGTAAACCAACTTATATAGGCATGTTACATTATCCTAGCTTCAACCAGTTAAGATTGTGTTACGTGATAAAATTTATAAAAATGCACTTTAAATAAAGGATTTTTTGATGCACGACTTTTTTCAACTACGTTAAATAATGATTTTTAAACTCTAAAGACCTTAATTAACACTGTATTTGTTACACTAGCCAATCTCAATTGCATCAAAAGCTGTAGGTACAAAAAACACTGATACAATATGAAATAGCTAGCAAAAGCATCGGTAGGTAGCTCAAATTGCTTAACCCAAAAAACATTCTAAAAATGTACCACGGAGTAAGAAAGCATTATTTTATACTAACAATGTTTCGAATACACAATATTTTACAGAATCAACAATAATCTGCCTGAAATAGGAATCCTTGAAAAAATAGATAGAATATACAGATAAAATGAACTTTTCTCACAAAAAGTACCTACTTGATCTCGATGCCTGTGGGGTAATTTCGAATATCAGCTATACATATATCAGCTGTAAAGGCGTTTTCACACTGTAAAACATTATTTCTGTATTTGGCTACATAGGAAAGTCAATAGAACAAAATTATGTTTCAAGTATCGAATTACAAGTGATTGAAAACAAAATATTTTTCACCACACTTTTGCTATTAATTAGCCTTAAACTTTGTTCAAAACTTTTTGAAACTTTGTTCAAATTTAAGATTTTTTATGTATTTGAGCCTATGTTACGTAAGTATCTATAGGCTCGGCCATTGAATTAATGTTTCTCAAACATAGTTAGTGAATACTTTTCATAAATAAATTTCAAAATATTAATGTTTCGGATTCAACAAAATACTTTTGTACATTAATATTTTCCCTACCTTAAAGGGAGACAGGCGTTGACGGGTTATGTATGTATGTAAAGTACCTACTATTGTCAATCAATTTAAAAAAAAAATCCTTAACATGCAGCGTTTTACTTCAGAAAGAGTCTTTTAATAAATTTGAGCAAAAATAATTATTTTATTTTGTGAATAAGATGTAACACATTTCCAACTTAATTTTGTCAGCTTTCAAACTATTAAAGTCACATCATATTTTTAATAAAAAAAAGAAACAAAAGAACTATTTACATTTTAAAAATAATCTGCATTATGCACCTTTCCTAACATTGACACTATGCCCCTGATATAATTTAGTTAATCTCGAACAAATATATATCCTTTAGCAAACATCACAAAACCCATATAGGCGATAACAGTACAGTTCCGTATTGATCAACTCACGTCAAAGCGAGATACCTGGATATGACAGCTTTGTTTTGTTATTCTGCCCTTGTTTTAGAATCTGTGTTACAGTCAGACTCTGTGTTACAGGGTCGGATTCAACTTGGAATATCTTTACGCAAAACATGAATGTTATAGGGTTGAAATGTGCATGTTTCTATCCAAAATAGGAATATAGTACGGGCGCCAATGAAGGCCCACTTAATTTCAAAACCTTGTAAAATCTAACCGTTGAGTAAAGTAAAGAAAATACATAATGGAAGTTGTAGTTGTAAGTTGTAACAAGAAATCTAAAAAAGTAGTACTAATTTTGGCATTTTCACACAAATGTGAATACTTTTTATAAACTTGGTATTGAGCCATCGTGGGAACCTGCTCGCCCAAGATGGCCCGAAAAATATTATTGAAAATATTGCATTATAAACAGTTTATTATTTTTAACATAAAATATCAAAATAAAATCACAGCCTTCTCATAAAATTATTCATAAAGGGTAATAAATTAACCAAAAAATTATATGTGGTCTATCTTAGGTCTATCAAAATACAAATTAACTATAAAAAAAAAACCAGCAAAAAATAAAATTTTATTTCGAAACTAATTTTCAACGTAACGTAATGAAAAAGTATATAAATCAGGTCTTTTTCCAAAATATTTTTGTTGTATGGTCATTCATAATTATTATAGTGTGAGCCTTGATAGGAACTTACACCCGGGTTAAGAATAATCTCAAAAAAATACAAAAGAGGAAATGAAATAATACTTAACTGTCATCTATTATTCACTAATAAATAAATTAAATATGAATGCTCACAGTTTAGAGCAAAGCTTTTAATTTGTTCAATTTCCAAAGGATTGAGATAGTGGATTATATAAAACGTGTATCGTCTTGACATGACCAAGCAAATTGTCATGTCAATGGCGATGCGCCGGTAATGAAACACACTTGCACTATTTTCTATAGTACTATGATGTACTCAATTAATGATTCGGATAATCATAACTGCATTTTTTTTAAGTGGGCTATCTTACGAGCCGGGCCTGCTTCGGTAACACTACCATATAACAAACTAATATTATAAAGAGGAAACCTTTGTATTTTTGTATGTTTGTATTGAATAGGCTCAAAAACTACTGGACCGATTTCAAAATTTCTTTTACCATTACTTAGAGGGATTCTTCCGGATCCGTATAGGCTACTTTTTATCCCGAAAATCCCGCGGGATACGAAATTGCGCGGGTAAAACCGCGCGCAACAGCTAGTAACAAATAATATAATCTTTTATACTGAGCTTACAAAGCAGGATATCTTGACACAGGTCAAATAAAGTTTAACAATACCTACTCTACTTGAAGTATTTCAAAGGTTTGATTTGATTTGTGCTGGTTTTCATAAAACACTTCAACCGGAATTTGTCATGTAATTATGCACTCGTGTTCTCAGAGTCTGTAAGAATTCCAAAATTTCCAGACAAAATATGATGTAGTTTTCATAAAATACTTTTCAACCGGAATTTGTCACGTATTTATGCACTCGTGTTCTTAGCCTAAAACCAGCGGACTGTGAAGAGGCTTCCAACGACACCTCATTTGTCCTATTATGATCAGTAGTTTAGAAGTTATGGGGGAACATACATACACGTCAAAATCATAAACCTCATTTTTGCTTCGTCGGAGTCGGGTAAAAAGTATACCTAAAATATCTTAAAGTAATATTATAAATGTATAATAAAATTAACTTTAGAAACGGGGTATTTACCATGTTTTTTATCTACTTTTAGTTCTCGATATTTCGGCACTGTTGCAAGTGCCACTTTCACGACGGTACTGAAGATGAGGGTAAGTTGTTTTTATTCACGGGCAATAAAATATCGAGAACTCAAAATAATCAAGAAACCTGGTAAATATCCCGTTTCTTAAATTAATAAAAAAATACTTACGTATATTATTTTCAAACACCTACCCACTAAGTTGAATGTAATTGGAAACTTCCGCAGAACAAAATAATTGAGTAGAAATCAACTAGAAGATCTCTGATTAACTGCAGTCAGATTGCTATCCCTACGGGTTTCTCTGTTCACAATACAATTAACTGTAGACGTCATTAGAAACCCTTAGAGCTCAGATGAGTTTGAGCTCGTTAATATAGTTCCTAATATAGCAGTCCTTGATATTATATACCTATTCTACGGAACCTAATATAAAAAGGTAGAATTCTTTAAAACTTATTCTGATTTTAAATTGAATTGATGAAACAACACTCATCAGTATCAATGAAATTTGTGTTGCCATTGCAAATATTCAATCGAAATCGAGAAGCATAGATTTCTGTGTTCAAAGATAATTTCACACTTAGGTAAATACACCAACATAAGTACCTGAGATAACATAATAAGCTAATGCATTTAATATGATAACTAAAAGCAGTTTGCGTCATTCGAAAACCTCATTGATATCATACATGAGTATTCAAGCTTGTTTGTTTGTTTCACAGGTAAATAAATACTCATTATATTTGTGACTTGAAAAGAGGTGGAACATCGGGCCAAATGAAAATAGGCTATTAAAAAGAAAAAGTTCAGGAACATTTACATCACCATTAAAACTTGTTTATTTTGTGTTTCTCTGCCATGTTTGCTTAAGTGTTGAAATTATGTAGAGTCGAGCCAACACTGGTATATTATAAAATTCCAATTGAAGTTTTAAACGACTCTTATTTATTAAAAATTGGATTACTTACATCCAGCGTTTAACTTTGTACAGATCCAGATTCTATAATTGCCACATGTTTACATAATGTGCCCAAACGGTGTATTATATTAATATATTGTGATATTTTGTCATTATTCTGTCAAAGCAATGAAGTGATAAGGCCGCCAAAACTCCATTAGGCACCTTTTTGTTACCTTTCTTATTGTACCTAATGTTGTGATTCAATGTTAATGGCAATGACGCATTTTTGTATTGTATTGTACAATATCAGTAGGAGAACCATCGGTATACAACATTTACGTCATCGCACATAATGCTTAAAAGTTACAGAATGGGCCCCAGATTCGTTGGTCCACCTTACAGGCGTCTCCTAGTAGGCCACTTGAGAACCATATATTTAAAGATTAGTTTTCACCCATTGTGACCATCATTAGAAAATATTAAAGACCGCACTTAAATTGCACAGTCAGTACCATGACCATTATTAGAAAATTTTATAGACCGCACTTACATTGCACAGTCTGTGCCAAACGATGTCTGGAAAGTGGATTTAAACTTTAAACATCTCTAATTGAGTAGTTTTTCGAACGTATAACTTTGACTTAATTGAATTTTCTTTTGTTTCAGGTTTTATTTAAGAAATGGTTTAAATTACTCCGTAATTACTTTAGTCAACATAAACATAGTTGGTTTGTGTCTTAAAGTTTAGTGAAGTTTAACTATACAGTGCAAAACACGTGAAGTTTTAACATTGAAGATCTTCAAAGTTCTGTTCCTGCTTGAAGGTAAATAAATTAATAAACTTTAAGGAGTAGTTTTAAGTGAGTAGTTGTAAGTCTTTATAGCTTTATTGTAGTTTATTATTATTATTTAATAACCGCTTTTATTAGTTTCAACTTGTTTTATGATAGGAATCTGTATATGGCCATAATAGTACTTTCTTTATTATTCATAAAAATACTTCGTTTTTGGTCTTTCTAGTAAAATTAATACCTACATAAAATTGGCTGCTGTTAAACCATTACATTGGATTACCTATACCTTGCGAATTATGATTTTTTATTTAGATTTTTGTTTTGTGTTGTTCTTAATAATATTATCGTGTAACTTTCTCTAGATATCAAATCGTAGAAAAGCTGCAACCACTTAATTTCAAAAGTCTAGTTACTGACGTTTATGGCAAGAACTTTCCTTGAGTTTTAATCATGCTTTAATTAATTTCTAGATTACTCTAACGGGCAAGAAAAACGCTGACTATTCTAGCTTACTTTTCTATTTTTGATAAGTTGTGGAAAATAAAATAGGACTTCGTTTAATTAACTTAAAGTTGACTGAAACAACATGTGTTACAAGAAATATAATTATTTAACACGTTGACAGGCTAATTCCATCCCGTTTTTTTATATTGTAACATTAGGTCGAATAGGAAAAGGCTACTGAAAAAAGGTAAAAACATAAAGCTTTTTATGAATTTTATATGTTATGTTGTATTTTTATCACCTATTTTTTTTTATTCAAGGCTTTTTAATGACTATAAATATGTTTTAGACATATCTACTTATTTATACCCTTGTAAGCTTTTTATAAATTATTTACATAAATGTAAAGAGCAAAGGAGGTGTTACGCGGCATCGCTACTTAATTATCAACCCAATAAGTTCAATTTATAAATTGTAAATACAAGCTTTTTGTATTTCTCAATTTTTTAAATATATTGAAAAATCTTCCTCAATTCACAAATATTGGCCTGGTTAACTTGACTTACCTTACTAATTAATAGCTATTTTTACTATAGCATTAAAAAGGCGACAAATAAAAAAATAGGAGCTAGCAATTTTTAAAACCGTAAATTTCAAAAAAAAATCGACCTCTCTTCCTTTTAGTCATTTGTAAAAGTTCATTCACAAAAGAAGAAGGACACACCCTTTAGATACGGTAAACCCTAACCCTAAACTCCAATACCTGTATTAGGAGTGAACACTCTTCCTGTATTACATAATATTTTATCAAGTACTACCTACGTACTACGTAAGTAAGATCTTAGGTATGAATTTTTACTAGCATATAACTATAAAAATGACACTACAGAAATCTCACTTAAATTTCCTTTTACCTGTAGTAGAATGCTTATTCTTTCATTTAAATACACCTTGGTGGGATTAAGCTACCATTGCAACGACTTGTAAGCGTAGTTGTTTTCAGAACAGAATGAGTATCAAGCAATGAAACGGTAGTATTATATTATTTTTATCTGCGTATTAAACTATCATAATTATTTGAACACATCTCACACTCAACAGATACGATAATATACATTCACTCGGAATAGTTTAGACTGAGCAGTTTTTTTTTAAGGTGAGGATTGTCTATATTCTGTAAACGTGACAATAAGTTCGTGTTTTTAAGAAGACGTTTATTACTTATGGATTTATTAAACACCTCGTCAGAAAATGATTCTGATTTTGGATTTGATGCACGAATTACTTCACATTCTACTCACTCTCACCACTGAGTCAGCATATACTCTGCCAGTAATTTACCCGCAGATAATAATCACACCATATTTCTATATACGTCTGTGTTCCCAGATACTTAACGCTAAAATATAAATTATCTGCGCTGTGTGTGTTCATATGAATTAAATAAAAGCGATATAGAAAAATGTACCTTCAGATATAGATGTGTCACAGATTTTTTTTGGTTAATGAAATAAGAGGTTCAGTAGGCTTTTCCAGCTAATTCATCATTAACTCTTTCATATGCAATGGATAAAGTCTATGGGTATGCATGCTACTTAATATCAGATGGATTCAGTTCTCTTTTGTCTACTTCAAACATTGACTTTACATAGTTATTACCTTCGTTTGGGTTCGTAGCGACGCTATATAGCAACGATGTTTGGACCTAGATCGTTCTATCACAAAATTTCATAGCAGCGAGTTATGCCGATTCCCGTCAACAACCGTTGAGCCGTGGGCCGCGGCTTGCTATCCGTTTTCTTGGGAGTAGGGACAAACAACCATTCTTACAGGTTTATATTGGGTCTTTGGAGCAAAAACTTAAAATTAAGATTCATTGACATGTACAAGTAATTTACTTAACAATAAATATAGATTACACATCTGCTTAAAACTGGATGCCAAAAAGCCAAATGAAGATGTTTCGCCTATCACTACACTAGTTTAGTTGAAATATTAACAGTGTGTTAACACTGTGACAAATAACACAAATTGTAAACACTTGAAAGCACTAAAAACGTGTTAACTCAATAATCCTGTCATGTTTTAAATTTGCCCTTTATTAATAGCTCTAAAATTAGGAACAGTATTGGAACTCAGGTATTTTTAAATTATTAATAAATTAGTTTTATACTATCTATATAATATCTTATTTTAACACAATGAAGTTGCATTTTTTGTTTATGAAAGTTTCTAATTACATTTCAATAACTGGATTATTACTTTTATTCTTGTCAGTTTATTTTAGTTACAATACAACACATACACAGGGTGGAATTTTTTAAAGCCCCCTGGAGGGAAAGTGCTCTAAATAATTGAGATAGCACATTTTACTCCAAAGAAAAATTCCTTTATTTTGGAAAAGAAATAAAACTGCATTTAAAGATTTTCGAAAATTCGCTCGCTTCACCCGGCAATCGAACCGCTATCTCTATTATTTAGAGTACTTTTCCTCCTACTTACTTACATTCAAGTACTTACATTCAAAAATTTCACCCTGTATATTTTATATGCCGTTCACATGAAGATAAAAATAATAGTACAAACAAGGCTTTGACGAATGTAGCTGCTACCAAAATTTTACCTAAATCGATAACTGTGTATTTATCAAATAAAATTATTGGTACAATTTCAACATTTAGACATGATATTTGAACCTTTGTAGATAATATATTTATAAAACCCACGATAAAAAAGAACATTTTTGATTGACGCCAGGTTGGTCAAAACGAGGAACTGTTTTGGCCGTTTCTCATCTGCATATTTTCAATTGGCACCAAAAGTTAAATCCTTAAGATTTTTATTTTTAGTAGTGCAGAGTTCTCAAAATTTCCTTATTTTCATAGTTTTTTTTTTTTTATAAACTTAAACGTTAATGAAATAAGATGCTTGCTGTGCTATTAGTTTGTCTCAATAGACGAACCTTTTGTTTTAGAAATTTAATCTTGTTAGCGCAGTCTCGTAGTCTTCTGAATTAGGCATTCAGCAAGTATATGAGCGTTTTTTTACTTTTCGGTGCCTTTTTCTTAATGGCAGCGAATTTGCCATTAAGAAAAAGTAGTATCCAGATGTATAGATATGTCCAGATTATCCCAAATTTCAGTTTAGTCAATTTTCGGTTTGTGATGTAAAGAAAAATATCCTATCCATGACTTCCAACGCCGTAGGACATGACAGCATTAGTCGTGCTATGATTATTCCTTTACTCGACATTATTTCCCCTGTTATTGCGAAAATATTTAATTATTCTATTTCCTCGGCCACTTTCCCTGATTCCTGGAAAAACTCCAATGTACTTCCTTTACCTAAAAAGTGCAACCCTGAATCCTTTTCCGACTTTCGTCCGATATCTATTCTTCCTTTCCTTTCGAAGGTCCTAGAACGCCTTATCCACCATCAGCTCCAACTTTTCCTAAACAACAATAAACTGTTGAATCCCTTACAATCCGGATTCCGTCCTGGTCATAGCACGGTTACTGCCCTTGTCAAAATAACTGATGATGTGCGAGTTAACATGGAAAACAAACAGTTAACCTTGTTAACCCTGCTCGATTTTAGTAACGCTTTTAATACGGTGGATTTTGATATTCTTCTTGGTGTTTTACATTCGCTTAACATATCTCCGACGACAATTGACTGGTTTCGTAGTTATCTACAAGGACGCCGGCAAAGAATACGCTTAGAGGATTGTGTATCCGATTGGTGTACCACTAATGCCGGTGTCCCTCAAGGCGGCGTGCTATCTCCTCTTTTATTTTCTATTTTTATAAATTCTATCACAAATTCCTTAGCTTCTTCCTACCACTTATTTGCAGATGATCTCCAGATATATACTCAAGCTCACCCTAATCTCATTCACATGGCAATCCATACGATGAACAGTGACTTGAATAAAATATTGGAATGGAGTCAACGTTACGGCATAAAAGTAAACCCAGTCAAAACTCAAACCATATTGATAGGTAGTCCGAAACTGCTAGGTAAAATTAATGTAAATTCGCTACCACATATTGAATTTGACGGTGTGCATATTCCTTATGCCAATATAGTTAAAAACCTTGGTGTATATTTTGACACTACCTTGTCATGGAAACACCATGTTGATACTGTGCGCAGAAAGATGTTCGCTGCAGCTGGATCATTAAGGCGTCTACAGAACTTTTTACCCATACCAACAAAAATTGCGTTAGCACAGTCTCTTCTCCTCCCAATACTGGATTATGCCGATGTCAGCTATCTCGATTTGTCCGAGGAGCAACTTGATAAACTTGAGCGCCTTCAAAATTTGTGCATACGGTTCATATTTTCATTACGAAAATACGACCACATTTCAGAATTTCGCGATAAGCTCAAGTGGCTTCCGATTCGCCTTCGCAGGAATACACACGTTCTTTCTCTCCTTCATAAAACACTCTTCAACCCATGCCTACCAGAGTACTTAAGGAGGTGCTTTAGGTTTCGACACGAAGGTCACGACCGAAACCTACGGTCTTGTAACAACTTGTTGCTATCCACACCACAACACTCTTCGGAAGCATTTCACAGGTCATTTACCGTCCGCGCAGCATGCTTGTGGAACTCTGTACCTCCTTCTATACTTTCAGCTAAAACTATCCACTCGTTCAAACGCAATCTGAAAGAGTTCTATTTACGCCAACTACGTCATTAACGCATTGAAATACTTTTCCTGCATTAAACAATTATCTATTTTTTTTTTTTTTTAATATAAATTGATATATATATATATGTATTTGTGTATATATATGTAGATATATTTTATTATATAGGTATATATAATTTATATTTATTTAAGTTTATTTTTTATTATATTGTTAATTTATATTTTATACTATTAATTATGTAATGTATACGATTAACGTTTTACCGTCAAAATACTCTGCCCAAAGATTTCTGTTTATTTTTCTTTTATGTTGTTTTATTTTTGTAAATTTAATTCAAAATGGATTCCTTTTGTTGGTTGCCTGGTAGAAATCGCTTGTAGCGATAAGGCCGCCTCATTGTCATTATCTGTATAATTCATAGTAATTGTAAAATTGTATTTTATTTGGCAATAAAGAGTATTATTATTATTATTACGTATGCTTACAGCTACACGCCTTTCGGCGGAAAGACCCGACAATTTGACCAGTCGGTCGGGGATCAGGGCAAGAGGGACAGAAACCGGCGAACTATTCGGGCAGTATCCAGCAAAACCGCTCTTTGCATGCGTGCTGGAAGCGAACCACCGCCGAATCCCAGCCTTTCAAGGTTTCTGCCCAAAGTGGCTGGGGTCAAATAGGTTATATTTGGTTATAAAACTTGAACCATCTTAATGGACGTGACTGTACAGAAGGCCGCAGATTAACCTTTCCAAACCTCTCAAACATTTTAATTGAATCTGAACTCTTTGCCCTTGACATGAAGTTAAAAATTGATTTGGGAAATATAGATTTGGAACGCTTGATCTGCTACCTTTTGTACATCTTATGAAGATAAAAAATAATTTCAGTTGCACTCTTTCATGCGTCTTTGAACAGAAGAGGCATATTTCGATGGTAAAAGAACATGGATATATTTAAATAGGTTATTATTATTATTATTATCGATTGCTAGCAATTATTTAATTATTTTTTATATAATATAAATATTTTCCCCCTTGAGATTTTCCTGACGAGCAATAATTTGCGTAATATTGAATTTTTTGTCTGTTTAACTAATAAGTAAATGAAAATACTCAATAAAGAATATAAATACATCAGATACTGGGAAGATATCTTACTAGTTTCCGAATCATATATCTAAATATCATTGTAGTTATATTAAAGTAAGAGATATTTATGTATTCACATTATTTCGTAAATTGATTAAAATAAAATAAGATATGGCAATATCAAATTGAAAGCTCAATCAGTTTTTTTCACAAATCACAAAATAAAAAGACGTTTTTTTTTCCGATTTTAGCGGGTTTTATTTTATTTTACTTTATAACTCTACGTTTCAGTGTCTGTAAAGTCTACCTCGCGATTGAATTTGGCTTACACATCTTAATAATTATAATTAATCGTGATTTAATATAAATATTAACATTTTGGGATAGTTTGGAATGGTACATAATATTAATATATTAATATTAACAATATTAATATTCTGTACTACCATTCCAAAGTTAGCGAAATGATAACAACCCAACTTTAATATTTCAGTGTCAGAGATGCTCAATATCTTGGCAGTGTTTATGACGCGACTTGCAGATTTATGCAGGTAGTCGAGCCTCGACTAAGGGCTAAGGGTTCAAGGGTGGATTAAATTTTAATGGTCGACTTTTGAAGTTGGGGGTATCGATTTTTGGATTATACGGGAGGTCTGTGATGTTTAAGTAAAAAGATATTGTGTGAATAAATCAAGAATTGAGAGAGTAGTGACTTTATAGTTTACTGAATACAAGAGAGTTTTTGGGTTATATATCATGAAAAATGTCTGAGAGAAAAATATTTTTTTTTATATGTTCAACATTAGGTATCTGTATTGTAGATTTTTATTTAATAAACTTTATATTAGACCTTCCATTTTGGACTGGGAGCGAAAGAAAAACATAGAATGTGCCAGCTGCTTCTCTTCCCGGGCATACTGTAAAAGTCAGTTAAGGGATGAAGGTTTTTTTTTGACGTTTTTGTGGCTGACCCCCGCAAGTCTCTCTCCATCGTTATAATGCCCCCAAATTTGTCAAACGTGACGTCAGATGGTTTTATAGCCTCTGTTGTTCTGCCTACCCCATTGGCGTCACAGGCGTGACGTTATGTATATTAGATAGAATAGAACTACATGAAAGTTTTTGTCTTGTTGCTACTTTGTAAATATTAGAATTAGTATCGTATAACTTCATTTATTCTACTGGCAACATTCAGTTCAAAAAGCTAAAATCGCGGAGAGCTCGTTAGGTTAATAAATCTTATATTATTGCAAAAGTTATAGCGCATTATTGGGGCATTAACTGTGTTAACATTCCGGTAACTGTATATTTATACACATGAGCATCTTTTGCAAGTTCAGTATTAGGTACACAGTCTTAGGAAAAATCCCAATTAGTAAGTTTCGTAATAACAATCCATCTACAAAAGTAGTCAAAATGGCTTATACAGGGTGACTGGTGACAAATTTTAGATACTGAAGGAGAGCACTCTGTACTCGATTCTTATTATAATTATGTAATTATAGTAGGTATTTCATTTTTCACTAGAATTCCCTATAAATAAATACTAGTATGTTACTATTTACTTTACATACAACTGAGTCGATCGCGGCACGTGACCTGGCACGCGGATCACTGCCAACGCTAGAGTAACAATTTTTTTATATAAATCCCATGACAATCACACCAACTACATGGCCCCAAAGTAAGCATAGCTTGTGTTATGGGAGACCATGTAGCGAACTAGGTGGGAACCTAGAATATAAATACATAAACAGATAAGCACCCAGACACGGAACATTTTATTTTTCTTGTTCCGTGCAGGAATCGAACCCGCAACCACTGGCGTCTGAGGCACACAGTGGTCGTCGATGCGTTGAGTAATCAATTCTTTAACTTTCGGTTAGTTTCAGTAATAATTGATAATTATTTTTTAATATATTTTTTTTCTTCGTGTATGATCTCAAACTATCACGTCCTTGAATTTCGAAAGTGCCCTACCAGTCACCCTGTATAAGAATTTAAGTATCAATTTCTTATTTATTAAAAAAATTGTTAAAATTAAATTTGAGCACAACCTTTTACTATACTTAGTTAGTTCGACACATTTTTTTTTATTATTAAGAAATTAAAATAAATGGGGTTGATGGTAAGTGGTAGACAGGCACATAGGAACTAAAATAAAAACTATTAATTTTAAAAAGTCGTAGAACAAAATGTTGTTGGGATTGATGTGGAGAGACTGCCCGTTAGAGGTGAGAGGTGATGCATTTATTAAATATAACCCTGTAATTAATACTTTTCGAGTGAATTATGCATTGTTGACTAAAGTCTTAATCTGGAAAATCTGGGCATATACACTGTAGCGTAGAAGTAAAAAATTTACTTATTTTCTAGAGGTTCTGTATTTAAATCCCTTTGGAGATGAATGTTTGTGTTATG
The DNA here is from genome assembly GCA_944452665.1 of Stenoptilia bipunctidactyla. Lineage (NCBI taxonomy): Eukaryota > Metazoa > Arthropoda > Insecta > Lepidoptera > Pterophoridae > Stenoptilia > Stenoptilia bipunctidactyla. Next base: position 17,337,733 of record OX101730.1, read on the forward strand.
ATTATGAACCCTGGCACTACTTAGCTAACATTCAATTCATGGATTTGGTGGTTGATGATGGTTTATTGTTACTAATAATATTTTTTTTTGTTTATATTTTTTTATGATTATTAATCCGATATCTTGTATTCGTAAGCGATACTTCGGTAAATAGCAAACTGCTAATAAAATATATCGCTAGAGCAGTGATGTTGAGTAAAGTTGAATTTATAAATAAAACTTGCTTTAATTTTTGCGAACAATATTTAGTTGGTGTATTAGTTAAAAGAGTTTTATTACATAAAAAAATAATATTTAGATATATTTTAATAATATTTTAAAATAATATTGCTACATCAAATAAGTACAATAATATTGAAGTGATTGTCATGAAAATTTAATTCCTTAGTATAATATTATAGCCTTAATTTTTTTTATGGAATTGTAATCATTAATAACAAAAGCTAAGATACACATAATATATTCAAAATAACAAAAGACCTTGTAAACCTATTTAAAATGATAACGAAATATTGCTATGTCCTTTCGCCAAACGCATATGTTGCGTAGCATTAGGTAATTCCTAATTCAAAATACCCATGACACAGCGTTCTCGATCCCTATCAAACATGAATGAACGATTAATATTAGATCCAACCTCCTTATGTTTATGCAAACCCGGCCATTAATGGCTTCGGATGAATCGTTAACATGACGTATTTCTTTTCCGAAAAAACGGATACCTAAATAGTATCAAGATCACAAATAAAGTTAAGCAAGTAAAACAATTTTCTTTTAGTCCGGAAATATTTAATGGATCCGCAAGATAGCAAGTGACAACTAAAGTCATAGATATCGTTAATTTCATATGATACGTTAGTAAGATTAATCGTATGTTGCAAAAGTGCACAAAAACACAATTTCATCATGGCGGTTAACAAAAATAGAAAATGGCCACAAGAAATAGAAATTACTGCTGAAATACAATTCTTGACCTCATCTTCATTTACCATAAGGTTGAGGTCAAAAGCGAGATGAGTCACAGACAACAAAAGCATTGAGAGATGAGGTGAGACAAAAAGAGTAAATTGAAGTTTGAAATACGAAATATTTTCATGTTGGCTTTCATGCTGAGCTTTTCAGGTGATGTTACATAATTACAGCGTATTCGCTATTCACGTTGGCAAAAAAATCATTTTCCCATAAAAAATATCACGAGAGATACTATTACCAATTTATGTGTTTTTCAGGCTAGGTTTTTGTTTTATACAAAGTTTTAGCTTAATCCGAATAGCGGCAATATCGTAAAAGTGTGACAAATATTCATCCACCGTAACAAACTTTTACAATTATAGAATTATGATTAATTATTGTGATCATAGATTAAAGCAAAATATTAAACTAATTCTCCAACAGCGGACGTTATTTATTTGGCTCATAAGTAGATTAATGTTCAGGCATAAACCATTATCGGTATTATTAGTCATTTGAAAATTTAAATCTTAGTTTTCATTAGAAATAATTAAATTTAAATTACTTTAACCATAAAATTCGAGAAACGTGTCACTGAAATATAAAATTAATGAAACTAATTACTAGTTTATGGCAAGGAATAAGAATAATTTTAGTCTGCGAAAGGAGAATGGATTATTTGACTCATATTTTTTTATCTTATGCAGTAACGTGACGAACATATAAGGTTATAACTTTAAAGTTACCATAGAATACCAAATAAAATATTGGGTTTGAAATTTTTAATGCCTTAAGTTTTTGTTGATTTTATTACGCCCACTCCTCGTTTTATTTTTTTATGTCAAAATATTTCACTAGTTATATGAATTTAAAGGTGGCTCCTTAATCTAAACATCTCAATTGAGGAGCCACCTGGAACTCAATAATAGATGAGTTCTTTTGAAAATGTGGTATTTATTTACTCTCCCAAATTGTGGTCACCCTTCACAGCGAAATCATAAGGAAATAGTGAAGTTTTGTTTTTTCAGAATCCAGAATATATACCTGCACTGCTGAATTGTACAGCAACATTTAGCAGACATTTCTGCTAAATGTTAGTGTCTCTCACTTTTGATTCCGTTGAGATCTTAGGTCGCTACAGTCAATCATATAAAAGTAGAATGTCAGGATTGAGGAGCCACGAAGAATGCGTTCATGTAAACAGTTGGTGCAAAAGTTAGAAAGTTACTGCAAAATCAAACACAACCAGGTTTTGTGTGTGATTTTGCAGTAGAGAATGATCATCACATCGAATATATTAATTGATCGATTAAATCCTAAGGATATACACCTCTTAAGTATGTATTGAGGAGCCACATTAAAAGTATTGTATTTTCTTTAATTCAGTGCTATAGAAGACAAATTTTAAGCAGGTTCTGTATACAATTGCTGCTAAATGCTGCCAAAGTTTCGAAAGAATTCATTTATTACTTATTGAGTTCTAGGTGGCTCCTCAATTCAGATGCTTAGATTAAGGAGCCACCTTTAAATTCATATAACTAGTGAAATATTTTGCAGCTAAATCCAGAATTTATGCTGCAAAATAAGCTATTTTGTTGCTAAATAATGGTGAAATCAGAATTTAAAAATCAGATGTGGCTCCTTAATCCTTACGGACATCTTTTTTTGAATATGTTAAAATTTGAGACTGTTTATCAACTGTACTTAAACTTTTCCAGTCGCTTTGAGGTCTTTATGTACTTTTTGGGTTTTAGAAGAATAGCATCACAATATGTAATAAAGCCTAGTGAATAGGCTATGCTATCGACCAACCTTTGAGAGAAAGAGTCAGTGTTTCACCTTGAAATCTGGTGTAAAGTCTCTGGCTTTTTCGTCACTTTCTCCTCAATTTGGTGATTAAAAACTACAAAAAGAGCGAATTTTAAAAAGTTGTCTAATGAAATGTATTTTGCATAGTGATTTGACAACTTTCAATTCATAGCTACTCGTCAAAACGAAACCAAATACAAAATAATTTACAGATATATCACATTCTGCTATATATTTCACATTTCAGACCAATATTCCTTCTATCGATAATATACAAAGGAATGCAATGTTCGATCACCTCCTTGTTTACGAAATGGACGTCCGGTCAGAGCTTGCCAGAATTTATATTGAATTCTCTACCGTTCCGTTTGTTGGCCTTTACGTGTTTCGGAAAATATATTTCTAGAATTAATAACAGTTTTTACGCTTCAACGTGCATACTTTTTTTGAAGTATTCGGGTTACTATTATAATCAAAACGAATGGCAATGAAGTGTTGTTGAAAATTTAAAAAGATTTTTTTTGTGACGTTACTCTTGGATTGGATTGGACCTTTGTCATAAAATTTTATAGATACCGGAAATCTCTTTGGCTTAACTTATCTTTTACCCAAACATTATCTGATTTCTTGATTTTTTTGGTGCAACAAATATCATTAAGAAATATGATATCTGTTTGCCTTTTCGTTCGTCGAAAATCCCATATTTCAACCCCAACTTTAAAGAGCTTCATAATATCAAAAGCAAAGTTATCAATTGCTTGGATAAAGTTTATAAATTGATTATTTTTTCATACGAGCACACATTCCAAACGATTTTAGAATATTTTGTGTTCTGATTTCTAAAAGAACATGTCTTGCGTCTCGCTAAATATGTCAACCCGTGCGGGAAGCTGAGTGAAAAAAAATTTTTTTTTTGCAGAGTAAGGACTATCATAGATCTTTTTCTATCCTAGACTAAACCCACGGTTGACCTCAATCTCACTTGATGTTAAGTGTAATTGAGGTTGAACATGCAAGCACACGGGCGTAGGGAAGAACTGGCTCTTCATAAAATATTGCAATAAATCTATACACTATGTATACTAATATATAAAGCTGAAGAGTTTGTTTGTTTGAACGCGCTAATCTCAGAAACTACAAGTGAGATTTGAAAAATTCTTTTTGCATTTGATAGCCCAACTCTTAAGAAAGGTTATAGATTATATTTTATTCCGAAATTCCCACGGAATCAAAAGTTACGAGGGTAAAACCGCGCGCGGTGGCTAGTAATATATTTAAAGCTGAAGAGTTTGTTTTTTGTTTGTTTGTTTGTTTGTTTGTTTGAACGCGCTAATATCAGAAACTACAAGTGTGATTTGAAAAATTCTTTTTGCATTTGATAGCCCAACTCTTAAGGAAGGTTATAGGCTATATTTTATTGAATTAGAAGGGTGTGGCTAGCCTGTCGGACCTTGATGGCAACCAAGCGGGAGTTACTTGGATTGTTGGTATTGTAAGACTCGTTTATCCGACATATTTAATAAATGAAGTGTTGATTGAACGAATGAAATGAATGATAGCTAACCAGCTGGACTTTGAAATAGTTCTACCAACAAAGAACCGATGAATATTACGTAATGATATGTCGACGTATGAATAAGACTAAATACTTTTTTTCTTACGAGTACTATGATTTTCACTTTTTTTCAAAACGTAAAACTCATGGCACTTGTATTTCGTTTGTTAAAACTTTTTATTTAAGACAATAAAGTGTATCAACATAGTATTTGTATGTATTAGTTAATATATCTCTAGAGTCGTGAATCTAACTAGCAGTACTTTAATTTACTAAATAAATTATATCACTAGCTATTGTTGTGGGTGTAGAGTTAGGTTATCAAATGCAAAAAGTAAAATATAATTTTCACGGGAACTTTCAGCAGAATATCCCGGTTAAACAAAGAAACTCTTCAGTTTTATTATATTTATATTATACCATTATTTCTCCAAATTTCTAAAAGCTGAAATCATGAAATCTGAGAATCAAGAGCCCGCTCTAAACATAATCCAGTCGAGTACTGGTACGATCTGCGGTTTTACGGTTACCTAAAATCTGCTAAAACAGATCATAAAATGTACCACTGTGCTTCAAAATCTCCACTATTATTATACAAAAAGACTAGACCGCAAGTATTCCACGATCTAAATGGGGCTATTCCTGATTCAAAGGTTTATTTTTATCCATATCAAAGAAAAAACATGATTGAATATTTATATTTTGAATATTTGCTTTTAATCACAGCTCTTGTTGAGGAGTCTCTGAAGGCCCATGTATGTATCTTGGGCGCTCGTTGGAAAATATCGGAACTTTTAAATGACCGAAATAGATTCGCTAATCCCGCGTTAAGACCGGGATAATAACTGACCTATGTGCTATTCCAGACTGTAAACTACCACTATACCGAATAATGTCTAAATCCGTTTTGTCGTTCTGCCGTGAATGCCGTGATTGAGGAACAAAATGTTCACCCATCCAAATTTTTGCATTAAAAATATTAGTAAGATGACCTTTTAAAAATAAATTTAATGCTGACTTTCAAAACTTCTTAATTTTCCTTAAAACAAAACTTTCTCGAAGAACAAAAAAAAAACAGTGGATTATACAAGGACTAACCCTACACGCCACGTAAACACAGCTAACAATGCCCAGATGATAGACGGTCGAAATAGACCGTATTGTAAACATTGCGGACTCCCTAACTACCGAGATAAACCATCCACCTACCTTTGACAACAACGTCATCATTTTTTTAATTTAATGTTTTCCGTTTGGCAATGCTTGTTTCTTATTCAATTTTGTTTTTTTTTACCTATTGTTGAACCGGTAGGTACATTGCTTTTTCAAATATAAAGTTTAAAATATGTTTTTATTTAGATGCTTTTACTTACGTTCCTTCAGATACTTGAGAGAAGAAGTTAGGGCACTTATATCTACAGGTAGTAAGCTAGATGATATTTCTTTGTTTTAAAGCCTCTTTTATTTTTTGGTGTTCACATTTAAAATATGGCAAAATTTTAAAATATTCATATTAGAAACCTACCTATATTTTCATACTTCAATAATCAACGAACGCAGAGCATTAAAAAAACCGACTTCACGTCAAAACTTTTGCCGACAAAGTGTCATCCACGTAAACATTCTCCGAAATCATACATATTGTTTCAATAATTTGAAATTCTTAATGAGGTACTCAACCGATTTCGATAAAATTTATATGGGACCAATTATGAAGTATCCTCTATCATATGAAATAAGAATTTATAAAGTCGATTCATGATTGTCCGAAATATCGTGTAACAAAGACACAAAAAAGAAAGAAAAAAAACTTACAGTCGAATTGAGAACCTCCTCCTTTTTTGGAAGCCGGTTGAAAAAGAAATCGAAATTTTATATTTTCAACTTATAGCAAACCTAATGAAAAGGTAGACTTCTATTTAAACTCACGTTTTACCATGATATTTCTATATGTATAACAAATACAGCTGATGGTTTATTCACGTATCATAGCTACCTATACCAAATAGAGTTATCTTTTGTACAAATTTTTAACAATATATATTTTCATGCTATATTTAAATATATTATCGTCCAAATAACATTTTGGTTGCTGTACAATTTACTTAACAGTAACGAAACGAAATAATATAGCGTTTTAACAGAATTGAAAAGTTTCACGGACTTAGTTTGTCACAAAGTATGAATAACGCATCACTCCACATCGCAATGTATTCGCTTGGACGGCGCCGCGCCGGCTTTAGTGCTCGCTGAAGTAATATCCGTCTTGTATTGTTCTCCAGTCCAAGTTTGGCTGTGGTTTCTAAATTTGTAAATTTATTTACTGTAATCTTGATTTCGGAATTTTCTTCACATGAAATTGTTATGTTAGATTTGGATCGGCTAAGGCCTACACTCTGCACGCGTAACACCATAGTCTTCATGCGCACTTTCTGTCAGGTGGCATGGAAGACAAACATCCTATCCTTATGACATAAAATAAACTCTAGCCACCTTTTAACAAATTCTATTTGGTGTTAATAAAAGTAGCTGATAATATGTGAAACAATCGAATATTACATCATTCGTACCTATATTACACTGGTAGAATATTATGTATGCGCATCCCTATCCGATTCCGAAGTTCTTTAATTCGTTTGCTCGACAACATGTTAAACAACTCCAACACTTGGTAGCATAGCTCTCTCCTTACAAGGATTAAATGTCGCAGCTAAGCTTAGGATATTATACTGATGAAATGCTAGACTGCAACAAGGTAATATTATACACTATTGCTGATTTGTCATTTCAGCCATTTCGGCTATGGAAATTAGTAAGTTTTTGGGTTAAGAAACTCATTGAAGGTCTTTTCAGCAGTGGATTTTAATCTCGACATCTCAAACATCGTTTTTAGGACGGAATTAGGTCTTCTTATATAGTTATACTTACAATTACGGGGGGAAAATGTTATTTGGCGAAAAAGATTATATAAAGGGTGCACCCTAGTGCACTGAACCTCAAAGTATCTTTCCACCAAGCAGGTTTCACTTGTACACAGTCTGTACGTAAATAAATAGCATTCTGAGACAGATTTGCCTGGGCTGTTTAAATTATTTAATTCTAAACAAAGTCTTAATTGAGTATATTTTATGATTAATTAAGGACCTTAGTATGCTACATAGCAATGAGTAGTTGCCTGTTTGTCTTAAAGGGAAACAAGCAATAAATTAGAATCTCCTGGATTTCAGAAACACTCTGATAAACTTCTGCCCGACTAGGCCAAGAGAGCCCATAATTCACAACTGTGGCATGGCACGCACGCACATTACTTGTTATATACGGACCTGTACGACTGTTTGTTAGTAAAAGATATAAAACTTTAGAAAGAAAAAAGTACTCCCTATAAAAGTGTAAGTACATTTTCAAACGGCGCTCAATAACGTGAAAAATTTGGCTATTATATGTGAAATATATTGTTGTAACGTATTAAGTTTAATATTCTGTGGTCTAGGCTACAATATTTTAACGTGACAAATACTTAAGGAATAATGCTTATCGCTCGGTATATTTCGAGGACGTTGATTAATCGTTCTCCTCGCGCTCTTGAATAAAAAAGTACACTATATTTTTTGAGGTTTGGCTTTGCGTATATACTAAAATAATAAAGCTGAAGTGTTTGACAAACTATTGTTTTAATTATTTTTTTTACTATTGATAGCACAAACCTTGAGATCAGTAATAAAGTAATAAGCTGTTCGGACAGGGCGGCACAAAAGTCGTAAACTGTATGTTCCTTTCTTATTAACTTCAGTCTAAACACGTAGAAGTGACAGCGGGTTAAAATTCGCAAACTTTGTTTTGTATCGTTCTTTTTTTAAATTGACTGATTTTTGGCCACCCTAATTCTTACGATAAACTGTCAAAGATCCATAGAGATGGATCCTAATCGCCCCTAATAGATCCTAAGATTTATTAGGGGCACGTTGGTGTTTTTGTTATTTAAAATTATGAACGAAGAGTTTAATTGTTTGCTTCTAGAGTGAATTCTTATATGAAACATGAGATCTTCGGTGCGCGCAGAATTATTTTCTTCGGCTGCATTTTGGGCGAAAATCACCTCTTTAGACTGCTGTTTTCCCATCTTGCAATAATTTGAATATATAATAATTTTCCGCCGCGATCAAAAGAAACTAGTAACTGCATTTTTAATTTATTATTTTAACATCGCAACATCGCGGTTTCAGCGCGGTTTCAAATTCGCGTGACGGTAATTTAAGTAGGCACGGTCGCCATGTAAGGATGCTAGAAGAAGACAAATAATAACTAAGAGAACGATTTTAATACTGTTTATTAATAAAGTTTCAAAGTAATATATTAGCACACATCACAATAAACCTGCCTTGAAAAATGATTGTGACATGTTTCTAAAGGGCAAACAAATCCGCGTGAAGTTGCTAGTTTATTTCATACAGCGCCGCTCGTGCTTATCTGAGGGGGAAGTATGGAAATAGTCGTTTTATGAGATTTATAGACTGTTGTACGAAGAGCTGCATAGTATAGATTGTATGATGTTAGCCGTTTATCATATAAAAAGTTTGTGGGAAAAGTTTTCATTTTACAAAATCGGATATTTTCGGAACTTTTGTTTGTTTTGAATGGATGAAATAAAAATAAAAAAATACCTATTCAGAAATTCAGCGGTGATGAATTCTGCAATATTCAGGTCCTTCTTAAACCTGTTGTCATCTTAAACCTCATCTTCACTTATCAACAGATAAGATTGAGGTTTAACGTGAATGGAGTCACCGACAAAAATATAAGTTAACAAGAGATCTTTAGATTTGAAGCTGAACAAGTGAAACCGCACAAAACGACCAATATTCAATATATCAAGTGTATTGACGTTGTGCGGTATTTTATTTTGGTTTTGGGACACTTTTAAAACGATTTCGAAAAATTTATGAAGCAAATTCACACGTTTTTGGGTCAACAGTTAATAAATGTATTTTTTGTCAAATAAATGAAATAAATATCAACGCTATTGACGATGATGTGCACAAAGTTTAATAATATTTATATAAATATATATATAATAAAATATTATATATTTAATAATAATAATATTATTAAATATATAATATTTTATTATAATATTTTTTTAAATATTAGCTACTTACTGTGATTTGATTTACGAGTACCTAAAACCAATCAGTAAGACGTTCAGGTTTAATTGAGTGTAGCGACATCTAGCGACGCGCCATAGAACGACGACGACACGACGAAGTTTCCTACATCGCGCTATCAAAGTTTACATAGCAGCTAAAATATATAGGACATCCCGACATCAACCGTCGGGCCGTGGGCCGCGGCCTGCCATCCCTTTTCTGGGGATTGGGAACGAACACCTTGTTCCCAAATTGAGTTCACTTAATTATGTTAAGAATAAATAAATGAACAATAATGAAGCATATTGTCTGAACTTGTCACAATACATCATAGTAAAAAAAAATTATAACAGGGTTTTTTTTCCAAAATACCTACTCTGTAAAAAGTAAAAAAAGGAAAAAGAATAATTTAAAAGTTTCTAAGCCCGTGTGCTGTCATCTTCACATACTAGGTGAGATTGAGGTCAGACCCGGGCTTAGTGACTAATAAAAAAAGAGTGATCATTTAATTAATCAATATATGTCTTAAAAAAACTTACCCTTGTTGAAGGGACTCATAATCTGGTTGGATATAGCTACAGAGTGACTGGTAGGTCACTTTCGAAAGAGGACGTGATGGTTTGAGCTCATATATGAAGAGTAAAAATAAATATTAGGTAATTATTTACTGAGTAAACTAAACTTAATCGAAAGTTAAAGAATTCTTCACGCAACGCATGGTTACACTGGTACGGACGTACGCATGGTTCTATCAACACAGAATAGTTAGGTAGGTATAGACGGTTTCACGAACGGTCGTCGACCTAGTAAAACTATTTATTTATAGGAAATTCTGCTGAAAAATTAAGTACCTACTATTATTACATAATTATGATCAGTATCTATTACAGAGGGGTCTCTTTCAATATTTAAAATTTGTCACCAGTCACCCTGTATATCCAACCAGATATTAGATTAGGATGTTTTAGACACCGTTGTCATAATTGTAGAATCAGCTTAGAATAGCCATACCACCAAAGAATAACCAAGTCAAAAAGCAACGAATCGTAGTAACTCGCCTTCTGTGGTATGTACATCTTTAGAGTTCTCCTTTCTTACCTTACTTATAAAGTCTGCTAGCTTGATAGAAAATGATTTTTGAAAAGCTTCCCAAACTCTTAAACTTCTTTAAACCTCTCATCGCACATTTCATGTCATTGACGACTGGCTGGTGTAGCGGTGACATACATTGCCTTCTATGCCAGAGGTCCTGGGTTCGAATCCCGCCGGCGACGGATATTTGTGTGATGAACACAGACATTAGTCGTCAAGTCATGGATGTTTATATGTTTATTTAAGTTTATTCTAATAAAAAATATGTATTTATTTAATATGTATGTTTATATATTTTTAAGTATATCAGTTATCTAGTATCCATAGCACAAATTCTTTAAGAAACTTAATTTGGGCTAGATAATGTTGTACGAGTGTCAGAAATATTTATTTATTTATTTATTTATTCATAGCATTAGGTTAAATTAGCTTCACAGGTCCACCATTATAAAAGAGACCGTTATTTGAAAACTTTCATGAAAACAAAGCAAATCTAGTCTTGTCACCTAGGTAACCCCAGACTAAACTAAACTTAGTAAAGCAACTGCTATCTATTCCGTTGGCAACATCCGGCTTACGGTGTTCGCTACTTATCCGGCTGCGCCCATTTACAACCAGTTTTATCTGTTTATTTGAGAGTTTGTTCTGTTACTTTACATTTAGAAATTTCAGAGTTTAGACGAATAATTTTCAGATGGAACTTTCGATGGAGTCATTAAAATATGATTAAGTTTTAATTAGAATCCATTATAAGCACTCTTAAAGACAAATTGGTTCATTTAATAAATTTATTTATTAATTGGACTCCCATAAAATTGTTGACGTAAAGTCGAAGAAAGATTTTTTCATCGTGACTTATATAAGTTTTAAGATCATTTAGTTTATAAGTAATGTCGTTTCAAATAATACTCATAAAATCAATATGGTCTATTTCTTAACCAATGATTAATTTTTCATGATAAAATCCTTATGCTTACATGCATTTTCGGGTAAGATTCGGTTCAAAAGCGATTATAAAATACGTATTGCCTTCAAAATTGTTTTGATGAGAGTATTGTATGAACATTGGTCTGCCCCAAAGGCAAATGGAAGTTTCGTTTTTAAACACAAACAACCACAGTACATTACCTGAGATATTCTGGTAATGACAATTTTAATACCTTAACAAAATTTAAATTTATTTTTAACGGTAAGTTTGCCGTACACTTTTTGAAAAATAAATAATATAAGACACATGATCGATGGCCTCTCTGAATACATTCTCCAAAACAGATAATGAAAAATAAATATTTTATAATATTTAAATATCCGGCGGTCATCCATCCTCACGTAAACCTCTTTCAATAATAGTTGCTTTATTCATTATTTTAAAGTTATTAAAAGGAGCAGCTGAGTTACTACGAATTTAGAAAACATTATGTTATTAATTTTCAGATCTAAAAATATGTGATTGATTAGTATAACACACTTGACAAAAGTTTGGTTATGTGGCCTCAGAATAAAGTAATGTTGTGAAACACTGTTTCATGAAACACTAGTAAATCCTCGCCATCGGTTAAATCGGTTAACATTTTTTCTGGGATAGCAGTTTATCATGATATATACATATAATAAAGTCGAAGCAACCGAAAATATCCCATTTAATAAGATTGACCCGTGGAATAAGTTTCTTATGTGTGTTCTTCAGAATAATGTGATGCGTTCAATCGTAGAATTATTTAGAATCGTCTTGAATTAATATATCTTTGTTCTTATCCATTCTTTTAATATTTTGTTGGAACGGATCAAAAATACCACGCAAGGTGCAAATTTCGTCTTCTTGATTTAAAGGTAGGTAGCGCTATAGCTATAGAGTTTATTAAGGCTTACTTAAAAATATATAAAGATAAAAATTTAACAAGAACATATAGAAAAGTTTAAGCCATGCCATTTTGTAGATATGTAGGCCGAGTGTAGATATTATAAACTATGCTATTCTCTACATAAACTACGGCAGAGTGCAGATACTATAAGATAATAGAAATACCAGTTTGCATACGTTAGTTATAGCAGTCGATCAATCCCAATTAGAAGAAGATTGATCAATGTAAACACTAGAGCTCAGTCGAGGTTAGCACCAACTTTTATTTGTTATTTCAAATCAAAAGCGCTTCAAACTTCACTTCCATAATGCTTCGTGATAGATTAGTTCTGGAAAATCTAAAAATACTTTTATCATCGTATTTTGCATGTGGAGTATTTGTTAGAAAATAGTTAACATTTTTGGGGTTACTTCGAGGAAGCTGCAACATTTGTGGTCAAGGAAAGATTGAATAATATTTTTATCATCATTCAGATTATTATTTTTTTTGGTTACGCTTATTTGTATATTGTAAACTAGTATCAGATAAACGACTTACGCGCGAATGTTTATGGTTTCAGTCCTGAACGAATGGACGAAAACGTTTTTTGTGTGTTCTAAGCACATATGTGTAAGACAGAAACATATGCACTTTATGTACTTATGTTAATTATTTTACAAGCAAATGATACACACGATGAACTGGAACAACTAGTAGAAATATACATACATAACCTCACGCCTGTCTCCCTTTGGGGTAGACAGAGACAAGGGAACACCAATTGCTTCGATCCAGACATACCTCTTTCGCTTCCTCCACGTTCATTAATATTTTCATACATGATCGACGGTTACGGGTACTTTTAACCAGGCCCTTTTTAAGAACGTCGCCAAATTGATCGGCGCACGTTCACCTAGGGCGGCCCCTTCCGACAGCACCATCCATTCTTGCTCTGTACACCTCTTTCGTAAATCTACTTTCACTCATCCTTTCCAAATGTCCAAATGTCCAAACATGAAAAGTAATTTTTTAATATTTTTTTAGACTATGGTCATTTTTAGACCTGTGATTGTAATGTTGAATTAAATAAATCCAAAATATGTGTTATATTACTTAAAAATATACATATCATAGCTATTATCCGACGATTTCACTGTTGTGATTTCCGATACTTTGTGTATTTTAAAAGTGGCTTAAGGATTCCTATAACCCCAGGCTAAGCGTATTGTAAAACAAGACTAATCCAAGTGACCATCGCTTGATAGAAGGTTCATTTCAGGGTTTGCCTGGTAAGTGAACACTCTTAGTTTCACATAAAATCTGCCTTCAAGTATTACCGTTCTGGCAGTGTTCAATAAATAACCAGTTTCTTCATTAGACCGTGTGCTTTCATCTTCAACCTCCTTCTTCTCTTACCATCAAGTGAGATAGAGGTCCAACGGCTTAGTCACCAATAAAAAAAGATGCTTTTCTAGTCTCCTACCTATAAAATTTAGCTCAATCCTCTTAAAAGAGATATATTAATTCATACTTAAAAGTTTTTTATGAGGATATTTTAAACCTTTACTTTATTTAAAATAGTTTCTCGTAAATAGGTCAGTACAACCAGGTTTCATTAAGCACTACATAAGTATACTCGGCGATGTTCACAGTTTTTAATATTCCAGTTTTTCTACAGTATGTGCAAGCCACTGTAGTTTCATCTAGAACATTATCTTACAAACGGTACAGCATTTTGCTTGTTATACAGTAAAAACCTTTGTAAATATAATTTCATTAGGAAAGTTACAATGTTATGACTATTTTAGGTTAGGTTTTATTTTTTAGTTTAATGTAATAGAATTTTAGTATGTCTGGAATTCAGGATGCCTACTTGTGGTGTTTCATTTTGAATTATAGGTAGGTAATATTTACTCTTATATTTGCCATATTAATATTTCGGCTTGGACTGAAAGCCACCAAAGACAATATTTTCAAAAAATAGTAACTAATTAAACTTAATTGTAATTTCCGTATTTTTAGTTTTATATTAAATTTATTTTTGATTCTTCATAGCTATTGAAACCTCATTACAATGAAAAATCTTTACTTCAAGTAAAATTTGACTTAGTGTTTTTTCCTCCTCTTCCGTAATATGTCCAGGACCGACCGTTGTAAAATTTACCATTATTAGATATAATATCATAAGAGTCACGAATTATAGCAAACAGACAGGTGATTCGATCCCCAAATCCATAACTAATTTTTGTATTAAATACCTGAACAAGATGTCACTATTCAAAACCGTCCATTAGTACAATACTAATCTGTAGTTTCATTTGTACCTACATAGAACCGTAACCTACCAGAACTGGCCTTGAAAGAAGTCACATATGGCGATGAAATTACACAAAGACTTTGTGCTTTTGTTCTTTCAAAATCTGAAAACAATACCTCAGCCAACAAGTCTTGTAAAATATAACAAAACGACTGAAAATAATTCTGAAGTAGGTACCGATATATAAGTAATTACATGTAAAAAAGGTAATTTTCAAAAGTGTTACTTAGTAATATACGAGACTTGCCACTTATTATCATAATCTTTGCACTTGGTATACCTATATATTATATTATAATCTCTGCAAAATAGGTTTGTTTTTATCAACTCACGTTATGAAGTTCATATTTGTAAACATTATTTTTTTAAATTACAAACATAGCACTGTCTTATAATACCAAGACAAAAATAAAAAAGAGTTAGTTTCACAAAATGGCTCAGTTTGGCTTAGGACCCAGAACTTCTTAAACTTGACCAGATACGAAAGGCGTCGTCAAATGAACGGATCAGTTTTTGTTCCTTTGTAATATTTATACAGTTTCTGGTAATCCTTAAATGCATAGATTTACTACATATGCACTCGTATTATAATAAACACCAGTAGTATTCCTACACTTCACTTTCGGCCAACCACCAATAATACAGAGGCTTCACTGTATAAAAATACGGTGTCATATAAATGTCAATGCACATATTCAATATTTTAAATAAGAATTACCAGTACCCACGCCTAATGCTCTCGTACTCTCTTATTTAGAGCTTTCCTCTGGAACATTTCGTATCTATTATTATGTGCATACTTAGAATATACAGAAATAACCAGTAGACTAGCAGCGCATAATACAGGGCTATTGGTGGGACACTTTTGAAATACAAGGACTTGATAGTTTTAGTTCATACATGAAGAGAAAAAATACAATAAAAAATAAATTTTAATAATTTTCTGAGGAAAATTAACCGAAAGTTAAAGAGTTGATTACGCAACACATGGTTCCACTAGCGTTTACAGCGATTCGCGTGCCAGTTCACGTGCCGCAATTGACTCAGGCGTAAGTAAAATATTATTAAAACTTTATTTATTTATAGGCAATTCTAGTGAAATATTAAGTAGGTACCTACTTTTTTCACATAATTATGACCAGAATCAAGTACAGGGTGCTCTCCTTCAGTATCTAAAATTGGTTACCAGTCACCCTGTACATTCCCCTAGCAAAAAAGTTAGGACATAATCAACGAATGCAGAGTATTAAAAAAGCCGACTTCACGTTCAAAACTTTGGCTGAAGTATAAGGTCATCAATGTAAATATTCTCCGTACTCATATTCCATATTTTTTCCAAAAAAATAAATATTTCATGAAGTACTCAGTCGATTTCGATGTTTATACCTATGGGACTACCTCTATCATATGAAACAAGAATATTTTAAATCTATTCATAACTGTCCAAAAAATCAAGTATCTAAGACACAAAACATATACCATGTACATTCACAAGAATTAAGAACCTCATTCCTTTGGAAATCGGTTAAAAATGCAATTGAAATTTCATGCTTTTTATATGCCTGCGTGTACTTGCAGCTTTTCCGTTTTTTAAGTGAGTAACAAATATTCCTACATTCTCACAAATAAAATAATAATAAAATAAAAATCCCCAGACAATCACACCAACTACCTACATGGCCCCAAAGGAAGCATAGCTTGTGATATGGGATACCATTTAGCGAACTAGGGGGGAACCTAGAATGTACGCACATAAATAAATAAATAAACACCCAGACACGGAACATTTTCTTTACCTTGTTCGGTGCGGGATCGAACCCGCAACCACTGGCGTCTGAGGCAGGCAGGTTTACCCCATACGCAAAGTGGTCGTCAACAACCTTATCTGTTAATAATATTAAAGTTTTTAATTTAAATTAAATAAACATTGTCATTTACTACCTCGGTACCATTTTTATTACTGCTATTAGCGTGGTTTTATTTCTCTCAGCTTTTTGTTTTAAAACCCGTAAAAAAGTTAAAGCTCTAATGTATATAAACATTAATTCAGGACAGACACAGGTTAGGTCTGTTTTCACTTTAATTGGAACGGTGTCTTCTGTCCATTTTATTTTGAGTAAATGAGTAATAAGAATGCTATATATACACGAACAATACTTCTTTGTTAACCTAAATTAAATTTAGTGCACTCTTAGTTCTAAATTTAATTTGTTAATTTCAAACTGCAGGTTATGTTTTTTTTTTTATATGCATCCGTTACGTTTTTATGTAATTCCTCTGGTATGCCGTATAAGTATTACTCTTTGCCACTATTTGTGAACGTAATTGCATTGAGATTGGGTGCAAATCTAATCTAATATACATACAATCAAAATGTAGTTAAGAAATCTCTCTGTGGTTAAGAAACTCTTTATTTTGTAACACATATTTCTACTACAATAAAGTTGATTTTTGCTACGAATAGCTCTTGTGTTTTATGGTTCCTTCGTGGGTACTACTGAACTTTCTATTTTAAACACAATAATCACCACGTGTAAGTATAGTTGTTTTAGGAGTAACTGGTATGTTCATTCAGTAAAATACTGAAACATTAGATTTTTCCGGCTTATGCCATATATCATCAGAGTGATAATGATCCAACCTGTATGACATTATGTTCATGACCGCAGATGACACGTACCATGAGATTTCGATTGCTCGTTATTGGCTTATCATTTTAAACTAACTTGTTTTATGTAGTATAACCATATTGATCGTAAGGTACCTAATTTGAGTTGAGAAACGTCGGCTCTAATCAAATTTAGGGCTGTCAACTTCAAGGTTGTGCTTAAGCAACTCAAAAATTATCATTCCTTTCGCCGTATCTACGTATCTATCAGCCAGCAGACTTTCGCTGCTTGACAACTTTAAACCATTTCTTAGCTACAAGCTCGCATATGTGTTCTATCCTCAACCCTTAGTACCTACTAAGATAAACGTAAAGTCTTTACACATAATAATAACGACCACTTTGGCGACGGGGTAAACCTATTTGCTTCAGACGCCAGTGGTTGCGGGTTCCATTCCCGCACGGAACAAGAAAAAAAACCGTGTCTGGGTGTTTATCTATTAATGTATTTATATTCTAGGTTCCCCCCTAGTTTGCTATATGGTATCCCATAACACAAGCTATGCTTAGTTTGGGGCCATGTAGTTGGTGTGATTGTCTGGAGACAATAAAAAAAACTCATTATTGTAAAACTGCATGTAACAGGGTATTTAATATTTCATTTTATTGAATTGAAAGTCTCTAAATTTAAAAAAAAATACAAAAACATTTATTAGAACGAAATTTGATCCCAACTCCCAAGCCTTTCGGCAAACAATTTGTCTCCTTCAACGTGGTAACTGTCAATAAAGGCAAAAACCTTCCGAAACAAAATATTTTCTATATTTTCAACATGTATTCTGAACGCAACCTCTGTCACCAGGGGGTAATTATTACGAAACTTTGGCCCCTTAAATGAATTCGCAAAGTTTCGCAACCGGCGCGGGCGAGCCATGTAATCTGGGTTCAAGTAAATTATGCATTTTCATGTGCGATGTTTGAAAAACTACGTACTTTACAGAAAGAGAGCGACAATATACTGTACTAAATGTAAAAAATTCTACAGCATTACTTAAGGAATTTTCACGTTTCAAAAAAGTTCTTTTCTACCGTATTTTTTCTTACGGACACTGTGTTTATCACGGTTTTCTGTGATTGGTATTATCGGTAAAACACCGGTAATATTAATAGTATCGGTAATATACAAAAAAAGTTGTATCCATACAATGGTTGTGTCCCAAAGAATTTCATTAAAAGCAATGGTTTAAAGTAAAATTACGGATTACACCAATTTAGTTTTCTAGTAAGTAGCAATACCCTTCGGATATCCGCAGTTGAAAATATTATGAATATGCATTAAAAAAAATACTATACTCAGGGCCCATTCACATCAGGACGATTCGTGTTTTTTGAGGAATCGTCTTTTTTCATGATCCGTTAATTTTTGACGGTGGCAATGCTTTTTAAATTCCCGTGTTCACACGCATCACGAATCGTGTAAAATTACGGACACGTCTTAAATCACGTATAGTCTTTTCAAAAAACACGAATCGTGAATTTTTTGTGACGAATGAGAGTTAGGTAGTTCAGCCAAGACTGAACTCTGAATCACGAAACGAATGTGAACATCAATTCGGATATTTTGACGAATCGTGAAATAACATAATTCCGTATGCAATGTGAACGTGTATCCGTCATAACGTATCGTGTTTTTGGACGAATCGTCATTGACGGATCTGGTGTGAACGGGCCTAACATTTTAAATCCCAGTCAAAGCTTTGGCTAAAGTATGAGGTCATCGTCGTATAATTCACCGTATTGATATATACATTTTTCGAAAGTTTTTTTTTTTAAAGTACTCAATCGATTTCGTTGAAATTTATACGGGACTACCCCTCAGATATCCTCTATCATATAAAATAAGTATATTTAAAATCTATTTATAACTGTCCATAGAATCTTGTAAGTCCTCCTTCGGTTGAAAATCACCTTCACTTAAGTTAGTAATATTCTTTTTGATAGCAGATTAGCCCACGTTTTATCCAAATCTCATCCGAAGCTAAGTAATAAGGGTGAAGATGGAGCTCGTTTTTGAAAACAAAATGGTTCTTCATAAAATCCTATCTGACGGCTCACATCATAGTCCAATCGATTTACTTTGAACTCGACTTTGTATCAAAGGGTATCATGCCTAGAATAGGCGATGTCAAAGAACACAATGAAAAAGGGAATAGCAAAATAAGTTTCTTGGATGAACCTAGAAATTGGCTTTATTATAAATGTAGAAGGGATTTTAGATCTTATTTACTTCACGACATCGATTTTTCTACGAGTATAACAGAAGAAATAATGACTGCTCGTTAATATTTGGCCTATCATAAGATCCAGATAAAGGAATAATAACTGGTATGATAAATATATTAGGTATATAGGTAGTAATAAGTGGAACTCGTTTCTAAATAAAAAGTAATTTCATATTTTATTAAATATTTTAACTATAAATATCATAAGAAGAGAAGTTGAAAAACCAATTTCTTGTTCAAATAGATTATGTCGCTTTAACTTTTACAGCCCTTATTTCTAAAATATTCAATCTGATTAGATATTTTAGTAACTGGACAAGCACGAGTGTAAACCGCTTACTGAGGCTTTTATATTTAAGATTTATATATTTTTTTAATATACTAATAGATATTATAAAGTAATTACCCAATGTAATAAAATCTGAATATTTTTACTTTAGATATAATTAAATTCAAACATGAATAGCGTTGCATGAAAGAAATAGCCTTCATTGATAGGTTCGCCAAAATTGCCTGATATATGCTACATTTTGAACTCTTTTAGTTTATTATTAATAAAGTGTTATTATATAGTATACGAAAAGTCTTGTCTGTATCATATACCTAAGTAAATTGTTTAATATGAAGTAATTCGCTAAGTGGTTCCGTAATAAAATGACCTTCTTGTAGGTGACTTTAATTCTATTATCTATAAAATGCTTTTTTTTTGGATATGTGGCCTACTCACCAGTACACTTTTATGATTGACATCTATTATTTATGTTACCTGCCTGAAACAAACTTTAATATTCAAACAATATCTTTTTATTAAATCAAGCGTATTTTTGTATTTTTTCCTCACATTTTCCATAACTTCGTTATGAAAAAAAAATAAGAATTTGAAGACTGCGATCTTACCAATCTTACTAATATTATAAATGTGAAAGTTTGGATGTATGGATGTTTGTTCCTCAATCACGGCACGGCACGGATTTCGAAATTGCGCGGGTTAAACCGCGCGAAACAGCTAGTAAATGATAAATTAAATTTATGACAAAATTATTTGACGTGGCGCACAAAACGGATGAAACCGACTAAGTTGCTAAATTGAAAGCTTTAGAAATTCCTCATGGCAGAAAAAACTACACATGAAGGTTTCTTATATCCCGTTTGGGTGCTGAACCAAAAATGAAAAATCGGTCATAATTTTAGTGGTACCGGGCTTTCGGATCGATTGAGCCAAACGACTGATTCCCCGGCGATCGCGAATGCTGGCTAAACTCGTCAAACATAGGGTTGCTTCGGACACGACCTTTACAAATTTAACTTAAAATATATATAAATTAATTCTTTATTTCGATATAAATATCTAGCCCAAATTAATTTTCTTTAAGAACTTGTGCTATGGATATGGAAACTTGATAACGGATAAATATATTTTGAAAACATACAAACAAACGAAGGTGCATACTGAATAAATAAAGGTTAGAAATAAATAAACATATAAATTTGCATAACTCGATGGGTAATATTTATGTTGTTTACACAAGTCTCTACCACCACTGGGATTCGAACACTCTGGCACCATCGCGTCGTCGTCAGTAAAGGTATGTCTGGATCGTAGCCATTGGCGTTCCTATATCTCAATCTTCCCCAAAGGGAAACAGGCACGAAGTTATGTATGTTTGCTTTGACTTAAACCCTACTTAAGTACAGATTTTTAGAAAGTTCACGATGGAGAATAGAAAGCGAATCTATACTGGAGAAATATCATCGCTTTAGAAAGCTTTCAAAAATGGGATCCTAGTATTAAGAATGTATTTCATCAATTTATTTATGTATTTGTAATATTAAGTTAAGTTTAATAATTTTCGACGTTTTACTATACTTATTTTACACCAAAAACCGTTAATACGCTAACTTATCTAAACTACAATATCTCTATCAGTCATTGATTGCATTTTATTAAGCAGCTTCGCGCGGATTAACCCGTGTAACTTCAAATCTCGCAGGATTTACTTGATAAAAAATAGCTCAAAATAAGGGTCATCAAATGCAAATAAATATTTCAGGCACTTTCAGATAGACTGATTTCGAAATAGTAGCAACCCTAGTATAACCAGACTAGGGACATGCAATAAAAATAGAGACAGTTTAGACTGGGTAAGAATTTAAATAACTTACTTGACTCCTTGAGGGTTTAACTAAGTGACATAGCGCGGTCGCTTACTTACAGACTTCAACTTTGCATACGGACTCAGGAGATAACTGGCTTGTCATAGAAACTGTGCTGAATCATATTTTTACTCGAACGATGATATTTACGACAGGTTTTAAATATATACTTGTAACAGTTATTATAATTTCAATGAATTATTTAATTTGTTACTACAACCGTGGTTGCATATTTAGTTCATCAAAATAGACGAAAATCTTTCGGAAAAAAGAAAAGATTTAGAAAACAAAGGCAACAAAAAATGGATTTTAATTTAATGGAATACAAAATAAAAAAAAGGTTTTAGAAAAAATTGCAATTTCAGTAAACACCAAGACAACAAATAAAAATTAATGGAATGGAATATAAATTAAATAGATGAAAATTTTGATCTGTGTTTCCCTTCACAACAAAATAACCAAAGATTAGACTTTAAAATTTAGATAAAGCCGGTTTAGGAATATTAAAAAACCTTTGGTTAATTTGTGAACTAGATTTTGTAACAACCGAACAGTTCATACCGGAACAACCCCTGAACCCGATTGCTATCGACTGCTCGCATTCTGTAAACATCAGTGGCAATCGAAATAGTAGCAATTAAATTTGTTCACGCGACGTCAAGGCAGTGGTTGCAGATCTAACTGACTTGTCGAATGAAAAATAAAAGCATTCGGCTGTATTAGAATGAGGGAATCGGATAAAATTATGAGAAAGCTTTATAAAATGTTTTAATTTTTGACGTTTTGGTCTGAGAAGGAATACAGTGATTTTAAAAAAGGAATTATCGTAAAAAAAAAGAAGTTTTGATATAAATAAGAATGTATAAAGGTATTATATTATAATACTTATTACAAGTGCGGTGCACTTTTCCACAAATCGGGCTTAATTTAGTATGATGCTAGTTTTTATTTTCTAAGCTAGTACTGGTTTTCAGTTAAAAACGCGTGGTGATACAAAGAATAGTAGAGGGATATATACCTTTTCCTCTCATTTACAGTCCAGTTTTATTTAACAAAATATGATATAAACAATATTTATGTTAATATAACAAAAAAATACTGTGAATTGTTAGTTGTTTTAATTTTAACTTCATATTTTTCTTTTGTTTATTATTCTACTTTTTTATTACAATGTATTACGAGCCGCTATTGTTCATATTTATGTATATGTTATGCTTTCAAAATACGAATGAATGAACACGTAGACCAATAAAACTCATTTGCCCTTAGGCCAGAGTTTCAGGGAAATTCGTTTGTTGGATATTCTACAAAAATGGTTTTATATGTAACTGAATTTGAATTTGGCCAAAACCTCAACAGAAATTTAGCGATGATAATGTTGGAATAAATGGAGTAGATATCTGTCAAAAACACATTATTAAATACTTGCGTAGTAGATCATTTGTAAATTTACAGAAGACTGTTAAATTTTGCGTAAGATCAGCTTAAAATAGCCTTGTGAACCCTGAATAGAAGTGTTCCGATAGACAGATAATCTGTATTTGGTGTTTACGTCTGTTTGGCTTCCGCCTTTCATATTTAACCTGCCACCAAATGCAATCACTGCAGCGATAATGTTTTTGGTACTTAGTATTTTATAATGGGCCAGTTTTCTGTACCCGTGAAGGCCATTTTATGCCTCATCTTCAATCTGATTCGCATTGGGTCGGTTGAATTCAAATGTAGGTTGAAACATTAAAACATTATCAAATCATGTTAAAACTTAGGAATTGTGAGTGCGTACTGAAATTTAATATACCTAATACAACAAATTTTTTGAATTTTATTGCGTTCATATGGAAGCTAAATATTCATAAAAATGTTGATTTGATTTTAATCAAATAAAAATTTTATTAAAAAAAAAACATTCAAAATTTGTGCTTGCTAGCCAGATGGTCTACACTGGATACAGGACTCCTAACAACTAGCGTCTGCAACTCCTATTCATGCTTTACAAAAATCGCTCATGCAGAGCTACACTTAGGCGTCAAATGTGAAAAATATTTAAACTGAAATCAATATTGCCACGTGCGTGACAATTGCTAATGAAGATACAATCTGCGCAATAAATGGTCATTGTCTATGGACAATACGACGCGTTTCTACACCCCATTGCAATTTAGATTATAAATTTGTATGCTTACTGAAATAGGGCAAAGGTATCGAGGTTAATTTATTTGTGGTATCCATAAAAGAAACTTACTATGAGAATAAATAGTTTGTTCTTAATTTTGGCTAAAGTAGTACAGCAACAATCTTTTGACGTTTAATAAAAAGCATTTTTTTTTACAACAAACAAAAATAATTCTAGAATTTTCCTCTAATTTGAGAAAATTTATAACAAAACCTACTTCAGATAACTAACCCAATAAACTCCAGTAAACATAACAGAAAGAAAATTAAAAATCAACAAGTACCTACAAGGAAATAGAACTATATTTCACTCGCGACCCCGCTCTGCCTGATATTAGTATAATTTCTTTGCCCTTGGCTGAACAAAAAACACGATGACAAATCACCCCATATTGTTGAGATTTGCCCTAAAGGGAAAAGAAAATTACCATAAAATGCTGTGACGCGAAGAAATGCCCAAGTTTTTGTAGAATAAAGTATTAAACGAGGAAAGTGCAGTTTTATGGTGATATCTCATGCTGGATTTTACAACAAAAGCTGCTGCTTGTTTTATTGTTTTAAATTCTAAGGAGATAAGAATAAAAAGGCATATTTCATTTTAAGATAGATTACAGTCTTGTTTCAAATTGTAATAAGTTTTATTCTAAAATCAAGCATAACAATTATATGTTTATACATTGAAACACCATAAGTACTCCTTTGTAAGGATTATCACTTTTCATTTTTTAAACTTAATGCTTGAACGTTCAATATAAGTAAAAAACATCTTATAGTTCATCTGAAAGTGATAAATTAATGTACAAAAGTTTCCTCATAACCATCTCTTCTTTATCTTAATATATAAAACTCTAAATAAATCAATTAATAACACTTTTGTTTTAGTTATAATATCTTAGCTTAAATAAATATGTAGGTACGTATATACAGACTTTTACACATGATGCTGCTATAAAGACGTAGTCCAGCAATTCAACTCTAAGTACTTACTTAATTCGAAGAATTTGTATGTATATAATTTAACCATGATGTGATAACCTGTTATTAAGCTTCTAAAAGTTACTCATGTTTTATTAACGTATTTCTTTCATTGTACTGCTGTTGGATTGGAATGAAAAAGAAAAAAAAACTCTTCCGTCACTGACTGAGTGACTGACAGACAACGTACAGCCAGAACTAATGGCCGTAGAAAATTGAAATTTGGAACATACAATCCTTAGGGCTTGTGGGGGAGCACTAAGGAAGAAATTCTCGAAATTCCCACGGGAGCGGGAAATATATGATTTTTTGTTTGTATGAAAAACTTATTCCTGAGTGCACGGATGTGATTCTTGGTATAAAGGTTTTTCAATGGGTGTTTATTTGTACAATGGAATGAATTCCTGAAATTCTCACGGGAAGGGAAGTATTGTACTTCTTAATTCTTATGAAAAATGTGATACTTGGCATTATTCAATTCTTCAAAAGTTCTTCAATGAATGACTGGTTGTGTTAAAAATAAACAATGTTAATGCGCGTACAAAGTTGCGGGCAAAAGCTAGTTTAAAATAAAATTCATTATTCTCTATTGTCACACTTCTTTTACAGGAAAAAATAAAACAAAATTCAAAATTAAAAGTATTTAAACCAGCTAGCAATGAGATCAAGTTCCCTCGTGTTGCTTTTCGAAAACTCACTTGATAGCATTACAAAAGCAGCACTCGAGTTCGACATGTTAACACTAGATAACATACAAGGTTCAAGCTCGGAGTAACCTCAAAGTTAGCAATGTCTGAAAGTGTGGCAGACAGAACTAAAATAACATTAACCTATTACAGACTATTGTGTTAGTTCAACGGTACAGTATCGACGTGCTTCGGAATGCTTTGATCTGCGTACTTCAGTTACGAGGTTCGTTCAATTGGACTTATTACTGGTTGGGTTGCTTTTGTTTCACAAAATTAGCTCATATTGTGTTGATGTTTAGGTGAAATAATAATGAGCAATATAATAGCATAAAGAAAACATCAATTATATAACCAATTCATATGACTCATATAAGTATGATATTTTGAGATTTAATATAAAACTGATTCCTCAGCTTCCAAAAGTTTTTTATTATTCCAAAATTTACAACTATAAAAGTAATTCGAAATTTAACAATTAAATAAAAAATGACTTTTTTTGGTTAATCCCAATAATATACATACGTAACGACCACGGGTAACGACCACTTTCTGTCTAAGTCGCCAGTGGTAACCTATATTATGTACGTATTTAAAAAAAGTATAATACGAAAAACTTATAACCACGTTTATTTTGTTCTTTTTTTTTGTTTCTCCGCCACAGAAGACTACCCCTCAGAACACCCATAGGCCTAATATTGTCTTAAGTTTTCACGACTCATTATTTAAATAAAACTACTTTGTAACCGGATTAATCGCGTATAATTTGAATTTTACATTTTAACTCGACGTTTCGGTGTCTTTCATGCTAGTTTGTCTTCCATACAAATACCAAAATTCTATTACTACTAGCGCTACGCGCCGGGCACTACTGGAACTTTTCGTATTCTTTGCTGCGTTCGATATATATCTATAGTACCAGGCAGCGTATCTATAGTATAGTATTCAACCAATCTTTTGCGCTCGTTGCATTTGCTTATTTTTCTGTGTATTTTTTGTCGCTGAATTCTTTTGTTAGTGTTTTCTACAAAGTACGTTGAGTAGAGTGTTCACTCCTTGCGTTTTTACGATCTCAAATCGAAGATAATACTTTTGTGAAGTGATATTTTTATATAGGATGCTGACTTTCTAGTGAGATAGTGAGTTAAGAAAAGGAATAGGATTGATTTTGAATGACTGGTGCAAGGAGGTGAACAATTTGTGTGGCAAAAGCATTGAGTTTGACGAAAACGACCCGAAAAAATCTATGACCTATAATTATTATATCAAACACAAATAATTAAGAAAAAATAAATAATTGTCTGAGATGCATATTTTTTTACTACTCCCAACTCGCATAGCATCATGCTTTGTGCAGTTTATTTCAACTTATTAGTATTGCGCAGTTTAAATTTGACTCTTTACTCGAATCGAATTATAATTGCGCAATAGTAATAACTGGTACTACGAATTTCTGAAAATTTGAAAGTGGCGGTACGGGCGGGCTGCATACTAGGGTTGTTTTGGTCAAAAAGGTTCCTAGAGTGGATATTGTATGGCGCTAAAGTGCAAAAACCGCGAGACGGTCATCTATACTTTAGTACTTATATTCATCTATGGTGTCTTTGCAGACCCCGTGGTCACGAGCGACTGAGGTGTCAGACGTCAGATTGATAGTGAAATCTATATGTGTAATTTATATGTGTTCTTTGACGCGGGTTGATACACTTCTTATATTTTAGAACACATAGCTGACATTAAAAACCGAAGAGTAACCAAGTCTGCAGTTTGTGAGCATTCCATAGACAAGCCAAGTTATTTTTTTTTTATATTGTAAGGATAGGACGTTTGTCTTCCATGCCACCTGATGGAAAGTGCGCATGAAGACTATGGTGTTACACGTCCATCCACGAGAAACTTATTCACTCGACACTTAAAAGTTCCAGGACTGTAGTGGTCAGAAAAACAGACGCAGGCAGATTGTTCCACACCTTGGCAATCCGTGCCAAAAAGGAACTATCGAAGCGTTTTGTTCGACTTCTTGGTAAATCATTGATTTGTACATAAGCTATTTATTCTTAAATAGGTAAATACTTCTATAAATATTTACTATAATAAATATCCAGCACAATATTTGTAACAATATTGTTTTTTTGATTGATTGACTGATAAAACCTTTTTCCTTATTGGACGATAGACCCTGTTGGGCTAGCAACGACCCTTCCATTAATGTTTTCTCCCGAATATCATCATTTCAACGACCGTGCGTTCTGTCAATACTTGGTGTAGAGAATGAACTTCTTTATGAAAAATATAAACGATTAAATAGTTTACAAAAAGTTTTATTTTAATAAGTATTTATGTATATTGAAATGAGTCATTTTTTAAGTGTTATAGAAAGTAAATGAGAGTGATTACGCACTAAATCCCATCTTATCCGAATCCTAAAAATGACAGTCCGGTGTAGCCGTATCACTATTTCTATGATAGCTTACTCACTTTTTGGCATCCGTCATGAGTAATTTCATACAAAAATTCTAGATTCTTCTTTTCTCGGATTCAGATCGAATAAG
Organism: Stenoptilia bipunctidactyla; assembly: GCA_944452665.1. NCBI lineage: Eukaryota > Metazoa > Arthropoda > Insecta > Lepidoptera > Pterophoridae > Stenoptilia > Stenoptilia bipunctidactyla. The sequence continues at coordinate 17,365,871 of OX101730.1, forward strand.
AATTGAATGTAACGTAACGGCTCTTAGTATAGCTTAAATTTAATTTACTCAAATAGAAAAGTCAACAGCCCATGTGGCAAATCATCATCATTCAGCCAGGAGACGTCCACTGCCGGACAAAGGCTTCCCCCAAAAACAATCTCCTCCTCACAAATCAGTTAGATTGTCCCATAACAGGTCCTCCCTTGCCAGTATAAAGTAAGAGTAAATTATTAATGTTCTTTTATGAGTTTTATTCCTATAAGTCCCGGAACAAAATTGAAGCCATTGTAGCGCTTCTGCAATATCTATTGTTGCGGTTCTATCTAGCAAAATTAGGTTCGACAGATCGAAGTGTGGTCGATTTCAGAACTATTAACGATTTATTCGAAACTAAGTGTAATTATTTCATTGAAGACACATAATTAAATAACCACTTCGATTGCATAATAATTAAGAGATAATTCGTTGCGGAATTCCATTGCTAATCATACGCTGTGGATAACCTTCGATCAAGCTTGACATTTTCTTTGATTTTAAACTTATATGTCTTGCAAACAAAGTTCAATTAATTATAATAATAAATAAATATTTCTGACACTCACACAACATTATCTAGCCCAAATTAAGTTTCTTAAAGAACTTGTATTATGGATACTAGATAACTGATATACTTAAGAAATATATACACATACATATATTGAATAAATACATATTTTTTATTAGAATAAACTTAAATAAACATATAAACATCCGTGACTTGACGACTAATATCTGTGTTCATCACACAAATATTCGCCGCCGCCGGGATTCGAACCCAGGACCTCTGGCATAGAAGGCAATGTATGTTACCGCTACACCAGCCGGTCGTCCAATTCTCAATTCCAATCATAGTGATGTTTTTGTATATAGAACAAGCTGTCGTACCCAGCTCCGCTCGCAATCCAAATCCGTATTCCAAAAAACTACGCCCAAGATACAAGATACAAGATTTTCCCTTTTAAAATACGTAGATATTAAACAACCCAGCCCTACTTTCGCACGGCATCCGAGACGGCCGAATGACCTTTGATAGAAATTCCCACACGTTTGTCGGCCGGGTCGGTTGACGGCACGGCGCGTGACAACCGTTTTCAGGATCATTGAATTGGCGATATGACTGCATCTAGGCAGGAATGATCGTTAAATGGTATGGTCGGCTTATTTAAGACGACTTAGTTGTAGAGTCATCCTTTTTTTCACCTTATTTTAAATACTTATATTGTCTTGACTTACCACGATTGAATAAAAAACGAATAAAACGAGTTTTTAACCGAGTTTTATCCCGTTTTAATTTTATTTTATAATTGAACTCGACGAGCACAGAAACTATTTATGATTTTGGTCAGTGGATTTTATAATTAATAATAAGTTCAAATACTTGTAGACTATGATAATGCATTTTATACAAGATGTTGTCCGCGACTTCATCCGCGTGTATTATGTTTTGAGCTGAGCGTTGATTTGTGGGCCTTCCTTCGAACCTATTGCAAATGCAAAAGTGACCTCTAAAAAAACTTGCATAAGACCACACATCTAGGAGTGACAGGGCTAGTTTTAGTCGACAATCCACGAAGTTAACGGAAAGCAATACCATTGCTCCCTTAGTCTAGCAAAAAATATATTCGATGGTCAAGTACCAGGCTCCGGTGCCTCAGTTGGAAAAGTGCTCGCCCGAAATGCGGGAGATCAGGATTCTAGTCCCAGCTGGGATCGATTTTATTTGGTATTTTTTATCTATAAAGTCACTGACATAGCCAGAAGGTTTGTAAGGCTTAAGTGAATATGGGCAAGGCACATATCTCGCAGAACAGATGACGGTTGGAGCAGAAATGTTCTCGAGTGGCGGCCACCTAGGTACTGGGAGACGCAGCATAGGCAGGCTCCCACAAGGTGGACCGATCATCTGGTCAAGGTCTCCGGTAAACGCTGGATGAGGGCGGAGCGACGTGGACCGAGGACCGAGCGACGTGGAGAACCTTGGGGCGGGCTTTGTCCAGCAGTGGGCGTCAACAGGCTGATGATAATGATGATGTACCTTTTATGTAGCTGCGCATGAAACAAATAGCATTTTGTACATAGTTTAAAATTTTCTTTTGTTTCTAGTTCTTCAGAGACTATTATGTAATTTGATTTGTGTTACACAATGAGGTGTGCATGTCAGAAATATTTTTACATTTTGTTTCCTATCCTGGCTCTTATTACTTTATATTACTGTATATTAGGAACGGTACCCTCCTATAATTCAATCAACTGAATAATGAGCTTCAATTTATACTGTGAATAATTTATACACGAATCAAATACCTTAAATCGTGTATAAATTATACAAACAGCTTATCACAAAATATCCTGAAGTACATATTTCCATTATTTTCTACGGTATAAAGTTTCACAAACATAAAGTTTAAGTAACAAAATTCAACAATCAATATGCCAAAAAACTTAACAAAAACAAACCCGAATTGTCTAAGGTGAGAAACCCCATTCCTCCAACTTCGACCACAAAGCTTGCACGAAACTAAGAAAAACAAAAAGAAATGAAACTGCATAGAACCGTCCCTGCACCGCGCCACTATGCATGTAAAGTAGGGTCGTTTGGTTTTATGCAAGAATGTAGAATTTCACTTAAGCCGATATTAACCAAATAGCTCTTGTAATACAATGTTTCAGTTTAAAATATGGCAGGGACGTGGAAATGTCGGCTGGGTTAAATAGTTTTCCGCAAGTTTTTGTTTTGTTATTTGTCGTTATGTGTTTTTTTTTATATCAGCTAAATGATTTCTTTTGCTTGATTAAGGACATTCTGTTAAACTTAAGGAAAACTTTGGTACTTAAGGTAGCTTTGAATAGCCCTAGATAAGCGAGTTATGAAAATTTATTTTAAAGGTATCTTTTGCATTATTATTGTCTATATAAACTGATTATTCATAAAAATTTACTACGCAGTTCTGTTAAGAAACACGTTTAAATAATCGAAATTATAACTATAGTTATCGCCCTGAAAATTACAGGAGCTTTCATAAAACTTTCCAAAGAGTGTAAATAATCCTATTAAATTTTAATATGCTATAAGATATCTTCCAACGCCGCGGTGAACAGCTTAGACGAAATAACATCGCCTTGCTTGACACCCCGCTGTAGTGGGATAGGCTTCAAATTCTGATCCTGAAGGTGAACTGACATAGTGGCGTTTTTGTAAAAACACTTCAACGCTTCGATTTCTCGATAGTCAATTCGGCACCGCTGCAAAGACCGGATTACAGCCCAGGTCTTTATCGAATCGAAGGCTTTCTCATAGTCCACAAATGCCAAGCAAAGTGGCTGATTAAGTATACTCTTTTGTCTTTTCTATAACCTGCCGCAGCGTATGGATGAAGTCTATGGTGCAAAAGCCTTTTGGATTCCAAACTGCGCGCGAGACAGTTTGTAATGACTCCTAAGCACAGCTTGTATGTACACATGGCTCTACAAAGTAATGGGGTTTTGTTAGTATAATACAACAAATACCTAACTGCCTCCTTTTAGTAGCATTAATTAAGCTATTTAGTCAAAAAACTACAAAAATCTTCTTAAAATAAACACTAACCATTTTATAAAATGCCATTCAACTTAAATATAAATATGTGAATAATACTTCATTAAGTTACAATGAGGGTGCTCCTATACTAATATAAAATACCAGTTTTCGTAATCATAAAAAAGTTCACCTGACTTCCCTACAAAACATTTTAGCAATGAAATGAACGGTGAAAAATACAGACTGAAAAAAATAATAACTCAAAGCAGAGATATGATCTATAAACAACGTCATCATGGTGACGGGGCGTAAACATTTTGAAAAATACCGAAGCAGATAAGATCAGTACAAAACACCTTTGCGTGGGAAAAATATCGTTTTGTTAACTAACCTTTCTTATTTAGGGTTTCGTAGCCAAATGGCCAAAAACGGGATTTAATAAATTCGTCATGTCTGTCTGTCCACTTGACACAGCCACGTTTTTCCAAATTTGTAAGCACTACTGTTGAAACTTGGTAAGTAGATGTTTTCTGTGAACAAAAATAGAAAAAAACGGTATAACAAGAAATGAAAATCAAATTTTTTTTTTAACAATCCCATGGAATTTTATTTATTAATTTTTTCTAAAATGAATATTTTGCGCGAGAGCACTTCCCAGTGGCAAAAAGGGCACTGTAACTTCTTAACTAAGAGAAAAAAAAACTTGAAAAAATTATATTATGTATTATTCCACTGAAAAGTAGTTTGAACGAGATCTAGTAAGTAATATTGTCTTAAGTTTTCACGATTCATAATTTAAATCGCTTATCTATACTAATATATAAAGCTGAAGAGTTTGTTTTTTTGAACGCGCTAATCTCAGAAACTACAAGTGGGATTTGAAATTCCAACGAGATCAAAAGTTACGCGGGTAAAACCGCGCGCGGAGGCTAGTAATTTATATTTTACATATTTTTAACTCGACGTTTCGGTGTCTGCTTGCAGACCCCGTGGTCACGAGCGAGCGAAATTATACGCGATTAATCCGGTTAAAAGTAGTTTTATTTAAATTAGTAAGTAGTTTTTTTATACTTATAAATCGTAAACGATATTTACCTTTCATTATATACGGAGTCTTTCATGGACGAGTCTGACTCGCACTAGATCGCTTTTATTATCACAGCTTTTGTACAAAGTTAAGTCGTAAATGCCATGTCAATATATATTTGGAGGTATTTGAAATGATTTGTATGCTCACTAGGACATCATTTTTGGGTGTCATTGAATTAATAAACACATTTCTCGAATATTATTCGTAAGCAGATGGAAATCCTATTAATGGTAGAAATAGAGAACATAATATGGATTTTTCTAAAAAACTTCCAAATTCTTTTAGGAACCGGTGAGTGTTGTCTTAACCCGTCTTAGGGCTTTCACCATTCAGTATAGAAAACGAAATTGGTTTTGTATTTAGTGGTTAGAATAGCATTATAAGAATTTCACATTTCAACCCAACACGGTGTTTTACATATTCCGTAATGGCTCAATGTGGTAAAAGATGTGTTTTATTTTAAACTTATAAGTTCACACTTACAGAAGGCTCTTAATGTCATCAAACATAACAAAAGTCTGCTTTATATGTTTTCCGCACAATTTTTGATCCCGTGGGAATGTCGGTGTGAATATTTTCAGTGGTCTATTTATATTTCCAGACTATACACTATCACTATGACTTTATTTCATACAGATTCGTAGAGCCGTTCCACCGTGATTTAGAAACAAAAATCCATATATCCATGAAAAAAATTCTATTTAGAAAGTAGTAAAATAGAAGCCGTGTTCTAAAATGTAATCAGTATACATTAAGTAGGTATCAAAATTAATGAGAAACAACTGTCGCATGCAATATAGGTTTAACGACTGTTTTTAGTATGTTACAGTTTGGATGAGTATGCACGCAATCCCACTTTACTTCCATTGTAAAGCGCCAGCCAGACTGTTGAAAACCAATGCTTCCTACCAAGGTTAAGGAAGGTTAAGTGGTTGACAAACCAACCAATTCGCTGTTACAAACGGTCGTTGCCAACAAGGAGATAAACAAGAACACAAGCCAAGGTCACGCTAGGCCACGCCCCAAATCATCAGTGCGCTTTGATCTCTCGTGTTGGCAACATCTTCGCGATGGCAGTTTTGTATGCAATTGAGTATAAAGATTGAAACGCAGGCTAAAAAGCTACAAAACTCGAGTCATGTATAGTTATAGTCACAAAGTAAAATATACAATAACAAGCGTACACACTGTCCTAAACACAGACATACATCTACATGGATAACGCAAATGCATGTCCGACCAAGCGTCAAGGTTGGTCGCCTCTAAATTTAATCCTCGTGTATGTATGTCTGTTAGAAAATCGAGTCCACAATATCAATATCGTTCTTAGTAATCGATTTCATCGGTGGCATCGGTGTCTCTGAATCTTTTTGTATTTCCCAGTAATTAATATTAGCTGTGACGTCACAATAGGTCTTAAAAAGTCGGTACGCTTGGTTCCAATACAAATCGTGGCACTTGCGTTGTCTATGTAGATGTATGTCTGTGTTTCTAAACACCGCCGTTTACAACCCGCCAAGGTCATGTAATTTGGTTGTCAACAGCCGTCTTCACTGTTGTAAACACGTTGTAAACTAGCAAGGTCACCTTGGTTTGATGTTTTGTTTCCAATAGTCTAGCTGGGGTCTAAAGAACAAATATCTACACACACTAATACAATAGGTTAGCAACTGATCATTTAAGTAATATGTGCAAGTTTTGAATGTAAATTACTATTATAGATTAATTTAATAAGAGCCAATAAAAAAATATTTAAAAAATAGCAACAAAACCTGAGTTTAAACTCACTGGTGCCTGCCTTGAAAACTTCCAATGATTCCTATAACCAAGAAAATGTTCCTTCAGTTAGTCATTAGTCCTTCAGGTTAGCATTCATACTCAAAAGTTCATAGATACTCTAAATCTACCCTACGTAGACAAAAACCTAACTAAAACCTAAAAGCTAACAAGAACCATAACTTCTTTGTTTTCCTAAAATTCTTTATCTTACGTTCCGATTAGCACTATACTTGAATGTAACGGCAAATTTTACAACAAGTTTGCCTCATAGGATTTTAATAGTTTTTGTCTGCGCTGAGGGGAGAAAACTGCCACTTAAGACCTGTATTATGAATCTCTATTGCAGTTCGTAGACGTAAAAAAAAAATAAAGTAAAAAAAATGTTAGCGCGATTTTACCTGTTTAAATTTCTTTATAAAATAGCTTTTGAGTTTTGCCATATTTAATTTAAAAAAGTAATTTACAATCCAATTCCTTCATAACTAAGTACAAAAATAAAAGTTTCGGAGGTTATAAAGGATTCAAGCAAGTAAACAAGCAAACTTAAAGGTAAATAAAAAAATACTATAATTGGATGAAAACTGTTATATAAACCGAATTTATAATTAATATAGTGATAAATAATAGCGAACCCGTTATGAGCCCGACGAAATAGTTTAATATTATTTCAGGTTTTCGCTTTTAAAGTAGTTTTCTATTGCCTTGAAGATACTTTCTTATCGGTCATAAATATCATATTTAACATCATCATTATAGACTTTATATCACTGATGCGGAGGTTGCGGGAACAACTTTTCCGTACCAACTGTGAAAACCACCGTTTAAACACACCTAGATTTATATCTCCCTAGTTAAGTCTACCATCCAAATTTCTACTTTGTAAAGCCACTATAACATATGACATTCTAAACAATGCTTGTGTCACTTTAAAACATCTTTGTCTTTGATTTATTACCAACGACGTGTATAACGAGACAGCAGCCCAGAATGAAGCTGTTTTCTTGACAGCTTGATTAATTGCTTTGGAAACAGTCTATTGGTCTATTCCACAGATGCAATTGATAGTTCTGCATAGTTTATAAGCGAGTAGGTAGGTATATAAAGTTTTTATTGAATGTAAAGTTGGGAAATTGAGTTCTGTTAGCATGATGGAGTATCGTGTTTAGTGGGGAAGTTTTAAGTGACGCCTTTGTTGAGTTTTAAAAGACTGCAGGAAAGTGGTGAAAAGGGAAGTTATGTATTTAGGTGTTTATATTTGACTAGCATGTAGGTTGTTTCTTTGTTACGTCTACTAGTTTTCGAGTTCATTTAGTACAAGCAAACGTCACACACGTTATTTCTCGTAATATTGTTTTTCGCCAGCAAATTTACCTTCACAAATAAGGAAGTTCTAAAAAATCTTAGTTTTAAGCAATAATTATTATTATGCAAAAGCAAACACTGCCCGAATGTCAATTTCTATTTAGTATTCACGGGTCATAAAAAATTATGATATTTTAAAATTAATTTATTGACATTTTATTGTTATTCCAGCAGTGGACGTCTACTGGCTGTGGATGATGACGATGCTATTGTATTTGTATTGCATAATATCTACTAAATAATCACAGAATAGTTTATCATTTTCGTTAATATACCATCTTCCCATCTTTCAGTAATTAATATTTATCTAAGGTACCAACTTTCAGCAATCCATTAACTTATTAAGACTACATTCCGGCGTATAGCAATAGTTTCTTATTCATTCAGCTTATTCCTCGTTTCGTCTTGACGATAGCTCAAAGTTGTAGGTACTTTATACCTTTAACTTGAGGAGAACTAACAAAACTCGAAACACCTGAGCTTTAGAAGGAAACAAATTCAGCTTATTATCCGCCTTTGCTCATTAAACTCGTTATTTTATCATTAGGCGTAAGCACAAGAGCTTTCAAGTATCATATGAGCCGTAGGTAATGACTCAGTATGGAGAAATAAAAAATGTTGTTGGCAGATTTAACTGTGAGAGCAGGATATTTTATTCTTATATTTTTTCTGAACTATCGTAAGTTAAGTTCTGTAGTTTTAGCTTTAACTACAGATATGGTCGGATCCAACAAAAAACTACAATATTTGATTGAAGTTGAACTTTAGTCGTCTTTAATTTCAGATTTAATATTATTTGAATATAATACTTTCTTTAAACGGATTATCACTTCTGGCCACGGGGCCTGTAAAGAAAGTTACCGAAAAGTAGAGTATAAATGTAAAATATAATAAAAAAGTTTTTTATTGCTTGAGTCATGGTTAATTAAACTCTTTTCAAAATTGGTTAATACAACTAGTTAAATAAACTTTAATTAAACTTTGATTAAAATTGAAAAAAAAAATTAAATTAACATGAAATCTTATTCTTAAAAAACATTACTAACTTCAAGCCTAAACTCCAAATCTAGCATAAAAGGTAAAACATCTGCACCCGAGATAAACAAAAGACATTAATTATCATTTTTACAGCAAAAGCCATTAAACTCGTAACTTTGTCATTAGAAACTGCAGCTCTTGAGTGCCTACAAAGACATTAGTACACCCTGTATACGAGAATGACACGGAGTATAAATATTAAGTGACGTCACTCGGGTGAGCCTTTATGACCGTCATATGGCTATACAACGCGGCTTCCTACCATAAACCCACATACAGTCGGAAGGGGCTATTCCTGATTGGGTCTTTTAACTTTCTTAACCTTTTTAAAGCACTTTTAAGGCAAAAATCTTAATATATAAAACTCTTCCGTTACTGAGTGACTGACAGACAACGTACAGCTAAAACTACAAGCCGTAGAGAGCTGAAATTTGGAATATACAATCCATACAGGTTGTGGGGGAGCACTAAGGAAGGGATTCCCGAAATTTCCACGGGAACGGGAATTATTAGACTTTTTAGTTTGTATGCAAAATCTTATTCCTAGAGTGCACGGATGTGAAACTTGGTATAAAAGTTTTTCAATGAGTATCTGGTCGAATTATGGGAGGAATTCCCGAAATCCCTACGGGAACGGGAAATATGGGAATTATTAGTTTGTATGAAAAATCATATTTTTTGAGTGCACCCAGATGGGATACTTGGTAAAAAGGTTCTTAATTGTATGTCTGGTTTTATTATGGAAGAAATTCCCAAAATTTCTACGGGGTCTGGAAAAATAAGACTGTTTTGTTCATGCGCGTACGAAGTTGCGGGAAAAAGCTCGTCTTAATATATATAAAACTGTTCCGTTACTGACTGAGCGACTGACAGACAACGTACAGCCATCACTACTGGGTGCAGAGGGCTGAAATTTGGGACATAAAGTCCTTGTAGGATGTAGGGGAGTAATAAGGAAGGAATTCCCGTAATTCCCACGGGGACGGGAAATACTGGACGTTTTGGTTTGTATGAAAAATTCCTTGTATTGAAGTATTCCTTGAGTGTACGGATGTGACACTTAGAATAAAGGTTTTTCAATGGTTGTCTGGTTGCATTATGGAAGAAATTCCCAAAATTTCCACGGGAACGGGAAACATAGGACTATTTAGTTTGTATGAAGTAATTAATTCTTTGTGTGCACGGATTTGAAACTTCAACTGCGATAGCCGATATTTTCGAGGACAGAGTCGTGTTGCCCGCGACTAGTAAGAAATATTTGTAATAAGTAACCAGCGTGGAGTATTAACTTATGAAATAGTAATCATTATCTATAATTGAAGTTATGAAAAAAAAAGTATTATGATAAATATTTTGTTTATCTTTTAAGGCCATTACATTTATATTTTTTCAAATACTGACTGTCTAAGTTTCCTAAATAACCCAGTGAAATTTGCAAAGCCTGAAAGTAATTAATAAATATACGATACGTGGGTTTCGTTTCAATAAAGGTTGAAGTCCTAAATTGTTTGATACTTTGATCGGGGGCGTTCGAACTTGATAAATTAATAGCCAGAAAACAACGTACAAGCTTATTGAAACAGAAGACGAGTCCAATTAGTCTAAAGATCGGGAGCGAATAATTCGATTGATTAAATAATTTAATCGGTAAATTGATAAATAGACACAGTTTCTTCTTTAGGTCATCCTGTTTTTGCTAAAAGAGGATTGCAATATTTGTAGTTATAGGTACAAATAACTTATTCCTTTATTTTACAATTCTTAATAAAGGTTAAAAGACCTTTCTAACCCGATTTTATCACAGTGAATTACATATAATTTCATGTGACTACAGTGTCTGTAAAATACAAAACTGTCCAGTTATATTAAAAATAATAAAACTGTATTCATACGGTACCTCTGGTTGTTTTTATATTAGAAAAAATCTATGTCAAGTGTACATTTTTTTACATAGCGGTTTACGGCCTGGCGCAAACAATGAGAAATCTCACAAAAAACGTAGTTTTGAATACACATCATCATAAAAAAAATTCGTCAGAAAAACCTGATTCGTAAGAATTAAGTTTTTTTAATAAGTTCTTAACATATTGACTTTGAGATAGTACCAAACATAGACTTTAGTTAATTCTCCAAAAAAGCCAAATTTAAGGCATTGAAGTTGGCAGTTTCCTGAAAAAACTCTATTTTTATAAATTAAAGGCATCTGATTTCTCTGAAGCACACAGTAGTAGATCGGAATAAGCCTAGGAAGCTTAGCCATAACGTTGATTGCCGTACCTTAGTGGCGCTTGCCAAATGTACTCTGTAAACGAGATGCCGACTGGTGACATTCGTTCCATTCGTTCACTCATTCAAGAGATCTGGAACTGCTGATTGGAGTTTTCTAACTGGAAAACTTCGATGAAAAACTGGAATTCATTTACTTAATTAAGGGTTTCCGTCGGTTTACTTCGTAAATTTTGTGTATAAAAATGTCTGATTGTACTGATCAGCTGAAAAGAGATCATTCTGTTTATTTAAATATGCTTTTGCTAACTTTTGATTAAATTTTCAAAAGATAAGTTCTTTTTATAATATAATGGTTTTTATCTCTGTGGAGTTTTAATCACGCTGTGAAGTTTTGTTAGGAAACACTAAGAAAAAGAGTTCACGAACAAAACCTTCTTTTAAAATTGTAAGAATAAAGTTTCCCAAAGACAGGCGCTCAGTAATTATATATCTTTTTTAAACTTATACCTATATTACATACAAAAAAGTAATTTAGTTCAAACGCTTCATTAACGCTCCTATTTATCTTACTTTTAACTCAAAAGGCAAAGAGAAATATTATAGGAAAAAATTGTATTTACATATGTTTTTTAATTTGTTGATATCAAATATACTCAAAACTTCGGCACTGGTTGAAATACTTGCAAAATTACATACATACTTACATAACATCACGCCCCCCTTTGGGGTAGGCAGAGACAAAGGAACGCCAACTGCTCCGATCTAGACATACCTCTTTCGCTTCATCCACGTTCATCAAGGACCGTGGAAACTATGCTATATTATGTTTTATCAAATAACCCACAAGATGACGAGCTCCACCGGTAACTTGTGCCAAACAACGACTTCAAATTAGAAACAGAAAAACCTTTTCTTATAACTTGTTCTAACATAACGAAAATACACAAAACCCTGTCTTACCACCTCATAAATTTTATCCTCCCTACAAAATGAACCCACAGAATTGGGAATGCTTCGATCATATCGTAAATTTCACCACCCTATTTACCCGCAAATTGAAGTTTGCAGTTACGGTATTTGCGGTAAATCGGTAACCCTAAGCTGAGTGATATAATATTTACCGAAAATCGTTCGATATAGTCACACTAATGTTATCTGAGATGCTTCGTAAAGTTATGTTTCTTGCTAATTGTTGTGAAATATATTTGTTTACTGCATTTGCATTAAAAAAAATGGAAAAAAGGAGTAGAAAAATAACAAAAGTATTTTAGTAGGAATAACATTATTTTTATCTGTGTGTTCATATAAGTTCATGATTTATACAGGGTTGATTTTTAGTAACCAGCCAAATTTAAATGTTAGTTTCTTTGTTACGATATAAACGTATCTGCATATTTATTTTAGCGTCGCTCTGTACAAAAAAGTAGAAATATGGAACTACAAACTTTTAAAAAAATAGTTGCTGTTGATGATCATAGCTACTACGACGCGGCATTTCTTGATAATACTATGACGTAGTACTACAGGATGCTTTGTAGTAGCGCGTAGTCATCTTTACTTTAATGGAAATTTAGAGAGACCATGCCTTGATTAATATGAAAGCGGATAATTTAATTTCCTTGTAAAAAATAAAAATACTTTTTCCAAGCAAAATTCGTTTCTATAAATTATACTTATTGTGTAAAACAAAATTTGGCCGGTGACCACAAATCAACCCTGAAAACTGCATGCATATCTTTGCTTAAATCACGTGTATCTAAAGCCTATACAACATAAAATAATGTTACCATGATTAATGTAAGCAGTTCTCGTAAAATTTTATGAATATGGACATGGTCTGAAATGAAAAAAATTATGAATTATGATACCAGCCTGCAAGGCTAGCATGCGACCATCGATTAAGACTCGAATCGACAAGACAAATATTACCAAATTATTATTATAATCTAACATGCGTACAACTGTAGATAGCATTACTTGATTTGATACCATGATTAAGCCTACAGAACCAAAGATTCCATATTTAAAAAAAAAACATACTCTAGGTGCCATATTCTAAGAACTTATAAATATAAAGGCCCGATTTATAGTGTTCGATGCTCGCATGCTAGCCCTGCAGAACGTAAACCCTCTAAATGCCTGAAAACAACCTAAACGACTACCTAGGCTATCACAACCGACGCGACTTTCACAATAAACATAACATTGACAATTCAGCGTAATCAACATTGGCCCCTATTTTCTTAAGGGTAGATAGCAGCTATTCGACGCTTAACCAATGGCACATGTCTGTTATCTTTCATGGTAATCTTTGTCCTCAATTTATGATAAGGTCCAAGCGTCTTTAGTCTTTATTATAAAATATATTTGTATAATAAAGCTGAAGGGTTCGTTTGTTTGTGTGTTTGTACTTGCTAAATTTCGAAAACTTTTATCCAAGGAGCACAAAAACAATTAAAACTACAAAAACCATTACCACTTGCTTCAATTATAACGACATTAGTAACATAAATAAATATTTTGGATAAAAATAAAATATACCTAACTAAATAGATTAGCAACAAATTTAGAAAATGAGAACCTTATGAAATAACCTTCACTGTCGCCGCTTTTCATGGATAAACCTCTTAAATAATGATTAAAAAACAGTTGCTTAGAGTTATATAGTTACATTTTATTGAAAAAAGGTATATTTTGCTGGTTTTCAAAGTAATTTATCGAGAAATTATCTCAACCCAGACACAACCTTCGCCGAAGTTGCCTCAGAGATGCTTCCGACCCGATAAAATGCACAGATTTCTAAAGGATCTTTCGGGTTACTTAAGATATGGCTTCTTATTTGTAGGGAAGTTAGATTTAGCCAATTATACTATTTGCTACGCAATAAAAGCGCTTGTAATATAGTGGTTAAGTTTGATTTTTACGTGAAGGTGGTGACACGTTTTGTTTTATACAAATATTGCACAGATAATATAGACCTTATTACATCGCTTGCATCCCACAGTGGGACGCTTGTATGGAGAAAACGGCGAAATTAATAACTCAAAAAATATGGAAAAAATTGCTGCTTTTTAATTAATGACAGTCACAGTATTTAATTATCTTTATAATAGAGTAGGTTAACACATTATATATCATTATATATAAGTAACACATTATATATAATATATATATAAGTATTTTATATTATATAAAAATAATAATAATAATAAAATAATAATAATATATAAGTATTTTATATATTATAAAAAATATATTATAAAAAAAATAACGATTCCATTTAGAATCAATTCTTAAAGAATAAAATTCCGATAATTTCAATATTTTTTGACGAATATTGTCTGGGCATTCGTTTATATGCAAAAGTTCTTGTATTTTATTCGCCACTAAAAGAATTCTTTCTTGTTTAGGACTCAAAAGCCAAGTTTCGAAAAGATCTTCAATTTTAATCAATTGACTTGATCCTAAAAAAATGCAAATAATCATCAAGTCTGCAAGTTTCCGCAAAAAAAAATATTGTCAAAATGCAGTAGACACATCACTAAATACGAAATAATAACATTCCCAGAAAGGGTTTTTGATGTATTTTTTAAAACTCTCGTCAAAGTTGAAAATTTATTTTGGTTTACTATCTAATTTACTATCGTATTTTACTAACTCCTAAATCAAAATATTATGTTATTATATATTACTTACGATCAGATATGTCCTCCATAATAATATTCAAAACATATAACAACACAGCTTATAATAAGAACTTTGAAATTATTATTCGTAAGATGCACTTTGTAACGTAACAAATAACGAGATATTCACACGACAAACTTCACTTAGTGATTACTCATTAACTAGGAGGATGACATCCATTATTTTATGTTAATTATAGAGGGTATCTATCTATCTTAACTTACCTTTATTTAAAATCTACCTCCCTTTCTTCCGATATTTTTATTTTTCGGTATGGGACGTCCCACTGTGCATCCGTGGCTTACATTGTAAGAATCGGTTACACTTTTTCTTTGTTAACTTGGTTCTATTTATTAATATATACTTTATTATAGAAAAAAAAACAGTATAACAGTAAGAATGTACAATGTGAGGTTCGAAATCAAAAGTAATCCCCTCCAGATAATCTAATGTACAGAAGACAGCACATCTAGCGTTTCAAGACTGTCAAAAAAAACTTGAATCTGAACTCTATGCCCTCGACATTAAGTTAAAATTTGTTGAGGATTTTGACAGGAAATGTAACGTTTGATCTGCTGCCTTTTGTACCACAAAGCCAAAATAAAAGAAAGGAAGTAAATAATATAAGATAAGCTTGATTTATATAGATCATACAGTAGAAAAATGGTGTCTTAGTATACAAAATACCCAAACCAGTTTCGAAAAGTTTGTTTACAAAACTATCTCGGCTACAAGACCTCTTAAACTGGACGTAATCTACCAAAGCGTCACAAAACCATTATTACTTCAATTTTATTTAAATATTTCTTAGTTTATTTTTTGAAATTCAAATTAATATATGTAATTTTTTTTCATCTGTAGGTAAACTAAGTGTTTTATTTGCATAGCAAACGTGTATTTAATCTTACTTTTTATTTTGACACTTAAAACACTATCTGAGTGTAAGTATATTTTTCATCTGATCTTACTTCCGCACACTCGTGACACTATCTGTACAACCAAAGTTGCCAAACCGGTGGAAATGAGAATGCATAAAATATAACTTGTGATAAATTCGATACACACAGTTTACGTGTTTCGCACGGCCCCGTATACATTTTTATTAAGCCAAGGGATTCAGTTTTCATATCCTGTTTTATGTATTTTCTTAAGAACACTTCTAAAATATACATCACGTCTGAAAAAGGCAAATTTGGTAAGGGATGTAAATAATATAAAATTCATAAGCAATACAGATAGAAGATTTATGTTTTACGTTTTCCGATAAACATGAAAATGTCAATTTATGTTAAGCTCAGGGTATTAGCGAATAAGTTATAAGTATTTGTTTTTTATATTTGCGTCCTTCTTGTCAATAATAAATAAATAATCCAAATTGACATACTTACAAGCTGCCTGAGTTTTATAGCTTTTATGACCTAAGGAACTCATATCTTAATGCCTTTCTTAGTTATTTATACGTCCAATTCAAAATAAATGCTCGGTTAATGTCAAAAGGCCGTTTCTAGGATAACCCCTAGTTACGCTGTGTGTTCTCCAAAACACAAGCTTATACAAGGTTAATTTTAATTAGCACATCACCTCTGGCAGGCAGCCTCTCCACATCAATCCCAACAACATTTATTCTACGACTTTTTAAAATTATGAATTTAAAAAAATAAGTTTTCCCATACCTAAAAATATTTACTGTCTCTAAACTGGCGTTACACTATTTACACTGATGTTCCGCACCTTACGTCACGTCACTTGCAGCGGGGCGCGGGGTTGCGGGGTAACGCAGCAAATTACAGAGTAATCAATAACAGAGGGAGCACAAATTTATTGTTTTACTTTTTTGTGTTATTTATCAAGATTTTGTAATAAGTCGTAGAACAAATGTTGTTGGGATTGATGTGGAGAGGCTGCCTGCAAGAGGTGATGCGCTAATTAAAATTAACCCTGTATAATAAGATTTGTTAGTGTCACATACTTTGTGTGACAGTTTTTAGTAAATAAGTTTGATTTATTTTTAATTCTAACCCGGAATTGAACTATTGCTCTTTGAGTACAGTTCTCGAACTAAGCACATTAGTAAAGTACCACTCTCATAATATCCATTTGTCAAATAGCTCAGCTGTAGTAAAACGGATCCACTTTTACTATTGCCTTCAGTTTGCTATTATCAATTTCCTTGTCCTGGCGGTCACGAGGATCATTTGTTAGGACAAAATTTGTTGAAGAAAAGCAAATGATGTAATAACGCAAAGTTTATTTCACAGTAGGTAGTGCTAGCTTCGTATACGTGATTGATATCGCGTGACGTTTGCGATTATTGTTTTCACGCCGGAACTCGTAATCAAAATAACATGAATTTGATTGGAGGCTATATTTATTATTGTAGCTAGATATATTGTAAAAAAGAAAAGAACGACATTTCTTTATTGTCCTCCAGCCAGTATTGGGTCAGCTTGGGGGATTATGATCTAAGCCTCCTTGTCACGCAAGGTAGAGACTCAAGGTCCTGCAGTGGGATCATTACAAAAGGCTGTGATGATGAAGCGGTTTTTAATCACACGCTAGTATTGGGCATGACCGACTAGTTTTGGGAACTAATGGAGTCCTCATTCAGGATTGAGGCAATCGTTGCTGCGCCTCGTACTGTTATGACTCGCCTTATATTTTATTGAGTAATATTAAATCTATTTAATTCCATGTCAAACCCTAGCCATAACAAATTTAAAATATCCAGCTTAACAAAACGACAACTAAAAAGTTCCACTACAGTCCTGGAACTTTTAAGTGTCGAGTGAATAGGTTTCTCGTGGATGGACGTGTAACACCATAGTCTTTATGCGCACTTTCCATCAGGTGGCATGGAAGACAAACGTCCTATCCTTACAATATAAAAAAAAAAAAACTTCAAAGGCAAACCTAATATTAGTAGTTTTCACTATACTAAACAAAACAATGAAACCGGAAGGAGTGCAAATTACCTTTAAACCTTTTGATGTAGTCAAACATCAAATTACATGCTACCCAGGCTTTGTAAGCTTGTGCTTCAGTTACCGAAACCACACACTGGAAGCTTTTCAGTGCTAACCACATTTTGAATGAAAGCTTACTACGAAATGCTACGAAACTAATTGTCTCATTGTGAAAGACGTGGATTTAGTAGAACCGTAGTGGAACAGTGGTTCGGTGATATATTTGACAGGTGCTACGGATTAATTAGTGTTTTCAAAACTGTGGAGTAGCCTCTCGAAATAAATTAATTGTGCTGGTTGCGGGGCAAACAATTTATAAATTTATTCGTAGTAGTGCTTTTTATATATTTTAATTATGTTTAAGCAATCAATTCAAATAATCAACAGAACCTTACGACCATTGCATTCAATCTTCCATCCGTATATAGTGGATATACCAAGAAATCGAACAAAACGCTTCGATAGTTCCTTTTTGGTACGGATTGCCAAGGTGTGGAACAATCTGCCTGCGTCTGTTTTTCCTGACCACTACAGTCCTGGAACTTTTAAGTGTCGAGTGAATAGGTTTCTCGTGGATGGACGTGTAACACCATAGTCTTCATGCGCACTTTCCATCAGGTGGCATGGAAGACAAACGTCCTATCCTTACAATATAAAAAAAAAAAAATCTGAGACCTAACGGCTTATCCTGAACCATAAAGAATGGAAATCATCGAACATACATTCCTTAAGGGGTATAGGGGTGAGTTGAGAAAGTAATCAAAGGTAACGGGAAATATAGAACTTTTTAATTTGCATGAAAAATCTTATTCCTTGAGTGCACCGATGTGAAAATTGGGTACAAAGTTTCTCAATCTGCGCAGACGAAGTAGCGGGCAACAGCTAGTTATTTTATGCTTTTTAACGTTATAAGTATTATATTTGAATATATTTACGGGATTTTTACAAGATTATCGTGGTAAAAATTCGATAAATTATAGCAAAATCGATATATTTTTTTGTCACATATTATTTTGGTTGTGAATTTGTCATCTAGCGTGTATTCCGCATAGTATTTAAAATAAAATACAAAAAGTTCAGCAACAAATGTTAAATTTCTACACTTAATTTACAATTTTGTGTCTTATTATATACCTAATAAACATTTCATAAACGTACATAAAAGAGTTCAGTTATTCAGTCACTGCTACTTCAGGAATAGCCCTAGCAAACAGTGTCATAAACGAACAATTGTATATGTGCTTTTATACTAGTAGTAAAAGATATATCAATAAAAGCTGAACTGCCACTTAGAAGTCCTATTTCGTAAAGTAAATTGCTCCAATTCATTGGTTAAAAGTAGGTTTAGTGGATCTGTATTTGATAAATAGATATTTAAACTTAGAAGATACTTAGAATTTGTTTAACTAAAACTATAGTTTCTAAGGATTTTAACGTTTGAGTTCTCAATAAACTTTTCAGCGACTTAAGACTCTTATCTTATTCGTTACACGTGAAAGTTTGTGAGAAAGGATGGGTATTTGGTATAAGCTTTAGAGATTTACTTTAAAGTTTGCAAATGGGTTCATTGCATTTCCTTACCTACCTGAAAACATTAGGCCATGCAAATTTTTTTGGTTCGCAATTACTTCAGGTACTTTAAAGATAAGATTGAGCATATTGAACCACTCATGAAAGGAGTTAAAAAAATTGGTACGGTGGGACTATCTATAAAGCTTATTTTTTGTTAACAAAGATAAAAGAAAACATTTGAATTGTTATACGCTAAAAAATATTATTATTATTGGCCCACATAATACGGTGTGAGATTGGATTTCGGAATAAAACCGAGTATTATGACAACATAATATTTAATGAGGTCATGGAAAACGTAATGAGTTTTTGAATAATGATGATCCAAATTGAATTCAACAATAATTATGACGTAAAATGAGTATTTTGGTAGGTATTGTCTTGATCCACTCCTTCTACGATATAAAATATGTAAGTATATTTGACTAGATGTAAATTTAATTTCATATTTTAATTTTATTTAAGGACATTAATAATACATCTATCAATAAATGTCTGAAATGGGGTATCTAAAAATAAACTAAAGATAAATAATAAACCACTAATGGTCCATTACCAGCTATTATTATGTTTTAATACTTGATCTTAAATAAAAACACTTCCATTTACAAACGTTGCTATTTAAACCAAATACAAGTGCTTAAATACAATGTGTTCTTTTTGATATCCCATAATTTTGAGGTTTTGTTCCTTACTAAAAAAATAATACTTTTTCATCATCATCATCAATATATGGTTCAAGAGTGCATACTTTCCAAGATATCATCAATCCTAATATAATGAGTTCATAAATTATTACCCTTGTAAAATCTCTTTAAGATTCATTCAATAGACGCGTGTCACTGAAGCCATACTATAAGCAACAAATCATTTTAAACGTTGAGGAACGTTACATACATTGTACAACGCAAAACGTTGCGAACTGTACCTGAGCATAACGATGAAAAATAAAAACAAAACAAAAATTTTAAAAATCATTCACATGTTATTTTATTCTATTACATGGTCCCACCCTAGAGTTATGGGAAATCAATAGGAATATTTGTATAAACACTTTCTTTGCAAGATTCTTGAATTTGAAATAAAAATTCAATGTAAAAATCTACTAGTAATAACTATAAATGTAGTTCTAGGCGTTTAATATGAACCTGAAAAGATTAATGGATGGTTTAGAATGTCCATTTTAATAGTTTTAGGGTCTATGAAAAGTAGTTACTCTTCCAGAAAATAATTACTAAATTGTTAAAACAAAATTCGTAACAGAGTGAATCAAAGTCGTAAATCTTATCACGTCAAAACATAGGTACTTTTTGGGTGATTTTCAGGCCAAATGGCAGCTAGAATTTCATTATATAAATTAATTAACATTTACTTCTTTTAGACTAATTCAATCCTTGGATAAGTCCCTAAGGATGTCTATATTTAACTATCAATATTGCTTCCATGCTGAACTGGGAGCGAAAGAAAAACATAGAAGGTACCAGCTGCTTCTCTTCCCGGGCATACTGTAAAAGTCAGTTAAGGGACAGAGGTTTTACTGGCGTTTTTGTGGGCGACAGGCTGACCCCCTGTCACTGCAGCCTCTCTCCATCATTGTAATACCTCATTTGTCAAACGTTACATCAGATGATCTTATAATCTCTGGTGTTCTGCCTAACCCATAAGGGATACAGCCGTGAAGTTATGTATGTATGTATATTTGACGGCCTAGGTGGCCTATTTAATTGTTTTTCTAAACTGGCTCAAGTCTCGGCTCAAGTCCGACTCAAGTCACTAGTATACCTCGGTAGTTATGGTTCAAAGTCTTAATAGCACAAGCCTATTAAAACTATACAAAACTTTTAGGCTGCATAGTTAGTGTTACCGTATGAGCATCAGCATGAGAATCATTATTTTTAATCAATTGATACATATTTTCTCAATAGCAGATAAAAAGAAATAGTTCAAAGAGATAGACAAATAAATTTGAATTTATTCAAAGGATTGCATAGAACAAATTAAAGTTAATATTATATCTTAATACCACGTTTCATAACTTTTATGAGCAATGGCGTCCTTAAACAAACTATAAAGATTTCTTGTTAAACTTTATATTTTCATCGTCAAATAACTAAACATAATTTATTTCCCACATCAATCATTTCTCTAAAAATATAATTAGCTACACGCCATTACTTTAGGAAAATACTTTTAGTGCTTCCGTTACACGAAAGCTTACCTGAACTACTTCAAAGACGGCGATATTAATGAGTTTCCATCAAAAAACATGTTTTTTAAGTAATTGGATTTAGATTAGCCACTGGAACCTTCAAATTTCTTACGAAAGTTATTACGTAAAAAAAAACATTATTTTGGTAAAAAAAATGTAATTTACTACTATTTCAGGAACAGATTCGACCTAAGATTGAGGAAGAGATTAAGACTTAGGAATATTTACGTACTCACTTGATATAAAAAAGTTAGCTATTTTTAACTGTGATTGGGATGATCGTATAGATTTGCTTACTATTTTTTTCAAATACCTACATCAGTAATAATTCTCACACATACAAACGCATTCAAAAATGGAATAACTATATCAATATTTAAAATAGTTGAATCAATAGAAACAAATCTTTGTTTTCCTTTAGATATAGTTTTCAAAATTTAGTAACATTAAAAGGAAGTATACTTTAACTCAGTCCTTTGAGACAGCAAATTTCTACCTCAGCAATACTGTGATATAAAGGTTCGCGCACACTTTGTCGGGTCGCATCGCAGCGCAAAAATCCGACTACGAGCCTCTCATACATTTTATATGAACTATCACAGATTATACCGGGGCGGGGTGGGCCACATTTCATATAAAAAGTATGAGAATGACGCAGGCGGATTATTGCGCTGCGATGCGCCCCGGCATAGTGTGCGCGTACTCTAAATCTCAGTAGCCTCCCAAATCATTGATTTATTTATAGATTGAAAAAAATCTATCTCTAGAACGTCTAAACTCGAATTAAAAACTATAAAATCTACAGTGAATCAATCCTTCAACAAACACAAAAGACTTAATTTATTACGATCGCAAAACAAATGAAATTCAAATATTTTTCTTTTGTTTCAGATTAAAAACAACATCACATCAACTGTCATGGAGTCGTACAACGATCTCGCGCGTGCGCATACTTTCGAGCTTCGATTTCGCAATAACTATTTATACAGTTAATTGCTTAACATGGTAGAACTGTGTTTCTTATCGACATTATTGTGATAAAATGAGCTTAAAATTTTAAAGATGCCTTACTACGGTTATCAAGATGGTGGGCAGGAATCGGACTCAAGTGGGGGATGTTCTGAGTCCGATGGAGCTGAGTCAGACTCTGAAGGGCTGAGTACGGAGTGCTCCGTCGGCCAGGGTCTGCCATTCCCTGGGTTCACCCCGGTGGCTCTGAGGTACCTCACTCAGGAAACCAGGCCGAGAAGTTGGTGTTTGAAGCTCATCACTAATCCATATCCTTTTCAATATTTTAATTTAGTATGTAAGTGTCCTCGGTAAGTTTTTAATACTCTCTTTTTCGAATTAATGTTTTAGTGTAAAATTAAAGTAAACGGCGGCGTTTTACTCTCATACTTATCTAAACTGTTCATTAGTATTTTTTTAGAATACCTACTAAGAAACCAACTTCACTTCATCACTTTTCAATTGTAGGCTTGAAATATCATTGCAAATAATTACTGTCAGAATAAGAGTTTTTGCTATTTTATTTAATACGGTTAAAGAATATCACTTTTAATGTATAATATAATTATCAAAATAAAATACATTTCATTTCTCGAAGAACGATACGATATTTCATTCTTTTTCCGCATCATTAGAAACAAAAGTCAAATTGCTTTATATCCAACCATTAAAATACTTTTCTTTGATACTAGTTCACTCAATGCTTTGATATTTAAATCAAAGCTTTCAACATTTCTAATGAAACCGTATTACTCGCTTAAATCTGTCAACTACTTTTGCATAAATAGACATAATTAGTTTATACTTTCATCGAATAATCTGTGCTCATCTTCCTTCTGATATTCAGAAATTGTTTGAAAAATAGTTCAATTTTAATTTAAGCCCAACGAGTAAGATTGTGAACATTTTAACACATTAATTGAAATTTATATAATTTGATTGCTTACAACTAAAATTTTCTTCCTAAAAGTTGGCTGGCAGAGAATGCCGTGTCGTATTAAGTACAATACAATTGTGTGCAAAGTTGAAATTGATAAAAATACATTTCTCGACCTTAACCATGGCGTGCGTTTATCAAAATGTAAAATCAAGCTAAACACAATGAAATATATGTCTTTTTTAAATTCCATTTTAACATTTACATGAAATCTATGAAACACCTTATAAAAATACCAAATATTAGTATTAAGCTCTGATTAAATTTCAAGCACTTTGACAAATTGACAATCTTATGCTTTTAACCCTTGTGTTAAGTACTAATCCAACCTAAACAATGGATTAACTGCATACTAATAGACAGACGATTTTCGTACTTACTTGAGAGCAGCTCTCGAAATGATTAATGTGTCTCAAGCTAATCAATGTAACCCTTGCCCTTGGTTAGAGTCAAGTTCAGAATAAATCAATGGCCTTTTTTATTTTTAATTTCTACTGTTAAACGTTTTGTGACTTGTTGATTTTTGGTGATGTTTGTAACATCATCAATTTTAGGACTACCATCACCACCTCGGAATTAAATATGCTTGACTAAATAGTATCTCTATTTCTAGGCATGATATCAAAAGAAATTATATTTATTTGCGATTAAATTTTATGTATTAACAACCCAGACTACTAGGCTACAAAAACAAGTACACTCTACCAAGACTGTAAATTAAATGATGCCTTGAACTAGTTTCATAGAAATATTTACTAAATCACCAGACTTTTTAGAACATTTTCATAACACAATGTTTCGCTGTATATTATTTAATTATCACCATGCATTAGTTTAATGTTTAATTTATATGGTCACGTAGGGAATATAGAAATATTGTTTTATATGCTCATATAAAAACACTGATATTAACTCATAAAAATATATTAGCTAAACTTCCACGATGATAAGTATTTTGATTCAATTTGTTATTTATTTCGTCGTGATTTAATTTAACAAGTTACTAATTATCCATTATAGTAGATTTAAATACTCAATCTTAATCCGCGGTTAACAATAATACGTTAGCGTTACCATGACAACCAAAATTCAGATTTTGATTTTGTACAATAATCTTGGATCGGAAATTGAAATCGAATATTGAAACAGCCTTATTTAGTAGTGTCAAAAGTGTCTCTGCGTGCACCATATCGCACTACACAAAACCATGTGCTTGTAAATATAAAGTGCATATTTTTAAATCAAAGTTTAAAAAGAGATTACACGCATCTCATATAAATAAAGCAATCCAAAATTAGAATAAAACGTATTGAAATTTCCAAATGGATGTGAAGTTTAAAAAAATTACCATTAACAATGAGTTCTAAGGTTATCCTGAAAGCTTTCATATAATTTATGACAAACTGAGCTGGCTAGTTTCATCCGAGGAGCATGTGTGTAATCAAACCAAATTATTGCACAGACCCTGGTGCAAGACAAAAGATGAGGCGGAAGATAAATCACATCTTTATTGCCGAACGTGGGTGAGCTCGGAAATATGTAGAATTGTTAAATTCCGAAGGGAAATATGATTTATCATGTGAGTAACAGAAATGAGCTTTGAATGGCAAATTTAATTTATTATCTCCAGTTCAAGATTCATTTTTGAGGATATTTGAAAATGAGTTACTCTTCTTTAGAAGATCATTCCTTTTATTTTGCACTTATGAGAAGTTTATCTTTCGCATAATGTCTACGAGAAACCAATTCAATTGACCCTTAAGAGCTTAGATTAGGTACAGTGTTTTAAATAAGCAGATGTAGGCTGCAGCTGGAGGACTCATACCAAATAGGAATAGGAATTCATTCGAAGATATATTTTTAGTAATCTGATGATGAAAGAGTTTAGTTCATATTCTGATACAAGAAAGCGTAGCACATGAAACTGCTAAGAAAAATTTGTATTGTAGTAGGTATAATAGGAAAACAACGCTGCCTTTAAATTTAACTGTTATTGTTAAATAATAATCAGTTCAAGTTCATTTGCTCCCAGGTGCATTATACTACACCAATCTGCACTGGAGTTGAGAGATAAAGTTAACCAAATTTGGAGAGCTGTAGATTCTCAATTTGTGTCTTGATAGAATAGAACAAAACAGTTACCTATTACAACCGACTGTGGTGAGCTTGAATTGATCCGAAGTCCTCCGCTTGCCATGCTAGCTTTCTCTCAATACCCCATATTTTTGCAATTTTTAGAGTAAATTATGAAAACCAAAATGATTTTTATACGTTATTAAGGATATCAAACTATTTATTTTAATAATGACATATCATGTTCGAGTAGTGTACAGTCACGTCTAATAAGATGTATAAAATTTTCATTGGAATTTGAACCTTATCACAACCGAATAAGTTGCGAAGTGTGACTGTACAAGGATACAATTTTGCTCACATAGTGAAACTTTGGCTTCATGTTCATTCATTAGACCATTTTAAAAGTGTATAAACGTAAACGTGAAATCTGGAATACGAGATTTCATAATTATATTATATCAATAAAGTTGTTTTGTAATTAACGTTAAATTTAAATCTATCTTGGTACGTAAGATAACGGTAAATCCGTAAATACAGTTCATTCATTTAGCATGGAAAAAAGTGATACCATGTGTATCGAAACCACAACTTCTAACGTATTAGGCTATTTCAAAACCAAACATACTATTTCATATGTATCAGCTAGCTATTCGCACTCCACGCCGCGTAAATCGTCATCTCTCAACACATTTTCAATAACAATGCGATTCGTCATTCCTCCCACTTGTGGACAAAGTTGCAGCTACTTCAATACTCAGGGACAAATACACTCGTGTCGAAATTGCTACACGAGAGCAGTTACCCTTCTTTCAGAATGTTGAAGGAGATACTTAGAAGTGAACCTGATATTTACGATTTTTTCTTCAGGAAATAATCTCATCGGTATTTCTTCTCGAGTAGAAGTCTTTTAGAGAAACAAATTCCTATTAAAAAGTCACGAAGTTTTAACTTTGGAATGTTTAGAATTTAGTCTGTTAGGAGGGCCACTTAAGATAGTCTAGCCGCTTTTGGATACATTCATTTTCAACATTCCTTGCAAATAATCTGAGGAGTTTTGTTTTTGCGAACTCGCCTGAAACAAACGTTGATAAGTATTTACACATATACTTTTTTGCATTTGACGATAACTACTAAATTTATAGACACAATTATATTTTATCAAGAAATTATTTCGGAATCAAAAGTAATAAAGCTGCAAAAACTAGCATTTCATTGGTAAACGTCACAAACCTTTGAGAGATAGAATTCAATTACAAGTTGATTGACCAATAAAAAGCAGATAATTTAAAATGATTTAGTTTTTTAAACTTCTGTTGAGTACTTTTGTAAATTTAGAATGTTTAAAATATTTTTAAAATAATCTAGTCGCGAACATACCACTACTTGCACCCCATTTCTAATCCAGCATTTTATAGGAATAGCTCGGCGTGTTTCTGTACCAATAACGATAACAAAACATAATTTATTTATAAACGCTACCAGTGCAAGTTCAAAGCGGCATATAGCTACTACTACAGAATATACGTGATCTATTATTAGGAATATAAAATTACGTCATAAAATTACATACGGCTAACTTGCGTGTTGTTTTGTTACGTTGTTGGTACTTGAGTAAATGGACAGAAGTATTACGTATTACTTGTATTTTTCTAAACTACATTGTTACAGCCTCATTTTTAAAATACAAAAATTTTAAAATAAAAAAATAATTTAATCGGGTCTAAAACGACTCTTATTTTATACAGGCCTGATTTTACAATCGTCGGATTAAAGTTATCTGACGAATAAAGTATTACTCGGCTAAATAAAGTTGTTGTAGCTTTTTTTAATATTTGTATGATAATGACATGGAATGACAAAAATCTTGAGACAAGCTTGAGGCCGTCGGGTAATGCGATATTTACTAGATAAACTTTATCTGGCCGTTGAAAAATCGGGCCATTGCGAAGTGGAAAAACTGAAGACCTCACTTTTGTCTGAAACTTCGTCAACCGTATATTTTAGAGCAAAATTTTAAACTGCGTCTTACTTTAGGCGCAACAGTAGCTTAGGGTCACCCAAGAACAGCTCTTCAGCTGCTAGATAAGCGTATTCTTAAAGGCTAGTAAGTTGAATTACCATGTTTGATGAGGACTAAGGATTGCCGCAGATTACTTAGGGTTTACCGTGATTATCAATTCGTCGGGCGTTTGAGCGATCTGTCGCGGTTTCATACAAACTCAATACTTTCTATCGTGTCGCGGAAATCGCTGCCCGCGCCGCTGTCGCTCTTGCTGTCGCTGTCGTTGACGTCCAGTTTGCAGCCTTAAGGATATATTTAGATCAAATGTGCGTTTAGTTACCAATAAAAAAAGGATATTATATAAAACCCTTTTTTAACCAAATGCTATCACGGATGATTACATTTTCCGCCAGTGACTCGGGTTCTGTAAATAAATGTGAAGTTTTTTCTTATTATAAGTTTTTAAACTGACATGGTCATTAACATTTGAATAAATTTTAGAAACGGGATAAATATTTACCATGTTTTTCATTTATTTTGAGTTCTAGATATTTCGGCACTGCTTCAAGCGCCACTATCACGACGGTACTGAAGATGCGGGTAAGCGTTTTTATTCAAGGGCAAACAAATCTGTCTACCCGCTTTATTATGCGTTTCGAGCGTTTGTTACCACTACTATTGTCACTGTTTTCGCTTAAAAATAAAATAAATAAACATATTTTTTTTTTCTTATTATTTATAGTAAAAAAATTATATTAAAAAAGGATGAATTATCAAAATATTCAATTTGATCTTCACACAGTAATTGTTTTAAGTCTTCCATACTTACTCATTAGAAGGCCTTATTACACTCATATGTAATTAATAAAAAAAGTTTGAACATATGATAACATAATTATTAATCAACACATTTTTTTATGGAAAAACTGTCAGAAACGGGTCAAGTACAGGATCAACTCGCACATCGAGGTTATTGTAGCTGTGAAATATATCATGTTATGATGATTTACTTATGTACTATAGTTTGTTCCTAGGGCAGTCGGAAATGGGTTCATTGACCTTCTACAGGTAGTAAATTTTCATGTTTTTACACTGATGGTTATCCTTAGCCGACGAAGTTTTTAACCTGTCAAGTACAGTGACACTCATTAAAATGTGGAAGTAATTAAAATATGTATATTGGGGATTATGGACTACATAATACCATCAACCTGACTATATGTTTCGATTTCTGAAATGAAAAAAATATGGATTGATTTGAGTTTTTTATGTCATGAAGTATGAAAATAGTATTGAAACCTTAAGAAAATAGAGATGCCTATTAAGTAAAGAAAGAAGTTACGAAGAAGAGAACATTACACAAAAACACAATTTACACGAAAAAAAATCTTTAAATTGTTCATGCACACTATGCAAATACAGTTTAATTCATGTCTACATTTATTTTTTCACATGTGGTCGCTCTATAAAGTTGTCCATAACAAATAAACAAAACACGATTGGCTTAATTCCAAATGTAAGAAAAAACTCATATTTTCGTGTCATAAACGTAATAATTGCTTTTATTTTTCGATTCGCTGCCAATACCAACGAGGTTGATATTGGGAGTCTTGTATTTACATGACATTTAAAATTTGGCCCGTTATAAAGAAAATTTCTTGAAATGTTTGATATGAAACACTGGAAAACCACCAATATTGTTTGCCATTTAAAAATTATTTTTTTCTAAAGGTTGTTAATTTATTTAGAGTATTACTAGCGATCCGCCCCGGCTTCGCACGGGTGCAATGCTGATATACTAAATACACTACAGAAAAGCTGTGAACATTGTACACAGGGTTACTGGTTAAGTCGACCTAGATCCATTAGAAGCGTGTAGGGCCCGTCTTTTCCAACTTATTTCAACGTGAAACACCCTACCCCAAACCTAACCGTTTTCGAGATAATCGACGTTTATTCTTTTTAATGATGATTATTAAGGATTAAGGATTAATGCTGTATTGGTTAAAATCGCTCATGTTAAAATCTTCCAGGCTGGACTGGGAGCGAAAAAAAAACATAGAATGTGCCAGCTACTTCTCTTCCCGGGCATACTGTAAAAGCATGTTAAGGGACAGAGGTTTTATTGGCGTTTTTGTGGGCGATAGGCTGACTCCCTGTCACTTCAATAGTCTCTCACCATCATTATAATACCTCCAAATTTGTCAAATGTGTCATCAGATGGTTTTACAGCCTTTGGTGTTCTGCCTACCCCATACGGGATGCAGGCGTGAAGTTATGTATGTATGGTTAAAATCGCTTCGAAAATTAGGCATTACTTGTCGTATAAAGCAAATTAAAAAAAAATGTTATTGTGGGATATCCATTAGAGAAAGACATATACCATCGCGGAGTTTTCTGTAGGCCTTTTCAATGTGTACAATGCTTAGTACATTATTTTGATAAATCTCGTAGGGTTCAGCCTGCATTTACGACATCACATTCGAAACCTCAAAAATAACAGTATTACTCCACTATTTAACGGATATTATTTTACATAAAAACCCTCCTGTTCAATCACTCTATCTATAAAAAGCCGCATACAAATCCGTTGCGTAGTTTTAAAGATTTAAGCATACATAGGGATATAGGGACAGAGAAAGCGACTTTGTTTTATACTATGTAGTGATTACAGCGTACGTATTAAGGAACTAAAACATCTTTAAAAAACGGGTGTTAGCTGTGGTGTTAGTAAAATGTAAGTACTTTTCAATATTAAAGACAATAATAAAAAAATACACAACGATTGTAAATTCGTTAAAATATATAAAAGGTTTTTGCCGTCGGTTTGTCATTATTTTTATCTTTATTGCATAATTTACGAAAATTACTGCAGTTAACTGTGTTATTATTTTTTATCATTCTATTTGTAGCTAGTAAACAGGGAGACCGGTGACAAATTTTAGATACTGAAGGAGAGCACTTAATTTTTCCATGGACCATTGGACCATGCGTTGCGTAATCAATTCTTCAACTTTCGGTTAAGTTTACTTAGTAAATAGTTAATGATGTAAGAGGTATGATATCTCACCAGTCACCCTATATAAGCAGTATAAGCAATGTACTCGGAGTAGAGTTGCGCTGTGTGAAAATTTTTCGTCCGCAAATGTACATCTATCTTGTTTTTTAGGTACATAGATAAATTGATTTTTAAATTGTTTACGTTAATTGATTGGCATTGTAGTGACCAACACGGGAACTTACGAACATACGTATTATCGTATGTTTTAGGGTGAAAAACGCAACTTTGTACAGTAATTAATTTAAAAAAAGCAAGTATGCCAATGCTTACAGGCAAGCACAAAGACATTAGTTAATTCATAAAAACTGAAGGGATAACATAAGGGTAATAAATATTTGCTTGTTTTGTTGATGTCCTAAAATGGATTGCACAACTCAAATTACAAGAGAGTATTTAATTTGAAGTAGAATTTGTATTCAGTTCACTTCATTCATTCATTTCTTTCGGTATTTATACGTCTATTTTATTAATACCAGCAATTGTGTTTTCGATCAGTTCTTATATTCCTTCAATGATTTTGTTTTACTCAAGCAAATAACAATAAACCTTATTATCAATCGCCATACGGAACACTTTTGAGAATCTGTAGTTGAACATACTCAAAGAAGACTATAACTGCTCTCGTGTACCAATCTGAACACAAGTGTCTCGTCCTTGAATGTTTGAAGTAGCTGCAAGTTTGAGGAGTGGACGGAATCATGATTGCATCGTTATTTAAAATAGTAGTACAGTCACGTGTAATGAAATGTTCATAGGTACATTTTCATTGGATTTTAAATCTTATAACAACCGAATAAGCTGCTAAGTGTATATACAACATTTCATTAGATGTGTCTGTACTGTGGAATATGGTACAGGAAGAGAAATCTTCGTCACAGAAAAAATACGTTATAGAATTAATACTTTTTTTTTTCAAAAACATGTTTTTATTTTAGGATAATGATGTTTTTTTAGGCGTAATTCTATAAGCTAACTTAACATCACGTTGCTATAGTAGATGGACTTCCTTTCAAGGTAATAAAATAAACTCTAACAAAACACTAGTCGAGCATAAAGTGACCGAAGAGCTTCAGAATTTGTAGTGAAATGAATGTTGAATGGTTGGTTACCGATCCATGTCATCATCATTCATTATCTTTTACGAAATTAAGACTTCCTAACTAAGAATATAAAAAGATCAAAAACGATCGAAAAGAAAAATAGATCTATGGCTTTTTTTTTGGAATTCCTGTTCCTAAAATTGAAAATGCCATAATTTTATTTTCCCAAAAAATTGATTTCACGCGTTTTATTATATTATTAAATTTGTTAAACTATTCATTATTTTGTGTCAGATTTTAAAAGATTCAACAAATAACACTACTTTTTAACCGGATTAATCGCGTTTAATTTATATTTTAAATTAACCACGGGGTACGCGATTAATCCGGTAAAAAATTAGTTTTATTTAAATTATGAATCATGAAAACTTAAGACAATATTAGGTTCAACAAACTTTTGTGTATCTAGACCTAGATAAAATTCAAGAAATTAATTGAGATTTTTGGCATTGTGTTGATATCTAAATCAACAATAATTTCAGTATACCGAAAAGGATATAATGCGTTACACGTAAAAGGATCTTAATAACATCGAGTAAAGTTTGATTTCAAAGATGAGGAAGTTTCTTCTTCTTATAGAAGTATCTACTCAAGAAAAGCCCGTTAGCTAGTAAATCTATTGACAGTCTTAATACAGTGAGGATTAGGGAGCTAATGTTTGATTGGTCAATCACAATCAATCAATAAATTAGTGTTAGTGATAGATAGAATTAGATACAAAGTTAAGCATCTTCTTATGGATTTTATTGACAGGAATTTCGGATTTTTGGCACTTTATGGTAATTTTAAGTTTAAGGATTTAATTCTTTAGAAAACAAAGGTATTTGAAATGTAAATGTATGAATTCAGATACAATGCGGTAAAATAGGTTATAATTCATTTTAAGTCTATATAAATACGACCGGCTGGTGTAGCGGTAACATACATTGCCTTCTATGCCAGAGGTCCTGGGTTCGAATCCCGGCGGCGGCGGATATTTGTGTGATGAACACAGATATTAGTCGTCAAGTCATGGACGTTTATATGTTATTTAAGTTTATTCTAATTAAAAAAATATGTATTTTATTCAATATGTATGTTTATACATTTCTTAAGTATATCAGTTATCTAGTATCCATAGCACAAGTTCTTTAAGAAACTTAATTTGGGCTAGATAATGTTGTGTGAGTGTATAAAAAAAAATATATATATATCAGATTTAATTTCACCGCTACCCTAGCAACGATATGATTGTAAAGCATGTTAGCAGAAAAGCCAATGAAGTGTTTGTTTCAAACTCAAAACATACATATTTTACCTGTGGTCTTCAAAATACAATCCTTATAAAGTACCTAAGTGTGTCAGTTCGGTAATTTAAAACCAATTTAGTTTGATTCCAAACCTCCTACTATGGTTAACGTAAACTGAATTTCTATTGACGGAGATACGAGTTAGGCGGGATAGCTACATTCAACATCGAGTTATCTTTCATGCTTCAACCAACCGTCGCGCGTCGTCGCTGAGCTCTCATTTACATCGCGTTGTATCAAAGAACCGTATGTTAGCAAAACATTTCACATGCTATGAGATCTATACAAACAGACAATTCAGCATGCGAATATGAAACTTACATTGTACGGGATACAGTCTGAACTCGGCTGCTGCCGCTTTCTGGTAATGCAAAAAAAAAACACACGGAAATTACAAAGCATTCGGTGTTGCTGTAACTGCTGTAATTACAAATGGTGGTATGATCTTTTTGTGCAGTTTGTGAAGATGATAAGTGATAATGAAGTTCGAGTTAAAATACGTGGGTTTAAGAAAATACTAAAATAATATCCTAATAGAGCGGCACACTTATTGTGTTCAAAAATCGGTTAGATGGATATTTGCATATACAGACATTACCTGTGAAGTCATGGATGTTTATAGATTCATTTAAATTTATTTCTGCAAATGGATAACATTGTCTTTTGAGGCGATTAATCCGAGTGACATCTGCACCGGGACTTGGTGGTAGGATCACGGTAGGGTCCGACTAGCTAGCATCACCCTTCATATAAAATCTGCCGCCAAATATTACCGCTCCGGCGGCGGTGATATGTTCCGGTACAAATTTTATGAAGAGTCAGTTCTTTCCTAGGCCCGTGTGCTGTCATCTTCGATCTCATCTTCACTGAGATTGATGTCAACCGCGGCCTTAGTCTGTAATAAAATAGAAACTGTGTTTTTGAACATATTTTTGTAGCGTAGGTACCTAAGTATTTGAATAATTATGTTTAACACGATTACCGGCACAGATTTCCATGGGTCATCATTTGTAATACATTCAATCAATCATTGCTGTCAGGTGAATAAGCTCCTTTGAAACATTCGTTCTGTTCAGTCATATTATTGTTGCTGGATCAAAAAACCTGATTGAATAAAAATAAGCCAGGCATAAAAATATTACAAAACTATAAACGTTTTTCAAAGTTAAGTATGACAACTTTCGATTATATTGGGCCGTATTCGACAAAACAATCTCGAATTTTAAATCTCTGTACTTCTTCATTATAGTTGAATTGTTTTCAAATGATTTTCGTGACAGTTCAAGATTGACAACCTCAGTGACATTGCCGCAACGAAATTGCTCGATCTTCCATTCGATTGCTTTTACATATCGAATCAGTTTGTGAAAAAAATGTATTGAAACTTACGATTACAAGATGGCCGCTCATATTCAGCGATTCAATGATGATTCAGTAGTGTCAATCCCTATCATCTGAACGTTCCGTTTCTTTGAGTATGTCAATTTGAGATCAATATTTTTTGTGACATTTACTTATTTTATTTACATAGTTTTTATTTTTTATCGCGCCTATTTATATTTTATTAGTTGTAAAAAATTTCCGCGTAATGGAACATGAGAACTGTCAGGAAAATCATTTGAAAACAATTCAACTATAGTAACTTACTTCAAATTTTGATTTAGAAGGGCATTAGACTTTAAGACATAAAATAAGCGAATCTGTTAAAACGAGCCCATTGTTCTGAGATCAAGAGTTTTCCTGATTGACATTTTTAGTTAGAATCTAAAAGCAATACGTGTGTTCAATTGAAATGGAACTGCTATGTCAATTCCAGCCCCTGTACGGTCAACACCACGAGGTCAAATGTGATGTATATGTATCTGAAAGGTTTGAACAGCTAAGTGGTGTTCAAGAGTGTACTTCAGAAGTGCGATACGTTCTTTTGTTAATTCCCGTTTGATGTATTACACTGACGTATCTAAACACTTCGTAAATTAAATTTAGAATGTTTTTGGAACTTTTCGGTATAACGTCAAATAATTTCGGGCGATCATGAAGTTCTTTGGAATTATTTTTGAAGGTGGCGTTTTGTTAAAAGCTTTTGAAATTGGACCTTTCATTACATAAGCTATATAACCCTCAGTCTATTAAACTTATTTTATTTATTAATTTTTTTTTATAAGTGACTAAACCCGCGTTTGACCTCAATCTCACCTGATGGTAAGTGACGATGAGGTCGAAGATGAAAGCACACGGGTTTAGGAAGGAACTGGCTCTTTATACAATATTGCCGGAACACATTACCGCCGGAGCGGTAATATTTGGCGACAGACTTTATATAAAGGGTGGTCGCTAGCCAGGCGGACCCAGAAGGGATCCACCAAATACTTTTACTTTAGTTTTGTTAATATGTCTTGCATTGCATACTCAACCCAGTATTTTCTTGATGACTTTAGTTAAATGTTATTATCATTATTGTCAATTTCATTCAATATCTATCTTATTTATAGATGCGGCAAAGTGACTTTTTTGAAAGAATGTGAATTTGATTATGTTTAATCTGATGATTAAGTTAATAAGTAAGTAAGAGTTTAAGTTGCATTTCGTTACACGTTGTTTTCAAATTATTATATTAAATTTGAATTAAATCTTAACTTTCATATACTAACGACTGCCATGATTTAGATACACGTTTAGAAGTCAATTCCGTTCTCTGTTTACATTTTTGGCGATAGTTTTTCGAGACTAAAAAACGTTGAGAATCCTCCCTGAAAATATCTACCAACCAGATATGTACGATACCTTATAAAAAATTTCACGATAAACTCAATACATACAGAAGTGATAGATATAGTTATATAATGTAGAATGTCGACGACCGGTCTGGAGAAGTGGTATCAAAATTGACTTCTTTAGAGGTCCTGGGTTTTAATCCCGATAGAGCTACATATTTGCGTGTCGAACACTGATATTGGTGATGAATTTTTTAAATATGTTAATTTAAGTTTATTCCTAGTTATTTATGCGCTATTTAGTATCCATAACATAAGTTCTTTGTGAAACTTGATATGGGTTAGATAATGCATTGTAATTAGTTACAGTTATAGAATGTACTATAGAACAAATAATTATTGTATATTCATTAATTATTTGTTCTATAGTACAGTCTCTTATCATCACGTATGATTCTAAGTATTTGAATATCACAAAGCCATGTAAGCTGCCGTGATGCTCCGTACATATTACATCTATGTTGAAACACTTTGAATGAAGGCTTTATTGAATACATATTATTATAAAGCCGGGTTAACGCATTGTGATTAAATAGATAGCTTTGACAATCTATCAAATATTTGAAAATCGTTTCAAAAGATTCAACCGCTTTTTTATTTACTCCGTCCTTTTAAATTTCATCCGGTTTGGTGGCCTGGCACAAAGATTGCTTTATTCATAAAATCGTTTATGGGTTCCTCTCTGATGGTACTAGAATGAAAGGTATCATTAAAACTTCATTATATTCTTACTTTTAAAAACTTTGGAATAATTTAAAACCTACGTTCTGTATACAATACTTACATATTCGGTACAATTATCAAGTATTATCAAGGAAAAAAAAACTTTTTTTAATAATTATTACACAAAAGACCAAATACAGCATAGAAAATAACCTTTGCCACTTAATTTCGAAGCTCCAAAAAGGTCTTTAGAATGAAAACCTCGAAAAAAATGTCAAAGGAGCCTTGTACGAACAATGCATTTGTTATAATAGACCCTTCAAGACCACAATTTTCCCTCTAGATATTATATTACGAGGTAGTAATGAAACATTTTCAATTGCGTGAATCGCAATCGTATTTGACACTACAATAAAAAAGAAGACATAATTAAATGGAAAATATATTCTCGCCGGAAGAAGTCTCTTTTGTTTAAAGATTCAGGAGAAGATACTTACAGACTCGAACGGTTTCTAATCTGAGAGGTACCTACTGATATTTACCATAAGATATGAATTTTGTCACTAAATAGCGTTTACCTTTAATAAACTATTGTGTTTCATCGTTGTCACGTTCTAATTCGTAATTTCACGTTAGTATTTAGCGCAGCAGGGTAAAATAATCACCAATAAAAAACAACTCGCGTTATCATTTTAGAGAGCATAATAATTTTATTAAATACGGAACAATACATTTTCAGAGTATAAATCCATCTCACGATATACTTAGCAATGTTCACTGACTTGAAAAAGGCGACGATATTCTTTCAACGGCCCGCTTCTACAAACGTCACAAAAATTATGCATGTAAACACAGCTTAACGTAAAAACTCGGTGTTGAAAGAGAACTTTTTTAATTTTAGTTTTTTCTGTGACAGTTGTAGGAACATAAAAGCTGTATCAGGCTCGAGGTGCTTGCGAAATGTATTATGGCACAATAGTGCGGTACATCTTTTCATTTGAAATGGAAAAATCAACACGAAACAGCAGTTGCTTGGAAAAACATCGATTTTTTCACTTAGCAACTGATATTTTGTGTTTCGCGTACGATTATTTCAAAACCTAAACGTCATCCCGTTTGCATGCAAATTTAGGAATTGAAAATATTGCTCAAATGTCGATTTGCAAAGAAAAACTGAACAAAGTATTTTTCTGTTGAATGAAAATCTATGAAAGTGTCATGTCATGCATAGTTGCAAAAATTCAAATTTGATTTCGTCATGGACAAGGATGAAATATTTTCAGCAATAAAATCGAAGGCAACAATCTGGTATCTGCTGTGTCTCTAGTATAAATAAGCATGTTTAGCCGTATATCGTCTTTTACTGAATATAAGCGTCATTCTAAGAGATTCGGTGCCAGTGTCTCTTCCATGCTGGAGCGAAAGAAAAACATAGAATGTGCTAGCTGCTTCTCTTCCCGGGCATACTGTAAAAATCAGTTAAGGGACGGAGGTTTTATTGGCGTTTTTGCGGGCGATAGGCTGACCCCCTGTCACTGCAATAGTCTCTTTCCATCATAATAATACCCCCAAATAAGTCAAAAGTGACATGAGATGGTTTTATAGCCTCTGGTGTTCTGCCTACCCCATTACAGGCGTGAAGTTATGAATGAATGTCTCAGAGTAAGTTTGAAGATATGACACAGAAAGACGATCAGACACAGTATGACGATCATCTACACAGCTAGACACGGCTACCCATACTTTAATTGTATGTCTAATGATTGTCATGGAATTGATAAATTAGAAAAAAGGCTATTGTTTTTTCGAAGCAAACAACACTCACTACTTATGTATTTATTCGAAACAGGAGTGTTTCAGAAGTTCTAAGAGTTGGGCGAGTTGGCGAAAACACAAACATAATTTGTGGCACACACACCACTTGCATAACTCTCATCTTATTTAAACAGGAAGTAGGTAATATCTTTGGAAGCATTATATTTAAAATGAAAATAATCAGGTCAATTTTTTATGGAAACTTAAGTTTTACCAAAAAAGGCTTGTTCTTTATATATTTTGCAATTTTTATCAACTTATTATCTAAATATCCATTTACTCCAAGCAAGAATCTTCTCAGTTTTTGACAATTTAATTAAATATTTTTCAGTAAAATTATAATAAAAACGGACCTTTAAAAAGGATAATTTCAGATGAAATTTCAGCTAAGGTTTATTAATTTCGGATCTCCAAAATAAACATCCTGCCAAGCACCCTTTTCAACCTTCAAATCCTTTGCTTTCAATATAATTGGAAAAATATGTTTTCATCTTTAAAAATGATGAAAACACATTTTACTTGAAGATACAAAAACTTTATATACAACTTATAAAACTTTATATAGCCTTAAGACCTTTATATTTAGCGGCAATGAAACTGGCCTCTGACCTTTATTTATTTACGATGAAAATTTTATTTTCGGCTTCACAACCTTAAAGATTTGTCTGCATATGTGCTTATTGATAAAAGTATAATCCATTTAGTCATCAATTTAAAAAAAAACTTCCATGTCTACTAATCACAGGGATTTCCGCTTGTTGGTAGCTACGACCCTTAATTAGGTACGTGCTGCCATCAAATATTTGGCTTCTCTAAATATATGTACCTGTTATGAAAACGTTTACACATAGTACAGCCAGTAATTTCGAAAAACAACGTGGTCAATCTAAGACTTCAGCCACGGTATTATCTATACCCTGGCCAATAATTCAATGCAGTAAAATGACAGTTCCAGTGTGCCCACTTTAGGGAAGAAAAAAAATAGGGATGCGGTTTAAGTGAACGAATAAATTTTTTTAATGAATAATTTCGTCAAGTTAGCAAAAAAAGATATTTTGACCGTCTAAATATTTTAAACCTACTTTCATTTATCATTTCTAGAGTGGGGACGCTTCACGCAACGTACTTTTTAGTGACTGAAAATTTGCAAAAAAAAACAAATTTTATTTCGACTGTAACCGTTTTAAAGCACTAAACATGTTTCGTAAATAATTATTTTCATTAAAAATACTATCAAGATAAAGTTCACACATGACATTCACGTATTCACGTATACCTTACACTACGAAGATTTTAACTGGTATCGTTATTGTTCTGTTTGAAATTTCGAACTGTCATATTACTGCATTGAATCAATTGCCAGTGTATAGGTCAAATGAGGTTTCAGTGAAATTGAGGTTTACTGGAAAACATAAAAATAGTCGCAGACCCTAAAATAACTCTTCTAGGGTTTTAAGTTTCTCTAAGAGTTTCACTTGGATTAGTCACCTTTCCGACATAATTATGCAAATCAAGTGGTACATTGAGCCAATCCTACACAGGGTTACTAAGTTACCCTTGTTTGCCAATAGTTTTGATGCAAATTTCAATAAGATAATTTTTATACAATAAACACAAAGTCAAAGTCAAAAAATCTTCATGTCGTAGGTACAAAAATACACTCGAAATAAGTCAACTTATTTGTAAATTGAACTGAATCTACCACCACTTCGAAAAGTCAATCTGTTGAGAAAAAGTGGCAAGAAACTCAACAGCAATGATATATTACAAATATACAACAGACTTAATAAGACAATTATTTTTTTCACTTTTAGTCCACTTAATCAATAAGTACCTATAATGTATAAACCTCCTAACTCTAAACACAACTAGACCACACGATATCTATTCGACCCCTTTAAGTAAGGGATGCACCAAAACTGGGTCGAAAAGATAAACTGCTTCCAGCATACCAGAGAGCATCTGTAACAAATTGGCGGTGATTTTGGCAAACATGTGCTGCGGTGGTCGGGACATGGCACGAATATTGGGCTGCTATCATGCAGTTGTTTTCTTTTAAGCTTAAGTCACGAAATTCGCATTAATTATGAGTTTGTGAGTTTTTTAAGCTGTGTAAGATAGCATAAATAGCTTAGATTTGTTAAATGAATTTTATTACCCTGCAAGATTAAGAATAATTTCACATTTATGTCAAATTAAGGTGCTATTGAATAGAATACTCACTGAATATTGACACTTCGTCTTTATTTATCTCTGAAAATAAACAAAGAGTTATTGCAGTTCATAAATACATCGAATATGCGGTGCGTGTTTAGTAATCCTGATATCATAGAGATTTTGGAACGACAACAATAGGTATGCTATAAAAATTTTATCCGTCAATCTAATTCAAAGTAATAATAATAAATCCATAAGTAATTTAATGCATTTACGGAATTTTTACCATGTTTTCGATTTTTATTTCGCTCATCCGATATTTCGAAGCTTACTTTTGTTACAAGCACAAAATCCATAACTTATATTCAACTTGTCATTTTCACAGTTTTAAGCACAACTGGGAAATGAGATGAAAAGAGTTAATATCATGTTTTTGCATGATAACTAAATGTTTTCATAGGTAATAAGTTATCGAAAAACTAAGTTTGCACTAGGAAAGGTACATCAAAGAGCTTTCTAAAATTTACAAATGTGAAATAAATAGTACCACTGCTTACTAATAATAATCTTTAGGACAAAACCTACATAAATCGCCTTTAAAAAAAATACAATTTTCTTTTAAATCCTTACTAGAAATCAATTCAGATGGATTTTTAATACCTGATTGTAATTACCTCACCAATAATATAGTTAGGCCTTTCGAATTTTAAATAAGGAAACATAGACTCCTAAAAAACAAAATGTAATTCGAGCTGTACACAATATGGTTCAACTGAAACAAGTAGAGATGGTAACAGCTTAACCGGCACTCGTCCAAGCTATTGAGCTGTAATACACAACGAACGTTGACAACGTTTAGCTGTTAAACTCGAGCGTCCCCCTTCCCAGTTAAGCCTTGCTTTGATACCAGCTTTTGATAAGGATCAATTCGAATCTGGAGTAATGGAAGCGATCCGAGTATAATATAGGTTTTAGTAATTTGCAAATCTGATATTAACATTTAATTAGTTATTTACATTTGTGATCGCTCTTCGTGTCGATGGGTTTGCGTTTAGACTAATTACTCTATATGAGAACAAAGACGAATGCTATGGCGATAGGGTAGTAGTGGGGTCGATTCGACATTAGATTCGCAAATTTCAAGTGTCTCCAATATTAAATTAGGAGACTTTAAATTCAAAAGTTGCAAACAAAAACTAATTTTGATGCTTCTAAAATAGAGATAAGAATGTCCACCGGCCCACTGTCTTTTTTGTTGTGTGGTTACGGGTTTGTTTTCTGCACAATTCAAATATTTCTATCCATGAATATGTTTGTTTGCTTTAATGTAGGTGTAGGTATTATGTTTGATATCTTTATATTTACCAAAGAAAACAAACAATGATTTTTTATTACCTACCGATGTCTAGAACTACACAAAATTATGCACATAATATAACGCGAGTGAATTCCGATATTTTGGACCTTTGTGAAATTTATATATTCATGTGCCTGAAATAAACGTAGTTTACAAATCTTTAGCACAAAAAAAGCTTAGTACGCATACAAAATTACTTTCAGAGAAATGTAATATTAGATTGATAAAACGCTTAAATTTAAATATCATATTTAAAAGGCGGTTCAACGAAACGGTTAGGCATTCAGAGAAAAAATGAAATAAAATGGATGAAGAGAGGCGCGTTGACATTTCGTTTCTGCTCTCTTGCCCGAGCCATTATGTAAAGAATGAAATATTGAAGCCAGTCTCAATGATTTCAAATCAGTCTTGACACGAGGGCTCTTTTTCCTGCGTTTGATTTTCTGGAATATTCATCCTTATATTTAAAATAC
Source organism: Stenoptilia bipunctidactyla (assembly GCA_944452665.1). Classification (NCBI taxonomy): domain Eukaryota; kingdom Metazoa; phylum Arthropoda; class Insecta; order Lepidoptera; family Pterophoridae; genus Stenoptilia; species Stenoptilia bipunctidactyla. The sequence goes on from OX101730.1 coordinate 17,408,050, forward strand.
TGGCGGTGGAGAATAAAACGGAATAGAAATGCGTGCTTGACTTGAAATGCGTAAAACACGTGTATTTTGGAATATACTTATGAATGTGTGTCAGTAAAGATGCTTCCACATCAAAGTAAATGTAGATTTGTATCTGTACTAGTGAAAAAAATTAGCTTATTTATAACATTACAAGAATTTTTGATTAACAAAACATTCGCACATATGATACTATTTTTTTCTTTGTATGATAGGTACACTGGCCATTCTGATCACAAATATAAATAATCGATGAAGTTACTCACATTTTAAAAATCCTAATTCAAAACTTATCTGAAGACAAACCAAAAGGTAAGATTACCATATGCTTAATTTTTTGTTTAAAAGCGGTAAATCGATTTTAATTAACCATTTCTGAAGTAAAACGAAACGTAACGAAACGAAACAAGAATACGAAATATAAACGAAATAAGAAAACATTCAGACGATTAAAAACCTTAAAGATCTGAAAAAGAAAAGATTTCAGAAAAAACTAAAAAAAATAACGTTACTTCATTGAAATGCGACGTATTCTAACAAGACACTTCGATACAATCACTTGACGTCTGATTCCAGCCAGCTGGAACGCAGTAACGTAGCACCATCATAGTATTTGAACAATGGTCTGGTCGTTTTCCAGTCTACTTCTATACTCTCTTTTGTACTGCAACACATATAATAGAAAGGGGATTATGTATTAAAATCGCCATGCTCAGTTACATTTGTAGCCGGTTTTTTCGGCTTTGTGAGGAATACTCGCGGGAATTTTAGAAACACAATAGCTTTAGATTTTGGACTGAGGATTTTATGTGAGAAGATTTTATATGATTGTTAGAGGAATAACTTGGGATTACTTTTATTTAATTTCCAAATGAAAGTTATTTATATGTGTTGGACTTGACAAGGAAGTTGGTTATTTTTTTAACGGGATGGTATGGCAAAAGCTGATACAGTAAATTGTAAAGAAAACTTTATGAAAAGTCAATTTTGCGTTGACAGACACTTTTTGACAAGAAAACTTACTTTGGGGCGTATGCTAAGTTCGGGTAATTTATTGTTAAGTATTTTATATTGTATACGTAAAGCCATGTCTTAAAGTATGAAAAAGAGGGGAAAGTGGTGTACTCAATTAATAAGTCAACTTATAGGTTTGTAGATTCGAAGTATTTTTATTTTTTGACTTTTGAATTATGCGTGAGGCACTTTTTCATTTAATTATTTACCTTTAAGGGCTGATTTTTCAATAATCAGATAAAAGTTAACTGAAAAATAAAGTATTACCCGGCAAAATAATGTAGTTTTACGATTCTATTGCAGTTGTATGACAATGACAAAGAATGAAAGTAAACTTGAGACACGCTTGAAGATGTCGAGTAATACTTTATTCATAAGATAACTTTTATCTGACCATTGAAAAATCGGGCAATTTTCGCCAATGAAATTTTTTTGTTTGTTTTTTTTTTTTTGTTAAGATTTAGAGGTCGCTGCAAAAAGCATTGAAAGGCAGTTTGAATTATGGTCTCATTAATGTTTATTCACATTTGACGTGCAAGTAAAACTTGCACATACAATCGCTCCTTATCCCCTCCTCCCCTCGGCCCCTCTTCTGTACCGTTGTCAAAAGAGTATATGAAAAAGTTAAAGAGTATTACTAACAAGTCATCCCTTGTATCTTAAAAAATTACAAAAATATCTACTTAATATCTTAATTCATAACAACAGCAATAATTTTGTAATATATTTCTACATATAAAAATAAAGAATCTAATAAATACAGATTTTGAGTTTTTATTTAAATTTCAAGCATTGGTAGCGACCCCTAATTGTTATAAAAATACTGAAATAGTTTCTTATGGTATATAATCAAATTACGTGGTGCCCCGCGAAATTAAAGAAAATACTTTTTTTCTCAGGAATAAGGGCCACCCTAATATTTATGTTAACGCATGTTATCAATCTGTCGCCTAAATTGAATTTTCTATCCTTTGTGTCAGCAAGATCTTCAATGCGTACATTATCTTTCCTCAAAAGAACAAAAAAAATCAACTATTTCTTCCTCTTTCAAATTATGATTTACATTGTTAGAATAATAGGCACACTCCATTCAAAATGTGTCATAAATAATGAAAATATATTAACAGTTTTGACAAAACGCCAACAAAGTTCGAAAGCAGCCTTCAAGAAGAATTAGTAAAACAATCCCTCACCAAAGATAACTCATAGTAATCCAAATCAAGGCCAAAGTTATCATAAAGCTTTTGCATTCAAACAGTAGTATTAATATTAATATACTAAGTTTTTTCGACATTTTGCCGTTCTTTACTCAATTTCATTCAACTTTCCTTTGGTTTTTGCATAGAAAAGCCAAATAAAGCCTTCTGTAGTTCTATAAAAAATTATAGAATAGTGGGGCTCACTATGATTACTTAGTCGAAACATCCTTCGTTGAAAGCACGTTTCACCGAAAATTTTATCTTTGTTTTGTTTTATATCTCCCAAATGGTCCCAATGGTAAAGGACTACAGTATAATTTTTTGACAAACGTAATTAATATATCCTAATATACAAAATACATATATAATTTCACGCCAACTGATGTCGCATTTGACAAAATTTTGGAGGCATTATATTAATGGAGAGAAACTATTGCAGTAATAGAGGGTCAGCCAGTGACAGTCAACCTATCGCCCGCAAAAACGGCAATAAAACCTCTGTCCCCTAACTGACTTTTACAGTATGCCCGGGAAGAGAAGCAGCTTGGAAGAAATATATCCTAACCTAACTTCATTTATTTTTACACCGCACCTGTTACTACATTATGTGATACATTAAATTTTTTAATTTCGGTCAAACGAGCTGTCGGACATGCATGCTTCGATTAACCGAAGTGAACCGATATTCTTGATTTTTTGCGGAGTTTCTGAAAATAGATAGTTCAAAGTGGGAGCAGAAAATAAAATAAGAAAGGCAAAACCCACTATCTGATGGGAATAATAATTTCCATGGAGAAATATAGAGAAAGTGGTGAGATCTCTCCCAGTTTAGTTAAATTCCCAATGTACCAACATATTAATTAAACTGTTACTAGAAATAAATCTGTCTAGGTATAAACTTTAATACCCCTGAGATACTATGTACAGTCTGTACAAATAAGCTTATTGTAATTTAATTTAAATTCAGCTTACCTATAACTGTAAGCTTATCTATTCGATGTTTCGTGAGTCAGTGTATTAGTTCTAGGTTATCACATACATACATAACGTCACGCCTGTATCCCTTATGGGGTAGGCAGAACACCGCATCTGATATCACGTTTGACAAATTTGGAGGTGTTATAAAGATGGAGAGAGACTATTGTAGTGAAAGGGGGTCAGCCTATCGCCCACAAAAACGCCTTTAAAACCTATGTCCCTTAACTGACTTTTACAGTATGCCCGGGAAGAGAAGCAGCTGGCTTCTCTGGCTTCTCTTCCCGGTTATCACCTTTTTAAATAAACCTTCTGCAAAACCATAAAACTGGTAAGTGTATTCAATGTATAAAAATTATACACTAATTGGTTCAGGAACATACCTACCTACTGGAATTAACTGTAGTAGCGAGTGCTGCAAAATTATTTCACCTCGCACGAGACAATAATTATGTACAAACATGACGCGAAACATGGCATATAAAATTGAGTTTTTCACTGGGATTTACTTACAAAACTTCTTTCTGATCTATTGCCATTATATTTTTTTTTTTGAAAGTAAGAAAGGAAATAATTTTATTATCACAAATAATTTAAAAATAAAAAAGAATACAAATCAATACAATTTAAAGGAAGACGGTTGTATGTGATTTTGAACTTAGGTTCATAATCACGGTAAATATGGTATTACACATTACATAGGTATACATTTTGTGACAATAGGATTGACCTCAGCATTATGCTGCTTAAACATTATATTCTAGCAACGCTGGTTTTCAGGCCCAGCCTTGTATATAAACTTAGCAAATTAATATAGGTAAGTAGTCGAAGGTTCAATTTACAGCATTCGTTTTAATATTCAAGTAAAATGTTTGTGTTATAATTTATGGCTATAGTAATGGTAAAAAAATACAACAATACATATGACAAACATTTAAATAATTAAAATAGTTAAATGTCAAGGTTATACGTAATAATAACAATATAACAAGTAGAAATATTAATTTAATAAAAGTAATGCTCGATATTTAATCTTAAAAGTTTGTTTCCCTATAATTTTTCTCAATGGAGGAGGCAGATCGTTCCAAATTTTTGAAGCCGAAAATTTTAATCTTCCTCTGAGATTCGCAGTGTGGTGTTTAGGTACAGAAAGTTTATTTTGATGTTTAGACCTGGTATTTACTTGGTGTGAATCTTTTTTCCAAAGCAATTTATTGTATAAATAAGAAGGACTTTTTACTTTAACTAGTTTGGACACAAAACTTCCTAAATGTAACTTTCTCCTGTGTTCCATATTCAGAATTTTATAATTAATCAAATGTGGTGTGATATGTTCGCGTTTAGAAATATTATAGCAAAACCGCATATATACATGCATTTTGTACTCTTTGAATGGGATTCGCTATTTTCTTGAAAATTCTAGGCCCATAAACGATGTCACAATAATTGAAGTTTGATAAAACTAGAGACTTTTTTGCATATATTACTAATTTAACAATGTAACAAACGCCAAAAAGTAGATTATGACTACAAACTTTTATTTTTGCGTAGCTCTTTAGACGGATTTCTTATTTTACTTTTTTGTAATAGTTACGGATCTTGCTATTCTTACTTAGAACAAGAAATCTACATCTAAACAAAATTTATAAATTGTTTTGTTTGTAAATAGTTTAATAGTGATGTCCCAAGTCACATTTAAATTAAAACTTAAGAAATTCTATTTTCAAAATCAACTGGATAATAAATACCTATGTTCGCTAATGTATAATATCCGGGTGTACATAATAATTAATACCTAATAATTTAAATTCAATAAAAAATTTGCAGTTTCTTTTGATTAGACAATTTGTTTTTAATTTATGACTTTGTGTTTTTATTATATTTCAAAAGTATTATTGCACCTATTCGTGAGTTTGTATAGGTAGGTATGGATTGTAACTTATAAAATGAAATTTGAACGGAAAGTAAATAGGTAGGTATCTATATGTCTTATATTTTATAAATTATAATATTCTGCTTGAATAATGTATTATTGTATTTTAAAAGTTTTCATGTAATATGTATAAATAGGGTGCTATAAATTTTTTTGTTTTTTAAATGGTTGCCCACTTATTTGTTTTTATTATTTCGGCACTGAGGAAAGGGTATTCTGAAAATCATTGTTGTCTATCCCAGACATGCTGAAATTACCCCTTTGGCACATTTTTGTAATAACTTTTATATTAATCTTTTGTTTTCTTTTATGTCTAGGTACAAGTGTTTATGAATTGTGTCAATAAACTAAATTATTATTATTATTGTGCATGCTAAAAGCTATACGCCTTCTTAGGTGGAATAACCCGACAGTCTGACCATTCGGTCGGGGATCAGGGCAAGAGAGAAAAAAACTGGCGAACGATTCGGGCAGTATCAAGCGATACCGCTTTTTGCATATTATGTGCTGGTAGCGAACCACCGCCGAATCCTAGCCTTTCAATCAATCTTACTCAATTTATTTTAATATTTTAGCACTTAGTAGTTAAATAATTATATTTATTTATTTATTACTAGCTTTATCCCGCAACTTCGTATGCCCTTAACTACCCTTCTCGTGGAAATTTCAGAAACTATACCTACAACCAGACACCCACTGAAAGAACCTTTATACCAAGTATCACACTCATGGACTCAAGGAAAAGTTTTTTTCATACAAACTAAAAATTATATATTTCCCGTGCCCGTGGGAATTTTGGGTTTTTTTTTCGTAGCACAACCAGTCACTCTTTCAAGAACCTTCATGCCAAGTATCACATCCGTACACTCAAGGAATAAGATTTTTCATACAAACTAAAAAGTCCAACCCCTTCCCGTGGGAATTTCGGGAATTCCTTCCATAATACAAACAGACACTTATTGAGGAACCTTTATATCAAGTATCACATCCGTGTACTCAAGGGATGGGATTTTTTCATACAAACTAAAACATCATATATTTCCCGTTCCCGTGGGAATTTCGGGAATTCCTTTCATAACACAACCAGAAACACATTGAAAAACCTTTACACCAAGTTTCACATCGGTGCACTAAAGGAATAAGATTTTTCATACAAACTAAAAAGTCTTATATTTCCCGTTTCCGTGGGAATTTCGGGAATTCCTTCCTTAGTGCACCCCTACATCCCATAAAGAATGTATGTTCCAAATTTCAGCTCTCTACGCCCAGTAGTTACGGCTGTACGTTGTCTGTCAGTCACTCAGTACCTCAGTCACTCAGTCAGTATCGGAACAGTTTTATATATATTGATTAATTGATTGATTTCTTCATTAAACTTATTTGTTTTGGTACATTTAGTTTGTAAATTGTATATTTAGCCTTCGTGGATGACCCAATAAAAATATACTAGTTAATGCAATCACCTCTCACCAGGTGTCATGGAAGATAAAACGTCCCATTCTTATAATTTAGAAAACAAACAATACCTAATTTACTGTTTTTCATTTACTGTTGTTATTTGTTTTCGTCTTCTGTTTCATGAGCAACGGAAGGAAGCTGTACTGACAAGGCTCAAGTTTCCTTACAAACATGTTTACACGCGCCCTGCAATGATATAAATTACCGCGATATCTCCTGTGCCGATTTGTGTGTTTTTGACATAGCAGAGTTGGTGTTTGTACTGGAAGTGACATAAGTTTTTACGGTAGGAAAGTTTTTCTTGGACTTAGAATGAACATAGTGACTGCTGTCTTTTAAAGACACCGAAGCGTCACACGGTAATTTTTGATATTATTAAACGCAGATAAATTCGGATAGAAATGTCTTTTACCTATTTAATGTAGGTAAGTACTAGAAGAGCTTGATAGCTACGTTCGATTTACGTAAATTATTATTTTACTGTTTTTTTTTTACTTTGGCACTTTAACCTAGGAGGAAGGTAAATCCTGTTACGGACGAAAACGTATTCTAAAGTGCTGCTAGTCCCGAAGGCTAACAGGTATAAAATACCCTGACAGTATGGGGACCGCAAGAGCGGCTACGAGACTCGACCTGACACACGAGATACACACTTCAGGATAGGTACCCTTCTCGGCTTCAAAATCATGAATAAGTTGAGCCTGAGCGGCTGCATGTTGTTCTTCCTGTTTTTATTTGTCACTGGACATCTGTACTGATAGAACACAGAACACACACTAGTCCATTCAATCACGTACACCATCCCTAGCGTCTGACACTCGGTTGACGTGTGTCACTCACTCAGTCACTCTACGTTCGCGCAATTTTTGAAAGTATCTTAATACAAAAAGTTAAGTTAATACTCGCAAAAAAAATTTGAGAATTCTAATAAAGCCGGTATTTTCCTCCTTACAATTTCAGAAGTGCGAAAATTACTCTTGCACACGAGTGGACTTGCGTGATTTTTTTGAAAACTTACGTGAACTTTCTGAAAAACTTGTTGAAAGAATAGTGCATTGCAGTTCGGTCGAAACATTTTGCTAGTTTGTGTTTGTTGCAAAAAGACGCTTTTAAAGTACCTATAACGCTTTTGGTGCTTACTAATTTTAATGAGAACGCTTTAACTGACAACGTTTTATGCCGATTAACCACTATGTCAAAGTTTATTGCTCAATTTTTCATGAAGACATTGACTTGCTATGCTGCAAGTTGAACATGTCTTATTGGACTTTTTCCATTGAAATTGTGCTGGCTCGTGTGGTATGCGGTGTTTTTGGCCACAAGTAGGTACCTAGCCAAGCACCTGGGTAATCATCAGCTGCCTGCTTCTTTGCTGAATAAATTCCAGACTACTTGGTAAGATTGTTCCTTAATTTTTGTACATATTGGACTGATATCTAACTGTTTTCTATCTCTATTACTTTCTAATTTTGAATCTGATAAAGTGATGACTTTAGTAACCAAAATTGCTACAGTGCAACTTAACAATAAAAATGAACAATTTTGAACTTAATAAAGTGTTGACTACTAAAATTAATGTAACAAGTTAACAATAAAATTGATTTATTTTGAACTTAATTAAGTGTAAAATGTAGTGACTAAAATTAATGTTTTTCAAGTAAACAATACAAGCGATTTATTTTGAATTTAATTAAGTGTTGGGTTTATTAACTAAAACTAATTCATAGTTGACTTTTGAACTTTTGCTGAATTAATTTAATTTCAATGATGTTAGTGATATGTGTGCCTTACTCTGAACAATTAATTTGTATTACCTATAGACATGAGTGTTCTGATTAACAGGAAAAAAAAGTTGTTTGTGACTTTATTTTAAAAGTGTTGTGACTTTATTTAAATATTTCAATGGGTCGGCACAAGAGGAGACATAGGTCTCTTCTCTAGTTTCTCTTCTTCTAGTTCAACTCAGTCTGGCAAAGATTACAAAAGTAAAAGACACAAGAAGGGACTAAAGAGGAAGAACAGTCGAATTGAAGCATTGGCAGAAAACTGACTATACCAGTGGTACCACTTGTATAGTACAGTCTGTGGTTCGCTATGTTGGATGAAATGACTTTATACCTAAGTTTGATCCTCAAAAATCACCTGTCTCAGTTGAACATTGGATCTGTAACTTAGAAGGTATAGCTAACATGCATGGCTGGGACAAACAAACACTTTTTATATTAACACACTATTTGAAATAGCACAGCTAAGTTGGGTGGCTATGCAAAAAGCTGGTACGAACACCAAGATAGCTATGAAATCAACTGGGAAGAAAGGAAAACCAAGTTAACTACATTATTTCCATTTACTAAAAATAAATTATTGCAGATCAGGGAACTTGTCAATCGCAAAGAATCAAGACCCAATCAAGTTTTATTATGACAAACTTGGTATTGGCATGTCATGCAACATGAGTAATGAAGTGATAGCTCAAGCAATTAATGGAACACTTGGGGATAATTTATTGAAAGTCGGGGCCTTATCAGCTGGTTGCCATGACACAAATTCTTTGCTGAAATATCTGGCCAGCATGAAGACGTCAACTGAGTGTGCGGATGTCGAGTCATCAGGTGTGGTTAATTTTGTTCAGCATAATAACCCAAGCAAACCCATCAAGTATTTCAGTTGTGGTAAGGTTGGTCATAAGTATAAAGTTTGTGGGAAAATAAAACAAAAAAACAATGATGACCAAAAATGCAACTTTTGTGACCAGACGGGCCATGTTGAAGAAACATGTTTTAAGAAAAGGGACCAAAGCAAACATTGCTCGTTGTGCACCATCTAAGGTCATTCTTTAGAAGAATGAAGGAAGAAGAAAGCTTAGTCCGACAAGCATGTTAAGAAAATTCAGAGCGAGAGCTGTTAGGCATCTGATATTGTACGGGCAAGCATGTACAGTTTGTAGCGTCAGCATTTTACCTCATAGTCAGTTATTACCTTCAATTGAATTCAGTATCATTACAGCAGTGGTATCAACCGGTCATCAACCTACTTTATATAATTTTGTTCGCGTCCACACATTATCATTTAACATCAAATAGTTTAAGTTCTATAGATCAATATATCAATCAGTTTTCTACTATCAAATATCTTTCATTCTATATCACATATCAACGAAAAGGGTGTGCAGACCGTACAGATATGAAGTATTTTAAAACTGCACTTGTCAACGACTCTCCAGCAACAGCTTTTATAGATTTTGGCAGTTCATTCAATACAATGAGGCAAAGCTTTTGTAATAAACTTCAACTCAAATCTACAGCCAGTGACAATGTCATTAAAGGTTATGGAGATAATTTGATTCTGCTGTTGGGAGTAACAACCGCTTTTCTGACCGTTGATGGAGTGGAGATAGCATCTGAGTTTTGTATAGTATCAGATGAAATTCAAGAGTTCGACTTTTTGGTAAGTCAACCATAAACAGAGTCATCCCACAAAAACTTCAAAACAACTTAACCTGTATGACATGATAATGTCACTAGATGTTGCAGAGTTATGTACCAATTTAGAGAAAATTTGTTTATATGTAAATGAGGATACAACATTACAACCTCATTTTACTGGGCTGAAAGAAAAATTCTTACGTGCCGGTAAACGGCGAGATGGCTGCACGAATCTGCGCTGTAAAAAAGACCGACGTAATCCGGACCTATTGCCGGTGAACGGCGGACGATCAGGCTTAATTGTTACGGTTGCGTTTCCACCTAATCAGCGATGATTTGGCTGGCAGCAGTCAGGTCCGCCCCGAAAAGGGCAGATGAATTAGCTCCGACCATACACAACCTCACCGAGAGAAAACTTTCCGTTAAGAGCTTTGGGAGCGGACGCAAACGGGAATTGTGATCGTACGTAAATTAGTAAACTATAAGAGCTTTAGATATGATTAACGCTTACGTAAATTGAACATACCTACATCAAACACACAATCAAACAAAACCACATTGAATGAAAGACTTGAAATATCTCAAAAATTTATGAATTAGTTTTTCATGACCTAACGCAGTTTTATACTTTCCATTGTATTAATTTTTCATAGCTCTTTTTACATAAAACTACTTCTTAACCGGATTAGTCGCGTATAACTTATACTTTAAATTTTAACTCGAGGTTTGGTGTCTTTGCAGACCCCGTGGTCACGAGCGACTGCTCTTTGTTCTTTAAGATTTGTTAGTAGGAAAATGTCTCCACAATAGCAATTTGATTTTGAACCTAACAACAATGAGATACGATTACCAACAAACAAAACTTTTGTGTTTCTTTTTGAGTTGAATATAATGATACTTACAAAAGCCTCAATCGTTTATTCATAAAGGTCACGTTTATTTTTGTGTTTTTCTATCACAGACGGTCGAAAAAGCAGTTTCACTTCTCATCAAGATTATACGAGTATAAAGTAGTATACCTAGTCAAAAGTTTAATTTGCAAACATAGACCTGTAATTTTATAGTGTCGTAGACATAAACCTGTAACTTTACGACGCTTAAACTCAAAATCTACCTGATTTGGTAAAACAAACACCACGTTAACCTAAAAGGTGCCTGCCTCAAAGAGGTAATTTTTTCCACGTCACACGTTATGAAGCGTTAAGGGGTTTGGACGACCTCTAGGTTATTTCACAGGCCATTTGAGTTAAAAGAGTTCAAATGTGAATAGTGTTGGTTAACTGAACTTGTAAGCATACTTACTGCCATTTAAGGGTTTTTGGAGATTTAGAGTTTTGAGCAGATGTTGTTTTTGGAGAACCATGAAAATAAAGATTATGAAAAAGTTTCTAATTCAAAAAACCTTATGCAATCTTAGATTATGTATCGAATAAGTATTATGAAATAATATTTTTACAGACATACTTAAAAAATCATTACTTTGCACCAATTGAATTTTTTTTTTATTTGTTTATCACACTACATTGCAGAGGGCGTAACTTTTTGTTTTGACTATGTAAAGTGTTTTATATCTGTAACGCTTTAGTATAAAAAAGTTATGACAAACCATTTTATAATTGAATTCTGTTACAATTTTGTAGTTCAGCAAAGTCTTTAAGCGAGCTTCGTTTCTACAGATTTAGTGACGAAACTGAACCTAAACATCCTGTGAATTATGGCCGGCCATCAAAATGTTTTCAAAATATTGTCACAACCGAAAACATTGCAGCGATCGAAGATAACGAACGGCATTTTGTAAAAGCTCTGCCATGGTTTTGCCTGCGATAAGTTGTATAGTAGTATGTGAAAGCTTATGTTACTTGAGATGACTGATAATGTTTTTGTGTTGATTTATATTTGTAAATGTAAATAACTTTTCAAACATTGAAATGAATATGGGTGTTTCTCTGCTATTTGGAAAATGGCCCATACAAGGCTGTCCCTAAGCAAATTTTATTAAATTATGAGAGTTTTTGTTCATAAAATGAAGGACACTATTAAATGAATTATATTTCTTTGAAAAGCCAATTGATTTTCGACCTGGTTTTGGAGTTAAAGACGATTTTATTAAAAATCGTGACAGAGACTATGGTAAATGCACAGGGGAATGTTCTTATGAATAAAAGCATAAAAAACTACTACTTATCTACTATTTTAATATAAAAAATAACTTATCACACTAAAGAAACAAATGTTAACGAATGTAAACGAAAAAAAAAACTATATTACTATACTTAATAATCAAATTATTTGAACAAATATGAGGAGTTAAAACTCAAGAGAAATTACTGCTTACCAGAGGACTGTTTTACCTAACGTGGTTCATCAGCAGCAGATGCAACAGTAGCACTAACATAATGGCGGTTGCCTGCTGAACGATTCAAACGAACTTACCTCTGATTGCTTTCCGTTCCACGAATTTAAAGTTTCGTGCCAATACAAAATTTTACTTTAATGCAGGATTCAAATTTTATCAGGGGGCTGTTTAAAAAAATAGAGGACAGCTTTCACAAATAATTTTTTTTTTATTTAAAATTTACAATAAAAATATAATTATGATTTGTAATGACAGTTAATGCTTTTTTAAGAGTTTTTTAATATTTTTTATACAGCGGAAAAAAAGGTAATATTTCTCACAAGGCTTTGTCTTTTGGGAAGTGGGACATACCAGGGAACTGTTTTTGAGTTGTTTGATGTGGATTTAATAAAACATAAAAAAAATAATATAATTATTTATCACTCTATTGAGATCTTAGAAAAGATTGGTGGTAGGAATAGTATTTTTGCGTATAATTTATATTTTTAATTTATAATAAAACTTATGTGATACCTACATGAAGTTCAAATCCAATTTAGTCTTAGTTTGAAAAAAGAAAAACAAGCAGTCTTTCCGTTTAATTTAGTTGAAAACATTATTAAATTATATGATTTTATTGCCGGTTGGCGAAATATTCTAATTAAAGGTAACATTCAAGATTTTTGTAAATTTTAATTTACGATTCAAATGGATCTCTATATCAACTCATGCAATTGATAGATTTGGCTACGATTAAAAAGACTTAGCCAGGAGTACCTTTCAGAAATTTTCGTTATATTCGTATAATAAAGAGATATTATTACAGAATTGTAATAATATCTCTTTATTACCAACGAAATAAGTACAGGAAAATTATAAAATATAACACAAATTTGGTCAATTTGGACGGCCTTATCGTTTCAAGCGATTTCTACTAGCAACCTGTATGTTCGCTTCTGATATTTCAATGCTTTATACAAAAAACTCATATGAACTTACACCTAAAAACTTCTAGGTATGATTAAACTTATGAAACGGCAATTTTTTTTAATAATAGTCATTTAAATCAATACAAAATAGATCTTGATAAACCTGTAAATGTCAATTAAATGAATATCAATTGTATTATTTTTTCTTTGAGAACGGGACGAGTCACTCGAATCAATCAACTTTATGATGCGGTAAAGTATGATACGGCTAGTGATAATGAGGAAGAGGAAATGAAAGTGGAATGAAATTTAGGAAGAAACTGGTGTTGTATAAAATTCTGCAGTTCAGTCTGATATTCACTGTTGACTTAAGATGAGGTCACAAAACTGATTCCTCACCCTATCTATTAATGATTAAGATGTTGTTTTTTTTATATCATGAATTGTAGTCATAATCAATTCAAATTCCATACATTATTGTAGTAAAATGCAAAAAGTTAATTGTGAAACAAAGTTAAATGATTAACACATTTTTTTGCTTGGTGGTAGGATCCCTTCTGGGTCCGCCTGGCTAGCGACCACCCTTTATATAAAGTCTGCCGCCAAATGTTACCGCTCCGGCGGTAATGTGTTCCGGCAATATTGTATAAAGAGCCAGTTCCTTCCTAAACCCATGTGCTTTCATCTTCGACCTCATCGTCACTTACCATCAGGTGAGATTGAGGTCAAACGCGGGTTTAGTCACTTATAAAAAAAAAAAAAAAAAAAAACACAATTTCAGCAGAATGCTCGACTACGAACGGCAGAGCACTGTTGTTAAAAAACAATTCAAAAATTTACATAAAGCCCTGAGGTAATTGAAATGATAAAATTATTATCGAATTGCTTGCTTATTATACGCAAATGTAGCAACGTTTCGTTCATTTTATTTTATGAATACACTATTTAAATAAATTTTCTCGCCAAACGAATAACGGTGGATATTATTTATGGCAAAATTAAGCGTTAAAACATTTGATTTATCAGTCTTGCATCACATTTAAAAAAATTGCGTACAAAGATAAGTGTATCGAAAAAGACATTTGATTTTGATAAATACACTTTTTCAATCAATCGATTGAAAGGATTTCGTTTGTTTCGATGGATAAATGCTTTTCGAGATTATTAAATTATTCACGCATTAAATATTTAAGAAATTTAACTAGAACGTTGGAAAATTTGTAGATCACAAAGCATATCATCGATTTCATTATGTTGTACAGCTAAGTAGTTCACCATAATTTCTCGATTACCGAACAGCAAACTAAAATCCGTATCGCTTGCGTGGGTCAATTTGACTGACTAATTTTCTACACCATTAAAGGGTTATAGAGTTCCAAATGTTTACGGTTCAAAACACACGCTATAAATACAAATTTAAAAATATTTAGATACTTTATACACGCACGACCACTTTGGCGCTGGGGTAAAATTGTCTGCCTCAGACGCCAGCGGTCGCGGGTTCGATTCCCGCACGGAAGAAGAAAAAAAAATGTTCCGTGTCTGGGTGTTTATTTATATTTATGAATTTATATTCTAGGTTCCCCCCTAGTTCGCTACATGGTATACCATAACACAAGCTATGCTTACTTTAGGGCCATGTAGTTGGTGTGATTGTCTGGGGATTTTATTTCATTATCATTTTATTTTACATTTATGACAGTCTCCTTGGTGCAGTGGTCTAGACGCTACTACGCCAATTGTTAGGTCACGGGTTCATTTCCTGCACGAAATAAAAATAATGTGTTCCGGGTCTGGGCGTTTATCCCTAAACCTATGTATTTATATTCTAGGTTCCCTCCTAGTTCGCTACACGGCATCTCATTAAAAAGCACTGCTTACTTCATGTTTAACTTTATATTTTTTGATATAAATACAAATAGATGGCCCCAAACTAAGCAAAGCTTGTGATATAGGATACCATGTAGCGCACTAAGGGGGAACCTAGAATATATAATATGCATATAAAGATAAACGCCCAGACCCGGAATATTTTTTTTCTTGTTCCGTGCGGGAATCGAACCCGCGAACACTGGCGTCTGAGGCAGACAGTGTTACCGCATCATCAAAGTGGTCGATAATAATATAATTGATTACTTCAATCAATTAATCAAATTGACCTTCTATATGAGCTTGTTTTATAAAAATCATATAGCGAAAGGAGGAATCTCGTATACATCCAAACTCGAGCTACTTTTGAAAAGTTGGCTTCCTAAAATAGCCTGGTTGGGCTAGCGCATAGGCTGCAGCTAAACACTCGACCAATGCAAAAATTCATAAAAATCCAAACTCAAAAAGTTTTATTCATCATAAGGCCATCGAATGGCCGCTTAATGACGTCATAATTTTGTACTTCAGCTTAACAAGGTGTTGATAGTTATTGAATAAGATATTACGGTAGACCAAGAGACAAAAAAAGCCGTCGGAAAAAACTCTTAGCACTCTTTTTCAGTACCACGCAAGCCGTCAATTCACCGTTATATCACGATTGTACTCCAATAATAAACCCCAATTTCACTACTTACCGCATGTCCAAAGCATCTTACCTGAGCTATCATTATTGTCACAAGACATTCCCAGAAATTCTATTTTTTTCTGCATTTTACAACAGGGGAAATTTTGATATGGTTTCCACCAATCTCAGTGTATACAGAAATATTTTTGACCTGATTTCCAGTCTCAGTATAGTTCAATGGAGCTCATTCTACAGGGTTAATTTTAATTAGCGCATCACCTCTTGCAGGCAGCCTCTCCACATCAATCCCAACAACATTTGTTCTACAACTTTTTAAAATGAATAGTTTTTCCCATACAAAAAATATTTATAGCCTCGGTTTAGAGGCGTAACTCTATTTACTCTGAGCGTAGTAGGTATGCCACGCACCTTGCGCAGTAAAATATCGCTTCATAATAATAATAGGTATTTCTTACAAAATTAAGAGTAAGGAGCAAACATGTTTTTTGTTTTTATTATTTGTGTTATTTTTCAAGATTTGTAAAAAGTCGTAGAACAAATTTTTTTGGGAATAATGTAGAGAGGCTGCCCACAAAAGTATACAAGGTATTTAAATTAAATATCATGAAACATTATCATCGAGACGAGATATCACGGTTTTCAGTAATCGATGTTGGTGCAATATATTGATTTGCAAAACAGCAATGACAAGCCCAAACTACGCCCAAGCAAAAACTAGTAATGACATTAAGGAAAAACGAGCATATTTGTAGGAACTTTTAGATAAAATATTGTCAAAATAACCCATCTTAAGATTCACAAAGAGACAGGGACTTTTTAAAATTTGACAGGTTGTTCCAGAGATTAGCGCGTTCAACCCAAGAAACAAATAAACAACATTTCATTTTTGTCATATTAATAGATTGTTTGTACCACAGCCCATAGTAAAAAAGAACGATCCTTGGACTTTAGGTGTTAATTCTCGATACCTAGACTCAATTGCCTATCCAGGCTTCCTGTCCAAAACACAGCAAAGCGGTTTGACAGTATAAATAAGCAGGGCCGTATTATCGATAAAAACGGCCACTCTACACAATGCGCAAAAATACCCGTTCACGACGGTTGAAATTCTCACACAGGAACGGGAACAACATTTGATACGAGAATAACACATTTACTATGTATTCACCGTGATATTCCCAAGAGATAAGAATGATCGTGGATGTAACTGCGAGGAAGCTAGTACACGATAAATATGTAATCCTTTGACAAGTTACTTTTAATGTTATATGAAAATTTCAAACTAAAGTGTGCAAGCGAGTTTTTACCTCTGCATTGGCATTTTCTTAAATGAAACAGAGAGTTTAAGCACGTTTTCTTTCTAATGAAAACTAAATTTTTGTTTGAAATACTTAGCCTATTTTGTTAAAAAGATTAATTACTAGATATAAATTTACGTAGCCCCGTTTCTTTGTTAATGCTCGCCTTACATAAGTTATTTTCTTTTCGCATCTTCAACATGGATCTCAAAGGTGAGCCGCCATTGAACAATTTTCTCTATAGATTAACGTTCAAGGAAAGCTCAATGGAAGCTATACGGAAGAGCTTTTGTTAAGCTTACAGACCAGGGACGAAGATTGTGTATTGTTAGTAGAACAGATGGTCAAGTGTTGTAAAATAAACGCCCTATCGGCACAAAAAGCTTTGTTACTTTAAACTGTTTACTTCCAGTTTTTATGCATTTTTTTATCAGTCAAAAGTTGGTAAATTGTTAGGAATATATTTACTCAGCATAATCTAAGCCCAAAAATAAGTATTGCTAGGTATATGTACTAAGCAAATATAAACGTACTTAATTTTTTTTGTGAATACATCTAAAGCTTACATAATACGACCCGGCTATCCGGATCAGGAGTGCGAGCACAGAACTTTATCGACTCGTATATCAACGAATGTTCGTATAGTATGGAGACGGTTTGTAAGCAATCATTTAAATTATCCATTGCCGCAAGGCCAGCTTAAATAAATGTTTGCCTTGTTAATTTTGAAAGTTTGTAAACATGTTGTACTCTTGAATAACTGTAAAATAAAAATTTACAATGTTACCAAAAACTTGCAACCGACTCCATACTATACGAACATTCGTAAACATACGAGTCTTCAAAGTTCTGTGCTGGCACCGCTGGCTAATAAAACCAATTAACTGCATTGTGTGCAGATCGATCACAGCGATTATCAATATATTATGATATTCAAATGGATTGTATTAAAATTGTTTTTTTTTTTTTTTTTTATAAAATATGGATGGGACGTTTGTCTTCCATGACACCTGATGTTAAGTGAACATGAAGACTAAGGTGGTACACGTCCATCCACGAGAAACCTATTCACTCGACGCTTAAAAGTACTAGGACTATACTGGTCAGGGAAAATAGACGCAGGCAGTTCATTCCAAACCTTGGCGACCCGTATCAAAAAGGAACTGTCAAAGCGCTTAGTTCGACTTTTCGGAATATCAACCACATACGGATGGAAGTTCTGTCTGCGTCTAGTAGTCCGATGGTAAAAGGGTGAGGGTTCAATTTGCTCAAACAGAGCACTCGCGCACTCACCAAAATGTATCCTGTAGTACACGGTTAAACAGGCAACCTTACGACGATGCTCTAGGGTCTGTAGTTTTTTGGTCGTAAGGTCGACGTTGTTAATTAATTTACGGGCTCTTCGGTCAACGGAGTCCAGCGCTTCTAGTTGATATTTGGCTGAACCATCCCAAAGATGACTGCAGTACTCCATGCATGATCGCACTTGAGCTGTATATAAGTTAAGAAGCTGTGCAGGGCTGAAGTACCGCCGTACCTTCGAGATGATTCCCAACTTTTTCGAAGCTACTTGAGCCATGGACACAATTTGTTGACCGAAGTTTAAACTAGATGTTATAGTTACGCCTAAAAGCCCTAGATGGTCAGTGATGGGGACAGATACATTTTGGAAAGTGGGCGTTAATGTGAAGGTGCTCTTTTTTGCGGAGAACGCCTGAGTTTTGGACGCGTTGAATTTGACCAAATTCGACTCACCCCATTCGGATACTTTCCGTAAGGTCAAATCAACGCGCTCAATCATTGACTTTCTTAAACTTTGGATTTCACGGGGGCTCGCTCGCGCATTGGATACGTATCTCTCTACAACAGTGCTGTCATCAGCATAACTAATAATGCCGGGTGTCAAAAGGTCATTAATGTGCAGCAAGAATAATGTTGCAGAGAGAACAGATCCCTGAGGTACCCCGGCATTAATTGCCATTTGGTCGGAGGAGAAGCCATCTAAGACTACTCGAATTGACCGTTCCCTCAGAAAATCAGATATCCAGTCGCAGAGCCCAATCGGTATGCCATAAACTGGAAGCTTACTTAAGAGACCATCATGCCAGACCCTGTCAAAGGCCTTGGAAATGTCTAAGGATACAGCTATTGCTTCACCATGACCCTCCAAGGCCTCGCTCCATAAGTGAGTGGCATACACGAGAAGATCGCCGGTCGAGCGCCCGTTGCGGAAACCATATTGGCTATCGCTAAGGAGCTCGTTGGCCTCGAGGTATGCCAGGAGTCGATTGTTCAATACACGTTCCATGACTTTGCAAAGTATGGAAGTGATTGAAATTGGTCGGTAGTTGACAGGATCGGCACGGCTTCTCTTCTTTGGTACTGGTTGTACGTTAGCAAGCTTCCAGGACTTGGGAACCTTACCGGATTCCAATGAAAGACGATAAAGACGCGTCAAAACGGGAGACAACTCAGCTGCGCAGCGTTTTAAGACCACTGCAGGAATACCGTCTGGACCACTAGCTTTGTTCTCGTCTAGGTGCAGCAAGCATTTAAGAACCTCCTTTTGGCGAATGTGAACGGTACCCATTGTAGGTCCGAACTGAGGTAATTGGGGTGGGATTTTTCTTTGGCAATCTAGACGAGAATTTTCTGCGAAGATACTAGCAAATAAATCTGCTTTCTCCTTAGAAGTATGGGCCAGAGAACCATCGGGTTTCCTCAGTGGTGGCAGCGATGGGCGACAAAAGTTCGTTTCGACCGACTTGGCAAGGGACCAGAAAGCTTTACTTCCCGAAGGGTATGCTGCTATTCTGTCTCCGATACGGCCTATGTGGGCAAAACGAGCTCTTTTGATTACCTTTTTGCAGGACTTGGCGGCAGCATTGTATCTTTTCTTAAGTTCATGCGAATCCAGGGCTTTGCTTCCGCGAGCATTTGCCCAGGCTTTGTATGCTTCCCGCTTTCGCTTTTCAGCGGCTAGGCAAGCAGTATTAAACCATGGGCGAGCTTTGGTTTCAAGGGATAGATCAGCGTGGGGAATGAAGTACTCCATTGCTTGAACTATCACACTTGAGACAGCATCAGCGCAGCACGATGGATCGGTTGATGTAAAACAAGTTTGCCGCCATGGATAAGATGCGAAGAAATGTCGCATTTCATTCCAATCTGCTGACTTGTAACGCCATACTCGCCTGGAGCCTTTTGGGCGGGTGTCAGGTGGCGAGTACAGCGATACAGATTTCACCATACAGTGATCGGATGTCCCTAAAGGTGCAGTGACGGACACCGAGTATCTGTCAGGATCGGTTGTCAGCAGAAGGTCCAAGCAATACGCAGTGTGGCCAGCAACGTCGGGGATGCGCGTAGGCTCGTTAACAAGCTGTGAGAGACCATAAGTCAGCGAAAACTTAAAGGCCTCTCTGCCAGCATAGTCAGTGTCCTGATACGGGTATAACCACTGCCCATGGTGAGCATTAAAATCCCCCAGAAACACCAACTGCGCCGTGGGAAAACGTTGCTGAATCTTATCTGCTGTATTGCCAAGGTATTCCATAAGCCTCGTTGTCTCCCGATCTCCGCTATGTGAACGATAGATACAGGCGTAAACCACTTGGTCTAGGCCAGTATCTATGTGAACCCACATGACTGAAAGGTCCGGCACTTCCAAGTAACGGAGACGCTGATAACAGATCGCGTCACTGGCATACATGCACACCCCGGCGTGCGGGCGGAAAAGAGACTCCAGGATATAGCCTGGGTAACCAAGGTATGCCGAGTCTGACGGATCGCAGATCTGCGTCTCCGTTAGAAAGAGTAGGTGTGGTCTCTCCGTCTCAAGATGGTGGTGGACATCATTCAGATTGGAGTGCACTCCTCGGATGTTACAGAAGTGCACTTTAAGGGAGAGGAAGTGCAACCGCTGTTGAACCGTACTCTTTTTAGGACCTTTCATTGTGAATTGGTAGTGGAGTGAATAGGGAGGAGAATAGAAGTTGAGTGAAGCGCTGCAAATGGAACCAAGCAACTCGTAGGAAACAACGCACCATTGGGGAACTCGCCTGGAGACTGCGGGGACGCCCGAACCCCCCCGAGGTCGCCATCGGGTCCTCTCTAAACCGGTCGCCAACCGGCACGATGGAGCCTCCCGGGATTTTTCGCGAGGTGGCGGGGCAGCCTTTGGCATGTGGCTGGCATGCTACTTGGGCCCCCTACTACCTGCGGTCGGCCAGCGGTGCACCGTGCTTCGGATCCCGCTACCCTCCAAAACGAGTTACCCGGTGAGTCATTATCCTACGAGTTGAAAACTGTTCTCCGATGCAGCACGATTACTCAGACCTATCCTCCTCAATGGCTACACTAGACATCATGCCGGAACGCAACTAGGTTACTTGGCGGCATGGTTTTGTCTAGTGGGTGGTGACAAGCCACGGCCGAAGCCTACCACCAGATTTTACTGCTCGTTTAGCACCACCCAGGGACCACGTACAAGGCATCGAGGGCTAAACCTTGCGGACGCGAGCAGTTTTCAGTCCCCAAAAATTGTCTTCAATTCCTTTTGATATGAAAGAAAGTATTTATTTATTTATTGCTTTCCATAATAATACAGGTGGTAGGTACAGAGTTACAATGATTGGAGTTTATACAATAGTAACATGTAAAATTATGAACCTAGTTTAGGTATGGCAATGAAAGAGTAGGATTCCCTTGGTTTTTACTGAATCTTGGATTTTAGATAAAAATCAAAACCTTTTTAAGTGTGGTAAAATTCCAAATTAGCATTAATTAGGGTTACTATCCACAAAGTAATGGATACAGTTCGAGGGACTCAGTAATGAAACTGCCCATTGTTCCCTATTATTTCTGCGAAAATAAGGTCGAGTCGTTTAAGGTACCCCATTATCATATTACGGGTGACTACGCAAACCGACCCTATAATAATATAGTACTTTATCAACAGGGATTTATTTTTTATAAGAAAACATGTAGCAATCATTCTTGTATGTGAGTTACCTATACTTTACTTTCTTAATAATTTTCTTTCAAGGTTTTTATTCTACTGTGGATAACAAATGCAAACCGCTGTTTTTCTCTATACAATCAATTAAACATACCTCGACAGCTTATTGTTACGGATACGTTTTAAGTACCTTTGAGCTTTTATTAAAATCTGTTTAGTGTTTATTTAATGAAACAATACTGACTTCAATACGTCCTCACAATTTTTCTTCTGTCTATTTAGCTATATTTTCTATTTCATTTGTATTTTGCTCATTCTTAAATTTACGTTTTTCTTTTGAAATTGCAAAATCTTTCGAATCTAAAGAAAATTTAAAAAATGCTCTCGTGAGGCGGCGACAGAAGTAGGCTGAAATAACATTGTATAAGTTTTCGCGATTTATATCTACTATTAAATAAAACACGTGTAAATCTGATTTATCGCGTAAATGACATTTTAAATTTTAACTCGACGTTTCGGTGAGTACCACAATCCCAGACGTACACGTACCGGAGAACCACAAATTGTTTTTAATTTAGTAAACTAAATCAACATTCAATTAAGCTCAAAAGTACAGTCAGCAGATGATTGTTTAAGTATAATAATGCTTAAGTAAAAGGATACGTAAAAAATGTTGTCTTGTTTAGTTTGTCAGGGTTTATCTTGTAATCACAGAACAGTGTAGACCTCTAGAACAATCACAGATATTAATTATTTTTACAATAGTTACTTTATATAGTTTCTTTATACAGATAATCAAAATACCTAATATTAATGGAATAATTAACAATAATACCAAATTACGTTTCAGATGTCATTTTAAAAACTAATTATAAATTAAAAATAAACTCATGACTGATCTTACAAATACGAAAATGGTAACATACAATTATTAAATAATAAGCGGAGAATTCTGTTATTTTCATGTATATTGTGTGACGTTAAAATATAGATAAGGTCTATTACCTATCATTTGAAAACATAATTAACAATGTATATTATATAATAATAATCATTTTAATATCTAATAAAATAATAACTATAAAACCTATAAAAATATCAGTATTCTAACAATAAAGAACGAAACATAACTTTGTATGAGAGCTGGTACCCGCCTCTATAGACATGTGTGATATATCGTCGAAAAGAGTTCATCTTCTAGAACAAGACTTGGTATGGCGCCTTTCCTGATTCTGAGTCCAAGCTGATAACCAACCTAATAAAATTAGTCATAAGACACTCCGAAGACATTATTAAAAAAAAAACCTTGATTCAGGTGTGCAACAGATATCAGAGCAGCGGTGTCGCCTACAATCTATACTTTAGGTGACCTGTCTGCTATTTTGACTCTGAACGACTAACGATCGGAAGTTGGCGCGATAGTAACTTTGATTCAGGTTACTAAGACCTATCCAACGGCGTATCCTACATGGCTATTGGAGGTGGATACCAAAAATTATAGTCCGACATTTAGGACCTTATAGCCCAAAACGGACTAAAGATCGAAACTTGGCGCAATAGTATCTTTGGTTCAGGTTACTAAGACCTATCCAATGGCGTATCTTACATGGCTATTGGAGGTGGATACCAAAATTATAGTCCGACATTTAGGACCTTATAGCTCTGAACGGAATAAAGATCGAAACTTGGCGCGATACTAACTTTGATTCAGGATACTATGACCTATACCGGAATCCGTCGTCTTTTCTAATTTAAATCTGTTTTTCGCAAATTCGTAATTGCGCTCGCGCTTGTTAAAAGGTCCTGCTTCCGACATGTTTGAGTGACACACTGACCTCGCTTATTAGTTGCAAAAGCCATCTTTTACTATGCTATTTCTTTTATATTAAAAGAAATAGGTTTGAGATCTTCTGTTGACTGTACAAGTTAAAAACTTAGGAAAAAGTAAAAATAAAAATGTCATTAGATTCATAGTTATCTTCCATGCTGGACTGGGAGCAAAAGAAAAACATAGAATGTGCCAGCTGCTTCTCTTCCCGGGCAAACTGTAAAAGTCAGTTAAGGGACGGAGGATTTATTGGCGATTTGCGGGCGACAGGCTGACCCCCTGTCACTACTATAGTCTCTCTCCATCATAATAATACCTCCAACTTTGTCAAATCTCCGGTACTAACCCGTAAAACGGATTAAAAAGTGTTTTTTTTTTAATAGTCTGAAATGTTAACAGCTGATGAAGTATTTGTATATAATACAAATCATTGAGAATTGAGAATGTTATTTAATGATTGATAGTATATTATAGTGTGCACCAGGATAATAATACTTCATAACAAAAATTTAACACAAACCAGTAACATTTTGGTCCAATAATGTTGTATATTAGTTACTGATTTATACATATAACAAGCGTATTTGCCAGTTCTGGGTTTCGAGTCGGCACTGCGCACAAAGGTAATAGAGATACAAAAGGCGAACTTCTATCAAAGGTCTTCAGGGTTGCTAGACATCATATAATGTTGTGCATTGTTTGTAAATGATCTTTAACATACTAGTTTTTGCACTAGTGATGAGTTGATTGAATTGATAGTATTCGTAGTGTAGAGGTAGTTAACTGCTTCTATAACAGAGGTGCCATTTTGTAAGTCCTGTTTGAGTTGAGTAGAATCCTATTAAGATGATTATACTTAGGTTGGACTATACTTCCATGCTGGACTAGGAGCTAAAGAAAAACATAGAATGTGCCAGCTGTTTCTCTTCCCGAGCATACTGTACAAGTCAGTTGTGGGACAGAGGTTTTATTGGAGATTCGTTTTGTGGGCCACTGCAAGAGTCTCTGTCCATCATTATAATGCCTCCAAATCTGTCAAACGTGACATCAGATAGTTTTATAATGTCTGGTGTTCTGCCTACCCCATGAGGGATACAGGCGTGATGTTATCCTATGTATGTATGTACTTAGGTTGGAGATGTAAGAGTTGTATTTTCTGGAGTTTTCATAATTACGTAAAATAAGGTGTTTAGATAAGTTATAACCGTATTTTTATTCTTTCAATGATGCTGTTATAAATTGTTCAGTTTAAATCAACGTTTTTGTTACTTTACAGACACTCATAACATAGTCCAGAAAAAAGTTTGTTGTTATTAAATTCAAAGTTTTTTTCATAAATTATAAAATATGTTTTTATGTATTGTTATTATAAAAATAAAACGTACTTTACCTATATGCAATATTAAATACTAGAACTAGGTATTTAGATTTGTAATAATTTATTTATGTTTTTACTGACTACAACAATGCTGACATTTTATACTATTGTTTTGTTTAGCATCTTAATATTCTTTGATCATTTTCATCTCGATCCACGCCACCTCAACAGGTTTCTCCAAACTCGAAGGTCTGCTTCGTACCATAAATCTTACCGTCTATTATTAATGATGCCATTTACCATTAGGTCGATCGAGTGCTCATTTATAACGTGAAATTTTTGCGGGACACATCTTATATCCTCAAAAAAATAAGAATTTTCCAAGAAATAGGTGTTTTCACTACGGTAGGTACGTAAAAAAGTGAATTCTATTTGAAAATCTAGTATTTTCAATTTACTTGCGGGATCACGATTTATAAACTAAGTTAAAAACAAATTCATATACAGACTGAATCAGATATATATAGTGCTTGTTATTAAGTCGGATGAGTAATATATAGGTAGAAGAAGTCGTTGTGGCGCCGTGCTCATATAAAACGATTTCGCAGGTTAAGCGCGCTCAGCGTGGTCGGTATTAGATTGGGTGACCGCCGATCATTTATTTGTCACGACGACTTCCATACATCGGAGTGCACGTTAAGCATTCGGTCCCGAGTGCTGGAAACTCTTACATCCACCCACCAGCACTGGGCCCGCTTGGTGGATTACGGCCTTAAACCTCCTCGTTACCCAGAGGAGAGACTCATAGCCCTGCAGTGGGCTCATTACACAGAGTTATGATGATGATGATGACTAGGTAGAATGACGTTTCAATGCAGCCTCAAAGTAATTGTTAAGAAAGTGGTGCTATGTAGAGTACAAAGTGAATCAGGGCGATTTTAGCATGTATCTCTAAAACACCCTGTTTATAATCTTGCATAAATTTATTCTTTTATTTTCCTGGCTAAGACTTTAAAAAAAAACCAGGACCACAGGGATAATGATCTTTTGCGCCACGGAAGCGTTCATATATCATTTTCACTTAAACTTTAATATAGGCATGTATGTATACGAGTATTAACGACTTGCGCAAGGTCATAAAAGTTTTATTTCGCGTCTGCATTACTGGTCATCATTATTCATATTGCACACCTTACGACTTTCTGTAGCCATACTATAAGGTGCAATAATCTCGTATTATATCATATATTATTAATATAAACAAAGCTTATACTACTTTATGTTGATTATTATATTTTTCAACACACTTGCTCGTAAAGTGAGCGTTATTCTATTGAATTTAGAACTATAAACTGGGCTATAAGTCACGCGTACATAATATATTATACCCTAGTGCATAATATGATGAACCCTACAAAGTTGAGTTGTACCTTTGTGCAAATAACATGCGAGAAAACAGAGCATATTTTATTGGTCCGGGTTATACACTAAATATTTTCAGAAACAACAAAGAGGTTGTATACCACTTCAAATCCATATACATTTTTAGATGTTTGCGCCTTATATTAGTAAAATACATTTGTATATTAAACAAATTATTCACAATTTACAATCATTTGTCATAAAATATTAAAATATTTGCATTTACCACTCCAAATTCAACATTTTCACTTAAAATAGGCTGTATATGCTATACAGACATTGACACATTTGACGGAAAAAAAACCTACGCGCATGCGCGAGGTTCGGCGCCATTTTTCAATCACAATTCACAGCTTTGTTATCAAGTGTGTTTGTTATTTTATGATCACGTATGTCTGTCTTTTACTCACAAGTGTGTTGAAAAACGTCGTATGTAACTCGTGAGCGTTGCTAATTACAGTCGAGGCTCTGATTTGAGCCCGAGTCGCAGGCGAGGGCTTAATAATGAGACTTCGCTCACTTGTTACATAATATACTATTGCACTAATAAGAATAAGTGAAAAGAGTCATGAAATAAGTTATGTTAAAATTTTAGAAGGAGCTTATATCACAATTAATTTACAATACAAACAGAAAAAATACTATTAAATATTCAATGTAAGGTTTGTTTTCTCGTCCGCTAAGAATATCCCTATAATGAAACCTAATTTCATTCGTATATCGGCATTGTGTTTTCTGACATGAGTTAGGAATCTGTAACATCTAATATATAAATTCTCGTGTCACAGTTTTCATTGCCATACTCCTCCGAAACGGCTTGACCGATTTTAATGAAATTTTTTGTGCTTATCCGGTATCTATGAGAATCGGCCAACATCAATTTTTTTTTTTATTTATATGGCAAAACAACGTTTGCCGGGTCAGCTAGTATCCCTATAATGAAACCTAATTTCATTCGTACATCGGCATTGTGTTTTCTGAAATGAGTTAGGAATCTGTAACATAACCTTATAGGGACACTTACGAGTAGAATAGCTCTACCATCGCTGCGTGACCCCCGCTTGATGGTAGGAGCCTTTCAGGATTCGTCTGGCTAACGACCACCTTTCTTATACAATCTACCGCCAAGTATTACCGAACCAGAGTGATGTGTTCCGACATTATTTTTATGAAGAACCATTTCCTTATTGAGCCCGAGTACCTTCATCTTCGCTTATCTTTACTTACCATCAGGGGTGATTGAGGAAAAACGCCGATATAATCACCGATGCAATAAGAAATATACCGGAATACCATCGGCTGGTGTAGGGGTAACGTACATTGCCTTCTGTGCCAGAGGTCCTGGGTTCGAATCCCGGCGGCGACGGATATTTGTGTGATGAACACAGATATTAGCCGTCAAGTCATGGATGTTTATATGTTTATTTAAGTTTATTTTCTAATAAAAAAAATATGTATGTTTATATATTTCTTATGTATATAAATTAACTAGTATCCATAACACAAGTTCTTTAAGAAACTTAATTTGGGCTAGATAATGTTGTGTGAGTGTCAGAAATATTTATTTATTTATAATATTCAGAAGTGTAAATATTTTGTAAACTGTGTGAATCCAAACAGACTTATTCAATACTCTATTGCGTCGATTAGCTTTAATCTCCAAATTAATGTATTATGACAACGTTGTTATCCAATGTAGCGGCACAAAATCTGTCTTTGTTAATAAAGGTAATTGAATCATCAATTTTTATAATGAACGTTGTATGTAATAGGTCTAACATTTTCATGATTGAATGTTTAGCGATGAAAAGAATGTTAAACCAAAGTAAAAGTTCTTTATTTATTTACTAATTAATGTTAAATTCATTTTTTGTCTATAAAATTTAAAACTGTCAAATATTACTTACATTATTACTTACTTACTTAAATATCTCCAACCAATGTAAGCTCTCTCTGAATATGTATTATTATATAAAATGTAAATCCGTCATTGGACGTAAGGGTTATCTCATAAGTTAATTTTATTTTTGTTAAGGTCTGTGGATTTTGTGATTTTAAATTAAATAAATAAATAAAATATTTTTTCCAGACTAAGGCCAATAGTGAATTTCGGCATTATTGGAGATATATTTATATATTTTGCCATAAGATGAAGTTAGAATCCGAATGATCCCCGTTTGGTAGTGGAATCCTGTCAGGGTCCGACTGGCTAGCGACTACTCTTTATATAAAATCCGCCGCCAAATATTACCGCTCCAGGGTATTTTATGAAAAGCTAGTTCTTTCCTAGGCTCGTGTGCTTTCATCTTCGACCTCATCTTCAACTTCCATCAGCTGAAATTGAGGTCAAACGCGGACTCAGCATTTAATTTAAAAAACCCGTAAAAGTACGTGGAGATGGACAATTTCAAGAGTAAAATAATTACTATTCTTATTATTAAGCTATTGCATAGCTTCTATCGCGGGCCTTGAGCGTGGGGACCGAATCCAGAAATTCCGTAAAGAAAAAAGCTAACACCCAGCACTCCGACCGGCACAGGTGGTGATACTTTGATTTCATAACTTTACATGCGGGCTTTAATAAACAATCAGCGCCATCTACTAGGAACTTGTGAACTTCATATTAGATCTTTTTTTTTATATAAGTGACTAAACCCGCGTTTGACCTCAATCTCACCTGATGGTAAGTGACGATGAGGTCGAAGATGAAAGCACACGGGCTTAGGAAGGAACTGGCTCTTTATACAATATTGCCGGAACACATTACCGCTGGAGCGGTAACATTTGGCGGCAGACTTTATATAAAGGGTGGTCGCTAGCCAGGCGGACCCAGAAGGGATCCTACCACCAAGCGGGGGTCACTCGGAATAGTCGATTTTTACGACACGCTTATCCAGGGGCGGTAGGGCTATTCTAAGCCGACCCTACACGGCTAGAAAGATCAAACATTACTGCATTAATAAAATAAATAAATAATTATATTTGCATAAGTTACTTTTAACTTTGATATGGTTACATGTATATATTAGAGTAGCAATCATATCCTTACTTAAATACGCTTGTATAATGCAGAGATTAACTCAAGTGAACCCAGCTTGGTTGTATGTAGCCTGACTGCATCAAAAAACGTTATTTTGAATCACCAACTACTAACACACATCAGAAACTTACACCTATATCATACGAGACTATATCCCTACCTATATCGTGTGAGACCTATTATCGCTCTTAGTGTGTGAAAATCTTAGCGTATTGTCTTATATCGTAATGTTCTATAGCTAAACTAATTAGGTCTAGTGCTGGGTACAATGCAATAAGTCTGAATGACTTCCATCCAACTAATAAAGACGCTTTTCTTTTCGTAGTACCTAGAGCTTTTTAAGCCACTACTCTCGGGTTCTTTATACTTTAAACAGCAATCTTAAGGCTTTTTCCAATGCCATTTCGGTAGCCTAAACATTATGATTGCATATTTTATATTCCTATTCAGCACTGAATTATCTTAATAGTTTAAGCTGGCCTCATCATCGAGCGGGGCGGTAGTTATTTTTCTCCTAATCCTTCTATAAAATAAGTTGTGTAATTGATATCGTTTTATAAGTCAGTTCTGACGCAGTCGGTAATACATATTCAATAAAGCTGATAGGAAGAAAGTAAGCATTTCCTGACTGTATGATTAAACTGAGCACCGAGCTGCGAATCTTGATCGAAAAGCAACGATAACATTAAATTAGCATAATCGGCATGGAGTCACGTAAACTGTACGCGAACGGTACTGTTATATTCTGTTGAACGCGTAACTTTGTTATCTATTTTGCAGGCTGCTAGTTAAAATAGCCGTTTAGTTGGGAAACTAGACTTTTGGATGAATTCTAACTGTCTATAAATATTAAATAGATTTGTATTCAAAGTTGATTTGCAAAATCCTTTAATAGATGATTGTATGACTAGTATGACCTTTAATAGTTGATCTTTAAATTGAAGAATTTTTCGTGTAAATTTTATTATTGACTTACAAACTTAAGTGTCTTAAGCTATTTATTCATAAGGTGAACTATCTAATATGTTGTTTAAATAGTAACTGGTGGTTTTGGTAAAGTAAAACGTCGCGAAAGACTTACGAACTATAACTATATTCTATATTTGTGTTTTTCCAGCAAATTTTAGGTCAATAATAACATATAGCTTTCACTTTACTCTTACAAATTTTGCAATAAATATAAATCAAATTAAGGCTAGATTTGACTATTACTATTTTATTTTATTTTTTTAAGATTTCATTTTTCTAACTACTTTCTTTTCATTTTATTGATCTATTTCAATTAATTGATAACAAGTACAGCAGTAGCTGAGAGTTAGGTACATTTATTTTTAAAAAGTAGCTACATACTTTGTTTAATATAAATTGATTTAGTAATTTGAAGTCCATATTTTCCACAATTTCCTTAACACCACCGCACATGGTTCGAGCGAATATCAATGCTGGTAATCCTTCTCAACTGCGTGACTCTGGGCATGTACCAACCCTGCGTCGACGACCAATGCGTCACCAATAGATGCAAAATATTACAGGTGAGTGACTTAAAACTAGAGAATGAATTAATTAGGTAGTAAGATTTTCAAGAGACCTCCAAGATCCATCATCACCAGGAGAATGGGACATGACGTGTGTAACGTATGTGTAATTTTTAGCCAGTTTTAATAACTTTATTTTCTGGATGGCACGATTCTAGTCTACCGCTGTTTTGATGGTATAAACTACTGGCAAAAATGTATGATAGGTAATGACTAAAATGTATTGTGTGCAAATGTAAAATATAATTCTATGCCCTGCCGAATTTACTTTTATATAAACCTGGACTACTATGATTAAAAATGCTGATGCAGGCAGTATTATGGCTTTTAATATTGGTCAAAATGCATTTTTTTAATGATGCTATTTGATATACAAAATACTTTAAAGTCTACCTTAAAACTTAAGCTTCAAAAGAGTCCCCAAAGCAAAGATTATACTACGATTTCAATATGCAAAGTCCAATATAAACCAAGTAAATCTACTCAGTTATACAACCTGTCAATCCGCAAATCTAAAAGTTAACTCCACAAGAACATTCCCCCAAGTCTTAAGAAAATGACTTAACTCTTTTCCCCTTAACGATAACTTCCGTCCCGCAGGTGAGCGGTTAATAAAAACTTTTTTAATTTATATCTTGTTTCTTTTTCAGGTTTTTGACGATATTATTTTTGCGTTCTTCACCTTAGAGATGACAATAAAAATGGTCGCAATGGGTGTGTATGGTCATGGGACGTACCTAGCAGATTCTTGGAACAGACTGGATTTTTTCATTGTTATGGCTGGGTGAGTCAAAATTACATATGGTAGAGCTAATATAGGACAATAGTGGGTTTAGTTACCGATTAAAGTCACTACGATAATTTATTGATAAGTGTAGTGATATAATATTGCGTAAGATTAGAAAAAGTGTTACAAATCTAATATATTTATTTGTTACTTAAAATAAAACTTACGACTTACTCGGATATAGTTTCTATTGTTTATACCGATTAATACGATATCAGTACAAAAATATAGATGAATATAATTAAATCCACACTATGTATAGGTAAGTTTACAAAATTATTTTACCGATCATGTTAATTGCAACTATGTTAGATAACGTTTTTTTTTGTTATCGCTTGTATATGTGACTTTGCTAGTCCTGCAGGTTGGGTTTTAATCGTAATACTTTTTAATATGAATGGCTGAATTGACTCTTATGACTCAAGTTTTTAGATACATTTTGAATAAATTATCGGGGCTTAGCGTCTGTTTATGGCACGTCACGGCAGTTTTAAATACTAGAAAATGTATTCAAAAGACGACTGTAAAAGAATTTTGTATTAATCACCTTGAAAATTAAACTCTGAACGAAAAATAGGAATAAAAACTAAATAATAATTGTTTTAAACTATCCCGGTTATTTTCACTATGATTTAATGTATTTACGGGATTCTTCGACATTATGGCTACTGTAACACATGCACGAAAAAAGCATGCTTAAAAGTTTGCTATTTAGCATACTCAATACAAGTGCGCTAAGGAGCAGTTTACATTTGCTAGCAATAAGCATGCTAGTTTAAGTATGCTTATATATTTAAGTATGAACAACTTATCGATACTAGCATGATCAATAAGCAAACCTGCAGTGCGATCACAGAACTTTATCGAATCGTATATTAACGAGTGTTTACGAATGATCGTATAGTATGGAGACGGTTTTTAAGAAAAAATTGAAATCTATCCATTGCCGCAAGGCCAGCTTAAATAAATGTGTGCCTTGTTAATTTTGAATGTTTGTTAACATGTTGTACTCATAAATATATGTAAAATAAAAAATTACAATGTTACTCAAAACTTGCAACCGACTCCATACTATACGAGCATTCGTAAACATTCGTTAATATACGATTCGATAAAGTTCTGTGATCGCACTGCTGTTTCGATGCGCTTAAAGCACACCCCTTCCACCCGTGCCGCTGGTAGCATGCTCGAAAATCGCAAGCCTGTCGATTCACGAGCATACTCGAACTGAGCTTGCTTATTTAAAGCAACATTACGACACACATGCTCAATTCAAGCAATTACTCAATTAAAGCATGCTTTCGTATTTGAAATGAGCATGTGTAACAGTAGCTTTACACTCTAATGTCAAACGCTTTTGAATTTGAAGTCTCCTTATTTGACATTAGAGAGATACGTGGTCCATACCACAAATTTGCTCCGTGGTCCATACAGTCTCTGACCTGTCAAACTACTTTTTTTCAGGTATGTGAATGTATAAAGATGATATTGTCATTGAAATGCTGCCTGTTTATAAACTAGTGGTATTTATTTAATTTCTTAGAAACGATATCGGGATTTTCATTTCTTGTGGATGATAATTGTAGTCTATTGAGTAACTTAGAGGGTGAAATATTAAAATCCTTGCTGCGGTTTCTAATAGAAGTAAATAATATAATATGTTGTTTTAATACATTTCATGAGTTGTAAAAAGTCTGACAGGTTCTGCGAAAATAATGACGAATCGAGCCCAATCTGTCATTATTTTCGGCAGAACTCCGCCTAAAATAAGAGACAACGCTGGTTTTCTAAGTACCACTGAATTAAAGCCAAAATTAAGAGGGATGGGCTATACTATTTTGTAACATAATTTATATTTTTTATTATGAATAAGTGTCATAGGAAATAAAATTAAAAAATAGTGTACATTAAAAAAAAAAGAACTTAAAAATACCTTAACCGCAAGAGTTTCTCGAAGCAAAAACTCAAATAAAAGAAATCTGCAATTTGAATAACACTGTTAATTTAGTAAAACGCGGATTTTGTCTCTAATAATAAAATCTAAATGCTTACTCTTAATTGATTTTATTAGGTATTTCAAAATAGAACTGCCTGGATTTACTCTTACTTAACTGCTGGCTGTATAATAGTAAAATAAATATCGCATTATGCAGCATCATGCATCGGCTGGTGACTGAGCGATAAAGTTTATCCTCTCCGCTCAATCCATGAGCAAATTTATATCTTCAGGAAACTTTTTTTGTTTGTCTTATCGAAGTGCTTTTTATTTGTTTTTTTTTTTGAGCATTTCAAAAGAGATTTCTTTTAATTTAAATGCAGACGAGACATCCTGTTTTTATGTCCCAATTTTTAAGTGATGATTTTTTAAGTATTTGGAAGTTTGATTTGGAGATGGTATTTCTTAATATTGTTTTTTTATTTTATGTAATAACAAAATTCACTTAAAGTGTGTACGTGTTATGATTCTACTAACAAGTGAACTTGTGGTAGCGTGGAACCATTAAAAGAAAGACGTGACTAAAGAAAATTAGCATGTAGGAATTTCCCAGCCACTGGGAAACAATCAATCGGATAAATAAGGTTCTTCGGTGTGTTTCGGCATGTACTAAAATCACTTAAAGGCTGCGTTTCCACTGATGCGGAGCTGGGCGGAGAGGAGCAGAGAGGAGCGGGGATAATAATTAAGTACAAACTAAAAATATACCACACAGATCATATGAAAAACAGTATATCAATAAATTACCCAGACTAATTCACCCAACGATAAATGATGTTATTTTTTTTGTGTTTACGTATTTTAAACACTGTTTACGTATTTTAAGACCCATTCAACCACTACAAAACCTAGCTTCCCCCCGCTCTGCACCACCGCTGTCCTCCGCGCCGCTCCGCTGTGCTCCGCTCCACACCACCCCGTTGTCCTCCGCTCCATTCGGCTCTGCTCCAATCCGCTCGTGCTTTTTCCATTGAAACGGAGTGGAGATTTCGGGCATAGTGATTGGTCTATTTATGCACTGCTAAGCTTTGCTCCGCCCAGTTTCGCGTCAATAGAAACCCAGCCTTAGAGAAGTGTCTATGAACATTTTCATCGACGAAAATACCCCACATGTAATACCCTGCCATTCTGCAGTTTTTATTTTTACTTTAGCAAAACTCTTCTTAATTTATAAAACAATGGTTATTTAACGTTAACTGTTACATTATTTCGTAAAAAAAATGTTGACTATTACTGCTCCTAAAGTTTTATTATTACATGTGGGACACACTGCATAGATATTTTTGCACATAGTTCACAAAGCAAAACTTGTCCTACGGAAACTAGATAACAAATAGAATATGTACTTACATATCTGATTTAAATACAGAAATTAGGAGAAAATTAATTAGCTAGAAAACATTACTTATATCATGGAAAACTTAAAAATAGTTTAAAATATTATTTCTCATACTAGTTTATGTTTTCAGGGTTTTGGAATATGCATTAAATGTAGAAAACATCAACCTATCTGCGATACGGACCATCCGAGTGTTGCGACCACTGAGAGCCATCAACAGGATACCAAGTAAGTATTTTTTTTATTTTTAAACCGAGGAATCAAAGACTGCGGAAAATTTTGTGGCAGTCAAGATATGTTGTGAAACACTCACTTTGCGTTGTCGCGATGACTGACCTTATGTGTATGAGGTGTGTATGTGTATGATGATGGCTTTAGGTGTTGGTCGCATTATGACATGTCGCATATCATCGTATCTGATTGCTCATCTAATACAACGCCTTCAGTTGAAATCAATTCCGAAAAAGCTTACATAATTAAGCTTTAATCTGATACCCCTTCGGTGTAGGGATAGTTAAATACTACCTACTATTTAAATGTATTACTTAAAATTAACTAACATTTTTATATACGATATAAAAATATTACACCTAATGAAAAATATTTTCTACGTTCATATTTATTTCTAAGAAACCATCCTTTTATACATCAAACTAATGCAGGTTCGTACATATATGCATATGTACGGAGAGAAATTAAAATCATGTCTGTTTTATTATTTATGCTACATGCCATTAGGATTACCGCTCGTTTCCGGCAGCTTTTATATATGTATAGACGCTACAGCGAGCAATTTTATTACAGAATACACACATTTTTGAAGCGATTAATTAATTAAAATCTGTTAATTAATTTGAAACATTTTAAAGATGGAGGACTATTCATAATTCACTATTATAGTAATATGGGATAATAATCATTCGGCTTTATTATATTAGTTTAGATAATCTTAAACATTCCCCTGGGTGCTACTTGGTGGATTTCATAATTTTCAGGCCGCCTAAAACAGTTTCTGTCAAAGACTAACGACTACTACATACATAGCACCTGGCACCGACTGACTGAGAAATGAATGGTCGGCGGTCACCCATCCTTACCGACCGAACTGATAGTTGCTTAACCATCGTGCGATATACAGGGCAGGGACCGGAACCGCTTACCCTTAAAGAGGTTTTTGATTGGGTTTTTCATAGACTTGTTTTAAAAAACCCTATCAATTTGGTAACCGTATCGAAGACTTACCCTAATTTAAGACTTACCTTACCATATCAATAGAGTTAGCTTCATGTAAGCAGTAAGCCTATCGAAAACCCTATTGAAGGTTACCGATTCAATAGGGTTTTAAAACCTGCAGGCAAATTTAATCTCGAAGAATATCAAATTATCAAAAATATCACCATCTATTCAATCTCGCACTTCGAATTATACTTCCGAATTCAACAGCATGCGCGGAAAGAGATAGAAATAGGCTAACCCTATCGCAGGGTAAGCGCATCCGAAAGTAGTTAACTTTATTCGAAGTGTTACCACGTCGATAGGCTTACCATATCAATAGGGTTACACTTCCATATGGTAAGATTTTGATAGGGTTACCCTATCAATAGGCTTAATCAAATAAAGGGGTTTTCCGGTCCCTGATACAGGGTAGCTTTTTCGTCACCTGCCAAATTTATTTTACGCAATAAGTATAATTTATAGTAACGATTTTTTCAAATAAAAAGTATGTTTTGTTTTACAAGAAAAAATATAAAAACGCTTACATATTGCGCAAAACATGCTCACAATATGTCTATAAATAAATATTATTAAAATAAAGATGACTACGCGCTACTACAAAGTATCTTGTAGTACTACGTCGTAGTTATTATCAATTAAATGCCATAGTGTCTGTGTTCATTAACAGCGACTATTTAAAAAAAGTTTGTCTGCCAATAAAGTCTGGAGCCACTGCGCCACGACGACTTCACAAAACTCCTTTTATGTATTTATAATCTCAACAATTGTGTCGCAAATCATCAACTTCTTCAGATGCTCGCGTGAATAAAACTTTGAGAGTTCTTTTTTGACTTTTTCTTGTGAACAAAACAAGTCAAAAGTCGTCTCAAAAACCTTCTTTTCTTTTAAGTTAGCAATTAAAGAAAAAGAAAAAGTATCTTATAACAATACACTCGAACCAAAACCTAGAGATCAAGTCAAAGGGCTTTCTAAGTTCACTCTTAAGAGCTTAGTAGTGCAAAAGCTGAAGAGACACCTCTTAAGATCTTCGGAAAGCTCTCGATCGACTTAAGCTTATTATTTTAAAATAAAGCTCAGAAAAAGTAAGGACCCTTTGCTAAGAAATGGAAATTAAGGTCATTTGTCATAAGAGACATTAGAATTCAGTAATATTCATTAGTTAATAAATTCTTTTATCTTTTTGAGGTTTTTGTAAGTATACAAGGTTTTGATTGAATATGACACAAACCGGTTTTTTCTTTTGTTTAGTCCTTTTGTGACTTTTAGGGGTTTGGTTTATCGAATCGCTAAGCGACAAAATATTATGAGCATAAATCATTTAAGCTGGCCTGTTCCTGTTTAATATTAGAGAATATTTATAAAAAAATTCATAGATTGTGTAATGTGAGTAGGAAATATTAAAGAATCTTAAAATCAGGACCCCATCAGACAGTAAAAATGTATGTTTTATTAGTAGGTACATGTATAATTAGGAAACTGTGGCGTGACTAACAACAATTGACTTATACACTTTTCAGTTCCATAAGTATAATTGGCATTTATCTCTATTATTTCGAACTAATATAATAAACAAGGTTGTTTTTCGTAACAAAATTAGTCATTACATAAATAAATAAACCCCCAGACAATCACACCAACTACATGGCCCCAAAGTAAGCATAGCTTGTGTCATGGGATGTCATGTAGCGAACTAGGGGGAACCTAGAATATAAATACATAAAATACATAAATAGATAAACACCCAGACACGGAACATTTTTTTTTCTTGTTCTGTGCGGTAAACGAAGCCGCAACCACTGGCGTCTGAAGCAGACAGGTTTACTCTATCGCCAAAGTGGTCGTCAACATAACACTGAATTGTTACCACGACGGCGCTTCCCAGGAAGGTGCTCCGTCCAGTATATGTCATTTCACGTCATTTTGTACAGTCACAGCAAGAAATAAATCATTTAAACTACATTCGCTAAGTATCCAAATTAAAACTTAACTTTAATATATTTATTATGTAAACAACAATGAATTTTTGAAATGTCATGTATTAAAAACGTTTTCTAACTTTATTTCTCGCGGAGATAAAGGTTCCAAGAGATTATTATATGTTAACTTGCAAAATTTTCACCGAGCATGAAAGTGTAATAAACATCCAGCGTCTTCACAAATATTCACATTTATAAAATTAGACGGTTCAAGAAAACTTTCAGTCATTTTTTAATTGTTTTTCATTGTATTCTTTCTGTAACAATCTAGTTACCTGGGCGGGTCAATAAGTCCGTGACTTTTTGAATTTCTGACCTCTTTACTGAAAAAGCAACACTAATCCTGTCAACAGGCATCTGTCAGTTGACTCCTGTCAAAATTTGAACTTGCTGCGTCAGTTAGTTTGTGTTGGACAGCTATCTTTATCAGACTACCCAGTAATTTGAGGAAAAAATGGAAAAAAGTGAATTTCGAGTGCTTATTAAGCATTATTTTTTGCGAAAAAAAAGCATTACCAAGGCCAAGGCTAAGCTTGATAAATACTATGGGGACTTTGCACCATCGATTTCAATGGTAAAAAAGTGGTTTACTGAATTTCGTTGTGGCCGTACAAGCACTGAAGATGCTGAACGTCCTGGACGCCCAGTTCAGGTCTCTACACCTGAAACAATCGAAAAAATTCACGATATGGTGTTGGCCGACCGAAGATTGAAAGTGCGAGAGATTGTGGAAGCCGTAGGGATCTCGCATGGCTAGTGGTTTCAATTTTGAAGGAGAAAGCTTTCCGCAAGATGGGTGCCGCGTTTCCTTATAGTCGACCACAAACGCAATCGTGTAACAACTTCACAGGAAGGTTTGGCGTTGTTTAATCGCAATATGGAGGAGTTTTTGCGCCGTTTTGTAACCGTGGACGAATCATGGATCCACCACAACTTACCAGAGACCAAACAACAGTAAAAACAGTGAGTTTCTAAGGGTGAATCGGCGCCAAAGAAGGCCAAGGTGGGTTTATCAGCCAATAAAGTAATGGCGACTGTTTTTTGGGATGCACGCGGGATAATCACTACCTTCAAAAGCGAAGAACAATCAATGGGGAAAGCGATGCCCGCCACCCAATGCATGGTTACTCCACGGTTCTCCGAAGGCTGCAGAGCCGTAATAGTTTCCTAAGACGTAGCACCCCAATTCAGGGCGAGGTCTCTAAAGTGCGTTGTGAACTGTGGCAGAAAAAACTTGGGAACTCAATAACACCTTTTGTTCCACTCTTGGAGAACCTTCCGCTTGGACACGATCTTTCATGGCCGACATGGAAAACTTTAAACCGGCTCCGAACCCAGGTAGGTCTCAGCAAAGACAATCGCTGCAAGTGGGGTTTCTCTGAGAGCTCAGACGATAAGTGTGAATGCGGGCATTTCCCGCAAACAATGACGCACCTACTCACCTGCCCAGCATGTCCACATAGCTGCACACTCCAGGAATTGATGGAGGCTAGCGATGGTGCTGTAGAGGTGGCGAAATTTTGGAGGAACAAAATTTGAATTTGTATCGACTCGCAAGAAGAAGAATGGGGAATATTACGCCAACTTATTGAATGACGATTTGAAAAGAAACCGACCTCATTTGGCCAAGAAAAAAGTGCTTTTCCACCAAGACAATGCAAGGGTGCACACATGTGCTGTTGCCATGGCAAAAATCCATGAATTGGTCTATGAATTGCTTCCTCATCCGCCCTATTCTCCAGATTTGGCTCCGAGTGACTAAATATTGTTCCCAAACCTGAAGAAATGGCTTGGTGTAAAAAGATTTGACTCCAATGATGAAGTCATCTCGCAAACAAAGGCCTATTTTGAGGACCTCGACAAATCATATTAAGGGATAAAAAAATTGGAGAAGCGTTGGACAAAGCGTATAGAGCTCAAGGGAGACTACGTTGAAAAATAAAATGATTTATTTATCAAAAAGTCTGTGTTTTATTCCAAAAGTCACGGACTTATTGACCCGCCCTCGTACGTATATACATAGCTTACCGCCTGTGTCTCTTATGGGGTGGGCATAACACCAGAGGCTATAAAACCATCTGATGTGTCGGGGGTATTATAATGAATGATAGAGAGAGACTATTGCAGTGACATTATATTCTCAGTCTATCGCCAATAAAACATCTGGCCCTTCAACGACTTTTACAGCATTACGGGGAAGAGAAACTTTTGCTCCTAGTCCAGCATGAAAGCTAGTTCTATACACGGTGGAATATTTGGATGCCCTCTGGAGGTAAAGTACTCGAAATAATAAAGATAGCAAATTTTACTCCAAAGAAGCATTCCTTTATTTTGGAAAAGAAATAATAATTTAATTTAGTAATTTAATTAGTAATTTTCAACCGACTTCCAAAAAAGGAGGAGGTTCTCAATTCGTCTGTATGTTTTTTTTTCTTTCTTTTTTGTGTCTTTTTTACACGATATTTCGGATGATTATGAATTAATTTTGAAAATTTCATATAAAAGAGGATACTTTATAGTTGGTCCCATATAAATTTCATCGAAATCGGTTAGGTACGTCATTAGAAATTTCAAATAAAAAAAAATATATATATGATTTCGGAGAATTTTAACATTGATGACATTCTCAACTCGGCCAAAGTTTTAACGTGAAGTCGGTTTTTTAATTGCATTCGTTGATTATGTGTTTTAAACCTTAAAACTTTTCTACCAAAGACCAATACTTCAAATATAATCAAATATGAGAAACACATTTCTAAAAATAGAGTCTCCAACTTCCGAACTGAATTCAGCAATCCACTTTACTTGTAAGCAACATAAATATTTAATATCCAATAAGTGTTCCGACGGGTTTTAATACCATTGAAAGAAACTCATTGAATCATGAATACCACATCTATTTTCCTCTTCATCTTTCAAAGCATTCGTTTAAGGACTTAAACATATTTAAAAAACTCCAGCTTCAGTATCTCGAAGTACCATTTATCTTCAATTTGTCGACTACTCGACACATTTTCGCATTTCGTATAAATCCTCCGTCACAGTCTATAGGACAGGCGAAGCGTGATAAGTGGCATAGGTTGATGAAGTGATTAATTTAAAACGCTTTAATTTTTTACGGTTGGCAGGAGTAAAAAGGTCTTTATGCGGGTAGAGACTTAAGAACAGAATATTAAAATAGAGCTGATGGAAAGTTTTGTGAAAATAAAGGCTGTTTTGTTTTAGTAGGTACTGTTTTATGGACAAAAAATGTCTCTGTCTGTTAAGGCGATAATATAATGCTTTACTTTCCGGTGAAACATAGCTTCTCTGTTAGATATTTTACTACAGGTACACTATTCTGCAGTGCTAGCACGGATCTTTTGTCGATCGTAAGTTTACGAATGCTAGTATAGTATGGAGACGGTTTTGCAAGCAATCATTGAAATCTATCCATTGCCGCACGGTCAGCTTAAATAAATGTGTTCCTTGTTAATTTTGAATGTTTGTTAACAGGTTCTACTCTTAAATAACTGTAAAATAAAAAATTACATTGTTACTAAAAACTTGCAACCGACTCCATACTATACGAGCATTCGTAAACTTAAGATCGACAAAAGATCCGTGCTAGCACTGCTGAACTCTTCTTTTTTATATACATAGTAGAAAAAATCTTGTTGGAATTGATGTAGAGAGGCTGCCTGCTACAGGTGATGCGCTTATTTAAATTAACCCTTAGAGCATTTATTTATTCACCAACGGAGTGGGTAATATTAGAATAATATGTTAGCTGTAAACTGAAATCGTATGAGGTATTTACGAAACCATTAGACTTAAGAACCCAAAGGGCCCAAGTTTTGAATAGGG
The DNA here is from genome assembly GCA_944452665.1 of Stenoptilia bipunctidactyla. Classification (NCBI taxonomy): domain Eukaryota; kingdom Metazoa; phylum Arthropoda; class Insecta; order Lepidoptera; family Pterophoridae; genus Stenoptilia; species Stenoptilia bipunctidactyla. The sequence goes on from OX101730.1 coordinate 17,450,432, forward strand.
TTGAGGTCACGAAACTATAAACTCTGAGTTCAGCAAGTAATATTGTAATATCTTATATAATGTGTATACAAACTGGTAAATGTTATATTGTAAGATAGGTATATTTAGATAGATTTCAAATAGTTATTCTCCATAACATAAAGTAATTAAAACCAGTTTTGGTAATATACATACATACATAACTTCACGCCTGTACCCTAACTAGCCACCGCGGTTTTACCCGCGTAACTTTTGATCCCGTGGGAATTTCGGAATAAAATATAGCCTTTAACCTTCCTCAAGAGTTGGGCTATCAAATGCAAAGAATTTTTCAAATCAAACTTGTAGTTTCTGAGAGTAGCGCGTTCGAACAAACAAACAAACAAAAAACAAACTCTTCAGCTTTATATATTAGTATAGAATAGATATCACTAATGGAGTAGGCAGAACACCATAAGCTATAAAACCATCTGATGTCACTCTTGACAAATTTGGAGGCATTATTATGATGGAGCCTGCAAAACTGCCAATAAAACCTCCGTTCCTTAACTGACTTTTACAGTTTGCCCGGGAAGAAAAGCAGCTGGCACATTCTATGTTTTCTTTCGCTCCCAGTCCAGCATGGAAGAAATGAATTTGGTAATTTATATTGTATTAATTTATTTTATTTAATATTATTAAAAGTCTGACTTTACCTAATAGTGTCAAAGAATAAGTAGGTACGTCTATTTTTTGCATACTTCTAAATTTTGAAGCAATTTACTTTCCGGTTCCATACAAACAAATATGGAAACACCAAATTGCCACTAATTATTTCCTGAGACAATGATGCTTTATTGTTCTGTCAGTGTATTCTCAATCTCACATAGCCATAAACACAAGTTTTTATCCTCACCCATAATAGTAAAAAGGTGATAGTAATAGTGTGATTAGAAAAAGTCAAACCTCCTTTCAAACAAAATTCAAAAGTAGAACCATCTTTTTTATACTATATCCAGATGTACTGTTCCTTCTACACCCTGTTTAAAACCCACGCTTTTAGAAATGAAGCGGAGAGCGGATCGATACACGCAACAAGTGCCTCGGCCTCGGGAGCTGAGCAGAATGGCAGTCTCATTGTTTTCAATTACATGTTATTGAAAAACTTCAAAACAAACTTTACGAAAACATTTTGTTGTCTTTGTCAAGAATTTTGAAGAATTTCGTGATTTGTTTTCGGAATGCTTAGCATGTGTTCTTCGTATCTAAATACAGTGTGTACTTTAGATAATTGATCTTAAAACCTAAGTATAAAAATATTAACATGAAGTGGGAAGTTTCCTAAAACGAGACTCTTGGTTAAAAGATGCGGAGATTATTTCTGTAAATATTGCAAATAATGTACAATTGATTTGGTTATAATAAAAACGATGCTTTATGGCCTCATTTTCATATTCTTTTAGTTCATTTTGATCAAACAACTGAATTTGTTTTTATTGCTGAGTTACCGCTAAGCTTTAGTTATGCTAATAGTCTAATTGACATTGTGAATAAATTTCATTCTACGTAATAGGTTCAAATACATATGTTAATTTTAGTAACCGTAACAAATAGTAGGTAGGTACTTAGCTTATTTATATGTTTTATGACTAGTGTTATGTTGGGTGTCTCGGTAATGCAAAAACATGAAAGTTATTCTTCAAAATTCAAGTAGGTCCCTACCTCGTAGTTATTATAAAAAAAAATATTACTTTTTGAAACTAACATTAAACTAATTTACATTACATTTGTATTTCTAACAGGGATACAACTACTTTAATTTGAAAGATTCGACAGATTTTTAGTACTGCGTCTGCTACCACTTCATATCATATGCTCCCAAACACATCAGACTGCTGCTGGTATGAATACGAAAAATCGGAGATTTATTAAACGGGTTTTCATATAAATTTTAAAAATAACCACGTTGGGTCGCTTTGGTGATTCCTTACCGTCCCTAGATAAGCGTGTCTTAAAAGACGATAAATGTGGACGACCTACTCGTGGTGACATAGGTACACCCTTCATATACCTATTATTTATCACCAAATATGACTGCACCAACGGTGGTGTGATTCGGCGACGTTTTATAAAGAGTCAGCTCCTTTTCAAGCTCATGTGAATTCGACATTGTATTAAATCACGATCCAGGTGAGATTAATGTCAGATGCGGATTTAGCAACTGCTAAAAAAATATGATTTCAAAAACACACAATCTTACCAACTACATAACTCCCATCTTAGCAATGCTTGTGATATGGGATATCATGTAGTGAACTAGGGGGAATCTAGATATTTTCTACGGATCTCACAAATGACGTAGAAGCATCTTACAGCCCGTTCACACATGGTCCGTTTTACTGGATACGTTTTTTTTTCATCGATGGCGCATGGAGTTGTATGGTCGCCTTCACATATGGCACAGTATTCAGTATACGTATTTATGATACACAAAAGGTATCCAGTAGCTGTTACGCCACTGCACGGAGGTGGTCACATAAAAGTTGTCCTCATAATAAAGTGATGCATGAAGATGTTCAAAAACATCATGAGGATATAAAACATTACCCAGACACCCGGTAAGCCAAGGCATGTAACAATTTCAAGGAACATTTTAATTCCATGACGTTTAATAAATGAAATACAAACTAACCATTAACTAAACAAAGTCAAGTTGTATCAATAGTTTATGTTTGACTTTCGCTCACTTAACTGTTACAAATAGAATGGAACCTAAGTAAACTTGAACCTAAAACAATACAGAATTGCGGGAATTCGCCGCGTCTAGAACAAAGGTTTTGGATACTTTGCAACGTGTGTTTGCTGATACAAAGTGTTTGATTTATAATGTTGTCTACAGTTTTCACGATTCATAATATTAACACAGAAATATTATTGATTTTTAATATCCACGATAAAATCAGTTTCGAAAGTGTTCTATTCAATATGGCCGATTTATTCCATAACCGGCTGCTCTAGCTGTTCCTAAATCAACAATCAATCTTTTATTCATCGTTGCTAATGCTTTATAAAGCCTCCATATTAGTAATTTCATCAAAATCTGCCAAAAATGTCCATTGCCATCAACGCCACAAAGACCTCTCCCAAGGATTTTTACGTCACTCAGTCCTGCGCTGCTTACATCCATCGGTTACCAGCTATTCATATTTGATCCTTCCTTAGGCTCGGATATAAATAAATAGCTGTTTCGGTTTTACCCGCGCAATTTTGAATACCTTGAATATCAAAATTAAAAGTAGCCTTTGGCTATCCCAAAATGTTCATTAACACTATGCCAAATTTTGTCCAAATCCATTGAGTCATTCTGCCGCGATTAAAGAACTTATATCCAAATATCCATAAGTACATCCAAACATCCTTTTATTAGTAAGATATAAGACACAAAACATATTTCATTCAAAGTTTGATATAGGTTTTTAAATCATTTAAACGATGTGTTTCAAAGATATTTTATTTTAAAAGCAATAATAAAAATGATTTTACAAAAAATTGGATGCATTAAGCACACTTTATAATAAAATTAGTTTAGTTGTAACAACATTCAAATAAAAACTTTTAATTAGGCTTCCACTGAACAAACCTAAAATTTTGCGTTTCGTTCATAAATCTTGTTCAATATTTTAAAACCACGAAACTGCTGCTCAAAGTAAAAACTACTATTATAATAACCACGTATTCATTTTCTGCAAAGGTCTTTAATAATAACAGCTCTTTGTTAGTGAAATTTAATTAATTTGCTGAAACAACGCGTTCTGGGATAATTAAATTGAGAACAATGAAAAGTTATAATGAGGTCACATTGATATTCCGGGCTAGTGTAGTGGTAAAAACATAGCCATCTATGCCAGAAGTCCTGGTTTGGAATCCCAGTTGGCTGAGATTTTTGTGAGATGAATAAAAAAGCAATTATTTCAGTTATCAAGTCGCGCACAATCAATGGAATAATTTTTACAAGTCTTCAATGGTGGACTTGGTGCCAAGGAAAACAAAGAATGTGCCAGCTGCTTCTCTTCCCAGGCATACTGTAAAAGTCAGTTAAGGGGAAGAGTTCTATTGGAGGTTTCAAAGTGATCAAACGTGATCGTGACATTAGTGGTTTTATAAGCTCTGGTGTTCTGCCAACCCCATAAGGGATACAGGCGTTAAGTTATATATGTATGGTATGTTTAACTATTCAACCCGTGTTTGACCTTAATCTTACCAGCGCATGGGCTTAGAATGAATCTTAAAAGATAATTTAGTGTTTCTGCCCTACAACTTTTTGACTTATATTTATATTTAGATTTTTCATTACTTATATTAGGTGGGGTTAACATATAACGTCTATGTAGTCAATTCTGGAAAAATATATTAATACTCATAGATTTATAATATTTCCTTAAGTTTTCACGATTAATATATGTATTTTTTAATAAAAAACATGATTCTCATGACCATAGTACGGTATCCGTAAAGATATTGTCTCGTCAAATAAAATTGTAAAATATTATTGCTCCGCAATACCAAAAATTATTTTATTCAATCCTCTCGATTAGAAGACCTATTTCATGGTCCACTAGAGTTTACACAAGCTTGTAAACACAAACCTTGCTAACAAAAACTGAACTAACAATTGAATTTGAACAACAATAGTTTGGAATTGCTAATCCTCTTTAACATCGGTTACATTCCAGCAAATTAATTGAAACGCATCTGCCTATTCACACGTTAATGCAGCTTTGTGCTATACAAAGTAACATACAGTTATTGATTAGCATAACATGTTTTGATACGAAGATATTACATACTAGTCCTTTGTGTGTAAACCCCGGAATCAAAGAAAGTCATACTTTTGTGTAAATCGTGTATGTAGGTTTGAGATGAATCCGGCAAGTTTTTTAGTGTGAAAGAAGTAAAAGATAAAGACAACCATCACTTAAAATAATTTAATAAAATAAGTGTTACATTTATATCCGTTAAAAATAGGATATTTTAATTTTACAAATACAGCAAGACTTTATGAACAGGATAATCTCAAAACTTTAGTTTTAAAAAAAGCTGCTACAAAGTCAAATTATTTTCTAAGTGGTACATTAGTTATATGAAATGATGTATGAAAAGATTATAATATTGTTTTCCTGTACCAACATAAAGCGTAGCCGTTCAGCTACGACCTAGAAACCGTAGCATTTCGTAGTTTGTTGTATATGTAGTTTGTGTATTTAATTATATGTTTAGGGTGTTTCTTAAAAAAGTAAAGTTGTGAAAAGGTTGATTTCTTTAAGTCCAGAGTATTTTAATTTATTAAAACCCTTATTTGCAGGGATTTAATTTAATTAAGTTGTGACTGAAAGACGACCAGTAGTTTTAAAGCATGCAGAATATACATTAAGGGATAACTTAGCGAAATTAAACGTTATATGAAATATAAATAAAAATTTTAAATTTTAACGAACGAAAACGATTTATTAAATACATCTTTATATTTCGCAAAATAAATCTGCGAAAGAATCTTAGTTTACTTACCATTCGCTTTGAATTATAACCTCATATACAGGGTGACTCCAAAACGACCTATTTACCTGACACGGGAGGTAGATGGACTTAAAGCCTATCAGATAACATTAAAATATGTTCCCTAAAAGTTCTCTGGTTTTCGAGATATTGCAACTTTTGTTTTTCAAACTTTAAAAAAATATGATTTCGTTTGATTCGAAATGTATGATTTCGGAGAATGTTTACGTTGATGACATTCTCAACTCAGCCAAAGTTTTGACGTGAAGTCGGTTTTTTTTAATGCTCTGCATTCATTGATTTTGTTAGCATAGGGTTCTAGTGACTATAAAAATACTGGATTATCTCACGTGACTAATAGAGACCTAGTAAAAACAGATATTTATTGCAGCATTTGGCAAAAAGAGCCAAAATGTGGAAACTTCTTAAAAAATCACAAATGTGGTAATATCTCGAAAACCAGAGAACTTTTACTAAGCCCATTTTGATGTTATCGGATAGGCCCAAGTTCCAATCTCCCAGTGTCACAAAGACGTGTCGTTTTTTTGGAACATCCTGTAAAAAGTATGCTTGCTAATTATTAGATTTTTGAGTGCCAGAGTTTTCTAAAGATAATAACTATAAGATCTCTTCAGATTCATGCTGGAATGGGAGTGAAAGAAAAATATAGACTGTACCAGCTGCTTCTCTTCCCGGGCATACTGGAAAAGTCAGTTAAGGGACAGAGGTTTTACTCGAGGTTTTTTTTTATTGTAGGCGATAGGCTGACCTCCTGTCCCTGCAATAGCCTCTCTCCATCATTATAACGCCTCCAAATTTGTCAAACGTGAAATCAGACGGTATATAACCTCTGGTATTCTGCCTTCCCCATAAGGGATACAGGCGTGAAAATGTGAGTATATGTATCTCTTCAGATAAAGAATGAAGATGACGAAATACCACCATTTTGCCAGTTAGCAATTGCGGCAGTGTATTTTAAAGGTTCCTACCAAAATCCGTGCGCTTTTAAATTTCATCGGTAACCCTTTCCTTTGACGTTTTAGAATATCCACGATGCTAATATTATTATTTATTTTCAGGTATGCGTATCCTGGTCATGTTGCTATTGGACACATTGCCAATGTTAGGCAATGTGTTGTTGTTATGTTTCTTCGTATTTTTCATCTTCGGCATCGTCGGAGTTCAACTTTGGGAAGGAATATTAAGACAACGCTGCGAACTGGTGCTCCCACCAAACGTATTACGACCAAAGTGAGTAACTAACTCAAGTATGCTATGAAAATAACTTTAATTTACTCTATAATAAAATACCTTAGAGTTTTGCGCTACCAAGAATTAAAATTCCAGTTTTGAGATAATTTTGAATGCGATGGCAGTAAAGGTTTTTATATTTTTTATTGGAGTTGCTCTCGTCTTAGCGGCACGTCGCATCGCTAACGTTGACTGCATGCAATATTTAAATATTTAACGCTTACACAACGTACATAACTGCTCCATGAATTGCCAACATTACTGCATTTTACTTATTCACAACATTTTAAACGCGCATGTTCGATTCTCGAATCGCTTTAACAGTACACTTAAATATTGCATTCTGTCAACACTCACTTGAATAATTCAGACTGACAACCCACGCTTATCATATCGTTTAAAAATGAAGCAAACATCGTATGATATATAATGCTCAGTGCGCGATCGTTGCTACATTAAACGATGTGTGGTATCAGAAAAGTTCACAAAGTAGAACTGTTAAAATGTTTAACGTAGAACTCATTTATGATACAATCATTTTCATAGTTTTGTAGAACAAATAGTTACTTAACATCCCTAGAACATAACATATTAACACAAGTATTTACGAACGATATGCTTATCAAATTCTTTTTTAATATGATTATTTATTTATTGAACTAGCTGTGACCCGCGACTTCGTCCGCGTGGATACCGTTTATTAGAGTTGGATAAGTACTATTATTATATCCTCCTTGAAGTTAAAACTTACCTTATTCAAAATTTCGTCAAAATCGACTCAGTAGTTTAGCTGTGAAAGCGTTACTGATAGATAAACAGACAGAATTACTCCAATAGCTGCCCGATAGCTCGTGTGGACAAAGCCCGAAATTTAGGGCTTCTTATGGACAGTGGTTTGAAGTTTCATGAGCATGTTGTAGAATTGGTCAGAAATTGTTTGTATAGGCTGAGGGTTTTATATGGGGTTCGTCCATACATATCGCCAGAACTTCGTGTGTTGCTTTGCGAGTCTCTGGTACTATCAAAACTAAATCACTGTCTAACTGTGTATGGACCTTGTCTTTTGAAGAAATCTCTGGCCCTTGCACAGAGGGTACAGAATGCATGTGCCAGATTTTGCTTCAACATCCCACCGAGAACCCACGTTACTCCCTTCATTAATCAGGCAAAAATACTTAAAGTTGAAAACCGCGTTAAACTACATCTTGCCTGTTTATTGTTTGGAGTAATCAATAAAAAACAACCAGAATATCTATATTCTAAACTTTCTTGGCGTCATATTGATCATCGATATGGTACAAGAGAGGGTTCAAAGCAGTTGACCGTCCCAAGCCATCGAACTGCTCTTTTTAGGGGCAGTTTCAGGTATGCAGCGACGAAATGCTGGAATAATATTCCGCCGCCAGTAAAACTTTTAAAATCGGTGCATAGTTTCAAATTGGCATATCGAAATTATTTATTTTCGCGTCAGGTTTCGCTGGGTACCTGAAACTACAATTTTTAAACATTACAGTTTTTTTTTTTTTTTTGAAATTTATAAGTTAGTGATGGTTGGTTTTTTATTTCATGTTGTTAGTACTATTATTATTTATATTATCTTTTTTCCACTTCAATTATTAATTTTTTTTATATATTTTTACACAATTTTTCCATTCACTTTTCGGATTTTTAAACTTAAAGCCAAGCTTTATTAATACTCGGCACACACATAGATTTAATTCATAAGTAAGTTTTTCATTTTGGTTCCTGGCAGAATAACAGCGCCTCAGTCAACTGTGGCACATGCTGAGCCAGCGCCATTTTCACAGGCACGGAACATACATATATACACACTCGCACCAAATCATCACCAAATACATACTCACGCCTACACACACACTACTATTTAGGTATTTTAATTTATGTTTGTAATATTGTATAATTTGTGTTTGTATTTTATAAATGTTTTAAATTGTGTATATTGTGTATGTTTTGTGTAAATGTGAAATAAAGCTTTTTATTATTATTATTATTATTATTATTATAAAAACTGTTACAACAAAGCAGTGATCCGCAGTTCACCTAGGTTTTGTGAAAAAATATAGGTAGGTAGGTATATTACATAGATGATGTCCGCGACTTCGTCTGTATTGAATTAGTATTTCGAGTAGGTTATTTTCTTCTCCAAGGTCCTAACTATGTTTAATAACAAAAATAAAAATGAAGAATCTTCGCCCATATAATATGTATAACTCCTAACCACAAACATAGGTAGGTAACTATCTATTAGGTAAGTACATTACAAAGGCACATAGCGTTATACACAAATCGGGTGCTAAAAAAGTGCCTTAAATTTTAATATTGTCTTAAGTTTTCGCGATAACTATTATGTATGACTATTAAATAAAACACTTTTTAACCGGATTTATCGCGTATATTTACATTTAAAATTTTAACAGTCGCTCGTGACCATGGGGTCTGCAAAGACACTGAAACGTCGAGTATAAATTCGAGAAAAAATATATATTATACGCCATTAATCCGGTTAAAAAGTGTTTTATTTAATGCCTTCAATTTTACTTAATTCATGCAATATTTTCATTAATTATACTTAGCTTATTGTTATTCTAGGTAAAGCTGTAGTTTTTGCGTGAAAGAATAGCAAAAATCCATCCATCCAGCCATTATCAGTGTAGATACAATACTACCTATAGTTATGTATGGCTGCTTTTCACTGCCAAACGGCTAAGCCAATATTAATGTAATTAATGTAATTTGGTATAGTAGTTAACACATAGGTACCTTACTTTTTATTCCGAAGAAATCTACGGTTTCTGACTTCCAAGAGGCAGAAACGATCATGAAATAAACAAAACCTTGATTTCCATTTTATCTCTGTATGTACAGAAGGCAGTACATCAAGCGTTACAAATCTGTCAATTTTTTTTAATTGAATTTGAACTCTATGCCCTCGATAATAAGTTAAAATTGGTTGGGGAAATTTGACAGGTAATGTAACGCTTGTTCCTTCTGTACCTACCTATATTAAATCGCGAAAAAGGTTGCGCTCGCCTCCCGCCTTTTTATGCCCTGCCGCCGCGAGCCGCGTCGAGCGCGGCAACCGTTAGGTACGCAAAAATAATCCCTATATCATTCAGTATTCACGCGCCATGGGTTATTAGCGTATTTCATGTATAAGTTTGGTGTTTCTATACCGATTTCTATGATTCTTTTTTTATTGAATAGGTAATAATGTTATTTTTTTTTTAATAAGGGATGAGTGAGAGTATTATAAACGTAAGAGTAAACAAATATAATCAGAAAGCTCCGAACTGCTAAGCTATCGGGATTTACACGTGTTATTATGAATCAACCATAAAATATAGATAGACATTATACTGTTGTGGGATATTTTTTATATAATTTTATGAAGAATATTTCTGTCATACATGATTTCTATGTAGCTTCAACCATTAAGGCTGCACACGCGACGGAATCTTAAAAAATGATGTAACTTCTCCCGTTTTTCCAACATTTCCCTTCACTGCTCTGCCCTTATTGATTGTAGCGTGATAATAAGTATACTATAACCTGCCCAGGAGTATGAAGAATAATTTTACCAAGTTTCGTTAAAATCCGTCGAGTAGTTTTTGTTTCTATAAGGAACATACAGACAGACAGACAGACAAAAATTTTACTGATTGCATTTTTGGCATCAGTATCGATCACTAATCACCCCCTGATAGTTATTTTGAAAAAATATTTCATGTACAGAATTGACCTCTCTACAGATTTATTATAAGTATAGATAGAAGATAGATAGATATAGATAGATATAGATAAAAAATGTCACATAGTTTATAAATAAGCCTGCGTTCATTGAATGAAAATACGTTATTTTAAGATATGGAGACATTATGTATTATTCAAAAGTCCTCCTCTTATATACTTACTATGTAAACCATTTTTATGAATGTACAACCTCCTATGTTAATTTACCAACATTTCAAAAGCTTACGTTCACAAACAAGCCATAAATATATGCAAAACAAATTGCAATTATCTTTTATCACGTTCTCTATTCGACGTACAATTTTATACGCATATTATTGGATTGTTGGGGAATGAAAAATAAAACATTCAATTTTGCACGTTGGGAATAATAAAATTGAGTGATTTATTTGAATTTTGTTTAAATATGAGTTCAACAGTGAGATAAAGACTAATTTGATGATAAGCTGTCGTTCATGAATACGTAGAGATGTTGAGTTTTGAGCACATATTGACATTTTCAAACTAACATGGTAGCTGTTACAGATTAACCGTAGGCACAGTACATCACTATCCCATTGGTTTATGTTGCAGAGACCTCTCTGAATGGTACAGGGTGCGCGTGAGACTCAACTCGTAAGAATAAAAGATCCAAATTTAATGTGTTTCTATTAAATAATTGAAATCTGTTGTATCGTGTACCTTTCCACATCTGCCGTCCAGATGTGCTTCCGTATTTGCCTTACTTTTGCGAACTGGCAGGTTTATTAAACTCAGGGAACTCTTTTCTGTAACAACCTTTCTTGAACGCACCTTTGTCACTGTCAACTGCCAGTTTGTATGCCGTCGATATAAAAAAGCTAGGTAGATTGTATAGTTCTCTCTTCGAACTGCTAAATCTTTTTTTTTATTTACACTGAATGTTTTCGATTATAACCACTTTGATGTGTATTTTGGGCTCATTCTTCCTAAATTTATAGACGTAAATATAGTACAAATTGTAGAAATCAAACGCAAAAACACTCTTTCCCTTTAACGTACACGCTTGTATAATAAATCCTGCGGTTTAAGTCATTTGAACGCAATTTGTAAGAAACTAATTTGCATTAATGAAGCTTAGATTAAGCTAACGTTATTCTGACAACATGCAAATTCATATCAGAATATTAGGCACATATAAAAGACATACTTCATGGAATTGAAGTGCACAATAAAAGGCTTATAGCAGTCATCAAAGGAGCGTGGCCTTAACGATCGAGGGCGCCACAAATGACTCGGGGCGTACTCATAACCATGTTCCGTTCTCAGATATCGCACACGATAAAAGCTTAAACGCCACAGAATTTAATACCGTCCCACTTTCACCTTCATATTGTTACTTTTAAAAAAATGACAGTTAAACAACCTACCTTTCATATCATTCTACGGCTTCGCTAGCATGTGTGCAATCTAGTTGATTGGGCTTTTGAATCTACAATGATAGTAGTGCATGATGATGATAGTGCTTGTTGTGTTTCCAGCCGTTTATTTTGACATAGCTTTAATACCCAGCCATTGTTCTTTGAAATGAGACTGCAAATTTAACTTCATAACTCATTATTTATCACAATGTCATTAATAACAGTTGTAACGAATAAAAAAAATCAAATTATAAATTTTTTAACAGTTTATCTAATAAAACTCAAAATTAGTACGAATCAAAAGTGATATATTATTATTCTTTTAAAAAAATTACGAAAATTCAAAATATTATTTCAAGCTTTAGCGACACGTTATTTTGATCAAATATTAATTATATTTTTTCTTATACAGCATTTCCTTCCATTACGAGTTCTCTAAAGAGCTCGATTACATTTGTACGACACCAGAAGACAGTGGGATGCATTACTGCGGAGATTTTCCTCCCTACCGCTATGGGGCTCTAGTGTGCAATGACTCTGCGAAAGAATTCTCTTACAACACACCAACTAATACTTCTTGCGTGAACTGGAACCAATATTACACTAATTGCACTCAAAGAGGATCCAATCCGTTTCAAGGGACCATCTCATTTGACAATATCGGTCTTGCTTGGGTTGCTATATTTTTGGTACGTATCTAACAATAATAATTTAGCGGAAACTTCGGAGTTATAGTTGGTAATGAGTTTTGTTGACTTGGTTTATTGGTTTCAGGTGATTTCGTTGGAAGGTTGGACAGATATAATGTATTATGTACAGGATGCTCACAGTTTCTGGGATTGGATTTATTTTGTGCTGTTAATAGTTGTAAGTAGATAGTAAAAGCCGTTCCTTATTGTGTCATTTATCTTTCTTTTTATTATTTACTAAGAACTATATAAGAAGTATGTGTGAATTAACTTTCATTGATAACAATTTGGATACAAATAATCTACTCAACATAAAACAGAAAAAAATATAGTCCAGTAAAGAATAAGATAGATAGCAACTTCGTATCATTTAATTTTTAAGAATTTATTTTACATCTTACATGGTTGTATAATGTTTAAATATTTATTTATATTGTCATTATACGCATTTACGAAAAGGTCTTCCGTAAAAGTATTTACCTAATAATATAAAAAATTGAACTTGAACTTTGAGGTTAATTTTCACCTTAAGCGTACTGTAGGTAATTAATTTTACCTCCGATAGGAGTGGAACTCAAAAAAGAAGAATAAAAATAATTTATAATATTACTGTTCAATAAAGTTATTATCTTTACAATATTACAAAAATAAGCAAAATTATATACATTTTTTTAAATCTAATAGTACCCTATTTACAATGATTATTTTCCTAATAACAGAATAATTAATACTTCCAAAAACTACATTAACTTCGTCCTATTTTAGATTGGTTCCTTCTTTATGATCAACCTCTGCCTCGTCGTGATCGCCACTCAATTTGCCGAAACGAAAAAACGTGAAATGGAACGAATGCGAGCAGAACGCGCGCGCTTCACTTCGTCCTCGACACTCGCCTCGTCAACGAACAACAGCGAACCTGCTACCTGTTACGCTGAGATCGTGAAATATGTGGCTCACTTGTGGAGGCGGTTCAAGCGAAGGATGGCTAAGAAGATCAGGTAATTAATTAACTTTTTCTAAGAACTTTTACTTCTGAGGAAATCAGATCGCCTGATTGGAGTTCACAGGAGATGGGATTTTATATTTTAAATTTACGTCTATCTTTACATATATTATAATTCTGAGTAATATCCACAGATCTGCATAGACATGTACTTCGCATGTCCGAACTCCGACCAAGCGTCAAGGTTGGTCGCTGCAAGATTCAGTCCGCACGTATGTAGGTCTGCTAGAAAATCGATATCACTATGTCGATAACGTTCTTAATAATCGATTTCTTCAGCGGCATCGGTATCTATCAATCTGTTTATATTTCCTAGCAATAAATATCAGTTGAGACGTCACAGTAGGTGTTTAAAAGTTGGCACGCTTGGTTCAATACAAATCTTGACACTTGCGTTGTCTATGTAAGTAGATGTATGCCTAAAAGTTATATTATCGAACCAACTGAATCGTGACCCACAACAAGCTCATTTTGGCAAATCGTCTAAATGCTAGTAGGCCGAAATTTGCTTGAAGATAGGATCCTTGGTGACGAACTTGTTATCATTTCATTCGACACTGACATTTAATGAGTACAGAATCCGTACAGTATCTAAAAAGTCATAAGTGCATTACACGCGATAGACCTTACATGTTTGACAGTTTTAAACGAATTTTCGGCAAATTGGGTCATGATTATGTACCTAACTCAATAAAATAATAAATACACTTTATTGCCAACAAAACAAATACATAAAAAAAACAATGTTTATAATTTACACTTATTTTGGAATTTGGACAGCCTTATTACTTCAAGCGATTTCTTAATGTTTTTAACTCGCAAACACGTTCAAAAAAATATCAAATCGAATTTTTTTTTTTTTTTTATAAGTGACTAAACCCGCGTTTGACCTCAATCTCACCTGATGGTAAGTGACGATGAGGTCGAAGATGAAAGCACGCGGGTTTAGGAAGGAACTGGCTCTTTAAACAATATTGCCGGAACACATTACCGCCGGAGCGGCAACATTTGGCGGCAGACTTTATATAAAGGGTGGTCGCTAGCCAGGCGGACCCAGAAGGGATCCTACCACCAAGCGAAAATAGAATATTTCACGATTTCTGAATATATCGTACGTCCCACCAACCATATCATCCTATATCTAAAGAAAATAATATTTTTTGCCACGCCCATCGTCGAGATTGATTTAGCTGCGTGCGTGCTCTTAAGCCCAAGACCGGGCACACTAGTAAATCTCAGCATCTTTCAGATAAACGGTTTTATATAAACAAAGAAACCACATACGGTTGATAGATAGCCAGCTTTTCTGCCTTATACAGGGTGACTGGTGACAAATTTTAGATACTGAAGGAGAGCACTCTGTACTCGATTCTGAGCATAATTATGTAATAAAAGTAGGTACTTAATTTTTCACTAGAATAAGGGAATTGTATAATACAACTACTATACTACTACTACTATTTACTTTACATACAAATGAGTCAATCACGGCACGTGACCGGGCACGCGGATCGCTGCCAAGCTAGCGTAACCATGCGTTGCCTAATCAATTCTTCAACTTTCGGTTAAGTTTACTCAGGAAATAATTAATATTTATTTTTTATTATATTTTTCTCTTTATGACCTCAAACTATCACGTCCTTGAATTTTAAAAGTGACCCACCAGTCACTAAAGGGTGTTTACGACGAGATCGGAGGCATTCTTCGAAAAGAATCAACCAGATAGATCTTTTTACAGATAAGGCAATAAAAATAGAGCATTTTCTATTCTATGGAAAATTTGTTTGAGATTTAACTTTTAAAAATAAATCGGAAGAGTAAATTCTGATCAGTAGAGATGGAGTTTTTGGTGCTCACTATAGGTTATGTTAAAAATAACTTAAATTTTTATGATAAATAAATAAATAACAATTTTTGTTTATTAAAAATTTTTAAAGTTAAATTATTTGCTTATTTTGCAACCTAAGTTATCACTGTTTTTGTCAACAAAGCCAGTAAAATAACCATATGAAAATATTGTTTTCACATCCGTTTAATATTGGATGACTTAAATTATGATTTTTATGATTATGATCAGTTATAAAATTTGCATTGAGCGCAGATTGTCACTACAATGCATTATTCACCAGCCGTTTAATTATCACACAGGAGCCGTAGTCCACCATTTTGTTTTTGTTTCAGAGTGTACCGCTATCAACAAGCCCAGTTGCGCTGGCGCACGAGCCGTGAAACCTTGCAGCTACCCGCCAACAAACCGAAACAACATCATCCCTGTTGTCCGAGAGTACATCCACAGGTTTGACAATAATATTGTTTAAATGTATTGAATTGAATTCTACATTAATTAATAAAATATCCAAACCGTCACATCAACTATACAGGGTGTGGCGTAATGAGTGGATAATCCTTTACCGACGGTTGGGGAGCATTGCGGCTGTTCGGAAAATGACAAATTGTGTTTTGTAAAAGTGTCACGGTTTTCGAGTTTTTGAGCATTTTTTTAAATTTGAAAAAAGTTAGGCCTTTACCCACTCTTTTAAGTGCCAAATTTACAATACAAAGAATTTTCTCAATCTGTTTTCTCAACAGCATTCAGTGATAGTGGTGCTATCAAACGTAAACTACCAATTTTGTAAGATAGCCAAAGTTTTTTTTATTTTTATTTTTAAACGTACAGTTTGTGCTAAGTTAAATTTTTTTCCCTAACTTTGGTACCTCGTGGTGTAAAAAAAATGTACGGTGACATGAGTGCCCAATTGCTTAAATAATAGCCTGTTTCATTACAATTCCAAAATGGTATAATTTACGATATTTCTAGCTCTCAATTTAAAAATATTGCATTTAAGGTGAGTCAAAGTCAATTTTCATAGGAGGTTCTCTTACGCAAAATTATTACTATTTGTAATAAAGCCGAAATGTTCACAAAGCCGACTCCTCCGTCAAGTTGAATAATAGTTCTAGGAATCATAGCGCACCTGCGTTTCCTACTAAAGCTAATGTTTTGGTTTCTTCTATCATTTAACGAGTAAAAAAGATAAAAAGATAGCGACTCTATTGTTTGTCCTGGGGTACTCTACCTGATTTTAGGGTTCGTTGCCTAACTCCTTGCCTGCGTCACCCCAGTGTGCTATCATACTACTTTCGTGTGCCCGCGTTTTTACTCTGCTTTGGATTAGATTTAATGTACGATTTGGCCTGTGACCTCGGACTTGATTTTCTTTGTGATTTGGACATTAACTTCATCGATTTACTTCTGTGACCTTGGACTTGATTTGCGTAGTGATTTGGACTTGGTGATTTGGTGTTGGATACTGACTGCAATGTCTCGCAACATACCGTACACTCCGATGGAGTATGCTAAAATGCATTTTATTTACGGTGAATGTTGCGGTAATGCCAGTCAAGCTGCAGCACTGTATCGGGAAAGGTTTCCCCATGCACGCCATCCCGATTACCGAGTTTTTATAAGAGTGCATAATGCAAACATGGGAGGTCAAATTCTGGGAAGTGGCATCGGCGGTACTAGCTCGGGAGGCCAACTACTATACGTGACGATGAAAGTGTACTCCAAGAGATAGAAGCCGACCCGACCACGTCAGTACGAGCGATTTCAAACGTACTGGAATATCAACGAGGTGCACAGGATTTTAAGACAGGAGAACTTACACCCATACCTGGGGTACCTACTCTACCTAAAATCAGGTAGAGTAGGTACCCCAGGACAAACAATAGAGTCGCTATCTTTTTATCTTTCTTACTCGTTAAATGAAAGAAGAAACCAAAACATTACCTTTAGTAGGAAACGCAGGTGCGCTATGATTCCTAGAATTATTATTCAACTTGACGGAGGAGTCGGTTTTGTGAACACAAAGGCAGATGAACTAAAACTATTACAAATAGTAATAATTTTGCGTAAGAGAACCTCCTAAGAAAATTGACTTTGACTCACCTTAAATGCAATATTTTTAAATTGAGAGCTAGAAATATCGTAAATTATACCATTTTGGAATTGTAATGAAACAGGCTATTATTTAAGCAATTGGGCACTCATGTCACCGTAAATTTTTTTTACACCACGAGGTACCAAAGTTAGGGAAAAAAATTTAGCTTAGCACAAACTGTACGTTTAAAAATAAAAATAAAAAAAACTTTGGCTATCGTACAAAATTGGTAGTTTACGTTTGATAGCACCACTATCACTGAATGCTGTTGAGAAAACAGATTGAGAAAACACAGATTGAGAGAATTATACATTGCTAATGAAAACTTTTTTTAAATTTCAATTTTAGAACTCTTTGGTAACCTAATGTAGTATATTGCATTCGTCATTTGTTTTTGTGAATTGGCGGCAAATCTAATACTCTTGTTACAAGTGAAAATGAACATAACGCGAGAAATTTTAGGTCAATGATTTATTATGACTTTCGTTGTGGGCTTACTTAACAAGAAAGCTACAATAGGCTGCGATTAGCATTTCTTAATGAAGCCCCATCTCGTGCCACTATTTACAATTGATTTACTGGGTTTAAGCGTGGACGTAGCAATCATAGTCATGATCCGCGTGAGGGAAACAGCGACTACTGAAGATAGCATCAGAGCTGTGCGAAGCATGATAGAGGAAGATAAGAGAGTGACCTATCAGCAGATACGGGGAAGCTTAGGCATCGGTATGAGTCAAGTTCAAAAAATATTACACGAACATTAAGGCGTCAGGAAGCTTTGTACCAGATGGATTCCCCATACTTTTACCGACGACCAGAAACGCCTTTGCTTGGACTGGTGCCGCCAAATGTTAAATAAGTTCAATAACGGTGACTCAAATGCTGTATTTGACATCGTCACAGGGTTGGGAAAATAAGGTAAAGAAAGGAAGAAGTCAAGGAAATCGGAAAGGTCATTTCGCGACAGTTGTGCTAGAAGATGGAAGGACAGTTACTGCAGACTGGTATGTTAATAGCTGTTTGCCTGTTGTCTTGAAAAAAATTCGACAGCAGCCCCCTCGAAGCAGGATCCTCCTTCACCACGACAATGCTTCAGCGTACTCCGCAAAACGGACTGTTAAAAATTTGACTATGGCAGGTATCGAGATTATGAGTCATCCGCTGTACAGTCCTAACCTGTTACATAAAAATATCAAGCGTACTTCTCTTAACCTATGGTTAAAGAAAAACTTTTAAATATTAACAATTTTTGAAAAATAAACCAATAAAACGTACTTGCTTACGTCGACGAAATTCGCTAGCGATATCGGGGCGGGAAGTATGGTGCATTTGACTACCTACACACCGCGCTACAAGAGGCATTAAGGGCCGATTTCCAAAACGTAAAAGCTATGTAAATTTTCAGAAATTATCTATTTGAACACCACTTAGTACGAAATTACTAAACCATCTTCAAATTCATAAAATAAAACACAAACTCGAATTACGATAAAAAACCTCATAAATTAAATAATAATCTTCATGAAATTGAACCTAATCTTTTAAAAGATTAACCCACCAAAGCTGCAGGCTTACCGTCTAATAACCTAATTCCGCCTCATATTCCTCAAGTATATGCCGAAATCTGATTTGACGTTTGATTTATTATACGAAGAAAGGGGAAAGCCAATGTCAAGTTGTATTTAATTATGTGAAATGTCAAGTTGGATCCCTTGAATGTAGACGACGGGTTAAGATTCTAAGTAGGTTAATCTAGAATTATTTATGCCGCTTTGATATACTACTTATGTTCAATATTTGGCATGATTAAGTACTGTGTGAAGATGTAGCATAGATTAGATTTGATTTGACTTAAAAAATATAAAAAAGAGGTTAAGTAACTGTGTTTTAATTTTCCAAATGCGACCATCAAAGATTTCAGGAAAAAATACAAAACCGTTCAATATTGATTACTTTGTATGGGTCTATGCAATCCGAATATAAATGTTTTTTTTTATTATTAGGTATTTATTATTAACTTATATACATTTTTTCAAAATATAAAGTTTTCTGGGCTCATATTTTAAAAATAATATTTCATGCCATTCTTTAGAAAACAAGGATGTATTCTTTTATTTTCAACTCATAATTATTATAATGCTATAAATACTGTACATATATTTAAACCCAAATATGAAAGTCAATTAATATCAGTTAATTTTCGTTTTAAAATATGCAAAAGTCTATAAATTAGGCTAATAAATCTAATAATTTCTCCTAAGTAAATAAAGTTGCCAGTTGTAACACGAAAAATAAACCAATTAAAAACCAGTCAGTTTGGTTTTTGGCCGCAATCCATCTTTTTACTCCCCACGGATCGTGTTAATTTTGATATATTGTTAAGTACTAAAAAGGTTTAAAAAAATGGGCTTTTAAACTTATTCAAGGCGAGTAAACATGTTTTTTACGTTTTGTATCTATTAATACTTAAAAATTAAAAACTTTTGCGTTCCAGCTTGCACATTCTAAGAACTGCTTATGTAGATCAGTTAACAAAATATTACTGACTTCTAACCAATATGTCTAAAAAGGAAGTTGAGTTAATAATATAAATCCTTATATGTACAAATGAATTGAAAACAAGGCAAAGTTTTAGTAATATTTGTGCTGGCTATAATAAACATAATAATGTAGGCCCCCAAGTTTGGTATATTAAAATAAAAATGAATTTTCGTATCCCAAAAAAATGTTAGCAGAGTAATAACCATAGACATACATCTACATAGATAACGCAAATGCATTTACTTCGCGTGTCCGAACCCCGACCACGCGTCAAGGTTGGTCGCCGCCAGATTAAGTCCGCGCGTATGTATGTCTGTTAAAAATCGATATCACAATATCTATATCGTTCTTAATAATCGATTTCATTTGTGGCATCGGTGTCTTTGAATTGGTTCGTATTTCCCAGCAATAAACATCAGCGACTTCACATTAGGTGTTAAAAAGTCGGAACCAATTCGATACAAATGTGACAATTGCGATGTCTAGCCATTTTGGGCTACAGTAACAGTTTTACGAATCAAATCGAATCGAAAAAGACCCTGCTGCTCGATTGACCCTATACGCAGTGTCTAAATCCACACGACTTTTTAAAATCTTCTTTAAAAAACGCGTTTGTTTTGCACAGAGTAATGGTGGCAAAGATGAGACGCAGCACAACGATGAGCCTGTTGGCAGGCCGAGCCTGCTCCGTGTGCCATCTCTGTCTGCAGCGGATTTAGAGGTAAGAGTTACAGATTTTTTGTTTTACCATGTAAAAGATTAAATACTTTTTTAGAAGATTACAAAAAGCACGCCTAAATTAAATGCGAAAAAGATTGTTGAGGGATTGCAATTAATAGAGGTAAGAGTAACAGATTTTTTGTTTTTACATGTAAAAGATTAAATACTTTTTTAGAAGATTACAAAAAGCACGCCTAAGTTAAATGCGAAAAAGATTGTTGAGGGATTGCAATTCAATTTGTGAACTCTTTAGCATCATCGAGAACGGTTGAGTAATGAATTTGTGGTAAATACTAGTATACATGTAAAACGAAATAGTTGTTATTATAATATCACGGAGTATTTTCATAACTATGAAGATATATGAAGATAATTGTTTTAACTTCGCATTAATATAAATATAGCCATTGCCCAAGCACTAAGTATATTAGGATTAAATTAATAAAAACTAAGCAGTTCCTTCCTTAAACCACTCAAGTACTATACAACATATATTATAATCACATGTTTTCTTATTCCACTCCCCGCCTCACAGATTTCAAAGTAAAGATAAAACTGAAAAGTCACATTACGCTTACCTTGGTGTCACGCGAGATTTATTTTTATGAACCGTGAATAACGGCCGTCCCTTCGCCAATAAACGAATAAAAGTAGGAGATAAGAAAGTTTTTTATATCCCCATTTTATCCATATAGACCACATAAACATAAATGTTTACAAAATATAGCTTAGTACGAAGCTACTTTTTATGAATGTAATAAATGCAATTCGATGGCAAGTATCAAGCTCCCCCATATAAGCTCGAAAAACATTATAAAATTTTGTAAGCAATCATTGTGATTATCAAACTTCAAGTATGCATGTATGTTTGTTCCTCAATAACGGCAGAATGGCTGAACGGACCTTGATGTCTGAATGTTTGTCCTATTTTATAACGCGAAAAATTAATATATTGATACGGGATAAACTTGAACATTCGAATAATGACGTTTCAAGTAAATTATCATTAACTTATTATAATCAACTCTACGATGCAAAAAAAACTAGGGCATTGGCTTTAAATAAATGAATGTAAAGATTGAAGTCTTATAACTGATTTTCGAAGAAATCTATTCTATTGACATAGTAGAGAAAGATGGTAAGAGAGTTCCAAACATATATTGTTTTCACCGTAAACGACTTTATTTCTGGATTGTCCTGGTTGGTTTCTCCGTTTGACTCCTTTGACGCTACTTTTTTTTCATGCCACAGAAGACAACCCTCTGAACACTCGTAGGCCTATTGACCGTACGAGTGCTCAAAGAAGGAAGGAGGAGAATACGTCAAAAGTACGAAAGGGTACTTGCCAAGGGGAAGGGCCCCGGCCAGATGATCCCAGACAGTGTGAGACTTCTACTCACTGAACTCTCCCTTAATGGTCTTTTGTCTTTCTACCGACAATCGAACGAAGAAATGAGTGACAGCCAGTCGGCGATAAAGGCTGAGCTTAGAAAAATACAGGAAGCACTATCTAAAGAGAGCTGGTTGGAATGATCAGACAAAGCATCCTTTGTTCTGCGACAAGAGTTTGTCGATTAACCGAGGCTTGGCGTGGGTGAATATGGGCGCGGCGTATGTCTTGGCTGGTCTGATGCAGACCTTGTATAGAGTGCATTTTTTGCGTAGCGACATTTTACTAAGGCGACCTGCTGCTAAGGCGATCATGCTGTTGAGTCGGCTGAGATAGAATTTAACCAGTTTGGTTACCTTGTTGATATGGGGTTCGAATAAGAGCGTCTTGTCGAAAGTGACGCCGAGATATTTGACCATTTTTTGCTACGGTATGGGGACTCCGTGCATGCGGACACATTGGCCGAGGTCGTCATCAAGTCTATGTTTGTGTGTGAAGCAAATCGCTGAGCTATTGTCAGGATTAACGTCAATGCGCCACTTCGATCACCAGGCGCTGAGGTTGTTGACAGCCGTTTGCAACTTTGCGGCAATCGACGAAACCTTGAGGTCAGGCCATAGAGCCCAGTGTCATCGGCGAATAACGCTAGTTGGACACCCTTGAGTAGTTTAGGGATGTTTGTTGATACACCGAGTATAGTAACGGGCCGAAGAGCCTTGCGGGACTCCGGCCTACATCGGACAAGGGGAGCAGAGCGTTTTTGACACTTATGTTACACTTGTTTTATATATAGCAAAGAGATTATAATACCCAGATGAAATCTCGACAAAGTGACTCTACTTCATGTTATATTCTTATAAATTAACAAAAAAGCACATTCTCTTTAAAATACTCCCTCATCTCTCAGGCATGTAAGTCGTGAATTGATAAAATGAATAGCGTTGTGTTAAATGAGTATCATTTGAATAATAAATGAGTGGATGAGACAATGTTAGCTTTAGCTGTCTACGCGTTCAAGGCGAACGTATTATTGCAAATACAGGCACGTATTAATGTGAAGATTTAATGTCTCATTATTCATCTGTACTTTACTAAATCATAAGGATTGTTTTACAAAGTGATGCTCGAATCACAAAATCTTTTACTTTAAGCCACCGATTATTTTATTTGTTGATTAACTGTATAAGCAATGTGAATAAATTTCTGATTGATAAGCAATAATAAATAAATAAATAATAATAAATAATAAATAAATATTTCTGACACTCACACAACGTTATCTAGCCCAAATTAAGTTTCTTAAAGAACTTGTGTTATGGATTCTAGTTAACTGATATACTTAAGAAATATATAAACATACATATTGAATAAATACAATTTTTTTCTTAGCAAATAAACATATATACATCCATGACTTGACGACTAATATCTGTGCTAATCACACAAATATCCGTCACCGCCAGGATTCGAACCCAGGACCTCTGGCATAGAAGGCAATGTACGTTACCCCCACACCAGCCGGTCGTCATATATTACCTTCAAAGTATTTACTTACACACTTCGTAATAAAAAAAATACTATTGAACAACGATGACTGAAGTTTGGATTGATAAATCTGTTAAAGTTGACGTACTCTGGGCGAAGCCAATGTACAGATTGAGATTAATTGCCTGGAAATAAACGTGTTTTTTACTGGTGATAAACCTGAAGATAAGTGACTGTGCTCTGAGATGATGATAATGAAAGAGATAGATGTAGGTTGGAACTTTATGAAATATAACTAGAACATATCATTACAGAAGTGATGATATTTTGGTAGCAGAGTTTATACCAATCACGAGGCTTATAAATGTTGAAGTCAAACACTAAAAAGAGATTACTTCGAATTTCTCAGAAAGAACTTCACCTATAATTCAGATCTACGGGATCTATTTTTAACGAATGGATCCTTAACTAACGTTTGTATCTTTGCATACAGAATGCATCAAACTTATCCCTGCTGTCTCCACCGTCGCTGGCTCGGCGGCGATCATCGGTTATGTTCAGCGATACCGTATTGTTACACACACCAAACACATCTCACGTGGGACACCCACACAATGTGTGCTCCTCGGAGAAAATGACACAGACAGGTAAATATAATTATAAACTCAATATTGATGTCACAATGGCCTTTTGACGGTCAATATTTCAGTGTTTGCTCAAAACACATAGTATCTCGGGTTCAATGCCTAAGCAAACTATTTCATAAACTGACTCCGTGATATGACTCATTCGCATGTGCTCTTTGTAACATTACATAATTTCACTATTACATAGCTTCATGTGAATCTGGGTAATTGATTCAATAATTTAGCAAACTGGTCTTTATAAAATTGCTTAGTAAATATAAATAAGCAACTATCTTAAATTGTTGTTCCTAAATTAGTTGGCAACCTATTATGTTTACTACATTTCTGAATGTAAATGGCGTCATAATGTTAGTATGAGATAACTTCATTGTTTTCTTGTAAAACTTAATAAATGAGAGATAAGTTAATTAATAACAACGTTGTTTATCTAATATGATTACAAAGCTTTTCCTGAATATTTTGTTACTTTTTAAACTTATCTTAACTGTCCATACTTTTACATCTCAACTCAAATATCATAAAAAACAAGGAATTTATTCAAGAACTTTTTATTGACATTAATAAAATGATCCAACTTTGGGAAAACTCATACATTTAAGGTTTTATAAATGGTAGAAGTTGTTTGTGTTGTATTTTGAAATAATAAATCTATAAATATTTATAGATTCATTGACCCAACGTGACTGGCTTAATAGTCAGAATGGTGAGTCTAGAGATTGTAGGTCTAGATTTAATAGATCGGCATGTCCACTTTACGCTTTTTAAAAAAATCCTTAGAAAAGTTTAGGAGTTTTGGGTTTCATTTCTGCAATTTCTTCCTTTTCTTCATATGGATAGATGGTGTTAATTATTTTATTCTATTTATAATGGGAATGCCTGTTTTAAGTTATCCTCATTTAGTTCTAAATAAATTCTTAGGTAGGGCAAAAACAAATAAGATAAGGAAGATGGCCTCTGCATCCTGTGGCAGAGATGCGGTCTATTAAGCAGGTTCTATGTCATTAAAAAATTTGTTGGAAGAGCTTTTGTATGTGTAAAAATTGTACTTTAAAAAAAACCGTACCATCAACTTTGTTTTTGGATAGATGACATGATTAAAAGGTCCAATATTTTCATTTCCTTAAAACTTGCATTCCCATCTGAGTTATTCATAAAATTTCTTCAACTCACAATGCTTTGGGCGTAGAATTTGACCTCCCAACAGATACTGTCGAAGATAAAGCGGCCGCGGCTGGTACCATGTCTTGCCAAGAGTTGTTGGCGCTCTCAGGAGCCTTGTCAGCAGCCTTGCCCACTGGACAAGTCGCTTTGGATTCGTTCTTTGAGGAGCTGACCAAAGGAATAAGCAAACGTGCGGGAGAAGACAAAAGCGACACAAAGGTAAATTTACAAGATTGCAGACAGAACTTATACAAAGTCAAACTTAAGTGTGAGAATATTTCAAGAAGAAATATGACGGCTGTTATAATTTTACATTTTGAATGGTGATAATTTTGATATTATACAGCTCAATTAGTTAGATAAATTTTGAATCCTTTGTCACTTTTAGCATAAAAATAAAATGTAATGATATCTCAGTCTCGATCCGTTCGTCACGTAACTAGCACGTGCATAAAGCGCTCGCACGATCGACTTACTATTTACAATATTATCAACATATTTAAGAAATACTCGCAGTGTTAATATGGAGTGTCAAAAGTGCAAAAAAACATTGGCTAAGAAAGGGTCACATTTTGTTTGCCAAGGCCAATGCCAAGGAACTTTTCACCGAAGCTGTGTAAAGGGATTGTCGGCAGATTTAAAAAACGGCATAAATCGCATTTATTGCAATAATTGTGAAGATGAAGGATCGGAGGAAGAGGAGCAGGAGGAAGACTACGCTAAAATACTTAAGGATATACAAAAGAAAGTGGGCGCTATCCCAGGACTAAGTAGTCAATTAAATTCCATTAAGCTAAGTCTTAGTTTATTGTCTGATAAATATGACACGTTAATAATGGAACACGAGCAGTCTAAAGATAAAATAAATAGATTAGAAAAGGCTATGACAAGTGTAAACAACAAATGTGTCTTCCTTGAGAAACAAAACATAGCTCTAGAACAAAAGATACAAGAATTTGAACAGGTATCTCGTAAACATAACCTTGAGATCGTGGGCGTTGAACAGCTACCCGGCGAGAATATCTTGGACTTAGTTGAAAAAATAGGGAAGGTTCTAAATGTGAGTGGCTCGGATATTGATTGGGCAAGAAGAACGCGGCCCATTAAGGACGGCAGCAAGCCCTCATCCATCATCGTGGGCTTCAAGACCACCGGTACTGGAGCCAGGGATAGCTGGCTAGCCCAACGTCGTAAACTATCTGATACAACAAGTGACATGATAACTAACGGAACTTCGAAGAGCAAACTTTACATAAACGAGGACCTGACGAAATCTACGCGCACCCTACTCTGGAATGCAAAAAAACAACTACTCGGGCGATTTAAATATATCTGGATTTCTAATGGTAAAATCTTGATCAAGAAGTCTGAAGGAGAAAAAGTGATATGTGTAAGGTGTGAAAGTGACATCAGTGCCCTTATTAAATCAAAATAATTCTACCACAATTAATTACATTTCCTTAATTAGTCTATATAAAACTCAACATTCTCGGACCTTAACAACATTATTGGTGAACCCATAGATTACACATGTGTAAATGATATAAGTTCGTGGTTTAAACAGGTACATAACTATAAAGACTTAAGTATATTACACGTCAACATACGCTCAATTAAGAAGAACTTTAGCGAATTTTTGTTGTCAATAAATAGTGAAATATGCAATTTGGATATTATAGTGATAACAGAACCAAACATAGATTACTCCCTACTTTCATTTTATAAAATCCCAGGCTTTGAGGTCATTCAACGAGTTCGGCAAGGACGCTCGGGCGGAGGTGTGTTGGTGTATTCGCGGGCGCATCTTTCCGCGAGTGTAAGCGAGACGGCTGCGATCGTGAATGCCAGCAGCATGACTTCGGCCGAATGCGTTTCTACAACACTTAGCTTAAACAAAGAACTAATATATCTTATATCAATTTACCGACCACCTAGATTTTTTAACCAAGATAGGATAAAAGACTTCATAATTGAACTACGTAACTTATTAAATAACTTGCCAAAACATTCAAAAGCAATACTTTGTGGGGACATTAATATAAACTTATTAGATTGTCGTAACAAAAATGTAATAGCGTATGAAAGTTTAATGGCCGAATATGGTTTTTATAAATGCATAAATGATGTCACTAGAAGGGAAATAGTTAAAAATAGTATTGTTGAATCGTGTTTAGATCACATATTTATAAGAGCGCCGTCCTCATTAATCAGCTCAGCTGTCATTAAACATAAAGTGTCTGATCATTATTACGTCGCGGCGTCTATACAGTGGAATTCTAAGCTATGTAAGAGTAATAATAGTGTGCCAATATTCGAAACTCGGCGTGTTCTTGACAACAAGCTAGTAAAAGAAAAATTACTCAAAGTTAACTTTGAGGAATTACTTGGCATAGAATGTCCAGTTCGATTATATGAGGCCTTTTCTAGTATATTCATAAAAATATATAATGAGTGTTATAAGATAAAAAATATTAAAATAAATTATAGCGATAGAAATAATAAGGTTTGGATAAACGATAATTTAAAAAATATGATTTTAGAAAGAGATAGATTATATACAATATGGTGTAATGAACCAAAAAATATGATAAAAAGATTAGACTACACTAGATATAGGAATAAATGTACCAAAACAATACTTAAATATAAGACCAAATATGATAAACAAAGTATAATAAACTGTAATAAGAATATTAAAAAAATATGGGATAAGATAAATAGTCTACTAGGTAGTAAAAAACAATCCTTAGATAAAATAATAATTAGTAATATGAAAAATCAAGGTAGTGTAAAAGATATCTGTGATAAGTTTGCGGAAAGCTTCGTAAGGGAAGTAGATCAGGTCAAACACTTATGTTCAAAACAATTTTTAGAAAGAAGTAGCTACGTCAAGCAGTCGGACGTCAGCATGAGATGGCAACCAGTCAGCACTTATAAGGTAAAGCGTGTTATATCAAAAATGAATAAAAATAAAGCACCTGGAAGTGATCTCGTGCGAATGTCTGACTTGAAGTTCTTAATTAACAAAGTAAGCCCAGTTATGGCTAATATGATTAATCTGTCTGTAAAGCATCACACAGTTCCATATAAACTGAAAGAGGCATTAATTCGACCCATTCATAAAAAAGGTGAGCGTAACGTTTATAGTAACTACCGGCCCATAGCTGTACTATCCAGCCCGGACAAAATTATTGAAAAATGCATAACTGACCAACTTAGCAATTTTATACAGTTAAATCAAGTCGTAAATCAATGCCAACATGGCTTCCAAAAAGGCAAGAGCACTAATACTCTACTCTCAAATTTTACTAACGAAATAAATAGTTACCTAAATGAAAAGAAATTAGTGGTTGCAATATTTTACGATTTTAAAAAAGCCTTTCAAACCTTAGATAAAAACACCTTATTAAATGCAATGATCGAATGCGGTGTGGGCCAACCACTAAACCAATGGTTTCGTGATTACCTCACATCGCGCCACTTCTCTGTCAGGGTCGGGGATACGTTTAGCGAGACGACGGGGTTGAAATACGGAGTACCGGAAGGATCCACGTGTGGACCCATTTGCTACTTACTACACGTCAACAGCTTATGTAGTGTACTACAGTACTGCACAGCTCATATGTTTGCAGATGATCTCTGCACACTGCGTGCAGGTACAGACCTGGAAGAAACGTGTCGTATGGTCCAGAGAGATGTTGACGCGGTGGTCAAATGGTCTCACGACAACGGCATTGTGTTAAATACAGAAAAAACTAAACTGCTAGTCCTACACTCACCTTACCTCCGTCCTGCTGAACCGTGCCCTAGTTTATTTACTCATAATTTCAGTTGCCTTCATAATCACTTTGTTGATTGTCAATGCAAACCTATAGAAAAAGTTAATTGTGTTACTTACCTTGGTTTAAAAGTCGATAATAACTTCTCTTGGTCCCACCACATAGACTATATCTATGATAAATTAAGAATATTACTAGGTAAATTTTATCACTTAAGCTTTAAAGTTCCTTCCTCGATTTTAAAATGTTTATATTTCTCCCTAGTTGATAGTATACTGAGTTACGCCCTTGACAGTTATGGTCTTACATTTAAAACATATATTGACAAACTTGAGTCCTTACAGGTCAGATTCCTAAAGTTATTAGTAAATAAAAAAACTAAAGCTAACTGTAAAGGAGATTATAGAAAATTATTTAAAATTTGTAACATACTACCTATTAGCTTAAAACATAAATATCTACTCGCTATAAATAACCATAAAAGACAAGATCATCTACTAAAAATGGTATCACATGACCAAGGTACTAGGTCTGTGTCATCCGGCAAATATGAAATACCCAAAGTTATTAACTATTATGGCGATAGAACTTTAAATAAACGATTACCATATCTTTTAAATAGTTTGCCAGATGACATACGACAAGAAACAGTTAAGAAAAAACTCAAAATTAAATTGAAAAAGTATTTACTGTCTACTTTGATCTAGCTTTTAAAGTAATAAATTATAAGTAATAAATGTAGTTAATTATAAGAAGTATTAGTTGTAATGAGACTCTGGATCCCACAGTCAAACTGTTTAAACAGTTTTGTGGGACTGTGTTATTAGATATAAGATTTTTTTGTAACTTATTAATAAACAACAATAAATAAAATAATAAATCTAAGACACAATACAAAATTTCTAATCAACTATTTTTTGTATACCAGAGAAATATATATACAAAAGTACATATACACGAAAGTCATATCAATGCAGGAGGCTTCCGGAGGCATCCAGATAATTTTTTTTGTATTTACAGACAATAGAGATTGAAGACTTCTCATGCTGTGGAGAACTTATAGCTGCTGAGGCTGCTGCTAAGGAAAACAGGAAGGGTAGATTCTCTAACATGTTTTCGCGATTATGGAAGTGCACTTCTAAGTTTTTTTCCTGGATGAGAAAGCATATCAAGAATCTTGTAAATCATAAATATTTTCAACAAGGTATATGAACATATCTTTCGTAAACAAGAATCAGAACAAACGAAATTCCTATATTTTTGAAGTTCTTGCATTGCTTCAATAAAATTTTATAGATAAAATCGTCCCCGAACGGGGAAATGAAATTCTATTTTTGAAGTTTATATGGTTGTAATCTATAAATATTGAGCTACTTTCCAATTACATTCTTCTTCTGATTCTCTTTTATTTTTAGGAATATTACTTGCCATATTAATAAATACTCTCTCAATGGGAATAGAGTATCATAACCAGCCAGAAGAATTGACTGTTATCGTTGAAATAAGTAATATCGTATTTTCGGCTATCTTCGCTGTTGAAATGATTTTAAAGATCATCTCTGAAGGACCATTTAAGTATATCGCCAATGGATTTAATGTATTTGATGGTGTTATTGTTATTTTAAGGTAAGGGTTCTATAAGGGTTGTTTTTTAGTCACCGGCCAATTTTTTTTTATACAATTAGTATCATTTACAGAAACGGAAGTTTGCAAAAAAAGGAATGTATTTTTTTCGAGGGCATTAATGTATTCGCTAAAATATTAAACAAAGCATGGTCACTCTATATTATGAATGAAAACATTTAAAATAAAGTCGGCTACGCGCTACTACAATACTACGTCGTAGTATAACAATAAAATGCCGTGTCGTAGTAGCTATGTTCATCAACAGCGACTAATTGTAAAATAGTGCCATATTTTTATTTTTTTTCACTGAGCGATACTAAAATAAATATTCAGGTACCTACTTTTATATCGTATCAAAGAGACATTTAAATTTGGCTGGTGACTAAAAGACAACCCTGTATAATTGTAATAATTCATGATAAAATTGGTTTTGGTACAGATAAAAAGCATTTGTTTTCCCCACAGCGGATTTGAATTAGCTCAAAGTATGAGCACGGAAAAAGATATGGGTGGAGGCTCAGGATTATCTGTTTTAAGAACATTTCGACTCTTACGAATATTGAAATTAGTTCGGTTCATGCCAAACTTGAGGAGGCAATTATTTGTCATGTTACGCACAATGGACAATGTTGCTGTGTTCTTTTCGCTACTGGTTTTGTTCATATTTATATTCAGGTACCTATTAAATATTATTTTACCATCGATTGATTTAAAACAAATATTGAAAACTTAATTGATAAATAAATCAATGATTATATAAAATGCATGGATTTAAAAAGAAGAAAATTTGAAGTAAGTCTTAGAACTAAAACTCAATAAATATAAAGAAATAGTAAACGCTCTTCCTAATTTTTGTTTTCTACTTATAGTCTGTTACATTATTTTTTTGTTTCTTTTTTCTAACTCTTTTCAATCTCGGTTAGGCATTTCCAAAATTTCCTATACTATCTACAACGTCTATTGATTTTTATTTAATTATACTAAGTATAACAATCACTTTTCGTAGTCATCTGTATTTGTATTTTTATTTAATCTGATAATAATCATCCCTATACGTAGATAAATCCTAAGCAATCAATGATTGCTCAACCCGAATCTTCATTTTTCCGTAGCTGAAGAAGATTCATTCGACTCTCCATAAAAATATGAAATCATGAATGTTTCTAACTGTCACACCCGCATCCTTTAACCCGTGCACTATCTAATGTGAGTGATTTCTCCTTTTCTGTTCGGTCTTTTCCTTATGTATGTTTGTAACTTCTATCTATAACATTCCACAGTACACAGCCACTATTTACACCGTTAATACCTATTTCTTCTTCTGTATTTTTTAGTATCTTCACGCTTCTACGCTTCTTGTTCACTTCTATTTTATTTTCACCTGCACAACATCACGAGCATCTAGATGTCTTTTTACCTCTATATGTTTATATATTGTTACATATTTTCCTTCTATATATTATGGTATAGTGCGTTATATCTAATTGAGTATTGCGTGATAACGTTCAGCATCCTCGGTATGAACCTCTTCGGGTGCAAATTCTGCGAGAAAGACGAGGATGGGGAACCAGATTGCGACCGAAAAAACTTTGATACGCTCTTGTGGGCCTTTGTCACGGTGTTTCAGGTATTCAACATTTTCAATTCAATAACCTAACAGACAACCCAGAAACAAACTGAACTTGCAACATTACTAAACGCTTACCTACGGGTCCGTTACCTAAACACTCACGACAAACGACGATCCAAGTAACAAAGATTGTCTGCGACGGCTTTACTACTAACCAAGCGAGTACACGAACGACTGTACACATTTCTGCAAGTTATCAAAACTATTCAATATTTATCTTTCTTATTGGAAACATTCCTTGCAGCAGTGTGATTTTCAAGAACAGACGTTGAAATCGCGTAATGCTATCATAGATCCTGCATAGTAGGCAAAGAATAGTCGCATCAATAACAATTCCAACATCATTAGAATCACAATCACTTATTGTTGTGCCGTAAAGTACCCCATCAGAAGTCGTCCTACGCACTTTCTATAGTCAGATAGCATTAATTCAGTAGTAGGGTAGACTGAGGTAAATTGATAAAAAGCAGGTGACTTTCATCCATGGAATCCTACATCTACGTCTTGCACCTCGATATTCTATTTATTCTATCACTACGCATGCTTGCTTCTACTAGTAAATGCTTTATATGAAGATGAAATTAGTCAACCCCATTGGCACATTTTGTTGGAAATTTACACCCCTAACTAATTTCGTCACAAATTCCAGTTCCCCTTTTTAACTTTCGTAATTAACTTGTTTATAAATTACTCCCCTCTTACTTCATCGTTTTAACTTTCTTTTTATAAATGCTAAACAGATTTTCTGACTCTTTATTCTCTATTTTACTTTTACTTTTTGCATTTTATTTAAATTCTCAACTCTAAATTGCATTATGGATGGTCACAACTTCATTTTTTGGATGTGATATTTTTAGCATTTTTCTTTTGCTCTGTCTGTTTTACTTTTTCAATGCATTTTAAAAACAAAGCTAATGTTAAACTGTGAAATTTAAAATTAAAAATGTAATAAACTTATATTAATCAGGTATAAGGTTGTAAATTAACTCCTCATTAATTTTTAAATCTTAATTATCTTGTTGAGCATAAGTTTCAATTGTGATAACACTGCCAAAATAAGTTTATTTTCAGTAAAATATATACTTAAACTTTTGTTTTATACTTCAAAATTTGGAATAATTTTTAAATATCTGTAGATATTATTATTTTAAACTTACCAATTAATATTTCTATTCTTTTAAAATAAAATATTCTTTAAGATTAAAAGGATTTTACAAATTGTACATATATATGTATTCATGAACCGTAGACTGATAGATTTTTTTATATTTCACCCATAACATACGTTTGGTGTAAATTTTACTTTGACTAAAATACTAGTAGAACAAAGAATAGTCACGCAGTGTTATTGCCACAATCGCAATCAAAAGTCGTAATACCATCATCGTGAAAATACCAGGTCGCGGTGTACCTACGCATAGCATTTTGTTTTTCTTTCATTCCATCTACCTGCGACGCAGTATTCTGGGCATGTATCTATTCGGTGGTAAGTTTTGCAAGTTCGTCGAGGACAACGGCACTGAACGCGATTGTACCTGCCCCGAAATCATCTCACACCATCCCAAGTGCGAATGCGACAGGAAACATTTCAATAACATTCTTTGGGCTACAGTCACAGTTTTTCAGGTAAGTTTCCATACAAAAAGGTACAAAAAGTCGATTTATTTGCGATCCCGAACTCTTAGAGAAATAGTTGTGCGTTTTTCTCGTCGTTACTTATGTAATATCATTAACGAAAGTTTTAAGTTCAAATTAGATGACAAACGAGAAACTCGTTCGGACCTTAGCTATAGCTAGTATAGTTCAGTATTTTGAGTTTAGGTATTGCATTTGAAGCTCGGTAGTTAGTGCATCTTGCTTAGTAGAGTAGAATAGTTAATGGACCCCTGGATTGTGTACTCATAGTTGCCGTCTCTGTTCTATTTCATTTCCCCTGTAACATTGTGTACTTACATTAACACTTGAACATAACATTAAAAGTAACACTAACACGCTGGTAAATTAACAGTTTTGCGTTAAATTTAGTTTTATTAACACTTTGATAACAGACCTTAATAGCACTACTAACCTACACAGAATAACTACAGCACACCTTGCTTATTTTTATTGATTGGAGTTTCTTAAGAGTTCTTATCGATGTGGTAGAACATTCTTGTTCTTAGATTGAAAGCTTAAATATAGCCTCATTTTATAGGTGTTGACACAAGAAGATTGGAATGTTGTTTTATTCAATGGAATGGAAAAGACGAGTCATTGGGCAGCTTTGTATTTCGTAGCACTTATGACGTTTGGGAATTACGTGCTATTTAATTTGTTGGTTGCCATTCTCGTTGAAGGATTCAGCTCGGAGGTAAATACACGTACACATACAAAGCACAGGTATATGTTTTCTGTTATAATAAAAGTGAGTACATCATTAAAATGCGCCTCTTACAGAGGAACGAGCGCCGAGAACGCGAACAACGTGAGCTCGCCAAGTCTAAATTGTCAAGTGAATGTTTCTCGGATAATAATGAATTACAATACGACGAATCCAATTCGGGATCTCATTCAAGCGACAGCTTTTCCCAGGTAAATATTTTATTCTGCATTATTTGCGAACGTCAAAGCTCGGAATTCAAGCAATAATTGATACTGAATTTTGTTCCTTTATTTCACGACGGTATTCAAATGGGTTTAGAAATGTAGATTATGCGAATGATGCTCTTATTTATTATAAATTTTTTTACTGTTTTTTGGTAGTAGATCAAATTGAATTTAAATATAAAAGTAAACGCAAAGGATATTATTATATAAATCCTTATACTGTCAATAACCTAATTTATATACCTAATTTATAATTTTAATAATAATATTATGCTACCTGATAAATGAGAAAATCTTTCTTTATATCTTAATATTTCTTAGTATATTTGAAGTAAAATAATTGAAAAAGTTTCAAAACGTAAACAGTTATTATTCATAACCAATTTATTTTCTGTTCCTAGAACGAAATAAAGAATTTTTGGAAATCTGCCGACGATGTACGGAGAGCAAAAGAAAACGTGAATAATAAGGAGAAATCTAATAAAACTCGTCGTAAAGCGAAATCTTCAAGCCACCATCCGTCCCTTTGCAAGGATTGCGCACAGTCTAATAAGTGTAACTTACAAAAGGTAACGGATATTACTAACACATGTTAGCATGTGTAACATAAGGCCTGTTTCACATGCTAATCTCGTTTTATGTCTTCTTTAGCAGGGCTTATTTTTCCTTTTTTAAATGTGTTTAAAATTAACGTTTTATCGAAATATAACCTTATGTTTATAATGAGGTCAATATTGATGTATATGGATCTAAAAAAGAAATGGCTCTTAATAAAACATCGCAAAAAGATGATATTTTGCAGCAGTTTTTCTATTATGTAGTCGAATGCCAGACAGATCCTTGAAAATGTTTGATAGGCTAAGGTCACTCGGATTAATTGACTATTATTACGACACGGTTATCCAGGACACAAAAGCTTCAAGTCCCGTTATATTAAACGATGAATGGAAGATAAAACTCTACAAGTATTTGTTCCAATGGATTTTAAAAGGGCAGACTAAACGATTTAAGTCAAGAGAATAAGAAGTTTAACCCTTAGATTAGATACTTGTATTGCCAGGTGTCCGAAATTGAAAATTTACGCTAAACTAGCAAATTACTAATACAGGTTGTTTTTTAATCACTAGCCAAATTTTAACATTATTTTTTTATACGATATAAACATACCTGCATAGTTATTTTAGTATCGCTCAGTATTGAAAAATAAAAATATGGCACCACAAACTTTTTTACAAATACTCGTTTTTGTATTTCTTTTTCGTATTTAACATGGCTACTACAACGCGACATTTCATTGATAATACTACGAAGTATTGTAGTAGCGCGTAGTCGTCTTTATTTTAATGGTATTCATTCATAATTTAGAGTGACCATGCTTTGCTTGATATGTAAGCAAATAATGTATTAATTGCCTTGTGAAAAAATCATAAATTTTTTGCAAAAATCATTTTTATAAATGATACTTATTGTGTAAAAAAAAATTGTCGGTGACTAAAAAACAACCTTATATACGCCTGGAAGTTTCAGAAATAATCGCGTTCAAATATACAAACTCAAAAGCTTTAAAACTGTAGTATAGATAACATACCTATATTTTATATGGGAAAACTGTAACAACTGTCATCTGCATTCCACTACATGTGTCGTTACGAAACATACAACGTGTTTTCTGCCACTTAGGGTTGACTTAAAATAGCACAGCCGCCCTTGGATAAACTTGTCGAAAAAGGCAATTATTCTGAGCCACCCCTTATTACGGTTAGATCTTTCCAGCAGGGCTATTCTCCTAAACAACAACGTTGAGTTCATCGATGCATCAGCGACGAGTGACATAATTTTTATTATCATAACACATAACTCGATCCCAGCGCTCGCCGCTGATGACGGCGTGAGTAAGAACTGACATTCATCGAACTGTTTAACTTTTCGTCGACGAGCTC
The DNA here is from genome assembly GCA_944452665.1 of Stenoptilia bipunctidactyla. Taxonomy (NCBI): domain Eukaryota; kingdom Metazoa; phylum Arthropoda; class Insecta; order Lepidoptera; family Pterophoridae; genus Stenoptilia; species Stenoptilia bipunctidactyla. The sequence goes on from OX101730.1 coordinate 17,487,482, forward strand.
GTCGTCGAGCACAGCGCTGTTATTTTAGTTACGCGAATAGCCCTGCAGGAACCACCTGGATATCGACCAACCTTTTAAGTAGAGTGTGTCACCAAATATTACGACCCCAGCGGTTATCGTCAAGTTCTATCAGGTTTTGATTGTTAACCCGCTTGACAAACACTACTATTTGTGAATTTTCCTTTTGAATAGTAGAAGGTTTTTTCCAGTATTACACGTATTGTATGCACCTTAGTAATCAGCCCAAATGTATTTAAACAATATTGTACAATTAACATGAATTTGAAAGTTCTGGTTAGCATTTATTCTAAGGTGTACTTTTTAAATTGTAACAAAACATTTCTATTATTTTTACGTTCCAGCTCTCGTTTAATAAAACAGCAATATCAATGCAAATTGCCGCATTTAGGGTCTAAATTAGTAATAACGTTTAAATACTCATGAGAATGCTCACTCTCGTGTAAAATGTTCGAGATTGCTCGTTTCATGATGAGTTTATGTGTATGACTTCTTTATTTAGTTCTGGCATATGACTTCGTACGCATATCATGGACTTTAGCATGTTAGTGAATTTTTTGAGGATAGATTTATTTATTTATTCGATACCCAACGGCTTAGTTAATCTAAAATAATTTTAAGTCTAAAGTTACACAACCAGTAATAGCATGTCTTATAAAGTCAAACAGAATAATAAAACTTTAAAATAGGTAAATTAATGACTGCTTATATAAAAATCGGATGTATTGCTTTAATCAGGTCCTTTTGATGTATTTTTTGAGTTATTCGTCTTGTAAAAACAACCTTATTTGGTACGTATACTGAGTTTCGAGTCAAATCTGCATATAACGCTTATCTGCACATTTGCTATTTCATGCTAAAACTATTAAACAATCCACAAAAAATTTACACTCCGGCCAAAAAAAAAACTGAAATAAAAAGGCTGTTTTTATCTGCTTTTCTCTCGGGATCAAGAAATTCGTATAATTAATCAAGCAATGTGGTTACCTTTCTTTTTATGTTTGCGTGCCGCACTTTTAGAGGCTTTATAAGGTTTTGGTTTTCGTTTTTGGGCATTAAGGTTAACGAAAGGGCAGGCTTGGTTATAAGGTATACGGAGAATAAGATACCCTTCTGGACCACAGTATCGAATTAAATCGAAAAGTATCGAATCGCAACAAACCAGCCTTAGAAAATCGTTAAAAAATAAAATAAAAAATTCTCATTACACATTTTTGAATAAAAGTATAGTACCTCAATATTTTTATAACCTTAGTAAAACTTAATCAAAGTTCAGCAATCGCGATATACTTATCAAAACAATATGAACTTACTGAAGCAAAAAGGCTATCATGCCGGCACGCACACTTGTTTATTCTCGCTGTCGCAGTAATTTATTTCAATTAGAAATCCTGTAGCCTTACACAGTCAGAAGGAAAATCCTTATTGCGGACTATCTTCAGCAGGTTTTTCCTTATTTATTCCAAGAATATATAGCTTATTTGACAGATAAGTCTTGCACACTGTTTATAAATCCTGCCAGATTCAACAGAAATGAGATCGGAAATAGTATTCGGGGGATCTATAGGATAACGAAATAGGCTTTTTATAATCCAAAGAGGTTGGAATCTTTATAATATGATGTTAAACCTCTTTGGAATCTTTCTGGTCAAAAACAAAACTTTTATCCTAGAAATTTTTTCTTTGATGATGAAACAAATATGTTCAAAAGTTAAATTGGGTTTTTCAGATACTTAATGTGTGGGATAATTTAATTAGCAAAGGCTCTTAAAAAGCTGTATTTTTAATCATTCCATAAAAAGTCACTGAAATTAAGTTGTGATCAAGTTTATTTACCTTTATAAGGTTTTCGGGAAATGTTATAAGTGAGAATTGAACTTTTATTTTTCGCGGACTACGATATTCAATAGTTACGTTTTTAGAAACTGATATTTTATTTAAGCAGTTTATGTTAAGATTTATTAAGATAGTAAATTTACATAATTAGGATCTGGATAAAGATATTGTACGTACATACTGACTTAAAAAAAACTTATATATAATGAACAAAACAAGTCGTAACAAAATTGTTTAGATATATTTTTTTAAAGTATAAATATGATAGTATTTTAATTAAAAAGTATAGATCAACAATGCTCATCAATACCAATATTTATTAATAACGCTATAACTTTTCCCATAACATATGCTTCATTTAAAACAGGAATCGAAAATGCTGGCCAGTGCAAGTGGAGTGCCCGACGTAGCTCTACCCATGATCACTCACACTGCTGCAACTCCTCAAGACTCCCCTTCCACGACCCTGGAACCTGGCATGACCTTCAGAGACTTCAATATGGCCTTGAACTTGGAAAGGTCATCAATGCTGTCAAGCTTGGACTCAATTGACAGGACTTCGGTAAGTTATTAATTATGAATGGAGATTGTCTTTATTATAGACAACATGTTTATAGAAAGTTGGTACGTTATGTGAATAAATAATTCATCCAAATATACTAGTAGTACGTATTATATTTTTGTAGTAAAACGTTTTAAACTAGATTGTATCGTATGAGTTATTATTCGTTTACGTAATAATTATTTTAGAACGTAATAATAATTATATTATACGTTTTAAAAGGCTCAACATTATTTGCGTATTTCATGTTTACCTGTATCATATTTATTTATGTTTGTTTTTTTGTTTTAAAATAGCTTAAACACCCATCCTTAAAGTTTCATTAACTTTATCTTTCTGAGAAATATTAAAACAAATACATATATAGAAGTTAATATAAAGGATAATTGAAAAGCCATGATGTTTTTTTTCTGTTTTATGCAATAACTTTTGAGAGAATTTGGTACAAATCCTGAAATAACAAATATTCTCTTTATCCTGGTGATATGCTCGGATTTCGGGATTTCGGAGCAAAGCTTTCAGTGGCAGTTGGTTAAATTAAAACAATAGTCAAATATTCCGGTATTCCTAAAGGAAAATAGTTTTTGTCGGCCTTACACATGGGAGGGTGCAAATTCGATCCCTGTGTTCCATACGTTTGCGTGATCTACAGATATTCTTCATGGATATTTTGTCGTTTTTCTTTCATTAACAGTATATAGTTAAATTAAGGATTTAAGTATTTACATTTTAGGAATCTTGTTGCCATTTCACAAACTCTGTTTAGTTAGGGCTAGATGGCGCAGTGTTAATATAAAGCAATGTTTATTAGAACATAGTAAAACAATTGTAAATAATAAAAATATAAAACTTTTAAATCCATTATTAAGCACTTCAGTCTCAAGGCGCGCTGACTTGTTGAATTTACTTTACATAGGTCATTTAGGTAAGCCATTAGGCACATAAAAAAAGAAATGTCCCTTATTAAATATTTCTTGAACTGCTATTTGATTATACTGCCATTAACTTATAAGTGCTCATAACTTATTTAAACAAAATATGAGGGAATCAGAAAACATGAATATTTTATTAACCTTCCAAAAGGTTCTCGAAAATAGCTTCAGAAATTAATATATATTTAGGGTAAAAGCTTCACCAACTTACTTGTGAACCTGTCATAAACAGGTAGAGCTTAATTAAGTTAGTGTAATAGTTTTTCCATTTTTCAAATAAACAACCTTTCCGTAGGTATGAAAAATGGGAACGTCATTTACGCTCTTATGTCTTTTTAAAATAAAACTAACATTATAAGTATTAAGAACAACTTCGCGCTCTAACTGCCTCGATTTCAAATCAGTTGCAATCATGGAAATAAAGAATTTTAAAATTGGATGATAATAGGAACTTAATAAACAACTTAAGGTTGTCAAGTAATTAAGTTAATATTTATTATATTAGATAGGGTTTTTGTAATCTCGCCTTTTTCACATAAGTGCATACACAAACTTTTTATGGGGCAATGTAGACAGCTATAATAGGTAATCTAAACTTATGTATCATAAATTATAAGAATCTTTAGCGAGCCAAAGTGATAAGTACGAAGACTGAAGTTTTTGAAAGATTATAACTTCAGTCACAAATATGTTGGAGCATTAGCAACTTAATCTGAAATATACACAAACTCTTTAGAATGTGAACCTATCGATTTTATGTTTACAACATTTAGATCTTTTTTTACTTTAAGGTAAGTGACGATGATATCACAAATCTTTTTGGGGACTGAGATTGGTTGTGTCCGCAAGGTTAAGCATTCCACATCGCCAGTTGATGTTTCTAAACAAGGAGTATTTTTCTTGTTGTAGTCTGCGGCCGAGAATTGGATACACTAGACAAATTCATGTTACTAAGAGACTAGCGTTTTCCAGCATGATGTTTAGTAAACCTTCTTCGGAGTAGAGTTTGCGACTGTTAATATATTACTACATAGGTTACTATTTAAAAGATTTTAATACGTTTTTAAGCCTATTTGTTGACCTTTGGATGGCACCTTATATGCACCATAATGTCAGATATTAGGGTAGTTATGATGTGTTTTATTAAATTCCTTGCAGATTATATAACGTGATTAAATTTAACATTTCCTTCAATTATCTTTCAAATCAAAGCGTACGAATAAAGTCTTTACTATAGTCTATTAGATAAATTATTCATGAAAAACATAAGCATGTCGCAATGTTTGTAAACGCAAGAAACGTTTAATGGAAAAAAGGTCTATCTTTTAAAATGAAATTACAGTAAATCAGAATACAACGTATTCGTAAATTGGATATTATTCTTTATTTTATAGGGATTTCGGTAAAACATTTGTTGAAAACAATGTATTGTACAAAGTATTTTAGGTTGATTTATCTTATAAAAGGTAATAATCGTAAATTGAGCAAAACTATTTTACAAGCGAGAGTATCAATTTAATTTTATGGATACTCAAAGAATTCAGTAAGTGGTATTAAAACTAATACCTGGTTAAAACCACTGTAGACTTAATTTGACATAAAGTAAACTACTTTTCACTTCTTACAATTGAATTCTCTGTGGAAGAACTATCAGTAAGTACTTAAATCATTTGAAATGTGTCTTGTTAAATATTAAAAAGTATTAAAACCCTTTACTTTTGATCTTGGGTCTTTGTAACAGAGACAGGAACATCGGGGTAAAATTGAAAATATAATTAAAAACGTTTCACATTTTATCAACGTATCAAATTTTAAGAAAAAAAAATCAAAATTCAAAAATGTTTGATTCATCTGAGGAATTTTACAATTCACTTAATGACATCATCATATACTTCGCCTTTAACTATTTGTTGATCGTTGTTGAATATTACAGTAGACCAAGAGACAAAAAAGTCGGTGGTAAAGAACTCTTGGCACTCTTTTTCAGTTAGAATTATACGAATTAATACAAATAGGTACAGACCATAGCATGAAAAAAAACATATACAAGACAGCTAATTGTGAGAGCCAATGTCATGCCACAACCACAACCAGGTGAGCGGAATAGTCACCAGTATGCCACAAGGCATATTGCACAGCCAAGCCGTAAACCAAATTAATAACTTTTAGAAATATCCTGTTGTGTGCTTAATCCCATGCCTTTTTATTGTCTAAATAATCTTTTGTTTTAGAATAAGTTTTTCGAGATAGAGTGCCTTTAATGATTGATTTTAATTTGTTGAATGGCAGGGATTGAATTGACTTTGGAATTCAGTTTTTTTTTTATAGAATATGGATGGGACGTTTGTCTTCCATGACACCTGATGTTTAGTGAACATGAAGAATAAGGTGGTACACGTCCATCCACGAGAAACCTATTCACTCGACGCTTAAATGTACCAGGACTGTACTGGTTAGGGAAGATAGACGCAAGCAATTCATTCCAAACCTTGGCGACCCGTATCAAAAAGGAACTGTCCAAGCGCTTACATAGTTCGACTTTTCGGAATATATACCACATAAGGATGGAAGTTCTGTCTGCGTCTAGTAGTCCGATGGTAAAAGGGTGAGGGTTCAATTTGTTCAAACAGAGCACTCGCGCACTCACCAAAATGTATCCTGTAGTACACGGTTAAATAAGCAACCTTACGACGATGCTCTAGGGTCTGCAGTTTTTTTTGAATACTATTTACGTATTGACATTCCGATAAATGATTTGCTAAAAGCCTTACTTTAGGAAAATCATGATAAAAGTTGATTAAAATCCTACTTTTACATTTATTACTATCGTTATACATATACATAAAGTTTTCATAAATATAATGTGATACAAGGGTCAAGATACCAATGTCTGATATTGAATTAGCCGAAACTAATATGTATAGAGCAAGAGACCAAGAATATTACCAAGACAAGACAAGAACTATGAGTATGTGTCTAAGAAGGACACTTATATACCTACACGTTTAGACCTACCTAATTTTTTCAAACCTCTTTTTTAATATCGTTTTACTATTAAATGGAATCTAACTCTCAACCACAAACAATGATACCTCCACAAAAGCCTTAATTGTTTTATATTCAATGTATTCCACAATCGGGTGTAAATGATTGAAACTGCAATCAGTGTAAAACCACGGGTCAGTTTTGGGCCCTTTGATATTAAGTTTCTCTCAGCGGTCATTCAGCCAATTGCACACTCATGAAGAATCGTTTGATGTGGTTTGCGTCGATCTGTGGTTCGATCGGTGGCGATCCTGCAATTTGTTCATTGAATGTTAAGCCGATTATTTTATTGTAGTTGATAAAAATGGTAACACTGGTTTTTGAATGCAGAACTAAAGAGCTCGTAACTCTAAAGATACAATAAAAATCCTCTATTGAAAAGATTATACGTTACTCTTTCTAATATTATGAATTCGAAAGTTTAAATGGATGTATGGGATGATTGTTCCTCAATCACGACAGAACGACTCACGGATTGGGATGAAATTTGACAAAGTATTACGAGGGCAGATCAATAAGTCCGTGACTTTTGGAATAAAACACAGATTTTTTGATAAATAAATCATTTTATTGTTCAACGTCGTCTCCCTTGAAATGAAATGAAATGAAATAAAAATGAAATGAAATGAAATGAAAACTTTTTATTCGTAGTAGGTAATTTATACACTTATACACTTTACGAACGTCAAATGCTGGATGAGGGCGGCGCGGGTCCGGACGACATGAAGAATCCTGGGGAAGGCCTCCGTCGAGAAGTGTGCGTCTCTCAGCTTATAAATATAATGATCGCCCATTATCCACCAATGTCTTGGTGATGTCTACTACTACTTCTTCTTCGGCTTTAAAAAACGAAATGAAAGTAGAACCCTAGGTAGACCGAGAGGAAAAAAGCCGGCGGAAAAAAAACTCTCGGCACTCTTTTGTAAAAAGTGCTTATTATAGGTACAATTTGGCAGAAATACAGCTCTGCTATGACATGAACAAACAAACAGAAGACAGCTATTCGTGCTTGCCAATATCATGTCGCAGCCAAGCTGCTTACATAGTGATTAATGTTTAATATTTGGAAATAACCTGTGGAGACATCAATCCCACGCTCTTTTGTCATCTAAATAATCTTTGAGTTTATAGTAGCCTTTTTTGCATAATGTTTCTTTGATAGTTCTTTTAAATTTATTAAACGTTCGAGATTGAATTGACTGTGGTATTTTATTATAAATACGTATTGACATTCCCATAAATGATTTGGTGCTTTTAGCCAGCCTTAATTTGGGAAACGCTAATTTATGGTCGTTCCTTGGGCTCTATACATGTTGTCCAAGGCTTCTCCAATTGTTTTATCCCTTCCAAAAAATATGATTTGTCGAGGTCCTCAAAATAGGCCTTTGTTTGCGAGATGACTTCATCATTGGAGTCAAATCTTTTTCCACCAAGCCATTTCTTCAGGTTTGGGAAAAAGAAATAGTCACTCGGAGCCAAATCTGGAGTATAGGGCGGATGAGGGCCAATTCATGGATTTTTGCCATGGCAACTGCATGGCAACTGCACCCTTGCATTGTCTTGGTGGAAAAGAACTTTTTTTTTAGCCAAATGAGGTCGGTTTTTTTTCAAATCGTCATGGAATCGGTCCAATAATTTGTCATATTATTTCCCATTGATTGTTCTTCCCTTTTAAAGGTATTAAATGTGGATTATCCTGCGGGCATCCCAAAACAGTCGCCATAACTTTATTGGCTGACAAACCCACCTTGGCCTTCTTTGGCGCCGATTCACCCTTAGAAACCCACTGTTTTGGCTGTTGTTTGGTCTCTGGTGTGTTGTGATGGATCCGTGTTTCGTCCACGGTTACAAAACGGCGCAAAAACTCCTCCATATTGCGATTAAACAACGCCAAACCTTCCTGTGAAGTTGTTACACGATTGCGTTTGTGGTCGACTGTGAGCAAACGCGGCACCCATCTTGCGGAAAGCTTTCTCATACCCAAGTGATCCTTCAAAATTGAAACCACTGAGCAATGCGAGATCCCTACGGCTTCCACAATCTCTCGCACTTTCAATCTTCGGTCGGCCAACACCATATCGTGAATGTTTTCGATTGTTTTGGGTGTAGAGACCTCAACTGGGCGTCCAGGACGTTCGGCATCTTCATTGCTTGTACGTCTACAACGAAATTCAGTAAACCACTTTTTTACCATTGAAATCGATGGTGCAATGTCCCCATAGTATTCATCAAGCGTAGCCTTGGTCTTGGTTATGTTTTTTCGCAAAAAATAATGCTTAATAAATTCACTTTTTTCCATTTTGTCCTCAAATTACTGGGTAGTCTGATAAAGATAGTTGTCAAACACAAACTAACTGACCCAGCAAGTTAAAATTTTGACAGGAGTCAACTGAAAAATGCCCGTTGACAGGAGTAGTGTTGCTTTTTCAGAAAAGAGGTCTGAAATTCAAAAAGTCGCGGACTTATTGACCCGCCCAGGTATAATACAGTCTAGAACAACGCATAGGCTACATTTTATCGCCATATTCCCACGGGACAGCCAGTAAATTATAAAATCTTAAAAAAGATTAAATTCTGGATCTGAGAAAAAAATATATAAGCTGTAGTTAGTGTGATGGGTGCTCGTTTTAAAAGTCGGTAAAATCTCTTTCCTTTGGCAAAGCATTTGCCATTGTTCCACATTTTCAGCATAACGTCATTAAAGTTTAATGCGCTGTAGTTATCCGAAAATGAAAGGTTTTTGTTTTGTGAGAAGAACGTACATATAAATAATACTAAGGAAGTTGAGTTACACAAAGAAATTGATGGAAACTATGTAGATAATGCATAAATTTTCATAAGGAGAGAAGAAATACACATACAGGTTTGATTTGTCGTCACCGGCCAAATTTTTTTTTACACAATAAGTATCATTTATAGTAACGATTTTTGCAAAAAAAGACTTATTTTTTTTTACAGAGAAATTAATATACCCGCTAACATATTAAGCAAACCATGGTCACTTTAAATAACCATTAAAATAAAGACAACTACGCGCTACTACAAAACATCTTGTAGTACTACATCGTAGTATTATCAAAGAAACGCCGCGAGTAGCTATGTTCATCAACAGCGACTATTTGCATAAAAGTCTGTGGTGCCATATCTTTATTTTTTTTTGTACTGAACTAAACTAAAATAAATATACAGGTACGTTTATATCGTATCAAAGAAACTAACATTTAAATTTGGCTGGTGACTACAAATCAACCCTGTATATACAGGGTGACTGGTGGGTCAATTTCAAAATTCCAGGAGATGGAAGTTTGAGATTGCAGTTAAATTTGAGATGTATGATCTCAAACTATTATATATGAAGAGATAAAATAAAATAAAAAACAAATATTAATTATTTACTGAGTAAACTTAACCAAAAGTTAAAGAATTCATTATGCAACGCATGGTTACATAAGCGTAATGCAATATACAGTGTGTCTGGTCACCGGTGTCGGACCCGTTAAGGCGAAGTAATGTGATAAATTTTATCGACTAAACCACACTAAAAAGGCATTTTGCCGCTACTGTGTAGAGACGGCGGCCATTTTAATTTTTTCTTTACTGAGTTCGGATGAGTTTATTTATTTAGCAAAATTTACCGATGTAAAGGTCCTACAGACTACTCGTTCGGAGCGCTCTCCTTCAGTATCTAATATTTGTCACCACACACCGTGTCTAAACAAGCCTTGGGTTGAGAGCAAAACGCTACTCTAACGTGACTTGACTGATGATGCAAGGCACTACTGAAGTAGTTACCAATACAAAAGTGCCCCGTCGTGAGTTTTTGTATGAAACCGCGCCTGCACCCACGTAACGCAGTTTTGGCTCTCAAGGAAATTTAACTTCGATTATATCTAATATCAGCGTTGATCAGAACTGGAATCGAACACAGGAACTTTAAAAGGAAAGTATATACAGCTGCACGTCCTCTTTCTTAAGTCCGTGTGCTTTCCGTGATCTTCGTCTATAATTATAATAATCAACGAATGCAGAGCATTGAAAAAACCGACTTCACGTCAAAACTTTGGCTGAGTTATAATAACATCCACGTGAACATTCTCCGAAAACATACATGGTTTTTCAAAAATTTGAAATTTTCAACGATGTGCTCAACCGATTTCAATATAATTTAAATGGGACCAATTATGAAGTATCTTGTATCATATGAAACAAGAAGTTTCAAAATAGATTCATAATTGTCCGAAATATCGTGTAACAAAGAAATAAAAGAAAAACAGACGAATTGAGAACCTCCTCCTTTTTGGAAGTCGGTTGAAAAGTGTAGGTAATACATATAATAAGATTATATTTTTGTTGCAGTGTGCCAGCATACCCGGTTTACTAAAACCTCCAAACAGCTACACCTTGACCCTTCACTCCGCTGCCTCTCAACTCGGTTCTGAGAAGGCTCGTCTCCCCCCGATGACCTTGGCCCCACCTCCTTTGACCCTCGGGCCTCCTCCAGCTCGATCCTCCTCATCAGGCTCCATGATCCTCACTCTTCCAAGATCAATGCCATCGCCATTAATGCCAGAGAAGAATCTTCAAGTGACTATTGCGAAAGAAGACAACTGCTTCAACACCAATGATAAGTCCAGTTTGCTAAGTTCACAGAAGTAAGTAATAATAATAATAAATTACCCAATCTGACTCAAAAACCAAGTTCGGCTACTTCAGTGATTCGTCCCACCACCAAATAAAGTATATATTTGTATGAATACTTTTTTTTTTAACATAATAGTTTTAAGGTGATTTAAAAATAACGTGTTTTTAATGTTGGTTGGTTGCTTTTTAAATAAAAATATTAAAACGAATCGATATTTTGTCTTTTATTTAATTATTTTTATTGGTTAACTTGTTGACCGTACTTGATCTCATTATTTACTAGAGTAAATTGAATGCGACGAATCGCAGAACAAAACACTTTTATTCAATTTAGTGTTTCGTCCCTTTGGACGATGATGTGGCAGGAAGAATCACTGAAGTCGTCTGGCTCTGCAGTAAGCTTTCTATGTTAGCATTCGTTATGTACACCACACAATGGAACTAGGTGGTATTTTATTATGTACCTAGAACTAAACCAGTTTAGAAAAGTTCGTTTCCATATGGCCACGTCGTCGACCACGGAGGCCGTCTATGTTTCCCTGGTTTTCAATTCAACCTTTTCTAACTTAAATTATAAATAAATAATGGAGTATGTCCTCGCACGCTTGATGGACATGAAACCTGATGGAAATGAAAGATACATGTGAATATGATACTATTCATGAGGCACCTATTCACTCTACGTTTGAAAGCACCGGCATTAAATTGCGCAAGAAAAATCGATTCTGTCGTCAACGGACTAATATTTTTTAGTTTGACTTTAGGTCTATGTGCCATGAAATAATGAATTCCTATATAGTCACAGATATTTACATTGAGTATAGGATTTTACCGATACTAGCGTATTGTTCCATACAACGATATACGTGTGAATGCCATAATTGAAGCGTTTCGTATTTTTTTTATTGCTAAGACTTCATTTGAGTCCACCTGGCTGATTGAAATTTCACATTTCAATGATGAAAAAGATATCAAAACGCCTTGGTTTTTGAAATACTCTATACCTACGTTTGTAAATCTTGTCTCATTGCTCGTCAAATATCATTTCTTTTGCCACTATTGGAATGTTTAATGCGTTTATTTATGAGGCAAAGCAACAAAAGGTGATTCAGGGCCTACACTGAGGTTTAAAGTTTCTGCCATATCGTACACATTATTTGGGGATATTTAAATAAAAAAAGCAGGGACCGGAACCGCTTACCCTTAAAGAGGTTTTTGATTGGGTTTTTCATAGACTTGTTTTAAAAAACCCTATCAATTTGGTAACTGTATCGAAGACTTACCCTAATTTAAGGCTTACCATATCAATAGAGTTAGCTTCATGTAAGCAGTAAGCCTATCGAAAACCCTATTGAAGGTTACCGATTCAATAGGGTTTTAAAACCTGCAGGCAAATTTAATCTCTAAGAATATCAAATTATCAAAAATATCACCATCTATTCAATCTCGCACTTCGAATTATACTTCCGAATTCAACAGCATGCGCGGAAAAGAGATAGAAATAGGCAACCCTATCACAGGGTAAGCGCATCCGAAAGTAGTTAACTTTATTCAAAGTGTTACCACGTCGATAGGCTTACCATATCAATAGGGTTACACTTCCATATGGTAAGATTATGATAGGGTTACCCTATCAATAGGCTTAATCAAATAAAGGGGTTTTCCGGTCCCTGAAAAAAAGTGCAACCATGCGATGAAAGTTGTCAAGGAAATACTGTAAAATTTTGTATACGAATTCAATTTTATCATACAAAATCAAATACGTATGATAAAGCTATTACATCAATTTCAATTAATTGTAAAAAAATTATTATATTAATATGTCACACTTTTCAAAGCTAAATTAATATTCCCAGAATACGCAGTGAAATGTTCAAACAGACAGATTAAAGTTACAAAGTATGAAGAGTGTTTCAATTCAATCAATCAAACGAAATTGCTGCCTACACATTCCCACCCACTCTTGTAAATTATTCTGTTGTTATTATGATTGATAGAAAATTTGGAATTCCTCCCTAGTTGTTTATAAATAAATTTACTTACACAATAATATATCAATTTGTTGTTTGTCTTTATTCTGTCGTTTATTCTCTTTCGAGACATAACACTTTGAAATGATATTGTTATACTTATGTGTCATGTGAACTATAAAACTCGTTTTTTCTGAAATAAAATACTAAGTGTAAAAGCTTAGCGTTCCTATGCACTAGCGGTTGGCTGCCTAGGAGGTCAGCCGCGATGCGGGCGGCAGCTCTCCGTTTAACCGCCGCGGTTGAATTTTTGTGGCGGTTAAGTGCGTACACAGGCGGTTGCGTATTGAACTGGAAAAGCGGTTAAGCGTGCGGTTAGCCGCCCCTGTGGTTAACCGCTAGTACGTTTGGTCGCTAAGCCTATAGAATTAAAATATCGGAAGGCAAAAACTAAATTATAGACCTCATCAGAATTATATTATTAGTGAAATAAAAATCTTTCTTTGGTTTTCCACTGCCACCAAATATTTACATAATATAAATATTGCCCTTTTTCAACAGCTTTACAATTGGTGTACAAGAGCAATATCTTTATAATATAAGCCCACGTGTTTTATCTTATATTTCATCGATACTTGTTATTAAAATAAAACTATTTAGCGACTTTTTCTATATAGAGCCTCACATTTTATGAGTGTTTGAGTAGATAAAAAAATAAATATTTCTGACACTCACACAACATTATCTAGCCCAAATTAAGTTTCTTAAAGAACTTGTGTTATGGATACTAGTTAACTGATATACTTAAGAAATATATAAACATACATATTGAATAAATATATATTTTTTATTAGACAATAAACTTAAATAAACATATAAACGTCCATGACTTGACGACTAATATCAGTGTTCATCACACAAATATCCGTCGCCGCCGGGATTCGAACCCAGGACCTCTGGCATAGAAGGCAATGTACGTTACCCCTACACCAGCCGGTCGTCTCATAAAAGGTTCTGATTACAGTTCTAGGTATGCTCGGTTGGGAAATAAAAAATCCCATTTTAGTTACATCTAGATTTAGATACATTTATATGTTTTTTGCCTTCCTGAATCAACGAGCATTATTTTTCAAACATTTGTCGGGCAAATACTGCTGCTTTTATTTTCTGATGGGTATGATGTATGTCCTCCAATCCACGAGCAAAAATGTTTTCGGACAGATCAGTTAATTCACAGCTTCTTAGATCAGTTTAAAAAATGAAATTCTCTAGGCTAACTCGGATTTGGACATTATAAATGTAGATGTGAAACACTTTCTATCCAATATATAAAATTCTCGTGTCACAGTTTTCGTTGCCATACTCCTCCGAAACGGCTTGACCGATTTTGATGAAATTTTTTGTGCTTATCCGGTATCTATGAGAATCGGCTAACACCTTTTTTTTTATATGGCAAAACAACGTTTGGCGGGTCAGCTAGTATTACATATATATTTATAATGCTTGCAAACTAGACTAAGCAAGCAAATCTTGTGATATGGGATACTATGTAGCGAACAAGGGGGAAACATAGAATATAAATACATTTTATTTTCTTGTTCCGCGCGGGAATCCAACCCACAACCATTAGAGTCTGAGGTGGATAAGTTTACCTCATCGTCAAAGTGGTCGTCAATACCATAAAGAAGAATAACCCCATAGTTCTAATAGCGTTATTCTAATAATACCTACATACTTATCAAAGCTTACTTTAACGCTTCATCGTTGTTGTACCAGTTTAAGTATTTGTATTAAAATTCCATACATGATACTATACTAAAACTTCTCTTCTAGAAGCGTCAGTGTTGTAAGTCCAACCAATGAAGAGGACAAATGCCGAGTACAAAGAGGCTATAGTTGGAGGCTATCGCGGCCAAAGAAGAAACCGAAGCACAGATCTGGGTCGGATTCTGATGCTGTGGTGCTAAATAACGGCAGAGATCATGCTGCTTGTAATGGTATAGTATACCTATTATTGTAGAATTTTTAATTTGGATTTACCGGCGAGTCTTACAATTATTCTTTGATAGAAGATACTTAATTATAAATTATACTTCTTAAATGTTCACCAATACCAGGTCATATACCACGTGCTTATTAAGTTTAACTATATAAAATTAATTAAGTAAGTTAAAACAATTATCAAATTCAAATTTTTCAAAAATTTTTAATTTGAATCAGGTTCAATTACCTTATAGAAAGAGTAGACGAGACCAAGAAACCACAAGTAAAACTTAATTAAATAAAGGCATTTACTTAGAATCAGATTTATTTGTAATTTTAAGGCAAATTGATAAAACAATCACGGAATTGTTTTCATAAAACATGGGCTTAGTAATAACAGCTCTATCAAACGAGTAAAAGTGTCGTAAAATACTACTGAAATAATTTATCTAACGATAGGACACATTAAGCCATGTTTACTTTGACAGTTGAAGTTGTCGATAGCGTTTTACGAAAAGCAAAGTTATTCTGTAAACTTGCTTGTTCAATTGCACCGGTGGCTAAACCCACCTTTGACCTCAATACGCTAAATGAATATACAAAGAAAATAATTATTTTTTTTGCGAAAAACTTAATATGAAAAGGCATATTTTGCGACACCCTTATCCAGGGGCAACAGGATTAACAGGATTAACCAGGGGCAACTGAGCTTATCATAAGTGGCTTTTAATTAAGTACTTCTGTGCCAGCCAATGAAACAAAAGTGACGATGTAAATCAGAGATCCGATATTTTTTTCAATACTCAAAATTCTTTTTATTTTCAATGTTAAGTTAAGATGACGTCAAGGAAGACATCACAACCTGGCCCTTCATTATATTGCCGGAACAAATAACCGCAGGAGCGGTATCATATTTGGCGGCAGATTTTATATGAAGGTTGGTCGTTAGCTAAATGTAACATCTGCGAGCTTGACGATGAAATCTTTACCATCTCGCCGACGAGCTCGTCGTCGAGCACAGAGCTGTTATTTTAGTTATGTGAATATCCCTTCTGAACGCGTACCACCACCAAGCGGGAGTCGCTTGGATTTGTCGCCTTTTACGACATGCTTATCCATAGGCGGTTGGACTATTTTAAGCCGACTCTAATAAACTCGAGCTAAGGTCGCATTAAAGTTACGTTCATTTTTTTTCTCTGAGGCATATCATGTCCTTTACATAATCCTCATTTTAGATTAGGCCAAAGATGATTATGTAAGTAAAGGGCTTATCATGCCCTCAGTGAAAATTAAAAAAAAATCGCTAATGTTAAGAGAAACCTGACTTGTTCAGGTGTATAGCTTTCTAAATAAACATTTAAAAAAAATACGTAACTTTAATAAGGCTGTAAATGTTTCTTCAAACCATTAATTCGTTAACGTTATTAATTGCGCAATAAAGAAGCGTACGTTTTAATAAACTACCTACGAAACAGATTCTTTAATTGGATTTTGTAATTAACAGTTAATTTTTTATTTTGTTGCGCAATTAATTGGTTTAAACATATTTAATTCATACAATTCCCTACGAGGTGTCTGTCTATGTACTCTTCTTTGATAAAAGCAAGGACTATGAAGGTCGTGATAACGAGAGGAGACATTTAGATAATGACACGTGCTTTTACAGAAAATAGGTTAAATAAACTTTGGAAAACAGAGTTTCAAATATGACATTCGAGCAAAAATTTTTATTTGACCGTGTCTGCCTTAGTGATAATAATACTTTGGGAGAAATTCTATTAGGAATACTTAGCAAGAATAGCAGCGACATTGTTACTAGGAGGAAAAATAGCTCATACTATGTTTAAAATACCTATCGATCTTGATAGCACAGAAAATCCGGTATGTGGCATTACTAGGAATAGTGATAAAGTGCAAATTATTCGTAAGTGTTAACATAATTAAGGCACACATTTTAACCGGTTTTGGTGCTGGGGAAAGTGTTTTGATTCCTAGAATACATTTGATTCCAAAAGATTTCTCATTTCAGTTTAAGAGAATAGGTAGGTCCAGTAGCTTTATATTACGCTATGACAATAAACAGTACTAGGCGTTGCTGGCGTCGATCATAGCGTGAGTTGTTTTTCACATGGTCAGCTTTAGCGTGAGTAGTTCAAGGAACCTTTATGTTCATAGTAACCGGACGGGCTCACTGATAATGTCGTATATGCTTAAGCTCTCAATTGATGTCGTACGGTGACTATCTGTCGTTACCATTATATTTGTTAGCATTCGTTGCAATGAACTTCAGCTTCGCTATCGGTTATCCTGCTTAACAGGTACTAAAGTAGTATTCTACTATAGAAAACTTACTGAACGCGAGCGATGTCGCGATCAAAGATATCATATACCCTCTTAATTACCGCTGATGAGACACAATTGACTTTCTATTGTAATAAGCCACAAAGGGCCCGCGCTGAGACAGAAGGATTAATACCGGTATGCTCGATAAATTACGTTCTTCACAAATAGCACTTTACACAAAAAACTCATTGATAAGTTTCGTCGTCCACGCGAAACAATATAAAAAATATATATTAATCCGCAACCTCTGATTTTCCTTAGGTGCAAACGTCCGCAAGAACGACCTTCTTCTAGCATCTTCCATGGTGATAAAGAACGACACTCAATCGGAGCTGAACAACCGCGCGAGACAACTGCCAGCACCCAGGGTGCTGGCTCCTCCAGCACGAAGGGTCTCCGCTCATTCTGCCACTTTTACTCCTGATGTAAGTTAATGATAAATAAGATATATTTTTTTTGAAAAATAATACAAACTGACACACCAATACACCAAAATGTGGCATAAAGGTAAATCAATAAAATTCCCAGAAAAATACCTACATGTAATATGAGTAGATAAACACAACCGATTTTCTTTGTTCCGTGCGGATCACACCCTTTTTTCGTAGTAGCGACTTAGTCCACTGAGCCACGGTGGTGGTCGGCACGTCGAGAAAGCATTTAATTTTAATTAGCGCATCATCCCTTGGAGGCATCCTCTCCACATCAATCCCAACAACATTTGCTCTACCACTTTTTCCAAAGAAAAATAAACAAATTTTTGCTCACTCTGTATTTTGCTGCGTTTTTTTTCTCTCGTAGATAACGAAAAGATTCTGGCCATAAAACACAAGCCTGAACCAGTGCTGGTTGCTGGATAGCAGAATTTCATTGCACCGATAAGACTTGCGACAAGCCACAAACACTACTTCGTATCTATACTTGATTAATTAGTTCTAGCTTAGATAGCACCAAAGTCCGTTGATGGGTTAATTAGATACCTTACAAAAAAGTAACTTAAAAGTAAAGTAAAGTGAAATGTCAGCATAAAAATTTAATTTTAACTCAAAAAAAAAATTGTCTTAATAAAAATATACTCTACTCTCATAATTCTGCCCTAGCATAATTAAAAACAATAATGAAGTTCGTTAAGGCAATACAATCCAATTATGTCGTAATACCGACCAAGTTACCGTATAGATAAATTATCGGTACTCATTTTACCGCACAGCTGCGGAAAATCTCAACTACACTTATAATTAAATATAATTTGCAGCACCTTATCATGCAGTTTTTTTAATCCTTAAGCTGTGTTCAGATTGGTGTAATATAAACCAATTCTCATGATTTATAATTTTAGACGCCTCAAGCTTTTTTTTTCATACTAAAAATTTTCATTCATTCCAAAACTTTCTCATTGGAAGTTAACAGAACTCATGGCATGTATTGATAAGTTTCTTATTTATTTTATCCTCTTAGACAGAACTTTCTGAAATGTTAAAATATTGAACAAATTACATTTCACAGTTCCGAATATTAGCTTCACGCGAGTCAATAAAATCTTCGCAAAAACGAAGTAAATTCGACAACCAATAAATTTAACACAGGGTTTCAAGTATCCTCAAACGAACCCTTGGCGTAAATCAATTTTACTTTGAGAAAAACTTCCTTTGATCTTATATTTTTCCACATATTTGCCTTCCGGGAGCAAAAAGTTATCAGACATTGACTTTGGAGAAGTATAAACAGTTTTAGTACCCATCTAAGAAAAACTTTGATCTTTCGAACTGTCCGAATGTCTGTAGAAAGACAGTGTACGCGTGTGGAAAACAAAAGAAATACAACTAGTAAAAATATTATTCCAATTCATATCGAAGCTAACTTAGAGTAACTATTATTAATATATTAACTTTGTACGCATTGTTACAAAACAAAAAAGTGTTTTATAACTGTAAAAATCTATGTTTTTTGCTTCGTATAGTATAATTTTATAAAATGTTCGTAAGGGTTTGTCACCAGCCATGAAAATTTTGACATCCATCATCTAGCTCCGTACTAGCTTGGTAGTTTACAGTCCAAACCTCTTGGTCACCCAGGAAAACCCATTGCCACCGTTGAAAAAGTTGTGGTGATTAAGTAATTTTTAAATATAACTTTTTTTTTTCAAATTTCGTTCATTTATCTACCATGAAACGTTAAGCACGGTCAAAAGCCATCCAAACAAATCAACATTATCCAATTAATATTTCCAATAGACATTACTATAAATATGAAACTTATTTTTTCTAAAGGTTTCATGGAAAGCACCTGAAGTAGATGTATCGTCAGGGTCAACAGTTCGACTGGAGCCTGCCAAGCCTCCACCTCACAGACTTTCGCTAACCAATGAATATTTAACAGGTAAGTCTTTTTTAATCCTTAAGAACTCTTGATTAAGCATTCTAATTGACTGCACAGATTTTCCTTTTTGATTAAAGAATTCAAATTTTATGAGATTCGCTCAGTTTTTGAAAATGTGAAAGGGAATTTGTTAGTATACAAAAAGCCGTCATTCTTAACACATGCAGAATAGTACGAAAATTTCTATCTCTAGCAAATTAATTATTAGTACTTGGCTTCGGCCCGTACACTTATTAACCTCCTCGGAGAGCATATATTTGAAAAAAGAATAATAATAATAAAACTCTTTATTGTACACCAACATGGTTACATAGTATAAATGAAACAACAATTACAATTAACATACAAAGGGCGGCCTTATCGCCGAAGCGCGATTTCTGCCAGGCAACCCAGGCATTGGAGGAAATTTACGTGGGCGAGGTGTACGCCTAGTAAAATAAACTACATACGAATAATTACATACATTTACATAAACGTTTACCTACATAACTATATACTATATAAATAAATAAAATATTAATACATATATAAATATCTATATTATTTCGATAGCTAAGATGGACAGTGTTTCATCTGATAATGACGTTTAAGCATTCGTTTAAAGATGCGCGGTGTGCATCTTTAAACGAATGCTTAAAGTGAGGGACTAAAAAAAAAATTCTTTTTGGTTTCGTGTGGGGTATCAAATGAAATAGCTTTGTTAGCAGAGCTCAAATGTGTATCAATAATTACTCCAAAATAAGTGAAATAATAATTATAGTAAAGAACTAAAAAAAATTTTCTTCACTGTTTCGTGTGGGATATTAAATAAATGAACTTCGTTAGCACATTCCAAATATATAAACACTATTACTCCAAAACGAGTGAAAAAAAATAAGTTAAAAAACTAAAACCCGTCTACTAAAAATACTCTCTAAAAAGTAGGAAACAAGTAATAGTCTACGCTGAGTTTTTGAACTTTTTTTTATAAGTGTTTTTGTTGTTTTAGCGCCTTATGTTATCCGCGATAGTTTGTAAGGATCAGATAATGGATTTTGACACTCTTTTATGCTCACACTAGCAATTAAAATTGTATTATTGGTAGAAAGGCACACCGAATCGTGGATTAGTACACTTTTTATCGATATTCTTCATAAAGCGAAATGATCAAAAGGAAACATGCTGCGGTATCAGCTAATAGAACCTGGGTTAGAAAGGAGTGGCATTGTTTTTAGACATGTACGCTTGGCATAGAATACCTGTATAATAGGTGCGAGCCCCGCTTGCTAGTATGTTTAATTATTATTATTATTTATACTTAAAGCTACACGCCTTTCGGCGGAAAGACCCGACAATTTGACCAGTCGGTCGGACATCAGGGCAAGAGGGACAGAAACCGGCGAACTATTCGGGCAGTATCTAGCAAAACCGCTTTTTGCATGCGTGCTGGAAGCGAACCGCCGCCGAATCCCAGCCTTTCAAGGTTTCTGACCAAAGTGGCTGGGGTCAAACCGTTTGCGGATATTACAACCGGGATGATTTCGGTGGACATAACTTCCCACATATCGGTCACCTCGTGTGCAAGGTCCAAGTACTTGCGTATCATTATTATTATACACTAAGCCCGCGTTTGACCTCAATCACACCTGATGGTAAATGAAGATGCTGTTGAAGATAAAACCACGCGAGCTTAGGAAAGAACTGGGTATTCTTAAAATATTGCCGGAACACATAACCGCTGCCGGATCGGAAATATTTGACGGCAGATTTTATTTGAAGGGTGGACACTGACGGGATCCTACAACCAAGCCGGGTTCACTCGGATTAGTCGCCTTTTACGACCCGCTTATCCAGGGGTGGTAGGGCTATTTGAACCCGACCCTAAACGGGCTTAAAACCTGAAAGAGTAGGGCCCTTTCAGGGTTTGCATTGCTAGCGAACATCCTTAAGTTTGAGTCTGCCTCCGAATATCAGCTCTCCGGTGGTGATTGGTTTTAACTTTGTCTTATGAAGAACCAGTTTCTCCTCCTAAGACCATATGCTATCATCTCCACTTACCATCTTGATTAAGGCCATGCGCAGGTTAACGCCCGAACCCAATATTTGATCCCAATCCACAGATTGTAATCAATCTTAGATCGATACCAATCCGTAGATCGATCTCCAATCTCCATCTCAATAAAAAAAGCATAAACCCACAATCTTTTTTGTGCCCGGATAGCCAATGATTGCTACTTGCCTATTGCACCTAAAACACGAGGAAATCCAGCTATTCTATAAAATTTCTCAGCACCATTTTGATGGATAAAAATGTATGTATCATACAATCTGGTAATAGCTGATGATATGTCCCTCACTATTCTACTTGCGGTAGATTTGGACACTCCAACAAAGTCTGCTACTGATACAAGCATTGTGCCTAATGCATAAAAGCGTAACGATTACAGCAATTGATGTAGCGGTGAGACTCCGTAGTTTCTGCAAAGGTAATTTAAGTTGTACATACAAAAATAAAAAAGACAGTTACTTTGGATTTAACATAGGAATTTATGTAGTTATATAGGTTTGTCGTTTCTCATTACTTACCTCGACGAGGACACACGTATAAAAGGCATCATTTCATTTAATAACAATTCTACTGCAGGTTTTGATAACCTAAACCTAAAATTGAAATCTGCTTCATAGAGACTTTGCATGTAGTTCACTCTTCTCATCCTACGTGAAC
Organism: Stenoptilia bipunctidactyla; assembly: GCA_944452665.1. Lineage (NCBI taxonomy): Eukaryota > Metazoa > Arthropoda > Insecta > Lepidoptera > Pterophoridae > Stenoptilia > Stenoptilia bipunctidactyla. Next base: position 17,509,895 of record OX101730.1, read on the forward strand.
AGCGTCTCGGCACATCTTCATTGCTCGAACTCAACATTAATAAATCCTCCAAATCACTACTATCACTGCTTGATAATACGGACATGTTTATTTTTCAACAGTAAAACCGAGAAATACGAAAGATTGCAGATTTGGATCAAAAAGTCAATCGAAAGAAACGTCAAAATTGTGGGATAGGTTATAGAGACTGGCAAACTGTCATTTTCATACGGAGGACAAACCGTAATCTGAGATTGAACTTCCCATGGATGGCTTGCATCCACAGATAGCAAATGCAATCTGTGGATACATTATTGGCACACTAAAACACAATTTCGGATTGAAATCTCAATCTCGGATAGGCAAAAATGGATTAGGATCGAATATTGGGTTCGGGCGTAAGTCACAGAATTCGTAATTTTAAAATATTTTCAAATTTGTGGTTACGAAGCTAATCTGAGGATAAAATAGTTTCAGCATTTTCATTTTCTTAGATTTTGAAAAAAAAACGTTTTTATACATTTTAATTTCTTCGCTCAGATCTTGTATAAAATCATACACACAATTTTAACGGCTCTTCGTAAAAATGGCCTAAAATATTCCATAAAAACTTTGCAGACAGGGCCTATAGAACTCGATACTAGATAACATTCGCTTTGCCAGCGAAGTTGGACGGGTCTTGATGTACTATTTTGCAAAACAAATTCATTGCCCTTTGAGAATTGATGCCATCGAAGCGCCGATGCGGGATGAGAGTTATTACGTACCTTATGGTAATATTAAGAGTTTTGGGACCCTTTCCTCATTCTGAAATATTTCAAGTGGTTTATAAAACTGGAGGAAAGAATATCTAAATGTGTAGAATATTGCTTCGTGGTAGGATCAGTCTAGATCGTGACCATTCTATATAGTCTGCTGATGAATACCATCATTATGGAGATTATGTATTTTAGCTATATTTTTTTGTGTATTAAATCATTTCTTGCTTGTTCTTCTATTTCATAGTCACGGTAAGATTAACATCAAAAATCTATGTAATAATACATAAAGGAATGAGGTATTTGAGTGGAATGGAGCCGATTTTTTATATTGTAACTAACAAAATATATTCCTGAATATCAAGTTTATCAGAATAGAAGTCCAGTCTTTATCTTGTAGTTCAATACTTAATATAAAGCTAATGGTTCTACTGACACCAAAATAAACTTGATCTAAAATATACTGAGAAACAAGCGTACGTTGTTACTAAAGATTATTTTAATAGCTGTAAGGCTAAAGTCTGTAAGATTTTAAATGCGAATGCGTAATATCTATCAATTTACCCGCTCTGACAAACTTTCACATTCCATCAATTAAGCAAATTTATGTAAAAAACACTATTAAAAGTCTTATCTAAAAGACTTAAGAAAACACTTTGTGAAAACATCCTGCACCTTGAATGTAAATTTGAATAATTTTCTTGATACTTGCATCGTTATGCTAAAACAAAACAATACGAGCAGTGATCTTGATACTTACATCATCATAACAATGTTTTATTCATGCAGACAGCATTGAACCGGAAATAATTGGATGATTTGAGCTTAGTTTGTGAAACTGAATAAGAAACTTTGCTTAATGGCTTGAAATTTTAAACTTAGAATGCGCATTTAGTTAGATAGTTGTATGTTTCAGAAAATATTGTATTTATAGTTTGTTCGTGCTAATAATACTTTGGAAGATATTTTTGTTTGTCAAATGAAAATATTCTGTATAAAAAGTATTCTTCATACAATTTGGGACTGGAATGAAATGAATCTTTGAAATATTTGATCAGCGTTGAGTAGCCCGAAATTCATTTTTGCAAAGTTGATTCTTCTGAAAGGTATTTTAGGTAAATCGTATAATAAAATAATTGAATACCAATTGTTGGAAGAGTTTTTAATACTGTTCGGGTCATCTAAATATTTTTTTTGTCATGTTAATCATTATGACAAGTAAAAAGAGGTGACTATAAAATTCAATAGAAAATTCTGTGAAAATTCTTGTTAGTTTAGTATAGTTCTTATAAATAAACACTACTCATCAACACTACGTGATGTAGTGGTAGACAGGGTTAATTTTAATAAGCGCATCACCTCTTGTAGGCAGCCTCTCCACATCAACCTCAACAACATTTGTTCTACGACTTTTTACAAATCTTCATAAATAATACAAAAAAAAAGCGTTTTCTCCTAACTCTACATTTTTTAAGAAGTGGTATTTTATCACGCAAGTTGCGTGGCATAGCTACGCTCAGATTAAATAAAGCTACGCCACTAAACCTAGGCTATAAATATTTTTTTATGGGAAAACAATTTTTTTATAAACTGTTAATTTTAATAAGATGTAGAACAAATGTTGTTGGGATTGATGTGGAGAGGCTGCCTGCAAGAGGTTATGCGCTAATTAAAATTAACCCTATATATGTAACTATAATATGATATCTAAGGGATCAATATGGCTGCCAGCACTATTAACACTGCTCAAAGATTCAATCTAGTTACATTGAAACAGAAATGACAGATGTTTCTCTTGCAGTGACATCAATAGCAGAAGTGAAGTCGAGCAACCTTACCCCGCCCGCGTCACAGCTGCCAAACTTGACAGCTCGGAGTAGAGCGGAGAGCCTCACGAGACCGAACAACCAGCCTCCACCATTGACAAAACAGATTAATGAAGAGGTAAGGTTACCTTTCTACTTTTGGACTCCATGTCGCAGGTACAACTTCCATTTTTTTAATGAATGTAACCTTTTTTAGCACGTGTCGCCAAAGTATGGAACGAAATGCTTACATCGGTTTTTCCTGACCTCTTTAATCTTGGTTATTTAATTAATTTTTAGTATCGATATGTAAGGTGGTTGTGAACATAAACTTTAGATTAGCCGATTAACAACCACCTTTAGCCGTAACATATACATATATAAGAGTCAGTTTCTCATAGGTATCTTTCTAGGAGGTTTGACTAGCAATTGGCGTTACTTAGTTTCTGCCTAAGTTTTCTCCCCAAAGGGAGACAGGCGTGAAGTAATGTATGTATGTAAGTTTTTCATAGATTGATTGACGAAAAAGTCGCTCGTGAGTATGGTGATCGCAAAGAATTGCTATAAAATGTGATTAAAGGTCTAAAATCGCTCACACACTCCAGTACTTTTTTGTCATTAAACGTTTGTTACTGCCTTACCTGAAGCTATTTTCGTACTAAATAATTAATCATCAGATGCGTTTATACCCGTATTATGTTAATTGAAATTGAAATCGATTATCAAAAATCTACGACATTATAAGGAATTCAAAGTTTAAGATTTTCATTCCTTACACACTGTAGTTAGATATAGAATATTTACATACATGGCCGTACTTGTGTTTCTTTTAATACTTCATTATGGGTGCTAATTAAACAAACTTCTTTTAAATAGCATTATTCCCCTCTAAAAATCTTAGTTGCCTTCTAAATTACTATGTCAGCCACAATCCGTGCCACAAACCACGTCGGGGTTATTTAAAAAAGCTCTATGGTTTATGGCGCTTCGATGACCGCTGCCGCGGCACCGCTCGCTTCGCTCGCTCGGCTCGCGCACGTATATTACTATATGCAACCTAACTGCTCCTCCTCGCTGCGCTCGTCGTCGCACCTAACCGTACCGACTACGTCTTCCGGAACGGGAGCCCTTCTTGTCGCATAATATTTTTCATCGCAATGTTAATGAATATATTACTTAGTATAAATTATTATAGCATAATTATGGCACAAATTGCTTCAAGACACATTTTTCGCAATTAGAAGTTATTCGTGGCTAAGTTATGAAAATAGAAGCTTGATCACGTAGCCAAAAAAATTATTCTGTAGCTGGACTTATTATTTCTCCTTCATTATTATTTTTTTAACCTTTTATTTAATACAATGATAAATTAACACAAAAAATTACAGAAGTAATAATTAATACGGCGGTAAAAAATGAGAATTGTGCGAACAAAACTGAGGTATTTATCACTATACCGATAAAGTATATAGTTGAATGAACACATGCAATCATTTCTCATTTTCTTTTAATCGTCGTCAAAGCGTACAGCGCGCAGTCTTTCAACTTCTTGCAATCAAGTAATGATTGTTCTGATCAATAACAGTTCCTTTTACTTATGCAAAAACTTTCATTCGTTTTTTTTTTAAAGAAGAAATTGCACAGGAGACTTTTGATTACAAGAAGCAGTCCTTGACTTTCTTCGCCTAGTGTCGACTAAGTGGCTCATACTAGCCTGCATGTGGGTCATAAATGTCAGCGAATCCCAATAAGGTTTGATGTCAGGAATTCAGGATCCATTTAAAGTCTGCCAAGAGAACGTCCCTTCATGTAAAGTCTGCGAAATATTTTTGACACGAAAAGTATACACAAGGTGTTCTTTTTGATATCCCATAACTTCGAGGTTTTCTTCCTAACTAAATAATAATACTTTTTGCCAAAGAATATATGGTTCAAAAGTGCATACTTTCCAAGACAACATCAATCTTAATATAATGAGTTCATAAATCATTACCCTTGTAAAATCTCTTTAAAATTCATTCAATAGACGCGTGTTGCTGAAGCCACACAATTAACAACAAAAACATTTTAAACGTTGAGGAATGTTGCATACAATGTACAACGCAAAACGTTGCGAACTGTACCTGTGCATAGCGATAAAAAAGGGATAGAAAATGGCACGTTTTCATACTTCGCATTAAGGTGTTTTACATAAGTTTTGACTTAATTTCAAAAATGAAAACAAACTTTTTTTTTAATTCTTCACATTTTATTTGATTCTATTACATGGTGCCATTAATAGGTACCCTAGAGAAATCAAGTGGAACATCTTTTATATTTAACTTCAAAAAACAAAAAGAAACATAAATCCATAATATATACAAATATATCCATTTTAATTTTACAAAATAATACATATATTAATCGTCGAAAATGTTAAAAGTAATTATAGATTTGTCGGTATCCGCTGCCCTCTCAATTCCGGATTAAATTTAAAACAACGCACAGAATATTTTCAATTAAAAGGTTTAACGGGGGAATCCAATAAGCCCCTAGGCATGCAGACAAAAATACGTTTTGTATTAAACGTTCGTACATACCCTTACAAATGTAAAATCTGTTCACGGAATCCATAATATGTTTTGTTATTTTTTACGTTATTGTATATTTAAAAATGTTTTCCTCAGAAATAAACTTAAAGTTGAATAATTACAATTTTGTTCAAGAAGTTGATGAAACGTTTTCGTAATTAAAGATGGATTGAAGTTTTAATTGTTATTAGAAACCAGATGAGCTAAGGAACGATGGTGAAACAACCTGTTCAAAGTTCTTCAGTTATACAGGGTTAATCTTAATCAGCGCATCGCCTCTTGCAGACAGCCTTTCCACAACAATCCCAACAACATTTGTTCTACAACTTATCAAAATTAATAGTTAAAAAAAAATGTTTTCCCATACAAAAAACATTTTTAGCCTCGGTTTAGTAGCGTAGTAAAATATCGCTTCAAAATAATAATAGGCACTTCTTTCAAAATGTAGAGTAAGGTGAAAAGGCTTTTCTTTTTTAAAATTTTTGTGTTGTTTATCAAAGGGGTTTGAAAATTTTTGGTGCACCTTCTGTCCGCCATTTTGATTTTTTTTCGATTTTGCGTCGCACCATAAAACTTGTATATTTCAATTGCTGACATACAGACGAGCAAAAAATGTTATATAATATATGGGTCTATAACGTCACGTTTTAGAGACAAATGGAAAACAATTTTGCTAAATAATTCCAATTTTTATTAAATTTAGTCGTTGAAATACCTCTCAGAATGTATCAAATTAGCATGAATGTTTGTAGTGTTATCTCGCACATTAGTTAAGAGTAAAAATAACTGGTTTTTACACCTACCTATCTGAAACCTGACAATGCCATATTACCTAGGCAACGCCGGCGCTGTAGTAGGTACGTAACTTTATTATTCTAGTAACTTACAAGAAGTAATGACACAGATTACTAAAGAGTTACTACGTGTAATGATATGATTAAGAGTGTTCTTTTTTAGAATTCTTTTACATTTGCTTGTACCTATTCGGAAATGCGGGATAGAGAAAGACGCGTCATTTCAACGCCCTATAATATTTAAGTCTGTCTTTAAAACCTTGCGTACACCTCAAAAAAAGTGTAGCCCTTGCGTACACCTCAAAAAAACCTACTGATCGTGTTTGTATAAATCGGATCAGATCACATCAGTATTGGCCGAGTGAAAGTGATGGCGCAGAGTACTGCGCCAAGAAAAGAGATGCACTCTTGCAAATTCAGTCCAAAAATCAAAATCACTGCGTTTATTTTGTGTACATACTGCTCGATAGCCATTTAAATGGCAGAAACAAAATTATAGAGCATTACTGTAATTGCCTGGTTGGTAAAAGAACCCTTGGATGTTGTGCACATGCCATGACTATTGTATGGTATATGGCATGGGCACAACACCAAGAAACGCCACTGCTACACCCTGCAGCCTTTTTAGATGTCATATTTAATGCTAATGTAATAAATGATAGCGTTGATGATGACACCAGAAGAAGAAGATGGGCTTGTGTATACACTTCTACAACACGGTTCCCCATGACATACTGGAACTTCCGTTTTAACAAGTTTAAAAAGGTTGTCAAGTAGAAATTACGTAAAAAAGGCAACTATAAAGTGGATGACTTCTTAAATGAAAAGGAGCCATGGGTGTGAAAGAAACGCCCAGCTCTTTGCCAAATGTGAGACTTATAAGTGATTATAATGTACCTAAGTTATAAAGTAGATTGTAAAGTATTTCTGGAGAGTTTCCTAAGAAATAAAGTTTTTATTTAATATTTTTTAATATTTTTTCTTGTCTATTCTAGTCCTAGCGCCATAGCCTCAATAATTAATACTGGGAATTAAAACTTATTTATGTAAATGCTAACTCTAAAGTTTTATTTCAAAATGATCGCGTGGCGTCCCGAACTCCATTAAGAGTAGGTAATTAAGTATGTAAGTACCAAATTTTTTTGCTAAAGTAGCTATAGCTGCATTCAATAACAATAAGTTATTGATACCTACACAATCTGAATTGCCACAGAGGCGTTGCGCTCTATGAGCACAATCCATTTTAACGCGTCTAGCCGGCTGGGAGCGCGGCGCGGCGTGGCGGCGTTGCCGGGTTGATATGGCATTGTCAGGTTTCAGATGGGTAGGTGTAGAAACAAGTTATTTTTACTCTTAACTAATGTGCAAGATAATACTACAAACATTTATGCTAATTTGATACATTCTGAGAGGTATTTCAACGATTGTAATTATTTAGCAACATTGTTTTCCATATTATCTCTAAAAAGTGACGGTTTAGACCCATTTGTTATATAACATTTTTTGCTCGTCTGTATGTTAGCAATCGAAATATATAAGTTTTATAGTGCGACGCAAAATCAAAAAAAAATCTAAATGGCGGACAGTAGGTGTGCCAGGCTCCATACAAAAATTTTCAAACCCCTTTGTAAAAAGTAGTAGAACAAATGATGTTGCGATTGATGTGGAGAGGCCGCCTGCAAGAGGTGCTAATTAAAATTAACCCTGATTAGAGGACACAAAATCCGTTCGCACGCAGTTCATATAATCTGAACTACTATAGATACGCATGCAACAAGAGACGCCCGCTGAAATAAAGTCATATGTTGCGAGGTGGCTCCTGTGCATATCACACGATGTCGCAGGTTAAGCAAAGTTTTGTGCGGTCGGTATTAGGATAAGTGGCCGCCGATCATTATTTTCACACGACGGCTTCCGTGCTTCGGAGGAGGTTAAGCAACGTTTTGTGCGGTCGGTATTAGAATGGGTGACCGCCGATCATTATTTCCTAACGACGGCTTCCGTGCTTCGGAGGAGGTTAAGCAACGTTTTGTGCGGTCAGTATTTAAGATGGGTGACCGCCGATCATTATTTTCTCATGACGGCTTCCGTGCTTCGGAGGGCAGGCTAAGTACTCGGTCCCGGGTGCTGTATACTTGTATACAGTATTCGTTAGGATTTGTGAGAAGCCATTTCAGCGCACTGTAAATTGTGACTTCCACCAACCAGCACTGGGCCAGATGGGTGGATAATGGTCTCAAACTTCCTCGTCACCCAGGGGAAAGACTCATAGCCCAGTAGTTGACTCATTACAATGGGTTATGATGATGATGATGATAGTCATTTAGTAAATTATGTAGGTATACTAAATTAAAATACGGATTAGCAAATTCGTACGACTTTATCCGCGTAACTTTCGATCCCGAAAAATGTCATAGCTTTTCTGAAGGGTTGGGTAATGAGATGCGAAAAAAACCGTTTTAGAATTTCAGATATTAGCACGATCAAAGAAACAAATCATCAAGCTATTGATTATAAAATACACTATTAATTATTTAGGCTATTTTTATTGGGCAAGACACTGTTGGTTGATTTTAGCAGCATTTTTTAAATAATTATCTGAAGAATCATATTACAATAAATAAACAGGAGTCACAATCAAAAAGGCGTTGTAGAGGAAAACTGAATGAAGATTTATCAGTTTAATCTTTCATTTCATTGCCACAAATTATCAAATTCGATCAAAATCAATTCTTATAACAGAAATTTATCTTACAAAAAAGTTGTACCCTTTCTTTCTTATCTTATCTTTGCCCTCATCATGAGGTGAGATTGAAGTCATATAAGACGCACACGCACTTATACAAAAATAAAATAAAACTATACCAACAATCTCTAATAGAAAGAAGGTCCTTCAAATAAACCGTGTTCTTTTGAAAACCTTTTCTTTTTTCCTAATAAAAAAGTTAGCTGTAAAATGAATCAACATAGAGGCGCCATCAGACGGAAATTGTGACACAACAATACTAAAATTGATATGCAAATAGATGTTCGCGGCAAAACACCCAATCCCGTGCCGTTTTTCATCGTTTCCCTACGGAAATTCCCCTAACTCGATTGACAAAGCGATGGATAAAGTTTTTTACCTTTCCCGTAGAAAATAACCGTGATAAGATTATCTTTCAAAAGGGAAGTCTAGAGGGTTTTTTTTGCTTTTTAAAATATCTACGTTATTATGATTTTAATAATAACATTTCTGAAATAGAAATAACACAACTTCAAACAATATTCACAAATGCTTAAATTTTACGAAGTAGGGACAGTTTAGGATAGAACCTCCCTTGGATAAATGTGTGGTAAAATCGGACTGATCTAAATGGATTGGCTTGATGGCTGGACTCCTTCAGGAGTTACCCGGTTACCGATCATTCTCCGTATTGAATCAAATGCCAAAAACAACCTCTTCCATGTGGTACCATAGTGTTTTGTGTATTTCCTTCATGAGTACTTGTGCTGTCATCTTTGTCCTGGTTTTTACTTACCATCAGATGACATGGAGGGCAGACGCAGGCAGATTGACGAATAAGATTATTTCTAAAATACTGTTAGTAGCGTTTTTTATTTGTGTGTTTGACATTTTATATTTGTGTATTTTTTTATATCATTATATATAATAAATATTATTATCTTGACTTGTAAACTTAATTATTTTTATTACTATTCCATTATTTTCGTTTCTGTAAAAAAACATTTTGTGAACATTTGCATGCCTACTGTATGAAGGCAAAATATTATTGATACCTAAATTTTATATCAATTTCAACTTGACATGTATGTGAACATAATATTTGCAAATAAAATTTCATTTATTCATTCATTATATAAATAGAAGTTATCGTCCTTCAATTTTATGCAATATAATCATCGAAGTTCCGAATTTAGGAAAGCCAATGAAAATTTAGTATCTAATAATTTTTGGCTGAAGCTTTGAGTTGGCAACAAATCCTAATATCCATAATTAGTGATGTCCCAGACGGGAACGGCTAGACGGCCGATATTAATCCATGGGGATTAATATTAACTTAAGCTATACGTATGTATTTAATAATCCGTAAGCACAGTTGAAGCTAACCATAAGCTTGTTTATTTTACTTAATCATAAAACTATAAAATATCATGAAACCCCACCAAAGGCCTACTCAACATACATGGAGCTGGAAAGGTTTTAGTTCGGATACGGCAAATATAAATAAAAAATGAAGAGCCAGTTCTTCCTTCACCTTTGTTCTGTCATCTTCAACCTTATCTGCACTTACCATCAAGTAAGAGGTCAAACAAGGATTAAGTAACCGATAAAAAATATATAAATAATAATAATAAATATTCTTTATTGCCACAGAACTTAAAAAATAAACATTTTAACAATATTATCGATGACAAATACATACATACATACATAAATACATACCGTCACGACTGTATCCCTTATGGTGTAGAAAGAACACCAGAAGCTATAAACCATCTGATGTCACATTTAACAAATTTGAAGGTATAAAAATGATGGAGAGAGACTTGCAGTGATAAAGGGTCAGCCTATCGCCCACAAAAAACGTCAATAAAACCTCCGTCCCTCAACTGACTTCTACAGTTTGCCCGGAAAGAGAAGCAGTTGGCACATTCTATTTTTTTTTTGCTCCCTGTCCAGCATGGAAGAAACTTATACCTTGTTTTATAATATTAGTAAGGCTCTTAAACCTCCAAGGGAAGGCCCCTTTCAGGGTTCGCCAGGCCCTTCATATATATAAATATAAATTCTAAATATTGGAATTTTTCCAAAATAAGTTTACATTTCGTATTACGCCATGTTATTTAAAGGCATCGCACTTTTGAAAGGCTATTTATTGAAAACATAAAAGGAAACAGCAAAAGGTTGTTTAATTTTATTGTTGAAAAAATTTCTCAAGTGTCACGCTGGTTGTAATGGAATTCAAAGACCAAACTGGCAGTGTCCTGATTCTTTCAGTATTGATTAAAAAAAGTATTTTTAACATACACACAAAAGCCTTCAGAAAAGTCTTCTGATAATTTAGAGTAAAAATATTAACTTACTTATATATGACGACCACTTTGGCGATGGGGTAAACCCATTTGCCTCAGACGCCAGTGGTTGCGGGTTCGATTCCCGCACGGAACACGAAAAAAGAAATGTTCTGGGTCTGGGCATTTATCTATTTATGTATTTATATTCTAGGTTCCCCCTAGTTCGCTACATGGTATCTCATAACATAACATCATTGCTTACTCTGAGGCCATGCAGTTGGTGTGATTGTCTGGGGATTTTATTTTATTTTATAATTATTATATTTCTGTAAAAAAAATATTTTTTTAGCTGACTGTATCCTCAATACATTCAATTCAAACACACATACATTTTGTTTCACGCACTTTGATAAATTACAGCGATTCTAAGCGTTGCCTACATATTCCATTGAATAAAAAAGCGTGAGTAACCGAATAAATTTACATCACTTAAAAGCTCATTCAAATGAAGGCAAATGAAACACTGGGGCTGTTAAAATACGATACAAAACGTAATTCTTTCTAAAATCTAAAGTAATGGAATGTGATTACATTTTTTTTTTAAACAAATACTGAGTATAATCGTTTTATGAAGTATGTCTACCTGCGTTGTTACAGTAATCCAAAAACGCCCTAAGTTTTATTGTCGCTTGCAGATTCGTAGGTGTATTAGTTTACTTATTTGCGATTGCTAAAATAATCCCTGAACGAAAATGGTGTGCCCTCACATACCGTTGCGCGACACACCCCTTGGAATATAAATTATATTCCCCCTCATGTCACATATAATTTCTGGCAGTAATCTATTTCTTCAAATCTATATATGTATGAATTTAAGTGTTTCCTGTACCTACCTCAAGGATTTTATACTTCCATAGGTTTCAAAAAAGGGAACTGGTCTCAAAATAAGCATATAGCTTAATAATGTCCCAAATCATGATCTTATGAATTTTTTTTGACTTTATAAGCAGATTTCAAAACCTTCTCTAATGCATTTTATTGAAGCACAGAGCTTATTTTATTGCGAATGAAAATACATCTCTGTACTTTTTTTTTGTAAAACATTCATGTTTAATTCGCCGGGGAAAAAATTGCACTTAGTGGTATTAAGTCAACAAAGTTAGCAGAGAAATAATAATTATATCCTGTGATATTTGCGTTATCATCACATCGTAAACCTTTATAATGAGCTCATAGCAGATGAGTCTTCTTTGGTTGACGAGAAGGTTTAGCCCCAACCAAACGCCAACAAAACCTTTATCAAATAATAAACACAAGAGCCACAATAACACGTCGCCAAGACATACAGGGAGACTGGTGATAAATTTTAGATACTGAAGGAGAGCACTCTGTACTCTATTCTGATCATAATTATGTACTAAAAGTAGGAACTTAATTTTTCACTAGAATTCCTTATAAATAAATACAACTATGCTACTATTTACTTTACATACAATTGAGTCAATCGCGGCATATGACCTGGCACGCGGATCGCTGCCAACGCTAGCGGAAAAATGCGTTGCGTAATCAATTCTTTAACTTTCGGTTAAGTTTACTCAGTAAATAATTAATATTTATTTTTTAATATATTTTTTCTCTTTATGTATGATCTCAAACTATCACGTCCTTGAATTTCAAAAGTGATTTACCACCCTGTATATTCATTACATAATTTTGTTCTCAGGTAACGATCACCAACAACAACTGCCTGTTTTCGAGGTTCGATCGAAGACAAATAAGGTTCAAGGACCTCTTTCGTTTCATGGAACCCACGGGCTGTCTGAAGGAGAAGGAGGATTACTCACTGTACATATTCACCCCTGATAATAAGTAAGCCTTCTTAGAACTTTAGAATTGAACTTTTCTTTACTTTTGTTTTAAATAAATACTTTAAACTTTACATTAAACGTTTGTCGCTTTGCATGATGAAAAGGGGAATTTTAGGCAAAGATGTAAAATATTTATGTTTATTCGTGAGGTGTCTATGTAGTATACTTAGAATTTTTCAAAAACTACCCAAACTATCTGAAATACTAATGTGACCACACAGTAGAATAAGGAGGGTATCTTAGTATACAGTATATGTTTTCCTTCTAAAACCTGTTAATACTTAAGGAAGATTTAAAAAAAAAAGTTATTTCAAGAACTAAAAAACCCCACTATATAAAATATCCATAAAAGTCATTGAGTACTTCAAAGTTTCAACTGAAAAGCACAAAACAAGCGTATAGGTAAGGCTATTAGAGCTTTTTAATAATATTTGTTACAAAAAATAGTAGCGCCAGGCGAAGACAATGTAACATATTAAGTATTAAACTATATAATTGGTGATTATATTATATATTATATTATATTATAGTGATTGTTTGCCAATATAATGCTTGTACTTCCCCCACATACATACATACGCGTTGAAAACGTAACCCTCATTTGCATACCGTAGTCAGGTAAAAATGCTTGAATGTTGATAGGTATTCTGATAAATATCTATGTATCAAATCCTTACCAAACACATATACCAAAACTTAGTTTTATTTTAATTTTCACCAGAATGCGTCGTCTATGCACATGGATGGTGACTCGAGGCTGGTTCGACAACATCGTACTGCTGTTCATAGCATTAAACTGCATCACGCTCGCGATGGAACGACCGAACATCCCGCCTGACTCTAAGGAGAGATCCTTTCTGTCCACTGCAAACTATGTGTTCACTGTGGTTTTTGCAGTAGAAATGTTTATTAAGGTAAGTTTTGAAATTTTACTCTGCGCTAGCAAAAATAGACTTTCACAGTGCAAGACTTTTCCCTTTATTATTAAATAGCTGTTTCGCGCGGTATTACCCAAGAAATTTAAATTTCCGCGGGAATGTCGGGATAAAAAATAGCTGATGAGACTGTACACTATCACTATGCAAATTTCATCCAAATTCGTTTAGCCGTTCTGCCGTGATTGAGGAACAAACATCCATCACTACATTATTAAGCCCAATTTATGCCATAGATAATTTCCCAAGGCTTAGGCCAAAATAACGCCTTATCATCATCAAATCATCTGATCAAGGTACTCAAATTTTCAAACTGTAAATCTTATGATCTAAACCGAATTAGGTACATTGTATGAATTTTAAATTATTTCCGAAGAATATTAGGTATCTAATAGTTCATCATATCTGTTTCCTTTATAAATTACCAATATTTTTCCTAACAACAAATTTCCTAGCAAAAGAATATATTTATTTTGAATCAAGCAATATACTTTTAATGAAATCCACACTTAAATTCGTCGGACACTAAAGTTACAAAGTATTCTACTTACCGTACGTTGTAACTTTTACGACCTCAAGCAGAAGCAAGCTTGGTATTGTCATAAAACCCTATCTTATTATTGTGGTGATCATTTATACTTAGAGAATATGACATTTAAAAATGATCTAGTTTGAAGATGGAATTGCGTCATTTTGGAGAAAATTGCGAAGGGGCAACGATGTTGTAAGTTTGAGTTAAGAATCTTAAAAAGGGCTACAGTGTTAGATATTAGTATTAGAACTACAATTTTAATATTTTCATAATAAATGATCTATTGAAAATTGCAATAGGTACTGCAGAGATGTCTTTTGAATATGAATATTTGAATCGCTGTCGTGTTAAAAAATTCTTAAGCTTTGGAAATGGATAAAACCATAAAGGACAAGGTCTGTTGAAAATAAAGGATTCTGAAGTATTTCAAACCCAACATCTCGTATCGTATTCGGGGAAAAGTTTTTTGTAATTCGTTTTTCTTTTTGAGTAAACTTTGTTTTTCAAAGAAAGAACTTCATTAAGCAATTGTAAAGATAATTATTACAATTAGGTAAAGTCGAAATTCGAATTCGTAGATTCGAAATCTTTCGTTTCTGAATTTTTTTTTTTTTCGGTCAACCGGTTTTCAATAAATCGCTAACAAGCTTCATTCTACGCTAAGAGTTGGTCAAATGTATATTTTTTTTTTCTAAAAATCGTCAGATGACGTTCTTGCGCCATCTTTGTGTATCCTTCTTGAAACAATGGGGTAAAACCTAATTGCTCACATGTGCCAGTATAACCATACCAGCCAAATATACTGTTTTTAACTACATTATACTGTTTACTGTTGAACAAAAATAATTTAAACTTTATCTAACAGGTGGTAGCTTCTGGAATGTTCTATGGCCCTGAAGCGTATTTCACGTCTGGTTGGAACATTATGGATGGATCCCTTGTCATCATCTCCATCATAGACTTACTCATGTCTCTGGTATCAGAGTCCAGTCCACGGATATTTGGTATTTTACGAGTAAGTGTATAGGATTATGTAGTTTCAGAATTTTACGTATTTGATAATTGGCGATGGGGTAACACTGTCTGCCTCAGACGCCAGTAGTCGCGGGTTCGATTCCCGCACGGAACAAGAAAAAAAATGTTCCAGGTCTGGGCGTTTATCTACATATGTATGTACTTATATTCTAGGTTCCCCGTTAGTTCGCTACGTGGTATCCCATATCACTAAGCTCTGCTTAGTTTGGGGCCATGTAGGTAGTTGGTGTCTGGGGATATAATGTAATAAAGTAGGCATGGTTGTGTGGACAGCTACAAGGACAACAGGCCTCTTATTTGACACCTGTGGCTGGAAATGCATATTTTGTTACACCAGAAGTGAAAGTTATATCTGTATTTTATAATACGTAGAGATGGGCCTGTATGGCACTTGGATATGAACCCAGCTCTAATAGTCTTTTATTTCGTGTATTATACAAGGTGTTAAGAGCTTTAATAGATCTTTTTACCTTTTAATTAGACTCACTAGCATGAACGAATTAGAAACGGATTTTTTTATTGATGATAGTTTAAAAGCTTTATTTTTATTACGGTTCACAAATAATGATGTAACATTTTATTCTAGGTATTTCGTCTCCTTCGGTCACTCAGACCCCTTCGAGTGATTAATCGTGCCCCAGGGTTAAAACTGGTGGTTCAAACTCTTTTGTCATCATTAAGACCTATTGGAAACATCGTGCTTATCTGCTGCACATTCTTTATCATATTTGGAATTTTAGGAGTACAGGTACGTAAAAATATTGTTTTTAATATTTAAGTTGTGTCTGATCGAGGATGTTTTTCGGACTTCATATTGTCCAAATTGCTAAATGTTGTATGCAATAAATAACTTTTTGATTAAAATAGGCGCTTTTTTGTAGTAATTGATCTAACTTTTTATAGAAAATTCTCGTTTTGAACTCTACTTGTATATAGTTTTTAGACCGATATTTATATGACATATGACATGATAAACTCCTTAGAGTATAGTCGGTGCGTCTATTTTTCCTGATCAGTATAGTCCTAGTACTTTTAAGCGTTGAGTGAATAGGTTTTTCTTGGATGAACGTGTTCCACCTTAGCCGTCGTGATTGATCACTTACCATTACGTGTCATGGAAGAAATAAGTCCCGTCCTTATTTTATAATCAAATAATGCAGATCATTTAAAAAACCGACTTCACAACATTTTTAAACCCCTGTCAAGACTTTGGCTGAGGATAAGGTCATCAATGCATGCATATTGTTGGCGTGCGGGAGACTGGGTGGTATAAATAATTGTTGCAGACTGTACACAGGGTTATTGGTAATTAGACCAGATTTTTTTAGATGACGTAGGAGAGGTCATTTCCATTCCATCAATTCCAAAGTGTACCATTTTTTAAATATTTGGGGTCATTCCTTTTTTTCTGAATATCCAGTTTTACTCCTTCAAACATCGATTGCAAAACAACGAATGGTCCGATTTCAATGTTCTTTTCAGTTTTAGATAGGTGTTTAGTAAACCAATAATAAAGCATAATAAAATTGTTTCAATGTGATTCCAAACAGAAGCTACAGGAAGTTTTATAAAATACAAATGAATTTTCTTGGAGCAACGTTTACTTAAAATAGCTTTTTTCTCCAAAAATGGTCCGATGAATTTTGCGTACAATTTTTTGGAAAAACTTCTACATTTCTCTGGCTACACATCGAGGTAAAACAATTGGCATTTAACTGCACAGTTCAAGAAATAAAACAAAAATAAAATCAAAAACCAACATTTTTCTTTCATTAAAGACGCTAACTTTTCGTTTCCAATCATATAATTTTATTAAATTGATATGGGACTACTCTGAACTTTTTTCTATCATGTGAACTATTATTCATCAAAATTTTGTTGACCGAATATCGCGTAACAAAGATAAAAAGAAACATTTCAAAACAGGTTTCACGAATTGAAAACCTTTTCTTTTTGGAAGTCGGTTGAAAAAACTAAATATGATAATAATTAACGAATGCGCAGTAGTCCATTGAAAAGTTACATTTGGGGTTGCGTTTTTCAGAGGACGAAATTTTATTTTTTTGATATTTAGGAGGGGTCAGTGTAAAGCTAAAACCAAGTTTGTGGGGTCGCCACCCTTGTCCTACGGCCGCCATCTTGAAAATAGGGGTTGAAATGGTTTTTACGATATATCTCTTAAACTATTTATCTGATAAAAAAAATGTATTAACATTTTTTGTTGCAAATTAAATCCTCTACAACTTTGGTCAAGTAACTTTTTGTCATAGAACTATAAATAAAAAAGTTATAAGCGAAAATGTTTAGAAATTCGAGAAAATAATTTATATTTTTTGATATAACTTTTTTTTATCATTTTACGAAAAAATGGTATCAGACCATTTTTGTAGATCGTTTTTTGAGGAACAACTTTTATACGCAACATTTTTTCATTTAGTCAATAGTTAAGATTCTACAGCGCTTTATAATGTTTACGAACTATTTCGGAAGTTGCTGTACATATTGCGTGTTATTGTTATTACGTGGACAATCGAACCGATAATGTTGTTCGTCGTCGCAGCAGCAGCTCCAGTAGTTTATCATCAGCTTCAGAAGCTTCAGAGCCAGCTTCGATTTTGCGAACAATTGTTTCATATGTGCCAAAGCGGTTCAGGATCCAAGTAATTCGCGTACAAGCCGACAAGCGCGGGTTTGTGTTGTTCGTAATGAGAGTACAAAAACAAGTTTTATGGACGTTGCAATGAATATTACTAATCACATAGCTAATTTTTTTACTTTCTTCTATAATGGACTGGAAGCGAAAGAAAAACAGAATGTGCCAGCTGCTTCTCTTCCCGGGCAAACTGTAAGAGTCAGTTAAGAGACGGAGGTTTTATTGGCGTTTTTGCGGGCGATCGGCTGACCCCCTGTCACTGCAATAGTCTCTCTCCATCATAATAGTACCTCCAAATTTGTCAAACGTGACATCACATAGTTTTATAGCCTCTGGTGTTCTTCCTACCCCATTAGGGATACAGGTGTGAAGTTATGCATGTATGTATGAGCTAAAACAGTCAAGACTTAGCTCTACCAAGAATACTACCGAACAGTGTTTAAAACACAGAGCTCAGCTAATATTCCCAGCTTAGTGGAAGTTGGAGCAAATTATTTTCTACCTGGACAGTATTCTCGGTAACGGCCATCAGATTACAATTATTTTAAAAATCAATAATTGTCAAATTCTGTAATGGAGTGGAAAAGAGTCAATAATTAATTATTAATAATTAAAAAAATTATAATAACAAAATAAAAACAAAAAAAACAATTAGATTAGAATAGATTAGAATAGAATAACATGCATTACTGATGACTTATTATAAATACACACGTATAATATAAGTCTAGTTAAGAGTACTGAAAAATAGTACTCATTTCGGAGCGCTGTAAAACCTTAATTATTGACTTAATGAACAAATGTTGCTTATAAAAGTTGTTTCTCAAAAAACGATCTACAAAAATGGTCTGATATTTTTTTTTCGTAAAATGATAAAAACAAAGTTATATAAAAAAATATTTATTATTTTCTCGAATTTCTAAACATTTTAGCTTATAACTTTTTTATTTATAGTTCTACGACAAAAAATTACTGACCAAAGTTGTAGAAGATTTAATTTGCAACAAAAATTAGTAATACATTTTTTTTATCAGATAAATAGTTTAAGAGATATGTCGTAAAAACCATTTCAACCCCTATTTTCAAGATGGCGGCCGTAGGACAAGGGTGGCGACCCCACAAACTTGGTTTAAGCTTTACACTGACCTCCCCTACACATCAAAAAAATTTAATTGCGTCCTCTGAAAAACGCAAGGTTAGGCCTAAAAAATGTAACATTTCAATGGACTACAGAGCATTAAAAAAAACCGACTTCACGTGACTTCACTTTGCCTGAAGTAAAAAGGTCGTCAAGGTAAACGATCTCCCGAGTTCATTCAAAAATTGAATTTTTTCATAAAGTAATTGATTTCGATGAAATTTATAACGTACCAACTCTGAAGTATCCTCCATCATATAAAATAATAATTTTTAAAATCGTTTCATAATTGTCTGAAATATCTTGTAACAAAGATACAAAAAAAACTTACACACGAAATGAAAACCTCCTCTTTTTGGAAGTCGGTTGAAATATGGAAATCAACGGAATACGAGTCGTAAGCTTTCGCAACATGGGGCTTAATTACCTTAATTCTGTGACGTTAAAACAAACGTGATGTAGAGCCTCGTGCGTCGCACTTGCATCTATGACGATGCCTCTGGCAGAGGACACGTGTCGAGGCTTGTGGTGGGATTGTATGTGATTTTCCTAGAACTGCTTGTTTTGTATGGAATGGTGGTGCGATGGTAAATCACATGAATACACGTGTGTTTTATTACTTGTGACAGGGTGTATGAACTAATCATTAAGCTGTGCTGTTACACCAATCAATAAATAAAAATGATAAATAAAATCACATAGGTAGGTATCTAAAACGTTTTTGACTTAATATCTTAATATTAGCTGAAGATTTTTTTACTGACCTACATCATAAAATATCATTACTTGTAAGTAATATACTTGTAAGTAATGATATTTTTATTTTATAATTTATATGATATTTTATTAATTACTCTTTATTGCCAGCAAAACAAGAACAGGAAAATGAAAATACAAATTTTGACAATTTGGGCGAATTTAACATAGCATCAATCACCTTACGGATAGTTAGGTAAACAGTGTCATGCGAACTTGACCAACCCTTATGCTGTATGTATAGCCCTTATTTGTCAGCAACCTTTATAAGGCAATCCAAAGGGATATGCTTACAATAATGGATAACTCGAAATATACAGATTTCGTTTACATCACGCATTCAGGAACCGTAGTAATATACGAGTATTAAGCCAACGTAATCTAAAATTTCTCGTGAGTCTTGAAAAAGTGTTAAATAAATAAAATCTATACATATAATAAAATGGTAGGAAAGTCAAAACTGTACATTGAATATTTTTTTAAAAGAATACTTGGGGTATGATCTACAATCGAAACAGAAACAAAAAATATAGTTTTTAGAATTTTTGTCTGTCTTTCCGGGATAAACTCAAAAAGTACTGCATGGATTTACTTCAAATTTGGCATGAAGATAGTTAAGAAGTCGGGTCAACATATAGGCTACATATTATCACGCTAGCAGTGTTATAATCGTAGGTGCGTTTGGTGCTGCATAGCGTTCACGCAGACGACGTCGCGGGCAGCAGCTAGTAAAAACTAAAAATAAATATTTCTGACACTCACACAACATTATCTAGCCCAAATTAAGTATCTTAAAGAACTTGTGTTATGGATACTAGATAACTGATATATTTAAGAAATATATAAACACACATATTGAATAAATACATATTTTTTATTAGAATAAACTTAAATAAACATATAAACATCCATACTTGACGACTAATATCTGTGTTCATCACACAAATATCTGCCGCCGGGATTCGAACCCAGGACCTCTGGCATAGAAGGCAATGTATGTTACCGCTACACCAGCCGGTCGTCATCGTCTATCAATTACAAGATTCAATTTTTCATTTTTTCTGTCAATTTTTTCGTAGAGTTACATACTTTTTTTTTTTTTTTTATAAGTGACTAAACCCGCGTTTGACCTCAATCTCACCTGATGGTAAGTGACGATGAGGTCGAAGATGATCCTAGAAGGGATCCTACCACCAAGAAAAAATCACTATCACGGACCAACATTAGAACCTTTTTAAGGTACAATATTGTTCAGAAAACTTGTGCCTTACGAGCTACTATTTCAGCAGTATATTGGTATTGACAACATAATGGGTACAGTTTCAACGTAATGCGAGTTATACTACGATAACACAAGGCTGCGAACTTTCAATCTTACTTTCGTACTTTGAGTGTTCAAAGAACATTTTACCTTATGGGGTTCTGAACACAGACATACATCTACATAGATGACGCAAGTGTCACGATTTGTATTGAAACCAAGCGTGCCAACTTTTTAACACTTTCTGTGTCGTTACAGCTGATATTTTGTGATGTAAAATACAAACCGATTTAAAGACACTGATGCCGCCGATGATATCGATTATTAAGAGCGATATCTATATATATATATATATATATATATATATATATATATTTATTTATTATTTATCTATATTTATATTTTATTGAAATCTTATGTATACATGTAACTATAATTCCTATTTAAGTTCGTATTATGTATTATTCTATATATTTTGTAGTTATAATTACTCTCTGTTTATAGAGATAATTACATTCTAATATTATATAATGAAATGGGCGTTTATCCTCAGGCGACCGACGACAGAAAAGCATCGTTACGACGCAAGTCGTAACATATGATGAGTCGTAGCCTTTTGGCTGGCTTAACACATGCAATAATTTAAATTGCTAGTGAAACTCATTTATTTTTACTTTGTGAAATTGTCTACTTGTAATGTGCCGAATTTGTGATTTTGTTTATTGTATTTTATGTTCTTTCTTTTTTATGTTCTAATTTGTTTTTCTTTTTATCATATTATTGTTATGTGTTTTGTCTGTCAATAAATATATTTCTATTTCTATTTCTATCTATATTGTGATATCTATTTTCTAACAGACATACATACGCGCGACTGTATCTAGCGGCGACCAAACTTCACGCTTGGTCGGGGTTCGGACACGCGAAGTACATGCATTTGCGTTGTCTATGTAGATGTCAGTCTGTGGTTCTAAGTAGAAGAGCCCTAGGTTCTAGATTCGATTCTCAGCTTGTTAGCTCGATTTTGAAAGTGTCTCAGGTCTAGGTATATGGTAGGACTAGGACACTTACTATATAGCTTTAATAAGTGTATCACATAAAATTATCTAAGCTTTTTTAGGGCTTCAAAATATGATTTTATTGGGTAATTGATTAATTTGTAGCTTGAATAACATATATTTATCTTTTTACATTTATTAATGGTAAAACCACGCTTTGACCAACATAAAAACCTATATTATAATACCAATTTCAGCATTCATTTATAACAAACCGCGTTAATGTTTAGCAGTCCGCATATTCACACGAGCTCAAAGATGACAAAACGACCGCAACAGATCTTGACGAAGGTTCATATAAAATAAGGCCAGATCAGTCTTATTTACTAAAAACATTGACTAAATTATACAAACACACACATAATTACCTACACAGGGTAATGCTATTAAGGTCTGTGAGTAACCACGGCAAGGTCGGGCTTTTAACAGATTTGTCCGCAACACAAAAGGATCTTTCTGTTCACGTTTCTGATCCAAGATAATCTTGCATACGGGCCCTTGTACAGACAACCACAATACATTACTTATCATGGGGGTTTTTTGTTTAACCTTACTTTGGTAGTGAAAGTAAACATCAGTTGTTCTAACGATCAAAAGATTGGTATAAGGAAAAGGTAAGGCTTGAAAAACGAAATATAAAAGAAAGTCTACCGTCTTACCGGGAAAGTCTTACCCGTAAGTCTAGACTAAATTTACTATTTATTTATATATTTTCCATCATGTTTGTATTTTGAGTTATTTTTTAGGTTTTTAACTAGTTAATTACAACAGTTTTATTTCGATGTTTTCTTCTCGGCCCAATTACCGGTCGTGGGACCGGTTTGTGTTTTTGGGAATTGCCAAATATCTCACATTTAATATGCCTACTATTATGCTTAGCTATGTTGCATTCAAATGTTTTATGTAAACAAAGGTGAAAGTTGATATTTTATTTTTTCAATATTTAAAGATTAATCTTTTTTTGTAGATGCAAAGTGAAACTAAGCTTTTAAATTTTTGTACGATGCTTTTTATTGTTTGAAGAAGTGGTGTTATTTTTAAATATAGGTATGTACTTCTACAAATATATGTACTTTTTAGGTATGTTAATACAAATGCACGAGTATAAGTTTTTTTTCGTAAGACTATAGGTCCACGAGAAATCTATTATAACAGTGGTTAAGAAAAATAGATACAGGTAGCTTTTTCTACTACGACCACAACTTGGCGACTCGTACCAAATACTCTCGAAGCGCTTTTTTCGAGTTTTTTTGAATATCCACGATATGGATTGAAGTTTTTTCTGAGTATAATAGTCTGATGGTAACAGGGTTGTATTCGATAGCAACAGATCACACAGTTCGACCTATACGACGTAATATTTTGTTGAAACCTGAAAACAGTTATTTCAAAATCGGTAACAGAACGATTGCAATAATTTTTATACCATGTTATATTTTAACTAAATAATCTCTAAACAACCTCAAATAATAAACGCGATCCCACGATTCAAGTGGTACATACCTACGTTGCATACAGTGTTCCCATTGCGGCGCCAAAAAGGAACCACAAACTTGCTGATATTTAAAGATAATTTTGTACTTTTTTGTTAACTGATTCTTTCAACGAAAATACTTGACCCGGGTATTCGATTTTCAAGAAACAATCGCATGCGTTATCTGTATAGGTGAAAGGTCGCGCGCGCTGTTCTTTAAATGTTTAGAATTTTACTGTAATAGTCTAAATAGAAAACGGTTTTTAGTAATCGAATGGAATGGACTAGCCCTCTCTGTACTTTTTTGAACAACCTGTATAGAAATATTATTAACGTATGACACAAAATTATTCTTAGGCCTCAACGCTACTGACCACCTAGAAACTTTAGACAAAACTTAAACTAAAACCTATTTCCACTCGAGCGTCCCCCAACAAAAAAACATAAATAGATTTAACAGCTCAAAGACACTTATTTTCAATTCGCTGCAATTTACGCCACTACAAGTTGGTATTACTTTCCCACGACGACATAAACTTTATTTACATCAGCAGCCACGCTGCTTTATGTGTCCTGTCGCCATTGCGGCCTCGATTAGTCAGCATTTGCGTTTTTATTGTGCCTGGAGAACACTTACTTGTGGTTTTATGAGAAAAAATACAAGGTTTGTAAAGCTCGGGTTGTGTTTTAGTTGAAACTGTAACACCTGATTTGAAGTATGTTGTCGTTAATAGTTTGAAGAACAAACTGAAATTAATTTTGTTTTTTAAAAATGACTAGTTGTTTCGCGCAGTTTTACCCTCGACACTATTGATCCCTCAGGAATTTCTGGACAAAATATATTCTATAACCTTCCTTAATAGTTGGGATATCGAATATAAAAATATTTTATCAAATCAGACTGGTAGTTACAGGGATAAGCGCGTTCAACCAAAAAAGCAAGGAAATATAGTCTTCAGCCTTTTTTTATTAACATATTTAGATATAGAGTCAAGATTGTACCTAAGAAACAAGTTATGATAATAACTTAGTTTAGGTATCATGCCTGTGTTACTCTAGGTCATGATAAACAGATGAAATGACGTTTTATTGTATTATATTTTCTTTTTTTTTTGCTTATTTTTGTAATTTAATTAATATGAATTATTTTGTTTAAACTAGTATTAATTTCACAATTGATGTTATTCTTAGATATAAGTTTTTATCCGAAATAAATATTTTATTATTATTATGCATAATAAAATTTATTATTATTATTATTATTATTGTCAATTATAAAAATAAGCGTCATTAGATTTTCCACAAATGGATTGTCTCTTTGGACAACACTGCGCCGTAAATGCCCACTTGACACATGTTTCTAATATGTTTCTGTGTAATTATTGTTTTCTGTCAATTGATTAATTATTATTATTTATATAGCTATTAATGTTCTAAATGAAATTAATTAAATATTCGAACCAAAACATAATATCATGATAATAAAATAAAAACAGAACACAATCAAATTTTCACAATCAAAATTTAAGGCTTTGGCCATCTAAGCTTTGAAGGCTTTGAAGGTTTTAACAAAACTTAATGCAAATATATGCCTGTATATACTACATAAATTGATAAAAATAAACATTCAATGAAATGCTCATAATAACAATCATTGCCTAACGTTTATTAATCCTTGACCCTATTTCAGAAATATTCAATTTATTTCCTTCTCTTTCGTATGTTATCTAAATCCCTGCGGTAATTTAATTACATTTCAAAACATTCAGACCTTTCTCAAATCCAAAGAAAACGTCAAAATTTAAAAGCACACAATTTGTTTTACAATATCAGCCGCTTTTTCCCAAGTCTTTAATAAAAGGCCCGCACGAAAAACAAAAGTTGTCACGAATATTAACATTCACCTAAAAAGAATACTAATGCAATAAAAGGGACCAAACAAAATGAATATTTTATAAGAACCGTGATCTCTTATCTGTTAACGAGTGAAAACCTTATTTTAAACATCTAAAAATCTTTAGTAATAACAGTAAAATACCATGTTGTTTTGACGACCACTTTGGCGTTGGGGTAAACCTATCTGCCTCAGACGCCAGTGGTTGCGGGTTCGATCCCCGCACGGAACCAGAAAAAAAAAAATGTTCCGTGTCTGGGTGTTTATCTATTTATGTATTTATATTCTAGGTTCCCCCCTAGTTCGCTACATGGTATCCCATAACACAAGCTATGCTTACTTTGGGGCCATGTAGTTGGTGTGATTGTCTGGGGATTTTATTATTATTATTATTATTATTATGTTTAATAGTAATTATCATTGCCTCATTTACTTGCTGACACAATAAATTTACACCACTACAATTTTTATGGAATGTATAATTTTCTTTTTAGCTCTTCAAAGGGGCGTTCTTTTATTGTGAAGGGGCGAACATAAAGAACGTTAAGAACAAGACGGATTGTTTGAGTATAGAAGGCAATGTTTGGGTGAATAGGAAATATAATTTCGATGATCTTGGAAAGGCCTTGATGTCCCTTTTTGTTCTGAGCTCAAGGGACGGTTGGGTCAATATTATGTATAC
Organism: Stenoptilia bipunctidactyla; assembly: GCA_944452665.1. Taxonomy (NCBI): domain Eukaryota; kingdom Metazoa; phylum Arthropoda; class Insecta; order Lepidoptera; family Pterophoridae; genus Stenoptilia; species Stenoptilia bipunctidactyla. Next base: position 17,536,106 of record OX101730.1, read on the forward strand.
GGGTCTCGACGCCGTCGGAGTCGATCAACAGGTAAGAGCTTTTAGCTTACATAATATAACAGAGCGCGCACATAATTTAGTGCTGAGCGTCATAAGTTACTCTTCAGATATGCTTTAGATGGCTGTATCTTTTGAACAACTGTTTGCATAGTTATTAAAACAGCAATGTATTTCTGCGATACTAATTATTTTCAGTCAAAGGGATTTTTTTCTTTGCAGAACAAACTCGACACATGTTGTGGTTTTGATAATGAAACTCAGGTCGATTTGTTCTTTTTATTCTCTTCATTACTATTATAATATTAACTTTCTCGCAAGAATACGAAAAAAGAAATTAAATAAAAATACGAATCTCACATTCTCACTTCTATACTTTATTTTTTTATTACTGGTCGCAACAGGATAGATAAAAAATCCATATTTCATTGTAACCTTTATCTATATTAATTCCGTTATTACCATTATATTAGATGTTGTTTCTGTGTTATTGAATTGATTTCTTTTCCTGTGTACTGCGATGATTAATAGACATCGACTTTTTTACAAAAAATAATATAAATACAGCCATTATTTTTTTGGTCATTTGATTTATCATAATATTGTCACCACAATAATGATAAGATATTGAAATGTTTCCATTGATAATGATTCATAACAGTAACAAGAAAGAAAAAACGTACCTAGTCTTTTTCTCTCAAATAAGTTATGTAAGTTATTAATAGATTTTAATGCAAATAAATTATGAAGTTCAAGTTCTTTTAAATGATGAATTAGAATTTTCGCAAGATTATTAATTTTTTTAGCCATCCACCAATCTAGCGTTTCCAAGTAAATAATGTTAATGTATAAGCCTTGTCAATCCCAAGTCTCCTTTTATTCTGTATTTCAAGTTGACGGATTATGATCTTCAATTCAATACTCGATCTGAAGATCGCTACATAGTAAAAAGTAATCTAGTTCTTGGTTGCCTGCTATAAATATTATTAAGAAATCTTGCAATGAATATTACTACAAAATTATACAATTATCCACATATTTTCTCGCAAATAAAAAAAAAATCGATGTCATAATGTTGTTCTATTTCAAAACATCATATCTATCAATGAAAAATAATTTTATTCTTTTTTTTACAGCCAATAGTAAACTATTCAGAATGGCGGTTACTCTACTTCATAGCGTTCATTCTTCTCGTGGGCTTCTTTGTGCTAAACATGTTTGTAGGAGTTGTAGTGGAGAACTTCCATCGATGCAGAGAAGAACAGGAAAAAGAGGAGAGAGTGCGCAGAGCTGCAAAGAGAGCTTTGCAGATGGAAAAGAAGAGACGAAGTAAGTTGTAAATTTTTTGTGGCTATTGAGATAAAATTCAAAAATATAAAAGTAACATTAAAAGTTAATGCAATTTGGGTGATAATTCATTCTTTTTTTTATCCACATTTATTTGATAAATACGAGGTTTTTTATGGTAAGTATATTAATACTTTTTGTACAATATGTCAGTATATACTTATAAAAGGTTGTCTTAAAATTTTATAAACCATTATGGCAATTATAATGCATTAACCAACAGTAAGGGCCAGAGGTTTTATGATTTTTCTGAAAATTTGACTGTGTTCTGTTTTGTATATGATTTTTCAATGTTCATATTAGGCACATTTCTGAAAAATTCTCTGTACAGCTTTACTATTTTATTTTGGAATTTGACGTTAAAGATTAAAGTTGAACGTATTTAGCCATCATTATTATTTATACAGTAGTTATCTCAATTACTTCATACGTTAGTGAGGGTCAATTTATGTACATTTCTAATAAGTTTAGTTTACTAACGGAGGTTTTAGTTGAAGAGTATTAATATTGAATCGGATTCTATCTTTGATACACCACATAACTAAACTTAAACCAAACGGAATAATTTTACAAGTATATTTTCATTTTTCATATTTGTGTTCTTACTACTGAAATAAAGATTTTAACAGAACTGAGCAATTAGACAAATATTATCTTTGTGAAAAACACGATTCGGAGTGAAAATAAACAAACCTGCTTTGGAATGTTATTTTTGTTTTAAATTGCCTTTTTTTCTTATATGGTTACTACGAAGTGTTGTTTAACTTTATCATTGGGGTTGTGATTTTTTTAAAAGGCTCAAATTTTCGTATACAATCATTTTTCCTCGCTGGTTGTGCTATCACTACCAACACAGAATGTAAGCATAAATACCTGACCTACCTTAATATTAATAATAACGCTTAATTGCACCAACCAGAAGTCAAAACCGAAAACCCAGAATAGAATATTTAGAGCGTTCATTTTTATGAATAACTGACAGATTACCTCGCGGATACAGGCTAAAATAAGGAGCTATTGAATATGGATCATAACTAAAAAAACATTATTAGGAACCAGTTCTACCTATTCTTCATTTACCTTACTTTTCTGCTAACTTTATATCCTAATAATAATTATTGTTACAGAAATGCACGAACGACCGTATTACGCTGACTACTGCCAGTACCGATTATTCGTTCATAACGTGGTCACATCTAAATACTTCGACCTTGCAATCGCAGGTGTCATCGGGCTCAACGTAGTCACAATGGCAATCGAATACTACAGAATGCCACCAGCCTTACAATACGCATTGAAAATATTCAACTATTTCTTCACTGCTGTATTCATACTAGAAGCTTTGATGAAACTAGTTGCATTAGGATTTAAAATATACCTTAAAGATAAATGGAATCAACTAGATGTAATCATTGTTATTCTGTCTATAGTAGGAATTGTTCTAGAAGAATTAGAAACAAATATAATTCCTATTAACCCTACTATAATGAGGGTTATGAGGGTACTGAGAATAGCACGAGTTTTGAAGCTGTTGAAGATGGCAAAGGGAATAAGGGCTTTACTAGATACGGTTATGCAGGCATTGCCGCAAGTAGGAAACTTGGGGCTGCTGTTCTTTCTGCTGTTCTTCATATTTGCAGCATTGGGAGTGGAGTTGTTTGGAAGATTAGAATGTTCTGATGAGATTCCTTGTCAAGGTAAAATTAAAATTATTTAATATCTCTACTTAATATATTTATATCACCCAGTCTTCACTGGTTCTTTGTTCGAAATAAAGATAATAAAAGCAAGTATTTAATTAAATTATTAAATACTTGAACAGTTGTTAAATATATTAGATCGTTGCAATTGGTGTTCCCTTGTCTCTGTCTACCCCAAAGGGAGACAGGCGTTAGATTATGTGTGTATGTAATATTTTTTTAATTTGCTGTCCCTGCACCCGAAACTTTGAATCTTTAGTTATTCAATAATAGGGTTACCTTATTACTTACAAAATTTACTTTTAATTAGATTATTCAATGCAACCGAGGTTGCGAGAAATAATAAATATTTCTGACACTCACACAACATTATCTAGCCCAAATTAAGTTTCTTAAAGAACTTGTGTTATGGATACTAGATAACTGATATACTTAAGAAATAATAAACATACATATTGAATAAATACATATTTTTTCTTAGAATAAACTTAAATAAACATATAAACATCCATGACTTGACGACTAATATCTGTGTTCATCACACAAATATCCGTCGCCGCCGGGATTCGAACCCAGGACCTCTGGCATAGAAGGCAATGTATGTTACCGCTACACCAGCCGGTCGTCAAATAATCAAGGTGAAAATCAAAAAGGTCTTTACAGGAAAAAAAATATTTACAATGTTTTTCTCGTTAACATAGGTCTGGGAGAGCATGCTCACTTTGCCAACTTCGGGATGGCATTCCTGACCTTATTCCGCGTTGCAACTGGAGATAACTGGAATGGCATCATGAAAGACACCCTCCGAGAAGACTGTGACTCGTCAGTGGATTGCGTCAGAAATTGCTGTGTGTCGACCATCATAGCACCTATCTTCTTCGTTGTTTTTGTTTTGATGGCGCAGTTCGTTCTTGTGAATGTAGTGGTTGCTGTGAGTAAAATCATTTTGTATTTTTTTTGTATTGGAAATTCATGTATTTTAATAAGCCTTTTAAATGAAGGCTGTAAGACAAGAAACACGTAATTTCTTTTTTTTTCGACAAGAGTAGGCAATATTTTTGGAGCGAGTCAAAAGTAGTTGCTCACTTATTTCATAACTTCAATCTACTTCTAACCCTCAGGGATAAAACAAGGTTTTACAAAATGAACGAGAACAACCAGAAGATATAATTTTCAAAATAGAGTAAATTGAAGGCTTCGGCCCAAAAGTTTTTTCTGTGCATTATTCTACAAATAAAATTCATTTTAACAGGTCCTCATGAAACACCTAGAAGAATCGCATAAGCAGATGGAAGATGAAAACGATATGGATGTAGAACTTGAACGAGAGCTAGAAAGAGAAGCTGACGATGAAGAAGACAGAGCCCTTTGTAAAGCTCTTGAGCAATTCATGGCACCACCTAGACCCTTAAATAAAGTGCCATCACTACCCGCAAATTTCACTTACAGTGAGCCAAAAGGTTTTGTTCCACCTTCACCCCGAAGACGAAAAACTTTGCACTCGCAGTCAGCTCTTCTACCTTCAGCGCTACCGCCAAGAAGAGCCTCCTTATCACCTCATGCGTTTGGTCGAAGAAGACAAGATTCCTCTTCTGAACCACCTCCTGCTTTATATGAAGAAGATGCACGTTTCATAGATGCTGATGACATCGATGAATTAGAACCCGGTAGTCCGCCCCAGAGAGACACTTATTCTCAAAACAGAAGGCAGAGAGTTGATAAAAGGAATTCGCTAAGAGGCGAGGAATCAAGACTTTTGCGCCCAGTACTATTAATGGTACCTTCAACAAGGCAGAGTTTGAAATTGACCAATAAACGCAGGTCATCGACGGAATTTTCTGCTATAAGTGACTCTAGTTCAGTAAGATCTCAAAACTTAACTTTACAGCAACCAATAAGTGAAGAAGAAAATATTAGGATAGTTATTGCAGAGAGACGAAAAATGGATGCGGTCAGGCCCGACCAGGATGAAATAGTGGAGCTATCGGAAAGAGGATCCTAGTCCAGGCGAGGCCGGCCGCAGCAACACCATGAAGTCTACATCTAAATGACGTCAAACGTCATGTCGACCTCTTTCCCTACCAATCCTCCTATCTCGTGTGATAATGAAACGTTGGATGTTTGAACTCGGTTGCACAAAAGTGATTACGAAGTTATAAACAATATAAGTTTCGAATTCAGTACTTTTCAAAAGTTGCAACAAACGAAGTGATTGTGAAAGTGATTATAAAAAGGTTTCCTCATTTCCTTTCTGCTCAACCTTCAACCCTTTCCTTTACTATTTGCGGCCGGTTCAAAGAAAAATGGACTTTAATGAATATCGAATAAGGTAACATAGATAGGGTCTAGAACTAGTCAATTTGTTGTGGTAGTATGTTTTCTACGAGAGCTAAAGTTTACTTCTTAATTTAACAACTTAATATTAATTCATTAGTACGGTGCTTGCTGTTAAAGTTTTGCGATATTTACGCTGGAGTTAGTTGTACTGCTAAAGTTTTCAAAGAACGAACCTCAACGAAGTATTATTTCTATTGCTTTGTTCGTGTAATATGGAAAAAGCTTTCATTTTATTAAGTATTTTATTGTTACCAATTATTGCTTGTTATTAATCGAGTACAGTCCAACTCAACTAGTCAGATTTCAAATCGTTAAACTAGAAAAACTAACGATATGTAAAGTCTTTTACAGTGTTAAAATATTGTTGATTATATTTTAGGATTTGATAACTTTTAAAGCTATTCTAGTCAACGACTGTTTTAGTGTCATAGACAATGTACTCTCGTAGATCTGTAAATGAAGTGTGAAGGAAAGTTAAAGATCAATATTCTCTATCTATTTTAAAATGAAACTATTTTCTAAAAACCAATAAAATCTATTTTCTTACATATTTCTTGTTCCGTGTATGTGGTTAGAAATGTAACAGGTAAAACGCACATTTAGAAGGTAGAGCAAAAAATTTAGGAAACGTATTCTGATAAAGTTATAGGTACTTAATTATGTCTGCACTTATAAGCGGCTCTGTTATCACAAAATAAGTATTTTATAATACCTACTTATCTTATGATAGAACATAAAATAAGTATTATAAAATTAATAATTCGAATATATTTGTTCATTACCGTTACTTTAAATTTGAAACCACCACCGATGTGTTTAGTACAATTACATTATGGTTTTTAGTAACTTTCTCTTTTCGTATATCTATTGTATAAAATAGTTGTTTTTACTTTTTGTTGCACCGGCAATTTAAATTTGACAAAAAGTAGATTAAATAAAAGATTTCATTAAATTCTAACCAAACTTTACAAACTTATACAACTTGAAGGAATTGAGCTTTTATATGAAATAGCAGGTTTAGTTTTATATGTTATATAATCCCCAAATTGAATATAACAATGTTATTCTTAATATCTTGATATACATTAAACAATTAACTACTAATAATGTTACAAAACACGTGCCAAATACAAAAACAATCGATATTTTTCCTAAATGCGATTGTTTTCTATATCGACTTATAAATTCGATAACACTTAGCTTTTAATTGCTCAGTATAGTTTGGTTTATAATCAAGAAAAATTCTATAACGTGCAGGTATGTAATAATTGCACAAAGCAAAACTTTTTAAAACTTGAAAAATCATTTGAATCATGATCAATCATTGCGAAAAACTATGAAATTTTTTAAATTTTAAAACGATGTTTATGCCCAGCCATCGCATTTGCTTTGAAAACGAGCTAGAACAGAAATTTAACTTATAATAGTTCTACATAGATAGGTCTGTTTTTTAGATTCTTTTAAAAAAAACTGTAAAATTGTATCTAGGTAGGGAAGTCAGCAATAAATTTTATACTTCAACTTGTGCCTTTCCTATTTCTAATGTAGCTTGTGAAGTAAAACGTTAGTACTCTTAACTTAGATTGTATAGTAAACATTAAGTATTAACTAAAAGATAAATATCTTTTCATTAGATTAACATTATGCTAAGAAAACTGTATACAAGATTTTGCTGAATTGATAATAAATATATTCTTTATCATTCCTTCTACTTATTGGTATTCAAAAGCTCTGCATTTGTTTTCGCTTTTATTCAACTGATTTATGCATTGTTTGAGTTAAGTTTGCATTTTCAATGTTATTTTGAACTATAAACTCTGTCTTTAATTAAGAAACGTCTTCCGTACTCTCGAAGGGATTCGCTATTTGGATTTGATTTTTTCTATGAATTTGTATAGATTGTGAAAATGTTTCAATAATAGCGGTTAAGAATAGTTTGTAACAAAGAAATACCTAACAAATATACAATACTGAAGGACGGATTCTTCAGTACATTAATTAACTCCACAGGGGTTAATATTTCTTGTGGTTTCAAACCCCAATAGGTATACACTTGATGAGGGTTCTCGACATTTTTTCTACTAAATTCTACATCCACAGTATTGTTTGTTTGAGAAAGAATATAGAGAAAATCATATACGACATTTAAGGTTAAAAGTATTGTAAAAAAAATTGACTAACTAAAAATGTTAAAAAAAACCTATCTCTATTTTTGCACCTTCTAGGTTTTCTAATGTTCAATAAAGCTCATGTCAATTACAATGATCATTTGTTTAGTCTTTATATAACACTATTCATTTTATTTTCATTTACTGGCCTAGATCCAATGTTACGTACTTGAAGTCGTCAGTATTCCTATTAATTAATGAAATTGTACTACTTTAAAAGTAAGTACTCGTAACACCATAAGAGTTAACTACTATCTACTAGATATGTACAGATATTAGATTCAGATATATAGTTTCTTGCGAATACACAATTGTTTTAATGAACAAAAAATTATGATGTTTATTGAAATCGTGTTATTTTATAGTGATTGAACAATATTTGCTATTATTATACTTGAAGCATTGCAAACGTCTTAACTGAATAACGGCGAAACGTCTTTACTGATCCTGACAATCTTCTAACTTTAGCAAACCATGTCGATACGAACTCGACATACAGCCGGTTCCAATAACTTACTAAAAAGTTAGAGTTAAGATAACAATTCTTATACCATCTAAAACTCAAGAAATAGATTTGTGACCCAAGTTGGTATAGGAATTTATATCTTTACTTTTACTTTAACATAAACGTCTCGGGCCTTTCACTTGCACTAACTGTCCTAAAAATAAAAGATCGAAAGATGAATACGTTCGTTTCTTATGTCTCAAGTATAGTAATGCTTCATCAATGTATCACGTCAAGCTGTCTGTTTAAGTAATTGTCATCTTATTTTCTCACATGAAAGTGTTTTAGTTTCAGAATATCTAGGTTAAAATGAACGCAAACGTAGGTTATAGGTAATTTCAAGTTCGACGTTAAATTAATTAAAGAGAATTTAGTAAAATTAAGAATAGTGTTATCGTGATAAAAAGCAAACTTCGTGATAAATAAATGTGTTTTTTTTTCTGTACTGACGGTATGTAGTTGTAAGATGTATGAACGTCGTTCATAGTTGAGTACACCTGTTTATTATCTGGTGAAATGTCAAGTTACGAAAGTTATGGAAATGTTAGGTTGAAAATAAATCTAAAATCTAATTTGTGTTTTATTTTTACTTTGAGTTGTCTACGCTACGAAAGCTTCTTGGTTTTATGCGATATTAAATCATCATGTTCAGCAAACTAACTTTACAAAATAAGGATTGATGTTTAGTTAGAATATGTACTGATTATAAGGTGTGCTAACTTAAGTACAAGCTAGAAGCTTTTTAAGGCCACACTGTTGGAGTACCGGCTAGGATTATTATTATGAATATCCCACCTGTTTATTCCAATATTATCTCAATGCACACTGTAAAAAGTAATTTTAATAAAAAGCTAACAATCTTCTAAATTTTATCTCAGCTGATGGTAAGATATCTATGACCTCAATCTCAGGTAAGATGGAGGTCAAGTGCGGATGAGGTCGAAGATGACAGCACTCGGGTTACGAAAGAAGTGGTATTTGCGTAGAAAAGACCAAAACTTTTTTATCGATGACTAAACCCGCATTTGACCGTAATCTCTCCTGAAGGTAACTGAAGACGTGATCCAAAATGACAGCACATGGGTAAGTAATTAACTGGCTCCTGAAAAAATATTGCCGAATTTTATATGTAGTGTAGTCGACAGCTAAACAAACGCAGTAAGATCAAGTAATTTGAAATAGTTTTGGCAATAAACTTAGCCACCTGCATCTACATAGCCTACAGAAGAAATATTCTATAGTAACTGTGTATTTATCATTATGGGTGCAGGAAAGCTGATGAAGTAGGTAACCTACATAGGTACATCCATACTAATATTATGAAGTAAAAAGTCTTTCGATTGTATGTTACGCTTTCATGGCGAAACTACACGGCCCTTACTTTAATTGATTTCTAAGTTGAAGTTTCTTTTCTACTTTATCGTTTCATCGTTCTCCTTGGCGCTTTAGGAAACAGAGGTTGTGGTCTCCGCTGCTTAATAAATGGGTCAAGATCAAGATCTATAGATACTAGTTTTAGATCTGAGAGATTTTATAACACATATAAGTTCAGATTTACTAGATTTTCACGCAGAACCTAGCCCTAAAAGCAGACATGATATGATGTAAGAAACTTATCTATACTTATACACAGCCCAAGTGAGGTCTTGCATGGAGTACTGTAGTCACCTTTGGGATGGTTCTGCCAAGTACCAGCTCGAGGCGCTAGACTCTGTTGACCGAAGAGCCCGAAAACTCATAAATAACAACAACCTTACAAATAAAAAATTGCAGACGCTGGAGCATCGTCGTAAGGTTGCTTGTTTGACAGTATTTTATCGGCTACATTTTGGTGAGTGTGCGAGTGCTCTTTTTGACCAAATTGAACCCACCCCTTTTTACCACCGGACTACCAGACGCAGACAGAACTTCCATCCGTATATAGTGGATATACCAAGAAGTCGAACAAAACGCTTCGATAGTTCCTTTTTGGTACGGATTGCCAAGGTGTGGAACAATCTGCCTGCGTCTGTTTTTCCTGACCACTACAGTCCTGGAACTTTTAAGTGTCGAGTGAATAGGTTTCTCGTGGATGGACGTGTAACACCATAGTCTTCATGCGCACTTTCCATCAGGTGGCATGGAAGACAAACGTCCTATCCTTACAATATAAAAAAAAAAAAAATATAAAGCTGAAGAATTTGTTTTTTTTGTTTGTTTGTTTGAACGCGCTAATCTCAGAAATTACAAGTGGGATTTGAAAAATTCTTTTTGCATTTTATAGCCCAACTCTTGAGGAAGGTTATAGACTAAAAAATCCCACGGGATCAAAAGTTACGCGGGTAAAACCGCACGCGGTGGCTAGTAGCAGATACATAATATTTAAGTCATAAAATACATCAGAAAAACAAGTTCTGCTTTATAAGTATAAAATAGCGATCATGGATTTCCTTAATTCCAAAAGGATTTTGAAATGTGTCCATTTGTTTATAACATTCTTTATCACATTGGTTACAAAGACGTATGCTTCATTACCACACGAACGATGGGCAGGGACTAGACCCGAGGCAACCACAAAACCTCTATCTCGGCTTTCGTAAAACCCTTACCGTCCCTGCTGAATGCCATGCCATTGACGTCATTACCTTACAATTACAAAGAAACTCGTTTATTTTTTCTTTATTTCCTTAAACAGGGTTGTTTTTTAGTCATCAGCCAAAATTTAAGTGTTATTTTCTTTGATACGACATAGACGTACCTACATATTTATTTTAGTATCGCTAAGAATAAAAAAATAACAATATGGCACCACAAACTTTTTTGCAAATAGTCGCTGTTGATAATACTACGATGTAGTACCTACTACAAGGTGTTTTGTAGTCGTCTTTATTTTAATATTATTCATTCATTATTTAGAGTGACCGTTCTTTGTTTATTACGTTAGCGAATAAATTGATTTCCTTGTAGGTAGATAAGTAATTTGGCCGGTGACTAGAAAACAACCCTGTATTTAACTTTTTTACACGAAGGAATTGTATCGTTCTTAAAAGTACCTAAGTAATTTAAGTATTTTTTTTCTATATCCTTGATAGTGGCGAAGCTGAATCGTCAGAAGATATGTAAGAGGTTGTAGATTCAAATTTAGCTGCATGAGAAACGTTTTAAAGAAGATCCCCAGACAATCACTCCAACCACATGGCCCCAAACTAAGCAAAGCTTGTGATATGGGATACCATGTAGCGAACTAGGGGGAACCTAGAATATAAATACATATACATAGATAAACGCGCAGACCCGGTACATTTTTCTTTTTTCTTGTTCCGTGCGGGAATCGAACCCGCAACCACTGGTGTCTGAGGCAGACAGTGTTACCCCATTGCCAAAGTGGTCGTCAGTTGACAGTTGTAAAAATTCTTTTATAATGGTGAGTTAAAAATAGCATAATAAACACTTTTTGAGGCGTATACATGTACGTAAGGGTCACTATACTACTTTCAATATGGGGCCAAACAAACCGATTCGATTTATTTTCAATACAGGCTGTATACCTAATGGGCTGTAAATTTTGAACAGAACAAATTATGTTAATATCATAATATTTTTTTATACAGCTACTGCATTTCAGTAACATTTTAAATCTTGAAACAAGATACCCTATTATCTTTATATTCCATTTTTTTAATTACTTAATAGCGCTACAAAAACAAAGCCCTCAATCTTGACAAAAGAAAAACGCTACTACACAAGAGAAACAAGTTTACATTTACAGCCTACCTGTACCTATGTATTCTCTGGCAAGGCGTTAGAAATAAGGCCATCACGCAATTTACTTCGAACCTCGGCTACAAAGGTAGAGCAACAGGCAAGTACAATCAAGTTTAGAAACAATCTTTCGCTTGCTTCGTCTTGTTGCCGTACTCTCAGAATTAAATTTACATAATTCCTCGGTACAAATTATAATAGCCCCTTATTGTGTTCTACAACATAATGCCGGTTTTGGCAAAAATCTCCAGCCTTCTTCTTATTGAGCCGGCTTCTTATTGAGTTTGCTTATTAAGGCAAAGACTCGACTGTAAATTATGTATTTTACTTATGATTTAACATTTATTATCATAAGCTTTAAAATAAGCTTTGGACTTAATGTGGTTATAATAATCAAACAAAGTTAATGGTTATTAGAGTATTAGGGAAATAGTATCACTACTAGCGCTTCATTCTATAATAATTAGTCATTTGTAGTAGAGTTTCTTCGTTCACATAACTTCGTAGATGGGCCGTCTGTTACAGTAACATGTAGGTACCTACTTACAGTCACATAAGAGACTCTTTTTGATAAAACTTATCTTAATATATTTCTTAAGTGGTTCGATGCTTATTGACTTATTTTTTATTGTACAACGTGTAACAAAATGGAGAGATAAAACTGAAGGGTTAGCTTCTATACCATACGTAGAATATACAGTAAAAAACTTAGCATGATCAGTGCTGGTATAGACTTTCATACAAATTTATTTAATTATTTTACAACAAAATATTTTGATAACCCTAGTCAACCTAATAAGCTAAAATAGGACTTGTGCCGCAGTCAGTACTTATGACCTTTCCCGCAACGGCTGAACTTTGTAGTATCTGTCTTAGTTATCCGTCACTTTATTTTTACGCCATCTGTTATCGAGTAGATTTCGTCAATAGCTAACAGCTGTTTTTAGGGTTGACACTTAGATATTTTGATCTATACTTTGAACTTGTTTTTCGTCTGAACCGTAAGGATAACATATTTATGTTACTGTTACTTATAATTTACATCGTCAAACATACAATCCCTTTGAGTATTATCTCTTCATTATGTTACACGTTGTATAGGCAGATATGTGGACATTCAACTCATTCGGTGTCTTTTGATTTTTCTATGCAATTAAATTACCTATATTGACCTCAACATACAATATTTTGACGGTAAGGACATAGATCAAGAAAAGCAATGGGTTGTCATAAACTTTTTCAGATTACATAAAGGCCAGTCAGAGGCACTTGAGTACGTAATCTTATCACCAAACAAGGTTTACAAGAAATAAAAAACTTTTACAGCCAAAGCTTTTTACATTAAAAGTTAGATTAGACGAAAAATGCGTTGGTATTATTTAATGTTTTCATGTTACAGTTAGAAGTTAATTTTCTTGCAAATTCTTTATTTAAACCAATATAATATAACCAAGATACCAACGAAGTATTAGGTATACCATTCTACCAAATCAACAATAATTAAAGACCTCCAAATAAATGAGTTCAGATATTCTTTACAACCTTGGATGTTTCAATCTACTTAACATTTAAAAATTAAGTCACGGTCCTCGTATCGCATTTGGTTTTGAATTCTGAGACACAAATTGAATTTGTAAAAGAAAATTCATACTAAACCGATACAATACTAAGTAAAAAAAAATCAGTAGCAAGTTGCAGGTGAACAGGTTCACTCTCTCTCTCTCTGTCTTCATGGCAATTATTATTCCTATCTGATGGTGGGATCTGCCTTTCTTATTTTCTGCTTCCATTTCGACATAATTGGTCGTATCGTCTTCAGAAGCTCCGCAAGAACTCAGTTCTTTTGACTACAACTAGCTATCTCATTTTCAGTCTTCCTCTCTGCCTTTTACCCTGGCTGTTGTTTTGTCACCATATTTCCAATGCAGGAAAAGTGTTTTTGACTATTTGTCAAATGGAAGTACAGCTATTCTCTTAGTTTACATAAGATAAGTATATTAAGTGTTTTATTCTCGTACTTTCGTATTTCATTAGCTAAAATCGATTAGCAGCTTAACAAGTTTAGCTTCCCTAAGTAGCCTCCTGGTTGAATTTAATTTGACAGTTCACGAAACTTGTTTACCTATTGGCTTAAAATTTGTTATTCACGATGTTAATCCTGATGAGTTGGGTAAATCTGCTCAAGTAGTCCTTAAATGCATTTAAGGATTGTTGTGCATAATCTTTGGTTTAAACACTACAGTTGTCATGACAACAAATATGTAGCTTTCTATTTTCTATGAAATTTTGATTCAAAATAGAAATTCACTGTTTCTATTGAGTGTAAAACTCAATTTGGCGTATTCAATAAATAAGTCAAAGGTATTGCATAACATACACCAAAACAGGCTTTATCCGCGCTCTGAAAATAATATTACAAATGTACGAGTGTTTCCTATACGACAGTACAAGTATTTATTAGACCAGCTAAATCTCAACGAACGAAATCCCAACCAGAGAAATCTTCATGCATGAGCGAATAAAATATTTTTACTGTACTAGAAAAAAAAAACTTTTTTACATTTGTGGTTATTTTTAACCGAGAGTTTTCGTCCGAAGACTGAGGCTGACCTGATTTGAATACTCTGTTCTGTCAGTCCCCAGTTGCCTCAGGGGCCTTATTTTCATAACAGTGATTTGTTCAAAGTTTTATTTCTTCGTCTCGTCTTTACGGAGCCGGGGGACCCTGACCCAAATAGGTCTGTTTGTGATCATAAAACCTTTAATAATGGATAGGTTATCGGTCAATAAAATAAGTAAATAGTTATCTTCGAGTTGAGATTACTTACGAAAGCTACTGAGAGTTATTTTTGACATAACATCTTCTGTGGTGCAAAAGGTGTGGGTTCTATTTTCAACAAAAATATTTGGTGTATTTTGTAACTTCTGTGTGCGATTTTTAACCATATCGGAATTAAAATTTTATTTTTGGGCAGTCAATAATTAAAGCGTCAGTTTTTTTTTATATTTATTGAATCTAGGACGATTACCAAAAAGTACGTAAGTATGGGACTGAAAGAAGAAACCCAACCTCTCATACAGGCCTGGGCCCAGGCCTTTTATTGAGTTAACATTATGAAATTTAAAGCTACAGACATAATGTACTATCAATAACATAATAAAGAAAATTTTAGATTCTTTTTCAATCTGAAAACAGAGTTATAAATACTTGAAATATGGTAAGAATAATTAACAGAAAAGGTAGTTATTACTAAGTCTATTGAGATTTTTTTGAGAATATTAACTAATGCAAACAGTTCATTAACACATCTTTCATCAGTTAGTTTAAAGCAGGAAAATAAATAATTGGTACGTCCTGTTAATTGATATTGCATAGTGAGATATTACTGCGACCAGTAGCAATACCACAGTTCACACAACGATCCATCGTTTTTATCGGTGTCTGGTATGAGAGCAAAAGTATCAGATGAAACAGGTAATCGAAAGTCCGTATGTGAAAGCCAAGTTTGTATAAAATTACAAGAAACGCAGAAAATCACAACGCACTGAAAGAAACAAAGCGAATGACGGTTGGAGTTTTGTCAATTTTGACAATGTTTATAGTGTACAGCAGTGATGCCAAAAAAGAAATGGAAAATCCAAAATATTTTTTAATTGTTTTTATAAATGTTCTTTAAAAAATGTGTAAAAATGTTTAAATATTCATGTGAAATAATCAAAAGTTTATTTCATTTTTATTTTTGAATGAATTCTTGATGTTTCCAAAACAATAATCACAAAAATGTCGCCGTTCATTCTTTTTCATTTATTTTGTTTCACAGGTCCAATATTTTTGTCGCTTTTTTTATGCAAACACAGAATAATTTTATGAATTTTTTAACATACATTTCGTTTTGTTAACCGAAAAGCCTACGACTGGGATCCTCCTTTGTATCGCTTAACAGGAGTAGTCGCTACTAATGATACGTTCATCCTAGGGCTACAAGTATGTAGAATACTATTTTCAGCTAACTTTATATTTTATAGTATTTGTTAAATAAAACTTCAACTAAATACGTCGCATAATAAATATAAATAGAAGACATTCTTAAGTTCCGTTTTGAATGTTTAAAAAAAACATGTGATCAAATTATTAAGCTAAATTATACATAGTAGAACATTTTCGTCCTTTATGTACCTATATATATTTGGACCCTTAAACCGTTTTAAAAGAAAAAATCGTAATATCTCTTTTTATTTAAGTGTGAAACTGATTAAAGTATTACTTAACAAACGTTATTTACATAGCTTAAAAATTAACACTCTTAAATAAAAAGTCATTGTCAGCAATCATGTCCATGTCACTTCAACATGAATTATCAACCTCGGCGGGGCGGAGGGCGCCGTATTATTAGACGTTATCATTTCATCCAAATTACACTCTGACAGTAATACGAAGTGCAATTATACTTTTTTTTTCCTTTTCCGTCATTTGTTTATATAAAATAGGTATGGTTAGGTATATTAGGTATATATAAATATATTCTCCCTCCCGATAGCCAGCAGTAGTGGGTGAAGGGACCTACTGCGGCTATAAGGGCTATATTTGGGGAAATGGTCTCGTGTGCTGGACCATTCCCTACGTGGGGGGCGCTCGGCTTAGGCTGAGCGCAATCTGCCGGGGCTCGCGGGTAATGCCAATGGCGGTGCCGTGAGTTCCATCTATGGCGGATGTACGCCTTGAGGTTTTTAGTGGGTAGGTCCGGCCCTCTGCCGGATCATATCATCCCCACATACCCCGTCGCTCCCCCAAGGGCGATCGGGGAAGTGATAGCAAGTTTTCCTCAAGTAAAAAAAAGGTTATTATAAATATTGTCAAAATCACAATGTCATTGTAACTAAAACGTAGTGATTGTATGCTTTTTGATTGTAACCACAGGCTACATACTGACAAATTGATAAATCTAGTGTTTATTAAGATGACAAAAGAAATTTTCAGAAGACAATTTAAAAGATAATTTCAGAAGATAATTTCAAAAGACAATTTCACTATAATGAAAGTAGAGAATGAAAAAATCTGGCAAAATAAAAAAAAATCCCATCATGGTAACCCCGACTACAGTACGACACATATGGATTAAACAATCATTATACTTGATTAATTTTTTTTATAAAATTATCGTAAAAAATAACAATATTGGTACTGTCCTACTTTTTGATGAGAAGCATATTATTAAAATGATAGGCAACTAGTATTAATCAGGCTTAAAAATAAAACAATGAAATACTTACAATAATTATTTTTATTCATTGTAATCAAAATCTGAATCCAGCAATTCTATATGGAATGAATCGTCAGTCACTGGTATCGCTGTTTCCTACATTGGTTATGAAACTATTAAATTTTAATTTTTTTTTATCATTTTCAAATATGGAAATTCTGAAATTTCAATTACAAAAACCACCGTTCGATTGACAACAGTGACACCAGAATTAGTTGCCATATTAAAAGTGTGCAAAAATCCCCATTGTCTACTTTCGTTAGCCAGACTCTAATAACAATTTTCAAACAAATTATACACGGAATAATGTTTTTGAGTTTTGCATTTAAAACGCTCAATTATTCTTAAATAACAGAAAAAATGTTTTTATTTATCACATTTTTGCAGTTATTGAAATTTCACACGGAGTTTTTTGATCGCCAAAACGAAAAGTAGTACAAGTAGGCCGGTTTTGCAAGGTCTACTTTATGATTTATATTTATACAAAGAGTTGTAAGTTTTAAAGTGAGCAAGCATTTTAATAGAACTTTGACCACTTCGACTCTTAAAAAACACTACGAAATCGATGAAAAAGTCATAATTGCCTTCAAAATGTCCAGTGCCAAAACAGCTTCAAAAAATAATGAAAAGAACTTTATTTTACCTCGTATGTTTTGATGAAATGCAAATGTTAACAATGGGGACAATGGATATTTTTTTAAATAAAAAGTAACAGAAAACTGAATCGCGGGCGAATTGCGCAAACAATGGCTACAACTAAAAGAGCAGTTGGAAAAATGTTTATCGCCGAAAGTCAGTTACGGTAGAATCTCAGAGCTTTTTCATTTTTTTAACTACTGTAACAATGAATAAACTATGAGTTGAACGATTGAAAGACAGTTTAAATATGAATTATATTTATGTTATATTAAGTATTTATGTTTTATTATTGGTGATGAAACCCGCGTTTGACCTCAATATTTCACTAAGATAAGATGAGGTTCAAGATAACAGCCAAACGGGTTCAGAAATGGAATGGCTCTGTGGAAAAGATTGGTCGCTCGCTAGCATTCCTACCATCAAGCACTTGGGTTACTCGACGCTAATCCGAGGGTCACTCCGATTAGCGCCTTTTAGAACACGTTTAGGTGGTAGGTAGGGCTATTGGACTACAGCAAAGCCTATTCTACGCACCACAAAATATGTAAATATCAGAAAAATAAATACGATTATTATTTATGTTCAAACTGTGAACAAAAATGTAGTTAAGTACACCTAAATACCTTAACCACTTCACCGCTTTGTTGGTACACAAGAGTTCGTTAGATTTCTTTTTGTGGGAATAAATATCCACTGTAATGACCCAAAAGATGTTTTATTTAGGGCTGGAATGTAACGTTTACTACATAATTATCTTGATAAAAATATTTAAACTGTTGATTTTAATGAATATCAAAAGTGGGTATGGAAAAAGTTCAAGAAAGAAGTTAAATTTTTTAGAACTGGGCTATTCTACAATTAAATTGGGTATTAAAATATTTTTATTTTTATAAACCTCTTCGTCACCCATAGGAGAGACTCATAACCCTGGTAGGGTTGCTAACGTTTTTTTTAGAAATAAAGTATATTTGGGTCTGAAAAGCATATCAAGCAGTATTTTGGAAAAATAAACAGTATTTAATGTTTTAAACACATATTTTTAGAGCTTCTCGCACAACTTATTAATTTGAGGCCTTCACATATAGTGTTTAGCATTTAAAACAGTATTTTGTATACTTTATTTTTGTTCTACAAAAAATCATAGTGTAGTGAAAAACAGTATAATACTGCTTTTAACAGTACGGTTGGCAACCCTAAGCCCTGGGCTCCTTACACAGAGTTGTGATGATGTCTTTTTTATTAGCTACGAATCCCTAAGTTTACCTCAATCTCACCTGATACTAAGTGAAGATGAGGTCGAATTAAGAAAGGAACATGTCACTGAAGACTCTTTATTTACTGGATTTTACATAATTTTAAATACTTTCACCCATAGAAAAGACTAAAAGATATTATTTGTTATCACTTTAAGTAAACTATCGAAATGAGTATTATCATACCGAAAATTTATTTTTTTTATACTTAAACTGTCATAACATAACTATTTTAAAAAAATGACGTACTACACTAACTGTTATTATAGTTTATTTATTGTGTAGCCAAACCAGCTAGCTCAGCTTGATAACGACTATGTCTAAAACCGAACAACATTAGAAAGCTTTAATGAATTCCGACCTTAACCCAATAGTCACAGAGGCTGCTCCAATTAAATAAGGTTTGGAGTCTAATAATTGCTTCAAGAGCTAATTGCGGTGGAAAAGCACTCTAAAAGAGAGAAATTTATTTTATAATCTGAAGGTGGTCACTTTTTTCTTATTACGACAATATGAAAAATGAAATCTATGGCGATGAGGTAACAAACAGTGTCTGCCTCAAAACTCCATTGATCGCGCATTTGATCCTGCAGTATGTGAATATTCGCCCATGAACATATTTGTTTGCATTCGTCTGAGTATTCCCGAGCATCCTATATGGAAATTAATCCGTACGGGATCTACAATACAGGTTAGAGAAATATAAATATTAGGTTATGGAAAAATTAGTCTCCTTTTTAGGGTCTCTATATTTTAAGGCTATATATTGATAATCACCTGCGTAGTAAGAACAGGAAAGTCTGGACGCGTAAAAGTAAACGCTTGCAGTTTTATTGCCGTTTATGCCGTTAATTAGTTGTATATAAAACCCAGTAGAGTTATTATAGGTCGGTAACTTTTTCATAATGGGAAGATAAGCCTGATTTCTACAGTTGATCTTACATAAATACAGGGTCATTTTTTTGAAGAAGAAAACATTTTAAGAGCAGGGTAAGAATAATGGTAACTACATTTTTAATTTTTTACAATTTTTAATTGAAATTTTAGAACTCTTTTAAGTGACCTTTTAGTTTAATCTTTTATTTACGACTAGGTACATAGTAAGAAATAAAATCGGGGCTTAACGTATTTCTTAATAGAAATAGCTGGAAAGGCTTTTAATTCTTGCTATTTAGTAGTAAATAACAGATTAAACTAAAATGTTAACTTATGAGAATTATAAAATATAAATGTAATATATATTTTTTTTATAAATTGAATCCATTATTCTTAACCTTCTCCTAAAATATTTTGATCTTCTTATAATGAATTTTACTACTAAGCTTAAGTCTCATTTTACAACTGGGTTTGAGTACCTAGTGAGATACCCCTTGTATTTAAAACCAATCCGTTTGCCAAAACAAAACAATTTTTCATTCCTTTTTTTAGCCGTGTTATTTTTTCTTTCCTTTGACTTTCCTTTTACTTTTGCCTTTCATCTTCCTTCTAAGTAATAGACTCGCTTTATAATAAAATACTTCTCAAACCACGTAATTAACTAACAATGTAGTTTATTTTCACCGCATGGAATTCATGTTATCGTTTAACGCAGTTTCCTCACGATTTTCTTGTTTCTTAAGTGATCTTTAAATGGTTAGCCTTTAATGGCGTTCTAAGTAATTAATGGGTTAACATTTACATTATGGAAATGTTGTTCAAAAGTACGCGTGAAACACTAACGGAAATTGCGGTTCCGAAAATAACTTGAAACACGTTTTTACTTTGCGTTAGTTATGTATTTTAAAAACTGATTTTTAACCTTTACTAAGCCCGCGTTTAACCTAAATCTTGCCTGATGGTAAGTGATATTAAGGTTAAATAATGTTTTTTCTTAAATAAATGAAAAAATGTGAGAAATTAAAATCAACCGACCAGGACTCGAACCTGGGACCTCTCGTTTGCCGGACGAGTGCTCTTCCACTGAGCTACCGGGGCTTGGCGGTACGACTCGAAATTACTTACCACATTTTTGTTTTACGTTATATTGCTAACGTAACTCCATCTAATGGTATAAGCTTTGCAGCTAAGACCACCCGAGACCGATTTCTTTTCAGAAGTTGTTAATCCCAGTTAAAGTGAAGCATTGCAATGTTTTAAATAATGTTTTTTTTTAAGTTTTCGCATTTAAAATGCTGAATTATTCTTAAATAAATGAAAAAATGTGATAAATAAAAATAATTTTCATTTATTTGATATTAAGGTCGCAAGTCAAATCAGGAAGGTAGAAAGGAACTTGTTATAATTGATTGAATCAGGCGTTTCTTTGTGGTATTCCATGACAACTAGTATAACTTTTGTGCGATTTTTGTGCGTTAGTACGATTGGTTGGTCGGTAGTGGTGTTTTGAAGCAAAACACTTCTCGGTGGTAGCTTGTGGTGCGGGTTATAGAATTCTGAGTGTGTGTCCGTCGCATTCCTTGCTTCTTGAGGTAGAGAGGGCTAGAGTAGGAACTTGCTGTTCATAGAGCATAAGTGATATTTGGAGGCAGTCTTCATATAAATGCGCTAGTCAGGAGCACCATGTGGTCTTACCACTAAGCGAAGGTTTATCCAAGGGCTCGTGGGCTTCTTTTGTTACAATAAGTTCAGTTATTTATCTTAAGCCATAGCCAAGTAGGTGTTACATTTCTCTAGGAGTAAGTGTGCCATATAGTGTAAAATAAAACATTCCATTGTGACTTTTTTTAAGGGAAAATTTTCGAAAGATACGAGTTATGTGGAGTAAACCCCCCCCCCCCCCCCCCCCCCCGGTGGCCACCATCTACAAACAAAGAAGCCTAGGGGTCTCCTGAGGAACGCACCGGTGCTTCTTTAGTGCTATGTACAGTTGTAACCTCGTCTCCGTTCTCCTTCTCCTGTTTGCGTTTCATTGCATGTAGTCGTAGTTTAGTTTCATTTCCATGTGAAAACTTTAATTATTTTTATATGGTGTACTAGCTTTATCCCGCAACTTCGCGCTTAACTACCCTTCTCGTGGAAATTTCAGAAACTATACAACCAGACACCCACTGAAAGAACCTTTATACCAAGTATCACACCCATGCACTCAAGGAATAAGTTTTTTTAATACAAACTAAAAATCATATATTTCCCGTGCCCGTGGGAATTTTGGGAATTTTTTCGTAGCACAACCAGTTACTCTTTGAAGAACCTTCATGCCAAGTATCACATCCGTACACTCAAGGAATAAGATTTTTCATACACACCAAAAAGTCCAAACTCTTCCCGTGGGAATTTCGGGAATTCCTTCCATAATACAAACAGACACTTATTGAGGAACCTTTATATCAAGCATCACATCCGTGCACTCAAGGAATAAGATTTTTCATACAAACTAAAAAGTCCTATATTTCCCGTTCCCGTGGGATTTTCGGGAATTCCTTCCTTAATGCACCCCTACATCCCCTAAAGAATGTATTTTCCAAATTTCAGCTCTCTACGCCCAGTAGTTACGGCTGTACGTTGTCTGTCAGTCACTCAGTCACTCAGTACCTCAGTCACTCAGTCAGTAACGGAACAGTTTTATATATATTGATTGATGATTGATTAAGAATGTAGAACATCATTACCATGAAAGATCTGTAAAAGTTCGGGCGGTGTAATCTCACTGAACTCCGTAGGTTACATATTAAGAACAATAAGATGTCAGCCAGTTTCTTTTTCAGCTTTTTTATGCTTGTAGGCACTACTTGTTTTTTATTTATTTTTTCATGCGCGAAAAAGGTACAGTGTATGAAAGGATTATGTGGAAAATATAAAAGATATCCTGATAACCTACACAATATAAAATCGAGGTATTTTGAGGGTGGTGCCGGGCTAGTTTTATTGTTTGAAATCATTTTCATAGTAATAAATTACTTGGAATTTTATGAATGTGTTTGTCTATATTTTAACGCGTTATTAAGGAGTTTAGTTTCACGAGTACTTTCACTAGATTCACTTATAAGTAACTAGGTAACAATAAACATTTATATTAACACTCTACAAACTGTCAGAGAATTTCAGACATACTCGTTAATTAATTAGTTTGTATTGATAATTAAAGTTCTGTGTCATTAGGAAAACTGTCGTCTTATAGGCTTAGCCTGGTTAAGACGACAGAAGATTAAGATCGTGTCATGGTAAAAGTAAGGTTTGTTCATTTCTGTTTTGTAGCCGTACATTTTTTGTGCCATTAAATATTAAATAACCGAAATAGTAATTTGATTGGCCTTAAAGTAGGCATGTTTGAGCTTGTAGTATTGTATTGTAGAGAACACGCAGAAACCGAGGAATCAAAAACTGTACTTTTATAATAAATTTGTAGTCACCAGCCAAATTTAAATGTAAGTTTCTTTGATACGATATAAACATACATGCATAATTATTTTAACGTCGCTCAGTACAAGAAAATGGAAATATGGAACCACAAAGTTAAAAAAAATAGTGGCTGTTGATGAATATACCTACTACGAAGCGGCTCTCATTGAAAATACTACGACGTAGTACTACAAGATGTTGTGTAGTAGCGCGTAGTTGCCTTTATTTTAATCGTAATTTAGAGTGACCATGGTTTGCTTAATGTGTTAGCGGATATATTTATTTATTTGTCAAAAAAACATCTTTTTTTTGCAAACATTTTTTCTATAAATGATACTTATTGTGTAAAAAAAATTTGGCCGGTGACTACAAATCAACCCTGTATATTATTTTTATAAATTGAAAAATTTAGCCTTTGCCTCCAAATATTTGAGATTTGATCTGCTGTTATTCACTTCAGCAATTTTAAGCCTCTGCGAACGTGTCTATTGTAATTTAAAATATAGCAAATTTTTACACGGCGCTTTTTATATTCGAGACTGAGAAAAAATGTTGCCCTTTCATATTTAAAGCTTCAAAGAAAATGCTTAAAGTTAACGAACTGAAGCACTTAATGTCATGAATTTATATAATGCTCATCAAAATTGACATTTCACTTAACCCTTATTATATTTTTAGAATCTTATCAAATGAACTAGAAAGTGCCGTGAAGCTTATAAAATATTTCATAAAAAGATCTTTTTATACAGAGGTTCTCTCCTGTCTTAGTAAAACTTGTACAGTAGGAGAAACTTCTTCATTTGGATTTCGCATTTAAATTGTAACTTCAGACATCAGTAATTAATCCTTTTCAAGCACATAGTAGTGGAGTATGGGATGTGTAATAATTAAAGTAATACAAACAAAGAGCGCAATCAATTTAAGTTCCTTCAAATTAGTTTATTATTTCTGAGGCACATAATTATTAAAAGGCAAGAAGGATTAAAAGTAATTATATAGGTACTTAAAAAAATTAAATAAACTACTTTTAACTTTTTATCAGTAAAGTCGTACGTAAATAGCCCGCTTATCATTATTTGTACACCATTGTTATCAAAAGTCCTTGTTGTCTCTTGTTTTTCTTATTACTTAAATATGTGAAAAAATCATAATTAGTTATAAATCTATTTATTTTCTTTCAAAATGAGAGAAGTGTCAAAAATTCCGCGCACTTTTTAATGCCGACAGCGTTCTTAAAGTTGAGAGTCTGTTCTGAAAGTTTGGAGCTTTCTTGAAATTTTAACTATTTTGCGCTTGAAATAGCTGCAGGTACTTTTCAAGCAATTATCTCGATTTTTCCAGCTCCTATTTAATTGTGTTGCTTTTATAAAGTTAGTTTGCTTTAACTTAGTAAAATGGAACTCTGTTAATTAAGAATTTGAATGTACAATCTAAAGTCTATGTTAATTAACTCTGTAATGGCTTCTTTTGTGATTGTGGGGAAATTCTCATAAATATTAACCAATAAATGTAACTATCAAGACTCATCATTTATGTCAAAAATAATTAACGTTCACATGTGTATGAAAACGTTCCCTAGCCCCTGCCTACCCCAAAAAGAAAGAGGCGTGAAGTAATGTATGTATGTGCTTGTTTTGAAGGCTTAGAATAGATCTGTCAACCTTCGATGAACCTGTCATCCCAACTAGCCTGCCTAAATGATAGGACACCTCACAGAAATCAACTTGGCTACCGACCGCACGTGGTTAGCGCTCGTGAACCTTGCTGTCCCAATAGCCTCCCGTTCTTTCCTGCTCATTGCCATTTCAAGTCTGCGGTCCCTCTGACTATATCGGTGACTTTTGTCCACCCACGAATCCAATAATTTTTTTTTCGATCCCGCAAGCATGTTGATCGATTTTTGACTTCTTTATAAACGTAATTCATTATTCTTATTCAATATATTATTATTTTTGGAAAAGAGAATACGATTTTCATTTAAGAAAGTGTTTGCGTCTTCGAGGCCCCTCGAACTAATTATACCAGAAAAGGAAATCCAACCAGGGTACGTAAGAGGTCTCTATCAGTTTTGCAAATCTTAACCGTTGATCGAGTTACCGGCGGGTTTCATTGAATTAATTAATATAGAAATCCAATCGAGACAGACTCTTAATTAATTTTCACAAGTCAATAAATTCAAATAACTTGTTTTCTGATCTTTGTGATTTATTTGCGATGACACTATTTGGAATTTAATTTCGTTTTGAGTGGAATTTAACAGTTGTTTTGAGTTTTAATGTAATAATGGTTTTATTAAATCAGGTTAAAATTTTTCACAGTGAATTTTTCTTGTTGAATTATTTACTTTTTATTTACTTTTTATATTTACGTAAAGCCTCGCATAGTAAATATCACTACCGCCTTTGGGTAAGAAGATTGTCATAGATAACTAATACGACTAAGGGCGGCTCGATCGATCGACTGTTTATCGATAGTTTTGACTAAGCCAAAAAATCCGATTTTTCGATTTTTTGACGTTGATCGATTGGTGTGGTGACACCCTAACTCGCTTGGTGCTAGGAACCAGACTAGCTGATGGTGACATAAAATCTACCGCTAAATGTCACCGTTTATGAGGTATTCCAGCAATATTTTATGAAAAGCAAGCTCCTTTCGAAGTCCTTGTGCTCATTTTCAACCACATCTTCACTTATACACTTACATCAGGTTAGATTGAGGTCCTAATTACCTACGAACGCCCACTTGTGCGCAGTTTGCTTTATTTTCAACGCCCGACAACACAGTATATAGGTATGACATGTCGAAATGTAACTTTGTTTTTATAGACATTTAGATTCCATTGGAACTTTAACAAGACTTGCAAGAATTTTAAATGTGGCTCAAAATTAAACCTGTATACAACCTACAAAGGTAGGGATCTCTTTTTTTAATTCTGTTATTTTAAATGGATCTTTTCAAATGGGCCTTCCGCTTCTTAATACGTATATTTTTATAGAAAAGATTGAAATGAAGTGTTGAGCAGTTACGTCAATAATTGACTTATTGATACAACTTTGATTATTTAAGCACATATAATTATTAAAAGATTACATTTAATTTCACCTTCCACACAATTGACACATTTTCAAAATATATTCGCGATAATGCATTATAAATCATCAATAAAAGCAGAAAGACCAAATTTCAAACCCTTTACAATATTCTTACCTTTTCACTGAAAGTCGTATGTGAAGAAAATCCCAGTATAACCCTAATACGTTCTACAAAGTTACGATAAAAAGCAGCCGGTACGACGTCTTCATAATACACTATTCACCGGGCAGATATTATACCTCGCTGGAGTACCCCTCGCCTAGATTCCCTCTATTCTCGTCTCACAATGGAATCAGGGCTCATTGTCCGCCTCGGTTACATTCCGATCCGACTCGAATACATTTCGATTGTAACTGATATGATTCGATATTTCTTTTTCATTACATTATTTTTGTAAAGTACATAAATTTTTTAATGCGTTGACTATGAGACTACGTAATAAATGTTAAATGCTACGGTCTCGTAGTAGTGCTGCTTCGTAGATATTTCTTAATGACTTCCTTAAAATGATTTAACCCAAAACGAATACAATTATTTGTATAGATTAAGAAGAAACTTTCGATTATAAAAAGTTGGAGTAATTGTAATGTAAAAGTAATGAAAAGGTAAGTACGTATCAAACTTAGGCATTTTAATTAAAATACAAATTTAGCTAAAATAAAAAATGTGGATTCCATGCCATTTGTATACAAAATACACAATACAATCCATTCATATAGACCTTCACAACGAACCTTGAGGGTGAATACGTGAGCAAAGGCATATTGATTATATCTTAAGGGTCCCAAAAATATTCAACATACATTTAAGGATACTGTGCAGCAAAAAATGTTCATAGGAGATGATTATACAGTATATCTACTTAACACAAAAAACAAAGACAACCCAGGTCCTTGCTAAAAAAAGATTATAATAAAAAGATTATTGCTGCTGTGATTTACAACACGTTTTCTTAAAAAATACTTACTGAAGAGCTTTACTTAGAGTTCTTTTTACTTATTTCGAGACTATTTATCAATTAACCAACGAAATTAAGAAGATGATTTTCTCAGCAGTCAAAAATTAAGAGCTTGAATTTTATAGTAGTACTGACTTATTTTTATGAACTGACAGAGGGTTTCACGGCTTTTCGGGTTTTAACTAAAAACATAAAACATAATCCATCGTAGGAAGATGCTGTTCAGATTAATTTAATTATTTGTACCTTTTTATGACTTTTTAGAATTCATCGTTTGAGAGGCGTTCGTAACAAAATTGTTTGATCATAAAATTTTGAGTGTATTTATGTCTTGCTTCTTATTTATTTTCAAAGTTTATTTCTGACAACGATAGATAAGCATGTGGATTATTTGATAAATAAATGAATCATATCAGGTAGTCGTTGTATCAGAAGGAAGTCTACGTTGCCTACTTAAGTACTTACTACATATATTACGTCTATGTGACAATTCTAACGATTTTATTTTGAACACATCTAATCTGTTTGGTGAAAATAAATAAGTTATTGGTAGCTAGGCACGAATTATAATGCCTTTTAAAACCTCGACGGAAAAAGGGGTGTAAAAAGTTTGACATTATATTCGGTATGTGGCTCAGGAAAGTACCTACTGAATTATGTGTTCGCGAATATCTATTTTTAATAAGAGGACCAGAATCAATTAAAAAAGAAACATTATGTATCGTATTAAATTTGTTTATTTTTGTGTCCAACATCTTTAATCTGTCAGAGATGGAGGTGAAGCAACTAATACTTAATGTGTTTATTTGTGCTATTTACGTAGTAGTTTTAATTAAGATCAAAGAATTTAAATTTGTAAGCTCACTTAAATTTATCTGATAACCCTGCCCTAGAGCAGACTCCAACGAATACTTTACATGCGTGAATGACTCTACTACGTGTTTCTAACAAACAACAATATAAAAAAGGTATACAGTCGACTTTTTAATTAACTCTCATCATTATTCAAACAAACCTTGAAAGAGTGAATAGAATATTTCAGTACAATTCGAAAGAAAAGTCATTTATTTAAATTGTTGAAAATAAAATTAATATTGTCGTAAAATCGTTTATAATGACAAGATGGATGAGGGAGGAACACGGGCTGCATTATTCCATAGAGTTTTCTTGTCACGTCTTGGAGACAAATGTTGTAAGAGGAGAGCTTACGATCCTTGTCAACATGAAGAAGGATACTTTTTGAACTAAGATAAGTTTATAAAAATATGGATTCTGTGTAGAGCGGAATGAAATTAAGTTATGAACGCGCCACGTGACTGCCTTACCGTTTTGCTGTTAGATATGAAATGTGATTCCACTGTGTTATTCATTGGTTTGACATCTTTGTTCTAAACTTTTAATAGCATATGTAAGGCTTTGACCATATCAGAGACGTAAAAACAAACAAAATTTTAATTTTCGGCGAAACGAGCATTTGGCGTAGAAAGTTTTGACCTACCGTTGTACGCTTATTTATTGGAAGGAAAAATTTACAACGGTCTTAAAAAATTGACTTTTATATATCTACACATTTAAAAAAATGCCATTATTACTAACGCCTAAGTAATTATTTAATTCTAACATATTAATAAAAATCTTTTGACATAATGTATAAAGTATGGAATACATTGACTTACTATTTAGGATTTGATTTGTTGCTTACCACAAAGGCCGAAGCTAGGCAAAACAATTTTGAAATATCACGTTAAAGTCTAGTGAAAAACATTTCTAAACCAATAAACTTAATACGCTAAACGAGGTATCGGGCGTAATAATATTACTATCGATCTGTTTACAGTTATGACACTTCTCCCCTCATTGCGCATTAACTTCACATAAATATTCATAAAACATTTACATTTTAGATGAACAACTATCCTCAATAATGGTACACCTAGCGATTAATGCGTAAATAGAAACAAACCCTTCAACAAAATATAAGTTACGAGCGTTTGCCCGCGACTTCGTACACGCATAAACTTAAAAGTTCAATTTTCCGTTCCCGTGGGAATTCCGGGAATTCCTTCTATTATACAAACAGACACTTATTAATGAACCTTTATACCAAGTATCACATCCGTGCACTCAAAGAATAAGAATTTATCATATAAACTAAAACATCATATATTTCCCGTTCCCGTGGGAATTTCGGGAATTCCTTTCATAACACAAACAGTCTCTTTTTGAAGAACTTTTATGCCAAGTATCATATCCGTGCACTCAACGAATAAGATTTTTCATACAAACTAAAAAGCCCGATAATTCCCGTTTCCGAGGGAATTTCGGGAATTCCTTCCTTAGTGCACCCCTGCATCCCTTAAAAAATGTATGTTCCAAATTTCAGCTCTCTACGCCCAGTAGTTACGGCTGTACGTTGTCTGTCAGTCACTCAGTCACTCAGTCAGAAACGGAACAGTTTTATATATATTGATTGATTGATAAAGTAATTTTTTAAAAAGAGGAATATTCGCGGCCATACAGTCTCTGACCTGTCAAACTACTTTTTGTTAGGCATGTGAATGTATAAAGATGATATTGCCATTGAAATGTTGCCTGTTTATATCTAAACTATTGGTGCAGACTTGATTTAATTTCTTAGAAACGATATCGGGATTTTCATTTCAAGTGGATGATACTAATAGTCTATTGAGTGACTTGAGAGGGTAAAATATTAAAATCCTTGCTGCGGTTTCTAATACAAGTAAATGATTTGGAATTAACCTAACATGAGCTATTATTTTCACTATATGTTGTTTTAATACATTTCATGAGTTGTCAAAAATCTGACAGGTCAGCTATGAACATTAGTCTTTATACACTTATTTTCGAATTTCAAAAAGAAACCATATTTTTTAAAAGACCAATTATCAATTGGAATTATGTATAGGAGACAAAAGACGTTCGCTGATTATCGGCAAATTCTAAATTACCTTCACCATTATGATTGCATCTAAAAGTTTCTTAACCTTCAACACAAGTGCTTGTAAGCTTGCCTTGTGATAGGCAACATTCGAGAACTTTCTTGCAGATTACGTCAAATCCACGGCAGTACGCACTAAATTAAGTTACATAATTACAAGATAATTATTAGTTTTAGTATGTGTGCAAAATACCCCGCTTTACTTATCCCAGTCACTCCGATTATTGCCGTTTAATTTTATGCAACAAATACAATGCAAGAATAATATCTTTTTTTCTGTCGAATGTCGAAATAAACTTAGTTCATTTGATAAAACTCACGCGCAAGCTCAAAGTTTGAGTGCGTATCGAGCGTATCGAGCCGAGCCGCAGGCGAGGTCTTAATAATGAGCCGAGACTGTAATTAGCAACGCTCACGAGTTATATACGACGTTTTTCAACACACTTGTGAGTAAAAGACAGACATACGTGGTCATAAAATAACAAACACACTTGATAACAAAGCTGTGAATTGTGATTGAAAAACTTTGTTTTGTTTTTTTTTGCTTGTGACATAATTCTTTCCAATTAAGACACGATTAAATAGGTTTTGGTTACAAAAATACAAGATCAATGTCATGCAAACCTTGCTGAATCAACACAAAAGACAATTTTTAAATCATAACATACATCTGCCTAATGGGGTACGTTGTGCCAAATATCTCGTATTTCAATAACATCATTATAAATGTAGCCAAAATTCACAATTGCCACAAAGCAATATTAATGTCCCCACCTTCGGGGATAAGACAAAAGAAGTGCGACATCTGATTCCATACTTCAAACGACTGTTTTCCCGCCCTTTCTCAGAGCCAAATATGCCCATACACTGTACAATATGGAATATTAAATATTCATTCGGTGCTGAAACAAAGAGGCTTATGATGAAAATTTCCAATAGGTAACAGCTTTTCGATCCCGCTCGTAGAAATGAATTTCAACCGACAAATGTTTTTTGTATTATTCTGATTAATCTGGTAGCTTTTGTCTCGAAATAAAAGGTACGATTTCAGTCTGGAAATAATATTTTGCCTCAAACAAAGATACTAGGTATAGTGGGGTCATTTATAACTGAATATTAGATTTATAGACGTAATAGAAAGTCGTCGGTGAACGATATTTCTATTTTTAAAATTTATTCTGTTTAGAGGCTCTCGTATCATAAGATTTTCTGTTTTGAGAACTCTTAAGAGTAGGTCATTAAATAGTTACCCAGGTATAATGGGGCTTAATCAATATCTAGTTTGGAAAAACATAGTGAGATTCTGATGCAACCTATGCAACAGAGTTTTTTGCCAGTTATTTTCAATAAAAGTAAAGCAATGCTGATTAAGAATTAGAAATCCTTACGAAGGCGATTTTTTTAAATAATCTTAGTTCCAGTTCAAAGTATAAACTCGATGAAAGATAAAATAGTTTAAATACAGTGAACGCAAAATACATGGAAGAGTTACTAGCGCTTGAAAATGGCCCAACGAAAATTCAATTTTATTCAGTTGATTCTGGTGTTTTCGTGTTTTATTCGTAGTTGGCAGCAGATGTCATCGACCGTATTTGTCAATAAAAAAATATAAACAATGCCTATTCGCGCTATAAAATGGTTTATCTAAACGGATATTAAACTTAAGCACAATACATAAATACACTATGAATATACTAAACATATTTTTTAATACAAAATAAATAAAAAATATACGTACAGTCGACTCGCGTTAAATCAAACCTGCGATAATTCGAACTTCTCTATAATTCAAAGTTGTCACGAGTTCCCTACAAAAGTCTTAATACATATAATCATCCATGCCTTGACGGCTTATGTCTATGTCCATCACATAAATATATATTTTTGTGTGATATAGATTTTTGTCTCTAGTTAATTAAGAATTTTATAAATTGCCTTCTACATAAATCGTCCACTATGACGATTCTCTCAGATTCGTACATGTTCGCAAATGTACATTTAAACGACCAATGATGTTATAGTTACTGTGCGTTGCCTAGCCAATGAGCTATTAGCGTTGACAAATAAAACCAATCACATCTTTATCATTTTCAAAGAAAACAACTAGGTGTTAAAGAAAAAAATGGTCGTGTGCCGCTTGCTTTTCAAAGAGATTTTGTTTGAAGTTACTCTTACATGCTTTTTTCGTTCACTGTTTAAATATGATAAAAAATAAGAGTCATTCATCATGATATAATCATCCATTTTTATGTTAAGTTTTCTAATTATCAGATAATTTTAATAAATCAGTAGTTCTCAAGTTGAATATTTCAAAACATAAGACACATGTCGGTAAACATTTATCAACAGTCTCATAATCTAAGTACAGTTACCTTCATTATTAGTAAAAACCAGCAACCAGAAAAGCAAGAAGCTGGTTCTAAGACTAAGTCTAAGCTGTTCTTAGTCCGGACAAATGGTCGTGTTCGCAAGATGTAGACTAATCCAAGTGCCTGAAGCAGATTGTTGCTTAAATAATGGTTGTAAGACCAGAAGTAAATAGTTTTTACACGTACTTCAGTTGAAAAGAAGGAAACCTAGTTTCACTATTGTGTTTAACAAAGATTGATCGTCAGTTGTTGATATTTTTCTTTTTTAGGGGCATCTTTTTAATATTGTTCGCTACGATTCATTATTTATAAAACTTTATCTGTATTCTTTTGGAGTTTTGAATATGCGACGATCAATATGTTTGTGTTTTAAATAAATGAAACAATGTGTTTAATAAAAAATAATCATTTATTTAAGAGTTTAAGCATTTTAAATGCAAAAGCTTTAAAATATCATGTTTATATTTGTTTCGTTTTCATCAAACCTATTTGGTTATCTTTATTGTCAGCAGTGCTAGCACGGATCTTTTGTCGATCATAAGTTTACGAATGCTCGTATAGTATGGAGACGGTTTTGCAAGCAATAATTGAAATCTATCCATTGCCGCACGGTTAGCTTAAATAAATGTGTTCCTTGTTAATTTTGAATGTTTGTTAACAGGTTCTACTCTTAAATAACTGTAAAATAAAAAATTACATTGTTACTAAAAACTTGCAACCGACTCCATACTATACGAGCATTCGTAAACTTACGATCGACAAAAGATCCGTGCTAGCACTGCAGGATTGTTTTCGACAAAAAACATAGTTTTGTACTTGAACGTCTTTTTTGCAATAATATTCTCGTACATTTAACTAATGTCATAAATGGTATATTGTGCCCGAGGGGTGTCAAGCAGCAAATCAAAGTGTTTTTTTAAAGTTAACATATGCTTAGCTTCGATCTCACCCGACGATGAGAGACATCTAAACCTGAAGTACTAAATTACAGGGTGAATTAATATAAAAATAATTTACGTTATCGTAAATATTAATATTTCAGCAAATATATCATGATGATATAATAAAAAACACAAGTAGACATTGGGTAATTTAAAACTAATCTCGAAATTATAATAACTCAAGGAGTAACAAGAAGCGAAACTTAAGCAATATCTTATCAAAATAATCCAATTTTGCCTAAACTGTTAAACTAACTTACAGTTCCATATTACAGCAAATTCCAATGAAGGATGAAATTAACTAATCCCAAAATTTTGCCAAGAGCCTTGTTTCTCAGCTGGAATATTTTGTTAGAAATATCGCAAGTTGTAAAATTTGATGTCAATGATATGCCTTTTACAACTCAATTACTAGAGTTTCAAAAGTGGAACATTTTGTATCATACTTTTACCTACACTCCGAGCTTTTTTTTCAGGGGCCGTTTTATAAATATTATTGTCGTATCGTTTAGTTGATAGTTTGCAAAATTTCAGAGTGTTACGATATGGTTGCTACAAAGCAAGATTCCTTAAAGAATTATAAATGGATGTGAATTTCTAATCGATATACAGGGTGACTGGTGACAAATTTTAGATATATATTGAAGGAGAGCACTCTGTACTCGATTATGATCATAATAACAGAATAATATTTCAACAGAATTCCCTATAAATAAATAAAAAGACATTTCCACACTTTTTCGGACGCGCCGCCTCAGGCAACGCGCACACAGTAGTGTTCCCGCCACACGCACACCACAACCCGCTGTTTATCTATTGTAGTACGCTTATGTAACCATGCGTTGCGTAATGAAATCTTTAATTTTCAGTTAAGTTTACTCAGTTATTTTATTTTTTATCTTCATGTATGATCTCAAACTATCACGTGCTCGAATTTCGAAAGTGACCCACCAGTCACCCTGTATAAAATGATTCAAACTTACCGTCTTGCTACTATCTTAACACTCAAGAAATTAGGATGCATCAACAGGATTTTTCAACAGTTCAATGAATAATCCAATTATAATAATTTCGCTTGCCTGCATTTCCTTGTTTTGTACAGAAATGAACAAAAGCAGTCCTTATCGGACCGCTCTGTCTGTCAGTCTATCTGACAGAACTTCTTATCTCAAAAACAACTAATGCCAATCGCTTGGAACTTGGAATAATTGTATAGAGTTTACTTTCAAAGCATGGAGGAGTTAACATTTTTCAGAAGATATAAAATATTAGCAGAATTTCATAGCGTTCATGTTAAAATAAATGCTGAAAAATGTCGCATACTTTTTAACTTAAAAGAAAAAGATACGAAAACATTACTATCTCATCCCTTTGGAATCATGGATTCATATACATAAGGTATATCGTCAGAGTTCATCCAATAAAAAAAAGCAAAAAATTAAATAAATAGTAACAACACAGAAATAATAACAATAAAAATAAATAAATAATAATAAATAAATAATTAATAATAATAACCTCATCGTCACTTACCATCAGGTGAGATTGAGGTCAAACGCGGGTTTAGTCACTTATAAAAAAAAAAACATCGAGTTTGAGTTTAATGACATACCTAGTAGAAACCAACTCGATATAGTTTTTTTATTATCAAATTGAAATTATTGACAAAATGAAATTTGTAGTATAAATAAATACAGTTATAATATTGTCTTAAGTTTTCGCGATTCATACTATTAAATAAAATACTTTTTAACCGGGTTTATCGCGTATATTATTTAAAATTTTGACTCGACGTTTCGGTGTCATTACAGACCCCGTGGTCACGAGCGATACAGCGAATACAGTTATGTAATGTCACAAGTTTACACTACAAAATGTTGGTTCCCAGTTGACACTATCCCACGAAGATCTTCGGAGTACAAATGGGGGTAGATCCCACAAAGATATGTTTTAACTAAATGTACACAAATAGGGTAGACCCCATAAACATATGTTTAAACTAAATGTAGGTACATCTTTATAGACACATTTGTCAATTGAATTGAGTTGGCGGTCCTTTATTATTTTGGTAAATCTTACTAATGATTTGTTATTTCTGTTGTTAGGCTATATTACTTGCTTAAAGTCAACAGTTTCTGATTACCTACTTATATTTAATTGCCCAATAAAATAATTTGTAGGCCAAGGGAAAAAGCAATATAAATATAAAAAAATGTAATTGAGTCAACAATATTAGAATTAAGGATCATCAAATCTAGGTCAGCAACTCTATTCGACAATTCCAAAGGTATTATAGAATTTATTCATGAATATTCAGATTTCAGAAGCCGAGCACTTGCGCATGTAGTATTCCCACAATCTTCATTTAAAAAATAATAAACTTATGTTTATTATAATTAAAATATATTTTTGTAAGTATAAAAGCCATAAGAAACATCACAAATCATTGGCAACTCAGATTATCATCACGTTCACACTAGCATTAACTGGTGTAGATTGCGTAGAAGAAGAAGAAGTAAGCCGGTACTTTCCCAAGCATTTTTCGATCGTATACCTTGAAGTTGCAGCAGCCATAGCCATAGAAACGGACGTCAAATGATATGAACATGCGTTGTTTACCGCAGTTACATTTTTGGCGTTCTTATCATCAAGCTCTTTCCCGAATGTATGGAACAGTTTTGGCGTCGTGTAATCCCTTGCTTGGGGATTTCGGAAACAACCATTGTCTTCTTGTAGGTTTAAAACTTTGGATAACCAGTTTCGGTTCAAAAAATGTGTGTAGCCTAACGCAGTACATAGTGCACCTATAAAAAAAGACATAAAATAAGATATATTTCAAAGAAAATGTTTGTTTTTAGCGTTGATCAACACCTGATGGTAAATAAAGGTGAGGTTGAAGATAACACGGTTCAAGAAGTAGCAGTATCTTTATAAAATTAACTAGCCACCGCGCGCGGTTTTACCCGCGTAACTTTTGATCCCGTGAGATTTTTGGGATAAAATATAGCTTATAACCTTCCTCAAGAGTTGGGCTATCAAATGCAAAAAGAATTTTTCAAATCCCACTTGTAGTTTCTGAGATAAGCGCGTTCAAACAAACAAACAAACTCTTCAGCTTTATATATAAGTATAGATTTTCAGAACATATAAACGTCTCAGCGGTGACATTTGGCGGTAAAGTAAAGTATGTTTACGATTATTCGTAAACATACGACTTTATATTTTATTTAACATTATATTTATTTAGTCGTATGGAGTCGGTTTCAAGTTAATACCAATGCCGCACGACACGTTTAATTAAATGTGTGCCATTTTCATTTAGAATTTTTGTGAACGTGTTATATTGATAAATAATTGTAAAAAACACAAATTACAATATTGTTACAACTTGCAAATGAATCCATACTATACGATCAACACGTGATTAGATAAAGTTCTGTGATCGCATTGCTGCAGTGCAAGCACAGAACTTTATCGATTCGTATGTTTACGAATTTTCGTATAGTATGGATTCGGTTGCAAGTTTTTAGTAAAATTGTAATTTTTTATTTTACACTAATTTAAGAGTACCTACAACATGTTTACAAACATTCAAAATTAACAAGGCACACATTTATTTAAGCTGGCCGTGCGGCACTGGATGGATTTCAATTATTGCTTACAAACCGTCGCTATACTATGCGAACATAGGAGTCGATAAAGTTCTGTGCTCGCACTGCTGTGCAGCCTAATAAACGCTTTTTTTTCAGCTGTTTTTACGAACGAATTTATTTATGACGTATAATAGAAGCCATACTTACTTTGTTCCATTAATAAATCATATATCAAATAATTGTTATTGCTCGTGTACAAAGCTTCATTGTATATAGCTGAGCACAACATGTGGGTCAGCCGCTGGTCGCCCTCCGCTGATAGGAAATAACATTTTTGAGAGTTTGGTATTACTAAACTCAATAATCTGAAATAACATGAAATATTGTTAAATTAAAATAAGCATAGAAGCAAATAATACAAATATTTAATTCGACAACACGGGTTTGTGTTATGCACATTGTTAAAGGACCAATTGTGTTATGGAGACCATACAGTGGAAGTAGGGAGTTTCCTAGGATACACCTAGACCCTGGCCAGTTTAGAAAAGTTCGTTTCCTAAACTTAGGTAATCAATTAATAAATAAATAAAATATAAGAAATATAGAAATCCATTGCCATTGTTCGTAAGGATGCATTCAAAAAGGTTGTACAACAGAAGTGTTGGTATTTATGACGGAAATAATATGTTGTAGAGTAAGTTAGTCGACTAAAAACTAAAGATGGATGGACGGAAGTATTCCACAATCCTTCGTGATCACTTACCATCAGATGTCATAGAAGACAAATGCGACACCTTTTCATCATGGTTGATTTTTAGTCACCAGCCAAATTTAAATGTTAGTTTCTTTGATACGATATAAACGAACCTGCATATTTATTTAAGCATCGCTCAGTACAAAAAATTAGAAATATAGAACCACAAACTTTAAAAAAAATAGTCGCTGTACGATGAACGACGTAGTACTACAAGATGTTTTGTAATAGCGCGTAATCATCTTTTTTTTTAATGGTAATTAGAGTGACCATGCCTTGGTTAATATGTTAGCGGATATTAATTTCCTTGTTAAAAAAATATATACTTTTTTTGCAAAAATCGTTTCTATAAATGATAATTATTGTGTTAAAAAATTTGGCCGGTGACTACAAAACAACCCTGTATAGAAAAACAAATTGTTGATATACCTCCTTGTGAGACCATATCCAAAGTCCGGTCCAGACATGACGAGGCGATGACAATGCTTATCAATTTTGCAGTACGGCTTCCTGAACTTCTTTTTTTGGCCCAGTTTATGTAGAATAGCGGTGAGGCAGAAGTTAACTGCAACGTTGTAACATTAACTTTATAGGAGTTTTATAAGGGCAGTTTTCAGCTAAGCAGAATCGATTCAATAGCTTAAAAGACTTTAGGAACTCCTAAGTAGTGCAAGTATAGGTGTTCTCATATTATCGACATCTGTCTTGTTCTTAAAAATGTTTAAAACATTGTAATATTTTCAGGATTGGAACAATGAAATAACGAATTGTCATATTCAATCTGTCTGATTATGAAATAATGTTAGCGTTCATGTAAACTATTACAATCCTTATTATTTTTTATGACCGAATAGAACAAAAATATACATAACTTTATGCCTGTATCCCGTGTAGGGTAGCAGAACTCCAGTGGCCCATCTGATGTCCCGATTGAAAAAATTTGGAGGTATTGCAATGATACAGAGAGACTATTGCAGTGACAGGAGCCTATCGCCCACAAAAATGCCAATAACGCTTCCGTCCCTTAACTGACTCTTACAGTATGCCCGGGAAGAGTAGTAGCTGGCACGTTCTATGCTTTTCTTTTGTTTCCAATCCAGCATACTATAAATTTGTAAATTTATAATTTATATACTCTAAATACAGGGTGGTGGCTAGCCAAACAGTTCTCTGCTCTAACACCTACTTACGAGTGGATATTCCCTATTTGCGCTTGTCTAATGACAGGCTATTCTTAGCAAATCATTGTCAAAATTTTGTAGTAACAGTCCTAGGATAAACGCATGGTAAATGCTTTCGTGAATGATAAGTGAATATTTGTCACTATTAAGAAACTAGTGACTTTTAAGTTTGCACGCTTTGCATTCTTACTTGTTTCTACTTACTGCTGGGTATTGACGAGTTTTGGCCGGTTACTGAATTCGCAACGGCCTTATTATAGTCTCTGATACTCAAAAACTGCTCCTGGATCGTTGGAATTGGTTTCTGATTGAACTCATGAGTTTTGTACCGATAGTCTCTTGTTAAAGGAACGATCATCATATTATCGAATAATGGTCCTATTACTGAAAAAACAATTTTTCTCTGATTAAGATTTATAAAACTGCAGTGACAGAATAGGTATACCTACATTAAGTTTAGTTTAAAATGCCGGTAAATGAGCACTAGAACCGTTTAATAGGAAATCGCATATTCGGCGCTACTAATAGGTGGTAGGATTCATAAAATAACATTTAAATCACATTATATAGCCCAAATCCAGTTTCTTATATAATTTTTGTCAGGAATACCATTCAATTCCACAGAGATCTGGCATATACAGCAATGTTTGTAGCAACTACATCACCCAGTCATCAAAGTTCGTAAATGGGATATTGCTGATGCAGAAGCTGGAAAACCTATTGGTCATATAATTTATCTGGTCGTTTTGTTCCTGTATAAAGAACTCCATTACTCTTACAGGACGTTTAAATAGGATGGCTATTGTCCCATGCGAGTTTAAATTGAAAAGGCTGCTATTTTAACGTATATTACGATAGTAGCCTAAATTAAAATAAAACAAGTGTTATGGAATCATAAAACTTGATCTTTTATTTTTAAAGATCAAAATTGTCCCAGGCGGAAATCAAATCTGCAGGCCCGTCAAAAATTCATTA
Source organism: Stenoptilia bipunctidactyla (assembly GCA_944452665.1). NCBI lineage: Eukaryota > Metazoa > Arthropoda > Insecta > Lepidoptera > Pterophoridae > Stenoptilia > Stenoptilia bipunctidactyla. Next base: position 17,576,215 of record OX101730.1, read on the forward strand.
AACTCATTGCGTTATTAGGATCTCGAGAGTAAGGACATAAAAATTACTACATACAGCATTACTTGTATCCGTAAATGTATGATTTTGAAAAAGGCAATGAAAAAGGCGGGTGTCACTGAAATTAATTTCCTTTTACGTCATGCTTAACCAAGGCCACTTTACTTAAGGCTATGTATTCCTTGCTTAATCTACGTTGTGGTAAAAAGCGGTGAACTTACATGTAAATTGTTTTTGTGACAGTTGCTGCTTTACTTTTGCTCTTAATTCATTAACACGTTTAAGAAGATCCAGTGGCTCCTTGTGATTAATTCTTAAAAATCTTAAAATACGCTCCAAATTTTCTGAGAAATAAACGTTGGAATATAATCTTACTGATATACTATAAATGTGAAAGTTCGGATCAATGTATGGATCTACAGATGTTTGTTGATGAAATTTCGTACCGAAATATTTCATAGTCTGGAATAGCACATAGACTACTTTTTATCCTGAATAAATTTTGTTTTAAAAATTGTACACTAGTTTTAACTGTTTATAATCGCTTAAAAGAAGTTTTTTTACTCAATTGCTCTTTAAAAGGTGAGATCTTAAATAGAAGTACTAATGAAAAAACACGAACGCGAACAAAATCGCGGGCAACAGTATAATATTGTTTTATGATACTTTGTATACATCTTACACAAACCAAGCACATTTTCCCTTATCGTATCACTTCTTAAATTGCTAATTTATTGAGATTGTCGTGATAAACATGATCAGTTATGATAGATGAAACCTCCTTTTTAAATTAAAGACAAAAAACAATGAACTTAAACTTTTAAACTTTAACATAAAACTTTTACCTCTGACATATAGTAAACCGAAGCCAATGTCGTCATCTGCAATTATACCTTCTGTGTATTTAAGACCTTTATCTATGGAGTCAAGAAACATAGTAACATCTTTACAATCAGGTATATCATTTTCCAAAATTAAAGCACCACTTTGGAATAAAGTAATAAATACGATAACTAAATTTACTGCGTTTTTCTTCATTGTTTGAAATACGATAAAACAGTATTTGAGTATGTAAGGATGGTTGTGTAACCACTTTATTGTCTACAAACAGCATTTTTATAGAAAATAAAAAAATAAATTGAATCGCATTTATAGATATTTACAGATTAGGTACATACTAAGTTTGCTGTTGTTGAAAGGATAGATATTAAAATGGAATGCAATTTAACTCGCTTTTTAAATTGACATATACCTACATTTAGTGAAAAAAATTAATTACAGCAAACTTTTATACTTTATCGCTTCATTTTTAAAAATGTAAGTGTATTATAGTATACTGTACTTATCCCTTTTATTGCTTCTTTATCCTGAGTATTTATTTATTTTTATTTATTTACACTTCAGTATACAGTACAGACAGTAAATGAGAAAAAAAAACAGTGTGTTGAGTAAGTACTACTAGGCGGTCTTATCGCTGACGAACGATTTCTTACAGACAACCATGAGTAGTTTAATTCCTGAAATGTTTGTCTGTGTAGAGATGACTCCCCTGCAGAAGCATGTCGTAAAAGGTGTCTAATCGAAATGTGCCTCGCTTGGTGGTATCCAATTAGGGAAGGATTAGCTAGAGACCTCTCTCATATAAAATCTGCCGTCAAATATTCGGTAATATTTCATTAATATCCAATTATTTCATAATTTCTCAAGCCCGTAAAACTTTTCATTTTCGATCTCGTCCTTACTTACCATCAGTTAGATTGAGGTCAAACTCAGGCTTGGTCTATAAAAAATACTACAGCCAAATGACAAATTCATTTTGTTTCATAAAATTTCAGTTTATTATACAGGGTGTCCCGCCAACCCTATAATAGTTTTGGTAATAAATCTCTTTATTGTGGCAACTTAGCCCACTTGTTAGTGGGAATATAATATAATACCTTCACGGAAGTATCCTAGTACCTACCCAGAAGGATTACAGAAAAAATATAAAAAAAAAGAAAAATTCGAAATTTATTTATAGATTTTCGTATGAAAGCAATAAACGACACTTTCTTTTGTTCAAAAATTAAAAAAAATAATATTTTATTTAGTACAAGGTAACTCCTCCCCTGGCTCGCACACATGCGGCAATTCTTCATGGCATGCTGAGAATTAAGTTATCCAGCATTTCTTGCGGTAACCTGTCCCATTCTTGAATTACGGCTTCGCTGATCTCTGGCAATATCTGGGGAGGTGGAGGTGGGCAGATGGTTCCAAACAGCTCGCTTGACGGGGCTTAAGTCAGGCGAGCCGGCAGGCCAGTCTAATCAGGTAATGTCGCATTCACGCAGAGCAGCGTTGATTCGTTGAGCACGATGTGCAGGTGCATTATCGTCAACCATTACAAATCGAGGGCCATGATTTTTCAAGTGCAGATTAAGATGCTCTATAATTTTAGACACCAAAATTCTACGTAAGTTCATTAAATACATAGTTCTGAGCGATTGAAAGTTGACATAATCAAAAACTTTTTTTACAGTTTACTTGTCTTTTAAGAATATCTAAATAAATAATAATAAAATAATAATAAATATTTCTGACACTCACACAACATTATCTAGCCCAAATTAAGTTTCTTAAAGAACTTGTGTTATGGATACTACATAACTGATATAATTAAGAAATATATAAACATACATATTGAATAAATAGACATTTTTTATTAGAATAAACTTAAATAAACATATAAACATCCATGACTTGACGACTAATATCTGTGTTCATCACACAAATATCCTGCCGCCGCCGGGATTCGAGCCCAGGACCTCTGGCATAGAAGGCAATGTATAATACCGCTACACCAGCCGGTCGTCAAAAAAATATATATTATGGAAGATATTTGGCAGTAGTTCTTAAAAACATCTACGTTTTGTCAGCTACATAACAAGGTTTAACAATATTGGCTTTTGTTTCAATTTGTAGAAAAAATCATAGTTTCATAGGTGATACTGGACGCAAAAATAATTTCGCTTATTGAGCCTAATCCATTCTTTAGCCCAGCATAGTAAAAGGATAGGATTTTCACATCTTCATTGTAATATAAGGGTGTATACAAAGATTTTGCTCACTAGGATATTTTCCGCAGATAAAATGAAATGACTGGGCTATCAGCCTTTTCAGCGGTTTTATCAAATAAAAGCTTAAATGCCATTTAATACCTTTTGCAGTTTTTAAATTTCTGCATGAACAAATATGCATCATAGTCAACCAGTTTCTTTCTAAACCTGCGTATTTTGTATTTCAATATGGTCCTCACTTAAACTATCATATGTGTGAGTTGAATTCACATGCGAGATTGGTTACTGAAACAAGTGATAAACTGAGACGTAATAAAACCACCACTCCTAATTCCTCGGATTTAGTTAACGCTATTAGCGTAACTTAAATGGATGCTTAGAGAATTTAACGTTAAACCTTCAAGGGTGTTCTTCCAATAAGAATCCATTTCCTTGCAAATTCCGGACAGTTTGAATTTAGACATCTTTATAACATTCGTCTTACTACGTATCTGTCAGATCTTAATTTGGCCCATGTCACCGTTTGTAAGTCTACAATGATCCTATCAATTTGTCACTGGATCTAATAGACTCCTTAAAGGGGTATTACACTTAGTAATATAAAGCTTATTTATTTTATTATATAATTTCGAAATAATTACAACTTCTCACGGACACGTGTGAACACTAGGGTAAATACCTTAATTGATGAACCTGGAACGTAAGGTGGCAGTTCGCAGTAGCATTAAAGCTTAATCAGGTATTGCATAGTTGATAAAATTATTGGTCTTGGACCCTATTTGGAACATATTATAGAGTTCAAAACTTGGTTGAATCTATCTTCCCATCGCAATTACACAGATGATCCTGTTATCAAGAACTCAGCAAAACGCTTAGTGAGTGGAAATAAGCGGGACGGCGGTACTTACGCTTTATACCCTTCATATATGTTAACTATGTTAAGTCTCCAATAAAGTTGCGTCCATTGTAGCAGTATTAAAAACAAGTAAAAAGCAGATGATAACTTTGGTAAAGACGAAGATTTTGAAGTTAGGGGTTAAACATTTATGGGAACAAATATTTACTATTCTTGAACAGTCATCATCATCATCATCATCATCACAACTCTTTGTAATGAGCCCACTGCAGAGCATGAGTCTCTCCCCTGGGTGACGAGGAGGTATAGGCCATAATCCACCAAGCTGGCCCAGTGCTGGGTGGTGGATGTCAGAATTTTTAGGGCGCCAAAGTGGCTTCTGACAAACCCTAACGACTACTGTATACAAGTATACAGAACCCGGGACCGACTGCTTAACGTGCCCTCCGAAGCACGGAAGTCGCCGTGAGAAATGAATGGTCAGCGGTCACTCATCCAAGCATCGACCGCACCAAACGTTGCTTAATCTGTGATATCGTATGATACACACAGTAACCACGGCGCCACGACGACTTCTTGTACAGACTTACGACTTGAACAGTAATTATAATTAAATATGTTAGACTAGGGCCAAAGAGAAGAACCGAGCAAAGAGAAGAGTTTGAAACACTTTTGTAGAGTTCTGCATGCTCGTTGCATTTAGGGTTGCCAATTATACTGTATTTAACAGTATTATACTGCTTTTCACTACATTATACTGTTGAATAAAAATAAAGTATACAAAATACTATTTTCAGCATAAAAAGCTAAACACTTTATATGAGACTTTAATTATGATATAAAAATAATGGGCAGCCAGAAAATTACATTATTTCGGGTTCACACAGTTTTACGTATGAATTGAATATCATAGAAAAGTTCTATATCAACTTAAAAAAGGTTAAGAAAGAAAGAAAAGAAAAAAAAACATTAAAAAAAAAGCATAAGAAACTGACACTTCTAGTTATTGGTTCGCAAATTAAACGCTGTCTTCTTAAAGGAGGTTAAACTTACAGGAATCTGTCTTTTAGATCATTGGCTAGTTAGAAAAGGTATTCTTAAATTAAGTTCTTGTTCCGAAAAAGAAAAAATAAGTTGCGGTAAATATAGCATCTTTAAGTTATTTACAAATGGTCTGATTGCTGTTTTTTATGATATACCTAATATTTTTGTACATGGTCTGTTAAATAGACCCTTGCTTTGTGGTAGAAACCTTCAAACACTCACAAACATTATCGCTCCGGCAACAGTGTTAGGTTATGTTTTATAAACAGACATTTTTATTCTTAAGTCAATCTTACTATCACTTATCGTTAGCTAAAATTGACAATGAAACAATGTGACAAAACACTTACAAACAATTGTTGCTTATTTTAATTTTGTTTTCTACCGACAATCTATCTTCAACATAATAACTTCACGCCTGTATCCCGTATGGGGTAGGCAGAAAACCAGAGGTAATAAAACCATCTGATGTCACGTTTGACAAATTTGGAGGCATTATAATAGTGGAGAGAGACTATTGCAGTGACAGAGGGTCAGCCTATCGCCCACAAAAAAGACTCCCATAACACCTCGGTCCCTTAACTGACTTTTACAGAATGCTCGGGAAGAGAAGCAGCTGGCACATTCTATGTTTTTCTTTCGCTCCCAGTCCAGCATAGAAACTTGATCTATCTTCAACTCAAGTCGAAACATTGTGTACATAGTCAAAATAAATTTTCATTAATAGCCTCATACAAATATTAAATCTATATTTAATAAACAGCTCATCCAGTGTCATAACATTAGTGGTTCCCTTCGGGCAGATGGTTGTCCGGAATTCATTACGCGGCCGCGAGCATCGATTTTGAATTTAAAACGGTCTACGCGGAAATTACAGCTCAATAACTCGCGTGTTAGAGGTCGTGAATTAGATAAGCAGCTGAAAATATAACGAAAATGTATTCCAGCATTTAATTTAGGCTTTACGAAAATGTTAATTTTGTGCTGATTTGTATTTTTAACCGACTTCCAAAAAAAGAGAAGGTTCTCAATTCGTCTGTATGTTTTTTTGTTCTATTTTTTTTCTTTGTTACGCGATATTTCAGACAATTATGAATCGATTTTTAAAAAAAATTATTCATATGATGAAGGATACTTCATAGTTGGTCCCATATAAATTTCATCGAAATCGCTTCGGTACTTCATTGAAAATTTAAAATTTTTGAAACAATATGTATGATTTCGGAGAATGTTTACGTGGATGACATTATAAGTCGGCCAAAGTGTTGTCGTGAAGTCGGTTTTTTTAATGCTCTGCATTCGTTGATTATAAATTCAAGTCTTCTGAATCTTCTTAACCTTCTGAATCTTCTAAACCTTCTGAAGTGTTAAGGCATGGTAGGGTCATACCGCCTTTAGATAAAACGTTTCTTAAAAACAAATGTCCCAAGTGATCCTGCATGATAGTGAGAGCCGTTTAGTATCGAGCCTATACTAAACTACTATAGAGCATACATTCAAAAGTCTGTTGCCAAGTGTTGTTGATTGTTGTTGGATGGTGGGCTTCAGAAATATTTTATGTATTGATCGTTTTCGCTTTAGTCACAGTTTGATTCTCTAGAAGGTTTTGTACACTAAGTGGGATCAATTTTATAGTAGTTTAACATGGCTTCAATACTAGCAAGCTAAGTGTAGGTTAAAGAAAAATACACTTACCTAAGATTTTTCATACCAATTTAATTACCTTTGTAACACAGCCTCTATAAGACCAAATCACACACTCTGCATAAAATCCCCAGACAATCACACCAACTACATGGCCCCAAACTAAGCAGAGCTTGTGATATGGGATACCATGTAGCGAACTAGGGGGGAACCTAAAATATAAATACATTTATAGAGAAACGCCCAGACCCGGAACATTTTTTTTTTGTTATTCCGTGCGGGAATCGAACTCACAACCACTGGCGTCTGAGGCAGTGTTACCCCATTGCCAAAGTGGTCGTTAAGTTAAACTGCATCGAGCTATCTCGAGCGAGCGAGCGCGAGCTTGTTTAATGTGAAAAGATCTTTGCAAGTGCGATAAAGAAAGCTCTAAAAATATATTTATTAACATTGATAATATTTGATTCTGTGATTATTTTAATTATTTGAACTGTGATTTTTTTTCGTTTAAGGAAGTCAATATATTTTTTTATAGGACAAATAACCTCATACATTTTAATTATCAATACAATTTTTATTATTTTTTAATAATTATAATAATAAATAAAATCAGCAGACCATCACACCAACTCCATGGTCCCGAAGTAAGCATAGCTTTGGTGTGATTGGAGTTATCATGTAGTCAACTAGGGGGGAACCTAGAATATAAATACATAAATAGATAAACACCCAGACACGGAACATTTTTTTTTCTTATTCCGTGCGGGAATCGAACCCACAACCACTGGCGTCTGAGGCAGACAGGTTTATCCCATCGCCAAAGGGGTCGTTGTGTTAATATAAATGTTTATTATGAATTAATGTTTGTCTTTTATTGATTTTCTTATTAGTTTGCTTGATGACCGTACTTTTTATCATTAATTCAATGGGACGAATCACTGAACAAGTAATAATATTTTTTTGAATTCAGTGTTTTGTCCTTATGGGACGATGATCTGGTGGGATGAATCACTGAAGCAGTCATGTTAGCAAACATTATCTTTGTAAAGTATTATTTCTAGAAGTCAACTTAACATTTAATTTAAATATCCTTCTTGCAGAACTTGGTGTATATAAAATAATCTGCTAAATAAAATTACGATAAGATTTTGGCAGTGTTGTGAATACATAATATAATTAGACAATTAATTTTATAACTTTTTCTGCTTGCATTCTTAATAACAGGACTCATAGTTAACTTAAAACAAACTTAACACATCTTACTTACTGTAACTAATAAATAATTTATTAAAAATAACTATAAAAAATTACATCCACTGCCCTATATAAGTTCTCATCAATCATAAACCTCAGTATCTATTTTGCAAAAGTTGAAAAGAAGCACTTGTATTATAAAATTATAGAATTGAAAATATTGAGGTTTCCGAAAGATTCTTTCATAAGAACAAAGATTTTATTGAAATGTCCCGGGGTGCCTCAAGGCAACCAACTTTGTCTCGGCATTGAGGCAGAAAACATTGAATATCAAAGCCTTCATGAAACGATTTAACTTTATTGAGGCATTTTAACACCATACAGTTATCTAATCATTAATATTTTTATGGTCTAAACAAATGGAGATAAATAATACATAATATAATCATTTTATTTAAGATAATAAAGATCATTTGGTTAGTTTCAATTTAAATATAATACTATGTTAGTGCGAAAAAAAATCACATGTTATTTCACAAACATGCATATTAAAATATGCAGAACATAAAGAGTTCAATTTAATAAAAAAAACCACAACCTAAAAACAAAGCTTTTAGGCTGTCAGTCAGCATGTAAAGATTACATAAGAGAACTGACTTGCTGTCAGAGAGACCTTCGATATTAATTGGTGTTATATGAAGAGGGTGTTGGATGTAGCTCTGAAAAGAACTGTTTTGGTTCAAAGAAGAACCGTTGTCTCTAGTCTGGCTTGCGGGAATCATTGTGTTAAAATGATTTGCCAGCATAGGTCCTGCGTTCCCGGGTCTATCTGTTACCAGTTACCTGTTACGCGGAGGCTCCTACACTTAATTTAAAATGGAAAAAAAATCCCAGTTAAACACAGCAATAACCCAAAATACCTAGGCATCACACTCGACAGATCGCTCACTTTCAAATCCCACTGTTCAACTGTTAAGCAAAAGAAACAACCTACTCCACCGAATCACGTCAACAACCTGGGGGGCAGCTCCATCAGTCCTCCGCACAACAGGCCTGACTCTTTCTTTCTCCGCCGGCGAATATGCCTGCCCAGTGTGGCATCAATCTACCCACTCCAAAGTAGTCGACGTTGCGGTGAACGAAACTTGTCGCATTATTACAAGCTGCCTCAAACCAACTCCTCCCCAAAAACTATATCCTCTGGCAGGTATAGTTCCACCTAAAATCCGCAGAGAAATAGCTAGCTCAATGGAAAAATCCAGATAAGAAACAAATACACAACACCCACTTTATGGTCATGTCCTACCGGCAGCTTGTCTTAAGAGCCGAAAGAGTTTTCTCAGATCCAATAAATCTACTCATCTGACCCCTAAAGAAGCACGCCTAAAGCTCTGGAGATCAGGAGAACTTGGGCCACCTCCTGAGTATGTCCAATCTGCGGAAAATTTAGCACCGGGATACGACCAGCCCTACCTGACCTGGAAATCCCTTAACCAGCGTCAGTGGCTGCCGGGATACTTTAAAAAAATGGGGTAACTCAGACACTGCCACGTTGACCGCGGGGCACCTACTCAGTCAATGGTACACTTACTTAACTGCCCATCATGCCCTGACAGTTGCACACAAAATGACCTAAACCTGGCTACCACTAATGCTCTGGGAGTGGCCAGATTTTGGTAAAAAATTTAGGGAAAAGAAGAAGAAGAAGAGTCAGTATGTAAGCCCTTCCGGGACGTAAATAATTATAATGCTGGACATTACTTTGAAAATGCTAGGACAGAGCTTGTTATATGTTGTATATAGCAATAAATGATACTTGTTGTGTGAAAAAGAATTGGCCGGTGAATAAAAAATTGTGCTTTATAATGATCGTGTGAAAAGGCCTTTCATGCGTGAAGAAGACAGCTTCACATAACTTCATAAGACGGTACGTTTGAGCAAAACTTTCCAAGTGCAAATCCTATAGAGACCGTTCTTGGAAACATGACAGACGTTTGTAACGTTTGAAACTACGAGCTAAAGTCTGTATGGTAAGCAGGCTTAAAACGTCTTCCGTGTACAGGGTCGTATTTAGAAACTTTTATGGTTCGCTCGATGATGAAATTAAACTCCTTGCGAAATAAAAAATGTTCTTAAGCGAGATTTACTTATAAATAGCATTTCAATATACAGGTTTATTGGTAGTTAGACCGGAATATTTTAAGACATGGGAGAGGTCATTTGCAATCATTTTAGTGATATAAATGTGTACCATTTAAAAATAACTTAGAGTTTTCCTTTTTTTTGTAAAAACAGTTTTATTCGTTCAAACATTGATTGTGTAAAGTAAATTGAACTTAAGTGTTAATTTTAACTTATATTCCGAAAGTCACCAAAACACATTATTTGTCTGCAACTTTTTAATATTGAATAATCCTTACATTAAAAAGGATTAATATCTGAGAGTACGAGTAGCTTCTATCGCGGGCCTTGAGCGTGGGGTCCGAATCCAGAAATTCCGTTACGAAAAAAACCTAACACCCACTCCGGCCGGCACAGCGGTGATACTTTGATTTCATAACTTTACATGCAGGCTTTAATAAACAATCAGCGCCATCTACTAGGAACTTGTGGAACTTCATATTAGAACAAACAGTACTGCATTAATAAAATAAATAAATAATTATAATTGCATAAGTTGATAAAAAATGCTATGCAATAGCTTTACCGCGGCAGTCTCCGAGTGCCACACGTCTTTTTTTTTAAGAATGAAAAATACCTATTTATCGATTTCAGTATCTTTGGCAATGTAAGAAACTGCTTATTTGAATAAAATATTTCGTATCCTAAGAAGGTTCGGTCCCACGAGACAATAAGCATTTGTCGGCTTCAGAATCTTAAAATTAAATATTCATACCTTTGTTCAAGGTACGAAGTAAAAGCACTTGACTTCGCTAAAATATGTTAAACCTAAAACCTTTTCTTTTCTTACGCAACGACTTTCTCTGTCAAATTACTAATCTGCTGAATTCAAAGGACACCATTATTAAAATATATTTTTTATTATTGAGTTTTCATTATAACAAAAAATACCTATAACCATCCTATGCGATTGAGGTCAAATTTGAGTTTTATCACCAATATCAAAAAAAATAATGCTAATAATAAGTACCTATGTTTTTTTCAATTTCCAGATTGTGTTTGTAACATCAAAAGAACATCAAACGTTTCCAGATATGTAGAACATCTTAAAATTTTCGAGTTTGCCGAGTTCGAGTGAGTTAAAAATGAAATTTCCACCTTGTATCATTGGTGGTACTGATCGGATCTTATTTGAACTAATATGGACGACCGGTTGGTGCATGTGGCATACGTTGCCTTCTGTACCATAGGTTTTGGGTTCGAATCCTGTTGGGGTGGATATTTGTGCAATGATATGTTATGGATGTTTATAATACAGGGTGTTTGGTCCATCGCCGGGCAAATTGGTATGGCCTGTAGAATAGGTTATCTGCTATGCCTTAGTGGCCATGCAAAAGTCAAAAGCCATGTGGTTTTATTCTAGTAACATTTTTAAACTTTTTTTGTTTATCACTCCAAAATCATCACAAAAATGTAAAAAAAAAAAAAAAAAAAAAAAACAGTGTAGGCAGCTAATTTGGATCTCGTTTAAATTTATACTGTTTTAGGTTTCTTTTGACATCCAAAACAATATAATGAGTTTACTAGTTTTTGTTTTATTTTACCACAAAGCTTCGGAATCGATAAAAAAATAAATACGGTCTTTGGCTTTAAATGCGTATAAATTAAAAAAATAATGACCAGGGTCTTCCAATTTCTCAAAAACTTCTCTGGTCTTTCTTCTTTTGAATGATCTGCCACATGCTATAAAAACTATAAATAACATCGCGAAATTTGCTGAATTCGTGAAAGAGGTCGCGTTTAACTGAATTACAAATTGAAATAAAAAAACTTTTTTGCATAAGTTAACACGTGAAAAACTGGTAGAAGCTGTTATCTCACTCTTGCGAAATAAAATCTGTTTTATATCTTTTTCTTGCATAGGATAAACCTGTTTGGATAATTTGGTAGACCGATGAGGTGAAGCCGCACCAGGACTCTCCTCTAAGGATTTATTTTAATCGAGTCTGAACCGCCTCTTCTACCTAACGTCTCTGCCTTTTTTAACCAGGGGAAACCCTAATGGATTACCGGTCAAGGTCACTAACCAAGGGGACCAATGATGAAAGGGGTGATGGTGAGGAGCGCTGGTATCGAGCCTACCAGCTGCTATGAACGGGTGGCAGACTTGGATTGCTAATGGCGTCCAAGTCATCGGCTAACTCGTAATCCTGGGCAGAAAAAAGGTTAATCCGATAATGAGTGGCTGAGGAGTTTCAGTGACCTTGGTTCGCCTGCGAACCTCCTCATTTCTGATTCGATCCCGCTGGGAAACTCCTAGCAAAGCCATCCATTCCCCGCTGAGCGATTTTAAGCTTGTTTATAAGGCCCATATGTAGTTAACGACCACCACGTCAGAGTGCCGCTCATAACTAGTTCTCAATTACAAAAAATATTATTTCAAATAAAATTACAAAAAGGACTCATTTACAAAAAATATCTAAACGGTTCATTATATGAACATAGATCTCTGTTGCAACAGTGATCCACGTGATTTGTCGACCACTTTGGCGAAGGGGTAAACCTGTCTGCATCAGACGCCAGTGGTTACGGGCTCGATACCCGCACGGAACAAGAAAAAGAAATGTTCCGTGTCTTGGTGTTTATCTGTTTATGTGTTCATATTCTATGTAAAGGATGTATCCTGAACAGTTTGATATACTTGATAAATAGATGATATACGGAGCAATTAAGGAAATGATAAATAAAACCGCCCGGAGTGAAAGTTGAGTTAACACTGATTTTATTACTAAATGATTAATTAATTGTAAAATATGTAATTTAGGGCAAAACATCATACGGAGCGTATTGCTGAATTAGCGTCTTATACTATACGAAATGTACGTGACTGTACATCCTGCCGTCTCAGGCAGGACGAGACCTAACGGCCGTAGGGGACGTCGAAGTCCCAACATTAATTGTTTCTGAGGAGCCGTAACTAGCGCGCACTTCGCTTTTCGGCACTGTTTCACACACACTAACACACGACTGCATCTTGACGCAGCCGGCCGCTCCGCCGCCGGGAGCCTGGCATTCCGGCTCACTACGGCGGCGGCGGCGCTGGCAGCAGACGCTGCCACCCCGCAGCCTCCAGAAGAACACCACTGCTCCAGTGATTCCAACGAAGAAAATAAGCGTATACATCATTGAATAGTGATGTATGTCATGCACAGTCAGCTCATTTGACGATTGCGACTTAATGCTGTCGATTTCGGCGCGTAAGTCGTTCCATACCTGCTCGTCATGGTATTTCACATGCTTTTCCGGAACCGAAGAATTTATGATGGTGTTCAAGATAGACCGCTCTGGGACTTCAATATTCTCCTGCTGAACCTTAGTTTGAGAGACAAAGTTATTGTGACCGTAGAGACTAAATAAGTTCGACCGTAAAGTGCACCCCTGACCTATCTTAATAATGCCATTGCCCTTTAATTGTTTAATTGTGACACTGCCTTGACAATAAATGCGTATGTGGCATTCCTCGCAGCACGCGAACAGCCAGGCGTTGTTATCATGTAACTTGATCCACTTGTCTTCGCAGGTTGATACTATCGTGTTACAAGCCGAGCCACCTGTTTCGGTGTTTAATAGTTTAATGTCGCATATTGTTTGTTTTTGCATTAGCTTATATAATGGTTTTTTAATGAGCATAATAAAATGTTATTCGAAAAGTGTAGGCAAGATTGAAAATCGTTTTCGGTTAATAATAGGACCTCGTCCTTGTTGATATTATATGCTAGGTATGGATGTGTGGGTATCACATAATAATATTTAGTGCCTTTCCTTTGCGGGACTGTTATGATTTTGTTTAATTCGAATAGTTCGTTGCTTATCAGAGGTATTTTTATTTCTATAATTACGTAATTATTTACTATTCGAGCAGCTATTCGCAGTATTTTGTATAATTCCTTATAATTTAAGGAGTCGACGGGTAGCATTAGATCTCCGTGCAATTGACCTGATATAGTGTTTATTTGTTCTTGGAGCTGCTCGGGTAATATCAAATGAGGATCGATGTGTCCATGCGTAATATCGGTGATAGTATCGATTATAGACTGTTGCATGCGTCTTAAGTTTGATATGATGTTATTAGCGATGAAAACAGATGATAAAATACTGAGACCGTTAGTGTTGACATAGGTGATCCTATCAACCTGTATGGTGAAGTTTTGTAGGCGTTGTTCAATATGATCAAATTGCTGTCTCATGAGGTTTTCATTTCTTCGTATAATATTGTACTCGGACTCAATTACAGAGGTTTGATTACGTAAAAGTAATTGTAAATGATTTTCATTTCGTGATATTTTCTCTATGTCGTCCTTGTACTGATCAGCAAACCTTTGATCCAGGACCCCAAACAGAGTATTTGCTAGATAACCTACCCCGTTAATAAGTCCACGTTTTTGTCGCCTTTCGGGTTGTTGGCTAGTAAACAGTAGGTTAAAATGATCTAACTCAGCGATTTCATGCTCAAGTTGTGATACTATAGCTGAGCTGCCGAGCTGACCTTCAAAGTTCCTGGTAAAGGTCTTTACATTAGCTACATATTCCTTTACCTTTGAGATGCCCTGCCAATAACTCGACATATTATAGAAAACAATTAACTTCCAGTCGTCCTTTATGTATCGAAGATCTGATACTCGATCAAAAAATTGACCCTGCTGGTTTTCTATGCTTGATATATTAAATGTATTTTGCTGGACGCTTGGAGATATAAATGTAAACAATAACAGTAATGTTGTGATAAAATTGGTCAGCAAACGTTTTGATCTTCGAGGCGCTCTGGTTTGATCTTCACTGCGTACTCGGGGCTGATTTTGATCCGAGACCTGTTGCGTAGATGATGACGTAGGTGTAGGTTTAAGGTTTGGTTCGGGCTGCGTGTCGTTTTCTCTTACAGGAAGTAGTACAACTTTACTGACAGGTCTCTTTAACAAATGATTATTTGATAAAAGGGTTACCACCCTTACATACCCGTCCTGTCCTGGGTGTAACTCCTGTACACGAGCAAGTGCCCATTTGCCCGGCGGCATGTTATCTTCTTTGATAATTACGACGTCCCCAACTTGAAGATTTTTGTTGGTAGTCCTCCACTTCGATCTAGTTTGAAGCTGTTGTAGGTATTCAGTAGACCAGCGCTTCCAAATGTGTTTATTCATAGTTTGAACTAAATGCCACCGGGTTGATAGAGACATAGATGTTGGGTCAGTTTGTGGTCTGGATAGGAGGGGTCCCCCTATGAGAAAGTGTCCGGGTGTTAAAAAATCGTCATCCACGCTCTCTGTTAGCTGACACAGTGGCCTTGAATTAAGGCAGGCTTCAATTTGATGCAACAGGGTAGAGAACTCTTCGTACGTTAAGGTTTGAGTGCCTAGAACCCGTTTTAAATGATACTTCATGCTTTTCACCGCACCTTCCCACAGGCCACCTGCGCTAGGCCAGGCCGGCGCGTTAAAGTGCCATTCAATATTTAAATCGTTAATATTATTAAAAAATTGATCTGTGGTGATAAGTTGGGTAATTTCTTTATATTCATTTTTTAGCAGACGATCTGCACCTACAAAGTTGGTCCCGTTATCACTGTACATGTGACGAGGGACTCCTCGCCGTGAGCAGAAACGTCGGAAGGCAGCTAAAAATGTCGGGGTACTCAGATCCGACACCAGTTCTAAATGAGTTGCTTTAGTAGCTAGACACACGAAGACTGCAACGTATCCTCTACATTTCTTAACACCCCGACCCTTGTTAATTCTTAACTCGACGAATCCAGTAAAATCAACTCCTGTATGGGTAAAGGGACGTGATGGGGTAACTCGAGGTTTCGGCAAGTCTCCCATAATGTGACAACGGTTGTCATTACTGAAACGGCGACACCTTACACAGTGTCGTAGCTGACCCTTAACAGTACGAATCCCACTGATAATCCAATACTGATTGCGTATATAGGAGAGAGTCAGTCTCGGGCCGCCATGTAAGGTCGTGATATGAGCCTTTGAAATCACTAGGTTTGTAAATCGGCTATGTGATGATAAGATGATAGGATGTTTTTCCGAAGCAAGAATGTTAGCATTAGATAATCTTCCTCCTACCCTTAATATGCCTTGCTCATCAATGAAAGGATTCAAATTGATAATTTTACTACTCGAAGATACGTGACCCCTTTGTTTAATATTAACTAAATCTTCATAAAACTCCTCATGTTGTATTGTTTTGATAATATAGGTCATTGAATTATTTATTTCCATCGACGTCAAGTATTTACTTCGAACTGCGTGGGATTTGTCGCGTAAGCAACTTTGAAAACGCAACACCCATCCAAGTACCTTTGTTATCAGTGTAAGTGAACTATATTGATGCAATAACTCCGTAATTAATGATGTGTTTTTATTCTTTAAGGTGGCATACACACTTACATTTTTCTTGATTTCAATATCTGGACTTTCAAATGTCGTAGTATCGGTACTGAAACTAGTCGAGTCAAATGTTGATAACCAGTGGGGTCCCTCCCACCACAATTTGAATTCTGATAAAGGATGCTTTACTAGGCCTCGAGTAGCGCGGTCAGCTGGATTCTCCTTTGATTTTACATGATTCCAGTTAGCGGCGGGTACGACTTGAGTTATTTGCTCGACCCTGTTTGAAACAAAACGGTTCCAACGAGCACCGTCTCCATTAAGCCATCCAAGTACTATCATGGAGTCAGTCTACGCGTGAATCTTGATATTTTTATCTTGCTCAGGAATGGACAACAAAACCTTTTTCACAAGTTGTGATAACAGGAGCGCTGCACAAAGTTCTAGTCGAGGTAGAGTAATCTTTTTCGTGACGGGTGCTAATTTCGTTTAGCAGCGATAAGTGTGGATGTATAAGGTCCCTTACACTTAATGCTTGTTAAATAAATAGCGCACGCATAAGCCTTTTCGGACGAGTCACAAAATGCATGAATAATGTTGTTTTCATTTGTGTTACCTATGTATCGTGGGATGTTTATGTTTTGTAGGTCAGTAAAGTCGTCTTTAAGCTTTAACCACTGTGCATGTATGTCGCAGGAAACTTTCTCATCCCAGCTGGTTTCTTTTGTCCAGGTCGTTTGAAAGATAAGTTTAGCTCTAACTGATAATGGCGACAGCCAGCCCAGCGGGTCAAAGATTTTTGATATTTCAGATAACAGCTGGCGTTTTGTTAACACTTGATCTTGGCTGTTATCGTACATAAAGTTGATATGAAAAGAAAATGAGTCCCTAGTAGGATTCCACTTCAGTCCCAAGGTTTTTCTGGATTCCTGGCATCTAAATTCAAACGGTTGATTAGACGAGTGAATTTGATTTTCAGGTAGGTGTGATAAGAGTTGCGGAGCGTTGCTGGACCATTTTCTCAAGTTCATGTTTGCAGAATTAAATGTTAAAATAAGCTCGTTTATTAATTGGATCACGACCTCTATCGAATCATGTCCTGCCAAAAGGTCATCGGAATAGAAAGAGGTTTTGATAGTTTCAGCTGCTAATGGGTACCTATGAGCCTCGTCCTCGGCCAGCTGTTTGAGAGTTCGCATGGCAAGGAAGGGCGCCGCCTTTGTCCCATATGTTACAGTTGTTAATTGATAGTCCTGTATGGGATCAGTCTGCTGTTCCCGCCAGACAATAGTCTGCAGGTGTTGATCTGAGCTCCTGATAAAGAAATTACGAAACATCTTCTCAATGTCTGCAGTGATAACAAATTTATATGTTCTCCATTTTAAAATAAGAACTGATAAATCCTTTTGTAAGTTAGGACCCCTGTACATTAACTCGTTAAGACTGTTGCCTGATGTTGTTTTAGAGGAGGCGTTAAAAACTACTCTTAATTTCGTCGTCTCAGAGTCTAGTTTAAGTACACCATGATGAGGAAGATAATTTGGCACTTTGTCACTGTAACATAGTGGACGCATGTGACCTAGTTTTATATATTCAGCCATAAACCTTTTATATTCGACGGCCAGGGCTTGATTTTTACTTAGTCGCTGCTATAACTGTTTAAATTGGGCGATAGCCTTGCCCTTAGATGACCCTAGCTGCTCCTCGTATCCTGGTTTCATGGGGATGGCTACTTGATATGAACCATTGGTCATCCGTGTTGTTGTGGTTTTGTAAAAACCTTCACAGTAGGTATCTTCGTCGGATATAGTCGGCTTCTCAGTATCAATATCCTCAATCTCCCAGAATTTTGATAAATTGATAGTGTCATTTAAGATGACGTGGCAACTAAGAGTTTTTATGTTACCTGACACTACCCAGCCTAAACTAGTCAGTTGAGCGATAGGTGCCCCTTGAGGTCCTTTAATTAACCCGTCCTTAATTATCTTCGAATATATATCGACATTCAATAAAATGTCGATTCGTCTCGAAATGTTAAAGTCAGGATCTGCTAACTGTAGGTTTTCTAAATGAGGCCAAGACCTTTGTTGGAATGATATATTAGGAAGGTCCTTTACAACCTTAGAAACGATGTAAGCCTCTGCCTCAATTTGACATTGTGGGTCATGTAATGATTGTAGTTTGATATTAACCATGCCCTTACTTTGCTTCGAACACAAATCTATTCCAGACAAGCACATCGCGGGTCTTTGACGTTTTAAGCCTAAAAGCTGGACTACACGTTCCGATATGAGCGAAACCTGAGATGCTGGGTCCAACAAGGCTCTAACTTTGATAAGCGAAACATCTGATGAAAATACGTTGATAATAGCTGTTGCTAATAAAGATTCCTCTTCCTCCATTGATATATGATACGCATTACCTATGGCATAGGATGTTGAGGGCATAGAAGAATCTGATGAGTTGATTATTTGCTTTGATGGTCGATAAGGTTCATTTTGTTTGATATTCGAATTATTTGATGCCAATTTAGCAAAGGCAAAGTGCAATAATGTATTGTGATCAGCATTGCATTCCTTGCATCTTTTTTCTGACGCACAAGGTTTATCGTAATGTCGGTATAGGCAGTTTTGACAAACGCGAAGTTTCGAAATTGTCCTCAATTGGGCATCCGGTGACAAGTTAATGAACTTTCTACACTTAAATAAATGATGATTTGCTTTACATAGTGGACACGTTGAAATATATGTAGCTAATGCTTGATAGTTCTTATTTGTAGGTTCATTAGGTTGATAATGATTATTTGATACTTGAGGCGGACGATATAAGTTATGTTGGTATGACCTAGGTTGAACCACCTTATGCTGATAATTTTTGTTATGTGCTCCAGGAGCTGAAAGGGATGAGGGAGTCTCCTTTTCTCTTTTATAGATCGGCTCAAGGGCTTGATATTTGGACTCAATAAAGGTCATAAATTCGTCTAGCGTTGGTAACTCTCTTGGGGTTTTCCTTGCTTCCTTATAATCAGTATAGGTTTGCTGATCGAGTTTTTTACACAAAAGGTGAACTATGAGGGGGTCCCATGATGTGGTATCTACGCCTAAATTATGTATAGCGTGAATACACTCGGTAGTCGTATCATAAAGCCGACGTAGATCGTAAGATGTTTGCTTGGCCGAGGGTTGATTTAGAAATATTTCAACATGTTTTGCGAATAACATCTGTGGGTTATTGTACCTATGAACCAGGATGTCCTAAGCCGTATCGTAGTTCTCAGTACAAATGTGGAGATGTTGAATTATCCTCTCGGCTTCACCTTTGACCTTGCTCTTAAGGTGTTGTAGCTTTTGGGCCTTTGTAAGAGACACGTTATTATGAATGGATTCAGAAAAAAGTTCAAAAAAGGTTGGCCATTGAGTGTATTTTCCGGCGAAGGGTGGGATTTCTAACTGCGGTATGGAATGTTGTCGATGATTATTGATTGCTATTTTTTGATGAAGTAATTTTTTAGTATCCTCAAATAACTTCTCATGTTTAGTGAAATCTTGATCGTAACTAATATCTCCTCCCTCTAAAATATTATCTATTTTAATATGCAGATCCTCAATCGTATTCCATTTGGCAAGAATATTGCGCAACTTATCCTCTAATTCCCACTTCTCTGATAAACTACCTAGGTCAATGCTATTAATAGTTCTAACTAATGCTCTAAAATATGTTCTTTGCAAATTAAGCAACGAATCTATTTCTCCACTAGGCTGTACGGCTTTTTCAATTTTCCCGAATGAGGTCAAAAGGGCACGCGTGGATTCATAAATTTCCTTAGTCAATTCAAATACCTGATCAGCAAAATACTCCTGAGCTTCCTCTTTACGAAGAGTTAGCTCGTTATGATTGTGTTTGAACTCTTCCCAGAGGTTATCTAGCGAAGAAAGTCTTAATCTTATGTAGTCTGGTGTCTTCCTTGATGCAGAGTCCTTTTTGAAATTAGTCTCAATATTTTTCAAGCTGGCTTTGAGTTCTCTCTTACGATTAATCAAGGAAGCTACCATGATGATAATGGAACGGACGTACTTGAAATCTGATGACGTTGATAAATCTGCTGCAGTGAGCACTCAAGTGCCTCGCAAACCTCGATGTAGATCTTCTTAAGATGCTGACAGATTAGGGGACTATCTCAGTCCTCCTGATATGATATATAATGTACGAAGATGATGATATACTGCACTGAATTGAAAATGTTCAAAGTTTAATGTTCACCACTAGCCACGTCACACAGTTCGGTATAATTTGCACCAAAAAATGATAAATGTTGTATGTAAAAGTTTATGTCACTGGCCGCGGTTCATTGATGATAATCGAAGGACCAAAAAACAATGTAAAGGATGTATCCTAAACAGTTTGATATACTTGATAAATAGATGATATACGGAGCAATTAAGGAAATGATAAATAAAACCGCCCGGAGTGAAAGTTGAGTTAACACTGATTTTATTACTAAATGATTAATTAAATGTAAAATATGTAATTTAGGGCAATACGTCATACGGAGCGTATTGCTGAATTAGCGTCTTATACTATACGAAATGTACGTGACTGTACATTCTAGGTACCCCCTAGTTCGCTAAATGGTATCCCATAACACAAGCTATGCTTACTTTTGGGCCATGTAGTTGGTGTGATTGTCTGGGGATTTTATTTATTATGTATAGATACGATATCTACCTGATTAATGTACAATATAATAATAGTCGGTTAGTTTGCTTTTTTTTAATGCAAACAATGTTAAAGCTCATGGTTTTAATGCGTTTTAGGAAAAAACTTTACTCTACTAAATAATAAAAATACATTAAAATTAAAGAAAAAAACGGAAATTACTTTCTGACAATAGTATGGTCATCGTACATATTTTTTACCCTATAAAATGCTGAAGGTCAATTTCCTGGAAAAGTATGACATTCATAACAACGGACGATATGTTAAAAATTAGAAAAGTCAAAAAATTAGAAATTAAAAAAGAATTAGAACAGTCTTCCACGCTGGACTGGAAGATTTTCTTATCTTCCCGGGCATACTGTAAAAGTCAGTAAAGGGACAGAGGTTTTATTGGCGTGTTTTGTGGGCGATAGGCTGACCCCCTGTCACTGCAATAGTCTTTATCCATCATTAAAATACCTCCTAAGTCAAACGTGACATCAGATGGTCTTAGAGCTCTGGTGCTCTCCCTATCCCATGAGGGATACAGGCGTGAAGTTATGTATGTATGTATCTAGGTAAAGTATGAAATAAATAATATTTTATACATTACCTGCCAGTTTTAGGTATTGTATACATTACCTAGGATTGTATAGAATACCGGATTATACAGATTGCCGGTAACATATACATCAATATTAGGCCATATTCAGTCAGATCACACGCGCCTCATCACTCGCGTTGCAATTTGTTGTACGCAATGCCTAAAGAACTTTTCTTTACTCATTGGTTGTACGTAATTTGAGTTATAGTCAAATAGAGTTTGGCTCGGCTTGCGTGGGCTTGCCGCGATCCGGGCCGATGTCGGTTTTTGGAGACAGATCAAAGGAAGCTTGCTAGCTTATTCAAAACACAGTAACGCACTCGCAGAATCGCAAATCCAAGCCTTCATAAGGACTTGCCAAGCCTCAGCAAGCGTGTAAACGTAGCATTATTATATCCTCGAAGTGTTTCGAGGATCTGGTGTAAAGCGAGTATAGCGCAGATGTCGGTAATATCATCAATAATGCAGCGACATTCATGATAGTAGGTAGTCAATTTACTAGAACTTCCTATTTTCCACCACAGGATAATTTCGATAATAATATCCTCTCTGAATTTCGTTTTAGTTTGGCAATTATAAGTAATTATTGTATTAATAAGTAAGTAATAATAATTATAGGCAAAAAAATAAAAAGACGTGTGGAACTCGGAGACTGCCGCGGTAAAGCTATTTCATAGCATTCTTATCAACTTACGCAATTATAATTATTTATTTATTTAATTAATACAGTAATGTTTGATCTTATATGAAGTTCTACAAGTTCCTAGTAGATGGCGCTGATTGTTTATTAAAGCCCGCATGTAAAGTTATAAATTCAAAGTATCACCGCTGTGCCGGTCGGAGTAGGGGGTACCACCCCACATCACCAGGGTGTCCAAACTGGCTAGGAAATATCTCGGCCGACTCTCCAGCATGCTAGGACGTCATAGTAAAATGTCCCTCCGTAACAAGCGTACGCTTTATAAAGTCTGCATACGGCCAGTCATGACTTACGCGGCTCAAAAAACAAACACCTTCACAAATTACAGGTGGTCCAAAATCTTTTCTGCAGAAGGGCAGCTAACGCGCCCTGGTACGTGCGTAACATGGACCTGCACAGGGACCTGGAGCTCCCCTCTATTCAACAGCACTTGAAAGTCCTGGCAACAGGTCACTTCCAACGTGCTGAGTCCCACCCTAACAATCTTGTTAGGGCGACAGTCTCCTATACTGTCAACCCTGTCACGCCGCACTCCTGCCGCAGACCGAGAGACGTTCTCTCAGACCCCCCAAACCAGTTCACCGCGGATCTGGTCAACCTTTTGGGCTCCCAGCCCTAGTCATTCTCTACACTTGCGTTGAGCTTTACAGTGTCTTACTACGGGTTATCCGTCAGGATGCCTGATGCGCCGCCCTGGATCCCACGGGGTCGTAGCTCATTACACGATCTATGAATAGCTCTTGAGTTAGGGATCGGAGAAGGGGGTGTTTAGTGAGTAGAAGTCTCACACTGGCTGGGTATACGGTAGCATTCCGTTGGCGAGCGGTTGCTACTGTCGGCGGGGATTTATCCCCGTGCAGGGCCCAGTGCGTACTAGGAGTATTCACCCCCTCCCTATCTGTGGTCGCCCTTTGGGGCGCCATAGTAGGGTGCCATTCTTTGGCAGGAAAAAAAAAAAAAAAAGAGTAGGGGGTGTTAGGTTTTCTTCGTTACAGAATTTCTGGATTCGGTCCCCACGCTCAAGGCTCGCGATAGAAGCTATGAAATAGCTTATAAAGGAGCAGTCTTATCTCCTCTAGCTCTAGCAGTGCCCAATTTAAAACAACCATATAGATCTTTGTTTACAATTTATTCAAGTAATTTTCACTTTTTTCGCTTAAAACAAATACTTACTCATATCATTGAAAATTTCCAATTAACATAACATGTTTATTTTTTATGCAAGAATAATAAACTGTAGTTAGAGTTTGATAAGATTGGATAGCACAAAAAAAGTATGCTTAGTAATAAACAAAACATATCATTAATTACAAATAAAAAATAAAATAAATAACAACAAATTATAAAGCAAAGGACAGCTATAAAAATTGCAATTCAAGGTTAAAATCGTAAGAGATAAAGAAATTTATGGTTAACTTACAGCCCGTTCACACATGGTCCGTTTTACTGGATACGTTTTACCGGATACGTAATTTTTTCATCGATGGCGCATGGATTCGTATGAGCGACTTCACATAAGGCACAGTATTCAGTATACGTATTTACGATACAAAAAAAGTATCCAGTAAAACGGATCATGTGTGAACGGGCTGTTAGTTTGTACTTCGCTTATTGCTTACTAAATTGGTGTTGGTGAAGAAAGAAATTCAAAGTTCTAAAATACATTATAAAACGACTACGTCCTGAATATATGGCCTGATAAACATTTATATCCTGAAAACTTGCTGAATTATTGATTTGCTAACAGTTCCCCATTAAATTAAAAACTGCCAAAAATTTATACTTAGGTTAAGTTCAAATTTGAGTAAGCTTTTAGAACATGAGCCTAAGTAAATTGAGTCTTGCTTAACTGCTTAACTTCTTAAGCTATTTTATTCTAAACTCTGCACCTCTTTCAAGATTCCATAGCACTTTTGCATCGTAAATCTTGTACCAATAACCAAAGCGGCCATACTGACAATAGTGAAATGCGGATCACAGTTTCTTTCTTTCAAAAACCGGGCGTAAGTTTCATTTTTGGCACATATTACATTAATGTCATAATTTCTTCTCGAGATTTTCGGAAATTGCGTGTTCTCGAAACATCCGTAGTCCGATTGCAGGGTCAGGGTCTTGGAGAACCACTTCCGAGAGAGGAATTGGGTGTAGCCCAGAGAAGCACATAAACATACTGAAAGATAATTTTGGTTATTTTTTTAAGGGATCGATTGGTGTGCTAACATCCTATGAATATACAGGGTGACTGGTGACAAATTTTAGATACTGAAGGAGAGATAATGTAATAAAAGTAGGTACTTAATTTTTCACCAAAATTCCCTATAAATAAATATTATTATGTTAGTATTTACTTTACATACAACTAAGTCGCTCGCGTCACGTGACCTGGCACGCGGATCGCTGCGAACGCTAGCGTAACCATGCGTTGCGTAATCAATTCTTTAACTTTCGGTTAAGTTTACTCAGTAAATAATTAATATTAATTTTTGACATATTTTTTCGCTTCATGTATGATCTCAAAGTATGAAACCCAGTATACGCCTACACATGACCTCTGGATCGACTTGAAGGTATGTAGCGTTAAGGGCCGTAGAGATCATTGATTATATAGAGGGAAAGCTCCTTAAGGGGCAAGTTTTAAATTTTTCTTAAAAATATTATTAAAAACTCATTTATAAAGTTTTAATAAAAATCTATATTAAATAAACTGGCATTGGCATTTTAAAGGTATCCTGGGAATAGATTTGCGGCTCATCATCTAAAGAATGGGCAACAGTGTCCTTTTTATAGTCTGGGCATAAAAGGCTGTTCTAAAACAAATAACCGCAGTTAAATGTCATATATTATAATGCCATGCTTTCTTTTAAAAGCTTGTTTAAAAATTGGTGTTTTTTGATTTATGAAATTACTTGTACAACATAATATACTTTACAAATCCTGCCACTTTCGCCATTGACCAACATACCTGATTCCATCATTAAATCAATAGATAAAAAGTTATTGTAAGCTAAATATCGACTTTCAGCATACATTGCGGAGCAAAACATGTGCTTCATCCTTTTATCCTCAGGTGTTTGGAAAACATAACATCCGCGGGCATTTGCCAATATCATGAAGAGTAATCTACAACGAAAAGGCTATTAAAATATCGGACTCCGAAGTAATGTTCTCTTTATATTTCTACAAATTATAAAGAAACCTACTTTAATACTTTGCTTTAACCTAATTTTTCTCAACTCTTAGGGATATTTATTTATTTATTATTTATTGTACAAATTATATTTACATAGTAAGTTTACAAAAATACAATAGAGTACAATTGGCGGCTTTATCAACAAAATATGATCTCTTCCAGGCAACCTTTTCGACAAGATAAGGACAATTTTCTTAGTAATAACAAGAAAGTAAATTTAAAACTACAAATAACTAGGTACTTAAATACTGTATATATTATATAGATATAGATATATTATAATATCTAAAACGAATCTGATATTTTAATTTGTTTTCCTAGTATCTATGTAAATTATTATTTCGATGTGTTTTATATAATTCTATGAGTCTATGCAACTCGAAAATAAATGATTTTTATTTTATTTATTATTTTAATATTGTATAGACATATTAAACTGGATTTTCATAAAGCATTGGGATATTATTTACTTAGTCAGAAATAAAATTGTATGCTATTTGCTATTATAAAATTGGCATTTTATGTTGAAATACCTTTACTTAATTATTGACTATAGTAACTTTATTCTACACCTCACGGTGTAGAGGCCATGTGCAAAGTAGATAGATAAAATTTATACATTTTATAAGGCTAACCCGATTCTCACTAGCTGACTACTAACACAAAGACCATTACTTTCATATGAACGTAGGCAATTTAAGTGAAATATTCTCACCTGTGAGTCATTCCATATCCGTAGTCTGGACCATATTTAAGATAAGTAAGGCATTTTTCATTAATTGGGCATTTTGCATTGCTATTCACGTGGGTCAACTTCGTGAACTCTCCTAAACAATAATCTGCAAATAAAACAATGAATAACTGTTAATAGAAAAATATTTATTAAAATGTTAGAATAAATGCACCTATAATGCGCTAGCTAGTTAAAATATTTGGAAACAAGGTTACTGTAGTGAACAAACGAATTACAATTAATTTTAACTCCCAATTCGAACATAACCTAATACGACCTTCGATGGAAACATTCTCACCGATAACTTTGTACATTTTTACATCTTCTCTTTCTCATCGATGATTATCCCTGTAGTTTACCTCAATTTCACACATGTAAGTGAAGATGGGGTAGAAAATGAAAGCAATCGAGGGATGTGTAATGATAAAGCATTGCCGGAAAACTAATCTGCCGGCAAATTTAAAAACGTGTGGTTGCAAGCCAAGGAAATCCCCTTTTACAGTGTGTAACCCTTAAGTTTCGTTCCTACAATTTTTTGCACATTCAGACTAGGCTGTATGGAATTATACCTTTGCCTGCGTCGAGGGCGTCTTAAAAAGTTGACAGCAAAATGGCATCCTTTTTCATCTCCGCTGGTGGCAAGCGTCGCCGGTTTTTATTGTTTTATTAAATGTGTGGTGTTTCTTATAATAAACGCGTTGGAATTGCGCGGGAGTGCACGCCTAGTTGGGCCAGTGATTTGCATACAAGTTATTATGTTAAATAATTTTATACTGATCTTCGGGATTCCCGCCAGCCGGTTGCTAGAAGGTGTTTTTGCTGGTCCCAGGGTCTTATTTAGTTCCTTAACAGGTAAATACTCTTATATTTATATTTACGAACTAGTAGCCAGTGGAATAACCGAGTTTTTATCAGTGTTTTTAGTAAAAACAAAGTTAGACAATCCTAGACTTTCAGAGGGACCTAACTCCTTCCATATCAAGTTTTAACACTAACAAGTTTTAACACTAACTTTATTAGCTGAATCTTACTTACTACTACGCACTGAACATTAGTTAGTAGCAGATTTGTGCTCATTTTATCTAGAAACTCGAGATTTAGTTTGAAACCTAAATCAAGACCTAACTCGGCCTAGGTGATGTTTTGTCTTCCACAAATGCTTTTATTATGTAAAACAAACCTAGATCTCCGTTTGGCTATGGTTAGTTTACCTTATTTCTCAGTATTTATCTTGGAATTTGAGTAAGTAGTATGAAACCTAAATCAAGACCTAACTCAGCCTATGTAATGTTGTCTTCCACAATGGTTTTATTATGTAAAACAAACCTAGATCTTCGTTTAGCAGTGGTCAGTCTGCTGTAATTCTCATTATTTATCTTGGAATTTGAGTAAATAACTTGCGACCTAGCTCGGTCTGGATAGTGTTTTGTTTAAAGACAGGGCTTTTGTTAGATTAACTAAACCGTAGCCTACGTTTTCTATACGGAATTAATTGATTTTATAAATCTTTTCTTAATATTTGAACTTGCTATCATACTGGGATTAACGTTTTATTAATTTACCCCTTTACTGTGGACGTTTCCTCGCCTTAGGTTGTTTTAAGCAAGTATAGGTAACGATTTGTTTTGTCCATAGGAGTGTTTGGGCAGGGGCGAGAAATCGGCGTGTTTGACGAGACGATACGGTTCACCTACCCTTCTAAGCATAGTTAGCAAGACGGTTCACCTACACTTCTAAGCAGAGTGTGCAAGACGGTTCACCTACACTTCTAAGCAGAGTTTTTACTTTTAACTTTATTTACACTTATATTCGTCTACCGGCCTTTTATACCATTTAATGCCTTTTGCACCTCACACCTAGTACCGACCAGAAATCACCAAGGTCCAACTTATTTTTACTTGTGAAAATTTATAAGTAGCTACTTCAATAAATACGGATATTTCTAGACGTAATTTATTTTTTATTTCTACTCATTTCCCTTCTTACGGAAGTGAAGGTCACAAGTGATGGTACCTACATGCAAAACTTCATGGTCAAAAGCTCCCAGAAAAATAATTATTATTTTATAGATTAATAAAACGCACAATTTATTAAGAAGATCCAATAAAGAAAACCCCTTTCATAAAACATTTTATAGGAACTTGCAAAAAATATGTAATACGATTTTCTGGTGGTAGGCTTCGGCCGTGGCTTGTCACCACCCACTAGACAAAACCATGCCGCCAAGTAACCTAGTTGCGTTCCGGCATGATGTCTAGTGTAGCCAATGAGGAGGATAGGTCTGAGTAATCGTGCTGCATCGGAGAACAGTTTTCAACTCGTAGGATAATGACTCACCGGGTAACTCGTTTTGGAGGGTAGCGGGATCCGAAGCACGGTGCACCGCTGGCCGACCGCAGGTAGTAGGGGGCCCAAGTAGCATGCCAGCCACATGCAAAAGGCTGCCCCGCCACCTCGCGAAAAATCCCGGGAGGCTCCATCGTGCCGGTTGGCGACCGGTTAGAGAGGACCCGATGGCGACCTCGGGGGGGTTCGGGCGTTCCCGCAGTCTCCAGGCGAGTTCCCCAATGGTGCGTTGTTCCCTACGAGTTGCTTGGTTCCATCTGCAGCGCTTCACTCAACTTCTATTGTCCTCCCTATTCACTCAACTACCAATTCACAATGAAAGGTCCTAAAAAGAGTACGGTTCAACAGCGGTTGCACTTCCTCTCCCTTAAAGTGCACTTCTGTAACATCCGAGGAGTGCACTCCAATCTGAATGATGTCCACCACCATCTTGAGACGGAGAGACCACACCTACTCTTTCTAACGGAGACGCAGATCTGCGATCCGTCAGACTCGGCATACCTTGGTTACCCAGGCTATATCCTGGAGTCTCTTTTCCGCCCGCACGCCAGGGTGTGCATGTATGCCAGTGACGCGATCTGTTGTCAGCGCCTCCGTTACTTGGAAGTGCCGGACCTTTCAGTCATGTGGGTTCACATAGATACTGGCCTAGGCCAAGTGGTTTACGCCTGTATCTATCGTTCACATAGCGGAGATCGGGAGACAACGAGGCTTATGGAATACCTTGGCAATGCAGCAGATAAGATTCAGCAACGTTTTCCCACGGCGCAGTAGGTGTTTCTGGGGGATTTTAATGCTCACCACGGGCAGTGGTTATACCCGTATCAGGACACTGACCATGCTGGCAGAGAGGCCTTTAAGGCCTTTAAGTTATCGCTGACTTATGGTCTCTCACAGCTTGTTAACGAGCCTACGCGCATCCCCGACGTTGCTGGCCACACTGCGCATTGCTTGGACCTTCTGCTGACAACCGATCCTGACAGATACTCGGTGTCCGTCACTGCACCTTTAGGGACATCCGATCACTGTATGGTGAAATCTGTATCGCTGTACTCGCCACCTGACACCCGCCCAAAAGGCTCCAGGCGAGTATGGCGTTACAAGTCAGCAGATTGGGATGAAATGCGACATTTCTTCGCATCTTATCCATGGCGGCAAACTTGTTTTACATCAACCGATCCATCGTGCTGCGCTGATGCTGTCTCAAGTGTGATAGTTCAAGCAATAGAGTATTTCATTCCCCACGCTGATCTATCCCTTGAAACCAAAGCTCGCCCATGGTTTAATACTGCTTGCCTTGCCGCTGAAAAGCGAAAGCGGGAAGCATACAAAGCCTGGGCAAATGTTCGCAGAAGCAAAGCCGTGGATTCGCATGATCGCATTTTCGTTGCCATACTCCTCCGAAACGGCTTGACCGATTTTGATGAAATTTTTTGTGCTTATCCGGTAT
The DNA here is from genome assembly GCA_944452665.1 of Stenoptilia bipunctidactyla. Taxonomy (NCBI): domain Eukaryota; kingdom Metazoa; phylum Arthropoda; class Insecta; order Lepidoptera; family Pterophoridae; genus Stenoptilia; species Stenoptilia bipunctidactyla. Next base: position 17,606,237 of record OX101730.1, read on the forward strand.
CTATGAGAATCCGCCAACATTTTTTTTTTTTTATTTTTACGGCAAAACAGCATTTGCCGGGTCAGCTAGTATGTATAGTATAAAATATCGTCAGTCGGTGCTGTGGGTCCGTGTATTAAGCACCTTGTGTGCTACGCACCTGTCGCGGCGCCCTCGATTTCATTTTAATGCGATAAAAATAATAAGTTGTATATTTTTATATAAATTACAGTAAGATAGCAAAGTGTAACATAAAAAAAATATAATTAGTGTCTACATGAAATAATTCAAAGCCTAAGTTTTTTTTACTTTAGATTTATTGGTAAATCTTATCTCTATCTTTAATATCACATTGTAACACAAGTAACATTTTCATCGAGGATACTAAAAAAATTAAAATAAATAAGTAGGTTTATGTAAAACCTAAGAATTTTACTTGAACGCGTAACAACATATAAATACTAAAATTTAATGAAAATTAAAATTATCTGGTTTCCATTAAATCAAGCCTTCTTCATCTTCTACTTCTTTCTCAAGAAGAAAAGCTAGACAGTCGCAGAGTTTTACGTACAACGTGGTCTCCTCATTTGCCAACAACCTTAAAGTCTTAGCTTTTCTGTAAATAGCTCTTTGGACTACAGAAGTGAACGTTACAACCATGTATTTGACACGCCGGAAATACCTCTTTTATTGCCTAGCTTTTAGCAAGTTCAAAATCTATTGTGAATTGTATAGGGTTGAAATCTGGCATAGCTGATTTAATATGTATTTTTTTCTTTATTACATAGTAGAACGTAAAATATAGGCACAACATTAGATTCATGGGCGTCACTGCCTACATCTCCATGTATGGTAAATATTTGGTAATAAGGACCTGGGCACCAATCAAATGTACCATCCCCAAAGTGGTGTTATACAAAGATTTAAACATGTTTTATGGAAAATCGCTAGTATAATCACTTCAATTGATATTAAATGAAAAATGAAATGAAAATTTTTTATTCATCATAAGACCATCGAATGGCCGCTTAATGACGTCACAATTTTGTACTTCGGCTTTAACAAGGTGTTGATAGTTATTGAATAAGATATTACAGTAGACCAAGAGACAAAAAAGCCGGCGAAAAAATTCTTGGCACTCTTTTTCAGTCAGGATTATACGAATTAAAACAAATAGGTACATACAGTACAAATTGATCATGACATGAAAAAAAACAAACACAAGACAGCTAATGTCATGCCAAAACCAAATTGCTTACATAGTAGGTGCATTGGCTATGGATGCACAACACGAACATGACAAACTGGGACCAGAGTATTTAAACAAGAATGGAATAATATAGTCATTGTATCATCAGCAAAACGACCTGGCACCGCTAGCAGCATCCGTTCACGTGTATAACGTTATTTGGATTATTATATTCAAATAAATTTTGTTTTTACTGTAATCAAGAATATGTCATATTTACCGGACAATCGAGCAGCATCATCTACAGCCTCTATGTCACGTTCATATTCTTTGACTGATGGAAATCGTAATTCGACGGCTTCAATGGGTTTTTGATCGAGTAGCGGCGCATCAGTTAAATTAAAAATATTCGTTATGCCCAGGTCATCTCGCCATGCCCCTGTTACTGAAATATAAAAGACAAAATGTAAGAAAATTGCCCAACTTTAACGTACACGCTACCTTTGATGAAGTGTGACTAAGATTTTATACATAGGGACTTTTTTCTGAAGATCTAAATATTTTAGCAGAAGGTTAGAAATGATGTGTGGATTCAATTTATAAAAAGGAAAAAAAAATTTTAGGTAAATTGATATTTTATAATTCTCATAAGTTAACAACATTTTCTTTTAATCTGTTATTTATTTATTTATTGGAGAAAAAACAGATATTTACAATGTGGTTAGTAAATGAAATTTAAATCTAGTGTTAGTTAATTGTAAAATCCTTAACATTCTCACTAGGTAAACATTGAATCAGTACATAATGAGGACTAAACTTATGGATAAAAAATTTATAAAAATAATAATTACAAAATTAAAGAAACAAAAAAAAATTAAATATCAAATACAAAATCAAGTAATAATTAATAAATTATTAGACATTTAAAAAAATAAACATTAAATCAGATATATATATATATTACAAAAAAAAAATGACATATTTCATTTTAAATCAAGTATCAGACAAACCAGAAAGTATCTCGTTAATTTCTTTTTTATAACCATGAAGGGTTGCATGGAATATGTCTACGGACGCGAATGTTTTGTTGTATGTAGAGCAAATACGGTGCATAGGAGCCCGATGCCCTTGGTTAGAATTATTTATATTTAAGCTAAACAGGTGTGTAACTCGTGTTCGTCGTGTCGGAACATTGAATATGATTTCATTCAGTAGATCTGGGCAGTTTACCGCATTTCTTAATATTTTGAACAAAAATACAACATCAGCAGCAATTCTCCTTTTTTCAAGTGACATCAGATCGTATGCGCTAAGTAGGACATTATAGGGAAGCTTTTCTTTTTTAAAGCGGTAGTGCATGGCTCTAAGGAACTTTTTTTGGATCATTTCTAACTTTTTGTTGTACTTTTTATAGAGTGGATTCCAAATCGTAGAGGCGTACTCAAGGCAAGGTCGGACGAGTTCTTTATATAGTATAAGATACGAGGATGTATTTCGGAAGTTTTTTGCACAGCGTAGTACGAATCCAGACATTTTATATGCTTTTTTGATCAGAATATCAACATGTACGTCGAATATTAACTTGTTGTCGATCAGCACTCCTAAATCTTTGACAAACTGTGTTTTCGAAATGGATTCGTTTTTTATTTTAAAGTGTAGATCAACAAGTTTTCGTTTCCTGCTGAAGGTAATGTGCTGACATTTGTCGTAAGCAAGTTGTAGTTTATTTTCTAAGCAGTATTTTTGAAATCGATTTAGGTCTTGTTGAATTAGATTGCCATCATATTGATTTTCGACTGGTTTAAAAATTTTTAGATCATCGGCGAATAGAACTATATTACAATTACGGAAGCAGTCGACAATATCATTTACAAATATGTTATAAAGCAATGGCCCGAGCACAGACCCTTGGATTATTCCAGATGGAACGTGAGCTACAGTTGACTCGTGCCCACACATGACAACTCTTTGAGTTCGATTTTCTAGGTAAGACGCAAACCATCTAAGAAGATTCCCTTTTATTCCATTAAATGATAACTTTCTTAGAAGTAGTAAGTGGTCAACTTTATCGAAAGCTTTCCTAAAATCTGTGTATATAGCGTCGACTTGTATACGTTGATCCATATGCTTGAAAAGAGAGTTGGTAACGACGAAATAGCAAGAAATAAAAGCGTTTCCCACTATTTCTATTAAGATTTTTTAATAGTCAGACAAGTTACCTACCTATTTAGTGAAAAAATATTATTAAAATACTCGACGGCTTCAAGTTCGTCTCAACTTTATTGTCATTCTAAGTAATTGTAATACAATTATAAGAAATCGTAAAACAACATTATTCCGCCGAGTAATACTTTGTGCGTCTGATAACTTTTATCCGACGATTAAAAAATCACATAATCAAACAATAACTAATTCTACGCGAAACTCACACACGCACACACAGAAACAACGCACTAGGCATAGGTGTGTATGCTCTGGCGGCACAATCAAGGACACCGAAGGTCAAGCGAGCCGGCGCGCCCGCGCCGGCAACACTCTGTTGGCTTGACGGCGCGGCGCGGCGGCGTTGTTGGCGGCTTTGTTTGAGTCCAACGCAACCCGCTCACCGCTCGCCAATCTGTAAAAGTCTGTCTAGTGACACGCGCGCGTAAATTAACTCATAATTCGCGAATGGTGCGGCCTGCTTGTCCACTTTCAGCACCGATTCAGTGTGAATGTATGTTTGGTGAAAACACTTAAGACCTAGGTAGTTTTCCTCGAACGTTTAAACAGTAACTCCAACCTGGACTTGTTACGGGGTGAAGTGCGAGAGTTTTCAGAAGACGTGTCGCTTGTTAGTTTGGTAGGCATGTAGTTACTACCAGCACGACGGTACTCCGGCGCATTTCGCCAGGAATATGCGTTAGTACATATCTCAAGAGTACGATGAGCGATGGATAGGACGCGGAGGGCTGGTGAGCTGGCCGCCCGCCCAGATCACTTACCACTCTGGACTTTTTTCTGTGAGGTCATACAATTCAGAGTGCGGGCTAACATAAAATCAGAATATTTGACGCCTTCGCTAGTCGCTACTATCAAAACTGATAAGGACATTAAGTCATATGCAGCAGTTATTATAAAGTGCTTGTGTATACGTGTGCTTTGTACTTAACATCATTGACAGGAAGCAATATGTAAGTTATTTTTGTACATAAACTGTAAATAATAATAATTCATAATAAGGTGATTCCATTTAAATATTCAATTGATTGTAAAATACGAGGGTGGATTGAAAAGTTCGCGGCCTAGTCAATAAAACAGAATAAAATACATACAAAAATATTTTTATTTTTTGACGTAATCTCCATTTAGCTCAATGCACTTCTTTCATCTGCTTTCCAGAGCTTCCATACCTGTTTTAAAAAAAGATTCCTCAAGGTCTTCAAAATACAGGTTAACAGCGGCTTCGACCTCTTCATTCGTTAAAAATTTCTGCCCACCGAGGTGTTTTTTCAGGTTTGGAAACAGATGAAAGTCCGAAGGTGCCAAATCAGGAGAATAAGCTGGATGTGGCAACAATTAGAAACCACAATCACGAATTTGAGCCATAGACTCGACAGACGTGTGGACTCGGGCGTTGTCCTGGTGAAACAACACTTTCTTTCTCAGTAATCCTGGGCGTTTCTGTTTAATTTCTTCACGTAAACGGCGCAGAAGGGTGCTATAGTACGCAGAGTTTATTGTTTCGCCTTTTGGAAGGTAGTCCACCATAATGACACCCTTAGCATCCCAAAAAACCGATGCCATCACCTTGCCAGCCGACAGAATTGCCTTTGCTTTTTTCGGAGTTGGTTCACCTGATTTTTTCCATTGTTTGGATTGTTATTTTGATTCTGGGGTATAGTAGTGAACCTAGGTTTCATCCATTGTCACAAATCTGTCAAGAAAACCTTGTGGATCAGCCTCGAACATCTCCAAACAGTCGCGAGAAATCGTGAGTCGAATTCGCTTTTGCTCTACTGAAAGCAATCTGGGGACCCACCTAGCCGAAACCTTAGAAAAGCCGAGTTCATGGACAATGATGTTTTGCGTTCGTTCATATGAGATGCCTATAGTGTCTGCAATTTCTCTGATAGTCAATCTACGGTCTTTTAATATGAGATCACACACTTTATTGATGTTTTCTTCGGTCGTAGACGTCATTGGCCTGCCGGAGCGAGGGTCATCTTCGATGTTCTCTCGTCCACGTTTAAATTCTGCAACCCATTTTTTCACAGTGGTATAAGACGGGGCAGATTCCCCTAATGTTGTTTGCATGTCATCATGGATCTCCTTTGGTGTTAATCTTTTTTTAAACAAATATTTAATCGCAGCACGTTGTTCAAATTTCTCCATTAGTGAAAATTTGTTCTACACACGTATTTATATTGTTCGTAAAATTTTATTTAAACAAGATATCAAATTGAAAATTCGCGGGCTGACAATTGAATAATGACAGTTCAAAATGACGGCAGAAAAAATAACAAAAGTTTTTTTTTTAATGGCCAGGCCGCGAACTTTTCAACCAATGTAGTACATTAATAATTAATGTACTACATTGGTTGAAAAGTTCGCGGCCTTTCGTGCTTGAGCTGTTTATCTTAACGAATTATTCGTTAAGATAAACAGCTCAAGCACGAAAGCTTTTTTTTTAATTTATTCATCAAAGAAGTCAACATTACTAAAACAGTATTTACAATTTAGTTGAACGTTAAATTGACAGTCCTATAATTGAAGTGTGATGGGAAATTAGGATCACCTATTATACTAAATAAGCAAATAAGTATGAAATTACAACAGCTGATTGTTACGTCATACATCAAGCTAAGTAGGTCACGCAACGCCCGGGCGCGCGAGGCATCGACCTTTGCTCGCGTGGATAGTAGGTACTTACCGCGTGAGATTTATGTTTTGTTGGAGTGATTTTCTTGAAATAAATAGATGGATTTTTTTATTTCTTGCTTTGTAGTGGTAAATAACAGATAAAACTAAAATTTGGTCACTTGTTGAAAAAAAATGTTGTTGTCAAAGAATTTAAATAAAAAAAATAGTTATGAAATTTTATTTTTATCATAAATTGAATCCACACATTATTCTTAACCTTCTCTTAAAATTTATCATTGTTCTTAACAGAGCTATTTTGTCATTGTTCTTAAGTAATAATAGCAACTTCATAAAAATAAAGGACAGAACTGAGTTCTTCTTTACAAAGATAGAAAGTATCACCATTATTTGTAATGAGAGTAAAGTAAAATTTCTTCCATGCTGGACTGGAAGTAAAGGAAAAACAGAATGAGCCAGCTGCTTATCTACCCGGTAGTACTATACATACTGTCTATGTACCTACATACTGTAAAAGCTAGTTAATGGACAGAGGTTTTATTAAAGACTTTTTTCTGGGCGATAGGCTGACCCCTGTCACTGCAATAGTCTCTCTCCACCATTAAAATGCAAACTTGTCAAACGTGACATCAGATGTTTTTATAGCCTCTGGTATTCTGCCTATCCCATAAGGGATACAGGCGTGAAGTTATGTTTGTTTGTCAGCTAAAATTTAAGCTCGCTTGCTTTTTCAGTACTCCAAAAACCGAAACTTCTGCACAGCTACCAGGGTAGATCTGCCGATAAAGATCTTAGCTTTGCGGATGATAACTTTCCGTAGAGATTTACACAAAGAACCAATTTCTTTGTGGACATTTCGAACTTGCCATCAAGTGATTGTAACGTATCTTATGATTCAGTAATATCAGTTCATCAAAGAAAGTGTGTCGATGAGATATTTTAATAAGATTAAAGACTATTGTGAAGTTATGGCTAAATTTAATATAACTTAACATATTGTTGTCCAAAAATTTCTTATTTCAAATTAGAAAAATAATTGTACTCAGTATTTGAATTGTTCTTTAAGTAGACGTGCAATGTTAAATTGTTTGCCGTGAAATGGATATTGTGCACACAAAAAGAAATACACATTAATTCTGTAAGTATCCTGCAGTACCACAAAACAACTAAGGTAACGATCAAGTAAATCTGGGCTAAAAATATTGTATTTTTAGAACTACTTTTGCAAGTATGCTGTGGTTTTGGAAGCTTATATTTGAATCTATTTATATATTTTGTCTTATTACGTCATCATCATCATTATCAGTCAGACGCTGTATAGAAGCTTCCCCGAGTTTCTTAATCTTAGTAATATTATGTGAAAGTTTGGATGTAAAGATGTTTGTTCCTCAATGACGGCAGAACAGCTCAACGGATTTGGATGAAATTTGGCATGATGATAGCATAAAGGCTGGAATAGCACATAGGCTACTTTTTATCCTGATATAAATAAAAAAATAAAATCCTCAGACAATTACACCAACTACATGGCTTCAAAGAAAGCAAAGCTTGTGTTATGAGATACCATGCAGCGCACTAGGGGAGATCCTAGAATATAAATACATATATAAGTAGTTAAACTCCCAAACCTGGATTTTCTTTCTTTTTCCATGCGGGAATCGACCCACGACCTCAGGATTGGCGTAGTAGCGTCTAAACCACTGCACCATGAAGAACACAGATTCAAACTAGCCCGGATATTACCGCGCGAAACAGCTAGAGTCTGCTGGCTAACGAAAGTAGACAATGGGGGTTTTTGCAAACTTTTTATATGGCAACTTATTCTGGTGTCACTGTCGTCATTAAATTATTGTTGGTGGTTTTGGTAATTGAGATTTTAGAATTTTCATATTTGAAACCCATGTAGGAAACAGCGATACCGGTGACTCTGACAATTCATTCCATATAGAATTTCTGGATTCAGATACTGATTAATACTAGTTGCCTATCATTTTTTATCTATCATTATATACTGCTTATCAAAAAGTAGGACAGTGCCAATATTGTTATATTTTACGAGAATTTTATAAAAAAACATTGATCAAGTATCATGTTTGTTTAATCCATATGTGTTGTACTATAGTCAGGGTTATCATGATGGGACTATTTTAAATTCGCCAGATTTTTTCATTCTCTACTTTCACTAGCCAGACTATAGTAAATAATAAATTGTTAGTAATACCTATGAGTGTGAGATAAGCAAGGGCGACTTACGTGGAAAATCGTTATTGTACACTGTATACTCAATAGCAGTGCCCAACTTATTTATTCGTTCTTTGAGATCACTTGGAAGCTTGATAAACCGAGCTATGTGCATCATATTTGCTAAAAAGAATGTATAATTTTTAATTTATTTAAAAAAACCTGCAGCTAGATCTAACCCTATAAATTGTCAAAAATAAAGCCAGTATCGAAACTCAACAAAAATCACCGTGTCGGAACAGTTTACAGACAAGGACTTATATGACTCACATTTTCTGATATTTTAAAATAAACCTACAACTTATTTTCTAACACAACTTTGCTCTCAAAAAATTTATCATTTAAGAGAACTTTCTTTTAAATGATTAAATAGGAGTCACATGTCTCCTTGGCACATTGACGGTGACTCTGTTCGTACATAATCTGAAATTACGCAGTCTTATCTTACATCAAAAAGCATTCTCCTGCATGTTTTCATCATCTGCGTACCCTTCATTTGTTTCTCTTGACCCAGAGAAACAAATGAACCCGTGAATGGAAAAAATCAGTATTGTAAGTAGTGCTTGAAAGTGACTCGTGTCGAGCAACAATAAAGGTTTGCATGATAAAACTATGCATTGTCTAGCCAATAGACGACGAACATTGACAATGAAGCTGAAAAAAAAAACTCAGCTTCAGAGTAAAAACGTTGTCGCTTTTCAAGGAATTTAGTTCGAAGTTACAATTCCATGTTCCTTTCATTCACTGTCAAACCTATCCACTTTTCCACTGTATTACTATATACAATGTTCTGTTTAGATAAGCTTCCAATATTACACTTTGAGGTGCAAAGTCATTAGTTAAACCAAGTTGCAGAGCACGGTAAAGTACCGTCCGACAGAGATCGTTCCCAACTTCTTGGAAATTTGAAGTAGGTTCTGAAATTGTTGATCTCAATTGTAACGATTTACTTAAAAAGCTCTTTTGGCACTCAATTATAAAGTATTTCAATGTTATGTAAACAAAATCTGTACAAATAATAAATCTCCGTCGACGACAACGACAACGTCAGTAAGAAAATGTTATATAAAATATTTTTATACGGCTGAATCTCGAAACTAGCTACATTTCATCTATACAGGGTTAATTTTAATTAGCGCATCACCTCTTGCAGGCAGCCTCTCCACATCAAACCCAACAACGTTTGTTCTACATCTTTTTAAAATTTATAGTTTTTAAAATTTTAGTTTTCCCATACAAAAAAATATTCATAGCCTCTGTTTAGAGGCGTAACTCTATTTATTCTGAGCGTAGGTATGCCACGCACCTTGCCAGGCCTGGCTCACTCCGCGCGGTACATCCGTTATTTACCTACAGCGAAGCGCTCCGCCGGCGCATTTCGAATGGGTCGTGTATCACGCGCGCGCCCGTCGGGACGTTGTAGATACCTACCTACCTAATAGCACTCACAGTAATTCTATGATCGAGGTCGCAAATAGTATTTAAAAATGGACATAAAAAGAAACAAATATTTAATTAGATTATGTTTAGATTTGATTATATTCAATTTAGCAAACAAAACATAGGTAGTATTACTAATTGTTTGTCGTAACTTTTTTCATTTTGTACTTTAGGTAAGTTGAAACAATATTTCTTACAAAGGTAGAATAACAGTAATACCTACATCGGTAGATACTTAATTACAAATAAGGAGATTAATTATTCTTCACTAGGCAGCAACCCTAACAGCTTAAGAAAAGATAATAGGCATGCGATAGAAAGAGACAAAACTTCTAGGTATATAAATTTGCAGGTACGTAATGCTGTGCGAGCTGAATTCCACCGTATCGCGTCGTAGCAAGACTCGAATTTATTTAGATCTTCTTGCGGAGTAATGCTTCTGTACCAACGGTACTATTACTTATTCTGTGACCTTGCGCAGTAAAATATCGTTTCATAATAATAATAAGTACTTTTTACAAAAAAGTAGAGTAAGGAGCAAACGTTTTTTTTTTGTTTTTTTTTTTTGTGTTAATTATCAAGATTTGTAAAAAGTCGTATAACAAATGTTGTTGTGATTAATGTGGAGAGGCTGCCCGAAAGAGGTTGTGTGTGCAATTTATTCTTTATTGCACACATAATTTAGAAATATTTACAATTTGATGGAGTACAAATATCATCGAAAGATAAATATTTTGCTAGCATAAATAAGTTTTAGTTTTTAATGCAAAATCGACTGTTTTTATTTTTTACTACAAGTATAAATTGATGTGAATGGTTATTGCAATGGATATTGTGCTTCAACATACTACTAAATCTAAATGCTTCGATGGACAAAGGTAAATGGGCAAGATTTTAACCTAGAAAAACTTTCTTGATATTCTTACGGAATCGGGATAACTCAGTTAAAGTCGCAAGAACTGCTAAGTTAAAATAAGCCGTTCACACAATAGATAAAGGAGAAACCCTTACATACATGCCTGGTATGGGAAGCTACAGACATAATATGCTATCAATATTGCTTTTTTGATGCAAATGCAGAATAATTTTATGATTTTTTAACATACATTTCGTTTTATTAACCGAAAAGGCTACGACTGGGATCCTCCTTTGCATCTTCTTTCAGATTCATCATTATATAATTTAATAAAGGTATTTGATTAAATATTATTTAATCAAATACCCCTATGATCCAACTCAATATGCAGGCTTATACTCAATATTGCTTCATATATTACCTCTTAAAATAAGCAGTCCTAATGCAGTATTATCGTCCACTTCATAAGTTTTTGTAAAATTTACTGCATTTTCAATTGCATCTAAAAAAGTATTGATATCTCTACACATTGGTGTATCGTAAAAAGACAAAGGACCACTGTTTCCTTGCAAAATCAATTGATGTAATAAAAACACTACAAAATATATAAAATATTTAGCCATTGTCTTAACCTAGAAACTAAAATAAAATTTTATGTAATGTGATTTTGATATAGCTCAAATTGGATTTTATTGCTGTATTTTTATGACTATAGTATAAAATTTAATAAAAACGTATTCAGCTATTATTCTTTGCAGTTATGCCAAATGCACCAAACTTCAGACGGAGCACTGATACGAAGTGGGTAAACAATTTTGTCATTGGTCCGAGTATTTTTCAATGCTTTTCAATAATGCATACTTAATAAGTAACAAGTATACTTCCTCTTTTTTTTGCGAGTCGACTCAGCAGTGCTAGCACGGATCTTTTGTCGATCGTAAGTTTACGAATGCTCGTATAGTATGGAGACGGTTTTGCAAGCAATAATTGAAATCTATCCATTGCCGCACGGTCAGCTTAAATAAATGTGTTCCTTGTTAATTTTGAATGTTTGTTAACAGGTTCTACTCTTAAATAACTGTAAAATAAAAAATTACATTGTTACTAAAAACTTGCAACCGACTCCATACTAAACGAGCATTCGTAAACTTACGATCGACAAAAGATCCGTGCTAGCACTGCAGGTGTTAGATTTGAAGGAACATCAATTAGCCACTGACAAGCCATTATTAGTAGCTTTGAAGAGGTCTTCGCGTGTAGGTACTGGTGTTGGAACACGCAGGGCAAGACAAAATATGTGCCGTTCTTGTGACTTGTGTATGTGCAATTCAAAAGATTAATGAAAAAGAGTAATGAAAGTCGGTAAATTAATCTCTAGTCTATAAAAGTGTTAAAATGATACCTCAGTACATTCTCGAGACTTTCAATAGTAGTTTAACCACTAAATGAAGATCATAAAAGCATTAGAACTGCCAGTTTCACGAAATGAGTTTTAGAAAAATTGACTGTCCAACAGATTACTAAAAGCTATAAAAGAAATTGTATTGCGTACTTCCTTAGAGCTTGGCTTAACCAAACGGGAGCAAAGGATGATTGTAAAGTTTGTTTTGGTTTTTAATAAACGTTCTTTTTAATTATATTACTTACTACCCATCTCACTAGTATTATAAATGTGAAAGATTAGATGGATGTATGGATGTTAGTGCCAGAATAACGGCAGAACGGCTTAAAGGAGTTGGATGAAATTTAGCATAGTCATAGTGTACAGTCTGGAATAGCACATAAGTTACTTTTTATCCCGATATTCCTGCTGGTTTCAAAATTACACGTGTAAAACCGCGCGAAGCAGCTAGTCTCAAATATGATGGCTTCCGTGGTTCATTGATCGAATGATTCGGCGCGGCGGCGGGTTAGAATCTCAATTTTTTTATAAACTTTAAAACTATTTTTTTTTAAACTGTCTCAGGTGTGATTGTATACTAAAACTAGCTTTTGCCCGCAACTTCGTACGCGCATAAACATTGTTTATATTTAAAACAACCAGTCATTGAAGAACCTTTATATCACGTAGGTGTAACATCCATGCACTGAAGAAATAATTGTTAATACAAATTAAAAAGTCCAATATTTCGTGTTCCCGTGGGAATGGTGGGAACTTCTTTCACAACTCTAACAGTTAATCACTGGGAAACCTTTATATCACAAGTATCACATCTTTGCACTCATGGAATAAGATTTTTCATACAAACTAAAAAGTCCAACCCCTTCCCGTAAATACCTTTCCGTAACAAATCTTTTTCATATAAACTAAAACATCATATATTTATTGTTCCCGTGGGATTTTCGGGAATTGCTTTCATAACACAACCAGTCATTTTTTGAAGAACCTATATGCCAAGTATCATATCCGTGCACTCAAGGAATAAGATTTTTCATACAAACTAAATAGTCCAATTATTCCCGTTCCCGTGGGAATTTCGGGAATTTCTTCCTTAGTGCATCCCTACATCCCCTAAAGAATATATGTTCTAAATTTCAGCTCGCTACGCTCAGTAGTTACGGCTGTACGTTGTCTGTCAGTCACTCAGTCACTCAGTAACTCAGTCAGTAACGGAACAGTTTTATATATACACTAGCTTTAGCCCGCAACTTCGTATGCGCTTAACTACCCTTCTCGTGGAATTTTCAGAAACTATACAACCAGACACCCACTGAAAGAACCTTTATACCAAGTACCACGCCCATGCACTCAAGGAATAAGTTGTTTTCATACAAACTAAAAATCATATATTTCCCGTGCCCGTGGGGATTTTGGGAATTTTTTTCGTAGCACAACCAGTCACTCTTTGAAGAACCTTCATGCCAAGTATCACATCCGTACACTCAAGGAATAAGATTTTTCATACAAACTAAAAAGTCCAACCCCTTCCCGTGGGAATTTCGGGAATTCCTTCCATAATACAAACAGACACTTATTGAGGAACCTTTATATCAAGTATCACATCCGTGCACTCAAGGAATGGGATTTTTTCATACAAACTAAAACATCATATATTTCCCGTTCCCGTGGGAATTTCGGGAATTCCTTTCATAACACAACCAGACACACATTGAAAAACCTTTACACCAAGTTTCACATCGGTGCACTCAATTAATAAGATTTTTCATACAAACTAAAAAGTCCTATATTTCCCGTTCCCGTGGGAATTTCGGGAATTCCTTCCTTAGTGCACCCCTACATCTCCTAAAGAATGTATGTTCTAAATTTCAGCTCGCTACGCTCAGTAGTTACGGCTGTACGTTGTCTGTCAGTCACTCAGTCACTCAGTAACTCAGTCAGTAACGGAACAGTTTTATATATACATAACATATAATGATACCCCCAGGTTCCGTCGTGTGGTCTTCATAACACGATCTTATACAACGTGGTTTTTTAGTCACCGGCCAAATTTCTTTTACACAATAAGTACCTATCATTTATAGAAACGATATTTGCAATGGATACGTATTGTTTTACAAGGAAATCAATACATTCGCTAACATATTAAGCAAAGCATGGTCACTCTAAGTTATGAATGTACGCCATAAAAATAAAGACGACTAGGTACGTGCTACTACAAAACATCTTTTAATACTACGTCGTAGTATTAACAATGAAATGTCGTAGTAGATGTGTTCATCAAAAGCGACTATTTGTAAAACAGTTTTATTTTAATTTCATGTTTTTTATATTTTTATTTTTTTCTACTGAGCGTTACTAAAATAAATATGCTGTTACGTTTTTATCGTATCATACAAAATAACATTTTAGCTGATAACTAAAAAACAAACCTGTATAAAAAATTACTTTTACGCAAAATGGTTGGTGTGTAAGTTATTAAGGATAGTTAAAAAAATATTTAGTTACTAGCCACCGCGCGCGGTTTTACCCGCGTAACTTTTGATCCCGTGGGAATTTCGGGATAAAATATAGCCTATCACCTTCCTTGAAAGAGTTGGGCTATCAAATGCAAAAAGAATTTTTCAAATCCCACTTGTAGTTACTGAGATTAGCGCGTTCAAACAAACAAACAAAAAAACAAACTCTTCAGCTTTATATATTAGTATAGATTTATTTTATCACGAGTATAATGAGTTAAGTATATAGCAAACTAAAGGTGTAGAACTGGGAGCTAAGAATTTTAAGAGGTAGCTATAATCTCACTCATACTCAGTCAATGGCACACTTACTTAACTGCCCATCATGCCCTGACAGTTGCACACAAAATTACCTAAACCTGGCTACCACTGATGCTCTGGAGTGGCCAGATTTTGGTAAAAAATTTAGGGAACTTTGATACGAAAAGAAGAAGAAGAATGAGTATGTAAGCCCATCCGGAACGTTAATAATTATAATGCTGGACATTACTTTGAAAATGCTAGGACAGAGCTTGTTATATGTTGTATATAGCAATAAATGATACTTGTTGTGTGAAAAAGAATTGGTCGGTGAATAAAAAAATGTGCTTTATAATGTCGTGTGAAAAGGCCTTTCATGCGTGAAGAAGACAGCTTCACATAACTTCATAAGACGGTACGTTTGAGCAAAACTTTCCAAGTGCAAATCCTATAGAGACCGTTCTTGGAAACATGACAGACGTTTGTAACGTTTTTGAAACTACGAACTAAAGTCTGTATGGTAAGCAGGCTTAAAACGTCTTCCGTGTACAGGGTCGTATTTAGAAACTTTTATGGCTCGCTCGATGATGAAATTAAACTCCTTGCGAAATAAAAAATGTTCTTAAGCGAGATTTACTTATAAATACCATTTCAATATACCTACAGGTTTATTGGTAGTTAGACCGTAGTATTTTAAGACATGGGAGAGGTCATTTGCAATCATTTTAGTGATATAAATGTGTACCATTTAAAAATAACTTAGAGTTTTCCTTTTTTTTTGTAAAAACAGTTTTATTCGTTCAAACATTGATTGTGTAAATTGAACTAAGTGTTAATTAACTTATATTCTGAAAGTCACCAAAACACAGTATTTTTCAGCAACTTTGTAATATTGAATAATCCTTACTTTAAAAAGGATTAATATCTGAGAGTACAAGTTCTTTTTTTTTAAGAATGAAAAATCCTATTTGGGCCATTCTACTTTTTAGTGCCCAAAAGTTGGTCTCCGGTAAACTACACTGTCTCATAAACAAAAATGATTGATTTATAGAATAGCTACGTAATGTTGCTATTCTGCATTTGTTAAAGTATCCGTACACAAGTTTGGTTTTAATTCAATCTCGCCAATTATCATCAAATTTAGAGTCACTCAGTTGTATACTTCAGTAACGCAGTTGCTTTGCATACAAATTAAAGATGTCCCAGTATGATGTCTTCTTTTTCATTATCATTTAAGAACAGAAAGTCCCATGACGACATAATCAATACATATAATAAAACAGTAAAAAAAACGTGTCTGTACATTTAACATTTTTACAAAAAAAATTTTCTAGGGTTATAAAGAAATGAAAAAAAAGTCAGAATCTGAAAAAAAAAATTTGTCTGTTTGTTTGTAAGTTTGTCTGTTTGCACACGCTAATCTCTGGAACCGCTGGACGGATTTGAATGAAACTTTTTTTGATGTATAGCTGTGAAGCCGGGGCAACATATAGGGTATATTTTATTTCGGTTACTGGAACAACTGATGCAGAACCCTTAAGGGATCATCAAAACCGTAAGAAATATAGATATGATGCCTTAACAAAAGTTGTCCAGGATGATGAGCAGATTCTGCAGACATAAAAAAAAACTAGGATCTAAAAAAATTTATAGATTTTTAAAAGTTATGCCTAAAACTTACAAGAATATGGTGGAGATGTTCGGCATACAGATCAGAAGTACTCATAGCTCAGTTGCGCATAGACCGACCATGAGTCTAAGGTCGTGGGTTCGATCCTGCTCACGTAATTTTTTTTATTATATTTTTTTTATTTTGTATCAATCTTTACCATACATCTATCTTTACATACATATGTATATATAAAACAGTTTACAATAACGTGTGAACATGAAATATTTTTACAAAAAAAAGATGTAGGTACGGTTATTAAGAAATGAAAAAAAAGTAAGAATTTGAAAGAAAAAAATGTCTTTTTGTGTCTGTCTGTTTGTTGTTCTATTCTGCTGAAATCTGTGGCTGACATATAAAAATCGAGATTTTGTAAAATTAGTGATTAATAATTAATTTGTTGAAGTCAACATAGTGATTTAGTGTTTCTTCTCACCGATAGATGGCGATATTCTTCATTAAAACTCGATATGGTTTCGTTATGGTGAAAGTATATGATACCTTATTGAGTTGTTGAAACAGAAAACAATCGAATAAATTTATTAGTATTAATCCTAACGATAGATGGCAAGGCAAATGCCAATGGCACTATCCCTTATTCCATCTTTACATTATATTAAAAGATTAATAAAAACGTGTCTGAACATTTAATATTCTCTCTTCTCATAAAAAAATTTGGTCTTTTTGTATGTTTGTTTGTAAGTTTGTCTGTATGCAAATCAAATTCAGTCCTACCGATAGATGGCGATATCCCATATTAAAACTCGATATGGTTTCGATTCGGGGAGGTGATATTACCTTATTAATTTATTCCTTAATTTATTCCGAATTATAATGTGTCCTACAAATAACAATAAATCTAAATCCTTCACTATGTGCAAAGTTGGTGGTGTGGTGGGGGTGGGGATGGGGACTGGGGACTGTCAAATCTATTTAATTCAAAACCTATTCTTACCTTAATTTTTATGGAAAATATGCCAATTCTCAATAAGTGATTATTATGAAACCCAACAAACTTACGAGATAGCTCGAGTAGGAACCCACGTGGAAAGAATTATGCAAATACTGAGAGTTTATCGAATTTTAAGTTCCTCATAATTTATTCAACAGTGTTGACCGTGGTGATAATACTTAGTTTGCATGTATGTTTGTGCATTAGTTTATTACAGTCCTCAATATTTGGTAAATGAAATACCTACATAGTATTATACATAGTAGTAGATACATAGTATTGTAATAAAGTTAAAATTTCAAATAATGGATCTCATTCTCTTTCTTTATTTCGTGATTGTTTCTGCCTCTTGGCAGTCAGAAACCGTAGATTTCGTCAGAATCAAAAGTAGCGTATATATTAACACAGGATTATAAACTACCATACCAAATTTCATTAAAATTGGCTAAGCCGTTTGGCTGTGAAAAACAACCAAACATATACGTAGATACACATTAAACACTGATAATGGCTGGATGGAAGGAATTTTGGTACTCTTTCACGCAAAAACTACTAGCTTTGCCTAGAATGACCCTACACATACGCTATAATTTAAGGAAGATGTTGTGTGAATTAAGAAAAATCCAAGAAACTTATTTATAACGCAATGTGCCTTTGATATGTAGGTAATAGATATGTAGCTATGTTTGTGGTTAGGAGTTATGCATATTATATGGGCGAATATTCTACATTTTTATTTTTGTTTTTATTCAGTTCAATTTGTAAATTATTTGACTTATTTCAAATGCATTTAAATACTTACGAAATAAGGATTCTTTTGACTTTGACTTTGACCTATGTATTCGTACCTACCCTTATACATACCCCCATTACTTTTACCCAGTGTGCCTTTTGTAGGTATTCCTGTTTGATATTTACTTTTTGTGGGTTACTTTTTCACAAAACCTATGTGAAACTGCAGATCACAGCTTTGTTGTAACAGTTTTTGAAGTAGCTCTCTCTGTTTTTGTCGAAATTTGGAATAGTGTAAGTTTGAACTTCAAGGAGGAAATTATAATATTATATATCCAACACCGATAACCAGTATTCACGTGGACGAAGTCGCGGGCAACAGCTAGTATTTAATAAAGTTAGGTAAAGCTATAGAAATATAAGGTACTTATTATGAAACGCACATCCAATTCGGCACGATAGGTATTTTATAAGAATTTCCGAAAGTTTTGTCCTCGGCGTCGAGTAAAATGTTTACTATCCAATGTCACCATAGGAAAATTAACTTTAAATCAAATATATGAATAGTCTGTTTTCATTGGGCGGTTTGTTGTATTGTGAATCGAAAGTGTCACTTGGAACCCGCGCGGAGGGAAGCGCTGTGATCGCTTCAATTGGCCGCAAGGCGTGGTAAGGTGAGCGTGTGTTTATTCTGTGTCCACTGAGTTACTGTCGGGAGCCGGTGAGTATTACGATTTATTTAGATTCTGATGTATTCCATTACTTATTATTTTTTTTTTGTCTCTTGAAAGTCATACTATTCTGAAGTAATCATGTAAATTCTATCGTAAATTATTAAAAACGTCTTTGATTTACCTCTGCGTTACCGCTATACTGCGTTACTATGAAAAGGTAACGCAGTTGTTATGTTGGTAACGCAGCAGTAATTTGTAAGCATTTATTGATATTAAAAGTATTCCTATAATAATACGACCTCTTTATGGCTACATAAAACGGCTAAAGGCATTTGCCAATAAACGACCGAGTGAGAAATATTTTTTGTGATTTTTTAAGTACTGTTAAAACGCGTAAATTTAATTGTACAATTTTGTTTGCTTTAAGGTATTTGTTGCACAAGATGGCTTTAACACCAGCTGAAAAACAACGACGTTATCGACAAAAATTAAGGCTTGAACCTGAAAAGTATGCAGAGGCTAAAAGAAACATCGAGATGGAAATCATGCTAGTAAGAAATTAGTTAAAGACATGAATGAAAGAGAACACAGATCCGCTAAACCTAAGTGGAAAACTGCTAATAAAAAGAGCAGAGAACGTCAACAAGCTGTCCGTAATGCACTTGAAAATGTTGAAACGCCACCTTCAACGCCACAATCAGAGACACCAATTTCTACCGCATCCAGAGGGCGAAGGCACGTAAGACGTGACAGGTCTGCGTTATATAGACAAAACATGAAATTACAAGGAGAACTAGAAGAACTGAAGAAAATATGTATTAAGTATAAGAAGAGATACCAAAGAATAAAGAAATCTCCTTTTAAAGGAGATAAAAAAGATGAATACAATATATAAACTCATGCTATCAAAGACCATTACAAAAAAATAAAAAACATTAAAGAAAAAGGAGTCGTAAAAGAGATATTCCAAGGACAGCATATTCTTAATTCTCGAATGAAAACTTCCATTGTTCAGGACTCACTGGGTATTGATCGAATTAAGGTGAGAACAAACCACTACTAAACTCCCCGTGTTTAAACCGACTATTCAATCTTTTTTAATCGTGACGATGTGTCCAGAGCTACAGCTGGGAAACAGGAGACAGTTACTTATAAAACTATTAAAAAGCAAAAGAGGTACTTGCTTGATTCAATGAGAAAACTGTATGGAGCATTTCAAAATGAGAATCCCAACATGCACTGCTCATATTCCTATTTTGCAAAACATAGACCATTTTATGTGAGGACTCCTTCTGTTGATGGCAGAGATACTATGTAAGACACATGCTAACGCCCAATACCTTATCAATGCACTTTTCAGACATAAGATCATTTCAACGTCTAACATGAACAACTTTATTGAAGGCACAGTGTGTTCTACAGACAGCCGCACGACCAAATGCCAGCCATTTTATGTATGTCGTTGAATAATGTCCATTTATCAATTAAGTACATTTAGCTAGGTATTCTTATGGGCTACCGAATTTATTTTTATACTTCATAAATACTAATTGTTTACGTTGTTAAGTTGAAGACATAAATATTAATAATTTAAAGGTTTATTCTAGTTGTTAGATAAATGTCACTTCATACCGTACACAAGTTTGGTTTTAATTCAATCTCGCCAATTATCATCAAATTTAGAGTCACTCAGTTGTATACTTCAGTAACGCAGTTGCTTTGCATACAAATTAAAGATGTCCCAGTATGATGTCTTCTTTTTCATTATCATTTAAGAACAGAAAGTCCCATGACGACAAATATTTAATAAAGTTAGGTAAAGCTATAGAAATATAAGGTACTTATTATGAAACGCACATCCAATTCGGCACGATAGGTATTTTATAAGAATTTCTGAAAGTTTTGTCCTCGGCGTCGAGTAAAATGTTTACTATCCAATGTCACCATAGGAAAATTAACTTTAAATCAAATATATGAATAGTCTGTTTTCATTGGGCGGTTTGTTGTATTGTGAATCGAAAGTGTCACTTGGAACCCGCGCGGAGGGAAGCGCTGTGATTGCTTCAATTGGCCGCAAGGCGTGGTAAGGTGAGCGTGTGTTTATTCTGTGTCCACTGAGTTACTGTCGGGAGCCGGTGAGTATTACGATTTATTTAGATTCTGATGTATTCCATCACTTATTATTGTTTTTGTCTCTTGAAAGTCATACTATTCTGAAGTAATCATGTAAATTCTATCGTAAATTATTAAAAACGTCTTTGATTTACCTCTGCGTTACCGCTATACTGCGTTACTATGAAAAGGTAACGCAGTTGTTATGTTGGTAACGCAGCAGTAATTTGTAAGCATTTATTGATATTAAAAGTATTCCTATAATAATACGACCTCTTTATGGCTACATAAAACGGCTAAAGGCA
Organism: Stenoptilia bipunctidactyla; assembly: GCA_944452665.1. NCBI lineage: Eukaryota > Metazoa > Arthropoda > Insecta > Lepidoptera > Pterophoridae > Stenoptilia > Stenoptilia bipunctidactyla. The sequence continues at coordinate 17,627,404 of OX101730.1, forward strand.
TTTGCCAATAAACGACCGAGTGAGAAATATTTTTTGTGATTTTTTAAGTACTGTTAAAACGCGTAAATTTAATTGTACAATTTTGTTTGCTTTAAGGTATTTGTTGCACAAGATGGCTTTAACACCAGCTGAAAAACAACGACGTTATCGACAAAAATTAAGGCTTGAACCTGAACTTCATAAATACTAATTGTTTACGTTGTTAAGTTGAAGACATAAATATTAATAATTTAAAGGTTTATTCTAGTTGTTAGATAAATGTCACTTCATAGAAGGACATAACATGTGATACTAAGACAACTGTGTTACTGCAGTTACAACTGCGTTACTTTGTCGTCCCCATGTTTCAGTGGATGTTTTGTTTGATAACTGAGCTATTTTTTCTCGAAAAATACTACAAATGGTTGGAATCTAAAAAAAAATTTGAAATCTTAAGTAATTCTATAAATACAAAGTTCTCATAACTTTACTTTTGATTTTATTATAAATTTTATTGTTCTTAAGCTCAGCTTCGGTAACGCAGGGACTACTCTCATTAAAAAATTACATTTTTTGTGATATTTTTTATGATTTAACTTAAGAAAGTTATATTTAACATTAAGTCAGACTGTTATTACGAGAATTGATCACATTTTGATTTTTCTTTGAATAAAAAAATATGTTTCGAATTCAGTAACGCAATGGTTTTGTTTCCCCATCTTTTCCTCTTATAAATTGAAATACAAACTCAAATGACGATAAAACTTCGCTGCTAACATTAGTACCCATTATGGGAATACATTTCCTACATCCTCAACCAATAAAATCACCAAAATTATTAATTTTATATTTTTACTTTTAATCTGATTCTATGCCTGGTTTTGGGCATCGAAAAGTAGAATGGCCCATTTATCGATTTCAGTATCCTTGGCAATGTAAGAAACTGCTTATTTGAATAAAATATTTCGTATCCTAAGAAGGTTCGGTCCCACGAGACAATAAGCATTTGTCGGCTTCAGAATCTTAAAACTAAATATTCATACCTTTGTTCAAGGTACGAAGTAAAAGCACTTGACTTCGCTAAAATATGTTAAACCTAAAATCTTTTCTTGTCTTACGCAACGACTTTCTCTGTCAAATTACTAATCTGCTGAATTCAAAGGACACCATTATTAAAATATATTTTTTATTATTAAGCATTATAACAAAAAATACCTATAACCATCCTATGAAATTGAGGTCCAATTTGAGTTTTATCACCAATATCAAAAAAAAAATGCTAATAATAAGTATGTTTTTTTTCAAAAATATTCCTCTACTTCCAGATTGTGTTTGTAACATCAAAAGAACATCAAACGTTTCCAGATATGTAGAACATCTTAAAATTTTCGAGTTTGTCGAGTTCGAGTGAGTTAAAAATGAAATTTCCACCTTGTATCATTTGTGGACTGATCGGATCTTATTTGAACTAATATGGACGACCGGTTGGTGCGTGTGGTAATATACGTTGCCTTCTATACCATAGGTTCTAGGTTCGAATTCGGGGTTCGGGTTCGAATGGACCAAACACCCTATATAATAAACATCCATGACATATCATTAGCGGCCATTAAAAATTCAAAAGCCATGTGGTTTTATTTTAATAACATTTTTAAACTTTTTTGTTTTTCACCCAAAAATCATCATAAAAATGTAAAAATAAAAAAAGAATCAGTGTAGGAAGCTAATTTGGATCTCGTTTAAATTTGTACTGTTTAAGGCTTCTTTCGACATCCAAAACAATGTAATGAGTTTACTAGTTTTTGTTTTATTTTACCACAAAGCTTCGGAATCGATAAAAAAATTAATATGGTCTTTGGCTTTAAATGCGTATAATAAAAAAAAAAAAAATTACCAGGGTCTTCCAATTTCTCAAAAACTTGTCTTTCATGCTATAAAAACTATAAATAACATCGCGAAATTTGCTGAATTCGTGAAAGAGGTCGCGTTTAACTAAATTCCAAATTGTAATAAAAAACTTTTTTGCATAAGTTAACACGTGAAAAACTGGTAGAAGCTGTTATCTCACTCTTGCGAAATAAAATCTGTTTTATATCTTTTTCTTGCATAGGATAAACCTGTTTGGATAATGTGGTAGACCGATGAGGTGAAGCCGCACCAGGACTCTCCTCTAAGGATTTATTTTAATCGAGTCTGAACCGCCTCTGCTACCTAACGTCTCTGTCTTTTTTAACCAGGGGAAACCCTAATGGATTACCGGTCAAGGTCACTAACCAAGGGGACCAATGATGACAGGGGTGATGTTGAGGAGCGCTGGTATCGAGCCTACCAGCTGCTATGAACGGGTGGCAGACTTGGATTGCTAATGGCGTCCAAGTCATCGGCTAACTCGTAATCCTGGGCAGAACAAGGGTTAATCCGATAATGAGTGGCTGAGAAATTTCAGTGACCTTGGTTCGCCTGCGAATCTCCTCATTCCTGATTCGATCCCGCAGAGAAACTCCGAGCATAGCCATCCATTCCCCGCTGAGCGATTTTAAGCTTGTTTATAAGGCCCATAGTTAACGACCACCACGTCTGAGTGCCGCTCATAACTAGTTCTCAATTACAAAAAATATTATTTCAAATAAAATTACAAAAAGGACTCACTTACAAAAAATATCTAAGCGGTTCATTATATGAACATAGATCTCTGTTGCAACAGTGATCCACGTGATTTGACGACCACTTTGGCGAAGGGGTAAACCTGTCTGCCTCAGACGCCAGTGGTTGCGGGTTCGATACCCGCACGGAACAAGAAAAAGAAATGTTCCGTGTCTTGGTGTTTATCTGTTTATGTGTTCATATTCTAGGTACCCCCTAGTTCGCTAAATGGTATCCCATAACACAAGCTATGCTTACTTTTGGGCCATGTAGTTGGTGTGATTGTCTGGGGATTTTATTTATTATGTATAGATACGATATCTACCTGATTAATGTACAATATAATAATAGTCGGTTAGTTTGCTTTTTTTTAATGCAAACAATGTTAAAGCTCCTGGTTTTAATGCGTTTTAGGAAAAAACTTTACTCTACTAAATAATAAAAATACATTAAAATTAAAGAAAAAAACGGAACTTACTTTCTGACAATATTATGGTCATCTTACATATTTTTTACCCTATAAAATGCTAAAGGTCAATTTCCTGGAAAAGTATGACATTCATAGCAACGGACGATATGAAAAGAAACAGTCTTCCACGCTGGACTGGAAGATTTTCTTATCTTCCCGGGCATACTGTAAAAGTCAGTAAAGGGACAGAGGTTTTATTGGCGTGTTTTGTGGGCGATAGGCTGACCTCCTGTCACTGCAATAGTCTTTATCCATCATTAAAATACCTCCTAAGTCAAACGTGACATCAGATGGTCTTATGAGCTCTGGTGTTCTCCCTATCTGTTAGATCGCAAAGTCAAATCAGTTCGCAATAAACAATTCAACAAGCAAGACGTATCTTTTATTCGAGAGTCCCTAGTCAAGCAGTTTTGAACCTTAACGCGCGAACATATGGTCCAAATCGAGTCGGATAGTGAATTTAAAAGTGAGAAGACACAGCACAGTGACGACTAAAACAAAGAAAGAATTCTAGGAATAACAGCACGCACATTTCATAATGTGCGTGCATAAATAATAGTAACATATAAAGGAGCCTACAGACTGTTTAATTAGTGAAGAAGAATTTTGTGAACTTTTGAAACTTTTTTAGTGAACTTTATTTATTTTCGTAAACTAGTGAATTATAAAGGAGACTACAGACTATTTAATTTGTGAAGAACTATTTGTGAACATTTGTGAAAATTTTGGGAACTTTATTTATTCATTTCATAAACTTAAACTATTAGTGTAAAATAAAAAATTAAAATGGCTTTAACAACAAAGGAAATAATCAACTTATTAGAAGAAAAGGCAAGTTTACTTCAAAAAACTCAAACAAATTTAAAGAAATGTGCTAAGCAAAGATTGACGAAAGGTTATATTGAAGCAAGAATTAAAAGCATAGAAGAAGACTGGCAAGCATTCAAATCATACCATGAAGCTCTCGTGAAGACAGCGACTAAGGAGGAGCGTATGAATATCCAGTATTTCGTTAATGAGGATTACTATTTAATTGAAGATTTATATCTATGTCTCACGGGTGATTTGAAAGACATGTTGATGACATTTTCAAGAATGCAAGAAGGAAATCCGTCTGCGCCTGAAGTTGTACCTCAAGTACGATTACCAAGCATACAACTTCCAACATTTGCCGGTCAGTATGAAGAATGGACAACTTTCAACGACCTTTTTATGTCACTAGTGCACCAAAATACATCATTATCTAAGGTTCAGAAACTGCACTACTTAAAGTCAAGTTTAGCTGGAGAAGCAGAGTCCCTCCTGAAACACATTCATGTAACTGAGAGCAATTACGAACAGGCATGGGACATGCTGAAACAAAGGTATGGGAACAAACGTTTAATAATCAACTCTCTCTTGAAAAGATTATTTGGACAGAAGAAGATTACTACACCTACTGCAAATAATGTGAAAATCTTGGTAGACACAACTGCGGAATGTTTGAATAATCTCCAAAATTTGAAAGTATCGACAGAATCCTGGGATCCTATCATCATTTACGTTATCGTACAAAAATTAGATATTGATACGCATAAAGCTTGGGAAGATCAAGTTTATAGCCCGGATTCGGAAAAACTACCTACCTGGCAAGAATTGAAAAATTTCCTAGAAGCTAAATTCCGCACGTTGGAGTTGATCACACCGGTGTATCCCCCAAGAGAGAGACAACCTATAAAGGAAAGAACTTACCATATTTCTGCACCAGCGCCAGCAAGGACTTGCATAAGCTGTAGTGAGAATCACACTCTCTGTCACTGCAAGGACTTTACAAAATTGAGTCCTAAGGAAAGAAGCGAATTGGCTAAAGAAAAGAAATTATGCTATAATTGTCTAATACCTGGTCATGCTGCAATGAGATGTCGACTTAGATTATCCTGCAAAATATGTAAACGGCGACATCACACCTTACTGCATCAAACAAACACAAGCCAAGAATCGGAAGAGATACAAACAAACCATGCTTTATCGTCCTTTGCCGTTACAAAGAATACTACAGCATTACTCGCAACAGCTCTTGTACCTGTTAAAAATACTCAAGGTAAAAGGTTATATTACGAGTACTGTGTAGATCAAGGGTCACAAGCTAATTTTGTAACGGAAAGAGCGGCACAGCTTCTTGGAGCAAAACGATTAAGAGCTAGAGGAACTATTTCAGGGGTAGGAACAACGCAAGCAGAAGTTAATCAAATGGTTCACCTGCAACTTCTGTCCAGATATGATGAAAATTTCCTACTTCCGTGAAGGCTTATATCAGGCCGACACGTTTGACCTCTCAGCTACGATCCAAGAAGATAATGAATCAAACGCACATCTGGGCACAATTAAAGGATCTTACCTTGGCAGACCCAAGTTTTAATCGGCCAGGGCGAGTGGATATGCTGCTCGGTGTGGAAGTTTACGCTCAAATATTGAAGAATAATTTAATCAGGGGTCCTCCGAACTCTCCATGTGCGCAAGAAACGAGCTTTGGATGGATTCTCTTTGGTGAGATAATGAGCGATAAACACGAAGAAGAAATCATGGTAATGCATCATCAAATAGACCCAGACGATATATTATACAAGCTATGGGATTATACAATAGAAGGCTGCGAAAGAAACAAATTGACCAAGGAAGAAGAAACATGTGAAAGAATATACGTAAACACTTACTCAAGAAAGGGACATGGAAGATACGTCGTGAAGCTACCCTTTAAGACAGATGAAACTAAAAGCAAAGAAGGAAATACAAGGGAAATTGCAAGGAACAGACTGTTACAGTTAGAAAAGCGTTTGGAAAGAAATGAAGAACTCAGAATAGAATATAACAAAGTTATTGAAGAATATATAGAACAGAAACACATGGAAGAAGTACCTGCGATAGAAATAGATAACGCATCCGTTTATTTACCGCATCACGCAGTAGTGAAAGAATCGAGTGAAACTACCAAAGTACGGGTCGTTTTCAATGCTTCGTCACGTGGAACCAACCATATATCACTTAACGAAGAAATTTTGGTTGGACCTGTATTACAAGAAGACATGCGATTACTATTGATGAGATTTCGAAGAAGTATTTTAGCTGAAATTCAACATCTTTTTGATCCACTTACTTGGTTATCTCCTGCTATGATACCTGTTAAGATGCTACTGCAACGGTTGTGAATCATGGGTGCCACGTGGGACGAAGAGCTGCAACCTGAAATAAAAGAAAAATGGTATAGAATTAGAGAAAGTTTTGCAAATTTAGATAAGGTAAAGATAACGAGATGGTTAAATACTATGAGTCATAACTTACTTGTGGTGATCCATGGCTTCTGTGATGCTTCCATCAAGGCATATGGAGCTGTAGCATACTTACGGATAATCCCGCAGATATAGCATCTCGTGGTATGCTATTAGAAGACCTTGTAACGAATAATCTAAGGTGGAACGGCCCAGAATGGCTGAAACTAGAAGAAATTGAATTGAACAAAGTAGCTGAAGACACCACAGTAGACCTGGAAAGCAAAAAGATTACAAAAATTAGTATGAACTTAATAGAAAAATAATTAAATGAGAAAAAGGTACTTACCCATTTCGAAGAATGCGAAGAATTAACTGAATTAACAAAAACGATTGTTTACAGTAAAAGGTTTTTAAACTATCGAAAGCAAGGATTCAATAATGTTCATCCAATAACCACAGACGAGTTACACCAAGCTTTAGAAGTATGCATTAGAATAGCTCAAGAAAACAAGTTTGGCAGAGAACTAGATTGTCTAAAAGCAGGACGTACAAGAGGAAACAAAAGCCGTGTTTGTAGTTTAAAAAGTGGTAGTAAAATTTTAAAACGTTCTATTTCCAAATTATGTTATCTGCCAATTAATAATGAATCAAATGTACAATTGTTATTGCTATAATATAATATAATTTATGTATACACTTCTTAATTTTGCATATCAAAATTATGTATAGTTAGTTTTAATAGAAATTTGAATTTTGTTATAAAATATTGAATTTAATCATGTATAAACTCCTTTACAATCTTAGTCTATTGAATTGAAAGAAGGGCCATAAATCTTTGTGTTGAATACTTGGAAAGGATTGAATATAGGTAGTAACCAAAACTTAGTAAACATGTTTTGTTCGTAGTGCGATGTTTTAATTACTGTTTGTTAAGTTTAGTTTGGTGATAAAATTAACGAATATGGATTTGGTTTGAAAAGGTTATGTTTGTAAATTAAAATAGTTATGTTTGGTGAATAAAAATTTCTTATTTGGGAATTATATAGAAATGATAGTAAACTGTAAGTATGTTTTGGTTTATTATGATTAAGATTTAGGATTTGTCAAAAACTTCGTTTTTTGGGGGGCGGCATGTTAGATCGCAAAGTCAAATCAGTTCGCAATAAACAATTCAACAAGCAAGACGTATCTTTTATTCGAGAGTCCCTAGTCAAGCAGTTTTGAACCTTAACGCGCGAACACTATCCCATAAGGGATACAGGCGTGAAGTTATGTATGTATGTATGTATGTAGAAAAGAAACAGTGAAAAACATTCGTATAATTTGCATGAACCCGTATAGTTAAACCTAGTCGATAAATCTCAATCCAGATGCACGTCCCGCACGTCCCTCGTTCCTTGCTCTCGTCTTTTACATACATTGCCGGCTGTGCATTCGGTATTGTATAGAATACCTAGGTAAAGTATGAAATAAACAATATTTCATACATTACCTGCCAGTTTTAGGTTTTGTATACATTACCTAGGATTGTGTAGAATACCGGATTATACAGATTGCCGGTAACATATACATCAATATTAGGCCATATTCAGTAAGACCACACGCGCCTCATCACTCGCGTTGCAATTTGTTGTACGCAATGCCTAAAGAACTTTTCTTTCTATGATCAAACTGAGTCCTTAATGACTCCAATCTCATAGGAATATAAATAAAACTAACTTCTTGATCTTTAAACTGTTTACATGAACTACGTTTATATTAATGTACTCCAAAGACAAAGACACAACACTCCTACCAACACATACTCTCTCATTCACATACACGAATACTCACTCAAGTACACATACACTTATTCAATCCACACATACACATACAAACTTCTTCGCGCCTACTCTCTTATAAACTATTTATATTTTATATGATATGTTTTCTTTCTTTTAATAAATTGTTTAAAGCTAAAATAAAAACGCTACTATTTAATTGATAATAAAACAATTTCTATGGGTCGAGCAAACTACTCATCCTAAGTTCACAGGGCTTTGCCCTTTATTAGGGAGTAGGGCACTCAGTAAAGTCTGTTTAATCTATATATAAGATAAATAACTAGAATTTAAGTACCTACTTGTTTTTACTGATATCTGTATTTCTGTTATCCGAAATAAACAATTTATTATTTATTATTATTATTTATACCTAAAGCTACACGCCTTTCGGCGGAAAGACCCGACAATTTGACCAGTCGGTCGGGGATCAGGGCAAGAGGGACAGAAACCGGCGAACTATTCGGGCAGTATCTAGCAAAACCGCTTTTTGCATGCGTGCTGGAAGCGAACCGCCACCGAATCCCAGCCTTTCAAGGTTTCTGACCAAAGTGGCTGGGGTCAAACCGTTTGTGGATATTACAACCGGGATGATTTCGGTGGACATAACTTCCCACATTTCGGTCACCTCGTGTGCAAGGTCCAAGTACTTGCGTTGCTTTTCGGTCTCGGCCTTCACGAGGTTCTCGTCATGTGGTATAGTTATGTCCACCAAAAACACCTTGGACGACGATCGGTCCATTAACACGATATCAGGTTTATTCGCTAGAATAGTCCTGTCCGTGATAATGGGCCGATCCCAGTAGAGCTTGGCGCTGCCATTTTCGAGAACTGGCTCCGGCGTGTACTGGTAATAAGGCAGTTTCTGATTGATGAGACCGTATTTCAGAGCGAGCTCTTGGTGGAGAATCTTGGCTGCTTGGTTGTGTCTATGCAGATACTCAGTGTTAGCAAGAACCGAACAACCCGAAACTACATGTCTGAGGGACTCGCCAGGTTGGCGGCACGCCCGACATACGTCCACTGTGCCGTCCCTCATAATGTATTTCCGGTAGTTGTTCGTCTTGATAACCTGATCCTGTATCGCAAAGACAAACCCTTCGGTTTCCCCAAAGAGGTCCCCGAAGCGCAGCCAATGCACGGAGGCTTTACGGTCCACGTGTGGCTCGTGTAGAGCCTTGTAAAACCTTCCGTGCAGCTCTTTCTCTTTCCATACGGTCTCATGATCAGAAATGCTTAGTACCGCCGGTGTCTGCCATGTCTCGAGGCCCAGATTGAGAGGGGTGAGTCCTTTGTCACACGCTACAACCTCTCTATGCATACCCACGTCCGCCTTCGCCATAAAATAGGCTCGGAGGCTATATATCTCCCGATTGTGCAAGGTTTTGGCGCTAAGTAGGCCTCTTCCTCCACACTTCCGGGAGATATACAGCCTCATTACTGACGATCGAGGATGATGCATTCTATGGAGGGTCATAGTAGTGCGGACCTTCCGATCCAGGGCGTCTAGTTCGGTCTGAGTCCATCTGAGTACGCCAAAGGTGTACGAAAGAACGGGCATAACCCATCCGTTAAACGCTCGGACTCTGTTGAGACCCGACAGAGAACTAGTTAGTACCTTTGTCAGGCGCTCAAAAAAGACTTCGCGTACAGACTGTTTTACGCTCGCTTCTTCGACACCGATGTTCTGTGACATAGCCAGATACCGGTATGTTTCATTTTCGGAGAGAGCTCTCAGGTGAACGGGACCTAGGTCAACCCTCTGAGACCGAGTAATCCTTCCCCTCTCCACATGAACAACCGCACACTTGTCCACTCCAAACTCCATTTTGATGGAGCTGCTAAAATCTGTCACGATTTTTAGCAGTTCCCCCAATCGTGGAGCCGTTGGAGCTAACAGCTTGAGGTCATCCATGTAGAAAAGATGGGATAACCGCATGCCCCCTCTACGAAACTGAAAGCCTGTCTCTGATCCCTCCAGCAATGTGCTAAGAGGATTCAGAGCCAGGCAAAACCAAAGTGGGCTCAGACAATCACCCTGGAATATTCCCCTACCAATCTGGATTCGGTCTTCCGCAGCCGTCATTCGCCTGCCTTAGAGACTGAGCATTGTACTCCATTGTCTCATACATCGCTCGAGAAATATTCGAACTGTACCGTCGATTTTGTACAGTTCAAGAACTCTCAAGAGCCATGTATGAGGCACGGAGTCAAATGCTTTTTTATAGTCAATCCAGGCTGCGGAGATTATTATTATTATTATTATTACTTTACTCATTGGTTGTACGTTATTTGAGCCATAGTCAAATAGAGTTTGGCTCGGCTTGCGTGGGCTTGCCGCGATCCGGGTTGATGTCGGTTTTTGGAGACAGATCTAAGGAAGCTTGCTAGCTTATTCAAAACACAGTAATGCACTCGCAGAATCGCAAATCCAAGCCTTCATAAGGACTTGCCAAGCCTCAGCAAGCGTGTGAACGTAGCATTATTATATCCTCGAAGTGTTTCGAAGATCTGGTGTAAAGCGAGTATAGCGCAGATATCGGTAATATCATCAATAATGCAGCGACCTTCATGATAGTAGGTAGTCAATTTACTAGAACTTCCTATTTTCCACCACAGGATAATTTCGATATTAATATCCTCTCTGAAATTCGTTTTAGTTTGGCAATTATAAGTAATTATTGTATTAATAAGTAAGTAATAATAATTATAGGCAAAAAAATAAAAAGACGTGTGGAACTCGGAGACTGCCGCGGTAAAGCTATTGCATAGCATTTTTTATCAACTTATGCAATTATAATTATTTATTTATTTAATTAATACAGTAATGTTTGATCTTATATGAAGTTCCACAAGTTCCTAGTAGATGGCGCTGATTGTTTATTAAAGCCCGCATGTAAAGTTATAAATTCAAAGTATCACCCCTGTCCCGCACTGTTAGGGATTGGCTGATGGGGTAGTCCCCCAAAGGTCCCCTCTTCGTGCATCAAGCATTCACCTCCTCTCCTTCTGTGGCTCCCTTAGGGGCGTCAAGTCGGTAGTTAAGCTTTCTGTGGCGGGAAAAAAAAAAAAAAAAGAGTAGGGGGTGTTAGGTTTTCTTCGTTACAGAATTTCTGGATTCGGTCCCCACGCTCAAGGCCCGCGATAGAAGCTATGAAATAGCTTATAAAGGAGCAGTCTTATCTCCTCTAGCTCTAGCAGTGCCCAATTTAAAACAACCATATAGTTCTTTGTTTACAATTTATTCAAGTAATTTTCAATTTTTTCGCTTAAAATAAATACTTACTCATATCATTGAAAATTTCCAATTAACATAACATGTTTATTTTTATGCAAGAATAATAAACTGTACCTAGTTAGAGTTTGATAAGATTGGATAGCACAAAAAAGTATGCTTAGTAATAAACAAAACATATCATTAATTACAAATAAAAAATAAAATAAATAACAACAAATTATAAAGCAAAGGACAGCTATAAAAATTGCAATTCAAGGTTAAAATCGAAAGAGATAAAAATTTGTATGGTTAACTTACAGCCCGTTCACACATGGTCCGTTTTACTGGATACGTTTTACCGGATTCGTAATTTTTTCATCGATGACGCATGGATTCGTATGAGCGACTTCACATAAGGCACAGTATTCAGTATACGTATTTACGATACAAAAAAAGTATCCAGTAAAACGGATCATGTGTGAACGGGCTGTTAGTTTGTACTTCGCTTATTGCTTACTAAATTGGTGTTGGTGAAGAAAGAAATTCAAAGTTCTAAAATACATTATAAAACCTGCCTGGCCTGATAAACATTTATATTCTGAAAACTTGCTGAATTATTGATTTGCTAACAGTTTTCCATTAAATTAAAAACTGCCAAAAATTTATACTTAGGTTAAGTTCAAATTTGAGTAAGCTTTTAGAACATGAGCCTAAGTAAATTGATTCTTGCTTAACTGCTTAACTTCTTAAGCTATTTTATTCTAAACTCTGCACCTCTTTCAAGATTCCATAGCACTTTTGCATCGTAAATCTTGTACCAATAACCAAAGCGGCCATACTGACAATAGTGAAATGAGGATCACAGTTTCTTTCTTTCAAAAACCGGGCGTAAGTTTCATTTTTGGCACATATTACATTAATGTCATAATTTCTTCTCGAGATTTTCGGAAATTGCGTGTTCTCGAAACATCCGTAGTCCGATTGCAGGGTCAGGGTCTTGGAGAACCACTTCCGAGAGAGGAATTGGGTGTAGCCCAGAGAAGCACATAAACATACTGAAAGATAGTTTTGGTTATTTTTTAAGGGATCGATTGGTGTGCTAACATCCTATGAATATACAGGGTGACTGGTGACAAATTTTAGATACTGAAGGAGAGATAATGTAATAAAAGTAGGTACTTAATTTTTCACCAAAATTCCCTATAAATAAATATTATTATGTTAGTATTTACTTTACATACAACTAAGTCGCTCGCGTCACGTGACCTGGCACGCGGATCGCTGCCAACGCTAGCGTAACCATGCGTTGCGTAATCAATTCTTTAACTTTCGGTTAAGTTTACTCAGTAAATAAGTAATATTAATTTTTTGATATATTTTTTCGCTTAATGTATGATCTCAAAGTATGAAACCCAGTATACGCCTGCACATGACCTCTGGATCGACTTGAAGGTATGTAGCGTTGAGGGCCGTAGAGATCATTGATTATATAGAGGGAAAGCTCCTTAAGGGGCAAGTTTTAAATTTTTCTTAAAAATATTATTAAAAACTCATCTATAAAGTTTCAATAAAAATCTATGTTAAATAAACTGGCATTGGCATTTTAAAGGTATCCTGGGAATAGATTTGCGGCTCATCATCTAAAGAATGGGCAACAGTGTCCTTTTTATAGTCTGGGCATAAAAGGCTGTTCTAAAATAAATAACCGCAGTTAAATGTCATATATTATAATGCCATGCTTTCTTTTAAAAGCTTGTTTAAAAATTGGTGTTTTTTGATTTATGAAATTATTTGTACAACATAATATACTTTACAAATCCTGCCACTTTCGTTATTGACCAACATACCTGATTCCATCATTAAATCAATAGATAAAAAGTTATTGTAAGCTAAATATCGACTTTCATCATACATTGCGGAGCAAAACATGTGCTTCATCCTTTTATCCTCAAGTGGTTGGAAAACATAACATCCGCGGGAATTTGCCAATATCATGAAGAGTAATCTACAACGAAAAGGCTATTAAAATATCGGGCTCCGAAGTAATGTTCTCTTTATATTTCTACAAATTATAAAGAAACCTACTTTAATACTTTGCTTTAACCTAATTTTTCTCAACTCTTAGGGATATTCATTTATTTATTATTTATTGTACAAATTATATTTACATAGTAAGTTTACAAAAATACAATAGAGTACAATTGGCGGCTTTATCAACAAAATATGATCTCTTCCAGGCAACCTTTTCGACAAGATAAGGACAATTTTCTTTGTAATAACAAGAAAGTAAATTAAAAGCTACAAATAACTACTTAAATACTGTATAGATATATTATATAGATATAGATATATTATAATATTGTATAGACATATTAAACTGGATTTTCATAAAGCATTGGGATATTATTTACTTAGTCAGAAATAAAATTGTATGCTATTTGCTATTATAAAATTGGCATTTTATGTTGAAATACCTTTACTTAATTATTGACTATAGTAACTTTATTCTACACCTCACGGTGTAGAGGCCATGTGCAAAGTAGATAGATAAAATTTATACATTTTATAAGGCTAACCCGATTCTCACTAGCTGACTACTAACACAAAGACCATTACTTTCATATGAACGTAGGCAATTTAAGTGAAATATTCTCACCTGTGAGTCATTCCATATCCGTAGTCTGGACCATATTTAAGATAAGTAAGGCATTTTTCATTAATTGGGCATTTTGCATTGCTATTCACGCGGGTCAACTTCGTGAACTCTCCTAAACAATAATCTGCAAATAAAACAATGAATAACTGTTAATAGAAAAATATTTATTAAAAGGTTAGAATAAATGCACCTATAATGCGCTAGCTAGTTAAAATATTTGGAAACAAGGTTACTGTAGTGAACAAACGAATTACAATTAATTTTAACTCCCAATTCGAACATAACCTAATACGACCTTCGATGGAAACATTCTCACCGATAACTTTGTACATTTTTACATCTTCTCTTTCTCATCGATGATTATCCCTGTAGTTTACCTCAATTTCACACATGTAAGTGAAGATGGGGTAGAAAATGAAAGCAATCGAGGGATGTGTAATGATAAAGCATTGCCGGAAAACTAATCTGCCGGCAAATTTAAAAACGTGTGGTTGCAAGCCAAGGAAATCCCCTTTTACAGTGTGTAACCCTTAAGTTTCGTTCCTACAATTTTTTGCACATTCGGACTAGGCTGTATGGAATTATACCTTTGCCTGCGTCGAGGGCGTCTTAAAAAGTTGACAGCAAAATGGCGTCCTTTTTCATCTCCGCTGGTGGCAAGCGTCGCCGGTTTTTATTGTTTTATTAAATGTGTGGTGTTTCTTATAATAAACGCGTTGGAATTGCGCGGGAGGGCACGCCTAGTTGGGCCAGTGATTTGCATACAAGTTATTATGTTAAATAACTTTATACTGATCTTCGGGATTCCCGCCAGCCGGTTGCTAGAAGGTGTTTTTGCTGGTCCCAGGGTTTTATTTAGTTCCTTAACGGGTAAATACTCTTATATTTATATTTACGAACTAGTAGCCAGTGGAATAACCGAGTTTTTATCAGTGTTTTTAGTAAAAACAAAGTTAGACAATCCTAGACTTTCAGAGGGACCTAACTCCTTCCATATCAAGTTTTAACACTAATTGGTGGTTTTATTAGCTTAATCTTACTTACTACTACGCACTGAACATTAGTTAGTAGCAGATTTGTGCTCATTTTATCTAGAAACTCGAGATTTTGTTTGAAACCTAAATCAAGACCTAACTCGGCGTAGGTGATGTTTTGTCTTCCACAAATGCTTTTATTATGTAAAACAAACCTAGATCTCCGTTTGGCTATGGTTAGTTTACCTTATTTCTCAGTATTTATCTTGGAATTTGAGTAAGTAGTATGAAACCTAAATCAAGACCTAACTCAGCCTATGTAATGTTTTGTCTTCCACAATGGTTTTATTATGTAAAACAAACCTAGATCTTTGTTTAGCAGTGGTCAGTCTGCTGTAATTCTCATTATTTATCTTGGAATTTGAGTAAATAACTTGCAACCTAAATCAGGACCTAGCTCGGTCTGGATAGTGTTTTGTTTTAAGACAGGGCTTTTGTTAGATTAACTAAACCGTAGCCTACGTTTTCTATACGGAATTAATTGATTTTATAAATCTTTTCTTAATATTTGAACTTGCTATAATACTGGGATTAACGTTTTATTAATTTACCCCTTTACTGTGGACGTTTCCTCGCCTTAGGTTGCTTTAAGCAAATATAGGTAACGATTTGTTTTGTCCATAGGAGTGTTTGGGCAGGGGCGAGAAATCGGCGTGTTTGACGAGACGATACGGTTCACCTACCCTTCTAAGCATAGTTAGCAAGACGGTTCACCTACACTTCTAAGCAGAGTGTGCAAGACGGTTCACCTACACTTCTAAGCAGAGTTTTTACTTTTAACTTTATTTACACTTATATTCGTCTACCGGCCTTTTATACCATTTAATGCATTTTGCACCTCACACCTAGTACCGACCAGAAATCGCCAAGGTCCCACTTATTTTTACTTGTGAAAATTTATAAGTAGCTACTTCAATAAATACGGATATTTCTAGACGTAATTTATTTTTTATTTCTACTCATTTCCCTTCTTACGGAAGTGAAGGTCACAAGTGATGGTACCTACATGCAAAACTTCATGGTCAAAAGCTCCCAGAAAAATAATTATTATTTTATAGATTAATAAAACGCACAATTTATTAAGAAGATCCAATAAAGAAAACCTCTTTCATAAAACATTTTATAGGAACTTGCAAAAAATATGTAATACGATTTTCTGGTGGTAGGCTTCGGCCGTGGCTTGTCACCACCCACTAGACAAAACCATGCCGCCAAGTAACCTAGTTGGCTTCTGGCATGATGTCTAGTGTAGCCAATGAGGAGGATAGGTCTGAGTAATCGTGCTGCATCGGAGAACAGTTTTCAACTCGTAGGATAATGACTCACCAGGTAACTCGTTTTGGAGGGTAGCGGGATCCGAAGCACGGTGCACCGCTGGCCGACCGCAGGTAGTAGGGGGCCCAAGTAGCATGCCAGCCACATGCAAAAGGCTGCCCCGCCACCTCGCGAAAAATCCCGGGAGGCTCCATCGTGCCGGTTGGCGATCGGTTAGAGAGGACCCGATGGCGACCTCGGGGGGGTTCGGGCGTTCCCGCAGTCTCCAGGCGAGTTCCCCAATGGTGCGTTGTTCCCTACGAGTTGCTTGGTTCCATTTGCAGCGCTTCACTCAACTTCTATTCTCCTCCCTATTCACTCAACTACCAATTCACAATGAAAGGTCCTAAAAAGAGTACGGTTCAACAGCGGTTGCACTTCCTCTCCCTTAAAGTGCACTTCTGTAACATCCGAGGAGTGCACTCCAATCTGAATGATGTCCACCACCATCTTGAGACGGAGAGACCACACCTACTCTTTCTAACGGAGACGCAGATCTACGATCCGTCAGACTCGGCATACCTTGGTTACCCAGGCTATATCCTGGAGTCTCTTTTCCGCCCGCACGCCGGGGTGTGCATGTATGCCAGTGACGCGATCTGTTGTCAGCGCCTCCGTTACTTGGAAGTGCCGGACCTTTCAGTCATGTGGGTTCACATAGATACTGGCCTAGACCAAGTGGTTTATGCCTGTATCTATCGTTCACATAGCGCAGATCGGGAAACAACGAGGCTTATGGAATACCTTGGCAATACAGCAGATAAGATTCAGCAACGTTTTCCCATGGCGCAGTTGGTGTTTCTGGGGGATTTTAATGCTCACCACGGGCAGTGGTTATACCCGTATCAGGACACTGACCATGCTGGCAGAGAGGCCTTTAAGTTATCGCTGACTTATGGTCTCTCACAGCTTGTTAACGAGCCTACGCGCATACCCGACGTTAATGGCCACACTGCGTATTGCTTGGACCTTCTGCTGATAACCGATCCTGACAGATACTCGGTGTCCGTCACTGCACCTTTAGGGACATCCGATCACTGTATGGTGAAATCTGTATCGCTGTACTCGCCACCTGACTACCGCCCAAAAGGCTCCAGGCGAGTATGGCGTTACAAGTCAGCAGATTGGGATGAAATGCGACATTTCTTCGCATCTTATCCATGGCGGCAAACTTGTTTTACATCAACCGATCCATCGTGCTGCGCTGATGCTGTCTCAAGTGTGATAGTTCAAGCAATGGAGTATTTCATTCCCCACGCTGATCTATCCCTTGAAACCAAAGTTCGCCCATGGTTTAATACTGCTTGCCTTGCCGCTGAAAAGCGAAAGCGGGAAGCATACAAAGCCTGGGCAAATGATTGCAGAAGCAAAGCCGTGGATTCGCATGAACACAAGAAGAGGTACAATGCTGCCGCCAAGTCCTGCAAAAAGGTAATCAAAAGAGCTCGTTTTGCCCACATAGGCCGTATCGGAGACAGAATAGCAGCATACCCTTCGGGAAGTAAAGCTTTCTGGTCCCTTGCCAAGTCGGTCGAAATGAACTTTTGTCGCCCGTCGCT
This sequence comes from Stenoptilia bipunctidactyla, assembly GCA_944452665.1. Lineage (NCBI taxonomy): Eukaryota > Metazoa > Arthropoda > Insecta > Lepidoptera > Pterophoridae > Stenoptilia > Stenoptilia bipunctidactyla. The sequence goes on from OX101730.1 coordinate 17,645,343, forward strand.
GCCACCACTGAGGAAACCCGATGGTTCTCTGGCCCACACTGCTAAGGAGAAAGCAGATTTATTTGCTAGTATCTTCGCGGAAAATTCTCGCCTAGATTGCCAAGGAAAAATCCCACCCCAATTACCTCAGTTCGGACCTACAATGGGTACCGTTCACATTCGTCAAAAGGAGGTTCTTAAATGCTTGCTGCACCTAGACGAGAACAAAGCTAGTGGTCCAGACGGCATTCCTGCAGTGGTCTTAAAATGCTGCGCAGCTGAGTTGTCTCCCGTTTTGACGCGTCTTTATCGAATTTCGTTGGAATCCGGTAAGGTTCCTAAGTCCTGGAAGCTTGCTAGCGTACAGCCAGTACCAAAGAAGGGAAGCCGTGCCGATCCTGTCAACTATCGACCAATTTCAATCATCTCCATACTTTGCAAAGTCATGGAACGTGTATTGAACAATCGACTCCTGGCATACCTCGAGACCAACGAGCTCCTAAGCGATAGCCAATATGGTTTCCGCAACCTTCCGCGAGGCCTTGGAGGGTCATGGTGAAGCAATAGCTGTATCCTTAGACATTTCCAAGGCCTTTGACAGGATCTGGCATGATGGTCTCTTAAGTAAGCTTCCAGCTTATGGCATACCGATTGGGCTCTGCGACTGGATATCTGATTTTCTGAGGGAACGGTCAATTCGAGTAGTCTTAGATGGCTTCTCCTCCGACCAAATGGCAATTAATGCCGGGGTACCTCAGGGATCTGTTCTCTCTGCAACATTATTCTTGCTGCACATTAATGACCTTTTAACACCGGGCATTATTAGTTATGCTGATGACAGCACTGTTGTAGAGAGATACGTATCCAATGCGCGAGCGAGCCCCCGTGAAATCCAGAGTTTAAGAAAGTCAATGATTGAGCGCGTTGATTTGACCTTACGGAAAGTATCCGATTGGGGTGAGTCGAATTTGGTCAAATTCAACGCGTCCAAAACTCAGGCGTGTCTATTCTCCGCAAAAAAGAGCACCTTCACATTAACGCCCACTTTCCAAAATGTATCTGTCCCCATCACTGACCATCTAGGGCTTTTAGGCGTAACTATAACATCCAGTTTAAACTTCGGTCAACAAATTGTGTCCATGGCTCAAGTAGCTTCGGAAAAGTTGGGAATCATCTCGAAGGTACGGCGGTACTTCAGCCCTGCACAGCTTCTTAACTTATATACAGCTCAAGTGCGATCATGCATGGAGTACTGCAGTCATCTTTGGGATGGTTCAGCTAAATATCAACTAGAAGCGCTGGACTCCGTTGACCGAAGAGCCCGTAATCTAATTAACAACGTCGACCTTACGACCAAAAAACTACAGACCCTAGAGCATCGTCGTAAGGTTGCTTGTTTAACCGTGTACTACAGGATACATTTTGGTGAGTGCGCGAGTGCTCTGTTTGAGCAAATTGAACCCTCACCCTTTTACCATCGGACTACTAGACGCAGACAGAACTTCCATCCGTATGTGGTTGATATTCCGAAAAGTCGAACTAAGCGCTTTGACAGTTCCTTTTTGATACGGGTCGCCAAGGTTTGGAATGAACTGTCTGCGTCTATTTTCCCTGACCAGTATAGTCCTAGTACTTTTAAGCGTCGAGTGAATAGGTTTCTCGTGGATGGACGTGTACCACCTTAGTCTTCATGTTCACTTAACATCAGAAAGAAAGAAAGAAAGAAAGAAAATAATTTTATTATCACAAAAAAAACTTAAAAATAAAAAAGAATACAAATCAATACAATTTAAAGACAGACGGTTGTATGTGATTTTGAACTTAGGTTCATAATCACGGTAAATATGGTATTACACATTATATAGGTATACATTTTGTGATAATAGGCTTGACCTCAGCATTATGCTGCTTAAACATTATATTTTAGCAGCGCTGGTTTTCAGGCCCAGCCTTGTATATAAACTTAGCAAATGAATATAGGGGTAGTCGAAGGTTCAATTTACAGCATTCGTTTTAATATTCAAGTAAAATATTTATGTTATAATTTACGGCTATAGTAGGTAATGGTAAAAAAATACAACAATAAATATGACAAACATTTAAATAATTAAAATAGTTAAATACAGTTTACAAAGCAAACATATTACAAAAAAAAAAAGATCAAAAATCACTCATAAAAATATCAAGGTTATACGTAATAATAACAATATAAGAAGTAGAAATATTAATTTAATAAAAGTAAAGCTCGATATTTAATCTTAAAAGTTTGTTTCCCTACAATTTTTCTCAATGGAGGAGGCAGATCGTTCCAAATTTTCGAAGCCGAAAATTTGAAACTGCCTCTGAGATTCGCAGTGTGGTGTTTAGGTACAGAAAGTTTATTTTGATGTTTAGACCTGGTATTTACTTGGTGTGAATCTTTTTTCCAAAGCAATTTATTGTATAAATAAGAAGGACTTTTTAGTTTAACTAGTTTAGACACGAAACTTCCTAAATGCAACTTTCTCCTGTGTTCCATGTTCAGAATTTTATAATTAATCAAATGTGGTGTGATATGTTCGCGTTTAGAAATATTATAGCAAAACCGCATACATGCATTTTGTACTCTTTGAATGGCATTCGCTGTCTTCTTGAAAATTCTAGGACCATAAACGATGTCACAATAATTGAAGTTTGATAAAACTAGGGACTCAGTCAGGGTTATCCTTACTTTCAAAGAGAGATAGCGATGAAATTCGTACAAGACTTTTAACCTAAAAAATGCGTTTTTTATGACTCCATTTATATGGTCTTCATAGCGCAATTGCTCATCTAATAGCAGTCCCAAATTTCTTGCTCTATCGACTCTATCAATAGAAATTGAGTTTATTTCTAATTTTGGGTTTCTGGTTTTTACAAGATCACACTGGTTCTTTGTGCCTAAGACCATATACTTTGATTTTAACGGGTTTAAAACCAATGTGTTTTCATGAGACCATTTATTGATTATATCAAGATCGTAGTTGATTTTATCGGTTGCGACTGCGGTTGAATTTGGGTCAAATGATAGATAAAGTTGTGTATCGTCAGCATACAAATGTACTTTGCAATGTTGTAGCCGTTGGCTGAGATCTGCGGTGAACATAGAGAATAAAATCGGGCTGAGTACAGAGCCTTGCGGCGTTCCCCTTAATAATTCTTTAGTGTTCGACTCTACTATTTGATTATCCACCTCTAACGATACAAATTGTTGACGTCCATAGAGAAAAGATCTGAACCATTTGCAAGTCGCGTCTGTGAAGCCGTAATAAGTCATTTTACTTAACAACAACTCTACATTTAAGCAGTCAAAGGCTCTACTAAAATCAAGTAGGACAAGTATGGTAGCCATGCCTACGTCAGGTGTCATGGAAGACAAACGTCCCATCCATATTTGTTAAAAAAAAAAAACGATTACGGTTTACGTCTATGACAAATATTCCTCCATAATTTAATCACTAAAGCTTAGGAGTCTCATTGTTACTGCGTGTGGCTAAAACAATGGACTAACTTTCCATAAAAACCAAAGATTCAATCGAAAATATTTGCCAACGAAGTGACACGCAGTGGACAATCTAATATATAAAATTCTCGTGTCACAGTTTTCGTTGCCATACTCCTCCGAAACGGCTTGACCGATTTTGATGAAATTTTTTGTGCTTATCCGGTATCTATGAGAATCGGCCAACATTTTTTTTTTTTATTTATATGGCAAAACAGCGTTTGCCGGGTCAACTAGTATGTATAGTATAAAATATCGTCAGTCGGTGCTGTGGGTCCGTGTATTAAGCACCTTGTGTGCTACGCACCTGTCGCGGCGCCCTCGATTTCATTTTAATGCGATAAAAATAATAAGTTGTATATTTTTATATAAAGTACAGTCAGATAGCAAAGTGTAATATAAAAAAAAATATAATTAGTGTCTACATGAAATAATTCAAAGTCTAAGTTTTTTTTACTTTAGATTTATTGGTAAATATTGGTGAAATAAAGTTGCTTATCTTATCTCTATCTTTAATATCACATTGTAACACAAGTAACATTTTCATCGAGGATACTAAAAAAATTAAAATAAATAAGTAGGTTTATGTAAAACCTAAGAATTTTACTTAAACGCGTAACAACATATAAATACTGAAATTTAATGAAAATTAAAATTATCTGGTTTCCATTAAATCAAGCCTTCTTCATCTTCTACTTCTTTCTCAAGAAGAAAAGCTAGACAGTCGCAGAGTTTTACGTACAACGTGGTCTCCTCATTTGCCAATAACCTTAAAGTATTAGCTTTTCTGTAAATAGCTCTTTGGACTACAGAAGTGAACGTTACAACCATGTATTTTACACGCCGGAAATACCTCTTTTATTGCCTAGCTTTTAGCAAGTTCAAAATCTATTGTGAATTGTATAGGGTTGAAATCTGGCATAGCTGATTTAATATGTATTTTTTTCTTTATTACATAGTAGAACGTAAAATATAGGCACAACATTAGTTTCATGGGCGTCACTGCCTACATCTCCATGTATGGTAAATATTTGGTAATAAGGACCTGGGCACCAATCAAATGTACCATCCCCAAAGTGGTGTTATACAAAGATTTAAATATGTTTTATGGAAAATCGCTAGTATAATCACTTCAATTGATATTAAATGAAAAATGAAATGAAATTTATTTTATTCATCATAAGACCATCGAATGGCCGCTTAATGACGTCACAATTTTGTACTTCGGCTTTAACAAGGTGTTGATAGTTATTGAATAAGATATTACAGTAGATCAAGAGACAAAAAAAGCCGGCGAAAAAATTCTTGGCACTCTTTTTCAGTCAGGATTATACGAATTAAAACAAATAGGTACATACAGTACAAATTGATCATGACATGAAAAAAAACAAACACAAGACAGCTAATGTCATGCCAAAACCAAATTGCTTACATAGTAGGTGCATTGAGCTATGGATGCACAACACGAACATGACAAACTGGGACCAGAGTATTTAAACAAGAATGGAATAATATAGTCATTGTATCATCAGCAAAACGACCTGGCACCGCTAGCAGCATCCGTTCACGAGTATAACGATATTTGGATTATTATATTCAAATAAATTTTGTTTTTACTGTAATCAAGAATATGTCATATTTACCGGACAATCGAGCAGCATCATCTACAGCCTCTATGTCAAGTTCATAATCTTTGACTGATGGAAATCGTAATTCGACGGCGTCAATGGGTTTTTGATCGAGTAGCGGCGCATCAGTTAAATTAAAAATATTCGTTATGCCCAGGTCATCTCGCCATGCCCCTGTTACTGAAATATAAAAGACAAAATGTAAGAAAATTGCCCAACTTTTTATGTACATGCTACCTTTGATGAAGTGTGACTAAGATCTTATACATAGGGTCTTTTTTCTGAAGATCTAAATATTTTAGCAGAAGGTTAGAAATGATGTGTGGATTCAATTTATGAAAAGGAAAAAAAATTGTTAGGTAAATTGATATTTTATAATTCTCATAAGTTAAAAACATTTTCTTTTAATCTGTTATTTATTTATTTATTGGAGAAAAAACAGATATTTACAATGTGGTTAGTAAATGAAATTTAAATCTAGTGTTAGTTAATTGTAAAATCCTTAACATTCTCACTAGGTAAACATTGAATCAGTACATAATGAGGACTAAACTTATGGATAAAAAAATTATAAAAATAAAAATTACAAAACTAAATAAACAAAAAAAAATTAAATATCAAATACAAAATCAAGTAATAATTAATAAACTAGCTTTATCCCGCAACTTCGTATGCGCTTAACTACCCTTCTCGTGAAAATTTCAGAAACTATACAACCAGACACCCACTGCAAAGAACCTTTATACCAAGTACCTATCACACTCATGCACTCAAGGAATAATTTTTATTCACAAAAACTAAAAATCATATATTTCCCGTGCCCGTGGGAATTTTGGGATTTTTTTTTGTAACACAACCAGTCACTCTTTGAAGAACCTTCATGCCAAGTATTACATCCGTACACTCAAGGAATAACATTTTTCATACAAACTAAAAAGTCCAACCCCTTCCCGTGGGAATTTCGGGAATTCCTTTCAAAATACAAACATACACTTATTGAGGAACCTTTATATCAAGTATCACATCCGTGCACTCAAAGGATGGAATTTTTACGTACAAACTAAAACATCATATATTTCCCGATTTTCGGGAATTCCTTTTAATAACACAACCAGACACATATTGAAAAATCTTTACACCAAGTTTCACATCGGTGCACTCAAGGAATAAGATTTTTCATACAAACTAAAAAGTCCTATATTTCCCGTTCCCGTGGGAATTTCGGGAATTCCTTCCTTAGTGCACCCCTACATCCTCTAAAAAATGTATGTTCCAAATTTCAGCTCTCTACGCCCAGTAGTTACGGCTGTACGTTGTCTGTCAGTCACTCAGTCACTCAGTCACTCAGTACCTCAGTCACTCAGTACCTCAGTCACTCAGTCAGTAACGGAACAGTTTTATATATATTGATGATTATTAGACATTAAAAAAAATAAACATTAAATCAGATGGAACAAATTATAAAAAAATATATATATATTTTACAAAAAAAATGACATATTTCATTTTAAATCAAGTATCAGACAAACCAGAAAGTATCTCGTTAATTTCTTTTTTATAACCATGAAGGGTTGCATGGAATATGTCTACTGACGCGAATGTTTTGTTGTATGTAGAGCTAATACGGTGCATAGGAGCCCGATGCCCTTGGTTAGAATTATTTATATTTAAGCTAAACAGGTGTGTAACTCGTGTTCGTCGTGTCGGAACATTGAATATGATTTCATTCAGTAGATCTGGGCAGTTTACCGCATTTCTTAATATTTTGAACAAAAATACAACATCAGCAGCAATTCTCCTTTTTTCAAGTGACATCAGATCGTATGTGCTAAGTAGGACATTATAGGGAAGCTTTTCTTTTTTAAAGCGGTAGTGCATGGCTCTAAGGAACTTTTTTTGGATCATTTCTAACTTTTTGTTGTACTTTTTATAGAGTGGATTCGTAGAGGCGTACTCAAGGCAAGGTCGGACGAGGGCTTTATATAGTATAAGATACGAGGATGTATTTCGGAAGTTTTTTGCATCCAGAAATTTTATATGCTTTTTTGATCAGAATATCAACATGTACGTCGAATATTAACTTGTTGTCGATCAGCACTCCTAAATCTTTGACAAACTGTGTTTTCGAAATGGATTCGTTTCCTATTTTAAAGTGTAGATCAACAAGTTTTCGTTTCCTGCTGAAGGTAATGTGCTGACATTTGTCGTAAGCAAGCTGTAGTTTATTTTCTAAGCAGTATTTTTGAAATCGATTTAGGTCTTGTTGAATTAGATTGCCATCATATTGATTTTCGACTGGTTTAAAAATTTTTAGATCATCGGCGAATAGAACTATATTACAATTATGGAAGCAGTCGACAATATCATTTACAAATATGTTATAAAGCAATGGCCCGAGCACAGACCCTTGGATTATTCCAGATGGAACGTGAGCTACAGTTGACTCGTGCCCACACATGACAACTCTTTGAGCTCGATTTTCTAGGTAAGACGCAAACCATCTAAGAAGATTCCCTTTTATTCCATTAAATGATAACTTTCTTAGAAGTAGTAAGTGGTCAACTTTATCGAAAGCTTTCCTAAAATCTGTGTATATAGCGTCGACTTGTAAACGTTGATCCATATGCTTGAAAAGAGAGTTGGTAACGACGAAATAGCAAGAAATAAAAGCGTTTCCCACTATTTCTATTAAGATTTTTTAATAGTCAGACAAGTTACCTACCTATTTAGTGAAAAAATATTATTAAAATACTCGACGGCTTCAAGTTCGTCTCAACTTTATTGTCATTCTAAGTAATTGTCATACAATTATAAGAAATCGTAAAACAACATTATTCCGCCGAGTAATACTTTGTGCGTCTGATAACTTTTATCCGACGATTAAAAAATCACATAATCAAACAATAACTAATTCTACGCGAAACTCACACACGCACACACAGAAACAACGCACTAGGCATAGGTGTGTATGCTCTGGCGGCACAATCAAGGACACCGAAGGTCAAGCGAGCCGGCGCGCCCGCGCCGGCAACACTCTGTTGGCTTGTCGGCGCAGCGCGGCAGCGTTGTTGGCGGCTTTGTTTGAGTCCAACGCAACCCGCTCACCGCTCGCCAATCTGTAAAAGTCTGTCTAGTGACACGCGCGCGTAACTCATAATTCGCGAATGGTGCGGCCTGCTTGTCCACTTTCAGCACCGATTCAGTGTGAATGTATGTTTGGTGAAAACACTTAATAAAACTCTTTATTGTACACCAACATGGTTACATAGTTTAAATGAAATAACAATTACAATTAACATACAAAGGGCGGCCTTATCGCCGAAGCGCGATTTCTGCCAGGCAACCCAGGCATTAGAGGAAATTTACGTGGGCGAGGTGTACGCCTCGTAAAATAAACTACATACGAATAATTACATACATTTACATAAACGTTTACATATATACCTATATACTATATAAATAAATACAATATTCCATACATATCATATAAATATCTATATTGTGTAGATAGCTAAGATGGACAGTGTTTCACCTGATAATGACGTTTAAGCATTCTTTTAAAGATGCGCGGTGTGCGAGCAAAGCGGATCTCAGTCGGGAGCTCGTTCCATAACGACACCGATCGAACAAAAAAGGACTTAGCTAAAAATGTGGATGTGTGCGATGGTGTCGTCAGGAGTAAATTTGATGAGGAACGCAAGTTAAAGTCGTTATTGGTGTACCGATATTTTAAACGGTCTTTAAGATAGGCAGGTATCGCTTTGTCGTACAGAATACGGTAGACTAGAGAAAGAATGTGAGTATTCCGGCGAAGGCGAATGGGAAGCCACTTGAGATTAGTGCGGAAATCAGATATATGGTCGTATTTGCGTAATCCAAATACAAACCTTATGCAGAGATTTTGTAGGCGCTCAAGTTTATTAAGAAGTTCTTCAGTTAGGTCTAGATAGCTGGCATCAGCATAGTCGAGAATAGGAAGAAAGAGAGATTGTGCAAGCATAATTTTAGTGGCAGTAGGGAGGAAATTACGAAGACGCTTGAGCGAATTCACCGCGGCAAACATCTTCCTGCTCAACTCAGTGACTTGTGGTTTCCAAGACAACGTGCGGTCAAAGATAACTCCTAAGTTTTTCACAGTCTCACTGTATGGTATCGAGATACCGTTAAATACTACAGGAGGAACTGTGTTCCAGTTAATACGTGAAATCATGTTTTTACTACCAATTATAATTGACTGAGTCTTAAGAGGGTTGACTGTAAGACCATGGTTATTACTCCAATCCGATATTCGTTTTAAGTCAGCATTGTGTTGCAGAATAGTGGCTGGCAGATTCTCTAGACTATTTTGTGTGTAAATTTGGAGATCGTCCGCATACAGATGGTAGGAAGAAGATATATGGAGAGTAATCGAATTGATGAATAGTGAAAACAGGAGAGGGGACAACACGCCACCTTGTGGCACACCGGCTTTAATATCACACCAATCAGAGAATTCCGTCTCAGTGGATATACGTTGCCGGCGGCCATGCAAGTAAGAATGAAACCAGTCAATAGTCGATGGAGATATGTTAAAAGACCGTAGCATTTGCAAGAGGATGTCAAAATCTACTGTGTTAAAGGCATTACTGAAATCTAACAATGTTAGAACAGTAAGCTTTTTCTCCTCCATGCCCATACGAATATCTTCTGTGATATTGAGCAGTGCAGTAGTCGTACTATGCCCAGGACGGAAGCCAGATTGGAGGGGATTCAATAATGTGTGTTCTTGTAAGAAAGTTATGAGCTGTTGATGAACGAGTCCCTCGAGTACTTTGGAAAGGAAAGGTAGGATGGCAATAGGGCGATAATCAGAAAAGGAAGAAGGATTGGTTTTTTTAGGAAGAGGGGTGATGTTTGCGTCTTTCCATGCATCAGGAAAGACACCACTAACAACACAGTTGTTCAGGATACAAGTAATAACAGGAAGGATAATGTCCAGGATAGGTATGAGCATCTTACGACTAATGCAGTCTGAGCCAATGGCATTTGAGGCAATAGAGAGCATAGTTCTTTTGACACCACATTCCGAAAATTGACTTATAGAAAAGGATGGAATATTTGGAATCGGTAAACTAGTTATGTGATTGAGAGTGTGAATTTTTGTATCAGCATCTAAAGAGCTAGAAGAAGTGAAATGACCATTTAATGAGTTGAGATCGACATTTTTAAAAGAACTTTCACTCTTAGATTTACCGATACCCAGAGTTCTGAGAAATTTCCAAACTTTAGCTGAATCGCCGTTTGAGACTGATTTGTGAATATGGCGTCGTTGTGCATCCCTACACATCGTGTTGCAGCGGTTCCTCAAATTTTTATACACCAATGCGTTTTCATCGGTTGGATTTTTTTTCATTTTGACTTTTGCACGGTTTCTTCTTTTCATCAGTTTCTTGATGTCATCCGTCAACCAAGGAGCAGGAAGATGCTTGATCTTGACAGGGCGTAGTGGTGCGTGTCTGTCATACAGGTCAGTGAGGAGTGAATTGAAGGTCACAATTTGGTCGTTGACCGATAACTTATTGATAACAGCTGACCAATCGGTATGATTAGCATCGTCAAGAAGTTTTTCTAAGTTAATGCCATCAAAATTACGCCGCAGAAGGGTTCTCGGCTTTGCTTTGGGAGGGCGAACTTTGTACGAAAGTAACAATAGATCGTGATAGGAAAAAGCGTCCGCGTCTAATTGACCAAAATGGGATAAGTGATCTATGGAGGAGACAATAGCTAAGTCAATAAGAGAAGGAGAACTATGAGGATAATAATGTGTGGCATTAGACGGGACAATGTTAAGGTTGGTTGCCTTAATTAAAGAGCGAAGTCTTGTGGATCGAGAATCAGTTTTCAGAAGACACGTGTTAAAGTCGCCCATTAAGATGGTGTGACCATATAAAGGTACCAAGTCCTCCAACACATGCTCCAAAGTAGAGAAGTAATCAGTTTTTGGTGGGCTGTACATAACTCCTAGAAGCACTTTAGTTTGGGACAGCGTAATTTCCACAAAAAGGTGCTCGACTGCACTAGTCGGTGACGCTGTTGATGTGTTGACTACGGTAAAAGGAATATGTGCTCTAAGATATATGGCCACACCACCACCAGTACGATTAGGACGGTCACTGCGTATCAGGCAGAAACCCGGCAGTGCATAGGAAGTAGAGGAGAGGCATGGCTTAAGCCAAGTTTCTGAAACTAGGATAGCGTGTATAGCTTTGCTATCGAAAGCTGCCAGCATATCAGGGAAGTGAGCTGGAATACTCTGCGCGTTGATATGGACAACATTGAAGTTTTTACGAAAATCTGCAAAGTGGTTGTCGAGCGCAATATTTAGAGAAGGAGTTATGCTGTGGTAGCTACCTGTACTCTGTGATGAAGGTGAGGAACATGAAATATAAGACAAAGGTATGTCATCTTCGCTATCAGAATTATACATAAATACAAAATATATAAATAGTGCTTCGATAAAATATTAAAATACTTATAAGATAAAATAATTTCTTAAGATATAAAACTAAAATTATACTAAATAGTAATAAAACAAGCTCTACCTCCGGCTAAATTACTAAACTTAAATAAGAAATAACATTATTCAAAATGTAATATAAGATTGGCAATAATATTGCAATCAGATTATTGTCAATATTGATTGAAGTTGTACATAAAAACTACATGAAAAAAGTTAATTGTCAGTCAATCAATGTATGTAATAAACGTAAACAAATAATAAATAAATATCGGAGGTAGAGAAAAGTATAAAGAAAGACATATATCTACACATATACATAATGGGACTAAAAGGAAATGAACAAAGATTATCTACGCGTTGGACGCTTACTCCTTACAGATTTAGAAGGCTTCTTCTGCGCCGGGGATTCATTATCGGCTTCGCTGGACTCCGGGTTCGGGATTGCACTGAGGTCGACCATGGTCACGATTCTATGCCGCACATCATCAGGTCCAAGCACGAACAACGAACCGTCCTGGGTCCAACACCTTGTCACACCGAATTTTTGACGAGCAGCAATGAAAGTTTCATGGCGAAGTTTAGTCAAAAACTCCGACACTGTAATGCCTGAACCTTTGAGAGTCGTCTTGGCTTTCCACACTTTAGTTTTTATTTCTAAATCTGAAAACTTGACCAGAACTGGACGTGGCCTGTCAGGACGAACTGAATGTCCCAATCTATAACAGTTTTTTATGTCGGCTTTAGTAAATGCTGCAACCTTCATGTTTTCACTAATAACTTTAACTGCAGCCGAGACCACATCTTCATTCTTGTGCTCTGCCATGCCATGTAGAAGGACAAATTTTCTCCGGCTGTGCATCTGTATTTTGTCAAGCTCGATTGCCAGAAACTGCACCTGCTTTTGAAGATTATCCATTGCTTGAGTTATAAATTGCTGGAACCTGTTGAAGTCCTGGGCAAGTGCGGATGATTCAGGGTTAGATGATGAACAGTTCTTGTTCAGTTCTTTCCTAAACTGGGACATCTCATTGTTGAATAAATCTGCCATCGCCACAACAGTTTTTTGGATGGATTCCATAGTGAGGTTAACTAGGTGATATAAGTGATGTGAATTGTTGAAAATAGAGATGTGTAGAATGGAGATTTTTTGCCTTAGAGGTAAAGCTTGCTTATTACTACCAAAATATGAACATTAATTACTAAATTATTGTAAATATCCAATTAAATGATTTTAAATTAAGATGAGTGCTGTTACTGTTTCTAAGGCCTACCCCCAAAAAAGTAATATATAAATACATATATAAATATAAATACATATATAAACAAATATAAATACATATATAAGTAGTTAAACTCCCAGACCTGGATTTTCTTTCTTGTTCTATGCGGGAATCGACCCACGACCTCAGGATTGGCGTAGTAGCGTCTAAACCACTGCACCATGAAGAACACAGATTCAAACTAGCCCGGATATTACCGCGCGAAACAGCTAGAGTCTGCTGGCTAACGAAAGTAGACAATGGGGGTTTTTGCAAACTTTTTATATGGCAACTTATTCTGGTGTCACTGTCGTCATTTAATTATTGTTGGTGGTTTTGGTAATTGAGATTTTAGAATTTTCATATTTGAAACCCATGTAGGAAACAGCGATACCAGTGACTCTGACAATTCATTCCATATAGAATTTCTGGATTCAGATACTGATTAATACTAGTTGCCTATCATTTTGTATCTATCATTATATACTGCTTATCAAAAAGTAGGACAGTGCCAATATTGTTATTTTTTACGATAATTTTATAAAAAAACATTGATCAAGTATCATGTTTGTTTAATCCATATGTGTCGTACTATAGTCAGGGTTATCTTGATGGGACTATTTTAAATTCGCCAGATTTTTTCATTCTCTACTTTCACTAGCCAGACTATAGTAATTAATAAATTGTTAGTAATACCTATGAGTGTGAGATAAGCAAGGGCGACTTACGTGGAAAATCGTTATTGTACACTGTATACTCAATAGCAGTGCCCAACTTATTTATTCGTTCTTTGAGATCACTTGGAAGCTTGATAAACCGAGCTATGTGCATCATATTTGCTAAAAAGAATGTATAATTTTTAATTTATTTAGAAAAACCTGCAGCTAGATCTAACCCTATCAATTGTCAAAAATAAAGCCAGTATCGAAACTCAACAAAAATCACCGTGTCGGAACAGTTTACAGACAAGGACTTATATGACTCACATTTTCTGATAATTTAAAATAAACCTACAACTTATTTTCTAACACAACTTTGCTCTCAAAAAAATTATCATTTAAGAGAACTTTCTTTTAAATGATTAAATAGGAGTCACATGATAAGACCTGCTTGGCACATTGACGGTGACTCTGTTCGTACATAATCTGAAATTACGCAGTCTTATCTTACATCAAAAACAAAAGCATTCTCCTGCATGTTTTCATCATCTGCCTACCCTTCATTTGTTTCTCTGGGTCAAACCCGTGAATGGAAAAAATCTGTATTGTAAGTAGTGCTTGAAAGCGACTCGTGTCGAGCAACAATAAAGGTTTGCATGATAAAACTGTGAATTGTCTAGCCAATAGACGACGAACATTGACAATGAAGCTGAAAAAAAAAACTCAGCTTCAGAGTAAAAACGTTGTCGCTTTTCAAGGAATTTATTTCAAAGTTACAATTCCATGTTCCTTTCATTCACTGTCAAACCTATCCATGTGTTTTCCACTGTATTACTATATACAATGTTCTGTTTAGATAAGCTTCCAATATTACACTTTGAGGTGCAAAGTCATTAGTTAAACCAAGTTGCAGAGCACGGTAAGGTACCGTCCGACAGAGATCGTTCCCAACTTCTTGGAAATTTGAAGTAGGTTCTGAAATTGTTGATCTCAATTGTAACGATTTACTTAAAAAGCTCTTTTGGCACTCAATTATAAAGTATTTCAATGTTTTGTACAAATAATAAATCTCCGTCGACGACAACGACAACGTCAGTAAGAAAATGTTATATAAAATATTTTTATACGGCTGAATCTCGAAACTAGCTACACAATGCTTTTAAGTAAGTATTTCATCTATACAGGGTTAATTTTAATTAGCGCATCACCTCTTGCAGGCAGCCTCTCTACATCAAACCCAACAACGTTTGTTCTACATCTTTTTAAAATTTATAGTTTTTAAAATTTTAGTTTTCCCATACAAAAAAATATTCATAGCCTTTGTTTAGAGGCGTAACTCTATTTATTCTGAGCGTAGGTATGCCACGCACCTTGCCAGGCCTGGCTCACTCCGCGCGGTACATCCGTTATTTACCTACAGCGAAGCGCTCCGCCGGCGCATTTCGAATGGGTCGTGTATCACGCGCGCGCCCGTCGGGACGTTGTAGATACCTACATACCTACCTAATAGCACTCACAGTAATTCTATGATCGAGGTCGCAAATAGTATTTAAAAATGGACATAAAAAGAAACAAATATTCAATTAGATTATGTTTAGATTTGATTATGTTCAATTTAGCAAACAAAACATAGGTAGTATTACTAATTGTTTGTCGTAACTTTTTTTCATTTTGTACTTTAGGTAAGTTGAAACAATATTTCTTACAAAAAAGGTAGAATAACAGTAATACCTACATCGGTAGATACTTAATTACAAATAAGGAGATTAATTATTCTTCACTAGGCAGCAACCCTAACAGCGTAAGAAAAGATAAGAGGCATGCGATAGAAAGAGACAAAACTTCTAGGTAGGTATATAAATTTGCAGGTACGTAATACTGTGCGAGCTGAATTCCACCGTATCGCGTCGTAGCAAGACTCGAATTTATTTAGATCTTCTTGCGGAGTAATTCTTCTGTACCAACGGTACTATTACTTATTCTGTGACGTTGCGCAGTAAAATATCGTTTCATAATAATAATAAGTACTTTTTACAAAAAAGTAGAGTAAGGAGCAAACGTTTTTTTTTTTGTTTTTTTTTGTGTTAATTATCAAGATTTGTAAAAAGTCGTATAACAAATGTTGTTGTTATTAATGTGGAGAGGCTGCCCGAAAGAGGTTGTGTGTGCAATTTATTCTTTATTGCACACATAATTTAGAAATATTTACAATTTGATGGAGTACAAATATCATCGAAAGATAAATATTTTGCTAGCATAAATAAGTTTTAGTTTTTAATGCAAAATCGACTGTTTTTATTTTTTACTATAATTATAAATTGATGTGAATGGTTATTGCAATGGATATTGTGCTTCAACATACTACTAAATCTCAATGCTTCGATGGACAAAGGTAAATGGGCAAGATTTTAACCTAGAAAAACACACAGTCTTTCTTGATATTTTTACGGAATCGGGATAACTCAGTTAAAGTCGCAAGAACTGCTAAGTTTAAATAAGCCGTTCACACAATAGATAAAGGAGAAACCCATACATACATGCCTGGTTTGGGAAGCTACAGACATAATATGCTATCAATATTGCTTTTTTGATGCAAATGCAGAATAATTTTATGATTTTTTAACATACATTTCGTTTTATTAACCGAAAAGGCTACGACTGGGATCCTCCTTTGCATCTTCTTTCAGATTCATCATTATATAATTTAATAAAGGTATTTGATTAAATATTGTTTAATCAAATACCCCTATGATCCAACTCAATATGCAGGCTTATACTCAATATTGCTTCATATATTACCTCTTAAAATAAGAAGTCCTAATGCAGTATTATCGTCCGCTTCATAAGTTTTTGTAAAATTTACTGCATTTTCAATTGCATCTAAAAAAGTATTGATATCTCTACACATTGGTGTATCGTAAAAAGACAAAGGACCACTGTTTCCTTGCAAAATCAATTGATGTAACAAAAACACTACAAAATATAAAAAATATTTAGCCATTGTCTTAACCTAGAAACTAAAATAAAATTTTATGTAATGTGATTTTGATATAGCTCAAATTGGATTTTATTGCTGTATTTTTATGACTACAGTATAAAATTTAATAAAAACGTATTCAGCTATTATTCTTTGCAGTTATGCCAAATGCACCAAACTTCAGACGGAGCACTGATACGAAGTGGGTAAACAATTTTGTCATTGGTCCGAGTATTTTTCCAATGCTTTTCAATAATGCATACTTATAAGTAATAAGTATACTTCCTCTTTTTTTGCGAGTCGACTCAGGCGTTAGATTTGAAGTAACATCAATTAGCCACTGACAAGACATTATTAGTAGCTTTGAAGAGGTCTTCGCGTGTAGGTACTGGTGTTGGGACACGCAGGGCAAGACAAAATATGTGTCGTTCTTGTGACTTGTGTATGTGAAATTCAAAAGATTAATGAAAAAGAGTAACGAAAGTCGGTAAATTAATCTCTAGTCTATAAAAGTGTTAAAATGATACCTCAGTACATTCGCGAGACTTTTAATAGTAGTTTAACCACTAAATGAAGATCATAAAAGCATTAGAACTGCCAGTTTCACGAAATCAGTTTTAGAAAAATTGACTGTCCAACAGATTACTAAAAGCTATAAAAGAAATTGTATTGCGTACTTCCTTAGAGCTTGGCTTAACCAAACGGGAGCAAAGGATGATTGTAAAGTTTGTTTTGGTTTTTAATAAACGTTCTTTTTAATTATATTACTTACTACCCATCTCACTAGTATTATAAATGTGAAAGATTAAATGGATGTATGGATGTTAGTGCCAGAATAACGGCAGAACGGCTTAAAGGAGTTGGATGAAATTTAGCATAGTCATAGTATACAGTCTGGAATAGCACATAAGTTACTTTTTATCCCGATATTCCTGCTGGATTTAAAATTACACGTGTAAAACCGCGCGAATCAGCTAGTCTCAAATATGATGGCTTCCGTGGTTCATTGATCGAATGATTCGGCGCGGCGGCGGGTTAGAATCTCAATTTTTTTATAAACTTTAAAACTATTTTTTTTTAAACTGTCTCAGGTGTGATTGTATACTAAAACTAGCTTTTGCCCGCAACTTCGTACGCGCATAAACATTGTTTATATTTAACACAACCAGTCATTGAAGAACCTTTATATCAAGTAGGTGTTACATCCATGCACTGAAGAAATAATTGTTCATACAAATTAAAAAGTCGAATATTTCGTGTTCCCGTGGGAATGGTGGGAACTTCTTTCACAACTCTAACAGTTAATCACTGGGAAACCTTTATATCACAAGTATCACATCTGTGCACTCATGGAATAAGATTTTTCATACAAACTAAAAAGTCCAACCCCTTCCCGTAAATATCTTCCCGTAATAAATCTTTTTCATACAAACTAAAACATCATATATTTATTGTTCCCGTGGGAATTTCGGGAATTGCTTTCATAACACAACCAGTCATTTTTGAAGAACCTATATGCCAAGTATCATATCCCTGCACTCAAGGAATAAGATTTTTCATACAAACTAAAAAGTCCAATTATTCCCGTTCCCGTGGGCATTTCGGGAATTCCTTCCTTAGTGCACCCCTACATCCCCTAAAGAATATATGTTCTAAATTTCAGCTCGCTACGCTCAGTAGTTACGGCTGTACGTTGTCTGTCAGTCACTCAGTCACTCAGTAACTCAGTTTTATATATACATATAATGATACCCCCAGGTTCCGTCGTGTGGTCTTCATAACACAATCTTATACAACGTGGTTTTTTAGTCACCGGCCAAATTTCTTTTACACAATAAGTAGGTACCTATCATTTATAGAAACGATATTTGCAATGGATACGTATTGTTTTACAAGGAAATCAATACATTCGCTAACATATTAAGCAAAGCATGGTCACTCTAAGTTATGAATGTACGCCATAAAAATAAAGACGACTAGGTACGTGCTACTACAAAACATCTTTTAATACTACGTCGTAGTATTAACAATGAAATGTCGTAGTAGATGTGTTCATCAAAAGCGACTATTTGTAAAACAGTTTTATTTTATTTTCATGTTTTTTATATTTTTATTTTTTTCTACTGAGCGTTACTAAAATAAATATGCTGTTACGTTTTTATCGTATCATAGAAAATAACATTTTAGCTGATAACTGAAAAACAACCCTGTATAAAAACTTACTTTTACGCCAAATAGTTGGTGTGTAAGTTATTAAGGATAGTTAAAAAAATATTTAGCTACTAGCCACCGCGCGCGGTTTTACCCGCGTAACTTTTGATCCCGTGGGAATTTCGGGATAAAATATAGCCTATAACCTTCCTTGAAAGAGTTAGGCTATCAAATGCAAAAAGAATTTTTCAAATCCCACTTGTAGTTACTGAGATTAGCGCGTTCAAACAAACAAACAAAAAAACAAACTCTTCAGCTTTATATATTAGTATAGATTTATTTTATCACGAGTATAATGAGATGAGTATATAGCAAACTAAAGGTGTACAACTGGGAGCTAAGAATTTTAAGAGGTAGGTATAATCAGGTGATTTAGAAACTTTCCTTTCAACAATTATTCTTAGTACGAAAACACGGCAGTGATGTTTTTGTATAATTTTAATAAATCGATAGCCTCAGCTTCTGTTTGACCTCAATCTCACCTGACGTTAATTGAAGATGAGGTTGAAAATAACGGAACATGGGCTTAGGATGGAATCAATACAAATTAAATTTAAAATACTCTTCCTCAAACCAATTTTCTTAAGAAGCAAGAAATTTCATCTTAAGAAATTCTTTTTACTTGTAAAAGTTAAAAGCAACTTTCAGGATAACGGAACTTCCAGGAGTTTAAAAACACTGCAACTTAGCGAGATGAGATGACAAAGGAAGAGATGACGAGAAGATTTGCTTTAAGATTCCGCAGTTCGTTAAGCTAAAATCATAGTGTATGATAACAAAACTTCCCGCGAAGGTTGACGTCACGATATATTATTCGTACCTACAGAGATCTGAGCGCGAAGTATTTTAAATGCTTTTGGGAGTTTTAGTAAATTTAAAAAAAAAAATATATATAAAATTTTGACAGAGGTTTTATTAGAGATTTTTTTATAGGCAATAGGCTGTCACTGCAATAGTCTTTCTCCATCATTATATGAACGGGCAATAAATAATGTTATCGCAGCGAAAAGTCACTGCTTTTAAAATACTTTTAAATAAAATTTGATAAAATAAAGACTTACCAAAATCCAGCAATCACGCACCAACAACGCTGTTCAAGGCGGCGTGGCGGCAAGTATATATTAGATATGTAATTAGGAGGGGAATCAATTATATAGGTAGGAATGGGGATATGTTTATAATACATATATATAATAAGCTAGATTGCACTACTTCTCACAAAACTTTCCGATTTGTATTATCACAAATTTGATTTCCAAAGCACAGTTAACCGGCACAATATATCAATGTGCGAGGCGCCAAGTCACAAGAGTATCAATCCACAATATTACTTTGACGTTTTGACCTCTGTCAAAAAACAATTCGTCTTCGTTCATTGAAGTAAAACCACAGACTAGCGCCACCTATGGTAACTGGCGCGAACATCCCCCCGCCCCGGACAGTAACAAATGGTCCGACAACTCAATCTAGTGGGAGGCGAGAGAGGGTAGCGACTGCGCGCTTCAAAACAGAGTCCCCCACAAGAACATTGGCAAGCCTGGGGACGCCATCCGACCCCGGATGAAGTTCAACAATGCGTCCAAGACGCCAGCGGAGCGGCGGCAGGTTTGGGTCCTTGATCAACACGAGGTCTCCGACCTTCGGTGGGTTCGTCTTGTCAGACCACTTGACCCGCTGCTGTAAGATATGCAAATACTCCAAATGCCAACGGCGCCAAAAACTCTGCGTAAGCTGCTGGAGCAATTCAAATCGCGAGAGCCGTCCGGAATTGATATCTAAATACGGATATTCAGGCAGGGCGTTAAGCGGTCTGCCGATCAAAAAATGGCCCGGCGTAAGGGCATCCAAATCATTCGCATCAGAAGATAGGGGACACAACGGACGCGAGTTGAGAACCGCCTCAACCTTACAAAACACGGTCGCGAGTTCCTCAAAAGTTAGGATTGTTTCCCCAACAACACGTCGAAGGTGAGTTTTGGCGGACTTCACAGTTGCCTCAAATATCCCTCCCCAGTGGGGACAGGACGGCGGTGAGTACTGCCATCGCACCCCTCTACGAGAAAGTGTGGAGCCGATTTCAACATTACTCCTATCCAAAAATTCGTTAACCTCCCTTAAATACCTATGGGTACCCTTGAAATTGGTCCCACAGTCGGATCGAATCAAAGAAGGCAGTCCGCGACGCAAAACAAATCTGCCGAGCGCAGCGACAAAGGCTTCTGTCGACAGAGCACTAACCACCTCGAGGTGGACAGCTTTAGTGGCTAAACAAACAAAAACGCACAAATAAGCCTTCTCGGTCTTAGCGTTACCAAGACGTGAAGCTTTAATCGTAAAAGGTCCCGCAAAATCCGTACCAACCCCGGCAAAGGGCAGCGATTCAGTGACGCAATCCGCAGGCAAATCTCCCATTTGGGGCTGCGTAATGTTAGCCTTAAGGCGATAACAGGGGAGGCAGCGAAAGATAACATATCGTATCGCTCTCCGTGCCGAAAAAATCCAAAACTCCCGCTGGAGGGTCGCAGTTAAAGCATTACATCTGGCATGTGCGTTTTTCACATGGCGGTCTGTTATCAACAATTTCACCAGGGGGCCGTCTTTCGGGAGCAAAAGAGGATGACGGGCCCCAAAAGGGAGCTGAGTATTCCTAAGGCGACCTCCGACACGTAACAAGCCCTTGTCGTCTAAGAAGGGACTCAAGCGCCCTAGAGGTCCCTTCAACTTAGACGTACGTTGGCGGAGGGCCTTTAACTCAGCAATAAATGCACGCTCCTGGACTATCCGCACCCAAAAAATTAGAGCGTCATTACGCTCCTGCGGAGATAATATCGGAGTCTCAATTTTATTCCGGGGATTATGACAATTAAAGATGAATCGTCGTATCCAGGCCGTGACACCTAGCAATTTATCCAACAAACTGTAACGTTCGAGAAGGAACTCCCAGTCTGGAGCCGCCAAAGTTTCAACGACGTTAACCTGCATCCCGAGGGTAGGTGCTTTGACCATTGCAAGTGTGTAAGGCCAAGAATCCTCAGACCGTAATAACCACGGTGGGCCCCACCATAGGTGGTGGTCCACAAGCGCTGGCGCCTCGCAGCCACGAGAGGCGCAGTCTGCGGGGTTCAATTCGCCAGGCACATGACGCCAAATCAACTGGGCCTTCGATGCCTGAATTTGAGACACCCGGTTGGCCACAAATACCTCAAGGGTATGGACTGAACCTTTCAGCCAACAAAGGACCACCTGACTGTCACACCAAGCAAAAACCGAATCAAAGTGGACACTTGTTCCCAGGGTCTTGACAACGTGGTTAAGCAATCGAACCAACAGAGTAGCCCCAGACAACTCCAACTTCGGAATGGTCAATCGAGTCCGAAGGGGGGTAACCTTACTTTTGGCCGTAACCAGCTGGACATCGACAACGCCTGTCGCATCAACCGTCCTAATGTACACGGATGCCACGTATCCACTCTCAGACGCGTCACAAAAACCATGTAAACTGGCCGAGAACCGTCCCGTGGGCAATATGCGCCTCGGGAGACAAACGCGGTTGACATCGGAGAGGGATGAGACAAAGGCCACCCAGTCGCGTAGCAAACTACCGGAGAGGGGCTCATCCCACGTTACTTCTGCTGTCCATAGTTCCTGTAGGAAACACTTCATCACAAACACTAAAGGACTGAGCCAACCGTTTGGATCGAAGGTACGAGCTATCGTGGAAAGCACCGTTCGTTTAGTCCAGACCTTAGGGAGCTCTAGTCGATAGGTGAACAAATCCTGGACTGGCTTGTACTGTACTCCCAATACAGACAGCATGTCTGGAGTATCTGGATTCTCAAAAAGATGGGGCTCCTGCTGGTGGTCTTTGGGCAGGTCTGCTACAAGGTCAGGCGAGTTGGACAACCATTTTCTCAACTCGTAGCCACCGGCGGCCAGGAGATCAATCAGCTCATCTCTCAAAATCAAGGCCTCCTGCAAGGTCGAGGCGCCTGAGCAGACATCATCGACATAGAGGTCACTCTTAATGAGGGCGGACGCGCGGGGGTAGTGCAGCCGCTCACGCTCTGCGAGCTCCCAAAGCGAACGGATCTCGACAAAAGGACTCGATCTTAGCCCATAGGTGTTGGTGTTCAGCTCATAGACCAGCATCGGATCCCGGGGATCCTCTCGCCACAATATAAGCTGGTATCCCCTATCATCTGGGTGGAGAACCGTCTGGCGGAACATCATGCGGTAACCCGTCTCCGTTCAGCTCCAGCCCGGGAGGTCTGACCTTGTCTTCCCCGAGGAGGCATAGGTCCCGACAAAACCTTAGGAGAACCAGCCTGGCGCGCGGGGCCCCCGCCCGTGCGCGAGTAATTTGAACCCCTATCGCTCCCAGAGCTATTGCAGTTCAAACAAAGGAGAGGGTGATGCCTCCCGCCGCAGTGGTCACAATGACTGGCCTGGGGACACACTGATTGGATGTGATCCCCCAAACACAAATAACACCATGCGCGTTGCTTGGCGATGGCTCTCCGCCCCGCAATACGGAGCCCACCGAACTTTCCGCATGCACGCACATCGTGTCCCTCCCCTCTGCAACATCGGCACCGTTGTTGCGGTGCGGGGGGGTTGTCCCGCCGGACAGTAGCATATTGATGGGTCGGGCGCCGAGGCGGTCCCCTTGCTACCACTGAACGACCCACGCTAGGACCCGGTGTAGGATCAGCCAACTTGTCCGTGACCCTGCACTCGTCCTCCAAAAAACGAAGGAGGTCCGAGGCACTATTCCCTCCATACCTCTGCTCAAATCGACCCTTTATCTCGGCAGGCAGCTTCGTCAAGACGATGTGCAGCAGGATGAACGACCATTGGCAAATCCAAGCGATTCAATGAATTGACCGCAGTCAACAGCGGGTTGACTAACTCCTTCCTTAAGGAGGACACTCTAGTAACTCTAGGCAAACCCAAAATGCATGCCACATGAGTGTCCGCTAGTAAGCGGACATTCTGGTACCGCTCAACTAACAATTGCCGAGCAATCTGATAGTTGGCATCGCTAATTATGAGGTGCTGGACCACCGAGCTGGCTTCTCCGCGAAGAGCGGAGCGCAAATAAGCCAATTTCTGGCTGGGCGACAAATCTTCCCTCGAATCCACCAAACTATCAAATAAATTGATGAACCCCATCCAGATGGTGAGGTCACCATTAAAGGGATCTCTAAGGTGGGCAATCTTCCCAACAAAGCCGGTGGGGTCGGTTTAGTTTCCCCGCTCAAAGCCGGCTCTCCCCTATTAGCAGCCAGGATCCCCTTGGCCTCGGTAAGTTGATCAGCCAATCCAAAGGCCTGGTCAACATCGCGTTCAAATTCCTCCAGGAGGGCCACGTCGTCAACAGACTCCTCCATCATATGTGTACGGAACTCAGTGGCATATCGTTCCAACTCCTGAAGTCGGGCAGGCAATCCCTCATATCGGGATAACAGGGCTTGAACCCGGTCCGTCCTAGCAATGAGGACCACTGCCCCAGCAAGCCAACGCATTACACCACTGACCCCTGCCCTTGCTGTGGTAAGTGGATTGGGACTCATAGTAATTAACCAGCAATAATTACTTTAACAATAATTAATTGAACTAAATTCAAAACAAAATCAAAAAGAAAACAATGTTTAGAAATAAATTAAAAGGAAACTCAACTTAAAACAAAAACCTGTTGGTTAAAAAGCAACTCTCCAAATCAAATCTCAATTATTAAAAGATAACAAAACAACAAATACAATGAAATTATAATATTGTTAACAAAACCCGGAAACTGTGAGATCAACTTCAAACAAGTACTATAATATAATCAAATTCCCCTTTTTAACAAACAAAACAAATTACTTTCCTAACAGTAAGTCCTGAGGAACCAAAATGCACAAAAAACCACTAAAATAACACAGTATTTCAACACTTTAAATTGAAATCTAAGTTTTAAATTAGGCAATCCAATGAATTTATATGACAACCAAAGAATGTATTTATGTAAAGTTTTATGTTGAAATACAATACTAATTGCAATTGTATGAATTGTTACCAAAATCTAAACAACAAACACTGGATATTATACCAGGAATGGAACAAAATTGACCAATTTGATCAAACAGTACAAGGTTAAGTTTGAAGGTTAGGGAATAAAGATTTCCAATGAACCACGCTCTGCTACCAATTTGAACGGGCAATAAATAATGTTATGCCCGCTCGCAGCGAAAAGTCACTGCTTTTAAAATACTTTTAAATAAAATTTGATAAAATAAAGACTTACCAAAATCCAGCAATCGCGCACCAACAACGCCGTTCAAGGCGGCGTGGCGGCAAGTATATATTAGATATGTAATTAGGAGGGGAATCAATTATATAGGTAGGAATGGGGATATGTTTATAATACATATATATAATAAGCTAGATTGCACTACTTCTCACAAAACTTTCCGATTTGTATTATCACAAATTTGATTTCCAAAGCACAGTTAACCGGCACAATATATCAATGTGCGAGGCGCCAAGTCACAAGAGTATCAATCCACAATATTACTTTGACGTTTTGACCTCTGTCAAAAAACAATTCGTCATCGTTCATTGAAGCAAAACCACAGACTAGCTCCACCTATGGTAACTGGCGCGAACATTATATGCCTCCAAATTTGTCATATTTGACATCAGATGATTTTATAACCTCTGTCTAAGGGATACAGGAGTGCAGTTATGAATGAATTAATTAATTGATAGACATACTACGTCCGTAGCTCAGTTATATGTTTCCAATGCCCTTATATTATCGATGCATTATCGAAGAATCTGAGCTCATGATCATCAGCCGAGAGAAGTCCACTGCTAGACAAAGGCCTCCCGCAAGGTTCTCGCTCGGTCCCAAACCGTCCTCATCCAGCGTTTATTGGGGACCTTCTTCAGATCGTCCATTTAGAATTAAATGGATTCCGTTTAATGTAATGCCAAGGCTACTTAATAATAATTTGAAAGAACATATTTCATACATTTTACTCTGAGGCATAACATTGCTTTGTCATACCATATCTCATAGTGTCAACTAGTTAGCTCATTGAAATCTTACAGTTGTTTAGCTAGTACACATCACTATCTAAATTGGCAAAGCAAGCGAAACACAAACCCACGTATCGTCACGTCCTAACAAATAGTTAAACACATTTCCGAGCTCCAGTTTATTAGCTTTTGATCTGGTTCAGAACTTTGCCGAGTAATTACGTGCTGCGATGTAGCTGTGACGCTAAATTAACTGAGAGAAGTTAGCAGGCGCGGTGATACTGTATGGCTCTTTATATAATTGTTTTTAACTTGTTCGTTTAGGAATTTTGCTAGCGTATTCACAAGTTGAAAGCGGGCGTATTTGTAGCTAAGTTTTTAGTGTCATGAACAAAAATTATACAAAGTAGAAACGTATGTTAAAATTCTATATCGCTGAACACATTTACTTTATCTTATTTATGTGAATCGTAAGCTAAATTGCTAATATCTATGAATTACTATAAGACAAAAATCTTTGTGCGTCTCTTTGATCACAATGCACGATTGGACGAACCTGAACTTTGTTATAAAGCATATTCATTGAACTAGAGAAGTGGACTTATAAAGTCAACTATTAAGACTATTCTGAGATAAATAGTAGCTATTTTGTGGCTTTATAAATAAGTGAAGAACTAAGTTCAGACAGTGTCCAGCTTCCAATGAAACGGGTCGATCGACTAACTAATGGATTACATCTCAACAAGCTGGCAACCCAGCCAGTGTATCCAGTTTCTGGCACGTTGTTCCGACTTTAAGATTTATTTACTGAATCTGGACAAAACAAAACTTGCTTCTGTTTTGTTTTTGAAAGTTTTAAGATGTCATTTGTTTAGAAAGATGTATTTAAACTCAGAGATACTTCTCTTTTGATTGTAAAAGTGTGTAGTTTTTTAATGAATTAAGTTGTGATTAAATATAGCTCTTAAATATTATTAAAACTTTATAATACCCATTTTAAGTAAAATAGAAAATTATTACTACCTATGTATCATGTGCGTGATTAGCGGCGCTGCATTTATGGATCTATGAACACTATAAAATTTTAAATACCTACATTTCGGACCTATGTTCCAATATCAAATAACGCAGTCAAAGTAAATGACAAGAAAATGACAAGATTTGAGAGTAGAAAAAAACTATTAAAAATGGCGAAATACTTGAAGACATCCATACTTTTGACGACCACTTTGGCAATGGGGTAAACCTGTCTGCCCTAGACGCCAGTGGTCGCGGGTTCGATTCCCGCACGGAACAAGAAAAAAAAATGTTCCGTGTCTGGGTGTTTATCTATTTATGTATTTATATTCTAGGTTCCCCCCTAGTTCGCTACATGGTATCCCATAACACAAGCTATGTTTACTTTGGGGCTATGTAGTTGGTGTGATTGTCTGGGGATTTTATATAAAAAAAAAAACATTTACATACAACTAAAACAATTTTGCGCCATTAATGAAGCTTAGCAATTTTATCATCGACAAAGCGTTATTTTAGCTACATTTTTATCATATTGTGTATACAGGGTGCTCACCACAACATTAAACATACGAAAATGGGGTGTAGGTGTGGTTGTCCGTTAACTAACCAGCACGAAAGATTTCGCCTAGGACTCAAGTTTTTTTTATTTTTTTTTCATATTTTTCTATTGTTTCGCATATGTACTTTTTAAGCCCACCTAATTTTTTTTCAGGTGCAGGTTATTTTTTAGTTTTATTACAATTTAGGCGGTTGTTAAGTAGGAAAGTAAGATTGATAGATAACTTCTGAATTGCTAAAAACATCTCTGAAGTGTGATCTTTCTACGTATATGTTTGTCAGATAACTTTTTCGTACGTAAAGTTATTCCATCTTTTCTACTAAGGCGGACCATTTTGACGAAAATCTTCTTATGTGGAAAGTTAAATGTTATGCAAAATTTATGAATGCTAAGGTTGATAAAAATTTAAATCTAAATCTTTTATTAAGAATATCAATAGCATAATTAAATTATAAAACATCTTAACTTATGATGCCAATTTAAGCAAGACTTCATGTCCATAACTTTTCAAACATTTCTGTGCATCTTTACAACTTACAGCAAATGAAATAATTCATCAAATAACTTACAGGGCCAGAAATAAGTAAACAAAATAATCGTAAAATTTAAAATGTATTATTTTACATGTTTAACATTTAACATGAATACAACTTTTTTACGGAATAAATAATAAGTACTTTATGTAATAAGACTTAAACACAGGGTTGTTCAAAACTAATTTTTTATCAAAGGCAAATAAATAATTAACAATAACAGAGTATCATAAATAAAATAAAATAAATGCGTTATAAAAATAAAACTAACCAAAAAAATGACAAAATTTATCGAAAATAAGAACAAGAAATAAATATAGAATTACTGGGTTAAAAATTATCAACGAGTTTAAACTTGGTTCAGCTACTTTGAACTTCGCTTACTGAATTCACTTAATTGTTCCTTTTCGCATGAAGTACAAATTCGGAACTTTAAATTGCATTCTGTTATGACCCCATATTGCATATTAACTATGCTGTTATATACCCCGTAGAGTTCTCTACGGCGCTCTAAGACTCAAATTTTGAAAGCCTACTGAAGCTTGTTCAAGCTCTCGAGCATAGCTGTCGATAGTCCATGAAAAACTGAAGAAAAATCTATATTTTCAGTTTATAGCTTATCATTTCAAAATACGAGCATTTTGAATCTATCTTCTATCTTAAGCTACTTTTACACTAACTTCCCAGAATCGATTCCATAGCACTTTTGCATCGTAAATCTTGCCGCAATCGACAAAGCGGCCATACTGACAGTAGTCAAGTGAGGATCACAATTTCTTTTTTTCAAAAACTGGGCATATGAGTGATTATAACCACATATATTATCAATGTGGAAATGCCTTGCATTGTTTAACGGGAATTGTGTGTTTTCGAAACATCCGTAGTCCGCCTGCAAGGCGAGGATCTTGGAGAACCATTTTCGTGACAGTAATTGGGTGAAGCCCAGAGGAGCACATAAACATACTGAAATATAATACTGATTTAATGTTTGTATTTTTATAATTTTAAGAGCATTAGATTGACTTGACTTTAAGAGGCGCATTGGCCTCAAACCATCACTGGTATTAGATGATTAAAAAATAAAACTATATTAATTAACAGTCCTTTGACCTTTGACCTGACTTGGTCCAATCCACGTGAGTGGGTGAAAAAGAGGTGGAGAGTTCTCACCTTCCGCATTGTACAGGTTTTGATCCATGATTCCAACATGATTCGGTCACTACCTGCACAGGGTGGCCTGGAGAGAGGTGATGACATCACCAGTTTGGGGCGACAAACGAAATCTCTCGCTTTCCAGCGTGTTGAGAAGCCAAGAGGCTTGGGGGCCAATGACCCTTTCACGAAGACATAATGTCGACACAGGCGGAGGGGGCACAGAGAAGGAGGTATGCCCACCCTCCTTCTGTGTGAAGAGCCAGTCCCTTCGTATAGCCAGCCGTAGTAGGTTAGGAGATCTGCTGTGGCTATAAGGTCTATGAGTGGAGAAATGGTCTTTTATACAAGACCATCCTGGACTATCCAGGAATAAATGAATCCTTTCTCCATTCAAAGCCACGGCTGACTAGCGACGACCCTTCATATAAAATAAGCCATCAAATATCAGCGCTCCAGTGATGATGAGTTCCAGCAATATTTTCGTGAAGATCCAGTCCCTTCCTGAACCCATATGCTGCTTCGAGTTCATCTTTACTTACCATCAGGCATCGTCGATAAAAAAGTCACATTTTTTTACATAATATCATATTTAAATTGAACTGTGACGATAACAAGAGAACATTTATTTCTTTAAACTTATATCTAAGTGATGCTCTCGAACTGAGACCAAACATTATATAAATAACCTATTTCTGCAGCAATTAAAAATCAGCGGTCTTTGGTAATGCCAAAGCATAGGCATCAGTGTTTCATCTTTTTAGCCGTTTATGGTCACCGGGCTACGATAGCTCATCACAAGTAGACATAATGCTAAACTTTGTTTTAAAAGTTTGTAAATAAGTGTTATCTACTTATCTAATAACTTAAACACTGCTATCATATTTTTTTTTATCAACTTATGCAATTATAATTATTTATTTATTTTATTAATGCAGTAATGTTTGATCTAATATGAAGTTCCACAAGTTCCTAGTAGATGGCGCTGATTGTTTATTAAAGCCTGCATGTAAAGTTATGAAGTCAAAGTATCAACGCTGTGCCGGTCGGAGTGGGGGGTGTTAGGTTTTTTTCGTTACGGAATTTCTGGATTCGGTCCCCACGCTCAAGACCCGCGATAGAAGCCATGCAATAGCTTAAAAACTAAACACTTGGAAATATACTTATGGTGGGTATTAAAATCAACTTCACACATTGCTGCAAATCAACACACCTGATTCCATCAATAAATCATCATACAAGAAGTCATTGTTAGCAATATACTGTGCTTCAGAATATATTGCGGAGCAGAACTTATGCTTAATTTTTTCATCTGCATTCGGCTTGAAAACATAACATCCCTGAGCATTGGATAATATCATAAAAAGTAATCTAAAACAAAAAATCCATTAGATCATCGGACGCATTTTTATTTTGTTTTTAAAAAAGAAACAAGTCACGTACCGTCAAATAATGTATAGGTACATACATATTTTTCCCGGCTGTCACATCCACACATATTTAAACTAAAACTAAACAGGAATAAACATATATTTCTGTTTACGACTTATATCATTCTTCAGAGACCTTTTTACGAACCTTACCTAAACAAAATATTCTCACCTATGAGTAATTCCGTACCCGTAGTCAGAGCCATAGCCTACAAAATAGAGGCATTTTTTGTCACTCGGACATTTTTCAATGGTATTTACACGAGTCCAGTTCATCGTCCGGAACATACACATCGCTATAAAATTAAAAAGTTATAAACAAATGAAAAGAAACAGCCCTTTGACTGGTAAGGTAAAGTTTAATATAGTATAGGTAGGTACCGCCATGTGAATAGCATTACCCTATCTCTTTCGGTGGGTGTCGTAAGAGGCGACTAAGGAGCAACAAAGTAAAGGACGGGCCACAGGTTTGTTGTCCCTTACCGCCTTCCGAGCGTGGCGATTAAGACATTTCCCCCCAAAACTCCAGGAATCAACGCCTAGTCTCCGGCGGTCCCGTTAGTCTCAACCAAGGTAGCGGTCGAGGAAACGGCGGGACAGGGGTGCTAAGAATCACTGGGTTCGACCAAGTTACCAAAAACGACCTTTGGCCTGGCAACACACAATATTAGGACGCTGTGGACCGTTGACAAAATTTTTGAACTGGAGAACGTATTGATTGAGCGGATTGCACTGGATCCTGGGGTAATCTAAATTCCGTAGTCAGGGAGAGTAATTGATAGTCCTACAATCCGGCAGTTTCTCTACTTCCGGGAGGGCGACCAACTGTTCCAAGGTGGTGACGGATTTCTAGTCCACAAAACCGTCGTGAAATAATGTTAGGAAAATCGAAAGTAAGTGAAGTAGCATATACTCAGAATTCTCAGACGGTTTTCATTGAAGTTCATATGGGTCTAAGCTCCAAATTTGACACAGTCCAATGATGACGTAGAGGCTATGTATGAGGACATCTCCAAAGCCACACATATCTCTAAGTTTCATTTTAATGTTGTCATGGGGGATTTTAAAGCAAAATAAGACAAACGAAGCGGCGATGAGCAGAAAGTGGAGCAATTTGGAGTAGGAGTCCAGAACGCTGGCCGACTTCTTGAAAAAAGAGGATATCTTTATAATGAACTCTTTCTTAGGGAAACCGGAAACACCGCAAATAGACTCGGATAAGCCCCGATAGTCACACTAAAAACGGGATTGACTTAACGTCACCAAACAGAATTTTAATGATGTCTCTGTGATAAATGCCGTTAAAATCGGAAGCACTAACCGCAGGGTAAGAGGAACATTGAGTCCAAATCCATAACTGAGAGAATGTCAATTAATAAAGTGTATAGTTCGTCCTGCACCCATCCAAAACCTCGAAAGTTTTTAGCTCAAATTGCACAGCGTTGTCCTACCCATTTTTGTCTCTCTTGCCCCGTAATACTCAAGAACATGTTTGGTGTTTTGAGTTTGCATCCATCTCATGCACCGTCCTTCAGGGGTGGGCACTGGCCCCGGCCATTGCTAAGCTCCCTGCAGGTGATGATAGTAGTGAAACTGCGCTGGTGGTCGCCTCAGTTTTTGTGCGCTGGTGGATCGCATTCTGTCGCGCCCAGCGTCAGAACCGAAGCGCCCCGGAAAGCAACTCTAAACATATATTACTGTTTCAGAACCACGATAGCCACGCCAGTAATTTCACATTCGTGTATCCGCCCCCACGTGATACGATGGTCCATCAGGACGTGTCTGGGAGGCTTATTATTTTAGAGCTTTTTCCCGCAACTTCGTACGTGCATAAACATAAAAGTCTTATTTTTCCCGACCCCGTGGGAATTTCGGGAATTCCTTTCATAATACCATCAAAGAGCTATTGAAGAACCTTTATACCAAGTATCACATCCATGTACTTAAGGAAAAAGATTTTTCATACAAACTAAAAAATCATATATTTCCCTGTGGCAATTTTGGGAATTCCTTAAACAAAACAACCAGTCAGTCTTTAAGGAACCTATATGCTAAGTATCATATCCGAGAGATTAATATTAAGAAGATTAACGTTGAAAACACATCTAATAACAAAGCATTGTAAAATATATATTGCTTACTAGACAATGCAATAATGCTATCCACTTCCACTATTTCCTTTAAATATTCCTCGACGGATGAAAATTTGACTTTGACTGGTACAATTGGTTTCTGATCGAGTGGCGGCACATGACTTAAATTAAAAACATTTGATAGTCCGAGGTGATCTGTCCAGTCTCCTGTTACTGAAACATATATTTCAAAATCAATTTATTGTATGGCTATGGTTATATTTCTACATTAGGTTATATGTTATATGTAAACATAATAACTTAGGTTATTATGTTTCAGCTTTTCGAATTTACATGGGGCACACAAAAAGTTTTGCAGTTTTACTATTAAACTATTAAAATTCCGAATGTTATATTTTTTTAAACGCCTTGCTATTCTTGAGTATTAAAAAAAATTAATAATATCTTTAAATTTATCACAAAGTCAAATTACTTTAAGCAAAACACTACTTATTGTCAACATTTTTTTTTAACTTGCTTACATTGAATAAAATATAAAAATCAACATTCTAATAAAATCCCCAGACAATCACACCACATACATGGCCCCAAAGTAAGCAGAGGTTGTGTTATGGGATATCATGTAGCGAACTAGGGGGGAGCCTACAATTTTTTTTTCTTGTTCCGTGCGGGAATCGAACCCGCGACCACTGGCGTCTGAGGCAGACAGTGTTACCCCATCGCCAAAGTATTAATCAAATAATTAACTTTTCTTCACTTTAATCATCTGTTAAGAGTGTTTGGTTCAGAATGTCTACTTACATGGGAAGTTGTTACCGATCTTTACGTAATCCAAGGATTCGCTCAGGCGAAGTGTCCGTTCTTTTTGATCATCCGGAAGGTTTATCGCTAGAGCCGCATGAATGTTATCTAAAAAGATTTATTTTCTTAGGTTACAGCTAGTTCTATCTTTGTCTCAACCATATAGGCAGTAAGAAAAAGTCAATAATTATTTCGTGAATTTTTCAGTAATTTGTGCAAATTATCAGATTTTCCGATGAAAAACGAATAAAATACCCAATCTTACACATCTACTGTATGGCCCGAATATAAGCTTATAAAAATGCGTTTAAGAGACCCTCAGTGAAACTAAGGGTATCGTAGTATGCATCCAAATCTAAGCTAAGGTTATTAAGGTTATTAAGTTTCCCAAACTGGCTTTCTCTCCGAATTCTTTTTATGAGCCCTCTGCAGGGTTATGAGCCTCTCCTCTACATAGGAATCTTGTCAGGAAGGTACCTACACAACTACTCTGGCTCACTACTTGTTTATCATAATTCTCAACGATTGTTTAAACATATTACCTCTGGTAATAAGCAGGCCTAATGCAATATCATGGTTTAGATCAGCAGATTTTGTAAAATTAAGCGCATTTTCTACTGCATTTAAATACGTATTGATATCTGTACATATTGGTGTGTCTTCTAGAAACACAGGTTCACTGTTTACTTGAAGAATCAATAGATGCGATAAAAATATTTCAAAACTTATAAAATATTCAGCCATTTCTAAAAAATAATTATATTTAACACGTTGGTAGAAAATAAACTATAACATCCAAACAAAGATAAAAGTTTTTCCTTTATTGCGAAGGTGTCAAAAACACATGAAAGACAAGACGTGTCTTTCACACGTGTGTCACACAGAATCTGCTGAGAGCTAAATAAATGCTGAAAAATAATTTCTTATTTTATGTTGCCTGTTTAAAAAATGTTTCCTCATTGGAAAAAGCGCGCTACTGCCCAGTATTCTATATATCTTGTCCAGTATATATCTTATGGATTTTGCTTGAAAACATTACGAGTCCATATTGGCTAACCTAGTAGGTAATACTTCGCGTGAAATTGTTCTTCCTAACGATTTATAAACCCAATAATCACTCCTAAAATAACCTTTTCTAACTTTTGCTTTCATACAATTTGCACTGCAATTTTACTGAAATTCCCACAGTAACAATAGTTTATGCGCGTACGAAGTTGCGGGCAAAAGCTCGTTGATTTACCTATAAGATAATAGTAATCCCGTGTGGTATCTAAAGCTTATTAAATACCTACCTACCAAATGTGTCTGCATTATTTTATCTTTATTATGTAAGTACATACTATAAGAAGTAAGTAACTATAAGAATTCTCCCATGTTGGACTGGGAGCGAAAGAAAAACATAGAATGTGCCAGCTGCTTCACTTCCCGGGCAAACTGTAAAAGTCAGTTAAGGGACGGAGGTTTAATTGGCGTTTTTGTGGGCGATAGGTTGACCCCCGTCACTGCAATCGTCTCTTTCCATCATAATAAACCTCCTAATTTGTCAAACGGGACATCAGATGGTTTTATAGCAGAACACTGTCTACCCCATTAGGGATACAGGCGTGAAGTTATGTATGTGTGTGTAAACTATAAGAAGCTCTCTACCCTGTTTCTTACTCCTTCAAGAAGTAAGAGCTAGTTAAAAAATAACCGAGTACAGACTTTAATTAAAACTAGCTAGTAAAAGTTTATAAAAGCAAAACTAAAACCAATACATTTTCCAGTCCCAAAAGACAAAGTTGTTCTCGGTGTGAACTGAAGAAGTTACTGCCAACTAAAACTCAGTTGTCTATCTCCTGCAGTGCGATCACAGAACTTTATCGAATCGTATATTAACGAATGTTTACGAATGCTCGTATAGTATGGAGTCGTTTGCAAGTTTTGAGTAACATTGTTATTTTTTATTTTACAGATATTTATGAGTACAACATGTTTACAAACATTCAAAATTAACAAAGCACACATTTATTTAAGCTGGCCGTACGGCAATGGATAGATTTAATTTTTTTCTTAAAAACCGTCTCCATACTATACGAACATTGATCGCACTGCTGCTTTGTAATAACAGACTCAAGCTTGTTAAACCAGTGGGAATTATAAAATTTTTGTATTCCTGAAATTCACACAACATTATCAAGCCTAAATTGTTATACTAACGATAACGGATAACATACTTAAAAAATATGTAAAAATACCTACATGTTGAATATAAACATATTTTTTTATGAGAAAATAAATACATAAACTTCGAGGACTTGACGGCTAACATCTATGTTCTACACACAAGTATCCACCGCTAACGGGATTCGAACCCAGGACGTCTGGCAATACATCAGTCGGATGTCAAAAAAACAATTTTGTTCTTATTAAATACCTATGTAAGGGTATATTTTAAATGTCTTTTATGTTTTTTCCAAAAGGTCACAGTTGCTAATTTCAACATCACTTTGACAATTGGCAAATAAGCCAATGGGACCACCCTTTTATGATAGCCTTTTTATGCGTTGATCGTGAGTTCAGGCACAGATTCGCTGTCGATTCTGCACGGAACATAGTTAAATAATCTATTTTCAACTTATAAACTTGAGTTCAAGTCTCAGTAGACTTTCAAAGTCCTCTACTTTGATTTTGCTCTAATCACCTATAAATATGAAATAAAATAGATTTTTCGGAATAAATGTGGTGTACCTATTTAGTGCATAATTGTGAAAACTTAATATGAGCTTAAATATGTATATATTTTACAAAATCGTGTTCGCAGTTTCAATAATTACCGCATACATATAAAGATACAAGTAATATAAAGAAAGTTACATAAAGTCACTAGCTGACCCGGAAAACGTTGTTTTGCCATATAAATAAAAAAATAGATGTTGGCCGATTCTCATAGATACCGGATAAGCACAAAAAATTTCATCAAAATCGGTCAAGCCGTTTCGGAGGAGTATGGCAACGAAAACTGTGACACGAGAATTTTATATATTAGAGATATAACGATACAATAACCTCTATTTATTAACCTCTACAAATATTTTTCCTGCCATAAAAACTTTAACATAAAAAATGGCATCATTTAG
This sequence comes from Stenoptilia bipunctidactyla, assembly GCA_944452665.1. NCBI lineage: Eukaryota > Metazoa > Arthropoda > Insecta > Lepidoptera > Pterophoridae > Stenoptilia > Stenoptilia bipunctidactyla. The sequence goes on from OX101730.1 coordinate 17,681,802, forward strand.
GTATACGTGGCACCGGTGGCATTCAGAATAATACGATCAAATATTAGATCTTTCCCACAAATTAGTCATCTTTACCTATGAAATTGCCGTTTCGTCATACTGGCTATTTCAAAACCAAAAAATATTCGCTAAGAGCTCAAATTTATAATTATTTTTATTTTAAAAATATGTTTTTTTTTATATTCATTTGTTTAATGGTTAGCTTTCTGTTAACATCGCATTTTCATCATCGTTAATAGGTTAAAAAATCGATTGATCACGGAATATGAGTTCCGTCGAGGTATCAAAGCGGCAAAAGCGGCACTTAACGTCAACAAGGTTTACTGTGCGAACACTGCCAACGATCGCACCACCCGTTATTGGTTTCGGAAATTTTGACCTTAGAAATGAACCACGAGTCGGCCAAAAATGTTGGCCAAAAATGATGAATTAATAGCCACTGTGGGGGCTGATGATTCTCAAACTACAGCTATAGCGGCAGCTTTCGAAGTTAGCACTAAAACAATATTGGTCCATTAGAGTGAAATTGGCAATTGTACTCTTGTGTAAAAATTTATCCTTAGATTAAATGTAGGAGAAACAATAGGCTTACTTTCGAGTAATTTATGATTTAGGTACTCTTGTTTATGAAGTAAGAGTCTAATAATCTTTAATAGCTCAATCTAGTTTTCCCATCACTGAACACTCTTTAATAGAGTTTATATCCCAATTTGATTACATAAAAATTCCAGCAATATTAAAATATCATTAAATACGTATTTTATTTACAAAAATGTAAAGAGTAATAATTTTCAAGTGTGGACAAAGAAATACAAAAACTCTGTGAAAGTATTACGGCTAATGTTAACTAAAGGTCCTTTGGGTGATTAATGAGCCCCGTAATTCCACCCGATAGAGGTCCGAAGACATTAGGACACATAACATAAGGAAAAAAGACCCTTTGCGGTACTTACTAATTAATTCAATGTTTTATGGTAGCGGCTTATTCAGGTTATTTCTCTATTTATCGGTAAATGTTGACCTGTCCTACTTTTAGAAATGAATGATTCCTTTTTTTTATACAAAATTGTAGAATGTTTTTTGAAGTTAAAACATTAGGTAACGCTGGCGCTTATAATTACGTCGTTAATTATTCGAAATTTAATAGTCCCCAGTAAAATCAAGAAGAGTTTTGCATTTTTTGCCTAAAATCGGCAACGCTTCACTAATCACTTCAAAAAGGTAAGTAGCTCGTATTTCGGCGTGTATTTCCTTGAAAAAAATATTATTTCTATACTGTTTTATTTAAGTTTTGTTAGCTTGTTAAGGTTTGCGTTTAAAAACACCCAGGATAAGTCTGATCAATTTATTTAACTGCATTTTGAACTTTTTTAACGTTTCGACCGAATCGCAGTAGTCGTGGTCAATAAGAAACGCGTTATTCGGTTAGAAACGCGAATTTTTGAGAACAAATTTTCCTTATTACTGTTAATTGCTAAGTATTAACAATAAAGGCTATGAATTAAACTGCTGCTTGTCATAGTGTCACCACGCTGAAGCCAAGACAAGCAAGAACAGTACTAGTTACCACCTACGAGTAGCTTTATGCCAAGTAATGGCATTTGGTAATTCTGAAATACACCCCAAAATGAACTCAATTCAATCCCTTGAATAATACCCCGTAGATAAGAGCTCACAGTTAAATAAGTTAGGCAATAACCACAACATAAACTAGATAACATAGTTAGGCTCTCAGTTAACCCTTTACTAAACGAGTCCGACGATAATTTAGACGTTAACCTCACCCAACATTAGACGTAAGTGTAGGTACTAATATATTCGCAAGCGTACCACTATTTTGGATAATTGTACTTTATGTACTTAGTACCTATTTACTTAACTACGACGATTAGCCTATCTGTTTATTTCGGCACTATTCACTTTGTTACATGTAAATGAAATATATCGCTACAACGTGGATATTTACAGATATCCCAAAGTCTCTTTGTACTAGAAATACCCTAGTTATGTAAATTAAACCACTTAATAGTTACTTTTATGTTTTCTATTCTATGTTATTTATGATATTAGTGTACAAAAAGAGTTTATTATGAATAAATGCTCTGAATCAAAGCAACTTGGCGCGGTGTTGCGGGGTGAATTACAAAATACAGAGTAATAAATAACAGAGGGAGCAAAAATTTGTTTGTTTTTCTTTTTTTTTGTGTTATTTATCAAGATTTGTAAAAAGACGTACAACAAATGTTGTTGGGATTGTTGTGGAGAGGCTGCCTTCAAGAGTTGATGCGCTAATTAAAATTAACTCTAAATAACTTCATGCCTGTATCCCTTATGGGATAAGCAGAATACCAGAGGCTATAAAACCATATGTCATGTTTGACAAAATTGAAGGTGTTAGGGAGTGGATCTATCTCTACGGTACGGCGCTGTATACCGTGTAACGGCATGGCCTCGAACTCTTGAATTCATATATAAGTGATAGAATTCAGAAGGTTGGGGTAGAATAGGTGAAAATGGGAGTGCCCCGAGGTTAAATTCTGGGCCCATTTTTATTTTTAGTCTATATAAATGATCTACCCTATATGGTAGGCAATAATCACGAGATTGTATTGTTTGCTGACGACATTTCATTAATTTTTAAAATTATAAGGCAGAAAACCTGTCATGACGATGTAAACAATGCTCTCTTAAATGTGCAGTGCTTTAATCGTAAAGTCGAGTCAAACTTATGGAAACGGGTTGAATCTAGTAGATAACACTGTTATCACAAATTGCACAAATTGCAATGGGGCGCCCATATCTCACAACTAGCGAGTAGATTTAGTTCTGCAGCGTTCGCGGTAAAGAAAATTCGCTCATTGACTGATGTTTACATTATTTAAATTTATAAGGATAGTAATAAATTTAAAACTATGAAAGATAATCATGTTAAAAATTATTCTGTAAAAACATGGAACGACCATAAGTTAGCGTTTTATAAGGCTGGCTAAAAGTACCAAATCATTTATGAGAACGTCTATATGTATTTATAATAAAATACCAAAGTCAATTCAATCCTTAACGTTTTATAAATTTAAAAGAACTATCAAAGAAACATTATGCAAAAAAGGCTACTATAAACCCAAAGATTATTTAGTTGATTTGGATAAATGAGCGTGGGATTGATGTCCACACAGGTTATATCCAAATATTAAATGTAAATCACCATGTAAGCAACTTGGCTGTGACATGACATTGGCAAGCACGAATATCTGTCTTCCATAGAATTAATAGGTACTACGTAGTACTTATTAATTCCATGCTGTCTTCTGCTTGTTTATTCATGCATGTCATAGCAGAGTTGTATTTCTGCCAAATTGTCTCTATAATGGCGGCCATACACGTTACGCTTATCGGAGAGGTCTACCTGTGCAGGCGTGCCTGCGCAGGTCGACCGGAGCGTGTGTGCCAACTATAGATGCGAAGCAGGTTATTAATGTATTAAACCAAGCGGTTAAATATGCATTTTTCGTTATTAACGGTTAATTAACCGCATTATATGATTGTTACGGTTAAATACCACCGCTAACAGGAAAAGAAAGAAAAACTTTATTCTTTTTCGTTGTCCCAGTCGGATATTTAACCGTTCATAACTGCATTTCATCGGTGGCTATCTTGTTCCGGTCACACCGTACGGTGAACCTGTCGTCGTCGTAGCTCGTATTATATTACCACGTGTTCAACTCGCCAAAGGTTGACATCAGAGTCTACTAAAAATAAAAGAGTGCTTGCAGAACTCATTTAAATGTATAGAAGTCATCCATGACTGTGAAAAATGAAAACAAAGTCTATCACAATTATTTTTAATAGGCAACCAATGCTTACAATACTTGTTTCGCTTCCTTTTCACTGTCCTTGTATCGTTTTTCAAGACCTAGCAATGCTTTTGCTTCCTTGTCCTCACTTGATGACATCCGAATAGGAACTGAAGACCGCTCCGGTACACCGGAACGTCCCCACATACGCTACTTGACCTGTGCGGTGGACCGTAACGTGTATGGCGCCTACTTAACGAGCACTTTTGATAAAAGAGTGTCGAGAGTTTTTTTTCCGCCGGCTTTTTTCCTCTCAGTCTACCTGGGGTCCTAATTTCATTTCGTTTCTTAAAGCTGAAGAAGACGCACACTGCTGAACAGAGGTCTCCCCCAAGATTCTCCACGTCGCGCAGCCCTAATCTACCGTTTGACGTTCATTAAGTGTTTTTTTTGTGAACCTTTAATGAATAAAAGTTTTTTTGAAGTGATAACTTCTTTAGCGGCGTTGTGCACTTTTTTGAAATGGGTAAAAAATGTTAAACTCGCGTCAGGTCTCGTGTCCTGATCGAAAATTCGTAAGACGGATGGAGAGTAGACAGTTGGCGCGGCGTAGGAAAGGGAGAATCCCCCTCTCTTTCTACGGCGCGGCGAAAATGTTAGCTAGAGAATAGAAAGTAAAGAATCGCAATAGTGAGCTTAAGCTTTTTATTGACAATACAATAATTAAAGCAGATGAAAATGTTGCGACAGCATTTGAGAGCTGTTTTGCTGACATTCCAGTTTCAACTACTAAATCATTAAACTCATCACCTGTGGCAGCTGAATCATTGCTCAAAAATCATGTGAGTGAGTGCAAGGTGTCTTTGAAGTTCTAACCCATAGACACCGGGGATATTCTTAAAACATTTAAGACAATTGATATTAACTTCAGTTTATTTTATGACGCTAAAAAAACACGTTGCAAACCGGGTTACTTTTGTGTATTCGAGCTCCACATATTTTCGATTGTTAAAATAGTAAAACAACACAAATTGTAATCAAAACAAGTGCAAAACATCGAAACTGGTCTAAATACTGTGTGCAAATGTTATACCGACGAACCCAAGTGATATAAGTCTGTGACAAAGTGATTATATACGCCGGCGTTTAACGGACTAAATGAACAAAAGGAAAGTGAAACTTGCACTATCACAAATTTGACATATGGAAAACTACAAAAAGATTGTGCTTCGATAATTACTGTGAGTGCTCAATAATAAAATTATTACATCAATCTACTATTGTTTGTTATTGAAAAAAAGTTTGACTTGGATAGTAGCGACATCTATTGAAAATCTATTGAACTAACTCAACACAATAAAGTTATTACCGATCAACTAGCAGTAGTTCACAAAAATAAACATAGAGGGCACTATAAAAAGATAAGAACATTATTTTAAAACTAAAAGAAGTCAGCAATATAATTAAAAGGCAAACTATATAATTATAATGAATAATAGCCTGGACAACGTAACGCAACGAAAACGGAGGACTTATAATGATGATATAGAAAACAGCTCGATTGAAAGTTTTCATGAATTAAACTCTACGATACTGGATTGTACGACCCGTAGTATGCCTGACTTCTCTAACAGTTCTGAAGATTTCGAAACATTGCGTACAGAAGTCCAAAATCTTAAAATTAAACTGCAAAGTGCCAACGAAGAAATTGACAATTTATGTATAAAAACTTGTCAACTAGAGACGACAATCCAGGACCAGCAAAAAAAAATTGACATACTTAAAAAAATAACATGTGAAGACACAAGAAGTAACTCAACTCCATCTAAAACTTTAACACCGAACCGATTGCCTAGAACACCACAATATAAAAATATATATACCATCGTGAACCGCATATCACCCATACATTATGATAAATCCGTATTATATAATAAAACCACTAAAAATCAAAAGAGCTTGCCACTGACTGCTACAATTTCAAGCTCACTTGAGAACATCCGTACTGGCACCTGTTCTCAGGTAGGACAAGGAAACTCACTCCAATCCCCACAGAAGGCACCCGCCGTGGTGGACGACGCAAACACCACCAGCCCGGAGGAGACGCCCAGGATCTTAGTTATAGGCGATCAGCAGGTAAAAGGTCTTACAAGTATATTAACGAAACAGAGAGACAATAAGTGGAATAACAACTATAATACTACTGGTTTTGTGTTATCTGACGCTCCGTCGCTGGAAGTGGTCAAATATATAAAAACTATAAGTAAAACACTGAGATCGAATGACAAAATTGTTATAAGAATGGGCTCAAACGATCAAAACCCATATAATATTTTAGCTAATCTCAGTGTAGCACTAGACTTGTGTTCTCCGTGTAAAATATTTGTCATAGAAACTAACAATAACTCACTTAATAACATAAAACTTAATGAAAATATAAAACTTCTATGTAACGCTTTCACAAATGTAACATTCATTGAAATAAAAAAATATTACTCAAACCATTATAATAACCTATTTATTTATAGTAAACTAATAAACCTCGATATAGATACCGGTGACTACAAACTCAAATATTTAAACTTTAGAAAAGGTAAACAGGCACGTAAAATAAATAGTATAATTATACAAAAAAAAATTACACATTACTTCAGCAAGATAAAAATGAATGCAAAAAATAAAAACACAAATACAACATTTTTTCGTACCTAATGTAACAAATGTAAGGTCTCCGCCAAACACACAATCATTTAATAAAACTTTTCTCCTACATCAAAACATAGCAGGTCTCCTTAACAAACAGGATATAATTGAAATAACCCTACAACAACTTCAAAACGACAATCAGGCAGTACATTTTTTATGTTTTACAGAGACATTTGTTCCAGCGGGCGAGGAATTCAACATTAATTTTAAAAATTTTACTGTAGGATCATCCTTTGGTAGGGAAAAAAAACGCAGAGGGGGTGTCTGTATATTAGTAAAAAACAATATAGATCACAAAGAGTTAAAAATTACAAAGCAAATGTCTACTCCGAAAGTGTTTGAAACTTGTGGGATTGAAATAAAGTCTAGCAATCTTATAATAATCTGCATATATCGTACACCAAGCTCAGACGTGGTGACATTTCTTACTAAACTAGATTTTCTTTTGATGAAATTAACCAGAAAAACAAAAAACAAAATTATAATTACGGGCGACTTTAACATTGACCTTTTGAAAAAAAAACAAACATTCAGATTCACTTAAAAGTTTATTAAAAAATTACAACTTAATACCCCATATTGTTGTACCTACCCGTAAAAATAGTTGTCTGGACCTCATAATTAGCAATATGCCAGAATCACTAGGAAAAACAATCAATCTTGGTCTATCTGACCATGAGACAGGGCAAGTGCTTGAATTTACAGCACAACTTAATTACACTAAAAATCAATGGTTTGAAGAGAAAAGAGAATACAGTCGTGAAAATGTCAATAAATTCATAAACTGCATGCAGGCATTATCTTTCTCAGAAGTTTTATCGGAAAACGATCCAGAACATGCATTTTCTTCATTTCATGAAACACTTGTTTTATTTCATAATCTGTGTTTTCCTAAGATTATTGTTAAAATTTCGACAAGAGCGGGTAAAATTAGATGGATTTCGCAGGGTGTACGCAAAAGTTGCTCAAAAAAAAGGACACTCTACTTTCAGTACATGAGATCCTCAAGAAATAAAATTAAATTAAGAGAAAATTACAAACATTACTCAAAACTACTTCGCTGCTGTATAATGGACTTACAAAAAAATTGTAATAAAAATTATATACAGCGTTCATCAAATACATGTAAAGCAGTATGGAATATAATAAAATCTCAAAATAGTAATCCTAACTTAAATAAAAATATTGAATCAATAAAATATGACAACAAATTATTAAATAATCCGATCGACATCGCAAATGCATTTAATGACAATTTTATAAAATCTACGAATTCAAATATGTACAAAAAAACTGACATTAATAACAAAATAAAAACTATACCCAACACAATATTTTTACACCCAACGACGCCAAATGAGGTAAAAAGTATTATTAACGGTCTAAATAGCTCTAAAGCGGTTGGTTATGACGAAATACCGACTAAACTATTAAAATTATGTTGTCAAACTCTGGCGCAACCACTGTCACATATAATAAATTTAATATTTTCTGAGGGAGTTTTTCCACAGAGGTTGAAATATGTTATAGTTAAGCCGATATATAAAAAAGGGGAAAAGTTTAATATAAATAATTACAGACCAATTAGCTTAATTCCTATTCTATCAAAAGTCATTGAAAAAGCTCTCTTAGTTAGGTTAGAGAGTTTTTCGACAAAAAACAAAATTATAGCGCCAGAACAAAATGGTTTTCAGAAAAGTAAATCTACAAGCTTGGCCTGTTTTAATCTAATCCGATCTATAACCTCATCTTTAGACTGTAAGACACCTATAGTAGCTCTATTTTTTGACATGAGTAAAGCCTTCGATCTTGTGCACCATGATATATTGCTAGATAAACTGGATAAGTATGGTTTTAGAGGTACCACGCATAAATTACTTCAGAGCTACCTCTCAAACAGATACCAAAGAACTGAAGTGACAAAAATTTGTTCAAAACAAAATTATAAAAATCAGCAGCTTAATTATAAAAATACCTACTCATCCGAATATAGAGCAAACAATTTCGGTGTCCCCCAAGGTGGAATAGCCGCCCCATTTTTATTTCTGACGTATATTAACGACTTGCCAAAGGTAACTAATGAAGACATTATTTTATTTGCTGACGACACTACAATTTTAATAAAATGTGATGACATAAATTCTTTCGAAAATAAAATTAATAATATAGTAAACGACGTAATTATTTGGCTGGATAAAAATAACTTAAAAGTAAACGTAGACAAAACTAAAATTATGCAATTTCACACTGATAAATCTGTGCCGTTAAAACTAAATATCAAACATGAAAACCAAGAAATAAAAGAGGTTGACTCTTACAAATTTCTTGGCATCACACTAGATTCCAAAATCAAATGGAAACTTCATATAGAGTCTATATGTTCCAGACTAAACCGTTTTGTGTTTGCTCTTCGTCGTCTACGAGAAGTAGTCTCACTTGAAACGGCAAAAAAAGCGTATCACGCATATGTCGCTTCGGTTTTACAATACGGACTTATATTATGGGGAAACTCAGTAGATATAAACACTGTCTTTAAAGTTCAAAAACGTTGCATCAGAGCTCTTGCAAACGTACAAGTGACTGATTCGTGTAGGCCATTGTTTAAAGACCTGAAAATACTTACTTTGAAGGGACTTTACATAAAACATATATGCGTATTTGTTAAACAGCACCCCGAAATGTTTCCTAAACACAAGGATCAAAGAGAAAGACAGCTTAGGAGAAAAATTGATGAAAAGCTATTTTTACCAAAATGTAATCTCACACTCACTACAAAAAATGTACAGGTAATGGCTGTAAAAATCTTTAATTTACTACCTAACGACCTGAAAGGCCTGCCTGTAAATAAATTTAAGCACAGAATCCATATGTGGCTTGTGGATAAATGCTTCTACACAATAAGGGAATATTTTCTATATAAAGAGTGTGAGTAATACAAACTTTTATAATTAATTTAAGGAATTATAACATAATTGAAATAACCCCATAATGTATCTTATATGACTAATTATTAATGTATTTACAACAATTCACAATTTTATTGACAAATGAAAATGGTAATCTCTTAATGATGTTTTTTTTTAATTTTATTATATAATACGAAGAATGAATTAAACAGGTAAATTGTATATAATATAATGTTTAATTTAATCTTAATAATTATTTCTAGTGACCAGATTAACTGTGCCTACCTACTATTAAGATATTTAAATGTAATATTTGAACGCCTTAAGGGCAGATTTTTCTAGACACAACCCTTTTGTAACACCTTATATTGTGAAAAATCTTTCAAATAAATATAATTTCATTTCATTTCATTAAAAAGACAACTGATCTCTGGGGCATATCTGTTGAAATATTAAATTCTATTATAGATGTAATAGCTCCTTGCCTTGTTGAAATATTTAACAACTGTATTATTAGTGGGGAGTTTCCTGATTTAATGAAGCATAGTAAGATTATACCTTTATTTAAGTCGGGTAGCACTACAGACCCTACTAATTTTAGACCAGTTTCAATTCTACCTACTTGTAGTAAAATTTTTGAAAAAATTATTCTTAATCAACTCTTGGCCCATTTCACCTATAACAATTTACTTCATAATAAACAATTTGGATTTACAAAGGGCCGTTCAACAACTGATGCTGGTGTTGAACTATTTGAAATAATCACTGGTGCCTAGGAGAGGTCGAAGGATACCCTAGGTGTATTTTGTGACCTATCTAAGGCATTTGACTGTGTTCAGCATGACACTCTCATCAGGAAACTCCACCACTACGGCATCAAAGGCACTGACCTCAAACTTTTGAATTCATATCTAAGTGATAGAATTCAGAAGGTTGAGGTTAACCGGAAAAGGTCGGCTGGGTCGGTTGTGAGAATGGGAGTGCCTCAAGGATCAATTCTGGGCCCATTTTTGTTTCTAGTCTATATAAATGATCTACCCTATATGGTAGGCAATAATCATGAGATTGTATTGTTTGCTGACGACACATCATTAATTTTTAAAATGATAAGACAGAAAATAAACTACGACGATGTAAACAATGCTCTCGCAAATGTTGTTCAGGGGTTCAATATAAATAATCTAGCGTTCAATGATAAAAAAAACTAAATGTATAAAATTCTCTGCACCAAATGTAAAACAAGTTGAGTCTGATCTGCGGCTTAATGGGAACAGATTGAATCTAGTAGATAACTCTGTTTTTCTTGGAATTACCTTAGATTCTAAATTGCAATGGGGCGCCCATATCTCTCAACTAGCGAGTAGACTTAGTTCTGCAGCGTTCGCGGTAAAGAAAATTCGCTCATTGACTGATGTTAATACAGCGAAGCTGGTATATTTTAGTTATTTTCATAGTATAATGTCCTATGGCATCCTACTTTGGGGCAATGCCGCAGATATTGACACGATATTTACACTGCAGAAAAGGGCTATTCGTGGAATGTATAAACTTGGAAACAGAGAATCTCTTCGAGAAAAGTTTAAAGAGATTGGTATCTTGACCCTTGCATCACAATATATTTATGAAAACATTATGTATATTTATAAGAATAGTAATAAATTTAAAGCTAGGAAAGATAATCATGATAAAAATTACTCTGTAAAGACTAGGAACGACCATAAGTTATCGTTTCCCAAACTAAGGCTGGCTAAAAGCAGCAAATAGTTTATTGGAATGTCAATACGTATACATATATAACAAAATTCCGAAGTCAATTCAATCCCAGCCATTCAATAAATTTAAATCAATCGTTAAAAACACTCTATCTCGAAAAGCTTATTATAAAACTAAAGATTACTTAGATAATAATATAATAATAACAAAGTTCACCTTTTACAAAAAGCCGTCATTCTTAACACATGCAGAATAGTAAGAAAATTTCTATCTCTAGCAAATTAATTATTAGTACTTGGCTTCGGCCCGTACACTTATTAACCTCCTCGGAGAGCATATATTTGAAAAAAGAATAATAATAATAAAATAATAAGTATACAAAATAATAATAAAATCAGTTTATTTGCTCACACAAAAAAAAGGGACTTAGAACTAATACAATATAAAATAATAAATTGAATGATAGTGCGAGCAAAAAGGCTTTGGCTCAGCTTGATGTTGATGCTGGAACAAGTTCAGCAACAACGCTGTTTATTCTGCCAAATCCTATGCGTTGAATAGCTACGCTTCGCTTCTATTTATTATAAAAAATAGACCATCTTTTTAATTGAGGATACATCAATAATAAAATATTGAAAAACAAAAAACAAAAAATCTTAAACATAACTAACTACATAAATAAGGTTTAAAAATTAATAAATTGGTTCTTATATGGATTACATTCTTCAGATATCATGCAACTTTGGGAGGTAATGCGTTTTTTGCTGAGACAATAAATGGTGCTTAATTTTACTTTTAAATATGTTGACACTATTGACATCTCGCAGTGGAGGAGGAATATTGTTCCAGCACTTGGTTGCATGATATCTGAAGCTACCACGGAACGCCATAGTTTTATGCTTTGGAACCAGTAACTCGCTGACACACTTTCTGATTCCATAGCGTCTATTATATGATCTCCAAGACAACTTGTCGAATAAATAAGGAGGCATTTTATATTTTACAATTCCGAAAAGCATTGAGGCATAGAAAAGACGCTGTTTATTTCTCATATTAAGTAAACTGTTCTCATTGAGATAGGGTGTAACGTGAGTTCTTGGAGGGATTTGAAAGCAGAATCGTGCGCACACATTCTGTACTCGTTGAACAAGACACTGGGTCCGCTCCAGAAGGCAAGGACCATACAGATTAATGGCGTAAGTCAACTTCGACAGTATAAGAGCCTCACATAATTTGATACGCAAGTCGGTTGAGATGTAGTCCCGCATCCTGTAGAGGATCTTAAGTCTATAGAAACACGTGCGCACGACTTCCGCAACATGATCCTCGAACCTCAAGCTGCTGTCCAAAACTACGCCGAGGTCACGCGCCTGCTCAACTCTCTCAATGTTTTGTCCCATCAATCTTACTTCACAATGAGAATATTTTTTTATATAGCAGTCAATATTGTTTTTTGAGCCAAATATCATAAATTTGGTTTTGATGGGATTAAGAACCAAACAATTTTCGGATGACCAAACTCATACGTGACTTAAGTCTTGGTTTAATTTATCAATGGCCTTCGGAATGTCATTAGGCCTAGCCGAGATGTATAGCTGAAGGTCGTCCGCGTAGATGTGATATTTGCAGTGTTGAAGGGTGGTTGGAAGATCAGCTGTGTACAAAATGAAGAGCAGAGGACCAAGTATAGATCCTTGTGGTACACCTCTCCGCACTGGAGCTGTTCTAGAAAAAACCTTATCACCATTCTGTGAGTCGACCACAACTTTTTGAGATCTACCCATCAAGTAACTGCTAAACCAGGCAGTCGCGTTGCTATCAAGTCCATAAAATTCTAGCTTTGAAAGCAGGAGAGATATGTTAATGCAATCGAATGCCCTGGAGTAATCCAGCAGTGTTAAAATTGTGACCTCACCACTGTCCCGAGCAGACAATATATTATCGATCACATCAATGAGAGCCGTAGTTGTGCTGCGACCTTTCCTAAAACCCGACTGCAAATCAGGAAGAATGCCACTTTTTTCGCAATAGGCTATAACTTGATTGTACACAACTCTTTCGAGAACCTTAGACAAAAAACACAAAATACTAATTGGCCTAACATCTTTAAGTTCATTAGGATTAAGATTTTTAGGGATAGGTCTAACAGTGGCGGTTTTCCATAAAGTGGGAAAAGTATGAGTTAGTATGGACTTGTTAATGATGGCAGTAATCATATCAAGGCAGTGAGGTAGCACGAGCAGTATCAAGTCCATAGACAAACTATCAGAACCTTGAGCATTTGATTTGAAATCTAAAATTATTTTACCGACTGTATCAGGAGAGACTACATGTAACTCAAACTTAAAGTGGCTGAAACCCTTTTGAAAACTAAATTTTTGAAGAGTAGAGTTGCTAACAGTGTCACTACCGGGAACATCCAAAAAGTGTGCATTGATTAGGTCTGGATCACTCAAATGACTCGGAAGAGTAGTATTTTTGGGTTCATTAAGCACAGAACCTTTTAAATTTTTCCACAGCTCACTGGAATTTTTAAGATTAGAGTTAATTTTCTCGTCAAAGTAAGCTTTCTTTTCTGCGCGCATGTTAGTAATTACCAATGCTTTCAGTTTTTTATATTCCGCCTTCAATGAAACACTTTTAGTTTTCCGGTATTTTTTAAATGTATCATCTCGAATCTTCATAAGGAGACGTAAATTAGGTGTTAGCCATGGTGCTTTTCGTTCCTTAATGTATTTTTTTTGGATTGGGGCGTACTTGTCATAAAGCGCCAAAATGGCTTCATTAAACATTACTACCATGTCATCAATATTATCCAGACCAGCCATTTGTTTAAAGTTAATCAATTGAAGATCTCTATTAAAACTTTCCAAATTTATATCTTTCAGTGGTCTGAAGCTAATGTGCTTATGCGCGAGTTTAGGTCTTTTTATTTTTAAGTAAGCGGTAACTATAGCGTGCCGTCCCAAGTCTGGTACATGATGTATGTCAATTTTAAAAATAAAAGCATTAGTAAGTATTAAGTCAATGGTAGACTGGCTATGTGAGGTAAAATGAGTCGGTTCAGTTACATAATTAATTAGGTCAAAACTACGCAAAAAATGCTGAAGGAGTCGAAATTTGGAATCATTGTTATTATGAAAGTCAATGTTAAGGTCACCCGAGATTATGATGTAGTCATAATTTTTAAAGGATGCTACCGATTCAGACAACGCAGCAAAAAATACATTGCAGTCCTGCCAGGGGGGTCTATATGCTGTACCTACCACTAACCTTACTTTATTGATAGTCAGGGTTACCCACATCTGTTCAACTTCAGGCGTAACCACAGGATGAGGACAAGTACGGGCCGTGATCTCATGCTTGATATAAAAGCCGACGCCGCCGCCGCGAGAGCGAGCGCCACTCGCTGGGCGAGGCGTGTGCCGCAGTCGATAGCCCGGCAAGTTTGGTGCGCGGCCCTCCTGCCCTGTCCGCAGCCAGGTCTCATTGATGGCTAAAATGTCTGGAGAAATTCTTTCTATAGCCACCTGTAACTCATCATGTCCAGTGCCCAGGGACCCCGCATTGAAAAGACTAATGTTTAATAATTTCTCAGTTATCATTGCGAATCGGTTAATATAAATATAAGTGTTTTAATACAAAATGACCAGAGAAATAAACAACATGAGAGGCAGAAAATGCAGCAAAATAACACATGAAAAAAATTATATGTGCATAAGGTTTAATCGAGGATTTACCACGTATATTATTAAATAAGTATGCAATAACTGTGCTGCTTACTAAAATGGAGATACGATAATTAAATAGCATTCTGTTATTAAAAACAATAAAATATTTTGATTTACACAACAGTTGTCTTGGAGATAAAAAACTTGCATGAAATAAATTGCAATAAATAAAACATAACTTTACAGCATATACATGATAAATAGAGATATTGAAAATTAAATTTACTACATAGTACAGTGTACTGTGTACAAATATGCTCATCAAATTTAAAGTAGGCGATTTTGTTTTAAGATAAGAAATGTACTTAGTTGTCTTACTCAAATGTATACTATGTAGGATAGATTTGAAGATATTAAATAAAATATAAACTAATATAATAAAATACAAAAACCCAGATACTATAATTATTGAAAAATAAATATTGTAATGAATATGAAGTAAATTATACATAAACTGAGGTATCACTGACTTATAACATTTTACAAATATAAGCTCAGTTTTAGCATTAATATAAAAAACAATCCAGTTAACTAAATAAAGTACAAAAACAGTCCAATTTATCTCAACCAAAAACTCGAGCAATGTCGTCTTCCTCACGTATGCGGTGAATTAGTGAAGTTTCATCTTTTCTTGCAAAAATGTTGCCGTCTCGGGACCACACGAACCTCCAACACAGCTCACGAGACTTCGCTCGTGCCAGTTGAAAAAGTTTTCTGTTCACGGACGTCAAGCGTTCATTGACATAAATGCGCATTGATGGCCCTGGTATGTCAATATCAGTACTGTGAATGTTACGGCGCACTCTAGCGTTTTTCAATAAATCATTGCGCGTTGATCGACGTGCTAGCCTGACTGTAACCGTTCTAGGTCTATGATCATTTTCTTCACGATTACGCCGAGTTGAACCAATCCGATGAATGTCAACAATGTCTCGATCATCGATTGTAACACCCAACTTATTTGACAAGGTTAAAAATATATGTGTAATATTTTCACCCGATTTCTCCGGAATACCTGTCACATCCAAATCGGTTACCAACATTGCCTGCTCCTTAATATTGTAATTACTTTTAAGATCCCTTATCGTTTAGGGAAGGATGAGTTGGAAGATAAACATCAATTGAGTGATCAGAAGGAATTAATTTATTCAAAAAATATTGGCTCTTTATATATAATTTTGCACTATACCTATCTCTTTCACTAAACTACTACTCTCTCACTTTATCCGTCAAGCTCTTCCCACAATCGTCGTGCTCTCTCACTCGCACACTATAAAATAAACGACGGCCGCGCTGCTCTGGTGCAGTCACGAGTTGTGCCCGCGCAGGGGGCGTCGACATTGTATGGAGATGGTGCAGACTACATACTGGAGACAGAGTGAAAAAGACAGAACACAATAAGAGGAAAAGAGCAAGAATGATACCAGTGTAGCCCATGAAAAAAAATATTCAATCGATTGTTCGAATACATCGCAGTATTTTTTTGAGTTTACACTCATTCATGTTTTTCTTCAAGAAATCTTCGCTTTTATTAGAAATAACATTAAACGAAAACTTCTTCATAATTTTTAAATAATTTAACATATATTTAAAGGGACCGTATTACATAATCGAATGAATTAGCGAATCGATGTTATTTGAATATAGCAACACAGACATAAAAAGAAATGTCAAAAATTAACGTCTACTTCACAATGTGAAAATATTTTTTCGCGATTGCGGTTTTGCGATATTTTTAAATTGTGTTTGTGTTTTAAGTTTTCTTGTGATTTACTCGACTTTTCTCCCCCTGATTGCTTGAAGAAACTCGCGTCAGTGTATTTTTAAGAAAGAGTGTCAATTTATCCACACCTTTTGTTGTATTACTTTAAACAAAATAAAAGAATCAAAAACTTATTTATTGTTTTACTTATTGTTCATGAAGTTAACCTTATATTTAGGCAGTCGCAATAAAAATAAGCAAATCTTACAGAACTGATGGATGGTATTTCACCTAACAAGTTTGTAAGTATTTGCTTATTTTTATTCAGACCAGAGCAAGTTGAAATCTCGAAGTCGTTTGAACTGTTTGAAATTCCCGCCATATTAGCTATGTGGACCGTTTTCAGATGGCGTCTAGTCTTAACTTTTAATATATGAAGTTGTACTTCTTCTCTTGAGTATATGTGTTCTATGTGCCCGCGCGGCGCAAGTTTTGCGTTAATTTGATGCGATCTGAATGGATGTTTGTACTGCAGCTACAGGACTCCCCCTCAAGCGAAGCGTATAGGTAGATTCACTCTTCTGCCGAATCGAGTTCTTCGTTCTGTATCCAGTTTCTCAGCTGGTGTACTCGGTGAGGTGGGCGCGAGTGAAACCGGGGCGGCTGCGCTGTCTTGGGGTGCAGTGTTCATGACGTACGCCGGCTTTAATCTGTCGATTGATACTGTAGTTATTCTTCCTGGCAGTTGTATCTCAAAAAACTTGTTATTTCGCTTCAGTACTGGGTATGGGCCTTCGTAAGGTGGTTGCAGGGGCTTACGAACAGCATCAACTCGTAGAAATACGGAATCGCACGTAAATAAGTCAGTGTGCACGAACATATCTCGCTTGTTGCTGTGCGGTAGGTATGTTGGTGTGAGTGCCGTTATTGACTTATGAAGTTGATGAACGAAGTCTTGATTCATGTTGACGGTTGATGATGGTGATGGCGAGATGAAGTCTCCGGGTAGACGAAGAGCTTGACCGTATGTCAACTGAGCTGCACTGACGTTAGTGTCGGTGCGGATGGCTGCGCGAAGTCCGATGAGTACAGTAGGTAGTTCTTCGATCCATTTACTGTTATGTGCTAGGCGTGACATTAGTGAGGTCTTCAAAGATCGGTGCCAGCGCTCAACGATGCCATTCGCTTGCGGATGGTAAGCGGTCGTTCTTGTTTTTTCCGCGCCAAGTAGGTTTGTTAGCGCTCGAAAAAGTTGACTTTCAAATTGACGGCCTTGGTCGGTTGTTATTGTTTTAGGACAACCAAATCTTGAAATCCAACAGTTATAGACATTGGCGGCGACGACTTCACTCGTTATTTCTTTGATAGGTATCGCTTCGGGCCAACGGGTAGTGCGATCAATCATCGTAAGTAGGTATCGCTGTCCTTGTTCACATGTCGAGAGCGGACCGACAATATCGACGTGTAGGTGGTGAAATCTGTCACAGGTAGCGAATGATGATATGCTTGAGTGTGTGTGTCGCTGTATCTTCGCGCGTTGACAAGCTACACACGTCTTCGCCCAGTTTCCGACGTCAGAGTTCATTGATGGCCAAAAGTATCGTTGTTGAATAAGTTTTCGAGTTGCTCGCGCACCGGGATGGCTAACTTTATGCACCGAATCGAAAGCGATGCGTCTAAAGTCAGTAGGTAGGTACGGACGTATGTTCGCAGTTGAAGTCTCGCAGTAAACATCGCAGTTAGTATTAGGTATTCTAATTTTCTTCAACTGCAGGTTTGCTTGATGTAGTAAAGTAGGTAATTCTACGTCTTGATTTTGTGCTATGGCTAGTTGCTCGTAGTTAATTGATGTTGGGCAGGAAATAGTTTCGATGCGTGAGAGTGCGTCGGCGATAACGTTGTTTTTACCGCTGATATGACGAATGTCTGTAGTGAATTCTGCGATAAACAACAGCTGTCTCTCTCTGCGTGGCGTTTCACTATTTGATGTTGACTTTTGAAACGCGTAGGTTAATGGCTTGTGATCGGTGAATACTATTAATTCTCTTCCTTCGAACATTTTACGAAAATGTTTCATAGACATGTATATGGCAAGTAGTTCTCTGTCGTAGGTACTGTACTTTTCTTGCGTAGCGGAGAATTTCTTCGAAAAGTAGCCAAGTGGTTGCCATGCGTTGTTTAGGTATTGTTGGAGTACGGCGCCCGCAGATGTGTTCGAGGCGTCGCAGAATAGTGCGAGTGGGACGGAGCTATGCGGATGTGCGAGTAGTGCAGCGTTTTGCAAACATTTCTTGGAATTTTCGAATGCTTGATTTGCTTCACTTGACCATTGAATTTCTGTCTTGTCACGTTTTTTCGAGTTGTGTAGGTATTTATTGAGCGGAGCTTGTAGTGATGCGGCGTTAGGTATGTGTTCTCGGTAATAGTTAATCATACCGAGATAGGTACGTAATTCTTGAACTGTTTTCGGTCTTGGGTAGTCGGTGTTGATTTGGACTTTTTCTTTAGGTGGAGTGATGCCAGCTGATGATACTTCGTAGCCGAGGAACTTGACTGTTTTCATACCAAAAACACATTTTGACGGGTTGATAGTGATTCCCGCGTCTTCTAGGCGTTGTAAAACGATGCGTAGGTGTTCTCGATGTTGATTTTCAGACTCTGAAGCAAGTAGCAGATCATCGATGAATGGGAAAACGAAGTCGAGTCCCCGGAGTACCTCGTGAATAAATCGTTGAAAGGTTTGTCCGGCGTTCTTAAGACCTGGGCACATTCGAGGAAACTCGAATAGCCCGAACGGAGTGATGATAGCTGTCTTCTCTATGTCAGCTTCGTGGTTCGGTAACTGCTGGTATGCGCGGTTCAAATCGATGGTGGAGAAGATGGTCTTGCCTGCGAGCTGGTACGTGAAGTTTTTGATTCTTGGTATTGGATATCTGTCTGGTTTTGTAATGGCATTGAGTCGACGGTAGTCTCCACATATTCTCAGATCACCATTCTTCTTGGGAACTACGTGAAGTGGGCTTGACCAGGGGCTTTTGCTAGGTCGGCATAGACCCTGTTGCATCATTGATTCGAATTCTCGCTTTACGGCTTCGTAGCGGTGAGGTGGTATAGGTCGTGCACGGCTGTACAGAGGTGGGCCGGTGGTTTCAATATGATGTTCGACTCGATGTTTATGTGAAAGCTTCATTGAGGTGAGGCGTGTAATGCCGGGAAACTCGCTGAGTATGTCGTGGTATGATTGTGCTAGGTCGATGCTTCTTATTGTAGGTAAGTTGATGTAACAGCTGGGAGTGTGGACTGATAACTTAGTGATGTTATCAACTAATCTTCGATTCTTCATGTCGACTAGGAGTTCGTGGTGGCACAGGAAATCGGCTCCGATGATGGGCTTGCTAACGTCGGCTATGATAAACTTCCACTTGTATGGTCTTCGTAGGTTCAGATCCAGTTCAAGTGTTTGTTCGCCGTAGGTACTTATAGTGGTGTTATTTGCAGCGTACAAGGTATATGTTAGTGGCTTCAAAGACGAGTTTTTCTTCCGCGGGATGACTGATACATTTGCGCCAGTGTCGATAAGGAACTTCAGTCTTGACTTCTTGTCTGATACGAAAAGACGGTAAGATTTTCCTGGAACGTCGGATCCCGCCTCATCTAACGTTCTATTTAGTTTAAAGATGAGGTATTTTCTGTGTTCATGTTCTTATTTTGGTTCTCGTTGAATGTACAAGGCGGATGGCAGTTGCGTGCGTTTCTTCCAAAACGGTTGTGGTAGTAGCAGTACGCACTAGTTGCTTGAGCGTGATAAGTGCGTGAGCGGGACGACGAACGCGCGTTAGAGTGAGAGCGCTGCGGTCGCCGGCCGTATGAAGGACGTCTGTTGCGATAAGGTGGTCGTGAACGGAGTGCTGCGACTTCAAGTGATAATCTGCGGATTTCTTCAACAAGTAAATGCTGTGGATCTTGAGTGGCTTGAGCTTGGCTTGATGTAGGCGATGCGTGGTAAGATTTTGATGACATCGCGCTGATTTCTTGTGTTTGTTCAAGCATTTTGTCGGCAAGGAGTGCTAGTTCATCCAAAGCGGCGGTTTTGCTGAGATTGTCGCTGACGACGAGTACAGATCTCACGTGGGCCGGTAGGTGGTTCATCCACATGAGACGGAGTGTAGATTCGGGAACTTTTTCGCGAGCAAGGTCTCGCATACGTCGTAGTAGTTGGGATGGTTTTTGGTCGCCGAGTTCCATTTCCGAAAGTAGTTTTTGAAACTGCCTTCCCTCAGATTCTTCATACACGGAGATCAGCCTGTTCTTTAGTGTGTCGTAGTACTTCTCGGTAGGTGGGTTGTATAGAAGATCGCTGTCTATAAAATATAAAATAAATAAATAAATAAATAATAAATAATAAATCTGTCTCTCACTCGCACACTATAAAATAAACGACGGCCGCGCTGCTCTGGTGCAGTCACGAGTTGTGCCCGCGCGGCGCAAGTTTTGCGTTAATTTGATGCGATCTGAATGGATGTTTGTACTGCAGCTACAATCGTATTTTCAAGGGATGTTACGTGAGATGAGTCCAGTGACGCACTGTTAGACATTTCTAGCTTGGTTATCCTATCCTCTAAGCTGTCTATTTTTTGGTTACATTTGCTAATATTCTCATTAATTGTAGCAAGTTGTGTTCTAAAGTTTTTCAATTCATCCCTCGTCTCATTTAGTTCAGTACTCAAAGTTCTTAATTCGGTAAGTAATGACGTGATATCACACGTAATATTAGCATCACTTTTAACTGCCGTCAGCTCTGGCGATTTTGGCGAGTTAGATGTGTTTTCGACACTAATGACCTTGCCTCTGACTGGTGTCTCCGAGTTGTTAGGTTGCCTAGGCAACTTAGCCTTGCATGCAGGGCATAACCAGTCCTTGGGGACACTACTAGTTGATGTTCCCATACCAACACAACTTTTATGGTATGGAATGGAGCATATATGACAACTAGCGACACCACTTGAGTTCGACGTGTACTTTCCGCACGCTCCACATTTAGTCGAAGGCGCCATTATATTGTAATATTTATTTATCAAAGCAGTAATATAATGCTTTTAGAATTAAAAAAACTAAATTCAAAATATGAAATTTTAAAATATTTTTTTCTTCCGTGAGATTTGAACTCGAACCTCTTGGATGGGTTCTATGCTTGTTCCAGCGACTTGTACCACTAGTCCAATTCGAGATTAACTTTCAATGTGAAATAGGCTATCTAACAGTTCCCATTACATCCAAGCAATAAAAAAGTCAGTCATATGACGGTACTTGGATTCATAAAGAAATGAACGACGATTTTGGAAGATTGAATTATTCACTTTGAACGTTTATTATTATCCTGTCTTTAACACTGCAGTTACAAAACAACACCTTTACACTGTAGTACTAGTTTTCTGTGCAAAAATAGCGATTTAAACTGAATTATACAATAAATAGTATTAAGGTCACAAAAACACGTATTTGCGCTTGCGAAGCGGAACTACCCTCTGATTGGATGGTAGTTCCGCTTCGCAAGCGCAAATACGATGATAAAAGGGCATGGGATTAAGCACAATAGGATATTTCTAAAAGTTTCTAATTACTTAATAATTTTGTTTACGGCTTGGCTGTGCAGTATATATATGACACCCTGGTGACTGTCCCACTCACTTATTTTCTTGTCGAGACAACAGTAAGAACGTCATGCTCCCTCAGGCGGCATGGCTAGTGGTAGCGTCGGGTATCGGGTCACCCTCTTCCCTAAAATATGGTTGAGGAGGGTGATGGCTGGTGCTTGCGTTAACTCGTGAACGGGTGCTACTAGCGGTGCCAGGTCGTTTTGCTAATGATACTATGACTATTTTATTCCATTTTTGTTCAAATACTCTGGTCCCAGTTTGTCATATTCGTATTGTGCATCCATAGCTCATTGCATCGGCTATGTAAGCAATTTGGTTGTGGCATGACATTGGCTCTCACAATCAGCTGTCTTATGTTTGTTTTTTTTTTCATGTCACGGTCAATTTGTACTGTACCTATTTGTATTAATTTGATAATTCTGACTGAAAAAGAGTGCCAAGAGTTTTTTTCCGCCGGCTTTTTTTGTCTCTTGGTCTACTGTAATATCTTATTTAACAACTACATATTAACAACTAGTTCAAGCCGAAGTATGTGATGACTGACTTCATCAAGTGTTTTGTGAAATTCCTAAGATGAATAAAACTTTTCGAATTTTGAATTTTTTGAATTTAGATGAAAATTTAACTAATCTTCAATTTTTTTATTAATATAATTTTAATTTATTATTCAGATTAGGTCAGGTTTAATTAATTTTCATTTATTAATTAATATAATTTTATTATTAAAATTAGGTTTCAAACGAGTCTACCGTACTGCTTGACGAAATTATTAATATAGATACATTGTACTTGAAAATTTGAAAAAGCTTTTATGAATTGCCAATGATTTTGAGTGGAGATTTCAACATAAACTTTGCAGGCGATTAAAATCAACTATTAATTGAATTTTTAAATAATGAATGTCAAATGATCGCAATGTCAGCACAACGAAATACAAAACTGCTATTGATGCGGTCTTTATTAGACATTTAAATAGGTTTGAATCAAAACTGTTCGTTTCTTACTTCACCTATCATACATAAACCGATCGTATCAGTTTAGAGATTGGCGATGATGTTTCTGGTAGTAATGATGGGGAAAAAGTCGTCGAAATTATGGATGCAAGTTAATTTTTCTAAGAGATAAACTTTTTAATGTAATATAAATTGTCATGTTGTCGCGTAGCGACGGCTCGGGAACCGTCGCTCGCAGTTCGAAGAGGGTGCTGAAGAGAAAGAAACTAATTGATGACACTTGAAACTTTTATATTTATTTACAATGGAAAAGAAGCACTTAGAGTTCACTATAACACTGTGAATAAAAGTTTAGTTTTAGAGGTTCGGAGTTAGCGGCCCTCGGCCGCAGTAGACGCTGTCGGAGGCAGCCACTAGCAACCGCAAAGATAGCGGCAGGGAGGCCGCTCTCAGCGGCAGGGACCACCGCGAGGGTTGCAGCACACGGCCGCAGATGTGGAGAGTGCCGGGCAGAGCGGGGCGCCTCAGGTGGAGGCAGGACGTCGCCGGGGAGGGCCGGTGGCTTTTTCCAGATCGGTCAGCCGACCTCCAGCGTTCTCACGCAGATTTCACTTTATCAGAACCCTCACATGTCCACTCTCCGGACTTTTATATGTTAACCAACATACTTCGAACGTCATTTTTTTCCTTACATGACACACAGGCCAGTGTTTGAGTAAAAAGTTCCGGGTTTAGATATATTACTTAAATACGAAAATTAATAATAAATTATTTACAAAATTCGGAAACTGCAAACTAAATATAACATATAAGGATATATAAAAATATAAAACGAATCTGCTAAAAAATAAGTTAGTTATAACCACAGAATAAGTAATAGTTGGTACAGAAGAATTACTCCGCAAGAAGATCTAAATAAATTCGAGTCTTGCTACGACGCGATACGGTGGAATTCAGCTCGCACAGCATTACGTACCTGCAAATTTATATACCTAGAAGTTTTGTCTCTTTCTATCGCATGCCTCTTATCTTTTCTTACGCTGTTAGGGTTGCTGCCTAGTGAAGAATAATTAATCTCCTTATTTGTAATTAAGTATCTACCGATGTAGGTATTACTGTTATTCTACCTTTGTAAAAAATTTTGTTTAAACTTACCTACAGTACAAAATGAAAAAAAAGTGACGACGAATAATTAGTAATACTACATATGTTTTGTTTGCTAAATTGAACATAATCAAATCCAAACATAATCTAATTGAATATTTGTTTCTTTTTATGTCCATTTTTAAATACTATTTGCGACCTCGATCATAGAATTACTGTGAGTGCTATTAGGTAGGTAGGTATCTACAACGTCCCGATGCGATGGGCGCGCGCGTGATACACGACCCATTCGAGTTGCGCCGGCGGAGCGCTTCGCTGTAGGTAAATAACGGATGTACCGAGCGGAGTGAGCCAGGCCTGGTATAACATTATAATGTTTGTGTACGATAGCCCAATAAATAAATATTGTATTCTACCACACAAATGAGAGTACTTTTATACTGATAATTAAAGCAATTCGTGCAAAATTATTCCCTAACCATTCCAAAATATCAAAAATGCACAACGTTAATATTCAAGTTTTCACTTCTGCCGGCACTCCCAGAGTACAAACCGTCGTTTTTTTTTTTGAATTTTATGTTTTTCTTTTGCTCTCATTCTGCATGGACAATACACCTAACTTTTTTATAAAATAAGAAGAATCTCATTATAGAAGTTAGGTTGAATTAAGTATGTTTAACGTCCTTCTAACCCTTTAGTGGTGTTTACATAGGCCCTTTAAGTTAACGATCCTCGTCCAATATTTGTTTATCAGCCCTTTTCAACGTTTTTAATCCGACCCTCATACTAAACTTTAATACTTTGTAAGGGATTTGTTCCCTTATATTTGAATTAGGTATGTATTTTGGCGCAGGGGAAGACAACTTTTAATAGATATGACGTAAATAAATTCATGCATAATTACGTCTCACTTTTGTTACTAAGAATAAGCATAGTTATATAGTTTTATAGCCGCTACTGCGCCAATCGTTAGTTCGCGGGTTCGATTCCCGCACGGAACAAAGAAAAAAATGTTCCGTGTGTGGGCGTTTATCTATGTATGTATTT
Organism: Stenoptilia bipunctidactyla; assembly: GCA_944452665.1. NCBI lineage: Eukaryota > Metazoa > Arthropoda > Insecta > Lepidoptera > Pterophoridae > Stenoptilia > Stenoptilia bipunctidactyla. Next base: position 17,707,115 of record OX101730.1, read on the forward strand.
ATAGTCTAGGTTCCCCCCTAGTTCGCTACATGGTATGCCATATCACAAGCTATGCTTATTTTGGGACCATGTAGTTGGTGTGATTGTCTGGGGATTGCATTACGGCCAGCTAGTCCTTGGTTTGAATTCCGATGAGGTGGATATTTCTGTGATGAACACGAATATTAACCGTCAAGTCATAGATGATGATAGAGTCTGGCTAACGAAAGTAGACAATGGGGGTTTTTGCAAACTTTTTTATGGCAACTTATTCTGGTGTCACTGTTGTCAATCGAACGGTTGTTGGTAGTTTTGGTAATTGAGATTTTGGAATTTTCATATTTGAAAATGAACAAAAAAATGAAAACTTTGATAGTTTCATAACCAATGTAGGAAACAGCGATACCAGTGACTCTGGCGATTCATTCCATGCTGGATTTAGATTTTGATTACAATGAATAAAAATAATTATTGTATTTTATTGTTTTATTTTTAAGCCCGATTAATACTAGTTGCCTATCATTTTAATTATATACTTCTCATCAAATAGTAGGACAGTACCAATATTGTTATTTTTTACGATAATTTTATAAAAAAATAATCAAGTATCAAGTTTGTTTAATCCATATGTGTCATACTATTGTAGGGGTTACCATGATGGGATTTTTTTAAATTCGCCAGATATTTTCATTCTCTACTTTCATTAGCCAGACTATAGTCATATAAAACGTTATAGGTATTTTGTTTATGCGAAATCTTAGACACAGGTCAAATATTTTCGTTCAAAGAAGATACCTACTTTTGTAAAATTAGCTGGAAACTATGAAAGAAGTCTTTTCAAGCAGCACTGTCTGTTTCACAATCGCTTAGTATGCAAGATCATTAAACAAACATGGTAATAAACTCTAATAACACCCTAATAGATAAATAATTTTGAAAATTTTTGTATAGTTTCTAGTAGGTACATTGTTTCTATTTTTGCTTTATTTTAGAGTAATCTAACAAGACGAGTATATACCATTATGAAATTCTGATTAAATTAACAAACTTTCAATAAAACTTTCCAAATAAGCAAGGCATTATTTTATTTAGTTAAATATATATACGAATGGTTAAAGTTAAGCAAAATTTTAGTTCAGGTAAATGAGACTTTTTCTTTTAAACTATGGTAGGTGGCTTTAAATTTAAGGCTTTAAATGATAGATGCGTAACTCAGGTCTATATTGCAAAAATAAAACCGAGCAAAAGGGCTTTTTGTAGGATCAAGGCTGAAATGAACACTACAGGGTGTTGGTATTTTTAGTTTTTTTTAAATACCTATAATTTCACAACCACACGGCCAAAAATTTATTTATTTTTCCAATAGCTGTAGTATCTCCTGCTTTCAGTATACCTAAATTAACTAAAGCTGGCGCTTTCAACACATTTACACATTGCTCTTGTGTGTTGTCTGTGAATAAGCGCGTGGTGTGACGTCTTACTGTATGCGTATCATGAAAAGTCTGCCCGTCTCTCTCGCACGTGGTTTAGCTTATGAGTGTGAAGGGGACAGATATTGTTTTACTTTTTCTTCTGTTTATAAATACAGCGTTAACTTGTGATCGCGTTTGATTATTTATTTGCAGTAAATGCAAAAATCATAGTAAGTGTAACTATTGTTTATTTTGAAGTTCGCAGCATATTTCGACCGTATTTGTCAATAATAAAAAAAAAACAATGAATCATTTCGCTATAAAAATTTGTGTATCAATCGCGCCTGCATAATACAATTTTAAAGCAATAATGTAATAATCATAATAAACTACAACAAGTAACACAATATATTATGTAAAATTGTATTTATGAATCTACAACGCGTCCATCTTACTAAAACCTAACTCAAGTCAACACTTAAACTAGAGTCACATTTTGAATCAAAATCATTTATTAACTCCTCGATAGATTTAAGGACAAGTGTTGTGTGCAAAGGTCTGAAATGGTTGGATATCTTATAGTATACGGGATTCCCTGGCTGAAAATTGTTATTCTGTATTTTTAAGAGATGATTGCTGTTGAGTTTCTTGCCATTTCTTCTCAAAAGATCGACTTTCCGAAGTGGTCGTAGATTCAGTTCAATTTGTTAATAGTTTGACTATTTCCAGTGTATTTAAATACCTACGATATAAAGATTACGATTTTTTGACTTTTATTTTTGAACATACTGCATAGCGAAAATGCATGTGTGAGTAATGTGAGCTTCGTCGACTTTTGGGTCACCCTGTATATAAAACTGTTCTGTTACTGACTGACCGACTGAAAGATAATATACCGCCGTAACACCTGGGCTCATAGGTTCTTCAATGGGTGTCTGGTCGTATTATGAAAGGAATTTCTGAAATTCTCACAGAAAGGGTAATTAATGCGCGGACGAAGTTGCAGTAAAAAGCTCGTTTTTTATATGGCATACACAGCAGTGGTGGAGGATGGGTTTGTTCAGTAATTGATTGTTTTGTTTGTTTGTTCGTTTTCTAACAATTACACCACATTATGTAGCCTAAATTAAGTATCTTAAAGAACTAGGGTTATGGATACTAGATAACTTATAAATAAACTTTACAAATATGACAAACATCATACGAAACATCCATGACATCCATCACGGCTAATATCCGTGTTTATCGCACAGATATCCACCCCGACCGGAATTTGAGCCCTATTATGTTGCATATTAGCACTAAATTGACATGTTTACTGTTATCTAAACTGCGGTATTAAAGATTCTATGAGTCTCGGCATTGTACTAGGTTTACAAAACTCCGCGTCGGGTCGGCTAACAAAAGCCGCAAAGGACGCCTAGTCATCTTTTAAGATGTGCGTCAGAATGGCTTATTATCTGTGGCGTTGGTCTACGAGCGTTGATTCGAAAATTGCTTCATAACTGCTTGTATTTGCTAAATATAATAAATAATTCCCACATAGGATATGTATTTAGAAATAAAATATCTTTTTTTGACCAGCCTTCCTTACGTTTGGTTGGCTGGTCAACTCTTAGTTTATCTAACCGCCATATTCTGACGCACACTTTTTACGACAAGTCTATCCAAAGGCTTATAAACAGGATGATCCGCTTGATAATGACCAGTCCACATATCAAATCAGCGAATCCTCTATATCATAATCACTTAATATAAGGTGAGATTGAGGTCAAATGCGGGTTAAATCACATAATTATAATAAAACTGACTATATCAAAATTCCGAACTACAATTACCTACTTGTTTTATCATTTGTACCAGACAATTGATAAAACAAGTAGTTGTTTTATCAATTGTTTTATCAATTGTTTTATCAATTGTCTGGTACAAATGATAAAACAAGTAGGTAATTGTAATCCTATACAACAAGTACTTACATAATCAATGTTGCTGACGTTGTTTAAGTTTTGTTAATTCATTCGTTTTAATAAATGTACCCGTTCCTTATTTAACTGAAAGCCCTAACTTACAAACATCTCATTAATGTTAAGCTTTCAAGTTTCCTCGAAGAAGTTAATAAAAAAACAACCTTCCCTGGAGTCTCGCGGTAATGGAAAAGTTCGAATGAAAGTTGCAATTTAAACAGAACTTAAGTCAGGTCAGGTTTAGATTTGATCTTCAGAACTTTAAGACGATTTTGAGCACAGATTGACTCAACTTGATCGTGCTAATAGATATTTTTATAAGTGAAAATTTGATGATTTTTATATAGGATCGTATATTTATTTTATTTTATTTATTTATTTATTTACACTTCAGTATACAGTACAGATAGTAAATGAAAAAAAACAGTGTGTTGTGTAAGTACTACTAGGCGGTCTTATCGCTGACAAGCGATTTCTTACAGACAACCATGTTCTGCCTCTCTCTATATTCATAAGCCTTGGTGGCCGAACGGGAGGACCTTTGTGCATCCCGTACACCTGTACCGTTCACTGTTGTGAAATCCTTGCTATTAAAATCCTTATTTTGGAAACGCAGAAATTATAATCAATGTTATTACTTTAAGGCAGAACTACAACTTCTATAAACATCACCTAAATATCATCAGATTTTCAACGTGTATTGTTTTGGAAGCGCCACAACAGGAAGAGTGAGAGTTACTCTGTGAAGGTAAGTTAAACTGAGAGGTAACAGGCTTAACTAGTTCTATAAAGCTTGCTTCTAAATATTACTTATTATTTCCGAAAACACGTTTATAAATCCCTTACCTTTCTAAAGAACCGCATAGTATTTAAAATAAAATATTAATGAATAGTAAAATGAAATCCTCAAATGTTAAAAGCTAATTGTAAGTTCTTTAACATGCTTTTTATTCATTTTACAAAGATAAAACATTATAAAAGCAGATACAGAACCCGAGTTTCACATAAATTAATTCGAGACACTTAGCCTCTGTTGAAAATTTTGAAATATTATAACGTTTAAATGGCGGCCATTTTATATAGTGGTCTCTAGGCGCACGGCTCGCTAGCCTGTAAATCACCTTTCTGATCTATGTCCTAGACTTTCACTTTTACTAGACTTCGAGCAGGCTATTTATATTAATAGGATTCTATTGTTTGTAATTATTTATTTTGCCTGAATTTGGATGTATCTTGTGTATGGGTTTGGAAACGCTAGAGTTGAAAAATAGAGTAATAAATACTCATTTGGAGATCATAATAGGTACCTCTCAATCCCTGCCGAGAATGAGTTTACACCTCATTCACAGACAATGTTTTCTGTGGCCTAATTCTTTGTAGCCCCGATTTGTTTTTAGTTTGGCTATTAAGAGTAGTTTTTCTGTCTAAAGCATAATTAAAAAGTCCCGGTTATGAGTACAATTTTAGCTTACGTCAAGGAGTTGGAGGATAACCCTTATTTCTACGCATGTAACACAAAGGGAGCAGTGGTGTAATATTTCCTAATACATCTAGATAAGGCACATACTTCTATTTTTTTTAATGTTTACTTGCCTCGGTATCACGCGATGGTAAGTTATGATATGGTTAATAATGGGCACAAGGTTGAGGAGAAAATGGATCATCAATGCATTGCAAATAGTACATGCACACAAAGATATTTTGCGGTATTGCTACACACGCCAACACATACTAACGCCAAACGTTTTTTATTTATTAGTTAAAACTTCTTAGCGATATTTGGCCTCCATTTCTAACCGAAGTTTCAGCGACAGTTTAGCGAATCTCTTTTGCTAAAAACTGAGATGACATCAACAGAAAAAATACGACAGATCTCACAATAATGATTACTTTAATACAAAATCTGTTTATAGAACATTTATTTTTAAATATTCATATATTTTTTTTGTTACATTCAAAACCGTGGTAATCCAACGTTAGTTACTTTAGGTAGATATACAATACAAAACGTAGAAATTACAAGTTAAATTCATACATACATAATCATACTTTACTGTCACTGCAAGTTCACAAAAGTTCAATATTTAAAGTGTTTTCCATAGTTCGACATGGTCTATTATAACATAAATATCAAATTATTATATAAATGATCGATTATTCTTCTCGTATGCTTCGCTGAGTGAACACTTTCCATTTTACTAAACACTCTGTAATTTACTTTTCCTCAGGCTTTTTATTTGATTTGATTATCATTTTTAATACAACAAAATAATTTTGACAGTGACATCTAACTTTTTAATGTCAATTAATTTGGCGTTGAATAAAACGTTCGTCGTCTTAGGTTTTTAATGATTGGGAAGTACCCGTTTACTAAAAGATTGGATCTCGCTGAGATGTAACGGTCTGTATATCGGTGAGTCTGCTCTTATTCTTATTATTCCAATTATCAAAACTAATACAGCATACCTATATATACTTACGCACGAACATTTAAATTTCATAGATATTCCTTTTTTGGGCAATTTTGAATTCCGCGGGAATATTGGTATAGACCTATGTGCTATTTCAGACTGTACACTATCAGTATGCCAAATTTCATCCAAATTCGTTGAGCCGTTTTGCCATGATAGAGAAATAAACATCCATGCAAAAACTTTCACATTTACTGGAAATTAATAACATAAAAAATGTAAGTTTCGCATACAAAAAATATTTATAGTCTCTAAACTGGTATTACTCTATTTACTAATGCTACGCACCTTGCGTCAAGCCACGGGGTTGCGGGGTGACTTACAAAATACAGAGTAATAAATAACAGAGGGAGCAATTTGTTTGTTTTATTTTTTTTTTATTTATCAAGATTTGTGAAAAGTCGTAGAACAAATTTTGTTGGAATTGATGCGGAGAAGATGCCTGCAAGAGGTGATGCGCTAATTAAAATTAACCCTGTATAATATTAGTAGCAAGTAAGATAATGACTTTTTTTGCACACGGTACTCATGGACGCCAGGTCCAAAGGAATAGTAAGCATGTAATAAGTTAAAACTTTGGTGTCACTTGAGATCAGATTTAATTTTATATGATTCACAAGAGTATGTGAAAAGAAACTATAAAATCAGAAAGTCATCCGATTGAAAATTTATTCTATCTACTTTTTTTATTAGGATCCCATCGAACCCTTTCTTTTTCTATGAACGCTAATATTAGAAGAATATTCGTAAGCTGGCGTCGTCGTGTTGTCAAGACTAAAAGATCGAAGCAAAGTTATATTTACTTTCAATTTGTCTGAAAATCCGTTGGGAAGAGCAAACTATCCTGTTCCAAAGTACATGTAATACGTTATGTTCAATATGGCACTTGTCGTAACATCGTATCTTGGTCAAAAAATGGCTTTTCGAAAAAAAAAGTTTAAGATTAACTTTAATTTTTGTCTTTCGAAATTTAATTAAAAACTTTGCTTATATCTCTGCGGAAGATTCGATCTAAGAAACTTTTTCATCGTTTAAACTGATAATAGGTGAAGATGTTGTCGAAGATACACCTACAGTCACGTCTAGTAATATGCATACATTTTCATTGGAATTTGAACCTTATCACAACCGAATAAGTTGCAAAGTGTGTACATCTTATTGCACGTGACTGTACACTGTACACGGGTTTTGGAAAAAACTGGCTCTACGTAAAATATTTCTGGAACATATCACTCAAACTTCACTAACACTAGACCGCACTGGAATTTTACATAAGATTATGTTATTACAATTTTGGCGCCGTCTGATTTCTATTATTGACGAAAAGAATGGTCACCCTTCAGTCGACAAGTATCAATCTCTAATAAATATTGAAAGGTAAAATGTTATCGTAAAAAGATGTATGAAAAACATGTACCTACAAGGTAGTATGTTTGTATATCAATGTATCTCATTGATTAATGGGAATGAAACAAGTCTGTGTTTTTGTGTGTATAATGTTTAACTAAATGAGTAAAACCACCAAACGTACACATATAAAGATATTTGAATACTGGATGTGGCAATATTAGATATTTTCACCTTAGAAGTTTGACTGTAGAGAGTTAGAGACCACTCTATTAGTCATAGCTTATATAAAAAACTAAATGAACAATAAAAATATAATTTTTAACTAATAAAAAAATATCGCTATCAAATATCTAAAAAATAATTTAAGTGCCACTTAAGTGCCCTCTTTCTGTGATTACGGCTCGCGTGCGGTTCTGGTCCGTATTCCGTTATTAAATACGTACTTTACGCGTTCCGCATGCGTGAAGTCCGCGTAATGAGTAATCCTCAGTTACTCCTTATAAAATTAGGCATTTGTAGTGAAAGTCGCATTAAAATCGTTTGAGGCATTTAATAGATTAACCCGAATAAATGTACAAAATTACAAAGGGACTCAATTTTATTTATTTGTGTAGATTTAAAACTCTTTGGTTTTCTGTCAATCTATTAAGCTCTTCCAGTATTTTTGATCATGCAGGTCATAAATCATTTGTGGTGTGGGCGCTAACGATCCCATGTAACAAGTATGTCCGTTGAGTATTGATACTGATTGTAATTATCGATTCTGTTTGTTATTACATTTACAACTCCTTTAGGTGTGCCTTGGATATGATGCTAATAACATAATAAATAAGGCCAAAGGCCTGTACATTTTAAACTGCCAAATAATAATGAATAATAGAAGAGATACAATAGTCTGATATCCGACTATCAGACTATCCTGTTTTCTACTTGAGCCATAATAATGTTTTCCTCTTGTTAAGATTGATTTTCTATTCATTTTATTGAATAAATAAAAATAAAATAAGTAGGTTTTATTTACTATAGTGCTGGTTAGTCCTTTTTGTTGACGGGGGAGGCAATGCTCTAAACATTTTTACGAAGCGGGCTTCTATCCTCCTCATTCTTGAAGGTTGCCTATTTCTAAAGCTCTGCCGCTTCTTTTTCTTCTTCCCTTTTCTTTGGTTGGTAGCCATCTCTTGAACTGTTGTCGTCGTAGGAAATCTAAAACCCCATTAAGATGTCGCAGTTCAATCCTTTTAGTTGCCTCTTACGAAAGACAGTATGTACCGTCGAAGACATCTCTGCAAAGCCTAGGCTTAAAAAATTACTAATACAAGCGATTTACGATCGCTAAAATATTAAATGAGCTGATTAATAAATAAAAAAATACTCAGGTGTAATTTAATACCATTTATTATTAACTTTGCATAAATTTTAAATGCACTCATCTTTCAATAAAAAGGTCAAGTTAGAAACGACTAGCTTGCATAAATAACAGTTATAAATACAGAAAAAAATACAAAATTACAGAATTAAAAATTACAAAATGAAATTATCAAATTAAAAATACTAACAAAAGAAACAAATCATATCGAAAATTTCAAACAGAAATGTTGAAAAAATTGCCGTGCTCCTTCTTAAAATTGAAGGTACGCTAGAAAAAATATTTCAATCGTGAAAATTGTTAATAGATTTTTTTTTATTGAAATGGTATATTTACACAACACACCATCGAAACACCGTTGAGATCCAGTTTAGATAAATGAAAAGTCTTGAATGTTTGAAATTGAGGCAGCTGGTGGCAACTAGTGTTAGTTAACGATAAATACAACCATCAATTATGAGTCAGATTCGAAAAACCTTGCATATAATACACTAAAGGTGCAAATTCTTTGGTTCATTTAACTAAGGTTCCATAGCACTTTTGCATCGTAAATCTTGCAACAACAGCCAAAGCGGCCATACTGGCATTAGTCAAGTAAGGGTCACAGTTTCTTTTTTTCGTAATCTCAGAGCATGTCGTATTTTTAGCACACATTTCATCAATGTAATGGTGTTTTTCAGAGTGCCCCGTAAGTTGTGTTGATTCGAAACATCCGCAGTCCGCTTGCAAATCGAGGATCTTCGAGAACCATTTTCGTGAGAAAAACTGCGTGTAGCCCAGAGAAGAACATAAGCAGACTGAAACGTAATTGAAAATTGATAACTCTTGGGAGCTTTTGAATTAGATCGTAATAATAATTTGAGCAACCAATAACGCTATAAGGGGTGGTTCTATACTCGTGATAGATATCGAAAGAATAGTGCAGTTTCATACCTATATACAGATAAATGTTATTCGTTAAGAATATTCGAAATAAGTATTAAACGTACTTAATGTCTAGTGTAGATATTAAGTACGAATGAGTATATACCTACTTGTCTGGACTCCCAGGGGTCCGATTGCTTGTTACAAAAACCCTTCTATAAAAAATCTGAACAGAAATTCAACATAAATTATGAAAATAGCTATTTTATATAACTTTTATATAAATTTTCCTGATATTGCTGAATCTGACATAAGTAATAAGTACTGAAACCAGTAATTAAACTACGTAAGACATTAAAAATTCAAAATCCCCAGCAACATTAGTATCGATGGAAACAAGTAAGACAGTGATACACAGACGGTCACGCTCGTATGGCGGTTTTTTAAATTATGTCACTTTAAATTATCCTTTAACACAACCCAGGGTTGTCTGGAAGAGATTGTCTGTAGATGATAAGGCCGCCTATTGTGCACTGTACCTATTTATTTTTAATAAAGTTATGTTTTACTCCATGTGTACAATGAAGAATAAATAAATAAATAAATATATGAAGAAAATAATCCGTCCTGTCAATATAAAAAAATCTTCTCCATACTTTCGCTATTTTATGTTTGCATTCGAAACAAACCTGATCTCATCAGTATTTCTGAAGCCTTGTAGTCATCGTGTGCTATATTCTGTGCTTGAGAGTATATCGCGGAGCAGAGACTCTGTTTCATCTTCTCATCTTCGGCTGGCATGAAAACATAACATCCTCGGGAATTGAGCAATATCATCAAAAGTAATCTATAAAGAAAATACATTTAGAATCTCAAAAATATTTATTTTCTGGCCTATAATGACTGCATTGCTCTAAATACAAAAATTCTGTTTGAGTCGGGGGCATGTATAAAAAATTAAGATATCATTAAAGTATTTAGGTTCATAACAACATGATCATGATGTTTTTTACTTTAGAGCAATTTTGCCAGCCGTAGTGTTTTTTTCATCGTTCGCTGATATAAATATTTTTTGATTAGCTTATTACTGTGTACTAAATGTGTAATCTTTTATGAAGAATACAATAAATGAAAGTTATGCTTTACATGTTTTTTATTAATAAACATTAGATACATCAACTTTTGATATTGTAATTACTCTTTATCTAACATATCATGTTTATTTGATCGAAAATCATTTGGCATTTCATATGAAATATGTTGTTGTAGGAAAAAATGATAATACTGTTATTTTTTTAGTTTAATATATTAAGGCTGACAAACTACAGAGATTCATTTTAGGCCAAGACCGAATCTCACAACCCCGACTTCATCCAGTACGTTTTGCCCGCTCTAGAGTGAAAGCCGTAACTGCAAAGGCGAGCATGATTGCCTGCGCTTCGTTACGCAAGAGTGAAGGGGCTGCAAAGGCCGCAGGGCCGGAGAAGTTTGAACCCGAATATTTGCTCCAAACCAAGTTCATTACTATTTCTCATTTTAAGTTATGGTTCTTGGATAAATGATTAATATGAGCAAAATATTATGAAAATCTTTTTCGGGGATAAAGGGTTGTGAACAACAACAGTTGGAGTTAAACTTATTTATATTAGTGATGTTAGGAATTAAAATTTTCGGAAAACTGTTTCTTATGAACATCGTCATTAGTACTATAAATTTTATGAACACAAACTTTACGAAATAACATTTTATGAAGAGTGATCATTCGGTTTACAAATTATTAGTAGGAACAAATTCGGAAGAACAACTTTATACGAACTAATATGGACCCTTAGTAAGAGGTAAAGTAAAATGTTCTTGCCTGTGAGTGTCTCCGTATCCGGAGTCGGGATCATAGAATACATAGTAAATACACTTTTCATCAACTGGACATCTTAGACTGTCATTCCCACGGGTCAACTTTGCAAACACATCGATACAATGACCTTGAAAAGAAACTGCTATAAAAATCTACGACTGGGACAAACTATTATATGCGTATAATTCAACGTTAGTTTGAATTACGCTTGCAATATTAATGATGCTAATACGCTAGTACTAGCATCATTAATATGAAATACTGAATTACGCTAATACGCTAGTACGCTTGCAATCGCCTCTGTATCGAAATAGCACTTGGATATCTTTTCGACCGTTTCTCGGTACTGCGCTTGCCCATTATTTGTGTTTGTTTTGGGAAATAGAAGAGAAATAAACTTAATTTTTGTGTTGCCAGTAAAAGTCCTCGAGGACATTAAGTATGTTAATTTGAACTTAAAAAGATTTAACTGTGCTCACTTTCAAAACTACATGAATTATGGCTGAACCGTACAGACGCCAGTAGTCGCTGAAAACTCAACACAAATCTCACATATTGCCAATTTCAATACCTTGCAGCTTCTAAAAAGTTGGTCACACAGTAAATAATGACCAAATCAATAGGAAATTTTATGTAGAAACTTCAGAAGCAATAATTATGCTATTTGTACGAGATATGAGCAAAGACCTGAAAATAAGGACCTGTAATCCCTGTAATTCACTGTCAGCTCACCCCTACCTTCGGGGACTTTTAGGCGCTTAGCAGACGATAAACTTCATGCGCCTTGTTGCGACAACCGACAACTGACAACTCCCTGTTCATATATTATTCCAACGGAATTGCGTACACAGCAATTCTAGTTAGGAGTTAGTTTCTGATTGCAGCAACTCGCAATTAGCAACTTTGATTAAGTTGCTGGTTTTTGCAACTGACAATCGCAGCTAACAAAAGTTTCTAAAATCAGCAATAGCAAGTCGTTCTTTGGGGTATATACGAGGGTGGATTGAAAAGTTCGCGGCCTAGTCAAGAAAACAGAATAAAGCACATACAAAAATATTTTTATTTTTCGACGTAATCTCCATTTAGCTCTATGCACTTCTTCCATCTGCTTTCCAGAGCTTCCATACCTGTTTTAAAAAAAGATTCCTCAAGGTCTTCAAAATACAGGTTAACAGCGGCTTCGACCTCTTCATTCGTTAAAAATTTCTGCCCACCGAGGTGTTTTTTCAGGTTTGGAAACAGGTGAAAGTCCGAAGGTGCCAAATCAGGAGAATAAGCTGGATGTGGCAACAATTCGAAACCACAATCACGAATTTGAGCCATAGACTCGACAGACGTGTGGACTCGGGCGTTGTCCTGGTGAAACAACACTTTCTTTCTCAGTAATCCTGGGCGTTTCTGTTTAATTTCTTCACGTAAACGGCGCAGAAGGGTGCTATAGTACGCAGAGTTTATTGTTTCGCCTTTTGGAAGGTAGTCCACCATAATGACACCCTTAGCATCCCAAAAAACCGATGCCATCACCTTGCCAGCCGACAGAATTGCCTTTGCTTTTTTCGGAGTTGGTTCACCTGATTTTTTCCATTGTTTGGATTGTTGTTTTGATTCTGGGGTGGTGAACCCAGGTTTCATCCATTGTCACAAATCTGTCAAGAAAACCTTGTGGATCAGCCTCGAACATCTCCAAACAGTCGCGAGAAATCGTGAGTCGAATTCGCTTTTGCTCTACTGAAAGCAATCTGGGGACCCACCTAGCCGAAACCTTAGAAAAGCCGAGTTCATGGACAATGATGTTTTGCGTTCGTTCATATGAGATGCCTATAGTGTCTGCAATTTCTCTGATAGTCAATCTACGGTCTTTCAATATGAGATCACACACTTTATTGATGTTTTCTTCGGTCGTAGACGTCATTGGCCTGCCGGAGCGAGGGTCATCTTCGATGTTCTCTCGTCCACGTTTAAATTCTGCAACCCATTTTTTCACAGTGGTATAATACGGGGCAGATTCCCCTAATGTTGTTTGCATGTCATCATGGATCTCCTTTGGTGTTAATCTTTTTTTAAACAAATATTTAATCACAGCACGTTGTTCAAATTTCTCCATTAGTGAAAATTTGTTCTACACACGTATTTATATGGTTCGTAAAATTTTATTTAAACAAGATATCAAATTGAAAATTCACGGGCTGACAATTGAATAATGACAGTTCAAAATGACGGCAGAAAAAATAACAAAAGTTTTTTTTTTTAATGGCCAGGCCGCGAACTTTTCAACCAATGTAGTACTTTCCCTCATCACTGTATTCTGTAGTTTTAAATCACTTTCCAGCAACTTATTAAATATGTAAACAGACATTTTAAAATATTGTTTAAAGTTGTCATTATGTTTCTGAAGCTCATTTATGTTAATAAATCTAGTCCTATCTTGCAAGAAGGGATGAATCCAAAACCGACGATTGCTGCGAATAATTTGTTGTAGTTGCCAGCGTGTCGGCGACGCCGACGTAATATAATTTAAACGAGTGCTGTCTCTCCGGTGTCCATCGTAATACTGAGTGGACTCACCTAACAAACCAGCAGTGCTAGCACGGATCTTTTGTCGATCGTAAGTTTACGAATGCTCGTATAGTATGGAGACGGTTTTGCAAGCAATAATTGAAATCTATCCATTGCCGCACGGTCAGCTTAAATAAATGTGTTCCTTGTTAATTTTGAATGTTTGTTAACAGGTTCTACTCTTAAATAACTGTAAAATAAAAAATTACATTGTTACTAAAAATTAGCAACCGACTCCATACTATACGAGCATTCGTAAACTTACGATCGACAAAAGATCCGTGCTAGCACTGCAGGTTCACATAAAATTGCGACAACCGTAAAGGCCAATTTGTGGTTGCTGCAACTGGAAACCTTTAGAACATTTACAAAAATTGATAGTTGCTTCAACAAGGTTACCAGTTGCATCAATTGCAGATTCTCTAGTTGCAGCAAGTGGCAATTTCTAAAAAAGTTGATGGTTGCCTCAACTAAGTTGTCAGTTTTGTAAACTTAAGTTGCTACGTGTGCAAAGCGCCTTAGTATTTTAACGTCTTACTACTTTCAAAACTACACGATGGATTTCCCCTGTTTGCTGATACTTATGTGTGAAGTACAGAAATATTTATTTTTTTAAATAAAAAAAAATTATAATTAATATAAAATATATATAAATATAACCCATAAGTCGAGGATATACCGGAAGCAGGAGTTATAACAGCTATGAGAAAAAAAAATTGTGGTTATAAAATTACAGGTATAAATAAAACTACTTTTTAACCGGATTAATCGCGTGGCCACGATCGTGACCACCGGGGTCTGCAAAGACCCCAAAACGTCGAGTTAAAATGTAAAATATAAATTATACGCAATTAATCGGGTTAAAAACAGACATCCTGTGATGTTCATTTCAGCCTGGTTCCTACAAATAGTAACATTTGCTTTTATTTTTGAAATATAGCCCTGAGTTATGCTTCTATCATTTAAAGCCTTGAATTTTTTGTCATTTTATTTTAAATCTTTTGCACAAAAGATTACTATGAAAGTATTATAAGATCATTACGTGATCAGTTTGAAATATATGCAAAACTCAAATGGTTTACACTTAACCTTGATTTATCTACCTAATAATTTCAAGCCTCGTAAGCCTCAAATGTTATTGACTGTCCCGAGCTTCTGTCGTTACTAAAATTGAATGTTCCCTTAAGAAATTTGCGTAATTTTAAACCAATCCATCTTCCTATCTCAAAAACTAATTATAGACAAAATTCATTTCTATTACGAGCTGGAAAATATTTTAATGCTTTGTGCGTAAATCTAGACATTGACCTGCTTAATTCTAGTTACGAGTCAGTAAGGCGTGAGCTTACTAAATTGTTTTTTAAAAACTAATTATCTTTCTTTATGTGGCAATTGCTTTCTTATAGAGGAATAATGTTATTAGTGTGTGCTCAACTAAATTTGTTAATATTTTTAGATCTACTAATGTGAATCTGTTATTAGTTATCGATTTTTATATGTAAATGTTAATTATGTTTGTAAAACTGTTGATTCGCCGTGCAAAATAAAATAAAAAAATAAATAAATAAAAATAATAAGAAAGTACTTTTGTAAAATTAGCTATACTGGACTGAAAACTGCTTGTACGTAGTCCCTGGGTGGCGCTAAACGAGTGGTATCATCTGGTGGTAGGCTTCGGCCGCGGTTGTCACCACCCACTAGACAAAACCATGCCGCCAAGTGACTTAGCCCCAATTTCACCGTGTAATAAAACGCGATCAATTCGAGTTGAACGCGGTTTACGCGTTAAAACGAGTTGAACGCGGTTTACGCGTTAAAACGAGTTCCGCCTACAATTTTTTTCTTTAGTCAAATCAGAGATTTGTTAATCTAGGATCGGAAGGAAATCGGTGAAATCGTTCTGGCATGATGTTTAGTGTAGCCATTGAGCAGGGTAGGTCTGAGTAATCGTGCTGCATTGGAGAACTGTTTTCAACTCGTAGGATTGTGACTCACCGGGTAACTCGTTTTGGAGGGTAGCGGGATCCGAAGCACGGTGCACCGCTGGCCGACCGCAGGTAGTAGGGGGCCCAAGAAGCATGCCAGCCACATGCGAAAGGCTGCCCCGCCACCTCGCGAATAGTCCCGGGAGGCTCCATCGTGCCGTTTGGCGACCGGTTGGAGAGAACCCGATGGCGACCTCGGGGGGTTCGGGCGTCCCCGCAGTCTCCAGGCGAGTTCCCCAATGGTGCGTTGTTTCCTACGAGTTGCTTGGTTCCATTTGCAGCGCTTCACTCAACTTCTATTCTCCTCGCTATTCACTCCACTACCAATTCACAATGAAAGGTTCTAAAAAGAGTACGGTTCCATCTTGAGACGGAGAGACCACATCTACTCTTACTAACGGAGACGCAGATCTGCGATCCATCAGACTCGGCATACCTTGGTTACCCAGGGTAAATCCTGGAGTCACATTTCCGCCCGCACGCCGGGGTGTGCATGTATGCCAGTGACGTGATCTGTTATCAGCGTCTCCGTTACTTGGAAGTGCCGGACCTTTCAGTCATGTGGGTCACATCGATACCGGCCTAGACCAAGTGGTTTATGCCGGTATCTATCGTTCACATAGCGGAGATCGGGAGACAACGAGGCTTATGGAATACCTTGGCAATATAGCAGATAAGATTCAGCAACGTTTTCCTACAGCGCAGTTGGTGTTCCTGGGGGATTTTAATGCTCACCACGGGCAATGATTATACCCGTATCTGGACACTGACCATGCTGGTAGAGAGGCCTTTAAGTTTTCGCTGACTTATGGTCTCTCACAGCTTGTTAACGAGCCTACGCGCATCCCCGACGTTGCTGGCCACACTGCGTATTGCTTGGACCTTCTGCTGACAACCGATCCTGACAGATACTCGGTGTCCGTCACTGCATCTTTAGGGACAACCGATCACTGCGTCGTGAAATCTGTATCGCTATACTCGCCACCTGATACCCGCCCAAAAGGCTCCAGGCGAGTATGGCGTTACAAGTCAGCAGATTGGGATGAAATGCGACATTTCTGCGCATCTTATCCATGGCGGCAAACTTGTTTTACATCAACCGATCCATCGTGCTGCGCTGATGCTGTCTCAAGTGTGATAGTTCAAGCAAATGGAGTACTACATTCCCCACGCTGACCTATCCCTTGAAACCAAAGCTTGGTTAATGGTTTAATAGTGCTTGCCTTGCCGCTGAAAAGCGAAAGCGGAAAGCATACAAAGCCTGGGCAAATGCTCGCAGAAGCAAAGCCCTGGATTCGCATGAACTTAAGAAAAGATACAATGCTGCCGCCAAGTCCTGCAAAAAGGTGATCAAAAGAGCTCGTTTTGTTCACATAGGCCGTATCGGAGACAGAATAGCAGCATACCCTTCGGGAAGTAAAGCTTTCTGATCCCTTGCCAAGTCGGTCGAAACGAACTTTTGTCGCCCGTCGCTGCCACCACTGAGGAAACCCGATGGTTGTCTGGCCCACACTGCTAAGAAGAAAGCAGATTTATTTGCTAGTATCTTCGCGCAAAATTCTCGTCTAGATTGCCAAGGAAAAATTCCACCCCAATTACCTCAGTTCGGACCTACAATGGGTACCGTTCACATTCGCCAAAAGGAGGTTCTTAAATGCTTACTGCACCTAGACGAGAACAAAGCCAGTGGTCCAGACGGTATTCCTGCAGTGGTCCTAAAACGCTGCGCAGCTGAGTTGTCTCAAATGCGATCATGCATGGAGTACTGCAGTCATCTTTGGGATGGTTCAGCCAGGTATCAACTAGAAGCGCTGGACTCCGTTGACCGAAGAGCATCGTCGTAAGGTTGCTTGTTTAACAGGATACATTTTGGTGAGTGCGCAAGTGCTCTGTTTGAACAAATTGAACCCTCACCCTTTTACCATCGGACTACCAGACGCAGACAGAACTTCCATCCGTACGTGGTAGATAGTCCGAAAAGTCGAACTAAGCGCTTTGACAGTTCGTTTTTAATAAGAGTCGCCAAGGTTTGGAATGAACTGCCTGCGTCTATTTTCCCTGACCAGTACTATACCTAGTACTTTTAAGCGTCGAGTGAATAGGTTTCTCGTGGATAAACGTGTACCACCTTAGTCTTCATGTTCACTTAACATCAGGTGTCATGGAAGACAAACGTCCCATCCATACTTAATAAAAAATTAAAATATGAAAGAAGTCTTTGGAAGTAGCACTTTCTCTTTCAAATTCACTTACAATGCAAGATCATTGAACAAACATATTATTATCTTAATGTACAGGGTGGAATTTTTGAATGCCACCTGGAGGGAAAGTACTCTAAATAATAGAGATAGCAAATTGTACTACAAGAAACATTCCTTTATTTTGAAAAGAAATAAAACCGCATTTTTTTTTTTAAATTCGCTCGCTTGACCAGCGAATCGAACCGACTAAAATCTGTAAAAATTACACCCTGTAATGTTATTCATCGATCGTTAGGGTCAATCACAAGAATGAAATCTCTCTAACATAAAAATTGCAATGTTAAACATAAACAATGTTTATGCGCGTACGAAGTCGCGGGCAAAAGCTAGTTCTCTAATAATAATAATAAGTAGATTACTAGTTTGACAAATTAAGCATGGTTTCTAGTGTTATTTTTTATTTTATTTTAGAAGTAATCTTAGTAGTATTATATCATTATGAAATTCTGATTAAATTACCAAACTTTAAAAGTACTTGCCAAAAAAGCTTGGAACAATTTTTTTTCAGTACGACATGTTAAAGTTAAACAAAAATCTTTTCTTTTAATTTTGGTTCAGATAAACGAGACTTTTTCTTCTTAACTAAGGTAGATGACTTAAAATTGAAGGCTTTAAATGATAGAAACATAACTCAGGGCTATATTACAAAAATAAAACCAAGCAAAAGTTACTTTTTGTAGGAACCAGGCTGAAATAAACATCACAGGGTGTTGATTTTTAATTTCTTTTAAATGCCTAAAATTTCGTAACCAAAAAATTTTATTTTTTTTCCTGATAGCTGTCTTTACTTATATCTCCTGCTTTTTGTATATCGTCGACTTATGGGAAACCCTGTATATTGCTTACCAGACATTGAAACAATATTATTATCGTACACTTTCTCATCGACGTATTCCTTATAATATGAAAATTTGGCTTCGGCTGCTTCAATAGGTATCTGATCGAGTGGCGGTACATGACTTAAATTAAAATAAGATGTTAGGCCAAGGTTATCTGTCCATGCTCCTGTTACTGAAACATATTTTTATTTTATTTTTTGAATACTTTGATGTGATGTCAATAAGAAATAAATGAAACTGGTTCTCATTAGGAAATTGATGTTCATCTTTACTGTAAAATTATAAGACCAAATAATTGATGAACATTTTCTTCATGGTACCTATCT
The DNA here is from genome assembly GCA_944452665.1 of Stenoptilia bipunctidactyla. NCBI lineage: Eukaryota > Metazoa > Arthropoda > Insecta > Lepidoptera > Pterophoridae > Stenoptilia > Stenoptilia bipunctidactyla. Next base: position 17,726,346 of record OX101730.1, read on the forward strand.
ATTTTTACGGGTCACCAGTGGTCGGTTTTGAATTCCTACTTACATGGGAAGTTGTCTCTGGTCACTGTGTCATCCATGGCTTCGCTCATACGAACTGTCCGTTCTCTTAAGTCATCCGAAAGGTTTAAGGATAAATAAGCATGCATCATGTTTGCTAAAAAGATAAGTTATTTTATGTTTATTATTTATGTTATAGCTGTACAATTCTATCTCTGCTTAAACCATATAGATAGCAAGAAAAAGTCAATCATTTTTAATTAAAATTTTCAATCATTTATTCATATTATCAGTTTTTCAAAAATGATTTGTTTTCCCGATTAAAATACCCAATCTAACACTCTGTGGCCCAAATGTAAACTTGTATAAAAATTGCTTTAAAGGGTGAATGAAACTTTAGGTATCCTAGTATACATCTAAATCTGAGCTACTTTATTAAGAGTCCGAAACTTGTCTTCTCTCCCAACCCTTTTTATGAGACCAATGCGGAGCTATGAGTCTCTCCCCTGATTGAAGAGGAGGTTTAGGCCGTAAACCACTGAGTTGGCTTACTGCTGGGTAGTACATACATACATAAATAACTTCACTCCTGTATCCCGTATGGGGTAGGCAGAACACCAGAGGTAATAAAACCATCTGACAAATTTGGAGGCATTATAATAGTGGAGAGAGACTATTGCAGTGACAGAAGGTCAGCTTATCGCCCACAAAAAAGCCTACCATAACACCTCGGTCTCTTAACTGAATTTTACAGTATGCCCGGGAAAAGAAGCAGCTGGCATATTCTATGTTTTTCTTTCGCTCCCAGTCCAGCATAGAAGCTGGTTGGTAGATGTCAGAAATTTGAACCGATTAAGCACATTACCTCTGGTAATAAGCAGGCCGAATGCAATATCATGGTTTAGATCAGCAGATTCTGTATAATTATATGCGTTTTCTACTGCATTCAAATACGTATCGATATCTGTACATTTTGGCGTGTCATCATGAAACACAGGTTCACTGCTTACTTGAAGAATCAATAGACGTAACAAAAATAATTCAAAATGGAGAAAATATTTTGCCATTTCTAAAATACTATAAAATGTAACACGGTGGTTAAGGTATAAAACTTAAAAATAAGTTATTTGATGCGTATCGTACAAAAATAAGTTATTCTTTTTTATAGTGGGTATCAAAAAGCGATGTCAAAAGACAAGACGTGTCAAACTCAGGTATTTTAGGCTTTTTAGGCGCTTGGATGATGACGTCAGAGGGGCGTGAGGGTGAAATAAGGGTTACCATAACAGTATAATTTCTCTCTTCTCAGGGAAAAATATGAATGAATAAACCTCTAGTTTTTCATGTTTGAAAACAGAAATTATTTCATTTTATGTACTACAAAAAGGCAAGTTGCGTAAACTTTGAAAAAAACGTAAGTGGTACAATAACACAACGTTGAAGATATACTTAAATAGAAGATTAAGCAAGGAAATATAAACATCTAAAAAAGAGCGACATGAAAATAATATCATGTTTTATGATAAATTCGTCACCACTACTTTCATAATTAGGTACCTACTCGTATCTAGAAATGCTCGTATTTTAAAAGGTTTGTTAAAAAATCTGCTACTTTCTTCACTTTTCAAACAGTGTTTCTAAAGAGACAATTCTCATTTAATCGTAATTTTTTATTGAGTTTATAAAAATGAAATAAATTATGTTATAAAGTGTATTTTTCAAAGTATGGCAATATGTAAACATTGCACAGGCAACTTGCTTCTCTACTCTTAAAAAGGGATTTATTGAGAAGTTAAATTGTTTTTCTCTCTGAAAACAACTTCTTAAATTTTATGACTACAATAATTAAGCCCACATTTTGTAAATTTTGGCGTATTTTATATCTTAATATTGATTTTAAAAGTACATTCATAAATATGAGCGGTAAAAGTCATGAAGTGACATTTCCCACGGCGATGGTTAGTTCCAATTTTTGCCATGCGCAAAAACGAAAGTTTACCTCCAGCTGTTAGGTTGGCTGCCTTGAGTCTTGGGTTGCCGTATTAAACTTTTATCACAAAATACCATTTGTATTACCTACTAATAATGTATGCACCTATATTTTTGAACGTCTAGTTTACAATATTATTTCATATTTGAACGTAATACCTATATTTTTCTTATTTTACCATTTTTGGGAAATTTACAGAGATTTATTATACCGTGTTGTAATAGAATGAAGAAGGCCATTACAAGTTTTTATTGGCGCTGACGAATCCCAGCTTTTCAAGGCGTCTAGGCAGTGTGGCTGGGGTCAAACCGTTAGCGGATATTGTAATATACCGGGATGATTTCGGTGAGCATAACTTCCCACATTTCGGTCACCTCATGTGCGAGCTCCAAGTACTTTCGTTGCTTTTCGGAGTCGACTTTCTTGAAGTTCTCGTCATGCGGGATAGAAAGCCAACAAACACACCATAGACGACGGTCGGTCCATTTACACAATATAAGGCTAATCAATAGAATAGTCTTGTCCTTCATTTTCTATTTTGCAGCATTTATTGACTGTACCTATAGAATACGTGATAGGTCTCGTCCAGGAACATCACTGGTCCGCTTTCAACGCGATTTTATTTCAACATTGTAAAATTCGGTATCTGTAGGTATCTCCAGGCTACAATTTCACGCCTTTCCATTGGTAAATTTATTTTTGATCAACGTCATTTAAAGTGAAAACCTACTGGTACAATTTTCCAAAATGTAGAACAACCTCCACGAAAATTTAAATCGACTCTCAAATGTGCTAAATGTTTCCCTAATGTCGGTATCTCCTTTGAAACGTGTCGAGCATTTTATTCTGCCCTGCACAGAATAAAATGCTGACAGATCAAAATAGAATTATAAGATTTTCTTATTTTGATTGCGTCTTTTTCTTGGTGTGGATTTTTATATGTGGAAGTTGCGACTATGCTTTCTTTACTGAAAGTTTTTTCAGATATGCCTGAATACGAAATTAAGCTAAATATTTCCTATTCAAGTCTTTAGCGATATGGAATTCACCTGAAATCTAGTAAAATGTTTATGCGAGTAACCCCAATTTTCTCTATGACAAACATGTCTTAATGCTTTGCTGTCTTTTTTTTTGCGCAAAAGTCACACTGAATCCTTTCGGCATGGCACAAATTAAATTTAACACAAAAATAATAGAAAAACACGGGCAATTCACCTTAACTGCTATGAAAACTTTCAGGGAAACCGGACAGTAGGTCCAACATAGAGCTAATAAACTTCAGAGGTAAACCATCTGCGAAAGCACGTACAGACCCAGTACAGACTGACAACAATCAACAGGCAAATCCATTTTAATGCAATTTTTAAGCCTAGCGTGAACCATATGGATATGATATATTCTTGTAAGGGTTTTGAAGTCTTCAATGACCAATTGAAATGACCAATAAGCCACAATAAACTAATACCCTGAAAGTCGACATAACCTAGGCCATCACTCAGTTTCAGTAGAATTAATGCAGCGGTGTCATTAAAAATTGGACTTCCCGGAACCGTGCGAAACTGCGGCGGACATTTGACAAAACAAAATGGCATGAATGGGCTGGGAATGGGATATTTCTCCTGCTGTTATTTGGATAGTTAATTAAATTCGAACTTGGCTTGTACTGAACGACATGATCATAGCTATGGATGGAACCCCTAATGCCATCTAGAGTTTACAAATGAAAATTATGCGGCTTTTCCAAATGCGCCACTACACACACATGCTTGAATGGAGGATTAGTCTAGATGGCGCCGGTTACCCCATACGAGTGTCACAAAAGATAAAAATTAACGGAATCCACTATAGTAAGCCAAGTCGAAGGTTCATAGCTAAAATGGTAAAAAGTAATCCAAAAAAAATCATTTTATTTTATAAAACTTCCTGTAGCTTCTGTTAGGATTCATACTGAAACAATTTTATCATAGTTTATTATTGACTTGCTAAACACCTATCTAAAACTCAAAAGAACATTGTATTCGGATCTTTAGTTTTTTTACAATCGATATTTGAAGGAGTAAAACTGTATTTTCAGAAAAAAAAAGGAATAACCCCAAATATTTAAAAAACGGTACACTTTGGGAATACATTATTGGTCTCAAATGATCGGAAATGACCTCTCCTACGTCACACAAAGAGATTTTGGTCTAATTACCGATAACCCTGTATATATTCCACTAGAAAAAGGTACCTTCAGTTAATTACTTTCCAAAATGTTTCTTCCGATGAGATCCTATCACCGATCACCTAGGGTTTTTGCGCGTTACAGTTTTTTCCATAGCACAAGTGGATTACAAAAGTTTGAAACCATATCAAAGCGGTGGCGATACTTCGTCCCTGAGCGGCTGCTTAATTTATACACAGCTGAAATTCGGTCATGCATAGAGTACTTACGGTAGTAACTTTTGGATGTTCTGCAAAGTACCTACCAACCAATGAAGCGCTGTTCTCTGTTGACCGGAAGCGTTAAATCTAATCTAATTAACCTACTACCAAGCGGGGGTTGGTGGTGGGACCCCATCAGGGTTCACCTGGCTAGCAATCATCTTTCATATTTCCTTTTCCCCTGAACCACGACAGCGTATCATAGACGTGTGCTATAGGAAATTATAAAAAAACGCCAAATTAAATCAAGCAAACTAACAGGAGCGCAGCGCGTGCAAGTCGAAGTCAACTCCTATGTAAATCCGTGAGTGTATCCGGTAAAAGTATTTTAAAATAAAAGTTTTCAAACAAACTGTGTAATTAGTATTATAAAAATTATAAATTATTATAATATCAGCTATCCCCACGCCTGGCAAGGTCTTGTGCTATTCAAAACCGCCTGGCATTTTACATATTTATTTTAATACATTTGCTCAAACAGATATCCAAATTTCAACTTTACTGGAGAAAGTTTACTTCACCTCATCAACTATGCACTTTCCAAACTCGCCTGGCACATACTTGTGCTAATGGTAATCGCCAGTCATTTTATTTTCCCAAGATTAACAATAAATTAAGTACATCCTATAAAAAATGTTGCCTTACAGAAACAAGTTTTTTTTAAGCTATTGCATAGCTTCTATCGCGGTCCTTGAGCGTGGGGACCGAATCCAGAAATTCCGTAACGAAAAATACCTAACACCCCCCACTCCGACCGGCACAGCGGTGATACTTTGGTTTCATAACTTTACATGCGGGCTTTAATAAACAATCAGCGCCATCTACTAAGAACTTGTGGAACTTCATATTAGATCAAACATTACTGCATTAATAAAATGAATAAATAATTATAATTGCATAAAAAAAATGCTATGCAATAGCTTTACCGCGGCAGTCTCCGAGTGCCACACGTCTTTTCTGAATTTATTTTACAGTTTTAGCAATAAAGGGGCTGATGATGTGCAGGGCTGATGCCTGCCAGGTTATGACTATTGCCATACATAGCATATTAGCATGCTATAAACAATAAGTATACTTTCTAATATATCTACTTATGGTTTAATAGCTCTCGGACCATGCGGTCGTTAAACTGTAGCTGTAGATCAAATTAAAGACAATATATTGTATACCTACAGACAAAGGTCCAATACATTGATTTGCAGTGATAATATCTTTAGGTATTTGCTCATATCTCGAAAATCTATGCAAAAAATATAACTTTTGTGTAACAATGTACCTAACAAAAGTTTCTACATAAAATTACCCACTGATTAAGTCATGTTTATTTTTTCTCTACGATAAATACGTAAACATTCTCCGAAATCAGTACAAAACTGACTTCAATGAAATTTATAAAGGACCAACTATGAAGTATCGTCTATCATATGCAACAACAATTTTCAAAATCAATACATAATTGTCTGAAATATCGTGAAACAAAGACACAAAAAAAATATACAGACGAATTGAGAACCTCCTCTTTTTTTGGAAATCGGCTAAATTATATATTTTAAAATACTCAGGTGTAATTTAATAGCATTTATTATTAACTTTTCATACAATTTTACGAAACTTTCAACAAAAAGCCAAGTTACAAAATACTGGGTCATATCAAAAGAAACCGTGCGAAAAAAATACAAAGTAAAAAGTATTACAAATTACAAAATAAAATTATTAAATTAAAAATACTAACAAAAGAAACAAACCACATCCAAAAATTGTACACAGAAATCTTGAAAAAAAATGCGGCGCTCCGTTTTAAATTAATATTGCTAAATTAATTTGTTTGGCAAATTATTTAAATTATGACTTCCCAAAATTGTTACTTTAATTTGCCTTTTTTAAGAGTCAATGCGAACTCACAAGGTATATCTTCACAACACAGATAAATTCAACGATCAGTTTTGAACCATTTTAGAAAAACCACGCATAGCAACATAAGCTACCTTTACACTAAATGAGCATATAACTCGGTTCATTTAACCAAGGTTCCGTAGCATTTTTGCATCGTAAATCGTGCAGCAACAGTCATAGCGGCCATGCTAACAATAGTCAAGTGAGGATCGCAGTTTCTTTTTTTCAAAATCTCAGCGTATGTCGTATTTTTAGCACAGATTACATCAATGTGATGGTTCTTTTTAGAGTGCCGCGGAAATTGTGTTGATTCGAAACATCCGTAGTCCGCTTGCAAGTCGATGATCTTGGAGAACCATTTTCGCGAGAAGAACTGCGTGTAGCCCAGGGAAGAACATAAGCATACTGAAAAATATATTTCGGTTAGATTTTGTTATCACAATCATGAGTCAGGAGATACCCTCTACTGGAGAAAGGTCTCTGAGGTTCTTTACGTACGTAACAAGCACTGCCCACGTCTAGCGTTTACTGGCGACCTTAACAAGATGGTAGGTCAACCTTGGGACTACGTTCCGTTTATCGGCCAACTTTGCAGAAGGCCTGCCTACGCTGAGTCCCTGAACATGGCTGCCAACTTGGAACCTTACTGCCCTAACGGGCATCCTTTCTGCAAAGCATGTGCTCTGTCCATAGCCATCTTTCTGGCTAATCGTTGTATAGTACTGTAGTACACTTGGAAGCTTTTGAATTAGATTCTAATAATCATTTGAGCAACCAATAACTCTATATTAGGTGCTTTCCTACTCGTTCTCTTTACAGTTAGCGATGGATATAGAAAAAATGCACTATAAGAACGGATTACTATATACCTACTAGTGTGGTCAACCTAAGCTTGTAGAATGAATAAGCAAAGAATTCCCGGGTTGCTTGTTATTACCCTTCTATAAAAGTTTTGAACAGAAATGATAAATATAGTTATTTTGTATGGATTTAGTTGAGATTGCTGAACCTGACATATTCCAACAATTACACTACGTAATCTGCCATTCAAAAATTCCACAGCAACATTGACATTGCTGGAAAAAACGTAGTCCGTTATGTACAGACGGTACCACGTTTTTTTTGGCAGTTTATACAGTCAAAAGTATAAATCAAGAAAACAATCCCTGCTGTATAAACAATATAAAAATGTACTCCATACTTTGGTTCATTATTAACGACAGCCCCAAAATGACACCCCTGGGGCGTCGTTAACAAAAATCATTTATTGACCAACTTATTTTATTTTTATTTTATTATATTATAGCACATTGACTATTTGCGTCAATGTGCTATAAGAATTAATAAGAGAATATCCTTTGGGTTGGCAACACCTATTGGGCACGATTACGCTAACCTAAAACACTACAACCTCCCGTGATGTTATGTTTTCCTGGTACTATCAACACATTTAAAAAAAAAAATTGTGATATTTTTTTTTAAATAAAGTTTTTTTTTCTATTTATATTTCTGCACACGTGAAAAATTAACAATTGTTTTCGGTACGCTATCATAATACAGATCGTTTAAGTGTCCCGAAAGTTCATTTTATTCACTTATCTCATTGAACCATTAATAATTAGGAATGAATAAAATTTACATTGCTACTGTATATTGCACGAAATGACGAGTTATGGAAAATGAAGAATTAAAGATTTTGTTGCCATGGACGAATAAGGAAACTGACGAGTTAGGGAAAATTACAAATTAGGGAAAATGACCAGTGATAACCCAATTCGTAGTTTTAGGAGTGTCAAAACATCCTTTCGCTATTTTATGTTTAGATTTGAAACAAACCTGATTCCATCAGTATATCTGCAGCCTTGTAGTCATTGTGTGCTATATACTGTGCTTGAGAGTATATCGCGGAGCAGAGCCTCTGTTTGATCTTCTCATCTTCAGCTGGCTTGAAAACATAACATCCTCGGGAATTGAGCAATATCATCATAAGTAGTCTACAAAGAAAATATTGTTACACTGTCAAAAATCTGAAAAAATATCATACTAAATAAAATCATCAGACCAGGACTCGACCCTGAGACTCCCGCTTGCCGGGTGAATATCCCCAGATCCCTATCCCCAGAATTATCAAATGCAAAAAAACTTAACAGATTATGTCCTTGATTAGGTTAAACAATACCTAAACAACGTGTTTGTTGAAAAAAGTCAAAAAGAGTCAAGTTTAGAAAAGCTCCACGAAAAATAAGACGGGCCCATGAAAACGCATCATAGCAATAAATGCAGCCAGTTGTGTCTTTCTAAATGTATTATTGTTCCTGACGTCACATCGCCGAGCGTGAGGCGCGTCGATCTAGTAACCAGTTTACCATCCTGCGCCGTGCGGGGGGGTCCGTCGCGGCCCGCCGCCGTCGGCTGCTGGCCGAGTACTTGGACTTGGGACTACGACGAGGACTCAACTCATAGCGCAGTATTAACTTTGTAAAATCAGTCTTAAAATTACAGTCCACTCAAAACTTAAGTGTTTTTTATTACAAGCTAGGCCTCCCAGTATCTTAAAACCTGGTGCTTAGCCCAACAATTATGAATTCATTTATTTTTTCTTCTATTATTACTTTGTACATACAATGAAGTATTAAAAGTTAAATAAATGAAAGTAATGTTTTTTCAGTTTCTTTCTTGATACAAGCGTGTTAACGTAGGGCATGAATTAATACAGGCGACTGCTTTTCTAAACAACTTAATGAACTTCCCATACAGGGTGACTCGAGACGTGATAGTTTGATAACATATACGAGGAAAAAAATGAAGTAAAAAATAAATATTAATTATTTAATAAGTAAGCTTAACCGAAATTTAAAGAAAGTAGTATGTGCGCTAGTGTAATCACGCAACGCTTGGTATTTCTTTATACTTATAAGGGATTTTAGTGAAAAATTACTGTAGCTACTTTTATTACATAATTATGATCAGAATCGAGTACAGAGTGTTCTCCTTCAGTATCTTGAATATTTAAAAAATATCACCAGTCACCTTGTATAGCTATGTATAGTTACAGTTAAAGGAACTTTTTAAAAATAAAGTGAAATATTCTTGCCTGTTATTGACTCCGTATCCGTAGTCTGGGCCATAGATCACATAGAACAGACATTTTTTATTAACTGGACATTTAAGACTGCCATTCCCACGGCTCAACTTCTCAAACTCAGCAATACAATAACCTTTAAACATAATATAGCATTTTTATCTAAAACAAAATGAGCTCTCCCTTTTAAAAGTCAACGAAAGGGATTTTTTTAGATAGCAAATTTGGGAAGTTTGTGATCCGAGATAAAGTGAACATGAGGATTTCCGAGGAAGATACACGTCCATCCGCTTAACACCTAAATCACTGACTTTGCAAAGTACCAAGTACCAAGAAGTACCAGAAGAAAACAGACGCAGGCAGTCCGTTCCACATCTTGGCAACCCCTCACCAAAAAGGAACTGTCGAAGCGCTTTGTTGAACTTTTAGGTAAATCCACTGTACAATGGATGGAAGTTCTGTCTGCGTCTGCATCTGGTATATTATACGAGTATATATGCGTTAATGCGTAACATTAAGTTTGACGTTTCCATGTAGGTGGCACTGGTCAGTTGTATTGTAATATATTCCTGAAGAGAATAGACATATAACGAATAATTTGGAATACAAAAATACGAGCTTAAAATTCTAATTCTTTCAATTATTACAATTTAAATTAAAAACTTTTTAATATAAAATTAACAAAAAAATTTTTTCGTCATGATTTTACAAGATTTCCTGTCGTTTTCACGGAGGCGAATCAAAGTAAAAAAATACTTTCTTACTAAGTCTCCTTTAAAATATGTACCGCTGATATAGTGAATCAAATCTAAAAAGAAAGATGTGATTCATTGGAGGCTATGGAAAGAAACGTGCTGACTGTTAAAATATTAATTTGAACAGAATAAATGAATTACATGTGATAGGATTTAGAATATCCGCTATTTTGGTGCCACAATCAAGAGTACCAGACATCTGTCCAGCAATCGTCACAAATTTCGCGTTTATAATATTATTACGACCGCCGCCTCCGCAGGAATCCTAACCGACTTCGCCGCATTACTCAGAATTAAATAGAATACTTACGAGCGTGCAAGAATCTCAGATGAACATGTTCAGGGAGTTGTTGCGTGAAGTGCGCACATCCTCTCCTAACAGCAATAACAATACGGCCAACTTTGTGTCTTGCCAAGCATGTTTCAGTGGCCTACCACAGGAATCAGTAGAAAACTTTGGTAGATCAAGCTAGGATCTAGGATAGCTAGGATCAGCAATTCATCGTTGACCACTTATAGGCCTTCATTTTTAGGCCTCATTTTATATACATGTATATACACGAAATATACATTACTCACTTGACAAACGAGCCTCAACATATTCATTGACCATTTCATGTACATATTCCTTGACGGATGAAAATTTCACTTCGACTGGTATAATTCGCTTCTCATAGGATGGCGCCACTTCGCTCAAACTGAACAAATTTGTAATGCCAAGTTCATCTCGCCATGGTCCTGTCACTGAAATATAAAAGACAAATAAATACTAAGTGGCTGAATTAAAATTAAAAACATAAAAATAAAAATAAAAAGCGTTAAAATTAGGTAAAATGGGTCGTTTTAGCCGCGTAGGGCTAAATATAGCCTTACCACCCCTGGATAACCGTGTCGTACAAGGCAACTTATCTAAGTGGCCTCCCTATTGGTGCAAGGGCTCCTGCAAGGTCCGCCTTGGCTAGCGCCCACCCTTCAGTATGCCGCCAAATATAAATGTTGTACAAGAGTCTGATTTATCTTTCACTTATTCGACCTCATTTTGCCTCATTTTTCATTTTCTTACTTTCGCAAATACAGTCTGAATACGGTCTGAAGGTTTCAAATCGTAGTTAAAACTTAAGTCAATATAAATAATTGAATTTTTGAATGTCCTAAAAGTTATTTAAATAGCGATTCATGCAGATAACTAAAAATCATCCCAAACAATAAAACATTAACACTTATAAATACAAAAAAAAAAGTAAGAAGGCTTCGTATAAAGGTACTGGCTCAGCATGAATGTTGCGAACGTTGCAACGCTGATCTCCGCTAGGACCGTCATAATTATTATTATTCTATATTAGTGTACCAACAGCAAGTGCTACTTACATGGAAAATTCTCCTTCGACATTGTATCCTCAATGACTGCTTCCAATTCCTGTACGCGTTTTTTAAGACCATGCGTAATGTTTAAAAACTGAACCACGTGCATCATGTTCGCTGAAAAGTTTTATTCTATTAATTGTTTATCCTGAAAAAACTTAAAAGCAAGGTATAGATCGCGAAATATCTAGTCCCCTCGAGACGTCGCGAAGGCAAGTAAAACGCCAACAACTTTAGAGGGGACTATATGTTTTGTGCGATCTCTAGCTTACTAATGAATAATTGCAAGCAGCAATCACTCATTGACTTTTGATATAGAATATACAGGGTTATTGGTTAAGTCGACCTAGATCTGTTAAAGGCGTGTAATACGCGTCTTTTCTAACTAGTTTCACTATGAAACACCCTATCCCAAACCTTACCGTTTTCGAGATAGTCGACTTTGAATTTTCATTAAAATTGACGATTTTTGGCCATTAAATGTCATATTTTGAAATTGGTGCGCTTTTTTATTATTATCATTTATATTTTTTTTTACATGCAGATTAAGATGCTCTATGATCTAAGTAATCAAAATTTTACATAAATACATAGTTCTGAGCGGTCGAAAGTTCAAATAATCAGTATTTTTTTACACTTTACTTTTCTTTGAGAATGTCTAAAAAAGTTATAATCGCAGACGTTCGGCAGATGTGCTTAAAACATCTGCGTTTTGTCAGCTACCCAACAAGGTATAAAAATTGAGGCTTTTATTTAAATTCGTAGAAAAAACCTTAGTTTCATATGCGGTAGCGGAAGTAAAAATATTTTCGCATATTGAGTTTAATTCATTGTTTGGGCCTGGAAAGTAAAATAAAGCAAATAGTAAGTAAGTAGGTATGTACAAAATAAAATATATTATCGTTGCAAATTACAATTTACGTTCAACATGTCCGCCTTTGTTTTGAATACATTTTCGCATTATACAGCAAAGCCGTCAGAAGTCGTCGTGGCGCCGTGGTTAATGTACCTATGTATCATACGATTTCACAGGCTAAGCAACGTTCGGCGGGGTCGGTACTTGGATGGATGACCGCCGACCATTCATTTCTCACGACGGCTTCCGTGCTTCGGAGGGCACGTTATGCAGTCGGTCCCGGGTGCTGTATACTTGTATACAGTAGTCGTTAGGGTTTGTCAAAAGCCATTTCAGCGCCCTGAAAATTCTGGGCCAGCTTGGTGGATTATGGCCTATACCTCTCCTCATACTCTATTCTTCCCCTCATATACTATATTCATGCCCTGCAGTGGGCTCATTACAAAGAGTTGTGATGATGACAGCAAAGCCCAGTTTTTACTGCACCTGTAGGCAAATTTCTATGCCGCGTTGATTATCCTGAGTTTCTATTCATCAACAGACGCAATTGGATTGGGCTCGCTATATACGAGGCTCTTTATGTGACCCCACACATAAAAATCCATGGGTCCGGAGTTCTGGCTGCCCAAGGCAAAGATCCACCTTGTACTATCTCGGTCTCTCATACTCCTTTAAAAATGTGCAGGGCTGCATCATGTTAGAGCTGCATGTCCATAATAAGGCAAATGGTCAGTGGCAAATCTTCAATCAATCAAATTCAAAATTTCAATCAAGTAAATCAATCAAATTAAGGAAGTTCTCCTCTCAGGAAGTTTTCGTATTGTTCCCCATTCAAATTATCGGGTAGAAAGTAGGATCCAATCAAATGATCATTTGTCACTAAATCTTCGTTGGAGCCTTCGTTTATTTTACTTTCCTGGGCCAAAGAATGGATTAGGCTCAATAAGCGTAATTATTTTTACGTCCTCTGCCTCTTATGAATGTAAGATATTTCCTATGAATTTAATTAAACTAAAGCCTAGATTGTTATACCTTTTTGAGTAGCTGACAAAACCTAGATGTTTTAATCACATCTGCCGGGCGTCTGCAATAATAACGTTTTTTGATATTCTTAAAAGAAAAGTAAAATATAAAAAAAATTTTGACTATTTAAACTTTCAATCACTCAGAACTATGTACCTACTATCTTACGTAGAAAGATTACTAAGATAATAGAGCATCTGAATCTGCATGTAAGAAATAAATAATAATAATAAAAAAGCGCTCCAATTTCAAAATATTACATTTAATGACAAAAAGTCGGGAATTTTTATAAAAAAATTAAAAGTCGTTTATCTCGAAAACGGCTGTCTGTCTCAGACGCTAGTGGGCGCGGGTTCGATGCCCGTATGGAACAAGAAAAAAAAATGTTCCGGGTCTGGTCGATTATCTATATAGGGTGACTGGTGGGTCACTTTTGAAATTCAAGGACGTGATAGTTTGTATGAACATACATGAAGAGAAAAAATATAATAAAAAATAAATGTTAATAATTTACTGAGTAAACATAACCGAAAGTTAAAGAATTATTGATTACGTTACGCTATCGTTGGCAGCGATCCGCGTGCCAGGTCACTTGCCGCGATTGACTCAGTAGTATGTAAAGTAAATAGTAACATTTACTTATGGGGAATTCTAGTGAAAAATTAAGTACCTACTTTTATTGCATGATTATGATCAGAATCGGACACTGAATGATCTCCTTCATTATATAAAATTTATCACTAGTCACCCTGTACGTATATTTTCGGTTCCCCCTAGTTTGCTACATGGTATCCCACATCACAAGCTCTGCTTAGTTTGGGGCCATGTATCTAGTTGGTGTGATTGTCTGGACATTTATTTTATTTATTAATCACACAAATCGTGTGTCGTGTGTGCTTCATCTAAGTTTTAACTCAAACTTACAATTTTACTAGTCCTTACTTTGGAGCTTGATCCTCATTTCATATCTCACATGATCATATATGTAACTAAGTAACCGAAACAATAAAGCAAGAGACATCGGGTGCATCTTGATGAAAATATTTTGCAGCTACGGAATAAATAAATTATTGATAAGATAAATTATTACCTCGTACAACAAGCAGACCAAATGCCATATTATAATCCACGTCGACAGATTTTGTAAAGCTAACTGCCTTTTCAACTGCATTTAAATACGTATCGATATCTTCACACATTGGTATATCGTGAATCGACACGGGATTGCAGCTTACTTGCACAATCAATAAATGTAGTAAAATTAAATAATTTCTATATTTAGCCATTGCCATGAAAATAAAATGTGATTTTGTCCAATCCTTGGAATATAACAATACCAAGATTGAGTCTAAGTGCGGCTTTTTGTGGTTTCAAATGAAGTAGATAAAAAATATTAAATTCTCAGCGTACAAATAAATAAAAAAAATCTAGTATTTTCTACGGAATGTGTCACCATTAAAAAAAGACGAAACGTGTAAACCTCAAAAGTGACATACGCTTTTCAAAGATAACTTTATTTCTTTTTACAAATAGCAGAACATAAAATCCATCATTTTTCCTCTATTTTTTTTTAAACATAATGCAATACTGTATTTAAATCTATGATTTAAATGAATTTTTAAAGGATTTAACGTTTATGTCGGTCATACTTAATAGAAAAATCTAAAACTATTAGACATAGGAAGACCTGTACAAAGAAACAATGTCAACGATTTTAGTTATAAGAAAAACTGCGTTTACATAGTAAAAAAAAAATTAGTTCTCAATTCAGAAATCGAAACCGGACTTTAAAAAAAATAAAACGTACCTACATTATTTCTATTTTGACATAAACTTTGTATAACACGGTTCATTAAAGAAAGGAATTGAAAATGGCGGCCCTTATCATGTTCTCTCGCTCGCACACTAGTCATCTATACTCACTCTCGCGTGTACGCTCAGTTAAAAAATTATTTCAGTTTAATGAATTGTTATGTATTTATTATATTTATTAATATACCCAAATTTTTTTTAATAACAATTTTATTAAATATGGTCGTTGTCGGTATTTTTCGGTATCGATGTACATCGTCGTGTCTCACCCAACATCTATTGTTGACATCGTTTTTTTTCGCCAATGATGTAGATACCACAGATGTTAATGTTGCATCGTTGCAGGGAATGAAGTCGTTGCTAATAGAATTAATGGCATACACACAACTGGAAGAGATTTGATATCAATCTTTTAATTTTACGAAGACTGCTATTTTATTGCTCTATGTTTAGTTAATGCATATAAAAATTATAATTAATAACCATTACAAGAGATCTACTTTGTAGTTATTTATTTTTATTTAAGTTTGATAAACTCTTAATAAATTAATAACTATTAATTATTTTTACTTTATGCTTTTTACTCACTATATTCTGCAGTCGAGTTTTTATTATTTTATTATTATTTTTGAATTGAAATATTATTTTTTTGTTAACTATACTATCTGTCCATTTAAGATTCCTGTCTTCAATGAACCAAGTTATAGTTCTTGATCAGTAAATGCAACTAGATGCCGCTTTACGCAAAACCTTTCACACAAAGTCGTATTTTAGTGGGTTTGATAAAGATCTTTTTATTTAACGTCTATAGGAAATACCGAGCCAAGTGAGATTGAGACGGTACGGTCAATTCTGAATATAATCTGCTTTAGTTTAGGAGTTGAATGTTTAATATGAATGCATTTTTGAGAAATTCTCATACCCATAACGTATGATAATGTCGCTAACTATGGACCTTATAAACATACTTAAAGTCGCTCAGCGGGCAATGGAAAGGGCTATGCACAGAGTTTCCCTTCGGGATAGAATCAGGAATGAGGGGACTCGCAGACGAACCAAAGTTACCAACATAGGTAGAAGGATTGCATGGGGGAATTGGCAATGGACAGAGCATACAGCTCGCAGAACGGATGGCCGTTGTTGCAGAAAAGTTCTCGAGTGGCGGCCATGTACTGGGAGACGCAGCGTACGTAGGCCCCCGCAAGATTGACCGATGAACTGGTCTAGGTAGCCAGTAACACTGTCTAGCAGTGGATGTCACCGAGCTGACGATGACGAGGATGGTCATCGTACGATGACCCATAATGGTGCTAATTTTAGAATGACGATAAAATTATTGTATATATTAGAAAACTAACAAATATCTACAAGTAGTTACGTGGATTGGGTGACTGTAACAAAGAAAATATAATTATATTTAAATAAATTATACGTACTAAATTTTTAACTTACTTTTTCTTTATTTTTTGCGCTCGTATTGTTCATTAGTGAGATGCACCTAAACAAAAAACACACAAGCGAATGAAGAACCTCCTGCATTTTTTTAATACATCGTTTGTCTTAAATCTCGAAATGATTGAATGGATAATTTATCTTAGCAAGTCTAGGTTTCAACCATAGCATCACATAACTAATAAACCTCAGCAAATAATGTATTATATTTCTTTACACCCTGTAGATACAAAAGTTCATGCAGTTTAGAGTCGAAGATTACTGCGTAATGCATCAAAGGATCTCATATCTATTCCCCACGCTAGATATACAAGGTGTTCTTATGTAAAACGCTTTTATGCAAAGTATAACAACGTGGCATTTTCTATCCCTTTTTTATCGCTATGGACAGGTACAGTTCACAACGCTTTGCGTTGTACATTGTATGCAACGTTCCTCAACGTTTAAAATGTTTTATTTGTTTATTCTATGGCTTTAGTGACACGCGTCTATTGAATTAATTTTAAAGAGATTTTACAAGGGTGATAATTTATGAACTCATTATATTAAGATTGATATCTTGGAAATTATGCACTTGTGAACCAAATATTCTTTGGCAAAAAGTATTGTTTTTTAGTAAGGAGCAAAACCTTAAAGTTATGGAAAATCAACAGGAACACCTTGTATAATCCGACCGATCTACTCGTACGAAGTCGTATAATCAGAACATAATATGTAACATACCCGATTCTAAGTACCTACTTAAAAAAAGTTTTTTTCTTTTAATGATTTTTTATTCATCAGCGTAGTCTCCTTCAAGAGCGATACAATCCCTTCAACGCTTTTCTAACCTTTTTATCCCATGCGTATAGAACGTTTTGTCTTTGGCTTCAAAATATTAAAATAATATAAAAAAAATCACTATTTGAGTCAAATTTCTTACCCTGGAGCATTTTTTTGAGATCTGCAAACAGCCAGTAATCGCTGGGGGCCTGGATCTGGCGAATAAGTCCAAAGCCAGACTTGTGACAAGGCGCGTTTTCCTGGTGAAACACTACTTTTTTTACTCATTTAAGGCCGTTTATCAGCAATTTCGTACTTCAATCGCTCCAAATAAGCACATGTAATAGTCACTATTTAGATTTTGCCGCTTTTCAAGGTAGTCTATTAAAATTATTCTATACAAAATATAGACGCCATAAACTTACCGGCCGATTTCTGAGTCTTTGGCCGTTTCGGGCGGTTTTCAGCAGCCGCTCTCCACTCTGTGACTGCCGATTGGATTCCGGAGTGAAATGGTGTATCCGTGTTTCATCTATTGTCACATATTGGTGTAAAAAATCCTTGTTATTACGATTCATCAGCGCTAAAACATCGCTCTGAATCATTGATGTTCCTTTTTGCAAGCAAATGCGGCACCCAGTTGGAAAAAAATTTTTTCATAGCAAAACGACCTGGCACCGCTCGAAGTAACCGTTAACGAGTATAACGCAAGCACCAGTCATCATACACCTCAACCATATTTCAGGAAAGAAGGTGACCTAACACCCGAGGCTACCACTAGTTATGCCGCCTGAGACAAGATTTTAAGTGAATGGAACGGTCACCAGTAAGCCACATGTCATATTGCACAGCCAAGACGTAAACAAAATTAATTACTTTCAGAAATATCCTGTTGTGTGCTCAATCTCACGCCTTTTTATCATCTAAATTTTTTTTGGTTTTATAATAAGCTATAATTTTTTAAGGTTTTTGCATTTAAAATGCTTAGTTACTCTTAAATAACTAAAAAAAATTCTGAAATAAAAATTACCCGACCAGGGCTCGAACCTGGGACCTCTCGTTTGCCGGACGAGTGCTCTTCCACTGAGCTATCGGGGGGGGCTGGCGGTACGCCTCGAAATTACTTTTTTTTAACACATTTTTTCATTTATTTAGGAGTAATTAAGCATTTTAAATGCAAAAACTTTGAAAAGAACATTTAATTGGAGTAAATGTCACATTTAGTGAGGAGCAAGGTTGCATGTGGGACATACGTGCGCGAGCCGAGCGAGCGAAGCGGTTGGTGCTGCGGGAGCGGACGGCGAAGCGCCAAGCTGGCCAATTATTATATTTTATATTGTAAGTAATAAGAGGGTCTTAGTCACATAATATATTTATCTTATATTTTATATTGTAAGTAATAAGGGTTCTTAGTCACATAATATATTTATTTTAATATAAACCACAAAAACACATCTTTTACATTTTTCACTTGTCAAAAGTAACAACGCCATGGTAACCAATATTTTCTTCTTTACCGAGTGTTCATTGTAATCTTTGTCGTAGCAAAGAGGTTTTCTAACACTCCCCCTCACGAGGTAATTTCTGCTGAGTGCTGCAGAGTCCTAGCTGCTCACGTAACTTCACCAATTTTGGTTGCGGAAGTCCTTTGGTCATTAAATCTGCTTCCATATTATCTGTTTCCTTATATGCAACCTTAATGTCTTCACGCTGTACACAGTCCCTAATAAAATGTTCTTTAATACTAATATGTTTTGATCTTTTACCAGTCATGAGGTTATTTGCTAATTTTTGTGCAGCTAAATTATCATTATATAAGGTGACAGGCCCTGATGGTACTCCAATCTCATTTAACAAATGCTTCAAATGTAGAGCCTCTTTTGCAGCTTCTGTCATAGCCATATATTCAGCTTCGGCTGTTGATAATGCTACTACTCGTTGTTTCTTGGTCTCATAACTAATAAGGCCTCCACCGTATTTAAAAGTGTAACCAGTATACGAACGTCGATCTATTGTACATGCTGCCCAGTCAGTATCAGCCATTCCAATCAATGGTTTTCCAGTTTTTCTGTATTTTAGGCCAATTTCTATTGTGCCAATTTCTATTGAGATAGCGTAAAATTCGTTTTCGCTGCTTGCCAGTGTTCGCTCGCATAACACGAATTAAATTGACTCAAATAACTTACAGTAAATAATATATCAGGACGTGTTGCGACTGCCAAATACATAAGTGAACCGATTAACTTCTGGAAAGGATACTGTGCTAATTCTGCACTGTCATTACTTCTGTTTAACTTTAATCCAAGTTCCATCGGTGTTGATACTGGCTTACATTCTGTCATATTGAACTGTTGTAATATTTTTTCGATATAAGCCCGTTGTGACATTATCACCTCTCCCCCTACATGGGTGAATTGTATACCCAGGCAATGGTGCAATTTTCCCATGTCTCTCAATTCAAATACGTCATTTAGTTTCTTTTTAACTTCTTTTAAGAGCTTTTCTGATTTATAGGCGATTATTATATCATCAACATAAACATTTATCAAAATCTTTTCTCCCCCTTTCTCTAATAAATACAAACAGGGATCTGCTGTTGTGTTTTTAAATCCAATTTCTAATAATCTTTCGTGTAATTTTAGAAACCATTGCCTTCCGGCTTGTTTGAGTCCGTATATAGCTTTATTAAGCTGACAAACGCCTTTATTTTTATATTTCTTCAAATCTTTGTACATTTCTTGGGCTTTTATAATTATGGGTCTATCTTTTTCTTCTGAAATGATTAGCTCTAAATATTTTTCCAAATTTTCTGGTTTCTTCATATAGATATTCTCTTTTATATCTCCATTTAAAAATGCTGTGCAGATATCTAGTTGGCATAATTTCATATTATTTTCGACAGAATGTGCCACTACGAGTCTCACCGTACTCATTTTTGATACGGGTGCGAAGGTTTCAGTATAGTCTATTCCTTCTTTCTGACTAAACCCTCGTGCAACGAGTCTAGCTTTTCTTCGATCAATTTCTCCAATAGCATTATACTTGTAACCTAAAATCATTTTTCTATCAATTAAGTTTGTATTTTCAACTCGATTCACAATTTTCCAAGTATTATTTTTAAGATGAGATTTGATTTCATCTTTTATTGCTTCTTTAAATTCATCGTTGCTTTCTTTTACATCATCTTGACCGTACATTACATAATCATTATGCCAGACAGGAACTTTCCTTTGTCTCTGATTAGTAGAAATAGTAACAGATTCATTATCATCGGTATCTTCAAATATTTCATTTTCCCTTTCAATGACTTCAACATTTTCACAGTTTTGTTCTGATTCATCATTTTCATTACTATTTTCAACATTACAACTTGAAATATTCTCTGCATCATTATAATTAACATTAACTTCCTCATTTTCATTTTGGTTAAATATAATTTCAATACCTTCATTGTTGTCATTAGCCTCATCTTTTATGTTTTTATTTTTATTATTATCATCATAGTACATTTTGTCAATTATTCTGACGTCTCTGCTTATTATGACTTTGTTGGTTTTAGGAATATAAATGCGATAAGCTTTTGAATTTTCGGAATAGCCTATAAAAGTAATAAAATATTTTGATCCAATAGTTGTACCAAACCTCATTGGACCGCACACATCTGTATGCACTATTTCTAAAGGTTCAAGGGTTCTCATTTGCTTGTTCTTATTTTGTTTATATGGTAGCTTAGTAGCTTTTCCTTCTAGACATATTTCACAATCTTTGATTTCATCATTTTTGTTGAAATTTAATCCTTGTATGTTTTTCTTTTCCAATGCAATTTTCATTTGACCTTCATTCAAATGACCTAATTTACGATGCCAAGTCTCCATTTCATTTTTCTTGCACATCATTGTCTTTTCTGGATTGTTTTCATAAACATAATATAATCCGTCCTCACTTCTTTGAGCTTTCATTAGAAGTTTGCCATTTCGCATTACTGTCGCTTTTTCCTTTTTGAATAAAATTGTTGCGCCATTGTCTGTCATTTTTCCTACTGACATCAAGTTCGAAGATAACGTAGGTACATAAAGTGTGTTATCGAGATTAATATTTGGTATTTTAATGTTTAATTTTGCTTCACCCCTGCCCATGACTTCTGCTGTACACTGCTCTGAAGCTAGTTTCAATGGATTGCAATTAACATTTTCAAATTTAATAAATCTATCTTTCTCAAATGACATGTGCGAGGTACAACCACTGTTTAAACACCATATATTCTCCCTTTTATCATTTGCATTATTTGCTGATAGACATAACTCCTCAGTACAGTATAGATTTTTCTCGTACTTGTAATTGTTTTTCTTGTTACTGTCAACTTTAGTCCTACATTCATTTGCTTTATGTCCTCTTCTTTTACATTTATAGCATTGCACAATTCTTTTTTCTTTATTTTTAGAAAGCATTGCTTCTTCTAAATTATTACTATTGTTACTAGTGTCGGCTATATTTCTTCTGGCTTCAGCTTCTTCAATTATTTTGATTTTTAAACTGTTTGGGTCTGGTAACTCGTCTCTTGTTTCTATGGCAATGCGGAAGTTTTCAAATGTCGCCGGTAGACTGTATAGAAGCATTATACTCAGTAGTTCTTTATTTATTTCTATATTCATATCCGCTAGCTTATCTACATTGTCCATAAACTTGTTAAGATGATCTACAATATTGTCCTTATCTGCCATTTTTCTAAGAACTAATTCCTTAAGTAGAGTTGCCTTGCGGGCAGGACCTTTACTTTCATAAATATTTTCTAGAGTGACCCATAGTTCATTACTAGTTTCGCAGTTCTTTACTTGTTTCAACTCTGAAGGAGCAATCATTAGAAGTAATTCTGACAATGCTAGGGTATCTTTTTCGACATACTTAGTTAGCTCTATGTCGGAAGTGGGTTTTACGATTTTTCCACTAACATACTCGAAAAGGCCGCATTTTGTTAGTAGCGCCTTTGCATGAATTCGCCATGTATCATAATTTTCCCGTTTTAGTGGTTCGATCCTGACGTGACTATGACTACTCATTATGAGTTTTAAGTAATCAATATTTTTTACTTACGATTTTCGCCCATAACCTCTTATATTTTATATTGTAAGTAATAAGGGTTCTTAGTCACATAATATATTTATTTTAATATAAACCACAAAAACACATCTTTTACATTTTTCACTTGTCAAAAGTAACAACGCCATGGTAACCAATATTTTCTTCTTTACCGAGTGTTCATTGTAATCTTTGTCGTAGCAAAGAGGTTTTCTAACAATTTATTTTAATATAAACCACAAAAACATATCTTTTACATTTTTCACTTGTCAAAAGTAACAACGCCATGGTAACCAATATTTTCTTCTTTACCGAGTGTTCATAGTAATCTTTGTCGTAGCAAAGAGGTTTTCTAACACTCCCCCTCACGAGGTAATTTCTGCTGAGTGCTGCAGAGTCCTAGCTGCTCACGTAACTTCACCAATTTTGGTTGCGGAAGTCCTTTGGTCATTAAATCTGCTTCCATATTATCTGTTTCCTTATATGCAACCTTAATGTCTTCACGCTGTACACAGTCCCTAATAAAATGTTCTTTAATACTAATATGTTTTGATCTTTTACCAGTCATGAGGTTATTTGCTAATTTTTGTGCAGCTAAATTATCATTATATAAGGTGACAGGCCCTGATGGTACTCCAATCTCATTTAACAAATGCTTCAAATGTAGAGCCTCTTTTGCAGCTTCTGTCATAGCCATATATTCAGCTTCGGCTGTTGATAATGCTACTACTCGTTGTTTCTTGGTCTCATAACTAATAAGGCCTCCACCGTATTTAAAAGTGTAACCAGTATACGAACGTCGATCCATTGTACATGCTGCCCAGTCAGCATCAGCCATTCCAATCAATGGTTTTCCAGTTTTTCTGTATTTTAGGCCAATTTCTATTGTGCCTTTGAGATAGCGTAAAACTCTTTTCGCTGCTTGCCAGTGTTCGCTCGCATAACACGAATTAAATTGACTCAAATAACTTACAGTAAATAATATATCAGGACGTGTTGCGACTGCCAAATACATAAGTGAACCGATTAACTTCTGGAAAGGATACTGTGCTAATTCTGCACTGTCATTAGTTCTGTTTAACTTTAATCCAAGTTCCATCGGTGTTGATACTGGCTTACATTCTGTCATATTGAACTGTTGTAATATTTTTTCGATAGATTAATATTTGGTATTTTAATGTTTAATTTTGCTTCACCCTTGCCCATGACTTCTGCTGTACACTGCTCTGAAGCTAGTTTCAATGGATTGCAATTAACATTTTCAAATTTAATAAATCTATCTTTCTCAAATGACATGTGCGAGGTACAACCACTGTCTAAACACCATATATTCTCCCTTTTATCATTTGCATTATTTGCTGATAGACATAACTCTTCAGTACAGTATAGATTTTTCTCGTACTTGTAATTGTTTTTCTTGTTACTGTCAACTTTAGTCCTACATTCATTTGCTTTATGTCCTCTTCTTTTACATTTATAGCATTGCACAATTCTTTTTTCTTTATTTTTAGAAAGCATTGCTTCTTCTAAATTATTACTATTGTTACTAGTGTCGGCTATATTTCTTCTGGCTTCAGCTTCTTCAATTATTTTGATTTTTAAACTGTTTAGGTCTGGTAACTCGTCTCTTGTTTCTATGGCAATGCGGAAGTTTTCAAATGTCGCCGGTAGACTGTATAGAAGCATTATACTCAGTAGTTCTTTATTTATTTCTATATTCATATCCGCTAGCTTATCAACATTGTCCATAAACTTATTTAGGTGATCTACAATATTTTCCTTATCTGCCATTTTTCTAAGAACTAATTCCTTAAGTAGAGTTGCCTTGCGGGCAGGACCTTTACTTTCATAAATATTTTCTAGAGTGACCCATAGTTCATTACTAGTTTTACAGTTCTTTACTTGTTTCAACTCTGAAGGAGCAATCATTAGAAGTAATTCTGACAATGCTAGGGTATCTTTTTCGACATACTTAGTTAGCTCTATGTCGGAAGTGGGTTTTACGATTTTTCCACTAACATAATCGAAAAGGCCGCATTTTGTTAGTAGCGCCTTTGCATGAATTCGCCATGTATCATAATTTTCCCGTTTTAGTGGTTCGATCCTGACGTGACTATGACTACTCATTATGAGTTTTAAGTAATCAATATTTTTTACTTACGATTTTCGCCCATAACCTATTATATTTTATATTGTAAGTAATAAGAGGGTCTTAGTCACATAATATATTTATTTTAATATAAACCACAAAAACACATCTTTTACATTTTTCACTTGTCAAAAGTAACAACGCCATGGTAACCAATATTTTCTTCTTTACCGAGTGTTCATAGTAATCTTTGTCGTAGCAAAGAGGTTTTCTAACACCAATGAAAGTAGAGAATGAAAAAATCTGGCGAATTTATAAAAAATCCCATCAAATACCCCCGACTATAGTATGAATTAAACAAACATGATACTTGACTAATTTTTTTTATAAAACTATCGTAAAAAATAAGAATATTGGTACTGTCCTACTTTTTGATGAGAAGTATGTAATTAAAATGATAGGCAACTAGTATTAATCAGGCTTAAAAATAAAACAATAAAATACAATAATTATTTTTATGCATTGTAATCAAAATCTGAATCCAGCAATTCTATATGAAATTAATCGTCAGATTCACTTGTATTGCTATTTCCTACATTGGTTATGAAACTATCAATTTTTTTATTCATTTTCCAATATGAAAATTCCAAAATCTCAATTACCAAAACCACCAACAACCGTTCGATTGACAACAGTGACACCAGAATAAGTTGCCATATAAAAAGTTTGCAAGACCAATCACTATGGAATTATGTCTAGGGAGAAAAGCGTCAACATCAACCTCGAGTATAACTGGTATTTCAAACGGTATTTGTGGCAGCCAACCTAACAGCTGGAGGTAAACTAACTGTGAACCTGTGAACGGACTATGTGGTACCTATACTTAAATCGTTTTGTCAAACTTTGTACACGTGCAACCTATGGAGCAACTACATCAAGAAAGCCCTAAGTGCTCTGCGGGTCCAGTAGAATAATGTCTTTAGGAGGTTCTTGGGGCTGCCTTGGCGCTGCAGCGCCTCGGGTATGTTTGCTGTGTGTCAAACGGATGGCTTTCAAGCCATTATTCGAAAGAGAGCTGCTTCGCTATGGGCGCGGGTGCGAAGCAGCACTAACACTCTCTTGAAGGTAATAGCGGCAAGGACGGACAGTCCATTAACTCTTAACTGAACATTGGATGTCAGTACATGTGCAGTCCAATGAACATTTTAAATTTTACTAACATAGTTGTTAAAGTTGTGTTTTTTACTTATATTAAGTGTATGGATAATTTTTGTCTGAAGTAAACTTTTTCATTTCATTTCATTTCATTAGTGCGAGTTTTCCGATTTCGTAATACCTTTTTAAACAGGCAAGGTTTTCTTGACAAATCTTGTCTTTACAAGTGTTTTGACACCTTCACAATAAAGGAAAAACTTTTATTTTTGCCTTTTTTTAGAATTTTATACTATGACCACCATGTTAAATATTGTACTAAACTTTTAGAAATGGCGAAATATTTTCTTCATTTTGAGATATTTTTATTGCATCTATTGATTCTTCAAGTAAACAGTGAACCTGTGTTCCTAGATGACACACCAAAGTGTACAGATATCGATACGTATTTGAATGCAATAGAAAATGCATTTAACTTTATAAAATCTGCTGATATGAACTCTGATATTGCATTCGGCTTGATGATTACTAGAGGTAATGTGTTTGAGCAATCGTTGAAAATCCTGACATTCACCAACCAGCAGTGGGCTCATAAATAGGGTTGGGAGAGACTACCAGTGGGGAAAACTTATAAACTAGCTTAGATTTAGATGAATACGAGGTACTAGATGCTCGACGAGGGATTAGATGCTCGTACTAGGATACCCCTAGCTTCACTGAGGGTCTCCACACAAGTGATAGATTGGGTATTTTATTAATCTATTATCGGGAAAACTGATGATTTGAATAAATGATTGAAAAACGAACTTAATAATGATTAATTTAATCTTTCTATAATTATGGTTATGGTTGATGCAGAGACAGAATTAGCAGTAACCTTAAAACAACATAAAATAATTAATCTTTTTAGCAAACATGCTTCATGCGGCTCTATTGACAAACCTTCCGGATGATCTAATAGAACGGATGCTTCGTGTGAGGGAAGCCATTGAGAACACAGTGGCCGATTACAACTTACCATGTAAGTAGGAATTCTGAACTGGACACTGCGCGGTTAAAGATTTAAATATACACGGTTCATTTTAATTAGCGCATAACCTCTTGCAGGCAGCCTTTCCACATCAGTTCTAACAACATTTGTTTTACGACTTTTTAAAATTAATAATTTTGATAATTTAAATCCCAGTACATACATACATAACTTCACGCCCGAATCCCTTAGGTAAGGGGTAGAAAGAACACCAGAAGCTTTTGAGGTAGGCAGAAGCCATCTGATGTCACGTTTGACACATTTGGAGGAATTATTAAGATGGAGAGTGACCATTGTAGTGACAGGAGGTCAGCCCACAAAAACGCCAATAAAACCCCTGTCCCATAACCGACTTTTACAGTATGCCCGGGAAGAGAAGCAGCTGGTACATTCTATGTTTTTCTTTCGCTCCCAGTCCAGCATGTCCCATTAATCCGGTCAAATAAGACCAAAAATTAGAGTAAGGCTACATAAATTCCCACCTACCTGAAAATTTGTAAGATTGTTTAAAATATGATTAAGAATAAATTTTGAAAGTTCCCCATAATTCCCCTGTATGATTTTTTTTTATTCAACGTCAAAAAAAGAGTAGGTATTTTGCAGTTTTCAGCAAAACGGTAAGTTTGTACAAAATTGTAGATCATAAAATTATCTACGCATAATGTATCATAATTTTTTTTCCTAGCCATTGTTTGTGAGATATAAAAATTAAAATAATTGTAATAGTTGTAATCGTCACAATAGTTACCACGTAAAAGTTATAATCGTCACAACGTTTCCACGGCACCTATGAGGTAGTGTACTTAGTGCCT
The DNA here is from genome assembly GCA_944452665.1 of Stenoptilia bipunctidactyla. Lineage (NCBI taxonomy): Eukaryota > Metazoa > Arthropoda > Insecta > Lepidoptera > Pterophoridae > Stenoptilia > Stenoptilia bipunctidactyla. The sequence continues at coordinate 17,753,913 of OX101730.1, forward strand.
ATTTAAGGTGTGTGGTGCCATTTTCCACTGGCGCCACACACCTTGCGTCACACCACGTGCAGCGGGACGCGGGGTTGCGTGGTGACTGGTGACTTACAAAATACAGAGTAATAAATAAAAGAATGAGCTATTTGTTTGTTTTTTATTTTTTGTATTATTTATCAAGGATTGATGTGGAAAGCCTGCCTGGAAGAGGTAATGCGCTAATTTAGATTAACCCTGTATTTAATAGTAGTAGATATCAAGAAGAAAAGTCAATTATTTGGTCATATAAGAATCACAGAATACACAGCAATTTTCTTACGAGAAGAATTTTCCAGTGTCGCTTATCTCTTATTGACAAGTACACATTAAAACAATGAATACCAGAAATAACAAAAGAAACAAATAAATATAATATTCAAACAATCGGCTAAGTGCGAGAGGAACCTGCCCAAGAAGGGTCCCGTACCGGCCACCTGGGCTCTACGGCACACTTCGTACGCGATAGCAGTACCTATCGTCGTTTTAGAAATCATAAACATATATAGGATTGTCTTTTAGTCACCAGCCAAATTTACATGTTATTTTCTTTGATACGATATAAACCTAACTTACAACTTACGCACTCATTGCGATTTAGAGTATCGCAGGGTTTTGGGGGTGAAAAGAACGTTTTATAAAAAAGTGTCCCATACAAACGTTATTCATCATGACCTCTTCTATCGATTTCCGTAAAAAAATAAGGTGTCGTCATCACATCGCTACCCTCGCGACAGAGACTAAGTCCTTACGCACCCTTTCCTACAACTGGATCCGAATATGAAGATTTTCTAGGGTAGCATTAGAAATACGTCAACTTTAAAAATTGTAATTGTCTTACTATCATGGTTCATGAAGTACAATCTGATGATAGACAGACAGTGTAGAACCCTAAATATAATCCATTTTCATACGTATACGCTGGAAGAGTTGCGGCAGGAATTTTTGAGTTGTAATAAATTCCACATCATGGAGATAACAATACCCATAAGCTGTCACATCTTGAGATGTTCATGGGACTTGATTATAATTAAGTTAATTTTATAGCTCTGTATTCTTGGACTTTAGCATAGTGATTGAAACTGAAGTTAATGTTGAAACCCTTTCGCAAATAATTATGTTTGCCGTAAATAAAGCCCGGATTAGGTATATCAAAGTCCATAGACGCAGTCCTAACTTAATGATACAATGTAATCAACAATGCTGCTTTTACAGTTAAATAAATTCGAAGGGCTGAAACATTATAACCTAAGTTATAAATATAACCATGGTTATACAATTAATTGATATAGAAATCTATGTTTCAGTACTAAGAGAATGGACAAACAACCTCGGCCTAGTAAATGTTTTTAATTTTAATGATGTGCCGCCACTCGAAAAACCTGTAGAACCAGTTGAAGTTAAATTTTCATCAGCTAAAGAATACGTTGAGAAAATAATGGATGAGGAGGATAATTATGTTCCATTGTCTGGTAAGCAATATATATTTTGCAATGATTCATACAAAATAAATATTCGTCGTTGTGGCGGAAATCGTTGTGATGCCGTGGTTAATATGCATATCAAACGATATCGCAGGTTATGCGCGCTCGGCGATGCCGGTATTAGAATGGGTGACCGCCGACCATTCATTTCTCACGACGACTTCCGTGCTTCGGAGGGCACGCTAAGCAGTCGGTCCCAAGTGCTGTATACTTGTATACAGTAGTCGTTAGGGTTTGTCAGGTGCCATTTCAGCGCCCTGAAAATTCGAACATCCACCACCCAGCACTGGGCCAGCTTGATGGATTATGGCCTATTCCTCCTCGTTATTCAGGGGAGACACTCATAGCCCTGCAGTGGGCTTATTACAATGAGTTGTGATGATGAAATAAATATTGCTGACATTTACTCAACATCATTGAGCCCAATTAAATGTCTTAAAAATTGTACTATAGTGCGGCCGTTACGGGAATGCGTTCCTGACAGCTCCTTATGTCCACTGAATAAAGTTTATTTCCGATTCGAAGGGGGAAAAAGCTATGATTTTGACAGCTATCAGGAACGCAAACTCCCACCGATCGCACTATAGATAGTTAATTTTAAGAAATATATAAACACGAGCTTTTCCCCGCAACTGCGTATGCGCATAAAAGTCTTATTTTTTCCGTTCCCATGAGTATTTCGGAAATTCCTTCCATTCCTTTGACGACCACTTCGGCGATGGGGTAAACCTGTCTGCCTCAGACGCCAGTGGTTGCGGGTTAAATTCCCGCACGGAACAAGAAAAAAAAATGTTCCGTGTCTGGGTGTTTATCTATTTATGTATTTATATTCTAAGTTCCCCCCTAGTTCGCTACATGGTAGCCCATAACACAAGCTATCAAATCATTTATTTCAGCCAGAGCCATATTTTACATCACAAACATAAATATTAAATTAAAGTAGGCACATACAATTCAACACAATATGTAGAAAATTACAATAAAAACAGTGGACTATTAATAAATTTAATTTTATGCTTACTATAGGGCCATGTAGTTGGTGAGATTTGTCTGGGGATTTTATTTATAATTATTATAATGCACCCAGACACTCAAAGAAAAAGATTTTTATAACAAAATAAAAAGTTCTATATTTCCCGCTCGAAAGTAGTTTGGGGTGCGTGTGCTAATATAATTTGATATTTTTAAGTATACGGTATTTTTGCGGATGAACAAACAACTAAAATTTGCTAGCACTTCTTATTGAAGGATATTCGAACTTCGGGATGATTTATTGTATTTCGCATATAAGAGGAAAGGAAAAGCACAAGAACTTGAATAAACTGGTGCCGGCACTAAACCCTGGTTAGGGTGATGTAACAAAATAAAACGTACCTAAACATAATCAACGCATGCAGAGCATTAAAAAAACCGACTTCACGTCAAAACTTCGGCTGAAGTTAAAGGTCGTCGATGTAACTATCCTCCGTACTCAAACATATTTTTTCGAAAAATTTGAATTTTTCGTGAAGTATTCAATCGATTTCGTGGAAAATTATATGGGATGGGACTACATCTGAAGTATTATGTATCATATGAAACGAGAATATTCAAAATCAGTTCATAATTGACGAAAAATCATGTAACAAAGACACAAAAAAACATACACTCGAATTGAGAACCTCGTCCGTTTGGAAGTCGGTTGAAAAGAAAACCTTGCAATACCGGCCTTTTTGTACTACTTTTCGTTTTGTCGATTACAAAACTCCGTGTAAAATTTTTATTTTTAATTATTAATTATTAAGTTTAAAATTGTTATTGATTGATTGTTTCAGCGCATTATTTTTTTTTCTCTTCTGACATTTTTTTTAAATACCTATGTTTAAAGGATGGGACGATTTTCTTCCATGCCACCTGATGGAAAGTGTGCATGAAAACTATGGTGTAACACGTCTATCTACGAAATACCTATTCACTCGACTCTTAAAAGTACCAGAACGATAGAGGTCAGGAAAAACAGACGCAGGCAGATCGTTCCACGCCTTGCCAAGTACCAAAAAGGAACTATCGAAGCGTTTTGTTCGACTTCTTAGTAAATCCACTATATACGGATGGAAGTTCTGTCTGCGTCTGGTACTCCGGTGGTAAAATGTTAGCTTCTCTAAAATGTAGCCGATAAAATACTGTCAAACAGGCAACCTTACGACGATTTTCTAGAGTCTGCAATTTTTATTTGTAAGGTTGTCGTTACTAATAAGTTTCCGGGCTCTACGGTCAACAGAGTCTAGCGCTTCGAACTGGTATTTGGCAGAACCATACCAAATGTGACTACAGTACTCCATGCACGACCTCACTTAGGCTGCGTATACGTTGAGCAGCGGTTCAGGTCTGAAGTACAGCGGGACCTTCGAGATGATACCTAATTTTTTTAGAAACCATTTGAGCCATAGACTCAATTTGTTGTTCGAAGTTTAATTTGGACGTGATAGTGACGCCCAAAAGCCCTAGATGGTCGGTGATAGGAATAGATACATTCTGGAAAGTGGGCGTAAAGATAAAGGTGCTCTTTTTAGGGGAAAATAGATACGCCTGAGTTTGGAGGCGTTGAATTTGACCAGGTTAGACTCGCCCCAATAGGACACATTCCGCAAAGTTAAATCAACGCGTTCAATCATAGACTTTCAACCTGTATTTCATGGGCGCTCGTTCGCGCATTGGATATGTATCTCCTTAATTTAAGTACTAGAATAATAGGTAACACATAATCAACGAATGCAGAGCATTAAAATAACCGACTTCACGTCAACACTTTGGCTGAGTTTAAATATGTATGATTTCGGAGAATGTTTACGTTGATGAGTTGAGAATGTCATCAACGTAAACATTCTCCGAAATCATACAATTTTTTTCAAAAGTCTAAAATTTTCAACGAAGTACCCAACCGATTTCAATGAAATTTATATGGGACCAACTATGAACTATCTTCTATCATATGAAACCATAATTTATAAAATCAATTCATAATTGTCTGAAATATCGTGTAACAAAGACGCAAAAAAAACATACAGACGAATTTCGAACCGCCTCCTTTTTTGGAAGTCGGTTAAAAATATTTGAATAAGTAAGCGGAATTTCGGTCTTAAGCGGCAACACTCACCATAGATCCTACTTAACCGAGATGTAGCGGGGTAGGTCCTACTTAACAGGTCTTATGATATAAAAATAAAAGATGTTAGTACTGATATATCACAGATTTTATTTCTAATAAAAAAAAGAAGGAAAGAATGTTGCCCACCTCAAAATCATAAGGTCGCGACATTAATAACCCACAATTAACCACGACTGCTCAAGTGACAACTAATGAAAAGAACCTGAACGAGATATTCTAAAAAATACTACTAAGTTTGAAACCCACGCAATTGAAATAAAAATTTATTCTAACAAATCTGCTACGAGAAATATAATTTTTAAGTTTGGAACATGTTGAAATAAATACCTACATCAATCAAAGAAATCCATCATGTATGGCAACCCAAAGTCAACCGTGATTGGTAACATTTAAAAGGGTGTGTGTTGAAAGCTGATTGGCTGAAAGCCGAGCTCATGGTTTTCCAATTTGAGAAAAATCACACTTTTTTCCCTAATTAGCGAAGGAAAAGCTTCCTTACTGCCATAGAAATGGTTTGAGTCGAGTACATTATGGAAATTCCGTTTACCTATTTGCTAAAAACCACTTTTAATGTTGACCAATCAGAGCAAAGCATTTAGCGGGAAATTCAAACCTGCTCAGTTCCAAAAAAAAAAACCACTACCTTGTTATCAATTTGATTGTTTGTCTGTTTAATTTTCCTTGTGTGTACATAAATAATTAAAGAATTAAATAAATTTCTTATACGGTTCGGTCGAAAAACAAGTCCAAAGTTTAACCCTAAAAACAGCTGTTATCTTTTGATGAAATCTATTCGATAACAGATGGCGTAAAAATAAAATGATGGATAACTAAGACAGATACTACAAAGTTCAGCCGGTGCGAGAAAGGTCATAAGGTCTCTGGCTGCGCTACAAATCTTGTTTTAGCTTATTAGGTTGACTAGGGTTGTCAAAATATTTTGTTGTAAAATAATTAAATAAATTTGTATGAATGTCTATACCAGCACTGATCATGCTAATTCTTTCACTGTATATTCTACGTAGGGTATAGAAGCTAACCCTTAAGTTTTATCTCTCCATTTTGTAACATATTGATTTTATTTTTCTCGCCCAGAAACTTGCCACATTTATCGCATTGTGGATAGTGCGAGGTCCTCTATAGTGGAGCTTTCCGGGCACACAGGTCAGGACAATAGATGCAGCATAGTCTGTGGACTCATATCGCAAAGATTAAGTATTCTTTGCTTCGGCCGACCTGGGTCTGGAGTCTGTTGAGGGACTACCAGATTGGCCAAGGCAGATCTTGGAAGGTTTCCAGACGGAGGTGTAAGGAATTGCGCGTATTGGTGTTTCCACGGGTCAATTCGGATTTGGGCGGCTTTGGTGGGGTTTATCAGAGAGACTGAGGGATAGAAGCTTTTCCGGCTCTTTAGCCTTAGGGGCCTGGGAGAATATTGGTGCACCGGGTGTTTTTGTATCAGTGACCATTTTGGCTTTCTCGATAAAACTTGCTATATGTCTGCGAATGTCTGGAGGGGCAATGGCGGTAATTGGGTACAGATTCTATAACGGTGTTGGTTTTAAACATCCAGTGATTAGCTGGCTTGTATGGTGTGATCGACCCCACACGGGGTAGGCCTATTCTTCTGCGGAGTAACAGAGTGCCAAACCAGATGTACGTAGAACGGCAGGTGAGTTGCCCCAGTCAGTAGCAGTCAGCCGCTGCGGGATGTTGTTCTGAATGGATATTTTACTACTGACCTTGTGACAGTGTACTTTGCAGGTAAGGGATCTATCTAAAGTTACTCCTAAATATGTAGGGTTGTCACAGTGAGTAATTTCTTTATCCTGCCAGTGGACGTTAAGTGTTCAGTGTGACTGCCGATTGCGAAGGTTGAAAGTGTGACAATGTGTTTTGGTGGGGTTCGGTTTCAGAGCGTTTGCGTCGTAGTAATTGCCCAGGTTGGCTAGGCCCAGGTCCAAATTCACTTCTGTCTCCGCGAATGTTTCCGTCTGAGTGGTGAAAGCAAGATCAACAGCATATAGATAGCGTCTGGTGTTTGGGGTAAACAACATCGGTGCCAAGAAGCTTCCTTGTGGGAGACCATTTTTTTGGTTTCGCCATCTACTTTTTTCTTCGAGGAGGTATACTTGGAACCAACAATTGTGTAGCATTTCCCTGAGCAATTTCACTAATTTTGAGTCTTCTGCTATATTTAGCACTTTCCACAAGAGACGGTTGAAGTTCACCATATCATACGCAACTGTGAGGTTGACAATTTAATAATACATCATTTCTTATATTTTAGTAGTTTATACTTTAAAATTTAATAATACATCTTTTCGTGCATCTCAGTCGAAGCGCAAGTACTTTTCTGTCGCTAATTTATAAGACCGAGTTGTTATTCAAACGTAAACATGTTTTTTTGAAACAAAACGTATTTTTGTTGAACACTTCCTATTCTATTCACAAAGTATTTTATTTGTTTATATAAAGAAAGTATATCTGCAGTTAAAAAACTAAATAGAAGTAAACACAAAGTAGGCAAATGTAATTTAAACGCTGAAGGCGGGCAACCCTATCCGGACCGCGGCGCTGTAGGTATTTATTTCAAAGATGCGACCGAGTTGAATTACTGTAGATATCTGTACTGTGATAAAGTTGTCGTATGTAGGTGTAGGTAGCCTACATACGACAACTTAATGTTGAATTATACGCAAATACTCGTATATTTGTCTCTGTCCTTGAATTTATACAAAACAATATTTTTTTTTTCAAGAATATTGTATAAAAGAATTTGAGGGGTTGAGCCGCAAAAATCGCAGTCTAAAGTGTCCAATTGATGAAAAGTGTCTTTTGTATGTATTCTATGGCCCAGACTACGGATGCAAAGTCGTTCACAGGCAAGAATATTTTACTTTACCTCTTACTTTTATATTTTAAGAAAATTTTACTATACCCTCGAAGCTAACAATATATAAAGTCCACTTTATTCAGCTGTCGCTAGTTTTGATTTGCGCTGAACACTTATAAAGTATACTGTCATTTATTTTATTATTAGAAGTTGATTGTACTAAAGTCGTCATCGATGTCAAGTATTGTACTAAAGGAAAAAATTACAATTATATCAGCAAACAGGAAAACACAACTAGCGGCATTATTGCTGTAAAGCAATTTCTTGGGTTTGTAGGACTTATATTTCGTGGCTATTTTCTAAACTACAGATTCTTATGAATGATTTTTGAAACTGTTTTTTTTGTTTGTATTTAGAGCTACCGGTCATTATAAGCCAAGAAACTATTATTCCTGAGATTTTAAAAGTATTTTCTTTGTAGATTACTTTTGATGATATTGCTCAATTCCCGAGGATGTTATGTTTTCAAGCCGGCCGAAGAAGAGAAGATCAAACAGAGGCTCTGCTCAACGATATACTCTCAAGCACAGTATATAGCAAACTATGACTATTACCACCTTGAGACTGCAGATTTACTGATGGAATCAGGTATGTTTCGCGAGCAGATATTATTAGAAAAATAATGAAGTAGATTTTTTATTGTTGGAATGTTTCCTAGAAATATACCTGTGCTGAGGTGCTGATGATCATTTAAACAGCGGTAGGATATTATAGAGTAGTGAAACCTACGGGTATCACTGTCTTCCTTAGTTTCATCGTGGACGTAGCGTAGGACACATGCGACATCAGCATATTTTGTACTTTAGATTGCAGAGGTTTGATACTTTCTGTAGAAATTTCGTGACCTCGAAATTCCAAAGTTGTCTGACCGAAATTTCTACGTTTTTATAATTGATGTCACATAATTATTTTAGTAGGTAATTATTTCTTGTCACTGGTTATCGCTACAGTCATACAATGTTGTTTATAATGAAACTTAATCAATCAATATATATAAAACTGTTCCGTTACTGACTGAGTGACTGAGGTACTGAGTGACTGAGGTACTGAGTGACTGACAGACAACGTACAGCCGTAACTACTAGGCGTAGAGAGCTGAAATTTGGAACATACATTCTTTAGGGGACGCAGGGGTGCACTAAGGAAGGAATTCCCGAAATTCCCACGGGAACGGGAAATACAGGACTTTTTAGTTTGTATGAAAAATCTTATTCATTGAGTGCACCGATGTGAAACTTGGTGTAAAGGTTTTTCAATATGTGTCTGGTTGTGTTATGAAAGGAATTCCCGAAATTCCCACGGGAACGGGAAATATTTGATGTTTTAGTTTGTATGAAAAAATCCCATCCCTTGAGTGCACGGATGTGATACTGTAGTGTTACCTGGAGTAAAGGCCTAAGTAACCTACTATTTAAAGGAAGAGATAAGAGAAAAAAGATAAAAATTAAAGTTTATATATTTACAAATAAAGACTTACAAAGATTGTATAGAAAAGTACTATTTACACTTAAAGTCCACTAGGAATTTGTATAAACACTGAGATTTTCCACATTTCCAGAAGGTTTATTTAGTTAGGTATATATAGCGGCTCAAAAGATATTGTAGTTATGATACTTTTTCATTTTACTTTAGTTGTTAGTATTTTTAGTATTTTTCTTCAATGCCAAGTACTCTCCTCGGTGTTTTATTTTCAAAAGCCGACCACGAGTTCAGCTCGCCACTCCTTATATAGGCTCCATTTCGTTCGACAGCTCGTAAATTTATTTATTTTTGAGAGGCATCCATTCTTTCATCGGCCAGCGGCTGTCACTTCTATTAACAAGGAGGTTTTAGTCTCTGGAGCAGCGGTGGTGGTATGGTAAAAGTGGAGCTGATACTTCTCTTGATTATAAATGTGAAAGTCTCAGAATAATTTATATTAAAGTAATAATTTAAAAATTAATTGAAAAAGAAATGAATATAAAACATAATAACAGTTTATAAATTATCTGTATTGAAAAGTGACATAAGCAACATGACAATTTTTAGAGTTGACAAGTAAACAATAATATTTACATTTCATAATAGTTTACAACATTTGCAGCTATAAAATAAAAAGAAACTAAAGTATAATACAACATAATAAAAATAATGCATTATAAAACAGTAAGTATATTACATTTTCCCCAAAAACCCCAGAAAATTTTTAGCTTACGAAAAATTTTGAGGTGTTACTTAGGCAGTTACTTTCTACATACATACATCTCGGACATACATCTTAAACAATCAAACTTAACTAACTTTCTTCAACATTCAGGATAGGGGGTAAGGCTCACAGTCAATGGCGTATACTCCCAAAGTAAACCGCGATAGGGAAACCCTACATGACAGAGGCTTATTTAAAGAGTTGTCGTCCGCTCTATCTTAAATCCCATATTAAAGAAGAAAAATATGTACAAGTTAAATACCTAGGTATAAGTTACCTAAGGTATGGCCTAAGGCTTGTTTTTAGTGTAGCCAGCCGCACCATTAAAGAAGTGGGTTTTAGATCCCCAAGTATAGTATATACGAGTATAGTATATGGCCTAAGGCTTATTTTTAGTGTAGCTAGCCGCACCATTAAAGAATTGGGTTTTAGGTCCCCAAGTTATGGCATTAGGCTCTTAGTGTAGCCCGCCATTACTAGATAAAAGAATAATACCTAGTCTTATTATTCCAGATCTCGAAAGGAAATCTCAAAAGAAGTAGCATCAGCTTTCAGAGGAGATTAAAAAGTTGGCTTAAGAGCCATAAATAAAGTTTAATAAACGCAAGACCGAAAGAAAAAAAAAATGATGGGTGTACTCATTTTAAAAATTGTATCAAAGAAAAGTAAAAAATAAATAAATAGTATTTACGGAAAGTAATAGTTTTATTTACAGTTGGAAAAGAATGACATTAATTATTTATAGAAGACAAAAGTTTAATATAAATAGAAAAGGTAATAGCATTACTAAATTTTAATATCTTTAATATGCCATTTACCTTGGATGCCATCATCATCCTCAAGAATATATACAAGTGGTGACAATTTACTTACATCTCTGTTAAAGTATTAGGTGCAAATTAAATAAGCCTCGCCATTTTAATAAAAAATTTAGAAAAAATAAAATTTTATAAATAATCAGTAAGTAAAAAAAAAGGTGGAGTATAATTGGGTAAGTAGTGAGAAAATCTGCATGAGGTACGTCGTCGGATACTCTCCTTCGATACCCTCCGTAAGTCAGTAATCAGCAACCAACCGTGTGACTCAGAAGAGTTTTCAACACGCGGAATGGTCACTGATTTTGTGAGATATTCACGTGGGAATACCGTAAGTGTCTTTTGTCTGATTAAAATGTGATGAGTAGCGAATATGTTAAAGAGTACTGTAAGAGTACCTAACGGAGTTGTGTTTAGAGTAAAGAGGAATAGGTAGGTAAAAGAGAAAACGAGTAAAACAACGAAAAATAAATAATGGGAGTGTAATATGAGAGGTGTAACGTGAGGTTGCTTATGTGCTGGGGTACGTCGTCGGATACTCTCCTTCGATACCCTCCGTAAGTTAGTAATCAGCAGCCAACCGTGTGACTCAGAAGAGTTTTCAACACGCGGAATGGTCACTGATTTTGTGAGGTATTCACGTGGGAATACCGTAAGTGTCTATTGTCTGATTATATGGGATGAGTGGTGAATATGTAAAGAGTAATGTAAGAGTACCTAACGGAGTAGAGTTTAAAGGAAAGTGTACTAGATAAATAAAAGTAGAAAACAAGTAGAATGACAAAAAAAAAAAGTTTATAGCCAAATGAAGCCGAAAAAAAAGGTACCTATCTAGAGTGGTATTTTGGAATTTAGGGTAGAGCACGACTAAGGGAATTTACGTTGGGCGCCAAACTGTAGTGTTACCTGGAGTAAAGGCCTAAGTAACCTACTATTTAAAGGAAGAGATAAGAGAAAAAAGATAAAAATTAAAGTTTATATATTTACAAATAAAGACTTACAAAGATTGTATAGAAAAGTACTATTTACACTTAAAGTCCACTAGGAATTTGTATAAACACTGAGATTTTCCACATTTCCAGAAGGTTTATTTAGTTAGGTATATATAGCGGCTCAAAAGATATTGTAGTTATGATACTTTTTCATTTTACTTTAGTTGTTAGTATTTTTAGTATTTTTCTTCAATGCCAAGTACTCTCCTCGGTGTTTTATTTTCAAAAGCCGACCACGAGTTCAGCTCGCCACTCCTTATATAGGCTCCATTTCGTTCGACAGCTCGTAAATTTATTTATTTTTGAGAGGCATCCATTCTTTCATCGGCCAGCGGCTGTCACTTCTATTAACAAGGAGGTTTTAGTCTCTGGAGCAGCGGTGGTGGTATGGTAAAAGTGGAGCTGATACTTCTCTTGATTATAAATGTGAAAGTCTCAGAATAATTTATATTAAAGTAATAATTTAAAAATTAATTGAAAAAGAAATGAATATAAAACATAATAACAGTTTATAAATTATCTGTATTGAAAAGTGACATAAGCAACATGACAATTTTTAGAGTTGACAAGTAAACAATAATATTTACATTTCATAATAGTTTACAACATTTGCAGCTATAAAATAAAAAGAAACTAAAGTATAATACAACATAATAAAAATAATGCATTATAAAACAGTAAGTATATTACAATACTTGATATAAAGGTTCCTCAATAAGTGTCTGTTTGTATTATGGAAGGAATTCCCGAAATTCCCACGGGAAGGGGTTGGACTTTTTAGTTTGTATGAATAATCTTATTCCTTGAGTGTACGGATGTGATACTTGGCATGAAGGTTCTTCAAAGAGTGACTGGTTGTGTTACGAAAAAAATTCTCGAAATTCCCACGGGAACGAGAAATATAGGACTTTTTAGTTTGTATGAAAAATCTTATTCCTTGAGTGCACCGATGTGAAACTTGGTGTAAAGGTTTTTCAATATGTGTCTGGTTGTGTTATGAAAGGAATTCCCGAAATTCCCACGGGAACGGGAAATATATGATGTTTTAGTTCGTATGAAAAAATACCCATCCCTTGAGTGCACGGATGTGATACTTGATATAAAGGTTCCTCAATAAGTGTCTGTTTGTATTATGGTGGGAATTCCCGAAATTCCCACGGGAAGGGTTTGGACTTTTTAGTTTGTATGAAAAATCTTATTCCTTGAGTGTACGGATGTGATACTTGGCATGAAGGTTCTTCAAAGAGTGACTGGTTGTGTTACGAAAAATAATCCCAAAATTCCCACGGGCATGGGAAATATATGATTTTTAGTTTGTGTGAAAAAAACTTATTCCTTGAGTGCATGGGTGTGATACTTGGTATAAAGGTTCTTTGCAGTGGGTGTCTGGTTGTATAGTTTCTGAAATTTTCACGAGAAAGGTAGTTAAGCGCATACGAAGTTGCGGGATAAAGCTAGTTTATTTATATATATATTATATTAATATATTTTATTATATTATTATTATTATTTATGTATATATCAAAAAGGATATTCTCTCTAAAAGAGGTAAGTTATTTAACAATGCGGGCCTAAAACCAAGCATGTTAAAGTTGTGTTGTTTAGTTTACATTTGTTCCAGACGTTAGAAACTTCCTTGTGATACGGCAGGTGTTAAGTATAATACATTTTTGAATGGTATAAGTAAGGTGGTGTGGTATATTTAAAGTGTCTAAACTGGTTTTAAAATGTTTATTATTATTATTATCCCGCAGGTGTATTATTGCATCGAGTTCAATGAGGTTCCGATGTAAAGTGTGTTTATTTCATTTGTAAGATATAGAAGGCAATATTTTTTTTTCTATCAGATTTATATTTTAAATTGTATCAGGGGAACCTATGTAGCGACATGCGACATCAGCATATTTTGTAAAACCTAACTTAAGCATCTACAGTGGGCAGTCGTGTCCCTCACCCGCTCTGTAACCTAGCGTATTTTATATAGCTTTTATATATTGTATCACACACGTAATGTTTTAATACAATGAATAATATATTTAATTGATTTTAATTTCACGCACCCAGTCTACATATTAGCACACTTCTGATGAACTAGAGTTATACTTATGATCAAGTGAATTACTGACTATCAGTAAATACATACAGTATACATAACGGTAAAGATATACCATTACAGTGAAAGTGCTAACTGAACTGCCTTAGCTTTTGTATGACAAAAACTTGCCGAAACCCTAATCTATTCTAGTACAGATATTGACCGAAGTCGTGTAGACTTTGTGAGATAACTTCAATTCAACATTGCAGCAACTAATGCTATTCCATTTGATACTGACCTATTGTTTGCTCGAATAATAGGTTGATACTTAAATGGCAATTGTTCTGATTTTCAAAGATAGAAATAGAATGTGCATGCATTATGACCATCGCTGTTTCGATGACTTAACGTTTGATTTTTGACCATGTCGGGATTGTCCAGGGTTGACTATGATAGCTGACCAGGTTAAAGGCGCTTGCTCAGCTTGTATATAACTATATGCAAAATCGCTGCGCTCGTCGTAGCACCTAACCGTACCGCTTCCGGTGCGAACCCTTCTTGTACTTTAATCACTTTCATCGCAATGTATCAATCAGTTAATCAATCGTTAAACGGTGAAATAGAAACATATTTTCATAAATTTTGTGGTATCGCGCACCACACCTGGCTGATATTCATATTACCTTTATCGTTATAATGTGGCAAAAACACACATGACATGAAAGAAACGATTATCACAGATCAATGAAACATATTAATATACATGTTTACGTATAGTTTGATGCTATGAACAATTATAGACACATATTTATAAAGATCAGAATAATATTGTGGTCATGAAAAGGGCCGTTTTAATTTAAGCGAGGAAGCGAGCACAAGTAAGATATTGTAAATATCCAAAGCTGGCGATGGGCCTCTACTACATTAGGTTTTGTTCGTACGTAATGTGTAAAAATATCACGACAAAAGTTTATCTATTTGAGTGAATATGTATAATACAGTACTAGGTTTTGTCCGTGCATTTCTATGAAAATATCAAGAATGAAAGCTAATCCACTCGAGTCAATTTTTACTGAGATAGATTAGGTATTATCGAGCAATATGCATAAACAAAAGCCCTTCTATTAGAGTCTGACTCGAGACTCAAATAGTAAATAGCCTTTGTAAATACGCCGCAGGACCACGTATGTAGAACCTTACGGAGGTCTTTGATTTCTTTCAGTATGCTTATGTTCTTCTCTGGGCTACACGCAGTTCCTCCAGCGAAAATGGTTCTCCAAGATCCTCGACTTGCAAGCGGACAACGGATGTTTCAAATCAATACCACATCTGTGGCGCTATAAAAATAACCAACACGATTTTAAAAATACGCCATACTTTGATATAAAAAATACAAGAAACTGCGACCCTCACTTGACCATTGTCAGCATGGCCGCTTTGACTGTTGCTGCAAGGTTTACGATGCAAAAGTGCTATGGAACCTTGATTAAATGAACCACCTTTATTGTGAAAGAAGCTTAAGTTGTTTTACAAGATTTCAGTGTGAAATTTTCGATATGGTTTATTTCTTTTGTAAATATTTTTGTTTTTAGTATATTTAAAATTTTAATTTTGTAATTTTAAAGACTTTAACTTTTTCTTTTATATTTTTCTTTCTTTTAAACCTGTTTCTTTTTATACCTCCCAATGTATTCTAACTTTAAATACTTTTTTCAAAATTTTATTTATTTAAATGGTACCTATTAAATTGCATCTGAGTATTTTTTATTCATTATTGTTCCTACTTATATTTATAATCACAAATCCGGTTTCTTTGTAATTTTATGAGAACTATAACAAAAACTACAGCAAATAATTATCATAAATCGGCTTCCTTCGTCATTTAATGAGGACTATAACTATATCAAATTTTTGTTATGTTAAACGTATTATATGTACTTACCTATGCTAATACAAAAAATAATGCCTAACAATAATTGAGTAAATTTACTAACGACCACTTTGGCGATTGGGTAAACCTATCTGCCTCAGGTGCTAGTGGTCGCGGGTTCGTTTATCATATACCTATGTATTTTATATTCTAGGTTCCCCCCTAGTTCGCTACATAGTATCTCAAAACACAAGCTTTGCTTACTTTGAGGCCATGTCGTTGGTGTGATTGTCTGGGGATTTTATTTATTGTATACAACTTTCACTCGATTTTACATGAACATAATAGGTTAAAAGGTTTAACATTATTTTACCTTGGACTACAAAAGAGACAAGGATTGAACTCGAATAAAATCAAACAAGTTAGATAATTTACTTACATACACGTATTAAAATTCACACATTATACAGGGTGACTGGTGACAAATTTAAGATATTGAATGGGAGCACTCTGTGCTCGATTCTGGTCATAATAAGGTAATAAAAGTAGGTACTTAATTTTTCACTAGAATTCCTTATACGTGAATAGAGAGTATTTTTGCGCACTCACAATTGTGTAAGTCACGCACCACCGCTAAAGTACCGTGATGAATTCTCTATCTTTCGATTAGGTATGTTTACTAAGTAAATAGTTAATATTTATTTTTATTTTATTCTTTTTCTTCATGTATGATCTCAAACTATCACGTCCTCGAATTTCAAAAGTGACCTACCAATCACCCTGCGTAAAAATAAAACTTTTTACAAAAGAGCACTTAAAATCTTGCCATGCACTAATTACTGATTTTTTGTAGACTGAAAGCGATTCGTTAAATATATCGTAATTTTTTGGCAATTCATGATACAGGGTGTTTGGTCCATCGCTGGCGAAATTGATGTGGCCTGTAGAATAGAATATCTACTATATATTATATACCATATCATTCGAAAGAGGACAGACTAAAAAAGTTTTCAAGAAATTGGAAGATACTGGTGATTTTATAATTTTTTTATACGCATTTAAAGCCAAAGACTGTATTTATTTATTTTTTCGATTCCGAAACTTTGTACGAAAATAAAACAAAAACTAGTGAACTAATGATATTGTTTTGGAGGTCAAAAGAAGCCTAAAACACTATACATTTAAACGAGATTTCGGGGTGATAAACAAAAAAGTTTAAAATGTTATTAGAATAAAACCACATAGCTTTTGAATTTTGAATGGCCACTAAGGCATAGCAGATATTCTAAAGACCATATCAATTTGCCCGGCGATGGACCAAACACCCTGTATAATTATTTACACATCCTAATTAAAGGATTGCTTTATGATATATTCAAAAGTGCCTTGCAGCATTTAGCTCGATGCGCCTCTGGATATAGCAGAGGTACATCGATAGCTTACAGAATTTTTGACCTTATCCATAATTTCGGTACACGTGATATAACTCTGAGGTTGCAATGGGTTCCTTCTCATATAGGACTAAGAGGAAACGAAGAGGCTGACAGATTGGCAAACTTAGGCCTAACAGAGGGTTTAGAAACATCTATTTTCCCAATTTTTACAGAGATCCTATATGAATTGAAAATCAAATATGTTTCAACAAATTTACAAAATACTATGATGAAAGAAGTAAAGAAAAGGGAATTGGGTATAAGACAATACAGTGTCCGCCTCTAAGGAGGCCATGGTTTATCAGTGTGCCAAAAAGTAGAAATTATATTATTACAACCCACAGACTTCTAACTAATCATTATCCATCTAAAAAATTGGTTTCTTAATGAACAAGCTAGAATCGCCCGATTGTGAAACTTATAATATTGTAGATGACGTCCAGCATATACTTTCAGAACGTGTTAATTATCAGAGAGAAAGACAAGACCTGTTGCAATAATTTGATATTCATAGATTAGATGTAGGAGTATTCTTGACCATATTAGCAAATCCAAATTCAGAAGTTTTTAACAACTTAATTCACATATTTTTGCACAAAGAAGTCTCTCTCTGTGATTCATAATTTAATATTCAAAATTATCTGTTTAGGTTTATTAAGTTTAGGTTACGATGAGGCTGACAATATTCTCTTAGAATAAAAGCCACCTAAAAAAAAGAATAAAAAAAATAAAAAATGATACATCGTTATTTATCAATGGTACCTACATAAGTACATGAGAAAGTTGTTGTCGCCGAACTGTTCGCCCAAGTATTTCAAAACTTATATTTTGTAAGAGATTTCCATAAGTTAAACCATTGATAATCATGTAAAGGACAACACAGGACACTTCGCCACAGTTGTGCTGCAAAAAATAAAGTAAAGTAGCTTAGGCGGTCCACATCGCAAGTTACGATGTTTTTTTTTACAAGGTGTCTTACTTAACAGCTTCCTTTGCATAGCCGCAATGAGATCGGTATGAACTACATAATAAGTGACATTAGGAAACAGTATTCAAGAATGCAACGAACCAATGATTGATACAATAAAATAAAGGTGGATGGTTTCTTAAATGGTACTGTCGTTCGTAATATAAATCCCATCATACGATGTGCCTTTGTAAGTATCGAATCGTATGGCAAACATAAAACGTCGGTTGAATTCCCTATCTCAAAAAACAACTCCTAGTACAACACAAAAAAGATTTACTTAAATCTAACTTGTAGTTCCGGAGATATGCGAACACAAACATAAAGACGTACATGCATACAAGGCACTTATTACATTCATACATAAAAAAATACACATACATACATACACTTTTGAATTTTGGCACATTTGTTCGGACACTGATCCAGACTAACATATCCGAAAACTGGTCAGTTCTAGAAATATTACATACATACGGGTCGAATTGATAACCTCCTTATTTTGAAGTGGGTTAAACAGTTTGATACGTCACAATCTTAGAAAATATCTTCTTAGTCGCTGAAGTAGCTAGATAAAAAAAGATTCAGACATTTTGTGCATATTTTCTTTACTAGAGTAGATATCGCTGTCATTCTCTGTCGTGTGAATACTGAGCATGCGCAATTTCTCGTATTCGAGGTCCCATTACGTGCGACTGCAATGTTGGGACCCATCGATACATCTACATAGATAACGCAAGTGTCAAGATTTGTATTGATACCAAACATGCCGACTTTTTAACACCTGCTGTGACGTCACAGCATACTTAGTGTGGAAAAAATAAACGGATTCAAAGACACTGATGCCGCCGTTGAAATCGAATATTAAGAACGATATCGATATTGTGATATCGATTTTCTAACAGACATACTTACACGCGGACTGAATATAGCGGCGACCAACCTTGACGCTTGGTCGGGGTTCAGACACGCGAAGTATAGCATAAAAACATTATCTGACCTAGAAACTGTGGCGCTAACATCTTTGGTATTAAATCCACAACTCTAGTTCTAGTAAGGATAAATCTTAGCGCCAATTTTCCCCACCTGGTCAGATAAGTTTGTAGCACTTTACATGCATTTACGTTATCTATGTAGATGTATGTCCGTGGTTGGGACTCGGATTTCTCTGTCACATATTTCCACTCGCGTAATATTTAAAATCAACCCAACGGCTGCACATTCTATAAGTTTGATACTTTCAGTCAGGGTGAAAATTTTCTTATTTTCTTGATATTGCATCGTTTAATTATTATGTTTTTAATATAAAAAAATAGTCTGTCCATGATTTTCTTAGCCTATCCATTCTTGGCATATTTTTCTAATATACTAAATTCGTTTTAAAATATGTTTTATTCTCGTTACATCAGCTCGGTGAAGGTCGTTTTAGGTTCGGATTTTCTACTACTAGTAACAGTCAAAATGTTAATTTTACGAGGTAAAAATAAAACGTGCGTTAGCAAATATTTATTGCAGTTATATGCAAAACAGTACCAAAAAGTGGTTTCTTAAAAAATCACAAAACTGGCATAATCTCGAAAACTTTAAATAAACTAATTTTGATCTTATCTAATAGACCTTAGGAATTCTAATAGACAATTAATTTTACTGAGCAGAGGAATAGCAGCATGCAAGCCGGACAAAATGCGGAAAGGGCTAACAAATCCACTATCTTAGAGTCATCACAACTCCGTGTAATGAGCTCACTGCAGGGCTATGTGTCTCTCCTCTAGGTGACGAAGAGGCTTAGGCCGTAATCCACCATGCTGGTCCAGTGCTGGTTGGTGAATGTCAGAATTTTCAGGGTGCCAAAATGGCTTCTGACAAACCATAACAACTACTGTATACAAGTATACAGCACCCGGGATCGACTGCCTAAGCCCCCCGAGGCACGGTATCTTAGAGTATCTTACTAATATTATAAATGTGAAAGTTTAGATGTATGGATGTTTGTTCCTCAATCACGGGAGAATGGCTCAACATCCGTTGAGAAATTTTGCATAGTGAAAGTGTACAGTTTTATCCCGAAATTCCCGCGGTATTCGAAATTGCGCGGGTAAAACCGCGCCCAACAGCTAGTTAATGATAAATTCATATGTGCCGCGCATAATTTAAATATTATATGAAATCTACGGCGCCACAATCTATTCTCTTAAGAAATAAGTAGATATATTGTAACGAACCAGTGCCACTTACACCTACATAGGACAGCTAAATGTTGAATTATACGCAAACTTATACGAGTATATATTTTTCTCTGTCGTTGAATTTTACAAGACAATCTATTTTTTTCAAGCATATTGTATAAATGAATTTGAGAGGTTGAGCCGCAAAAATGACAGTGTTGAATGTCCAGTTGATGAAAAGTGTCTTTTCGATGTATTCTATGGCACAGACTACGGATACAAAGGCGTTCACAGGCAAGAATATTTTACTTTACCTTTACTTTAACCTCGAAGTATACATAGCTAACAATATAAATATAGCCCACTTTATTTACAAAAGCTGTAACTAGTTTTGATTTCCGCATCTTGTTAACGCTCCCGGACTAATAAAACACGTAACAAGTATACTGTCCTTTATTTTCTTATTCGTAGTTGATTGTACTAAAGGATTTTTTTTTTATTATGATTATTATTATTTATTGTTTGTAGGTCTTAAATTTCGTGGCTATTTTCTAAACTACATCATTTTATTTTAAACAAACACATTGATAAAGTACTTATGAACCTAAAAACTTTGATGATAGGTATCCTTATTTTAACAGACCCTTCAGAGTCTTAGGGCCCTCGCTGCGTTAAGCGGGCGCACGGAGCGGATGCCAGACGCTGGTGTCCGCGCCGTAAGTACGCCTGCTCCGTCGCGGGCGTCCGAGGCGGACTCCCGTCTCTCGCAGCGCCGCCGCCGCCAGTATAATTTCGATCGCGTTGGTGTACAGTCTATACCTATTGATTATTTATTGATATACTACTTAGCCAAAAGACGACGCCGTGAACCAATCAGCTTATAGGTCGTACGAACGAGCGTGCCCCTTCGCCTGCGGGGCGGGGTAAGCCTGGCTCCGTTGCCCGCGCAGCGCCACGGCTGACCCTCCTAACGCAGCGCTGCTCCATAGTTTGCGCACGCTTAACGCAGCGAAGGCCCGTAGGAATCATATTTGAAAATGTTTTTTTTTGTATTTAGAGCTACCATTGTAAGCCAAGAAACGATTATTTTAGAGGTTTTAAAAGTATTTTCTATGTAGATTACTTTTGATAATGTTGCTCCATTCCCGAGGATGTTATATTTTCAAGCCAGCCGAAGAAGAGATCAAACAAACGCTCTGCTCAACGATATACTCTCAAGCACAGTATATAGCAAACTATGACTATTATCGCCTTGAGACTGCGGATATACTCATGGAATCAGGTATGATTTCGCAAACCTGATATTACTAGAAAAATTAGGAAGTAGATTTTGTTATTGTTTCCTAGAAATATGACTGTGCTGATAATTTAAACGGCGGTAGGATATTATTGGGTAGTGAAACGTACGGGTATCACTAATTCCATCGCTGAAAGTGTACAGCGCAGGACCACGTGAGTAGAACCTTACGGAGGTCTTTGTCCAGCCGTGGGTGCCTTTTGGCTCATGTAATGGTAAAGACAAACATTTAACTGAAATTATTTTTCAGTATGCTTATGTTCTTCGTTGGGCTACACACAGTTCCTCCAGCGAAAATGGTTCTCCAACATCCTCGACTTGCAGGCGGACAACGGATGTTTCGAATCAATACAACGTCTGTGGCACTCTAAAAATAATCAACACGATTTTAAAAATACGCTATACTTTAAGTCAAAGAAAACAAGAAACTGCGACCCTCACTTGACCATTGTCAGCATGGCCGCTTTGACTGTTGCTGCAAGGTTTACGATGCAAAAATGCTACGGAACCTTGATTATATGAACCATCTTTATTGTGAAAGAAGCTGTATGCAAAGTTGTTGAATCTGGCTCAAAAGTCAGCGTGGGATTTATCGTTAATAAACACTAGTTGAAACTAACTGCTTAAATTTTTAACATACAAACTTTAATCTAAACAGGATGTTAATGGTGTTTTGATGGTGTGCTCTGAGGAATTTAAAACTTATATTATAAAAACAATTTTCGGAAGTCGTGAATTAAATATTTGCCTAACAACGTTATTAAATTCTTTAGCGAGACGTTAATTTTAAAAAGGAGCACTTTTCAGGATTCAAGATTTCAATATTAAATTTTTTATATGGTTTGTTTCTTTTGTTAGTATTTTAAATTTTATTTTATTTTGAGACTATAACTTATATTTTTTTTCTTTTATAACTGTTTCTTTTTATATGACCCAATGTTTTCTAACTTTAATTTTTTTCTATGATTTAATGTATTTACGGGATTCTTACCACGATTTTTGATTTTGTTTTCGCACGTCCGATATTTCGATGCTGTTACAAGCTCATTTAATTTTTTTTTTTCAAATTTTTATTTATTTATAGATATTAAAATTGCATTGTATAATGTCCTACGGCATCCTAGTTTGGGGCGATTCCGCAGATATTGACACGATATTTACACTGCAGAAAAGGGCTATTTGTGGAATGTATAAACTTGGGAATAGAGAATCGTATTCCCCGAGCGTCGGAAGACCATATGTATACAAGGTGTTCAGCTTGATTTCCCATAACTATAGGGTATTTATGGGATATTGTAATAGAATCAAATAACATGTGAATAATTTTTCAATTTGTTTTCTTTTTTATTTTTATTTTTCATACAAAATAATTCAATTAAGTCAAAACATCTTATGTAAAACACCTTTATTTATCGCTATGCACAAGTACAGTTCGAAACGTTTTGCGTTGTACATTTTATTTAACAGTTTTTGTTGTTTATTGTGTGAACACGCGTCTATTGAATGAATGTAAAAGAGATTTTACAAGGGTGATAATTTATGAAATCATTATATTAAAATTGATGATATATTTGATGAAAGTATGCACTTTTGAACCACATATTCTTTGGCAAAAATTATTATTTTTTAGTAAGGAACAAAACCTTAAAGTTATCAAAAAGAAGATATCAAAAAGAACACCTTGTATAGAGTGGTTAAGTGCATTTTCTTCATACATTTATTTAGTAGAATTAATTAGATATAAATATTGATTAATCAGTAAAGAAATTTGATTCGATAATTCCATGTAAGTAAAGCAAAAATTAACCACACGATTGCGAATATTATATATATGAAACTTAAGGGGTGGATCAAATATTTCCCAGGGATGGGGGACCTCATATCTACCAAAATAACTGCTATGTATGCTCAGAATATTTAGTCGATATTTGAGATTTTATGATTTGTTTAAAAAAATTTGATTCTCAGAGAAAATTTTAAAAAGCAGCCTATTTACTTTGTCTACGGTCGTAATTTTTGGGATAAACTTAGCTTGATAGCTTAGCTTTTGTAACACAGTCCTGAATTTTATTAAAATAACCAACATGGTAATTTTTGTAAACATTGGTTTCATTTAAAAATAAAGGTACTTACAGATTATATACCATTTGCCGTGCTTGTGAATTAAGCGGCTTTCCACGTTTAAATTTATCCATTCTGCAAGAATTCGTCTGAGTAAGGCATATTTTTCTTTATTTGTTGTATTATAAGTAGGTACATAATGCAATATGTAACAAGCACGGCAAATGGTAATACTTTTTAATATTATTTATTCCTTATAGTTGTTTATTTGTGCAAGTGTATCTTTCTATTTAATTAATAATTTTTAAAATATTTTTCTAGAAGGTACTTAATTTGTATTTAACGTAGGAATTTTAATTTTTTTTATATTAAAATACGTACAAATGTTAGTGAATTTTTTTTTTTTTTTATAAGTGACTAAACCCGTGTTTGACCTCAATCTCACCTGATGGTAAGTGACGATGAGGTCGAAGATGAAAGCACACGGGTTTAGGAAGGAACTGGCTCTTTATACAATATTGCCGGAACACATTACCGCCGGAGCGGTAACATTTGGCGGCAGACTTTATATAAAGGGTGGTCGCTAGCCAGGCGGACCCAGAAGGGATCCTATCACCAAGCAAAAATTTTCCTATTTTACAAAAAAAAACTGTTTAAATTTGAATAAGATAATTAGAAATTAAATTAAATTCAACTCTAATTATCTTATTATCAAAACAAAACCAAGAAGGGTGTGTAACAGCAGCTCTACATGATTCCACACAGAGAGAACACGTGCAGTCACCACCAGAATTTTTTGATTGTGTAGACATGATATTGACCCCATTCTTTTCAAAAAGTGCTAAATTCAAGTGCATTGTTTAGGGCTCTTACAAATCAATGATTCGGGTGTTTCCGGGAATACGACAATTAGCTTATATGATGACGTCAAGTGATTTGTAAAATTCCTAAGATGAATAAAACTTTTTGAATTTTTCGAATTTCTGAGTATTTTTTTATTTATTGTTCAGCACATTTAATATTTAAAATGAAAATATTTAAAATCATAAATAGGTAATTAATGAGGACTAGGCTAAGGAATTGGTGTGCGGTATTAAGATTTTCACAAAACTATGTAAAATGTATTCGGTGTCTAATAGTTTATTTTGTCTTAAAACAATGAAACAAAAGACGACAGATACCATCTCACCTTGTGGTGAATGTCTTATTTACAACCTAAAATACTAATATACAGAGTCGTGATAACGTTACTTCAAAATATTTTAAGAGCAGGTTAAGAATGATGTGCTTGTTTAATATAAAGAAAGTGTTTTTGAGATTTTAAGATGCCCAAACTAAGTACGGCGAACTTTTAAGTACTACATTGGTTGAAAAGTTCGCGGCCTGGCCATTAAAAAAAAAACTTTTGTTATTTTTTCTGCCGTCATTTTGAACTGTCATTATTCAATTGTCAGCCCGCGAATTTTCAATTTGATATCTTGTTTAAATAAAATTTTACGAACAATATAAATACGTGTGTGGAACAAATTTTCACTAATGGAGAAATTTGAACAACGTGTTGTGATTAAATATTTGTTTAAAAAAGATTACCACCAAAGGAGATCCATGATGACATGCAAACAACATTAGGGGAATCTGCCCCGTCTTATACCACTGTGAAAAAATGGGTTGCAGAATTTAAACGTGGACGAGAGAACATCGAAGATGACCCTCGCTCCGGCAGGCCAATGACGTCTACGACCGAAGAAAACATCAATAAAGTGTGTGATCTCATATTGAAAGACCGTAGATTGACTATCAGAGAAATTGCAGACACTATAGGCATTTCATATGAACGAACGCAAAACATAATTGTCCATGAACTCGGCTTTTCTAAGGTTTCGGCTAGGTGGGTCCCCAGATTGTTTTCAGTAGAGCAAAAGCGAATTCGACTCACGATTTCTCGCGACTGTTTGGAGATGTTCGAGGCTGATCCACAAGGTTTTCTTGACAGATTTGTGACAATGGATGAAACCTGGGTTCACCACTATACCCCAGAATCCAAACAATGGAAAAAATCAGGTGAACCAACTCCGAAAAAAGCAAAGGCAATTCTGTCGGCTGGCAAGGTGATGGCATCGGTTTTTTGGGATGCTAAGGGTGTCATTATGGTGGACTACCTTCCAAAAGGCGAAACAATAAACTCTGCGTACTATAGCACCCTTCTGCGCCGTTTACGTGAAGAAATTTTTTAAATTCTTTATTAACTGACCTGTATGATTGTCATGCACCGATTCGGCCAGTAAAAATGAAACAGCTTCCCGCTCCTTGGCTAACGACGGAAATCAAAACACTCCTAGCGAAAAAGAACTCAGCCCGCTGTAAATACAAGACAAACCCCACTGAACAAAACTTGGAACGATACAAAACATTGAGAAATCACTGCAACAGGGTGTGTAGGGATGCACAACGCCGCCACGTTCATAAGTCTGTAGAAAATGAAAATCCAGCCAAAGTTTGGAAATTCTTAAAATCATTGGGTATTGGCAAAATCAAATATGACAATAACTCCTCATCAATTGACTTAAATCTTTTAAATAAGCACTTTTCCTATACTTCTTCAATGGATGGATCTTTAAGAGACCAAACCCTAAAAAATCTTTCATCTTTGTCGTACCCAGATATACCTTCTTTTAATTTTCGTCCATTTACCGATTGTGATGTCAAGAAGCATATTTTATCAATTTCTTCTAATGCTGTAGGTAGCGATTGCATTAGCCGTAATATGGTCATACTTACTCCTATCATTACAAAAATCTTTAATTACTCTATATCTACAAACACCTTTCCAGAAGCTTGGAAATCAGCTAGTATAACTCCCTTGCCTAAAAAAGCAAATCCTATCTCCTACTCCGAATACCGTCCAATTTCTATCCTCCCCTTCCTTTCTAAAGTACTTGAACGCCTTGTCCACCAACAGATCCTAACATTCCTTAACCAAAATAACTTAATGAATCCTCTTCAATCTGGTTTTCGGCCCGGCCATAGTACGGTTACGGCTCTTGTCAAAATTACTGACAACATACGTCGAAACATGGAAGATAGACAACTTACACTATTGACTTTACTCGACTTTACACTATTGACTTTCAGTAATGCCTTCAACACAGTGGATTTTGATATACTTCTTGGTGTCTTAAGTACACTCAACATATCTCCAACGGTGATTGACTGGTTTCGTAGTTATCTACATGGCCGTCGGCAGCGTATTTCGGTGGAAAACGCTGTTTCAGACTGGTGTAACACAACTGCCGGCGTCCCTCAAGGTGGCGTGCTATCTCCTCTTGTGTTTTCAATTTTCGTTAATTCAATAACTAATTCTTTATCTTCTTCCTACCACCTGTATGCAGATGATTTACAAATATACACCCAAGCACCTATCAGCTATATTAATTCTGCTATTAACATAATAAACAATGACCTAAACCATATATCAGAATGGTGCAAGCGTTTTGGTCTAAAAGTTAATCCTTCCAAAACTCAACTCATTATGTTCGGAAGTTCTAAGTTATTATCAAGAGTTGACGCAAAAGCCCTTCCTCCTGTCACGTTTGAGGGTGAAATAATTAATTACTGTTCAGTAGTAAAAAACCTCGGTGTTCTCATGGACTGCACTCTATCGTGGAAGCATCAAATTGACGCCGTCCGAAAGAAGATGTTTGCTGCAGTAGACTCTCTGAGACGCCTACGAAACTTCTTGCCAATACCTACAAAAATTGCGCTCGCACAGTCCCTCCTATTACCCATACTGGATTACGCAGATGTAACTTATCTCGATTTGACCGAGGAGCAATTAGACAAGCTTGAGCGCCTCCAAAATATATGTATAAGGTTTATATTTTCTTTACGTAAGTATGACCATGTATCAGATTTCCGTAATAAGCTTAAGTGGCTCCCAATTCGCCTTCGCAGGAATACTCATGTTCTTTCTCTTCTTTATGGGATACTGTTCAATCCTTCCACACCTACGTATTTAAATAATTGTTTCAATTTTCGACATGAAACACACGAAAGGAATCTACGATCGTCAAACAACATGCTCTTAGCGACGCCTTTGCATTCCTCTAATTTCTTTCATAAATCGTTTACAGTGCATGCAGCAACCTTATGGAATACAGTACCATTCCATATTCACAATGCAAAAACCATAACTTCCTTTAAAAAAGAACTGAAAAATTTATATTTGTCCCTGTAAATTGCTATCGGAAGTATCTTGTAATCACATTTGTCTAAATATATATATATATTTTTTACACAAATCAGTAACTTGCTTTCGGATTTAATATTAATATCTATTTATCTAAAATAATTAATCTATATATCTGTAATTATTAAGATTTGTAACATATTGTGTCTAATAGTTTATACACAATAGTCATTTTAGTAATTTATAGTTATTATGTTTATTCTTACAAGTTAAATGCTCTGCCCTAGTTTAAGTTTGTGATTTCTTTTATAATTGTTTTTGGTTGCCTGGAAGAAATCGCTTAAAGCGATTAGGCCGCCGAAATTGTCATCTCTCTTATTATTATTTTTTTGTTATCATTATTTTTAAGTTTCATGGCAATAAAGAGTTTTTATTATTATTATTATGTATGCTTACAGCTACACGCCTTTCGGCGGAAAGACCCGACAATTTGACCAGTCGGTCGGGGATCAGGACAAGAGGGACAGAAACCGGCGAACTATTCGGGCAGTATCCAGCAAAACCGCTCTTTGCATGCGTGCTGGAAGCGAACCACCGCCGAATCCCAGCCTTTCAAGGTTTCTGCCCAAAGTGGCTGGGGTCAAACCGTTTGCGGATATTACAACCGGGATGATTTCGGTGAACACAACTTCCCACATTTCGGTCACCTCGTGTGCAAGGTCCAAGTACTTGCGTTGCTTTTCGGTCTCGGCCTTCACGAGGTTCTCGTCATGTGGTATAGTTATGTCCACCAAAAACACCTTAGACGACGATCGGTCCATTAACACGATATCAGGTTTATTCGCTAGAATAGTCCTGTCCGTGATAATGGGCCGATCCCAGTAGAGCATTATTATTATTATTATTATTAAATTAAACAGAAACGCCCAGGATTACTGAGAAAGAAAGTGTTGTTTCACCAGGACAACGCCCGAGTCCACACGTCTGTCGAGTCTATGGCTCAAATTCGTGATTGTGGTTTCGAATTGTTGCCACATCCAGCTTATTCTCCTGATTTGGCACCTTCGGACTTTCATCTGTTTCCAAACCTGAAAAAACACCTCGGTGGGCAGAAATTTTTAACGAATGAAGAGGTCGAAGCCGCTGTTAACCTGTATTTTGAAGACCTTGAGGAATCTTTTTTTAAAACAGGTATGGAAGCTCTGGAAAGCAGATGGAAGAAGTGCATAGAGCTAAATGGAGATTACGTCGAAAAATAAAAATATTTTTGTATGTACTTTATTCTGTTTTCTTGACTAGGCCGCGAACTTTTCAATCCACCCTCGTATTTTTTTTAATGCCCTGTTGATTTCGTCGCAGACTTCTGGTATAAATTTAGATATGGAACATCTTGCAACTCGATAAAAGTGACTGAGCCTCCTGTAGCTGAGGCCGGATGAAAGAAAATCTAGTGTGATCTCCAGTTTTACTTTTGCAGGTAGCGCTTGTCTCATAATTGCATCCATTCGTTATATTTTTGGCGTTAAAAGAGTCAACAAAATATCAAACAAATCAGGCGTCATTCGCAAAATACTCTTATACTCGCCGAAATCTTCATTGCGAAATTCTTCCAAAAGTAAAGCAGATGCTCCACGTTCATCTCTTCTTAAAATCCACGGTCTTGTCCACACCCGTTTTTGTAGTTTTTCTCCAAGTTCGTCTAGTGCGAATTGACACAGTTTTCGACGCAGGTAACTGTTTTAGACTTAAAGTGTTTTTCACCTCAGTTAACTGACTTGAAATAAACTAGCCTCATGTAAACGGAACTAGCTTGTCCCAAGCCAGGACAGCAAGTCAGGATAGTTTAGTAAAAAACTAGCTTGCTGTCCTAGCTTGAAAAACTGGCCTCGTGTATCCCGGGCAATAGTGATTGCTCTATTCAGGCGCCGCTAAGCTACGCTCCGCCCAGCTCCGCGTGAATGGATGCCCAGCCTTACGCTATTTCTACTGATTCCCGAAATATGAGCTTAAACCTGAACATTAGTGACCTTCATCCCCCCCTACACTTGAGGACTTTAGAATGTTAACCTGGATTGCACGAGGTATACGTGTGCCAATTTTCAAAACTACACGAATTATTTCCCCTATTTTCGGCTTAACTTGACTGGGCTAAAATGATTGACATACATTGATATACTCGATGACATACTCGTGACATGAATCATTTACGGAATCCGACTACGGCGAAGGAAAAAGGAGGGTTATGATTTTGACCTGTGTGTATGTAAGTATATATCAATGTAAGTATATGTACTTATGTGGGTATGGATGGTCGTCTGTTTCTTACAACTTCTAAACTAGTAATCAAATTGAAAACATGTGGTGTCGTTAGAAGCCTCTAGATGGTCCGCTGGATATAGGATACATGACGTCACAATTATTTGAATACAGCGCCCTCTAGTATCGTGTGGAGTATCGGAAACGAAAGAGCTTTTAAGCACATTTCAAATATTTTAACACTATTACTCCAAAATAAGTAAATAAAAATAAAGTTTAAAACTAAAACCCGACCACTCAAAACACGCTCTCAAAAGTACGAAACAAGAAAATACTCTCCGCTGAAATATATATTTTTATACGTCATACTGATAGAGATATATTTAAAGGATAGTCGTGGTGGATAGTTTTAGTCGGGTTTTAGTTTTTAAACTTCCTTCTTGTTTGTTCTGTTATGTAAGATTCAGCATAGAAAATGTATTTCGATATAAGGATCCTAGTGGCTTGTAATCTTTTAGATACAAAATTAAGTTTATTCTTGCTATATTAATTTAGTTTATAACAATCCAGTGTTATCTTCATAATCTTAATATCAATAGTCATTGCTTAATATACGTGTATGTATAAAACTGACTGGGTGACTGACATACAACGTAAAGTTCTTCGATCTGGTTGTATTTTAGAAGAAATTCCCGAAATTCCCACGGGAGAGAGAAAATTTGGGCTTTTCAGTTTGTATGAAAAATCTTATTCCTTTAGTACATGGAAGTTGTATTTGGTATAAAAGTATTTCAATGGGTGTCTGGATATGTAATGGAAATAATTCCAAAAAAATTCAACGGGAACGGGAAATATAGTAATTTTTAGCTTGTATGGGAAACCTTATTTCTTGAGTGCACAGATGTGATACTCAGTATAAAGGTTCTTCAACGTGTTTATGTTGGTATTATGGAAAGAACCCCCCAAATTCCCACTAAAACGGAAATATAGACTTTTTAGTTTGTATGAAATAAAAATCTTATTCCTTGAGTGCACGGATGTGAAATTGGTATAAAGGTTCTTCAATAAATGTCTGGTTGCATTATTGAAGGAATTTCTGAAATTCCCACAAGAAAGTTTATGCGCGTACCAAGTTGCAGGAAAAAGCTAGTCAATAAAAAAAAATGTTTCGTCTTGTAAGTGGAATGGTACCCCGTAAAGATTAAAGCACTTTGCCCATTTTCAATCGTATTCCAAAAAGGAGGAGGTTCTCAATTCGTCTGTATGTTTTTTTTTGTATCTTTGTTACACGATATTTCAGACAATTATGAATCGGTTTTGAAAATTCGATATGATAGAGGACATTTCATAGTTGGTCCCACATAAATTTCATCGAAATCAGTTGAGTACTTCATTGAAAATTTTAAGTTTTTGAAAAAATATGTATGATTTCGGAGAATGTTTACGTTGATGAAATTATACGATTAACTCAGTCAAAGTTTTGACGTAAAGTTGGTTATTTTAATGCTCTGCATTCGTTGATTATGTACAGCTGTCTTCGTGAGAAAGTTTATGACGTAAGGGTGTTTTTGTTACCTACCTAGTTAAGTGATTTTGGACAAAAATGTGGGTTAGATCTTTCTCTTTTTTTTTTTTCTCATGGATAATTTTTGTCTGTCTAGTGTTTACTTCGTTTGGGACTTAATTGCAGTGTGTCGCAGTTTTGCAAACATTTAAATTATTTTTGGTTGTTCCACAATTAGTTATCAAGCTTAAAGTTACGACTGATATGAAGGTGAGACAAACCGGCCGACTGGTATTTCCTTTGATGCTGTAGTACGAAGCTTTGAAAGTTACCTTCACTTGATATTTGGCACATAATTAGGAAATATTATGACAGTAAAAAAAATATCACCCATAATAATGCGTAAAATGAAATGAACTTTTTTTGTTTTTTTTTTCCAGTGTACCTACTCAGTCGCGATAATATTCAGTCACAGTCTCCAATATCAAGGTCCCGTATTCACCAATGTTATGTACTTATTCTACTTCATTGCCTCTTAATCTTGTAATTTAAAATTCAGTAATTTAATTACAAAGAGAGTTCGTCTCTAAATATTCCTTATAAAACTTAACTAACCCTCAATCCACCACTTATACAAGTACCCGAGTAAATAGCAACTTCGGGGCTAACCTAATTCCCAAGAATAAGAAAATTAAACTGCCTCTTAGCGCTTAAAGTGAGTTTTAAGTAAATGTTTCTACTCAACTTAGAGTAACTTGTTTCTCAGTTTCCCGGGGAGGCAAACAGAATAATACAATTAAGCTATTCAAGGGTCATTCTGACCTTAACTCAACCCTCGAAGGAAGTACAGTTAGGTCACAAAGTTTGGTCTTAAGACCTGGTGAATTTATAATGAGTGCAGTACTTCTGAGAAAAGTAATGTTTTCATAGAGACAATAGGGGCCAGTGTAATACTGACAAATTATTACATTCATAAGCCTTCATAAGAACTTGATTCCGGCCCAGTCAAGTACCGATCTAAGTTTGGAAAACAATGTCATCATGTATTTTGTATTTTAAATCATCTCTTGAACTTTTTTGAAGCAATACCTTATTTAAAAAAATAAATACAAATTTCTAGACATTCACACAGTGGCATCTTGCAGAAAAACCAGTTTTATTTTATTTCAGTTTTATTTATTATCTATACTAATATATAAAGCTGAAGAGTTTGTTTTTTTGTTTGTTTGAACGCGCTAATCTCAGAAACTACAAGTGGGATTTGAAAAATTATTTTTGTATTTGATAGCCCAACTCTTGAGGAAGGTTATAGGTTATATTTTATCCCGAAATTCCCACGGAATCAAAAGTTACGCGGGTAAAACCGCGCGCGGTGGCTAGTTTTTAAATATATGTCACCCACATTTTTTTAGTAGGTATTAGATTAATTCTCTGAACTCTGAAGAAGTCCTACCACCAAGCAAACCCTATCACTCGGATTACTCGCCTTTACCGAAACACTTATACAGAGGTGGAAGGAATATTATACGCAAGTGAATTTAGGAAAGTTGACTTACCACACAAGAAATACTTTCATATTTGAAGATCATAATAAGAATCAAATAATTATACAACTAACTAGTAAAAATAAACGATTTCCCTTTGAAACCTACAAAAACTCCATTCTCCACCATTACGCGTGTAACAATTCACACAGTTCACAAAGAAGGAAAAATCGATTTCGTAATTTTAACTCAGGATTGGGCCCGTAGGAGGATGAAGGTAATGAAGGCAATATGCCTGCCCAATGAAGCCTTAAATAACCGATCACAGTCTTTTATGCCATTCAGCGGAAAGCAGGCACGAAAATAGGCGGTAAAAACTTGAGTATTAGCACAGAGTAGATATTATTGGTAATTAGGGCTTGAGCTTAGACTGGTTTCAAAATTCAATTGTTTGCTAACTTTTTTTATAACCAAGCTTAAGGGTTATAAAGCACAGGGGCTAAATTAACTATTGTGCAATCGCAAAAATGTTACAACCAGATACAAAAAAGGACCAAATATCAGCGATCATTATTGAACCGTTATGACTTTGTCAATATTAAAAGAGATGGCATACCTTCTTATACTAAATTCCTACAAAAAAAAACTCATTTGAATCATAAAATTCATTATCTATACTTAATTACTTAATAATATTATAAAGAGGAAACCTTTGTATTTTTGTATGTTTGTATTGAATAGGCTCAAAAACTACTGGACCAAACAACAAAACAAAATTTCTTTTACCATTACTTAGAGGGATTCTTCCGAATCCGTATAGGCTACTTTTTATCCCAAAAATCCCGCGGGAATCGAAATTGCGCGGGTAAAACCGCGCGCAACAGCTAGTAAAAAATTAAAACTAACACTGAATTGTTCAACTTTTGACAATATGGTACATATTTCTCTTTTGAATCTTCATAGTAAATCAAATGTTTTCTTTTCATAGATTAGAATAGTTTCTTAATTAATATTTTTTTGCCTTATTCATTTAATTTCCAAAAGCAGCGTTGCTATTTGCTAGTTTTTCGCCGCTCAAGTACACTTAAAAAGTTTTGATTTCATTGAATGTCGATGTAAATAATATCTGTAGATGAAACAAAAAATTTTGTTATACCCGGATGTTCATCTACTACGCAAAGTTACGCAGGTCTTAAATTAAACCATACAATATACTTCAATAAACTAGTGTTAATCCTTCGGTACCAAGTTAAGTAACCCAGCAAATTGTTGTTATGCAGGGTGACTGGTAACTAGTGAACACCCTTGTAAGGGAGTATGGTACAGGTCATTTGCAACAAATTTAGTTTTGTATATGATTGGGCTAAAGTCAATCATTAATGTGATATTGAAATTTTAATATATTTTTTTTAAACGACTATATTATATTTAGAGTTGATTTAGTTACTGGAATGTAGCAAATAAAAATTCATTAAAAAATGTGGAAAAAAAATTATAGTTTTATTTTTATTCAAGCCTAAAGAGGACTCATATTCATTTTAAAAAAATATATTAAAATTGAAATATCACATTAATGATCGACTTTGGCAGAATCATATACAAAACTAAATTTGTTGCAAATGACCTGTACCATACTCCCTTACAAGGGTGTTCACTAGTTACCAGTCACCCTGTATAAATATGTAGAGCCTATGCGAACTAGGTAACCTAAACACAAACTTTGAAACCAGTTAGTTCGTGAGATGAAGAGGGTACATTAATCTTCTTATATAATTAAACTGAATTGTTTGTTTATTTAAACGTGATTATATGATGATTAATTACTATACTATGAGTCGGATTAAATAGATTTTTTGCCAAGGTTAAGGTTAAAATTTGCAATGAAAATCCCACGGAGTCGAAAGTTACGTTGGCCAGTGGAACAAAGTAATATAATAAAGATGAACCTAGTATTTTACAACGGATTTCAGAAAACAATAAATATTAAAAATATTTTTGCATTTGATATCTATTTAGACTCTTGAGGCTTTTTTATATCAAGAAATTTTATCGTGATCGAAATATCTATGAGAAAATCCGCTTGCGTCTGCTCAAGATACCTATTATCTGAAACGTGTTATTTAGCAGTGGTTTACATCGTGTTATGGGTCGTATAGTTTGCTGTAATGGATCCAGTAGTGTAAGATCCAGCGCTCGATGCCTGCACTCGTTGTATTTGGTCGTGTATTGTGTACAAACTGAGCATCCTGAGAAAGATTTTTTCCGTATTTCGTCGCGAGCACGGTCCGTCGCCGCACACGTTCTATTCAACCGACTTCCAAAAGGAGGAGGTAATCTAATTGTGTGTATGTTTGTTACTTGATTAATTGGTAAATGATGAATCGATTTTGATGATTCTTGTTTCTCTTGATAGACCAAATAAGTCAGCGGTGGCCCATAGAAGTTTAATGGAAATCGATTCTGTAGGTACTTAAAAAATGTATGAAAGCACAGAATATATACCTACTTAGATGACATTTCACTTCAACCCACGTTTTGCAAAAGGATTGAAAAATGTCAGTGAAGTCGGTTTTTTAATGCTCTACATTTCATAATACCTCTCTCCGCGACACTTCACAAAATTAATAGATCACACGAGGTATAGAGTCTGGGACCTCATTCGTGCTCTAGTTTTTATCAGAGCTTCATCGTATATTAAACTCGTCTGAGTGACTGATAGACAACGTACAGCCATAACTACTAGGCATAGAGAGCTTAAGCATAAACATACATTCCTAGGGAGATGTACAGGAGTACACCAAGGAAAGTAACCCGAAATCACCACGGGAACGGAAAACATAAGTATGATTTTGAGTTTCTATGAAAAACTTAATCATTGAAATGAAATGAAATGAATGAAAAAAGTTTTATTTGTGACAGAAGCAAAAATTATGAACAAAATATAAATATAAAATAAAAATCCTAAATTAAAATTGAAACACAAATTAGTAGAAAAAAAATGAAAGAAAAATATAACAAATGCCGCAAACAGGCCGCAACTCAGCATATTGCTAGTTAACAAACTAGCGCTGGTCTTCCGTTGCAACCATCGTCGAGTGTCGTCACGACAGCAAAAATGCACTAGTTAAACTGTTAAAATATTACACGCGTTTGACAAAAATAAAAATGACTAAATTAACATAAATTAAATTAAAAGGCAAAGAATTAAATAAAAATCAAAACAGTATTTTTACAATAATAATAAAAATAAAAATAAGCACAGGTCGCACACATTGAGTGCACCGATGTGATAAAAAGGTATGTCAATGGGTGGCTCATTAGGTAAATTATAAATTAACAAATATTTCCAACATTCACACCACATTGTCTAGGCTAAATAAAGTTTCTTTAAGAACGTATGCTATGGATACTAGATAGACAATGTTTATTCGCGTACGGAGTCATGAGCAAAAGTTAATCGTTGTACTCATGAAAAGACTCCGAAGGCCTCAACTTTGGTGGCACTCAGAATTGTATAAAAGGAGAGAAAGCTTACAGTTGATAAAACATTAGGTAACTTAAAAAGTTCGGGTTATTTACATTTTCACGATACAAATTAATTCTTAAATTATCTCCTAAACGAGTAAACTGATTAACATGATTCAAACATGCTTTAATTTGACATCAAAATCGTTACGATAACTTAACAACCAAAAAAATTCCCATTTTCAAGTTACTCTCGTACTTAATTATCCAATTAGCAATCCGAGTCCCTTTGATGTTGTCTAAGAAACCGACAATTCACGGATTGTGTCGAGCAGGCTATGAACGCCACTCACACAGGAGCAAGTCTCACTCACACAGACGCAATTCGTGCTCGCGAGCCGTCCATGCCATCCTAATCGTGCGCACGAACGCCCGTCTAAATTGGCATCGAGCATTTTTTGATGTTATCCAAAAAACAGAACATTTACGGATAGCTTTGAGCACGCTACGAGCGGGCTCTACTGAGGCCCAATTCGTGCTCAAGGGGCGTCCAAATCATGGGAACTTCTTCATTGCATTATATTACTTTCTAGTTCCATTACAGCAATCTGTACGCACCATAATAAGTTTCCTCGCAAGTTATTTCCTGCACGAGGCACACGTCACTCATTTAATAAGTATAACGAATGGTGAAAACTTAAGACAATGTTATTCTAAGTTTACCTACTTGAGACTTTTTACAGTTTGAGTTAGCACTATTTCGTAATAAATAAATATACCTTATCTAAGAATCTCTAATTTCTTTAAAAACCTTATCTGATGTTGTGACTTTGAGGTAGAAGGGCATGCAATGCCCCATGCAATGAGAGAAAAAGAACTGTGTCAGAAAGTGTGATGGGAAGTCGAGCTTTACTTAAATATTTTCGTAAAGTCCGTTAAAAATAAGAGAATTTAACCTAAGAATAACCAAAAATACTAAGTTAGGTATTTACCCAAACTAGCTGCGCAACTTTTGATCCCCGGAAAATTTCAGGATAAAATATAGACATTTATAACCAAGGAATAGGTTTTGAGAAATGGTGAACCAAGCTTGGATCACGACGGGTAGTCCCCTTTTACGACACGCTTAGAAATAGACTTTCTCAGCTGACTAGACATCGACAAAAAAAAACTGATAGCTTCTTGCTGTGGATATCCTTTGTAACTAAAAAAATGTTGGTATTATAAATGTTTTATGCAGGCAGGCCCTATGCGAGCAGATGGCTCCCGTTTCAGAAAGGCATTGCACGAACAACTGATGATTTAATCACACTACTTACACGAACACTGAAGTAAGTAGTGTGATTAATACCGTAACGTTATTTTTACGTACCTATCTTAACTTTTGATTAGGTTAACTATTATCTATTGAGAAAAATAGTTCCATAGTTTTAATTCAGGTATGTACTATTTAGTTAGCAGTTTTGGCGAGTACGTATTTTGCTTTAAATACCTACCTTGGTTTATAAAAAAATAACAAATTCCTTTAATTTCAACTTTCTTTAATTTTTGTAAATAAATAAATTAATAAGTAATTCTTTATTGTTATACCTACTTATAGTACAAAATAGTTTTTGGTTTCATATGATTTTTGCCAAGTTTTTTTTCTAAATAGGTCATGTAGGTACACTACTTAAGAAAAGACTTAGGTATGTACTACAGGAAGTCATATGTTCAAATACCAATCAACTTTATAATGAATAACATACCTACTTACTGACTCTTACGCAAACTCTAAGTATAGACAACCACTTTGGCGATGGGGTAAACCTATCTGCCTCAGACGCCAGTGGTTGCGGGTTCGATTCCCGCACGGAACAAGAAAAAAAAATGTTCCGTGTCTGGGTGTTTTATGTATTTATATTCTAGGTACATCCCCCTAGTTCGCTACATGGTATCCCATAAAACAAGCTATGCTTACTTTGGGGCCATTGTCCGGGAATTTCATTTATTTATTTATACAGGGTCCGCATAACAAATTAGAAAGAAAGAAAGAAAGAAACATCCAATGAGCATTAAGTACTTAAAAAAATAAACTTTACTGTAAACTTCTATTTGACATATTTATTAATAAGTATTATTCAATAAAATTTTTGACTTAGGAATGTTTGATTATAAGCTTATATTTTTTTTTGTGCCATAACTTAGATCACTTAGAAGAATTTTGAAATTTTAATTTACGAAAAATATTACATTTTTTTATAGTTGTGACCCACTCATCAGTCTGACTCTGCTTTTAAAATATTATTGACTTTTATAAGGTGACCCTATATAAATCGAATAGGTAATATTTTTTACCTTAATTTATTCATATTATTAATTTATGTTACAATAAAGAATAAATCATAAGAGATTCAGTAGAGCCAAACAACATCTTACGTAAGCGTAGGTACTTATTTCAAATACGTCATCGAAACTAGAAGCCCCACATTCAACAGCTTGTATTAAATAAAACGTCATACAAAAACCGTTGCGAGTATGCGCTACACAGGCGTGTACAGATCGATTGAGCGTTCAGCAACAGGTAGAACCTGACTCGGGCATTTGACGAGTAGATATACATACTACTGGTGCTCAACATATACAACCTACGTGTTGATAATCGTTTGTCTATGCCCCGGAATTAAGGCGCGAGTCTTTTGTTTGGTGAAAGATTGTGTTCTTTTCATGAGTTAGGTATTGATATGGGATAGGTACCTACATTGCACGGGTTTGAATAGGTGCTTATTGATATTTTGTGGAAAATCACACAAGTTCTAATTGAAAGGCCTTTTGGACTTGAAAATTTCACGGTAATACTATACAACATAATATTACCGTGACAATGTTATGTAATATAAAAAAAAATTGTTCCGTATTTTAAACCCCGTCCCGTACCCATTGAACGGTGAACCAGTCAATCAAAGTTTTTTTTTTTTGTTGGCGACTAGCCTGCGTTTGACCTCATTTTCTCATACCTGGTAGCAGGTAACGATAGATTCAGAAAAGAACTGGTTGGTCCTTTAATATCTACTTCTAATTGCGTAATTCACGATACCAAATTGAAAGCACCACACTGTCACCCCTCAAAATTGATTCGCTATTTGATGATTATTGATTGATGAGCTATTTGATGATTATTGAACGAAAATACCATTTGATCGTCTTTTAGCCAGTGCGCTGTTACACACAAAATATCTACATTTTCTTGATTCATAAAAAGTTCAATTTGTAAATCCTTACCCAGCATGCCTTCAATATTTTACGCTACATTTATTACTTTTTTACTACAATTTAATTTTGCAGCTGGGGCATATGTGCTAATAACATTTCGATTATAGGAATAACATTATCTAGGTACCTACCTACTCTAATGGGTAGTGGCAGACAAACAGTTATTGAAAAATGGTGTGTAGAAAATAGATACCATAGAAGGCAATGCTATTTTGTATAACAAATTGTGCATTGACGCACTCTGGTGCGTTGGTCAAGTTGGGCTGTGTTCAAGTTCCAGCCAGGCAGTCTAGGAAATAACTAGGTAGCTAGTCTCTGGATGTATGTGAAGATGACCTCAAGTTCCAATGCGTGGTCTCCAAACACAAACATATACGGGGTGTCCCGCCAACCCTATATAAAACCTTATTTTGAGGTATTCTAATACCCACAAGAATTACAGAAAAATATTAATAAAGAAAAATTTTGTATGAAAGGAAAAGTCGAAATTTATTTCTTTCATACAAAAATTTAAAAATAAATTTCATATTTTCCTTTTTTTTATACAATTTTCTGTAATTCTTATGGGTACTGGAATATCTCCATGAAGGTATTATATAGGATTGGCGGGACACCCTGTATAAAAAGCATGCTTTCAGGCAACAGTTTCTCCAAGACCCTTCTAACTATGAAAATTGCAATAACATGCTTGCATGGAAATTACTTAGTAAGTAAATTAGGATTATAACTGAACTCAATAGCAAGTTAACATTGTAGGTACCTACATGAAAAGGAATATAAGAAAAACACTTGAGTTTGGAGATACATTTATTTACTTAATACATAATTTATATTTTTAACCCCCGACGCAAAACGAGAGGGGTGTTATAAGTTTAACGTGTCTGTGTATCTGTGTATCTGTCTGTGGTATCGTAGCTCCCAAACGGATGAACCGATTTTCGTTTAGTTTTTTTTGTGTTATAGATAATTTTATCCCTAGTGTTCTTAGCCATGTTTCATGAAAATCTGTTCAGCCGTTTGAAGATCATCAGCTCTTTTCTAGTTGATGAGGGGATCTGACTACCTTCCATATGTCCTATCGATGCGAAATTTGGTACCGTATTGCTTCAATTATATTGAAAGTATATGGTAAGGTAACCATGACCTGATCAGCCGTTTGAAGGTCATCAGCTCTCTAACAGTTGATGAGGGGATCTGACTAAATTCCATAATAATGTCGTATCGATTCGAAATTTGGTGCCGTATTACAACAATGATATTGATAGTATATGGTAAGGTAACCATGACCTGATCAGCCGTTTGAAGGTCATCAGCTCTCTAATAGTTGATGAGGGGATCTGAATAGCTTCCATATGTCGTATTGATTCGAAATTTGGTGCCGTATTACTACAATTACATTGAAAGTATATGGTAAGGGAACCATGACCTGATCAGCCGTTTGAAGATCATCAGCTCTCTTATTGTTGATGAGGGGATCTGACTACCTTCCATATGTCCTATCGATTCGAAATTTCGTTCCGTGTTACTTCAGTGAAATTGAAAGTATGTGGTACCTAAGATATCTAATACCTAACTAAGTTCCTAACTCAACTAACTAATTACTTTAAATACCTTCCTAATATTAAAACCTACTTTAAGAAGTACAAAATAAAAGTAAAATTAAAAAATTTAAAAACCCCCCGACTCAAAAAAAGACCTTAAAAACTAACAAATAATATTTTAAACCTATTTTAGTTATTATCGTTCCATATATAATTGACTGTAAGACTTGTACTTTAAAATATTTTTATTTTCCGAGCGTCGTCGCCGTGTCGGGGGACCGCTAAGTGAGAAAAACAGTTGTCTGTTGCAGATTGCATCAAAAGAATTCACTCCGAAAAATTCGTAAAATCGACACAACCGTCAACGTCGTCTGCCCTTACGTGTCTGCCCGTTTGGGTCGCCCGCCGCACTTGGTGACGCCCACCCCCGCGCCGCAAGCCGCACACCGAGCTCGCCGCGCGCGGCATTACGAAGAGCGTAGACTATGCATGAAACTTAAGATCGCTCATACCTAAATGTAATAATAAATTAGCTGTTGTTGGCTTAATACTTTATATACTTGAGCGGTCCCCGACGCGGCGACGAAGCTCTGAAAATAAAAATATTTTAAAGTACAAGTCTTACAGTCAATTATATATGGAACGATAATAACTAGAATAGATTTAAAATATTATTTGTTAGTTTTTAAGGTCTTTTCTTGAGTCGGGGGGTTTTTAAAATTTTTAATTTTACTTTTACAATACTATGCACTGTAATATTGCAGTCTTATTGAACAATTACAAATGGAAAATGAGTAAAACATTGTTATTATTTCTATCAACACTTATCAATTAAGCAAGCATTTCATCAATTAGTGTCATTGAGTAATGACAAAATATAAATAAGTAGGTACTTAAAACCAAACAACAATACCTATAGGTAATTGATATCAACATTCAGCATGTCACAGCCTCTAGAATACTATCGTGAACAGAATAGACGCCTTCTCTAAATATGCACAGGCATACCACCTTAAGGATGGCACCGCGGTTAGTGTAGTTCAAGCACTTTTAAATTTTAGTACTACCATGGCCTACCCTTAACAATAATAACCGACAGAGGACCCGAATTCACCAACCCACCTTTTTCAGAATTTACACGACTACATAATATAAAACACCATAAAATTTTAGCGCACACCACTAACGAAAACGGTATGGTAGAAAGATTACATTCAACCCTATTAGAACACCTGCGTATCCTTCCTAAACCCGTGTGCTTTCATCTTCGACCTCATCGTCACTTACCATCAGGTGAGATTGAGGTCAAACGCGGGTTTAGTCACTTATAAAAAAAAAAAAATTAAAGTTAAAGAATAAATCTGAGTCAGCTTTTAATCTCGTACCGGATGCGGTTTTAGCGTATAATCATTAAATAAATAAATAATAAATATTTCCGACACTCACACATTTCATCCATAGTTTCACTAGATGTCGTCCAATTGAAATAATCACCGGGCACTTCGACCTACGAGACCCCTTAGAAACTAACCTAACTGAGAATCTTTGACAACAGTAGGTACATAGTTAACCATCGAGACCAAATGATTAAAGTATTCGAAATAATTAATGAATCTTCCTTACATAATCTCACCCAACTTATAGAAAATCGTAATAAAGACCGGGAGCCAGAACAGACCTACCTACCCGAACTACAAGTATTCATAAAGAACCCCCAAGCTTCTCGTTATAAATTAGCACTGCGCTATACATCCGATGACGTACCTATTGGCTGACTTGCCAATACACATCTAGACTAAACGCAAACGCAACCCTATATCTAAGTCATGTTTAAAACGAGTTCCTATATCCGCGCGTTTGTTACAGAATCCCATTGATATTAATTACTTCATCTCCCGTGGACGACACCAACTCAACAGATAACTCTTGAAAGCCTCGAAAATGGACCAGGGCTCCTCCCATTCAAATTAGGAGACGCACGTTTATATCACACTATCATACCTTTTTACAATACATACGTACAGATGACATACGAGACAGAGTAAAGTTAATTGAATCGCAGATAAATAGTTTTTCAACACACTTGCACGTAAAGTGAGCCTTATTCTATTGAATTTAGAACTATAAACTGGGCTAAGTCACGTGTGCATAATATATTACCTATACCCTAGTGCATAATATAATGAATCCTACAAAGTTGAATTGTACCTTAGTTCAAATTACATGCGAGTAAACAGAGCATATTTTATTGATCCGGGTTATACATTAAATATTTTCAGAAACAACAAAGACCACTTCAAATCCATATACATTTTTAAATGTT
This sequence comes from Stenoptilia bipunctidactyla, assembly GCA_944452665.1. Taxonomy (NCBI): domain Eukaryota; kingdom Metazoa; phylum Arthropoda; class Insecta; order Lepidoptera; family Pterophoridae; genus Stenoptilia; species Stenoptilia bipunctidactyla. Next base: position 17,797,293 of record OX101730.1, read on the forward strand.
TGCGCCTTATAGGCACATATATTTATTAAAACTTTGTATTCTCTATGTCGCCGACATACACTCAGGAGTTCAGGTCGAGCTGGCCAGCAACACTTCAAATAATAATGTAGAATATAAGATTGTTAACTATACCTTCAACAACTGCTTCAAATAAATTTTATGACCACGTATGTCTGTCTTTTACTCACAAGTGTGTTGAAAAACGTCGTATGCAACTCGTGAGCGTTGCTAATTACAGTCTCGGCTCATTATTAAGCCCTCGACTGCGGCTCGGGCTCAAATCACAGCCTCGACTGTCATTAGCAACTTAGCTCACTTGTTACATAATAAGTGTAGGTTATCGGAAAATTACAAGTTACTTGACACGATAGCACTTAATCAACAAAAAATTGACAAGGCGTTGAATTAAGTAATTGCAGCGAACAATAAAACGGAAATGAATTTGGCCGAGTTTGCGCAATTATCTCATTACCTACTTATACTAGGCGATAACATAGAGAGTTTGTTTTGTAATTAACAAACATAATTAAATAAATAAATATTAGAAATAAAGTAAAATAAATAGTGAAAAGGAACGCTATATCATCAGCTGTTGTATAACTAGAATTATTGAAATTTCAAAATAAAATTTTACGAAAACTACTTATTATCGTAATGTGAAACTTTGCACAAAAGTTCCTTAGACTAAATCCTTTCAGTCATAAAATTCCTAACTTCTAGTCTAGCGGTCCACATATCGTACTTTATCCAATTCATCTATGCTTAGGTGCTATTATAAAACACATTGGGTAACATGCTTGCCTTGTACACAAAAAGTGACAAAGTCGTGATTGACAATGACATATCGAACATGGTCTTGTCTTGTCATACGATAAATATAAACAAAACACACACATCACAACCAGTGTTTCCACAATGAGGGGAAATCCCCCTTTTGGGGGGGAATCAGGGTCCAGAGGGGAAGAAAAAGGGGAAAGACATTAGAAAGAAATTGTCAGCTAGTGATGTGCACTTTCATTATATCAATGTAATTATGTGCAAAGTCGACTTGTCGATGATTTTGTTGGCTCATTTAATGTAAATAATAAATAGTAGTATCATAGTATATTATCACCAGAGGCGTGGACAGGTTATAATAGAATATATATATATGTACATACCTAAAGACCTTTATTTTAGTTGCTATACTGATGCCAAAACTAAAAACTAGAGCAGATTTTTTTTGAGGGGAAATAAGTCCTAAAAAGGGGAAATCTGAATTAATGCGTGGGGAAAGGAAATCATGGGAGTGGAAACACTGATCACAACTTTGAAAAACTAGAATGAAATGTAATGTTTCGTTAATCTCAAAAACCTAATAAATAACGTTCAAACCTAAAATAAGTATGATCTCTACTGATGACTCAAATGTTGAGGCCCTAAATCAAGATGCACGGGCTAAACTTCGTGAAGGTTTCTTAAAAGCTATTGTTGAACTTACCGGTAAGTTTAAGTACAGAATAAAAATAATTAATCAGTATTGAAGGATGCTTTTTGTAAATTTTATATATTTTTAAGTCACGGGAAAATTGTTTAACCCGTGCGTTTATGAATTGAACTAGGTTATGTTATGTTGTTCATAATTATTAATTATTTGTTAATAAATAACCTAAGTAGATTGATTACAAAGAAACAGTATGAACGACTATTCGGTGACAAATATATAGAAAATGAGCTTTATGAACTTGACCAGAATTAATTTAAATACTATCTCATTTACCCAGTGAAAATTGTCTTGAACATTTTTGTTACAAACAAACAATTTACATTTTTTTTATCTTACTTCTTCAACCTTTTCAGGCCAGCCTTGTAAAATACTCACTTATGAGCAATCTGAGCTACCAGCCACATTTTCAGGATGGCATCCAGATGGATCACAGATCTTAGTTCATGATTTGAAGACTCCAGCATTTACTACTTTAACTTCTGCATTGCTTCGGGTACCAGATCTTATTGCAGTCAAATTTGATAATGAAGTTCTTCACTCAATGGAAACAGAAAACTGCTAAGATTGCATGATTATATTGTGAACATCTAATTATTTAAAATATATCCAAGATATTTAAGTTTATATGATAAAGTATGGAAATACTGATTCTTCATAGGTATATCTTGTATATTCTCTCTGTAGTATTAATAATAATAAGTATAATCAATTAAATAATGTTGGCTTACCTTTTTATTGCAAAAACGATTTCAATATTAAATCAATAAATTCCTTGATTAAAAAGGTGTAAAATATAAAATGACTATTATTAAATAGCTCCTAGTTGCCGTACACACAAGGTTTTTTTTTTCTCCGGTTACATTCCAGCCACAATTTCTCGCAATTTATGGGAGAAAATGGATATATTATATTAAATTAATGATAATTAATAAGTTTTCTATGTATAATATAAATAACAAAGCTTGTAATAGCAGATTATTAGTTATATTGGCATCTTTGTGCCTAGGGTGTTTTATGGTATTTTTAGGCTCTTAAATCCATAAAGCAATATTTTATGTCAATTAAATTACTTTAATCTATTCCTATATAACTTTCTAATAAAATTTTACTAAAAACAAGCAAGGTTTTATACAACCTTTTTAAAGGACATGCATTTATAAAATACCACAAAAAATGGCAGCCATTAAATTGGGCCTCAAGTGGCTTTTGTACAAGGTGATTTATTGATTACTATAGGTATTTCATTAGAGTAAGATGGATGTAAACAGTTAAGTTAGTTCACGAACTAGCAAATAAAATAAGTAACATTCATGAAAGTGCCATAGTTTTTGAATACGAAACAAAAACTTAAGTCACTTAAAACCACGATTGTATAACCTCAAGAAAAACGTCTTTCTATAAATTACGAAGGCTACAGCCGTGGGATTTAAAAAAAAAACAAAATTATTTTAAACTAACTTTAATTAGATTGAAAAGATTGATGAACGTGGAAGAAACGAAAGAGGTATGTCTGGATCGCAGCAAGTGGTGTTCCCTTGTCTACCCCACCCCAACCCTTGCCTACTAGTGTTGCCGAACTATCGATATTAAAACTATCGATAGTTTATATCGAAAATCATGTACCCTATCGATACAATCGATAGTATCGATACTGTCGATAGCACAGAACAAGGCAATACTATCGAATGACTGCAATACTATCGATACTATCGATAGTATTGTAGTTCGTTAATAACAAACTATCGATAGTATCGATACTGTTGATGTTATTTACAACGATACGATCGACTGTTTTGGACTATCGATAGTTTAACAATTTGCAATAGTATTAGGTATGTTTTAACAGTAATGTAGTTGAGGATCATTATAGGCCCATACATATATTTTTGTAAACATTTCTATCGAGTTGTGCTTGTTCTTACTATTTAAAAGAAAAAGAAGCAGCGTTTTGAAATGACACATAAATGTGAGTATGTATGACTGTACTTATTACTTTAATAATTGAAGTTTGTATTAAGAAACTGTATTGAAGTCCCATGATATAAGTTAAAATCGACCAGGTCGCGGGTAGCAGGTACAGTGACATGCAAAAGTTCAGTAAGAGTTACCAAAAGAAATGGCTTGCGCGGGTCAGTCACTCACACAAAAGCAACGCGTATGTTATAAAATAGTAATTAGAAGGCAATGTCAAAGAATATTACAAATATAATGCAAGTTTATTATTTCTACGCAAGGAAAACTATTTGATATTATTTATTCTTATATCCTCATAGTTGATTGTGATTGACTATTATACCTGAAAATTATAAACAATACTATTGCAAATTGTTAAACTATCGATAGTCCAAAACAGTCGATAGTATCGATACTATCGATAGTATCGTTGTAAATAAAATCAACAGTATCGATACTATCGATACAATCGATAGTTTGTTATTAACGAACTACAATACTATCGATAGTATCGATAGTATTGCACTCATTCGATAGTATTGCCTTGTTCTGTGCTATCGATAGTATCGATACTATCGATAGGCCGATCGATAGTCTTACGATTGTTTGGCTATCGATAGACTATCGATTAATCATCGATAGTCGACTATCGATCGGCAACACTATTGCCTACCCCAAAGGGAGACAGGCGTGAAGTTATGTATGTATGTAACTTTAATTAAAAGTACAATTATTTCTACGAGATGACAATAGCTCAAAGTTGAAAACTAATGTGACATGAAATTATAAGAAAAAGTGATGGTCACTGTTTGGTGGTCTAACGCGGGTGTAATTCATCACAGCTTCTTGCCAAACGGGACAAGCATTACTGCAGATGTGTACTGTGAAGAACTGAACACAATGATGGAGAAGCTCGCACGTCTCCAACCAGCTTTGGTCAATCGTTCGGCTCCACTGCTCCACTGCACAGCAGACTGTCTCCAAGCTACAAGAGTTGGGGTTGGAAGTTCTTTGTCATCCGCCGTACTCACCAGACCTTGCGCCTACAGACTTCTACTTTTTCCAGAATTTGGATAACTTCTTGGCGGGAAAAAAATTCAATACCCGAGAGGCAGTACAAAATTCCTTTGAAGAATTTGTTGCCTCTCGTCCAGCTGATTTCTTCAAGAAAGGCATCAATAAGCTACCAATGCGTTGGCAAAGATGCATTGATTGCATGGGTGATTACTTTAATTAATAGAAATAAAAAATATATATAAAATATACGTAATATAAATAATATATTTATTTCGTGAAAAACAGTGTGCACCTACTTAAGTAAAGTTGGAATGAGATGTGTAGATGTTGTCTATGTATTGCGGCATCTCTTTCTAGAGCTTGTACATATTAATTTTTAATGGTTAGTGTGATTTTACCGCGATTTCTTGAAATGAACTCCGCTTTGAACAATTGCTTTGATAAAGTTTAATGAATTTATTCTTTGCTAAAAGGTCTTTCCTTCAAATGTCTAGTTTTTTTTATAGGAAACTGTAAGTCTAAATAAAAAACCGGTTTTGTGTAGTCGAATGTAGGTCGAAGATTATCTGGGATATTTTTCTCCAAAGCACTGTTTTGAACACATTGTATACATTGTTTTGTGAGTCAGATCTGTGTTATTATTACAAATAATTACCCAACAGCCTTACCACTATCATAACAATGCTTCAGATCATGTTTTTTCTAAACTTTTCTAAATCTATGTATGTATGAAAATGACTAAACTTGTACTTACCTATAACTTGACTTGTTGTAATCATACAAATTCTACCATAATAGCTTTTGCTCAGAACAATTAGTACCTACTAACGATACGTTCCACTTTAATTTTGTTCGCCGGCACTTTTGAAAACGTAACCGTTCTGAAGCAAAGTAGGTAAAGTAAAAAAAAGAATTCAGTACTTAACGAATTATCAAACATGGTTTGCATATCTATTATTTTTACCTGTTTTCACGAAATTTGTACCTACAGTAGGAAACGCATATTATTTCTGTTTACGACTTATGTGGGTCCATATCGGCTCACATAAAATTCTAATTCATATTTTTTCTCTTACTACCGATTTTTGTTCATAATAATCACTCTTCATAATTTTATTTTTCATACTTTTTTTATTCATACATTTTTATTCCTACCAACGGTTGTCATAACAGTTAGTGATCATTTTTTTTTAATTAATAATGTTACTACCAAGAACCAGTTTAAAATCATAATTTTATTTTTCAGATCTTTTTTCTTCATAACATTCAATGATCATATTGCTCTTATTAATAATTTTGTTACTAAGAAAATACTTCAACTCATAACGTCGTTGTTCAGAATTTCTTATTTCATAAAAGACAATTATCATAATTTTTATTTTAATAAAGGCAATAGATACTCAAGGCAATACATCAGTCTTTGCGGTAGCTATTTAGATGTGGAACTAGGGTTGCCAACCGTACTATAATATATAGTATTGTACTATATTTCGGGTCTGCGTACTATATACTGTTGAAAATATATATAGTACGCAAAAATACTATATTTTCAACACCAAAATCCACCAAGCAAACTTTTATTAAAAAATGTTTAACAAACGTACCTTAACATTAATAAACTGTTCACTGAAACATAGCATGTGTAGTCTATGATTAATTATCTTAAATTATCTCCATAAATGGTTCAAATTTGATGAAAACCATTGGCTATGCCAAATTCAAAAAATTAATTTAAAACAGGCAATATAATTTAATGACTGTGAGTTAATATTGGAAAGTTTAAACTTACAAGAAAAATTAGGCATTGAAATGGACGACCTTTATTCTGAAATTGCAATAGTAAATGAAGTTTTTGTAAAAATCAAAGATAATAATGAATTTAATGATAATACAACAGGACAAAAGTGGCAGCATATTTTTAAAAATACTGATAATAGCTTACCAAATTTATTTAAAATTATTTCTTTCTTTCTTTCAATTCCTGCAACCTCAGCATTTACAGAAAGAATATTTTCTGTAATGAATTCTAAGTGGCGGGAAGAAAGAAACCGTTGCAGTATATCATTAATAAAAAATGAACTTTTAATTTATGTTAATTTAAATATTGATTGTAATAGAGCGTATGATAATTTAACTCTAATAAAGCATTATTAAAAAGTGCAAAGAAATATAGTTTTTATAAAAATAAATAAATAAAAAATATATATTTGTTTATTATTTGCTTTTTCCATAAAATACTATATTTTTTTGAAGTGTACTATATTTTTTTAGCTTATTTTGACAAAATACTATATTCCTTCAAAGAAATGTTGGTAACCCTATGTGGAACGTCTCCGGCGCTACGGGAAGTGCAGCCCCAACGCCCTCGCGCTGCTCTCCCTCCGCGCCTCCGGCTTTACAAAAACACTCTAGGGTCGATCCAATAAGACTACGTAGTTAAGGGGTTGACAAATAAGGTTTTGAACAAAGAAACTAAGTATGAGTTGTATGATAAAAATAGTTTAGTTACATATATCTACAGGTACAGGCGTAATTTTTATAATTATGAATAAAAATAAATCTAAATAAAAAAATGTATGAATTTTAATAATAGGTAGTGATAAAGACGATTGATTATGTTGAGAAAATATACAAAACAAATAGATGTTTATCACTTCCAGTATTATGAATTTGAGTGATTCGGAACGATTGAACATTAGGAACTTAGTATTTAGGAATAAAGATAGAATGAAAATGTTGTGATTTTCAATAATATGGATAAAAACACTTATGATTAAGAAATTTATAAAAACAAATATTAGAATAAAACACATTTATGAATATTAAAGTTATTTATTCGAATGATTATGAGTTTCGATCATTAGTATAAGCAAATATATGAAAACAAATATTAGTAAAAACAAAGTGTATAATTAGTGATATTATGAATTTCAATGATTATATTTTTTAATAAGGTGAGTGGGGGGAAGATGAAAAACGGGGTAAGACAGAAAGTCAACAATAACGCCACATCTAGCAGAGTTTTTTAAGTGTTTGTAGCACTGTTTAAGCCGCCATTTAATTTTCTCCTATGCCATGGTCAATGCTTAAAGGTTTTTGCAAAGAAACATGTTTTTTTGTAAAAAATTATACAATCTGACTTTTTGCGTGTTTCTTCAAGTATTTTTATCTTACCCCGCATCCTGTAACTTTCATTAAAAGCTAGGTACAACTGATTCTTCTGGATACTTAATAATTACTTTTTATTTACATTTGAGTTATTAAATAGATTTTTCGCCATTACTCGTATTGTAGGAATTGACACAATTTTCTATCTTTACCCATTACATTTTGATGGGGTAAGATGAACATATCAATTTTTGAGTAAGATATTTGGAAAAATATTATGCTACCAAATATGACAAATGTAACATAATCAGATTTTTTGTTTGTGGCTGATTTTGCCTTTACCTTTTATCATCAATTATACTTTAAACAATCGCTCAGCAATGTTTGAGAACATCCACTTCGATCTTCCCACGGTAGGGTAAGATTGAAATACAAAAATCAAAATATTTGTCTTGTCTTTGCTTCCTTAGGCGTTTTGACGCTTGAGCTGTTATTTTGTTCTCAGGGAATTACTTTCCATAGACTAGTATTGACCAAGAATGTATCTCATTCTCTTAAACGATTTTAGAAAATACTTTGATCTTTCCCCGTCACCTTTCCGTCTTTCCCCTGTTTTATTTTTGTCCATTGCAAATGATGCTTGGTGTGGTATTCATTACTTTATAGATTTAAATGAAATTTAACAAACTAGTTGAAAAATATACTCTCTGGTCGTCATCCACAAGTCATCAAGTTTAAATTTTGATTAATACGTAGTGTTTCACAAGGACTCAAAAACAACACTACTCATCTCATTAAAAAACCGTTCGATCTTGCCCCCACTCACCTTATTTAGTTTTTAAAATTATTATGAAGAATGATCATTATGACTTTAAATGGTATGAGAAAAATTTTCGGACCTCCGATGATAGGAATAGAAAAGTTATGTGAGAAAATGCGCACCCGACTTATGTTTCACCCTTTATATCCAGTAGTCCTCGACATAAAGCCATCGACGCTTAAAAGCTAAGCTGTCGGCAATAGGATTTCATGAGTGTTGGAGTACGCCTGTTAGTCCCAAAGTTCTTTTAGACGGGTTTAGGTAACTTGACCCTGTTAGGCCCGCTTTATTTAGAGACCTAGTGGTAGGGTAATACAGCTTTGTGAAGCGTGCCATTTTGCTTAGGTACCAACCTATTTGCCATTATCTTCGATTATTTCCATCGCCAACCAGCTGTCTTGTTTTGGGCAGAATAGTCAGAATAATTACCTTCCTACACCGAGACTCAGTATCTAAAATCTCAGGGTCGCTCGCATTAGTAGTTCCCTTGAAGATAGCAGATAAGCCAGTAATGATTACTTAGCATCAGGGAGACCAAATGCTCGTATCCCACCTACCATAGAAAAATGCTCACAAACATGAGCTACCTATATCAAAGACTAAATTTCACTCAGACTCCAGCGTGATGATGAAAATCATATTATATTGCTTATTGACGTGCCTAAATGCGTAATCGTTTTTTTTTTTTTCAATTATTAGTTTCTTCATTGAAGATATGTAAGATGAGGTAGCTTTGCTGCGCTGTGCCACGCCACGGTGCGTTGCGATTGCGTGTTATTTTCTACCTTTTGCAACGGTAACTTATAGTTTAGTACCCCGCAACGCAACCTTTCCTTCTCCTTTTTCAGTAAAAACCTCGCTACGTTATTTTCACTAAAAGCTGCAATTGCGAGGAGAGGTAAATGAAAATATTCTATTGCTTCACGACTAACGATTCTCGCAACACATTCTGTCTGACTGATCTCTACTGGAAATGCAGCCTTAATTATAGAAATGAAAATAATTCTGATAGTCAATTATAACTTGTATGCATTTTAACCTTTTCGACGCCAAGCTATCTATTTCGTGATGTCTCTCTGTACATTCACCATTTGCACCATTGTAACGCGCGGCACTCAGGGACCGGAACCGCTTACCCTTAAAGAGGTTTTTGATTGGGTTTTTCATAGACTTGTTTTAAAAAACCTTATCAATTTGGTAACCGTATCGAAGACTTACCCTAATTTAAGGCTTACCATATCAATAGAGTTAGCTTCATGTAAGCAGTAAGCCTATCGAAAACCCTATTGAAGGTTACCGATTCAATAGGGTTTTAAAACCTGCAGGCAAATTTAATCTCTAAGAATATCAAATTATCAAAAATATCACCATCTATTCAATCTCGCACCACAGAATAAGTAATAGTTGGTACAGAAGAATTACTCCGCAAGAAGATCTAAATAAATTCGAGTCTTGCTACGACGCGATACGGTGGAATTCAGCTCGCACAGCATTACGTACCTGCAAATTTATATACCTAGAAGTTTTGTCTCTTTCTATCGCATACCTCTTATCTTTTCTTACGCTGTTAGGGTTACCTAGTGCCTAGTGAAGAATAATTAATCTCCTTATTTGTAATTAAGTATCAACCGATGTAGGTATTACTGTTATTCTACCTTTGTAAAAAATATTGTTTCAACTTACCTAAAGAACAAAATGAAAAAAAATTTACGACGAATAATTAGTAATACTATGTTTTGTTTGCTAAATTGAACATAATCAAATCTAAACATAATCTAATTGAATATTTGTTTCTTTTTATGTCCATTTTTAAATACTATTTGCGACCTCGATCATAGAATTACCGTGAGTGCTATTAAGTAGGTAGGTATCTACAAAGTCCCGACGGGCGCGCGCGTGACACACAACCTATTCAAAATACGCCGGCGGAGTGTTTCGCTGTAGGTAAATAACGAATGTACCGCGCGGAGTGAGCCAGGCCCGCTCGCACTTCGAATTATACTTCCGAATTCAACAGCACGCGCGGAAAAGAGATAGAAATAGGCAACCCTATCACAGGGTAAGCGCATCCGAAAGTAGTTAACTTTATTCAAAGTGTTACCACGTCGATAGGCTTACCATATCAATAGGGTTACACTTCCATATGGTAAGATTTTGATAGGGTTACCCTATCAATAGGCTTAATCAAATAAAGGGGTTTTCCGGTCCCTGGCGGCACTATGACGCAATGACCTTGACATCTGTCCGCTTATGACGTCACGGGTTGACTTGCATTGAAGTCGGTGGCACTGGAAGCATCAACATTTTACCATTACGTATCGATGGGTGTTGCGATATCGAAAATCCTCAGTAAACTTAATAAATTTTAATAAAGTGATTTCATTCATAGATTGATTTTAAAATGTAATAAGTATGTACTTAAAACGTTATTTAATGACCGAAATTATTTTTATAATATAAAATGTTTTATCTTTCTTTAGTAGGTACACAACACTCTCACAATTTACAAACTTATTACTTCTTGCAAATAACTGATGCAAACAACTATAAATTTGATTTTAAATCATAGAACAATGACATTGGGGATGGAACAAGACAAAGTAAACATAAATGATTGTATTTTATGCAATTTTTTCGGTACATCACTTGCCTACTTAATATGAAGTTGTTGGCGTAAGGGACATGAAAATATTTGATGCGTTGTTGTTTTCATCCATATTAAAACACCATGAAGCCTATTTTGACTGGGTAAATACAAAAATAGGGCTCCATTTGCATCCATCTTACAAAATTACTAATGGAACAAAAGTTTTATGTATTGTAAAAGTATTTAAGAGTAGGTACCTTGAAAAACTTCTATAGGTTTTCCTTTTTTATGTATAAATAATAGTTTAGGGTAACAAAAAGTAAAACAAGTTATTAAGTGAATATTTTTTATTATCCAAATTTCCCTATCAGCTCAAACACTTAAACAAAACTGAACAAATGAAACCAATAACTGTTTATATTAGTACAATTTATTTTGAATACCTGACCATCACTTTAAAGCAGACCAGTTTTACAAACATGTTGAACTCCATAGGGATTCGATCGAATAAAGAGGTAGGCATCTAATTTTCACAAACATTTATTACTAAGCTATAGAAATAAGAAGTCCTTTGGGCAGGACGAACTACATGCATTCAAATAAATCTAGTTTTATCGTTAATTGTGTGTTTAAACCTCGAAACCTTGACGTAGTAAAGATTTTCTGAGGGCTTCTGGAATCTTCTAAAGACGATTTAATTTGAATATGTACCTCTTTGGCTGCGGTGTCCTGGCGTCTTCAGTATCGTCAACTGAAAAGTCCATCAGGCAAGCTAGTATTGTGTCTTATTATTAGTTATAAGGAACAGAGTGACGATTAATGATTGACTTTTACTTCATCAGAATCAACACATAATTATGGCATTATTTTAATTGGGAAATAATAAAACGAGCGACTAAAAAACAAATTTGGACTGGAAATAATAAAACGAGCGACTAAAAAACAAATTTGGACTGTCTTGAAAAATATATGAAAATGAACGGTTTTAAATATTAATATTGCGACTGAATTACTAAGTGAGCGACTAAAACACATATACATTGCGATGAAAGAGATAAGTTACGAGAAGGGCTCCCGCACCGGAAGGCGGAATCAGTACGGTTAGGTGCGACGACGAGCGCAGCGAGGAGGAGCATGTTAGGTTGCATATAGTTATACACGTGCGCGAGCCGAGCGAGCGAAGCGAGCGGTGCCGCGGCAGCGGCCGGCGAAGCGCCATAAACCTGGTCAGCTATTATAGTCAACCCTGGACAATCCCGACATGGTCAAAAGTGTTTTTAAGTCGCTGTTTCATTGATTCTTCGTCACTCGCTCTCAGTCGCTCACTTAATTAAAACAGTAAGCCAAATTCATTATTTTTGTCACCTAAAATTTTTATTTACAGTTACTCGATTAAATACTACCCATTTTAATTTAAGGAATTATGAGTCAATCATTAATCGTTTTATTCCAACGTGGATTGGGTTAGCTAGCAGCATGTAGCTCTAATCAAACTGTGGCGGATTCAATTTAAAAATTTAGTGTTTAGTATAATATACCAACAATAATAATGAATATGGATTTTTTATTAGAGCTACAGACTAAGTCGGGTACCTGGAAACACACAGTAGATGTTGTGTATACAGCATCCCATATATTTTTGGAACATAAGGGTCCCTTCACATCCAATAGTGTCTCGTATTTTTGATCTTCTAGATATTGAAAACTATTTCTTTCATGTTGATACTTAGAAAAACAAAAAATATATATGTTGCAACTTGAAAAAGTCTAATGAAAAACAGTGTACCTAATCAGATAATTTGTTCATCTTCATTTACAGGACAACATAAGTATAATAATCGCTTCAAGGTCAACTATAAAGGATTATTGGCAAAACCGAAACGAAGACTTTTTTTAAAATAAGAGCATACTTTACATACATACATTTTTAAATAATTTGTTTAATTTATCTCTTTCATGAAAATTTTAAAATTTTGAACAATTAAGGTTTAAATTTATGAAATTTGAATAACTTTTTTTTACTTTAAGTTTTAAGGAGTCTATTTGAATATTCGAAAATTTTGATCTATGGTCCCTAACAAATACCTTGCAGCGAATACGTAAACGGGCCTCTCGAAACTCGAAAATCGAACGCAGACGATACAAAAATCAAATACCTCGCAAACAACGTAGCGGTGGCCGGCTTAACATCTCTATAACAATAGCCATAAGATCCATTATTGAAAAAGAGATTTCAACATGAATCTGTTTCATCGGCTATGTCATAGAAAGCGTCCACGGTGCATTTCAGGAACTATTCAAAATACCATATCAAATACCTGCAAATTCCGTCGGTGTGACGACAATTCTACGGATTGGGAATATCGGCCCCATATCATTGCCTTTTACCGAAGTTTTATAGTATTGAAACATTAGGCTGTAAAATAACAGTGTAAAATTACTTTATTACTTTATCGGGGCAATTTTTCTTTCTATTCGTTAGTGTTTCTGTATTTTTCGAGGTTATGTGGTGTGATGGGCGATGTTCTTAGGGGTGTGGGTTTTTAGTGGAAAATCTCAGAACGACATACTTACTGTTTCGAAATGGTTTTGTGATACCTCAGTCAAACTAGCGACGGTCACGGGAACGTTTCCGTGAAGATCGGTCGTGAGGGGAACCTATAAAAGGATATTTACATCAATTATGTTGAGTGTTTTTTTTTGGTAGCACTAGCTGTTGCGCGCGGTTTTACCCGCGCAATTTCGAATCCCGCGGGAATGACGGAATAAAAACTAGCCTATGTGATATTCCAGGCTGTACACTATCACTATGCATCCATCCAAACTTTCACATTTATAATATTAGTAAGAAGTAAGATTATGCATGAACTTTAGAAGTTTTAGATTTTTTCGGAATATATTGACAAAGTAGACTCTATGTTATTCCTCGATATTTATGCTTTCAAATTGTGACAGAGTTGCTTTTGTGATTAGTTGTAAAGCCCAGGATTAAATAATTGTAGTGTCTGTTATCAGATAGAATTTAAGCTTTTCCCTTTATATTTTAGCTTCAAGTGTTTCAGATAAAATTCAGGTCAAACACGGGTTAAGACACCACGAATATTTATAACCATAATTTTTGGTCATGCGAAATCTAGCACACAGATCCAATATTTTCGTTCAAAGAATTGGTATGAATCGGAAGAGATCGTCGTTAAATGATAAGGCCGCATATTGTGTAATATTGTTTTCAAAATTATTTTTTACTCCAAGTGTATGTACAGAAGACAGCAGATCAAGCGTTACATTACCTGTCAAATTTCCCCAACCAATTTTAACTTAATGTTATAGGGCATAGAGTTCAGATTAAGTAAAATTTTTGACAGTTTTGTAACGCTTGATGTGCTGCCTTCTGCACAATGAAGAATAAATAAATACTTACAAAAAAATATAACATTATTGTGGTTAAAAAATAACATTATTGCAATAGATTCTGTTACCGATTCTCAACAAACTTTTTTCAGGTTTTGTATAAACAAATATATATTGCATAATATGATTACTTACGCTTATCTCTGCGGTGTCGACGTTCTCTGTCCTTTTCCTTCTCTTTATCCTTATCCTTGTCTTTATCACGGTCTTCACGAGATGAACTGTAAATATAGTTATGTGTGATCAGTTGCTTACCTCTGTATGAAAGCAATAAGCTTATACCTAACTTATTTAATGATTTTTTTGGCCATCTCCATCATAATATTATGACGATTTTTATTTAAAAAAAAAACGAAAGAAATATCGAAAAGCTGATTACAACCATGTCTGCTATCTACCGAGGTAGGGCGGGTCAGGCTATAGTCGGCGCGGCGAACCTTGATCCCTATGACACTGACAATAATTTCCACAACATAACCTTGTAGTGCCGTCACCGTTACATTAGAATCGTATTGGAGGCTTCTAAAAATGGCATTTATTTATTTTACGTAGCTATATTCCAATACAATGATATTCCGTTGGAATTACAACAATTCATTACATTTGCAAGAAATTATCTCAATCACACTTTACGTTTACGTTCTGCAAAAGTCACTTCGTAAGGTATGATTTAAGAAATACCCTGTGTCATATCATTTGAAAACAATTCAACTATTAGTAAATGATAAATAGGGCTTAATGTAAGAAATTTTGAGTTGGCCGCTTCAAGACTAAATTACCGCCATCTTTACCAAAAACGCATAATTTGGTGTTCAAAGAAGGGAGGTGTTATGTGTATTGTGTGCTTGTGCAACTTCTAGCACTAGACAACCGCGATTGTACTCCGTTGGGTAAATTGTGGTTAAAGAATAATTGACTTATATTATTGAAGAATATTGACTTAAATTTTCAATTTTTTTAATACATTTTTTTTTATTATCTAAATTTTTTGCTTACCGATGCCTTTCACGATCCTTATCTTTATCCTTATCCCGCTCTCTTTCTCTGTCCCTATCCATCCGTTCTTTATCGCGTCTGTCGCTACCTAGTCCGCCACCACTTCGGGAACTCCTCTCTCTATCTCTTTCTTCCCGACGTCGTTTCTCTTTTTCCTGCATCTCTTTTTCACGGGCTTCTGTCATTTCTTCAAATGCTTGCCGGAGTTTGAAATAGCTGAAACAAAATAAAATGTAAGAGTTTAGATTTTTGTAGAAGTGACAAAGGACAATGGTTGATAGCTGAGAGAGGCAATGGTGGGCATTGTTCAATCTTTTTTACCCAACTGCGGCACGCATAGGAGGGTCATGTTTGTTTTGCTCGATAGCCGTTTCAATATGGTCTTTATTAAACCGGCGTATGTCGCGTTTTAGGGAATTGGAGATTTGTCTATTAAGCCGCCGATACTGAGAAGCATCTTCCGGGGCCTGCAGGATCATTGTGCGCCTTTCTTCCATGAGTTTGAGGGTAGAGTCTGAGATTTTTCCGGTTCCTTTTGCACGGCGGGTATTAAAGAACTTAGACCCAGCCGTGGAGACAGTTTCCACAAGCCTGCTATTGAAGTCATCCACATCGACGCAGTCGCGGAGGCAATCAAAGCGGTTCTGCAATTCGAGCTGAAAGCTTACGGGGTTTTGGATCTGGATGGGTGCAGGACGAAGTATGGACTTTATCTGTCGAGATCGCCCCAGTTTTGGATTCAAACTCAATGTGACTCTTACCATGCGGTGATCGCAACTGCAGGCCTATTATGGATCTCAAAACCATGCCATGATATCATGAAATAGTCTTGGCGTAAAACATATCATTATTCGGTATTACTCCTCGGTGAAATCTCTTAGGTATAAGCTCTTGCCTTGTGGACTGAATAATAATATGTTATTTATTTATGAAAGCACACGAAACGGAAAAACACAAATGACCTCAAGAAACAAACATATCATAGAGGTGGGTGCGATCTCACCTTTTTCAATAGACGTTTTTAAGTCATAGATGATATAATTGAAACTGTCATTGCAAAAGGTCACTTCAGGCATTGAATTGCAATGTATGTATGTATAGGGAATTCGTTAATTCATTATATCATCATTGTATCATAGGAATCATAGAATAGTAATAGAGTATAATTATTATTCTAATTTAGAAATCTCGTTTATCATGTCATGTCTTGAAAGAACCGTAATAGGCATGTTGATTTTGACAGCATTGATCACAGAGACATCATTGAAAATCTGTTTTTTCGTCGACATGACAAAGTCTACCTCGTTTTTAGTGCGACCATCGGAGCTTATCTTAGTCCATTTGCGGTGTTCCGGTTCCTTGAAGAAAAAATTCATCATAGGATGACATAGGAGGAGGACATAGGATTCCTTCTCCAAGAAGTTGGCCAGCATCGGCTCGGACGTTCCGGACTCCAACTCCAAATTGCCCCACTTTCTGCTCATCGCCGCTTAATTGCCTAATTTTGCGTTAAAATCTCCAATGTGTATGGCTTTGTAGATTCCTTATACATAGCCTCCACCTCATCATCGGAGTGTGTCGAGGTCGGAGCATAGACTTGTATGACCTTCAACGAATAGTGTTTGGTAATTCTGAGTACGTGATACGCTACCCTATTCGAGACCCTCTCGATTTTTGTAACATTGGTCACGAGGGTTTTGTGGATGAGAAACCCGACACCACCTTGGGACAGTTGGTCGCCCTTCCAGAAGTAGAGAAGATTGCCGGATTTCAGGATTATCGATTTCTCTCCCTGTCTACGTACTTCAGATAACCTCAGGATATCCCAGTGCAATCCACTCAATACTTCTTCCACTTCAACAATCTTTTCGTCGGTCTGCAGTGTCCTAACATTGTATGTCGCCAGGGCCAAGGATCGTCGTTGGTAGCCTGGTCGAACCCGGGGATTCTTAGCACCCCCTGTCCCGCTGTTTCCTCGTTCCGCTCGACCTTGATCGAGACTAGCGGGACGCTGGGCCTTGTTTGTGATTCATGTTTTGGGGGGGAAATGCCGTAATCGCCACGCTCGGCAGGCGGGTTGGCGATCGCAGTATGGTGTTGATATACACAAAAGGACGCTGCTGCCCATCCTCTGGTTGCCCCTGAGTGGACTTCTACGACACCCACGGAAAGAGATGGGATAGCGCTATTCTTAAGGCGACGCCACATGCCATATTAATATATTGTTTTAACTTTTACAAAATACCCCATTCTTTTCCATGACATAAAAATGGCCAGGTTTGTGATGTGTATTTTTACCATGGTATTCAATGTATATGAAACTTGAACCCTACACTTAAATTCTTTATTAAATTGTTAATTACTCGTTACAGTTCTACATAAGTGTAGAAGAACTCAATTTCAACTGATGGTTAATGAAAATTAAGGTTGAAGCTGGAGCATGCAAGGTTAGGGAAGTTATCAACTGCTGAAGCACTGATCAGTGAACTGCACTCAACTGCCGAAGCACTTATTTATTTATTAAACTTATCAGTGCAGGAGCTACTAGGTCCAACCAAGTTCAAAATATTTTATTTATTTACCACGATATATATTCAAGCTATAATAATTAATTGAAGTTTATTCAATGGTCAGAGAATCAACAGGGAACCGTTCAATTATGTTTAGGAAAAACACGCAATTACTTAATTTACCAGTCAAAATAAATATTATAATAATGTTAAATAAATAAATAATAAATAAATATTTATGACACTCACACAACATTATCTAGCCCAAATTAAGTTTCTTAAAGAACTTGTGTTATGGATACTAGATAACTGATATACTTAAGAAATATATAAACATACATTATTTAATAAATACATATTTTTTATTAGAATAAACTTAAATAAACATTATAAACATCCAAGACTTGACGACTAATATCTGTGTTCATCACACAAATATCCGCCGCCGCCGGATTCGAACCCAGGACCTCTGGCATAGAAGGCAATGTATGTTACCGCTACACCAGCCGGTCGTCATAATCGTCATACATGTTAAAGTAATAAATAATTATGTTTAAAGATACAATGACTATCTAACTTTCAAATAAATCGTTAATTACATTTCCACAATTATTACTTTATGCCGAGCCATACAGAGGAAGCTCTGAAATCGCGCTAAGTCCCGACAGACTGAGAGGTTAATCAGAACCTATTAAAACTTAACTTACCCAACATGCTGCTTCCCAGACATGTGGTCTTCAATCCGTTGCTGTGCATCACCAACAATAAGGAAAGCGCCACACACAGGACAGACCTCCATTTGCTTCTCTTGCGCTGCAGCTAATTCTGCCGTCATGGACCAATGGCTGTTTAAACAAAACACAGTTTTATTACATTTTTATATAGCTACTTCTAAATCTTTCCCAGCAGAGTATCAAGAACATCTAAATCAGCTGGTAGCAACACAGTACAATAGAACAGAAGAGACATAAAATAAATAGACATAAACAAAAGTCTTTAGTATGTTTATAACAATTACTTTAACTGCTGGAGCGCCGGTCGTAAATACCTAGCTTACCAAGGTCTACAAAAATCTCTTATATCATCAAAATACATCGCTGGTAGAAACCAGATCAATTCAAAGTTTTTTTTTAAGAAAAAGAAACTTATCTCTTAACCTATTTGATACATTACTTTGAAATTTAGAATATATCTACATTAAATGACAATCTAGAAAAAGAAATTAAAATAAATTACATAGTGCATCATTTAACCACATTTTTGGGAAATAATACATTAGGACTTATAATCTCAATCAGGTAAAACCGGCTTAAGTCATCGCCTTTCACTTTTGCATAGAGTCTAAATGCCTATCAAAAATTACTGCACTACAGAAGAGCACAGTGTTTTAATTAACAGTAACATAAGCATAAATTGAATGGTAAAATAATTTAAAATACCTAGATAAAGGTAACCCTGAAAGGTAATTGGACCTATGAAGGATATTTTCATTGTTTGTTGTACATCTAAATGGAATAAAAGGAAGCTGTTAAGAAATCAAACATTTCTGAAAAATTAAAGGATGGTACAAGTCACAAAACTCTGTTTATACTCTGCTATGTAAAGTGTATTAACTGTAGTTTTCACCACTAAGCATTCAGGTAAAATAGTATGGACGACCATTCCATTGCTTAACATGAACGGCAAAGTGTTTTAATGCATGAAACATTTTGAATACATGAAGAGCAGAGTGTAATAATACACTCTGCTCTTCATGTATTCAGACATTATACAGGGTCTTCTTTATGAAGATAAATATATTTTAAGAGAAGGTTAAGAATGATGTATGGGTTCAATTTATGAAAAAAATAAAAATATACATATAACTATATTTTTTTTATTGAAATTTTCAAATCTTTTAAGTGACCGAATTTAAGTTTAATCTGTTATTTACGACAAACTTGCAAGAAATAAAAAAACCTATCTATTTATTTTAAGAAAATAACTGCACTAAAACAAAGATCTTACGCGGTTAGTACCTACCTATCCACGCGAGCAAAGGTCGATGCCTCGCGCGCCCGGGCGATGCGTGACCTACTTAGCTTGATGTATGACGTAACAATCAGCTGTTGTAATATCATACTTATTTCGTATAAAAGTTGATTCTAATTTCCCATCACACTTCAACTGTCAATTTAACATTCATTCAACTAATTGTAAATACCGTTTTAGTAATGTTGACTTCTTTGATAATGTTTAAATTAGAAATAAATTTAAAAAAAGCTTTCGTGCTTGAGCTGTTTGTCTTAACGAATAAATGTATTTTACAATCAATTGAATGTTTAAATGGAATCACCTTATTATCAACTATTATTATTTACAGTTTATGTACAAAAATAACTTACATATTGCTTCCTGTCAATGATGTTAGGTACACAGCACACGAATACACATACACAAGCACTTTATAGTAACTGCTGCACATGACTACCTATTTGCGATACACAAAGTCTTGTTCGTTTAATAACATTGGCAGCACACAACATTGGGGCACGTGGAGTAAATGTGCCATAATCTCGATGGCGCTGCACAGCTCCTAGAATTGTTCGGAGGGCGGGACGCCTTCCATTTCTCTGCTCGTACGTGTCACGAGCTCGTGACAGGTTCTCACTCGTAGCAATAGCACAAAGCCATTTGAAGATATTCTTGGTTCGTGTACGCGAAATTAGGCATTTTGATAATTATTAATTTACGCGCGCGTATCATTAGACAGACTTTTACAGACTGGTGAGCGGGTCGCGCGCGTTTGGCTCAAACAAAGTCGCCGCCGCCGCGCCGACAAGCCAACAGTGTTGTCGGCGCGGGCGGCTCGCTTGACTTTCGGTGTCGATAGTGCCGTCAGAGAATACCTACATACCTATGCCTAGTGCGATTGTTCTCTGTGTGTGTGAGTGAGTTCTTAATATAAATAGTTAAATAGAAACACTTTTATTTCTTGCTTTGGTCGTAAATAACAGATTAAACTAAAATGTTGTTAACTTATGAGAATTATAAAATATTTATGAAAGAATTTTTTTTTGTTAATTGTAACAAAAAAAAAATTCTTTCATAAATTGAATCCATACATCATTCTTAACCTTCTATTAAAATATATTGATCTTCATAAAGAAGACCCTATATAAGACACTTCCTACATTTTTGAGGAAAAGCAAGTAAGTTGAACTCCTAATCATGCCTTAAACATTTCAAAGCAACATAGCTTAATGGACAATATAGTTATTTAATATAATTCCAGCTCAAATGTATCTTTATGACACAAAACACAAAAGAGTAAAATGCTTTTATAACATATTGCAATAAATATGTACGGTTTATTGACCATATCACAAAAGTCATAGGAGACAAAGCACAAAAAAATCATAGAATGTTCAAAATCATTGTTTTATTTATGACCACAAATCAGATCATCTGCAAACCCAGCTCAATCAATAGAGAAATTTGCTGATTCTAACCAAATATAAAACTCATTTGAACAAAAGTGGTCGTTATACATTTTGCCTTTCTACTGTTGACATGAAATATCCAAAAAAATGAGTTGTTTCCTTATTAAATTGTCTATCTACAATACCATTATGGTTTGTTGTACTGTTTAATTTATACAGTAATCATGCATCTCATTATGACGTCAGAAAAGCTTATGGACACACAAGCACAGTATGGGTAAATAAGTTACCTGTTTTCCTGCTGTTTCAATAATTGCTCTCTTTCCTCTTTAAGCCTATCACAAAGTTTCATGAGACCCTGAGCCTGCTCAACATCACCACGAGTACCAGCTATCTCTGCTTCTTGGACCAGGGATGTTATCTTTTCTGACAGAAGTTTCACCTGAAAACCAACGGAATTTTCATCACAGCCAATGTGCTATATCATTTTAATAATGCAATAATACCCTTACAAATTACTTTATACCTACATAGGATTTCAAATCTAGTATAATATGATTCGCATATGTGAACAAGGCTATACAGATGTCATCAGATGATGTGACATCAGATGGCTTACAGCCTCTGGTTTCTGCCTACCCCATAAGGGATACATGAAGTTATTTATGTTCGTCAATTTGGAATATTTTAAAGCGACTCAGCTTAGGTCTTCCTAAAATTGACTAAATCAATACTGCCAAATTTAGACTTCATATCATTAGCAACAAGTATCAGCATGCATACATATTTTTAACAGTTAGGAAGGGGAATTTTTTAATGTTTTCTTGATTATGACAAAGGAAATGCTTATAAATCTTACCTGTTCTTGGTTTTTCTCTGTTTGTGCTGCTGTCATTGGGGGAGCATCTGGTTTAGAGTTCATTAACTCTAGCCGTTGTTTGCCTTTCTGAATTTTCCCTAAAAAGTTGAATTAAATAGTCTTGAAATTCGACTCAACATAATAAACACACAAAATCAAATTTAAGTTTTAAATAATAAGCTACAACCAGTCAGGCTGGCTATAAAATCTAAAAATAACACACTTATACTAGGCAAATAAGATCATAAACACATAAATGCTTACTTTCAACATCATTTATCATGTGCCTGCAGAATCTAAGAAACTCCTCTATATACTGAGTTTTTTTGTGTGATGGAAGAGCTCTTTCAAAGAGATTTTTAACTTCATCATCATGTACTTTGGGACAAATACCTAAATCAGCTCTTGTGTTAACAAACAAGTCATGAGGACAAAACTTCACGATGTAATATTTGCAGTACTGTAAACAAGAATAAAATATGAGAAAAATGTAACCTCTTAAAGAGATATAAAAGATTCAGTGCATAAATTATGTGCAGAGGTGGAGGGATTTCTATCCAGTCACAAGATACAGACTCATCCAACACTCAACAGAAATGTTAAAACAGTTTAAAACTCCGGAAAATAATTCAAACAAACTATTTCACCTCAGGATCCTCCCAGTTCGGATTTTTTATTTTATCGTTTGGATTAGAGTTGCGGTGTCTCCCCATCAACTCGTCTAACAACTGAGCAGCTGCTAAAACAGCCATTGTGAGTTATTATCTCACAAATTTATTCTTTAGAACATTACACAAACTAGACTGCAAATTAGTAAGAGATATTCAAATGATCTTCACGTTTTTCAAAGGTAAGAAAACGAGAAAAAAAGCAAAGAAAAGAAGGCTTCGCTGCTGTTCCCTCACTCACTCAGACAATTCAATCAATTCAACGATCAATCGTTTCAATTTGAGAAAGATAGAACGCGTTCACGTTCGACCAAGGATTATAATATATATTATATATTATAAATATATATAATATATAATATATATTATATGGCACGACGGGAACCAAGGTCGCGCGTCGAGGGCTCACATTAAAGATTGATTTTTCATTGCGAAATAAAAATATTACACCATAGCATTTAATTAGATAGATCGTTTTAGTATAGATGTTGGTTTTTAGGTTTAAACATGTTTTTTTTTTAATATTATTTTACTTCTTTGTAGATACTATGGACCCTCCGCGTGGGTTGTATGATTGTATGTATATCAGGGGCAGTAAACAGTTCTTTACAGCAATATTCTCTTTCATCAAATTATATAAATTATATAATTTTCGATGATTCGGATTATTTAAAAATATGAAAAATAAAGTTAGTGTAGGTATTAATAAACTGTAACTACCCTCAAAATACACTTTTTTAACGAATATATTTGACCCCTGTGTGAGGTATCATCATTGAAACAAAAAACATTGCATATATTGATCTCATTCATATTGCAATAACGTATTCAGTAAAATAATGACGACTGTAAAACTGCTATTCTTCCAGAATGCTCGTTACATTGATATTCCGTTAAAGTATATAATTTCGCTTATTTCGATAGTGGTATCATCATTTACCACTATCGAATTTAAAAGTCATTGATTGGTTAAGAATAAGGAAATTCCTCTTGCGAGACACAGTAGGTTTCCTATGTATGTATCTATAGGCACCCTGGTTTTCTTTCGCAAAGTTTCCTTAGATTTTTAATCAATATACCGATTAATTTCCGCAATTGCATTATTACGATGCTTAATAATCTTGTGCAGAAGTGCATAAGTATATAAAATAAAATACTAGGCTTAGAAATAGCTTTGTATATTTTTTTCTAAAAAGATTGACGATTCAGGTTTCGTGATAAGAGCGTAAATAAATATATTTTTTCCCTTTCTCTTATTTCACTCTATACACATTCTGATTATCTCGTGTCGGAAAACAAACAAAACGAAAAGAAGCGTTACTCACAAATCACGATAGAATTAATCACTGGACAGTCACTTAGTACCGAGTCTGTGGGCTTGGGTATAACCCTGGCTTAGTCACAACAAAATCTTTATTCGCGAGTCCGTTCCGTCAGTTACAATGCCAACTCAATTAATACCGAGCTACTATCGACCGTCAGTCCGAGATACGTCTGCGCAACTAGCCGTCCTAACCGTATCTGTGTCACTTGCCATCATCCTACTTCAAGATACAACCATGGAATTAATAAGTACTACGTAGTACCTATTAATTCCATGGATACAACCTAGTGCGCTGCAATCGAACGTCAGTCATTCATTGCATTTAGCGCCCTCTTTAACAGTACTACCAACATACTTCCGCTACCATGAAGTCATACAAACATCTTAATATCGCAAACTCATCGTTGTCGCCAACACTCGGGGTATTATAAAACTTCCAGAAATCCTAAATATAGAAGAACTATAACCATTTTATTGAATAATTCATAAAAACGAGGGGATTTTGTGTTATGAGTTATTTTTATACAACGTGTAATATAATGAAGAGATAATACTTAAGGGAATTGTATGTTTAGTGATGTAGTTTATAAGTAACAGTAACATAAATTTGTTATCCAGTTAAACTACAGTATATGGACCGTCGAATTTATGGGCGGTGAGGGGTGGAGGGTGGAGGGGGTGGTTGGTGACCTCCCCCTTGAAGGGGGAGGTGCGGCGCCTTGTAGTTAGAGGGCCGCCAGACTGTTGAAAACACGTTGAAAACCAATGCTTCCAACCAAGGTTAAGGAAGGTTAAGTTGTTGTCAACCAATTCCGAGTCATCCACACTGTTACAAACGGTGGTTTCCAACAAGGAAACAAACAAGAACACAAGCCAAGGTCACGCCAGGCCACGCCCCTTAATCGTCAGTGTGCTCTGATCTCTCGCGTTGGCAACATCTTCGCGATGGCAGTTTTGTATGCAATTGAGGATACAAAGAAGGAAAGGTTGAAACGCAGGATAAAAAGCTTCAAAACTCGAGTCATTTCTAGTTATAGTTACATAGTAAAATATACAATAACAAGCGTACACACTGTCCTAAAAACAGACATACATCTACATAGATAACGCAAATGCATATCCTTTGCGTGTCCGAACCCCGACCAAGCGTCAAGGTTGGTCGCCTCTAGATTTAATATGTAGGTATTGTAATATGCGTGTATGTATGCCTGTTAGAAAATCGAGTTCAAAATATCAATATCGTTCTTAATCATCGATTTAATCGGCGGTATCGGTGTCTCTGAATCTTTTTGTATTTTCCAGTAATAAATATCAGCTGTGACGTCACAATAGGTCTTAAAAAGTCGGCACGCTTGGTTCGAATACAAATCGTGGCACTTGCGTTGTCTATGTAGATGTATGTCTGTGATTCTAAACACCGCCGTTTCCAACCCGCCAAGGTCATGTAATTTGGTTGTCAACATCCGTCTTCACTGTTGGAAACACGTTGTAAACTAGCAAGGTCACCTTGGTTTGATGTTTTGTTTCCAACAGTGTATTTGGGCTTTTAGTGAGAAAATCGAAGATAAAGTTTTGGGGTTACACTCGGTTTTGTGCGATTATTAAAAAAAATGCAAGGAGCCCCGCTTTGCTTCGCTCCTTGTATTTACCTCCTAACCTAACCGGTCCATGTCGGTCTGTGACACAAATTGTAAAAGTTACAATTATTAAGTTAACACTGGACTCTTATCGTAAATAAGGGCGAACAGTCCGATGAGGATGACTGACTAATTGATCAGTGAGATGATAACCATGGCGATGTTCTATTTTTCTATACATACTTTATAGTTATATAGATATTAAGTAGGTATAACTAAAACTCTTTTACCTCACTCTCCCAATACAAAAACCATTGAAGAAAAAAAGAGATAGTACTATTTTCATTCTCCTACCGAATGAAAAAATTAAAGGCATGACGTCATACGAATGTCATTAGAGTGCCTTGTCGCCATGTTGTGTTTCAGAATTCAGAGTACTTAAGATGTCAAATTGTGTTTTTGCTGAAAGGTTTTTTCAATTTACTAATTAAGTGGCTTCAAATTTGTGTTTTATATGTTAATATCTGCAAAAAGTGCAAGCAGTTTTCAATATGAAATGTTCAATTTTGTGGTGTGGTGCGAAGAAAGATGATAAATACCCTAATTTAACTTTACACAGGTTAGTAAGATTTTCATTGATTAAAACAAGTGAATTGTTGTTATACAGTGCTCCACATAACTTTTTTTTGTGATTTGGACATGCAATCTTAACTATACACTACATTTTTTTTATATTAAACACGTTTTACTTTGCCGAAACCTATTGTTGAAACTGTCTTGTTTGTTTACATTAGAATTTAATAGTGATGTATTTTTCTTAAAACTCAATATCGATATTTATAATTTTAGGTTTCCAAGAAATTTTAACTTAAAGGGACGGTGGTTAGAAGCCATTGGAAGCGAGAACTTAAACCCAAAAGGTAAAGTTTGGTATATTTGCTGTTTACATTTTGAGGAAAATAGCTTTAATAAGACCCTTGATGTAATTATATTGCGAGATGACACAGTACCTTCAGTTTTCCAAAAGGTAAGAAATCTTATTTTGTATTATTCAATAAAAAGAGACTTTGTACCTTTTATTTAGAAATGAATAAATATTTGTGAAAATTACTATGTTGCTTTACTGCTACCTGCATAATACTTACGAGTGTAAAATCTTTCTAACTTTCATAATATAAAAGGAAGGTATGGTTAATTATCACATAGTGGCCATGTGGATAGTTATATTTTATAATTACTATTATTTTGATCAGATTTCACTTTTTATAATTGCAATGTCCACTTTCATTTATTTATTTATTTTCATTTTTATTGTTACTATTTTGTGTTCCTTCGTAATTCATGAACCTCTCCCTCTCCCTCCCCAGTATCGAAAGAATCGAAGGAATATTCTTTCAATACTTCTTTCGATTTTCCAAAAAGGTAAACAACACCTGTCATTAATTCGATACTTGCTCTCAATTTCGAATAAACCGCTTCAAATATGCTTCGGAAACACTCTTAGACTAATAATCAAAGTCAAAAAAAAAGAAAAAACTGGTATATATAAGTAGTAAATGGAAAAAAAGGCAGAAAGTTTTACTAAATGGCAGATGACGGCTAAGGGGCGTCTCTTTTAATAGTTGCATGAGACGCCCTAGGACCGTTATAAAAAATGGTATGACCGCACCAGGCAGAAGTTTGTAAAAATAGCCGTCGCAATTAATCGGATGTGTGTTCCTTCCCTGTCAAATACTGTCAATAGGAGAACGTAAGTTTTGAACCCCTAAATTTTGGTAAGACAATTTATTTCTGGTGGCGTGATAAAGTTATAAACAAAGCTATTTAGAAAAAGCGTATATTTTTCCTGACAAATAATAAGTTAAAGACGAATCATTTCAAGCATTTTTGGTAAGCATGTGGGATAACAGTTTTAGTAATTTATATTTTTTTTTCCAATACCAGGATAAAGCACAGACCTAAAAAAATTTTTTTAAAAATACCTTTGATCATCAAGTTTTCAGTTATTTACTATTAAATGATGCTACACCCGAAAAGTTTCCTTTCTCTATCAATAGGATAAAGCTTCATTTCGCATTTTCGAATACATATTTTCTCAAGTAAACAAAATAATCGGCCGATGAATCAGACATTTTCGCTGATGAGCGCTTATAAGTTTCCAGCTTTCTTTCTGTATACGGCCTTAGAAGTATCGATATCGATACAACTTTAGTATGCTCACTATTGGCGGCCATTTTATGCTACGATTTAACTTTAGGTATGCACCCATTTTTTGCTGTTATTTCAGATCCATAGTGTTAGAGATCTATGCTAATTGATGTAAACAAGTTTTGTTTGACAACTCAAAATGGTAGCATCGTAAATTACGTTTTGTTTTGTACGTTAATAATATAAGCATTTCACTAGTGCACAAACCGTTACATATAAATATTTTTTTAAGTTGTATTTTATTAAATAATAATACTTTTATTTACAATTTTCATATAGAAATGTGTTTATTTATTCATTTATATCAAAAACGTTAAACTGTATTTTACGACTGTGAGAGAAACTAAACGCAATGACAGGCGACATTGATCAATCAGTGATTGTATTCATTACTCTATACTCTATGTTTGTTTTTTTAGCTTGAAACTAATTGAATTAATGGAATTTCAAACTTAAATTTTATAAAAACTACTTATCTCCGCAATGTGAAACTTCGCAGAAAGACGCCTAAGGCTATAACCTTTTACCCGTAAAAATCCTAGCGTCCAGTCTGACGGTCCATATACTGTAGTTTATCCGCTAATTCTTTCACTGTACATTCTACGTATGGCATAGAAGCTAAACCTCAAGTTTTATCTCCTCATTTTGTTACACGTTGTAAGTTTTATTCACGTCTGCAATACCGTGGACCCAGGCAGACTCTCTAGCATAGAGAAAGATAAATATACCAAAAGGAATAGAGAGCCTACTCGACGCGTCAACTAGTCACCCCATTGACGCCTCGCCATTTTGCTACGCTCTCGTGCTGCCATCTGTATTTTGGTCTAGTAATACTATAAATAACGTTGTAATAATATATAATAACGAGGACTCCAACCTCTCGTTTGCCAGACGAGTGCTCTCCCACGGAGCATACCATAAAGTAACTTTTTATATCTGAGAGCATACGTTGATTTGATGATATTTTCGATTAACATTTTTAATTAACGCGAGGCAAAAAAATAACTTCTTAAGCAACAATAATACCTACTGACGGCACAATAAATTAGCTGCGTAGATGATACCGATTTTATGAAATCGTGCAATACATTATTATGCGACAGTAGTTTGATATGACGGTAGTCCGAATAACATCTGCGCGATATCCTAGGTACCTTTGTGAAAAATGAATTACATACTACGTTCTAACAACCACTGACTGGTCAATATTTTTAAGAACATTAAATTTTTTATACCTCTTGACAATATTTTTTTTCCCTGTCTTTCTCATAAGCTCATCTAAATGTTGTACCATTTCTGATTCTGCATTGAATGAACCTTGACCATATGTGTGGCAATACTGGTTCAAAATCTGATCATAGGAAGAGATTTATACTAAAACAAAAATTAAGATGTTCTCGAAAATTAAACTTTTACTAAGGTTATGTTTATTAGTATTACCAACCATGTCACTCTGATACGGTACCTATTTATGGGACACCCTTTACAGTGTACCTACGTATGATTAATAAAGATATCTGTAATCTTTTGTATTGTTTGATTTGACAACAATTTATAGGGGGTATAATCTGATTTCCTCATAAGTCACAGGGGTAACAATATTTAAAAGGTTAAAAACCCTGATCTAGAGTCTGGCTAACGAAAGTAGACACTGGATTTTTTTGCAAACTATTTATATGGTACTACCATAAATGTCAAAGTCACTGTTGCCAATCGAACAGTTGTTGGTGGTTTTCGTACTTGAGTTTTTGCAAGTTTCGTATTTAAAAATGATTAAAAAAAAGGAAAATTTGGATAATTTCATAATGAATGTCGGAAATAACGATAGCAGTGACTCTGACGATTCATTCCATATAGAATTGCTCTATTCATATTTTGATTACAATGGATAAAAATAATTACTTTATTTAGTTGTTTTATTTTTAAACCTGATTGATACTAGTTGCCTATCGTTTTAAAAATATACTTCTCAAAAATGTAATCTTGAACTTGACATATTTTTTGGTATAAAGGTTTTGTAACCAAGCCGGAAACAAAAACGAAGACTACATACATGACCCTTTGACTTTGACATATTACGTCAAATGTTTGAAACTGTCATCCTGTGTTGTGTTATCATCAATCAACTTATTTATTTTATATTAATACAATTTGCTTTGGTACGTGATTAGCAGTTTCTTTATTGTTGTGATATAGATGTGACATAAATGGTTAATCCTTCACATAATATAAATAGTTTGTCAAGCCTTTTAGTAGTATAGCTGGAAAAATAAAATATGGGAGGATTATTTGGTAAACATAAGAAAGCTGTGAGTAGAATAACAGAACAAGATAAGGCAGTACTTCAGCTTAAACAACAGCGAGATAAATTGAAACAGTATCAAAAGAAGATTGAAATAAATTTGGAAAAAGATCGCCAACTTGCCAAAAAGCTATTAGATGAAGGTAAACGTGACAGAGCTAAACTTTTGCTGAAAAAGAAAAAGTACCAGGAACAACTCTTGCAAAACACAGATTCTCAGTTAGAAAATTTGGAAAGGTTGACACACGATATAGAATTTGCACAGGTTGAAATACAGGTTAGTAACTATATACATTAGGTCATTCTTGTTTATTTGAGCGATGAAGCTCATAAAACACGATAGAAATAATCACTAGGCAGTTACTTAGTTCTGAGAGTGTGGGTTTGGCTATAATACCGGCTTATTCACGACACAATATTCATTCGCTAGTACGTCTGTTAATTACTTTACATTACAACGCTAAAACCAATTAATACCGAGCTTATTTTAACCGTCAGTTTAAGATATATCTGCACATCAAGCCTTCCTAATTGTCTATCTATTTCATCAACCATATTCTAAATATAGCCTCGATGCTGCAATCAAATGTCAAACTCCATAGCATACTACCAAAACACTTCCGTTACCATGAAGTCATACAAACATCTTAATATAGCTGACATTAAAGATTGTGATTATACTATTATGTGATAGGTTCATGAAGTTAGAATTTCTATGTCAGTTTTATTTTGTGCATTATAAATATCTTTTATCTAGTATGTATAACACAAGTTATTAAGAAATATAATTTAGACTTGATAATGTTTTGCAAAAGATAATTATATCATATTAATTTATTTTATTAATATTACAGGTACTTGATGGATTGAAAACTGGCAATGATGCTTTGAAGAAGGTTCATGAAATTTTGAGTATTGATGAAATTGAAAAAATACTTGATGAAACTAAAGAAGGAATTGATAAGCAAAGGGAAATTGATGACATCATATCAGGTCAGTTAACAGAAGAAGATAATGATGCCATTGAAGCAGAATTAGAGGAAATCTTAGATGTCAAAGATAAGCTGCCGGATGCACCTATTGATGTTCTTCCTGATGTTCCTGTGGACTCACAGAAAGAGGCCACTCTCAAATCTAAAGATAAACCACAGAGAATTGCTTTAGAAGCATGATAATGATACTATGTGTCTATAACTATTGATTATGTTTAGTAAAGTATTTTCATATATTATGTAAATAAAAACAAAATGTACCTATGTAAACTTATTTTGCTATAATAAATTTTATATTCTTATTTACTTAAACTACCCGGCTAGCTACTAAAGCTTCAATCACTATCTTTAAAACGAGTAAATAGTGTTGCATGTACTAATTTTCCCTGGCAGGTTAGATGTCCAAACAACTAAATATTTAATTTAATTGTTATGATAATCTATTTCCTATGTACAGTCTGTATAAATCATTCTAACCCAAGCATAGATATTGACATGGCTTGTAACTTATTATGTTGGAAAGAAGGTGATTTTTATATTAACCAATGAGTTAGATGCAGATGAACCTGCTGTTTGAATCCACCTTTCTCTCAAAGCTATTGTTTATGTATGAAGCTATACACTGTTATTCTTGTAGTTGAAAAGTGTAAATGTGAAAATGTAAATACTAAGCATGTAAAGTGATGCTCTTGCTATGCTAGCAATAAATCGTTGGATAATTATAACTAAATATATGCATTTATTAATTTAAAAACCCTATGATATTATTGAAAGCCTAAATGGGAAAAAGAAGACCAAGTTGCGTACCGGTAAACACAAGATGATAAAGAAAACATTTTTCTGGATATTAGCTGATATTTAGTATTTGGCTCACACACATATGAAATAATTTTTGTAAAACTCACAAGTCAGCCTAAAAATACTTTTCTGCTGATGTTATGCACATGCTTTTCCCAGGTTTTTTTAAAAAAACTTATTGTGATAAGAGTGAAAGGTAGTTGCCTATTCTCACAAAAAATATGGTATTAATGAATAAGTCCAGTCCGAAAAGAAGAATATAAAAACATTATTGCCCGAATACTGTAAAGTCTTTCAAATATTTAAATGCTGCTTAAATTTTTGAGTACCACTCATACGAAAAATTCGTATTCTCTAACGCAAATTTTAAGATCCAGTTAGTTTTAAGTTGACCTCCAAATCAGTTGTACTCAGTGGGCCTAGTGCTAATTTTTTAATATGTTGTAGGGGATACCTAGAAAAGCTTAACTTGAGATTGTCGACCAAGCTTTCCTAGGAGCTTTCGCCGCCATCTTGGAAAACGCTTAAAATTTGTTTTTCGGCAATAACTCGGCTATCCGATAAGATTTCGAAAATTTTTGTAGCACACTTTTTGTAGCTTTCTTTGTGCTCTACAATAACGCCTTAATCATTTTTAGCGTTTCATGCATCGTTATCGAGATATCGATCGATAAAGTCAAAAATTTAGGACACAATTTTTGTTTTTTGCTTTTTTTTTCTTTGGGTCTTAATAAATATGAAAAATTGTGGAATTCAAACTTGTAGAGCATATTCAGACCTACAATTTCCTTCTTGGATTTTTTTATGTTGGACAAAAATTACGATCTCCAGCGCGCCGCAAAGTCGGTGAATCCACACTCAGCGTCGAGCGAGCTGCTCGCTCGGTTGTGTCTGGATGTCGAATCGAATGGGAAATTGTTCAGGAAATTGATGGGATAAAAAATAAGTACAAATTAAGGATCACACAATAGTAATTTATTAAACAAATAATTTGTTTGTGCAGTAAAAAATATTATTTTTTTACAATACCAAATAAACAAAACAAAATAAACGGAAAGAAAAATATTTTTTTCTGCACTCGAGACACGAACGATGGACTTTTTTCATGTCTTTTTTCGCTTGGATGGTCCAGGCTGAAGATCTTCGTCCTCGGTAAACTCTTCGAGTTGTTGTGTCTGTTGAAACGTTGGAAATGATGCTGATTCGATGAGAGCATCGTCATCATCATCGTTACAGACATCGTCGTCGTCGTCAAGCAAAATGTCGACTCTGGCGACGTTACTGCATGTTTGCCCACTGCAGTGCATGCAAATAACGGAGCAACTGATTCCCGCTTTTCTGCACCCACAGGCGGCCTCACAATTTCCTTTACACTTACAGGAAATGAGCTTTAATAGTTCAGGCGGAGCGGGTTCGGCGGTGCTGGTGATTGGTTCGAGCCCTCGATTGGTCCGTCGCCAACCCCATCCTTGGATGGTGGATCCCCATTGGTGGATCCTTGAAAAATCCGAGCCAGGTTTGAACTTGGAGATACGTCCGGAAAATGTGTTGACGCACAGCGCTTTTGGTTGGCGGGAGTAGTGAGAGGTGATTCACTTTATTCGCTGTCATTGATTTTGCGAAGCGATGGAATCGCAAAATATTTATGGACTTCTCGTGCTTATCACCACCATATAGGGCGATAAGGAATTGCTCTCCCGCGCAAGTGAGAACCTCCGGATCGACCTTTTCTTGTTTGAATAATTCCACCGATGACCGTAGCTCTGGATTTTTCTAGAGGGTGTTAATGAACTTCGACTTGCCGATGTTATAGAAAGATGATGTCGTGTCGCAACCGCTAAAAGCGTGAATGAAAAGAATGTGCTCCAGAACTGACTTGTGTTTGAAACGGACGCTCTATGCGGGCACTCCGTTATAACGAGTTTACAGCCAACTAGATATCGAAATTTTTGCCCAGAATATCGGAACCCTCGATTTACACTACGCACAGCAAAAACTCAACACGATACGATATACTAACTTGAGCGCGCTCGACGCTGAGCGTGGATTCACCGACTTTGCGGCGCGCTGGAGATCGTAATTTTTGTCCAACATAAAAAAATCCAAGAAGGAAATTGTAGGTTTGAATATGCTCTACAAGTTTGAATTCCACAATTTTTCATATTTATTAAGACCCAAAGAAAAAAAAAGGAAAAAACAAAAATTGTGTCCTAAATTTTTGACTTTATCGATCGATATCTCGATAACGATTCATAATACGCTAAAAATGATTCAGGCGTTATTGTAGAGCACAAAGAAAGCTACAAAAAGTGTCTTACAAAAATTTTCGAATCTCATCGGATAGCCGAGTTATTGCCGAAAAACAAATTTTAAGCGTTTTCCAAGATGGCGGCGAAAGCTCCTAGGAAAGCTTGGTCGACAATCTCAAGTTAAGCTTTTCTAAGTATCCCCTACAACATATTAAAAATTTAGAAGCGCAAATTCATTTTCTTTTATTTGCCTTTTTTTCGGACGAAATGACTGGACTAACCACCTAACGAAAAATTCTTATACTCGATGGTCACTCAACTTTTTTTAGCTGTTAAATGATCTGTCAAACTGATTTAAGCGTCGCTTGTGTTTAAGAGTGGTCAAGAGGTCTCCTAAATCTATAATTGCGGTGAAAAGTGTGTACTATAAAGTTAAAATAATGTCTTTATCGTCCCTATCTAGTCT
The DNA here is from genome assembly GCA_944452665.1 of Stenoptilia bipunctidactyla. Lineage (NCBI taxonomy): Eukaryota > Metazoa > Arthropoda > Insecta > Lepidoptera > Pterophoridae > Stenoptilia > Stenoptilia bipunctidactyla. Next base: position 17,832,046 of record OX101730.1, read on the forward strand.
TTCAGACCATGAAACGCCGAACGTGAGTCGCCGTCGAAATAATCAAATGCTCAATGCATTTGAAAAATACAACGATGCTGAGTTTGCGTGCGCGCTTTCGTGTTTCTAAAGAAACCGTGCTATACCTACTTGGAGTCCGTGTTTGGGCAGTCTATAAAACCGCCTACTAGGAGAAGTAGAGCTTTCCAGCCAAAAGACCAAATACTTATAACTTTGCGGTTAACTTTTGTAAATAAGAAGTCAATGTAACTATATTTTTATGAAAATAGTATATTGATAATAATGTCACTTTTTAACTAATTCTAACAGCATATTCTTTTCCGAGCTAGTATAGTTACAGCCACGTTTCTTTTTGATTGTCTCCATAATATATTATTATAATTTTGTCCAACAAAATGTTTTGAAAATTGATGTTGATTCGCGCCTTCTCAGATGTCAGTCATGTCAGTTGTCACGATTTCGGATTTTCTATTGTAATTAACCAGAAAATTATATTGAACATTGTCAAGTCTTAAATTTATTTAAATATATTTAATGACAACAAATAGTAAACGGCATTAAAATGTTTTTAGTAAACATTTAATTTGTACAATCACGTTAGATCTGGCGTAAAATGAAACACTGTAAATGTTGCTATGATGTAAATATTTCACGGCTACTCACAGGGCCACTTACGTGAGCATCATAACAAATCGTCTGAGTGGCGTTTGTGTATATCAGTTAAATATGGAAGACGCTTACATTTAAATGCCCTTCAGCTGATTGATACATTTGAGTGGCTTTCCAGTATTCGGGCGTATACTGTTAAAGATTGGAAAATCCAAGTATGCTTACCACTGACCTTTATATTTATCATAAAACAATATATTTGTTAAAGATCGGAAAGTCCAAGTACGCTTACCACTGACCTCTTTATTTGGTAATTATAGAGGACAGTGACGCTAACTCATGGATAAGTCTGTATCTTAGACGTGCGCATACAATGACGCACCTCAGCGAACTTGTTCGAGAACGAATGGCAGAAACCCCCATTTCCAGCGCCCAAGAACTTCACTATGGCCGGAAAGGGTCAGGAACCGGTGAAATCGCGTTGTGTTAGAACTGAAAATCCCCTAGCCACTTATCCATAAGGTGGGCCCCGCAGTAAATCTGAGGACTTTTTTTCTAGACATACTACTCTTTTTTACTTGTTGATCTAAATCAAATTTTCTGGGATTTTTCAATTTGAGATATATGATTTTAGGGGGTCATGTCCCTTGTAATCATCCCCTTAGGACCGCTTCTTGCACCAGGGATTCAGATTATTTTTAGAGAAGTTTTCTTTTAAACGGTACCTCCCTATCTCGGTGGCGTTCCCCTATCCGCCACCCGAGGAAACTGGCACAATTCGGAAGCCAAGAAAAATACTTGTTGTATTTACAGGGTGACTGGTGACAAATTTTAGATTTTGAAGGAGAGCACCCTCCTGACCTTTTCTGAGATTCTGATCATAATTATGCAGTAAAAGTGGGTACTTAATTTTTCGGCAGAATTCCCTATAAATAAATAAAGAGTTTTACTAGTCGACGACCATTCGTGAAGCCGTCCATACCTACCTATCTATTCTGTGTAATGAATTCTTTAACTTTCAGTTAAGTTTACTCAGTTAATAATTAATATTAATTTTTTAAGCTATTGCTCAGCTTCCATCGCGGGCCTTGAACGTGGGGACCGATTCCAGAAATTCCGTAACGAAAAAGCCTTTGATTTCATAACTTTACATGAGGGCTTTAATAAACAATCAGCGCCATCTACTAGGAACTTGTGGAACTTCATATTAGATCAAACATTACTGCATTAATAAAATAAATAAATAATTATAATTGCATAAGTTGATAAAAAATGCTATGCAATACTTTCATAGATGAATATAAGTACTAAAGTATAGATGACCGTCTCGCGGTTTTTGCACTTTAGCGCCACACAGTATCCACTCTAGGAACCTTTTTGACCAAAACAATCCTAGAATGCAGCCCGGCCGTACCGCCACTTTCAAATTTTCAGAAATTCGTAGTACCTGTTATTACTATTGTGCAAACTGCGCAATACTAATAAGTTGAAATAAATTGCACAAAGCATGATGCTATGCGAGTTGGGGGTAATAAAAAATATGCATCTCAGACAATTATTTATTTTTTCTTAATTATTTGTGTTTGATATAATAATAGATTTATTTCATAGATTTCTTCGGGTCGTTTTCGTTTTCCACACAAATTGTTCACCTTCTTGCACCAGTCATTCAAAATCAATGCAATTCCTTTTCTTAACTCACTATCTCACTAGAAAGTCAGCATCCTATGTAAAAATATCACTTCACAAAAGTAAAATCTTTGATTTGAGATCGTAAAAAAGCGAGGAGTGAACACTCTACTCAACGTACTTTGTAGAAAACACTAACAAAAGAATTCAGCGACAAAAAACATACAGAAAAATAAGCAAATGCAACGAGTGCAATTTGATTGGTTGAATACTATACTATAAATACGCTGCCTGGTACTTATTTATTTATTTTACTTTATTAGAAATCCAACAGCTTAATTAAACAATTTTTGACTTAAAATATGGTTACAAAATAGCTTAGCCAATAACAGGATTTCCTAATTCACTATACCTAAATAGGGTCGAAAAAAACTGTAATACATCAGTTAATTTAATACATTGGTTATGCGCTGGCTAGGATAGAATGCTTATTCATGTATATTCTTATAAATAGGTTATATATATATATATATATATATATATATATATATATATATATATGATATACATACATATCTGTTATAATGTATATTTAATATATTACTTAGATAATAATAAAATTGCAATAAATTAATAGAAACAGCATAAGATAACGAATAATAAAATATTAATATTAAAAGAAATCATATTACGCCGATTCCTCGAGTGTGAGTCTCCGTAATACCTTTGTTTTAAAAAGCCTTTTGGAATTAAAAAATATATCTATGTCACTAAATTTTTTATTGTAAATGTTTATGACTCTACTCAGGTATTCATTACGACCATTATTTGTTCGGCATGAAGGTGTATAAAAAACATTATGGAGTTGGTGTCGAGGAGCTCGCTGGGGAACAACTAAGTTTACTGAGGACAACAAGTTGGGGCAGTCGAGATGGGCATTCATAATATCAAACAGAAAAGCAGTGTCCAACATGGTTCTTCTGTCAGAAAGATTGTCAATACGGTGATATTTGCAAGCATCCTTGTATGTTTCAAATTGGACTTTTTTTCTGAAATTTAGATGCTTTACGAATATTTTTTGTATTCTTTCGATTTTCTCTTGGTATTTCGCATATTGGGGGTTCCAAATGATGCTGCCAAATTTGAGGACACTTCTCACGTAAGCATAGTACACCATTTTAATACAAGAGATATCACTGAATGGTTTGCAAACCCGAAGAACGAAGCCCAAATTTCGGTATGCCTTGGTAACCGCTTTCTCTATGTGACTGTTGAATGTCATTTTCGCATCCATGATAACACCTAAGTCACGAACTTCGTCAACTCTCTTTAAGCATACGTCATTGATTTTATAATTAAAAATGATGGGTGATTTTTTACGAGTGAACGTGATCTGTATGCACTTATCAGTATTAACAGAGATTCGATTTTCTCTATAGTACTCCGAGAGTTTATTCAGATCGTCTTGAACAAGATAACAGTCGTTGATACTTTTTATTTTAAGGAAGACTTTTTTGTCGTCGGCGTATAATAAGTGGTGAGCGGATGTGAGACATTCATAAATATCATATAGGTATGCATTGTACAGGAGGGGTCCGAGATGCGAGCCCTGCGGAACTCCGGAGGATATTTGGATGAAGTTTGATTTAAATCCCCCCAGTACAACTGCCTGCGTTCTATTTGATATGTACGACTTGATCCATCGATATAGATCGCCTCGAATGCCTAAGGTGTATAATTTACTAAGCAAAATGGTGTGATCGACGCTTTTTCAAACGTATATATTACATCGATTTGCCCTGACTGCTCCATGTTACGGAGAACATAATTAGTGAAGGAACTCAGATTAGTATAAACCGAGCGTCTACGCAAGAACCCATGCTGAAGTTCCGATAGGTTACTGGAGATTGTGGGATACAATGTATCATATACCAGTTGTTCAAAAAGTTTAGATATTGAATTGAGTATTGAAATCGGCCTGTGATTATGTATGACAGATTTTGATCCCTTTTTGTGAACTGGAACAATGTGTGCTTCCTTCCAAATACCTGGGACGACTCCTTCTTTTATGGAACGTGTAAATATTATCGACAAAGGGACAGAGATACTATTGGCACTTTTTATTAAAAATATGGAAGGAATACCATCGCTCCCCGCACCTTTATTTGGGTTAAGTTTTGAAATATATTTTTCTACACGTTTGGGAGTAAACGATATTGTATACACAGAGCCGCTGTCGCCTCTCGGAGCGCTAACAAAATCATCATGAGAGGGGTATTCTTGGGCTGCTGGCATAAAAATGCTTTGGAAAAATTTACTAAAGCCCTCGCAGATATCAGTCCCGCAATCGTAGGTTTGCTGACCATCTGTCATTACATTAGGATAACAAGTATTACCGCGCTTCCCTTTCATGGTGTGCATAAAACTCCAGATCTTTTTTGGGTCTCGTTTAATACTGTTTTGTGAGAGGTTTATAAAATTATCAAAACATATTTTTTGCAGACATTTTTGATTAGCGCGTAAAATTGCAAATTCGTCGAAATCTCGTGGGTTTCTGTACTTTTTCCACTTCTTGTGTATTTTGTTTTTTTTATTGATTAATTTTATTAGGGCTGGGGTATACCATACCGGGAAATTATGAGCTGCTTTAACACTTACGAGCGGCACATAAAGCCTTATAATGTTATTTATAACCGAGTAAAAATTAGCTACAGCCTCATCTACTGTCCCTTTAGTTAGAATATTTTTCCAGTCTATTTCACTAATTTTACTGTTGATTGTGCAAAAATCTGCTTTATGAAAGCAAAATTTAGGCAGTAAATTCTTTGTCAAGGGTGGTAAAAATATATCCTTCGCTTCGATGTCGAGTGTAGTGTGGCATGAGTCTTGGAACTCAGGAACGAGAGGAACTGCTGATTTTTCTAAAGTTATGAAGAAATTTGAAAACACCAAATCTAAAACATTGCCATGACTGTTGAAAAAGTTATTGTATTGAGTTAGCGATAGCATGCCAAAACCATTCAAGAGATCACTTGCTGCAACTAGAGTTTCCATGTATCCTTCATGGTTAACTAATGTTTGTGATGAAGACCATTTGATGCAGGGTAGATTGAAATCACCAGTGACAAGAATTAGGTCATTGGGATGTGATGAGGCTACGTGAGTAACAGAATCAATCAAATTATTAATGTGTACATATTGATCTCTTTTTCCGCCAGTAATGTAAACAATACATATATGTAAGTCTGAGGAGACACCTCTTAAAGATGTTCGTGGTATAGTGACCCATAGCAATTCAGTAGGAGGTTTTGCCCACTCGGAACGCACTTTGACGGATAGAGTTTTTTTTGCACAGATCAGTACGCCACCGCCCATGGTACGTGTGTCTCTATCACTTCGGAAAACATTATACCTACTATCACATAGTTCTGAGTCTAAAATACCCTCGTGCAGCCAAGATTCAGTGATTAATATTATATCTAAATCAGAGTTCAGTATATTTTGGTAGAACTGCAACGTCTTGGTTCTGAGACCCCTAACGTTTTGGTAAAACATTTTTAATTTAGGATTAGCCATTTATATGATTTATATAAAGCCATACTTAATTTTTTTTGTAAATTACTGGGTGTATGTATCGATGTAGATCGGATAATAACTCAGTTATTCCCTGTATCATTGATGAAAAGAAAATTTAAAAAAATATTGTACATATAAATAAAGATATTTTACATAAATGTATATAATTAATACAATAAAATATTTTAAAATGTATAAATAATCTTATATTATACTATAGATATATCGATATCGAATGCAGAAAAAAGTACAAAAAGTTCCTGTAGTGCCCGGCCCGTAGCGCTAGTAGTAATATAATTTTGGTATTTGTATGGAAGACAAACTAGCATGAATACTTTACCGCGGCAGTCTCCGAGTGCCACACGTCTTTATTTTTTCTCTTCATGTATGATCTCAAACTATCACATCCTCGAATTTCAAAAGTGGCCCAACAGTCACTCTGTATAACCCGTCCGTTCTGGTAGAGAAGTTATGCATCAACTGTAAACTTTTTTAGGTAATTCGGTAGCCGAACATTGTATATAACTCTTTTTAGGGCTAGCTTCCATTACCAACTAGCTTCCATACCAACTGGCATGGAACGTGGATAAACTGTCTCCGGGGAGAGATGTGCATCTGGGTTGCGAGCCCATTCTTTAGTTCTTTGCCTAACGATATAAGCTTATAGGGAAATTATTACCCGACCGCGGCACGCAAAGAAGGGTTATTTAAAAATTAAATTTAGTGAATGTTAGCTGTTAAATAAATTAAATAAGTTGGGCGTTCAATTGGTAATGTTATTATTAGGTAATACGCTTGCATAAAGTGGCATAATCCGAATCTCGGCAATAAGGTACCTACCTACTGTCTTTGAGTTATTAGGTTTTAGTTATTAGTTAATTTTCATTTGATAACTTAGTTAAGAATTTCTTAAATATTCCCAAATCGTAGTTAATGTCATAACAGTTTAACTAGGGATCTCAATTCTTTAATGTCTGAACTGAGGAATCTGCAAAACATGAATTCATCTGAAGAAATACTTCTGTTAAATATTTTACACTTGTTATAATATAATATATCAAGAATTAGGTAAGCCATAACTATGTGAAACTACGATTTCAGGAGAAGAGCTACTAATGTGAGCACTTTATGAAAAGGTAAGGAAAATCAACAAATAGGTAGGTACCTTCTATATGGACCTTTCACCATACCTATGTAAACCTTTGTATACCTACTGAAGAAAGTAATTTTGAAGTTTTTTCTTGTTTATATAGGTAGGTAGGTACTTAATTTGTTATTAAATCATACAAAAGACTAGTAAACACTATGCGTCCATTCCATAAACCTTATTGTTGTTTACCTAACTTGAGCAAATTATTTAACTTGATGGCCTGCGATTAGTTTAATGTGCTGCGGTAAAGAAGGTCCGTGGTCCAAGAAGATCCCAGCTTCTGATAGGTCCTGGCTTCGATAACTAATGGCAGGCGGGACAAGTTAACATAATATATAGTATTAAACTGTATGTTTTGTGATTCTTTGCTAATATAATTCTTACATATGTAGGTTACACTAAAAGTTTTGCGTAACTAAAAAAACAACATGTTTAACCAATAAAATATGACTATTGCTTTACATTTTAAGCAATTTTTTGATGCAATCGGACCATTTGTTTAAAACAGGAGGACTACAAATCTGCGTGCATGCTTTTCTACATGCTATTGAATCGCTATCACTGCATACCCGGATTTGTTAAAAGTGAAACCTCTCATCAAATCTTTGATTCTAGGGAAAATACAGAAATCGCAGGGTGCTAGGTCCGGGCTATGTGTAGGATGGGCGACGAGTTCTACTTTCTCGGCAGCTAAAAATGACTTTGTTTTCTTAGCCGTGTATGAAAAAGCGTTGCCATGATGTATGAGAACGCGGCTTTTTGCCTTTTTTAACTTTTGTCTTTGGTGACTTTTCTAACCCGGGCGCTACACTTAGCTTCAAAGATTTGCACAAATCTTTGACGACTTTGCAAAGTCATTTGAACACATATTGACGTAACCTGCCAGACTTGCTTCGCAAACACTTTTCTCCACAGTATGCTAGTAGACAACAAACAAGATGGACAACGATTTTGTAGACTCAGTTAGCCTGTATTATTTGTGTGCATGTAATTATATTTTTTTTCTTTGTTATTTTTCGGGTTCCTTGTACATAGTTGCCCCTGTAACAACTCTACAAATTCCAGAACGCAGTCGCTGCCCCAGTCCATCATATCGCCGCATGCAGTGTAACATGCACACAACCGTCCCGCTCGACAACGCTCGAGCAACTGGATACTGAACAAGTGTGGCAAGCCACGCAAACATTTGCACACATTCAATTTGAACGCTTTGATGTGTGGAAAAAGACCGACACCGGATGGCAAAGTGCAAAGCTTTGTGCAAACGTTGAATAAATATGCAAAGTTCAGCGCCACACATTTGTGCAAACATTTGTTCAAACATTTGTTCAAACATTTGAAGCTAAGTCTGGCGCCGGCCTAACAGCCCGGGTTAAAAAAAATGGTGGAATACCATTTGGCATTCACACTTTTGATCTTCAAATAGGATTGTGCATATGGGACCCATAGTTGACAAAAAAACGCCATAATGTTTTTTGTGGCTTTTGATATTTTAATTAAAACATTTAATGCATGTAGGTACCCCTTTTTGTACTTATATGGACTTATACTTACTATGTTATAAAATAGGTTGTAGGTTAGGTAGGTAGGTAAAATAGGTTATCATAGGCGTATGTGTTGTAAGTGAATAATCGTAATTACATAATTGTATTCATCGGAAACAGAGCTGTTTTGAGACAAAAGGACCTTATGTCCGTTTCTGTGTAGTAAATAACAAAATTTCAGGAGAATCCTTCACCGGGATCATCAAAGGGTAAGGGTTTCCCAACATTTCTTCATCGTAAGAGTAAATCCCCGCTTTCATTATTATCAGATGACTACTCGCTATCTGTTTCAGAACCACTGCTTTCTGGACCTAAATTCATATTAAAATTCTCTGTTTATATTTCTTATCCAGTTTTTTGCACGAAATTTAAAGCACACTATTCAAGTTTTGATTTTAATGTCTACCTAAAATATTATAATTAAATAAAATGTTCTGTAGAGTTATTTTCAGTTTTGGTAAAAATAATGAACTTTCACTTATTTAGAGTTTATTAAACGTCAAAAACATATCTTTTATAATAATAATTAATTATATTTCTGCTTCTATGCTGGACTGGCAGTGAAAGAAAAAATCCCGGGCATACTATAAAACAGAGATTTTATTGACTTTTTTGTGGGTGATAGCATGACTGCAAAAGTCTCTATCAATCATTATAATATCTCCAAAGTCAAATGTGACATGGGATGGACTCTGGTTATAACCTCTGGAGTTCTGCTTACCAATAAGGGATGCAGGCGTGAAGTGATGTTTGTATGTATATTTTTTATATGCATTAACCAATCATAGATCAATAAAATAGCAGTCTTTATAAAATTAAAAGATTGATATCGAATCTCTTCCAGTTGCGTGTATGCCATTATTCGATGTGCAACGGCTTCATTCCATACAACGATGCAAAATAATGTTTTTACAAACGCCCACCGTTTAAAACGCTGATTTAACATTAACATCTGTGGTATCGACATTGTTGGCGAAAAAAACGATGTCAACCACGGATGTTGGTTGAGAAACAACGATATACATCGATACCGACAACGACAATATCCAATAACATAATAATAAATAAAAAAAAATTGTATGCCTACATACTGATATTAAATAATATCAAAATTAATAATATTAATAATAACTGGGACTGGGAGCGAAAGAAAAACATAGAATGTGCCAGCTGCTTCTCTTCCCGGGCATACTGTAAAAGTCAGTTAAGGGACAGAGGTTTTGAAGGCGTTTTTGTGGGCGATAGGCTGACCCCCTGTCACTAGAATAGTCTCTCTCCATCTTTATAATACCTCCAAATTTGTCAAACGTGACATCAGATGGTCTTGTAACCTCTGGTGTTCTACCTACCCCATAAGGGATACAGGCGTGACGTTATGTATGTATGTATGTAAAAATAAAGCGTGGGAGTGAATATAGACGGCACTCGTGTGCGACCGAGAGAACATGATAAGAGCAGCTATTTTCAATTCCTTACTTTAATGAACCGTGTTATATCTACCTACTTTCCTTGCACAGAAAAAAAAAACAGAATAAATGACACTGAACATTATAAAAACACAAACTTATTGGCAATGGTGACATTTAAACATTGGCATTCTATAAAAACTGAGTATAAAAATAACAAAGTTCACAAAATATGACGGATTTTTACCTAATTATTTTAAATTCTACGAGAGGATACTAGCTGCTTCGGATATTCTTCCTAAGGAAGGAATCGTATCCATGCCGTAAAAAAAATCAAAAAAAAAAATGTTGCAGTTTTTTTTTTTATAATATGGCAACACAACATGTCTGACCGACCGTGATATTTTATCTATCTAGCTGCCTTTCAAGTGTAAAAGTGAAAAAAAACATTCAATTAACCATTAATAGTACATCTTTCTGGTATCTGTGAAATAAAAACTTATGTTTCTTTTCAAAATAGAGATTTGTGTGCGTGTTTTTTTCGAAATTAAGACAATTTCTTAGTTTTAGGAAAATGTTATTGTGTTCAGTGTTTCATAATGGCGGCCCGTCGCGTCCCCCGCGCCTTCAATTCGGTGACAGTCAAATTATGACAATACCGCTGCGTAAACTTTGAAAAATGATTAGTATTTGTGGATGCTTGTGTTGAAGCCGTTAGTTTAACGTTTTATAAGGACTTACAATGAATTCTGAACACCATAACATAAATACGGGTGGTGGCCAGCCACTTGGGAATTCAGAGGTTTGTCGTGTTTCTTTTTGCTAGTTTATTCATTATCGTTTACTAGTCTTGGAAACTCTTGTACAATATGTTTTCAGCAGCAGAATTCAAGACAGCAAACAAACCAATCACAGCCAAATAACAATTTGCCTCCCTCAACCTCTGCAACTGATTTACGTGTAAACCAAGCTGCTGTAAATGTTGCTTTGTCCAGCGTCGCCAAGTATTGGGTATTTACAAATTTATTTCCTGGACCAATTCCTCAAGTATCAGTCTATGGATTACCAGCTGGTACAAGAATAGAAAATGGAAAAGCTGTCCAGGTAATATAAACAATCATTTTAATATACCTATCATACAAAGTTTATAATGCAACTGCCCTTTTGGTGTTAAATAAGTACAATGGGGAGATCAGAACAGAAGGAAGTTCACAATTTTTGGATCAATCTCAGTTAAGATATATTTATAGTTAAGGCCTGATCATGGTTGAAGCAATTAGTTTCAAATATAATTGCATGATTATTGGTTTATCCCATTTAACTGAATATAATTGATGTTAAAATTAACATAATTATCAGGAACATAAATAAATTATGTTTAAAGAATCACAGTATAGAAAAACATAGATTTTCTATTATATAAATATTTTTGTAAAAAAATAATAACTTCTCAAGTTGTTATTAGTTCTTTGTCTAATCTAAGTTTTCGCGATTCATACTATTAAATAAAACTGGTCAGTTGCTCGTGACCACGGGGTCTGCAAAGACACCGAAACGTCGAGTCAAAATTTAAAATGTAAATATACGTGATAAAATCCGGTTAAAAAGTGTTTTATTTAAAATAATAACTGTAAACGATTTATATTTTCTATGAATAGTAAGGCTTCTAGCATAATAATTTCTTTTACTAAAACATAATTTAAATACTTTGACTTGAAAATAATTAGACATGTAACAAATAATTATAATGTTGTAATCAATATTTATTATTTTTTTTTTTTATTTATTTATTCATTAACAACTTAAAAAATTAAGTTGTTAATGAATAAATAAATTACTTAATTACTTAACTTAATTTGTTCAGATTTCATTAATTTTACTATTACTAATTCTAATATAAGATTATTTTCTTCAGGACATTGGACAAGCTCATGCAAGTATTTTAAATGGTGATCCAAACATAATTCTTGGCCATACAGGGCAGGGACAGGTCACAGTATCAGGTCCAGGTGGCCAACAAATTCCTGTATCACAAATCATTGCTACACAATCTGGACAAACACATGGTTAGCATTACAAAAATTTATAAGCACTCTTTATTCTAAACTGATTTTTATAGTGAAAATATGCTGCTTTATATTATATTTGAAAGTAATCCTACCTGATAATAAGACCATTGTAGTAGTAGATAATATAAATATTGTTAAGAAAATTATGGTTAGAAAAAAATATGCAATATTATTCTTATGAATAAAGTTGCAGCCATATCAGAGTAAGTATGTCAAAATCTGGATTAATACACAACTGTGTATTTGTGTAAATATTATTGACTTTCAATAATGTTGAGAAAAAATATACTATTTTGTTTTGATTAATTCTGAAATTGTCTTTTAAAAGAGTATTGCTGAAGTATATATCATATAATAATTCATCAATTTTATCTTATGATATCGAAAAAGGTTCTTGATTCACAATTTGATGGCCTTGACTTAGAATAAATAACACATAGATGCTTTGATTTTTTAAAGAGGAGAAAATGAATACAGCATTAAATATTTTTATTGCAGAAGCACTGGTGGCCCACAACCAACAGGAGCTGGCATCCCAATCTTCCAGCTCCGGTGGTCAGATCACAGTGTCAGGAGGTCAAACTACTCATCAGCAGGTACCCAATAACCGGGTCGAGTTTGTACAACACCATAGCATTGATATGGTAAATCACGTGGTAACACTCCCTATATTAGCAGGAATGCTCCGGTCATTAGCTGTGTAGTTTAGTTATTCATTTTTGATTCAATGGTGTATTTAAATATTGCATAGTTGTATTTTTCGTAATAGTATAAATTATTATTTCATGTTAGCAAAGCTACAGTATTTCATGTTATGATATAACATTATATCATAACATGAAATATATGATACAGCAGTATTCATAAATACAGTACTTCATGTTATTAACAACCACTTTGGAGATGGGGTAAGACTGTGTGCCTCTGACGCCAGTGGTCGCGGGTTCGATTCCCGCAGGGAAAAAAAAAAGAAAAAATTTGGGTGTAGGTGTTTATTTATATATGTATTTATATTCTAGGTTCACCCCTAGTTCGCTACATGGTATCCCATATCACAAGCTCTGCTTTGTTTGGGGCCATGTAGTTGGTGTGATTGGGGATTTTATTAATTTATTATTATTATTTATTTATTATTTTTATACGCTTAGTGGAAGTATGTTTTTGTTTTTGCAGTTGCAATGATTATGGGATCTTAGGTATCTAATCCAGATTTGCTACTAATGTTTAAGTCAGTAGCAATATAGTTTTTTTATTCTAGTTATGTGAACTCTAGCTTACAAATAATAAAGCATGTCTTTTGGATTTAATTTTTTCAATAGTTTTTATAGTCAAATCTGCATGATGTAGCAATATTAAAGTTGCCAAGTTTAATTATGTAGATCTAACAATTATGTTTTACTATGGACAAGTTATTTACATATACTTTTTTTTGATTCCTAGGGCCATCATTCTCAACAACACATCATTCAGCAACAGCTCATGGGGAGGAATGACCATGCAAATCAGCAGGTTTGATATTTTTCTTATAATATATTTTACAAAAATTACCAATACTAAAATTTTACCTAATATACATTCAAAATTTTCTGCGGCATTGAATTCATCACCAAACAACAGGTTAGCGAGGTAAGAACACTTGTTGTTAATCTAAATTTCGTTGTTAGTTATCTTCTTCTTTTTTTAACTATTAGAACCTATTGTATGTTGTATTCTTCTTGTATTAAATGCAAAAAAGAACCCAAAGTTTTCTTATTTCTGTATTTTTTCCACATAGATCCAACTTACTGTCAGTGAAGATGGGATAGTGACAGTGGTAGAGCCTGCAGGCTCGAAACTGGTTGACAAAGATGACATTCATGAGGCAATCAAGATGCCTTCGGACCACACGTTGACTGTGCACCAGTTGCAACAAATTGTCGGACAGCAGGTTTGTTTGCAAATACCTTTACATATACTAATTTTGTATCTGCCAATGTATAAATGTCAAGTTAAAATTTACTTACATTAATAACTAGCTGTGACCCGCGACTTCGTCCGCGTGGATACCGGTTATTGGAGTTGGATAAATACTATTATTATATCCTCCTTAAAGTTCAAACCTACCTTATTCTAAATTTCGTCAAAATCGATTCAGTAGTTAAGCTGTGAAAGCGTTACTGATAGATAAACAGACAGAGTTACTTCAAAAACTGTTACAACAAAGCTGTGATCCGCAGTTTCACCTAGGTTTTGTGAAAAAGTATAGGTAGGTATATTACATAGATGATGCCCACGACTTCGTCTGTATTGAATTAGTATTTCAAGTAGGTTATTTTCTTCTCCGAGGTCCTACTATCTTTAATAACAAAAATAAACCTCCAAGCTCTCCTGTTGGGGTTGTGTGGGGGCAGCTGTGTGGATTCCTTAATTCTTTGTCCTCCTCTCATTTAAGTGTCCTCCCCATACCACGGTTTTCCATACCACGGTTTTTACTGGCGAGTCTATAGCTCTCCTGGAGGCAGTTAGATATGTCCTAGACCACAGATTGAACAACTCGCTGGTACTAACTGACTCCCTTAGCTGTCTTCAGGCACTTAGAAGTAATTCCTTTCGTCTTGGCTCCAAATTCCCTCCCATCCTACAAATCAAACATCTCCTATGCCTTTGTAATCTTCAGGGCATCAGTGTTACTCTGGCTTGGATACCTGCAGTGCTAGCACGGATCTTTTGTCGATCGTAAGTTTGCGAATAGTCGTATAGTATGGAGACGGTTTTGCAAGCAATAATTGAAATCTATCCATTGCCGCACGGTCAGCTTAAATAAATGTGTTCCTTGTTAATTTTGAATGTTTGTTAACAGGTTCTACTCTTAAATAACTGTAAAATAAAAAATTACATTGTTACTAAAAACTTGCAACCGACTCCATACTATACGAGCATTCGTAAACTTACGATCGACAAAAGATCCGTGCTAGCACTGCTGGCCATTCGGGTATAGAAACCACGAATGTTTGAAGAATGGAGTAAAGAATGGGAGAAGTCTCGCAGTGTTGTCGGCAAATATTACGGGGACATCCAGCCCACAATGCATCATCAGCAGACTTCAGCTGGGTCACTGTTGCACTCCAGTACATTTGTACAGGATTGCAATCCGTGATTCCCCATTGTGTGATTGTGGCCTGGAGCCTGGTTCAGTTGACCACATATTTTTTAATTGTCCCCTCCTCCCTGTGTCCCTCTACGATATCCTGCCCCCTCAGCTTCCCAGACCGATCTGTATGAAGACCCTCCTCTCCTATAATGACCCATTAATCCTTAAGATCCTATGTAAATATATCCTTCAGTGTAAAATATCCCTGTAAATAAGTAGTTAGTTAAATGTTCTATTTCATCTGTATGTTACTAATATTCATGGGTTTATTCATTTTGTCTGTTGGTAGTGGTACTAACTGTGTTGTCTTATTTGTCGTAGGTAATTCAACGTCCTGCCCTCGTCGCGCCTCACATTTTTTGTCATGCAAACTTGACCTTACTTGTAATACCGCGTATTTCTCATCACGTGATACTGGCAGTAATAGTACGTCGCCTAGTAACGACGGCTGGTTGCCATTATAACCAAAGAATTGAATTGAACAAAAATAAAAACCTTCACCCATATAATACTTATGTATAACTCCTAACCACAAACATAGGTCTATCTATTAGGCACATTGCATTATAAACAAATCGGGTGCCAAAGTCCCTAAAATTTTACTTAATTCATGCAATATCTTAATTAATTATAGCTTATTGTTATTCTAAGTAAAGATACAGTTTTTGACTTCCAAGAGGCAGAAACAATCACGAAATAAACAAAACCTTGAGTTCAATTATTTTAAGTTTAATTTTCTTACAATATATCTCTGTATCCAACCTACATTAAATACAGATATATTTTGTACTTTTACCAGGAGCATTTCCTAAGAATTCTTATTCCCATGTTTATTTTTAGTGTAGTACAGTTTTTTTCTGGCTATCCGAACGCTTTCGCATCTACTCTACTAATGCCATGTTTCAATATCAGACACACTGTTTGTTTGTTGCTTCCATGCTGGGCTGGGAGCAACAGAAAATCATAGAATGTAACAGTTGCTTCTCTTCCCGGGCATACCTTAAAAGTCATTTTAGGGATAGAGGTTTTATTGGCGTTTTTGTTGATAACGGATATAGGCGTGAAGTTATTTGTATGTATCATACATATAAAGCGTTTCAATATTCAACGTCTTGTCATTGAAGTTACTTCTCACTATTCTTATACCTACCTACCATTTGTTTGTTGTAGCTTTTACTCATGTAAATATTGAAACCCAGCATTAATTGATTTTGACGACAATTTAGTTATAATTTACCCCCAGAATAACCCTAATTTACCCCGAAATTTGGCCTCATTTATACTTACCATCAAGTATGAATGAGGTCAAACTCGGGCATAGTCACCAATTTGAAAAAAAACAGTATTACTTAGTGGGAATTTTTAATTTTTGGGAATAGAAAGTTATAAAATTAAACTTGTAGGTAGTCTGAATTCGAACCGTTACACAAATTTGGTAGTTCATTCAGAGAAAACTTGCTGAGTTATTTTAAAATTACGATATCACCTAAGATTTTGATTGAAATCAAGTGGTGTCAAAGACAATTTTGTTCATCACAATTAAATACTTACGATAAGTAACGTATTAAATTGGTTAAGGATTAATACTATATTCATAACACTCCATCGAAAATTAATACATTAATTTCGAAAGTGCTAAGCCTAAGTTACTCCTTATGATATCACCTACCTGCCAATGAAAGTCCGCCAAAATCGGTCCAGCCATTTCAAAAATTTGCCGGAACAAACAGACAGACAACATAAAATAAAAAAAGTTATTTTAGAGTATGTACCGTATATATATTCATATGCATTTAGTAAAAAATGGTGATTTCAATATTATATACAGATTCTCCAATTTTATTATATGTATAGATTTATTTTACTGTTGGTGTATTATAAAGACCTTAATTCTGATATCTGATCTTAATTAGCAAAAACACAAAAGGAAAATAAGAATATTGTAACCTTTTATATCTTTATGTAATCCTGAAAAATATCCCTTTTGGTTGTATGTAAATAATCAAATCTTATTTCTTTCTGCCAGGTCATTGACAGTGTAGTTCGCATCGAGCAAGCAACAGGAGAACCGGCTAATATTCTTCTAACTCAGAACCCAGATGGTACCACATCCATTGAGGCTAGTGCTGCAGAACAGCTCATAGTAAAGGATGAGAAGAATTCAAAATTAGAAACTGCCCAATTTACGATACCTGCTGAGATAAAGGACATTAAGGGCATAGATTTAAAGGTATGATCATTTTTTTTTATAAATCTATAAATGATCCATAATTGAGAATGATGAATTAGGTACTTATAAATACAAAAGTAAATCTTTGTCACAATTTCAGGCCTAAAGCATTGAACCAAGGCTGTAACCTGAAATAACATCTACAATTCTCGGGCTATTCAATTCAATTCAATTCAAATACTTTATTGCCATTTGCATAGAATGGATAAATATTAACAAACAATAATAATAAAATGATTTATGTGCAACATTAACATTAAATGTGCAATTTGGGCGGCCTTATCACTTCTAAGCGATCTCTACCAGGCAAACCCATCTTAAACGAAATCTTATGAAATAAAATAAAACCATGAAAATGGCATAAATAATATTATTTATACTTAAATAATACTAATTAACATAAATAAATAGGCATAATAATATAATATAAAGTACTATAGAATTTAATAAATACATAGGTAGATATATAGATATACTTGGACATATAACAATAGAAATACTTAAATAGGTACATTAAATTAACATAAATATATAAATAGGCAGAATAGTTTAAACAGTATGTAGGTAAACAAATATATATTCTATTTAATATGAAACAAGTGTGAGAGATAGAACTTGTAGTTGATGTAATTGTCTGAGGACTTTATTTTTTGTTATGTGACATATATTTACGCACAATACTTTCCTTTTGGATCATTAGTGATGATTCATAGTTATCTATGAACTGTAAATGGCATGTAATTTGTATTGTTATGGTGCATACAAATTGCTAGTAATGCAACTAATAATGTAACCTGCAAAAAAAAGGTTCCCATGATTTAGACGCCTCTCGAGCGCGAACTGAGCCGCAGTAGACCGCGCTCGTGGCCTGCTCTAAGCTATCCGTACATTTTCTGTTTTTTGAATAACATAAAAAAATTTCGATGCTCAATGTGGACGGGCGTTCGCGCGCCCGTCCTAATTGCGCGAGCACCGCTCGCGAGCACGAATTGCGCCTGTGTGAGTGAGACTTGCTCCTGTGTGCGTGACGCTCGTAGCCTGCTCGACGCAATCCTTGAATTGTCGGTTTTTTAGACAACATCACAGGGACTCGGATTGCAAATTGGATAATTACGAGAGCAACTTGAAAATTTGATATTTTGTTTGTTAAGTTATCGTAACGATTTTGATGTCAAATGACAGCTCTGGGTATAAAATCAATTTATCTATTTGAATCATGTAAATCAGTTCACTTGTTTAGGAGATAATTTAAGAATTAATATGTATCGTGAAAATGTAAACAATCAGAACATTTAAAGTCTTTGTTTTCTCAACTGTAAGCCTTCTCTCCTTTTATAATTTCTGTGTCAACCAGACCAACGTCGCGGTCTTCGGATTTTTTTTTTATGAGTACAACGATTAGCTTTTGCTCATGACTCCGTACGTGAATAAACATTGTCTATCTAGTATCCAAAGCGTAAGTTCTTAAGCAAAATTTATTTGGCCCAGATAATGTGGTGTGAATTTTGGAAATATTTATTTATTTTTAATTAACCTAGCTAGACACCCATTTACGATCCTGTTTAGCAACTTAAATAAATCTTACTAATATTATAAATGTGAAAGTTTGGATGTATGGACGTTTGTTCCTCCATCACGGCAAAACGACTCAACGGATTTGGATGAAATTTGGCATGGTGATAGTTTACAGTCTGGAATAGCACATAGGGTACTTTTTATCCCGATATTCCCACGGGATTCAAACTTGTGCGGGTAAATCCTTGCGATACAGCTAGTAAATAAATAAATATTTCGGACACTCACACAACATGACTTGACGACTAATATCTGTGTTGATCACACAAAATCCGCCGCCGCCGGGATTCGAACCCAGGACCTCTGGCATAGAAGGCAATGTATGTTACCACTACACCAGCCGGTCGTCAAAGTTTCACATCGGTGTACTCAGTGAATAAGTTTTTCATACAAATTAAAAGTCATATGTTTTTCGTTCCTGTGGGAATTTCGGGTTACTTGCCTTGGTGCACCCCAACGTCTCCCTAGGAATGTATGTTTAAGCTTCAGCTCTCTACGCCAAGTAGTTATGGCTGTCTGTACGTTGTCTATTTGTTGTCAATGTGTTTTTATGTTGACTCGGGTTTCGGAAAAAATCATGAAAAAAATCTCAATTAAATCATCTCTCCTGGAGTCATGTTTATGTGCTTTATACATTTGGTGTGCATATATTCGTAAAAAATAACATATATATTCGTGTAATGCACCAACAAATATGATATTGTTTATAATAAATAATAATAATTGGTCAAATTCACAAGGTTTTTACGAATTCCGGGAGCAATATAGTGATCAACACTTTACATGGTTGTGTCAACATTCACAATAATTCTTTCATAATTCCAGTAAGCTTTTAACTAAGCTTTAAGAGTAACGCTTTTCTTGATCATATCCAAAGAAAACATATGATCCAACTTTAAACTGTTTTAGGCGTGGATACTACCAGGTGTTATAACACCTCTGACAAATCAACGGCCAATAAGTTATATAAAATGTCATTACCATAGTATTTATTTTCTATTTCATGTCACTAACATTTATGTTATAAATAATCATGCTTCTATGCTGGACTGGGAGCGAAAGAAAAACATAGAATGTGCCAGCTGCTTCTCTTCCCGGGCATACTGTAAAAGACAGTTAAGGGACCGAGGTGTTATGGGAGCCTTTTTGTGGGCGATAGGCTGACCCCCTGTCACTGCAATAGTCTCTCTCCACTATTATAATGCCTCCAAATTTGTCAAACGTGACATCAGGTGGTTTTATTACCTCTGGTGTTCTGCCTACCCCATATGGGATACAGGCGTGAAGTTATGTAATGTAATGTAATAATCAGTCATGAAAACAGGTTAAAAATACTAATTTGTATTACTTACAGCTTACCTTTCACCAGCCATAATAACTAAAAATAACTCTGCTGCCAAAATACATAATTCATGCTTAAAATTAACTTTTTTTTGTTTATTTTGACTGCATGTAATCCAACCTAGATAAACTCTTAATAATATAATCGAAGAAAAACAATGAAAACATCACTTTTTGAAGTCAAAATATGAGAGTTCATTTAAGTTCCGTATGTGGTAGATATTCCGAAAAGTCGCACTAAGCGCTTTGACAGTTCCTTTTTGATACGGGTCGCCAAGGTTTGAAATGAACTGCCTGCGTCTATTTTCCCTGACCAGTATAGTCCTAGTACTTCTAGGCGTCGAGTGAATTGTTTTCTCGTGGATGGACGTTTACCACCTTAGTCTTTAGATCCACTTACCATCAGGTGTCATGGAAGAAAAACGTCCCATCCATATAATAATAATAAAAAAAAGTGAATTTGAATTTATAACACCTGGTCTGGTGATCAGAAACATTAATAACTGAAAACAGGCATTTTTTCCATAGATTATCCAAAGCATAGTTATTATAATGTGTAGTTATTGTATATGAATTAAATGCATATTTCATTTACAGAGTGTCAGTGCCATGGGTGCAATGGATGGTGCAGTTGTAAAGATATCAGCGGGAACAGCAGACCATGATCTTCATGCAATGTACAAAGTTAATGTTGAAGATTTATCTCAGTTGCTTGCCTATCATGAAGTGTTTGGGAAACTCAATAGTGATGGGCAGCCACAACAGGCTAAGGTATGCATAATATCCATTGAAATACTGGCTGGAGTCTTATATTATAATCTGATTCCTTTTTCCAAGCTCAGCCGAGTATAATAGATATTTACTATGTTTACCTTATTGATACTTAACTGTTTCTACTGTGTCAAAATTTGAACAGTATAAAACATAAATTGAAAAATGTTTGTTAAGTACAGTGTATGTTATAGTTATATATATTATAGTTAAGTATAGTATCTTATCTATACTAATATATAAAGCTGAAGAGTTTGTTTTTTTGTTTGTTTGTTTGAACGCGGTAATCTCAAAAACTACAAGTGGGATTTGAAAAATTCTTTTTGCATTTGATAGCCCAACCCTTGAGGAAGGTTATAGGCTATATTTTATCCCGAAATTCCCACGGGAACAAAAGTTACGCGGGTAAAACCGCGCGCGGTGTCTAGTATGTTATAGTTTTTATTTTTCATGCATGATTGCTGCTCTAGTAATAGTTGGGTTTTCAACATGGTGACATTATACCACTTTTCTTAAAACTTTATAGTGTTTGTCCTTCCTACCTCTCAAATTTGGTAGTGAAAATTGTGTTAATTGATTTCCGTTCATAATATAGCTACATTTCTGGACAGGTACTTCATGATGTCGAAGTGGAAGTAGAAGCGGGTACAAGTACCGCCATTGCTGATGCGGATAATTCGCCCGGACATCACGTTTGTGATATTTGCGGAAAAATATTCCAGTTTCGATATCAACTTATAGTTCATAGGTAAGAAAATATTGTCAATATCTATAGAGAAGGCTGAGTTATGGAAACCACAGAACTGAACTAGGGAGAATTCTAGTGCACCAGTGGTTGCGGGTTCGATTCCCGCACGGAACAAGAAAAAAAAGATGTTTCGTGTCTGGGTGTTTATCTATTTATGTATTTATATTCTAGGTTCCCCCCTAGTACGCTACATGGTATCCCATAACACAAGCTATGCTTACTTTGGGGCCATGTAGTTGGTGTGATTGTCTGGGGATTTTATTATTATTATAGAGGCTTTGCTTGAAATGTACAGTAAAATAGCAATACTTATAAATTTTACTACCAGCAGCGGTAAAATTTATAAGTATTGCTACTTTAGTGTGACCATAAAGTCTACAATCTGATTCCGGACTTATCACATATCATTACGCTTTTAGGCAAGGCGTGGGCGACGTCAATCTAAAACTAAAATTGTTCTAGGATACAGATGGCTTAAAGGAATGCAAATAGGAACACAATCAGTCTTGGTTTAGTATGTAACTTTAAGTTCTACTACCGTAAAGAGTCGAAGATAAAAGAACACGTGCTTAGCAAGAAACTGGTTCGTCGTAAAACATTGGCGCAATACATAATCGACGCGCCGATCTGCCACTGGGTCAATGAAATTAGGCGGCATGCTATACAGGATTAACTCTTACATGCAGCCTCTCCACATCTATCCCAACAACATTTGTTCTACGATTTTTTAAAATAATAATTTTAAAAATTAAAGTTTTCCCATACAAAAAGTATTTATTATTTCTAAACTGCCGTTACTCTATTAACTCTGATGCCACGTGCAGCGGGGCGTGGGGTTGCGCGCAGACGCAGCAAAATACAGAGTAACAAATAACAGAGGGAGCAAGAATTTGTTTTTCTTTTTTTGTGTTATTTATCAAGATGTGTAAAAAAACGTAGAACAAATGCTGTTGGGATTGATGTGGAGAGGCTACATGTAAGAGGTGATGCGCTAATTAAAATAGACCCCGTATATGAATGATGTTCGTTGGACAGGCGATCGTTTAATCGCTTTTTACGACACGCTGATCTAAGAGCGGTAGGGCTATTCTAAGCTTCGTGGCCATACATACGTACATACATACGTACATACATACATACATAACTTCACGCCTGTATCCCGTATGGGGTAGGCAGAACACCAGAGGTAATAAAACCATCTGATGTCACGTTTGACAAATTTGGAGGCATTATAATAGTAGAGAGAGACTATTACAGTGACAGGGGGTCAGCCTATCGCCCACAAAAAAGCCTCCCATAACACCTCGGTCCCTTAACTGACTTTTACAGTATGCCCGGGAAGATAAGCAGCTGGCACATTCTATGTTTTTCTTTCGCTCCCAGTCCAGCATAGAAGCTAAGCTGCTGCATTGTAAAATATTTAAATTTGACATTTCGTTTTCTCCGCAGGCGTTATCATGGTGAAAGCAAACCATTTACTTGTCAAGTCTGTGGTACAGCGTTTGCCAATCCGCTGGAACTCTCGCGACATGGCAAGACACATTTAGGTAAGAACAAAATAATTGATAGCTTGGTAAGTCTGCTGATATTAATGGTAAGTCAACTACACAGTTACTAAAGAAGTAAATAACTGGAATACATCTAAAGAAGTTAATAAGTTTAACTGTGAAATACATGCATGGAAGTGTTAAATTTTTGTAATGCGCAAAAAATAAATAAATATATAAATAAAAAAGAAGTAATCGTGAATATATGTATGACTTGTTTTACGCCATCACTGGACAGTTTATTTTTTGAATTAATTTCTTCTTTTATGTCTCGTAACCATTTAAAAATAAACCCTCAATAACAACATTTGGTAGGGTTTTTACTGCAATTGCTTGTTTTTTAATAGTCGTTATTTTTATTTTCTAGCCGCAGAATCAGGCGACAGGGCACAAAAGCGCCTCGTTCAAGACAAGCCCTATGCTTGCACGACATGCCATAAGACATTCTCACGAAAAGAACATCTGGACAATCATGTTCGTAGCCATACAGGGGAAACTCCTTATAGGTAAGGCATTGTTTATGTCATGTCGCCCCAATAAAGAAGTTATATAACTTTATAAAACTGTGTGTAGCGTTGTGATAGCATTTTATACCATATACCATATTAAATAAAACACTTCGATCACTTTAATCATTTTTTTTATAATTTTTTAAATTTAAGGATTTAAAAAATGAAAAATATAATTATATGTGATAAATCTGGTTAGAGAGTGTTTTATTTAAGATTATAAATCGTAAACTCTAGCTAGACTATGTTACCGTGTAACATTTTGTTACAAGATTTTAAGTGTGAAATGTCACTTCAAGGCTTATATCGGCTCATTTATTTTTGTACTATTTATTCAATATTTAGATAAAAACACGCCAAAATTCATAAAATGTGGGCTTACCTATGATGCTGGTGAAAGTGAAGAAACGATTTTAACTAAGATTGACGAAGTTAAGTTCCTATAAATCCATAAAAAGAGTAAAGAAGCAAGTTGCTTCTGCAATGTTTACATATTGCCATACTTTGAAATTTAATTTTGGTATGTTATTATTTATTGTTATATTTCCATTCAATTAAACTAAAACATCAGGAGACCAGCCCCTGCTGTTAGGACTTGAAAGGTGAATTAAAATCAGTAGATATTTAAATGAACTTTTCGCACATACGTGAATTTGTATAGGTACTGAAGAAAGTAGGGGTGATGACGATAATAAGGAAGTTAAATATTGCTGTTTGAAATACATCGTAAATGTCTTAAGTGCCAACGCTGCGTACGGTACGTCCGTATCTTCAAATAGGCACACTTACCCATAGATATTACTAAGAGAGATTGAAACATACAAACTTTCATAACATTTTCCGTACCTTACGCGCGTATCATACGCGGCGCTTGGTGCATTCCAAACATCCGTATCGAACGCGCGTATGGTACGGACGTTGTAGTTATGTATGAAACGCGTGTTCGAACGCGTGAGGCAGCGTTGGCACGAAGTTGAAGTTGAATTGTGGACAAAAAAAATATTTAAATTTTCTACCAGCATGCTGTAAATATAGAACTGCCGGACCGTCCGTCCTCGCTCGTCAGCGGAAGATTTAGGTTGCGTTGTGAGTTTGTAGTGAGGAAGCGTTCAACGCGAAGATTTTGCTGCGCGCATTCTTAATAACTAAGTAATTGAAGGAACTAACCGATTTGTTTTATTTGTCATGAAGCTTTACTGCCTCTAAATAAGCATGTCGTAAAAAGGTGACTAGGTACTTCGAGTGAACCCGCTTCATGGCAGGAAACCATTAGGGTTCGAATGGCTAGCGATCACCTTGCATATAATATCTACGGCCAAATATAACCACTTCGGCGGTGATGTGTTGCGACAACGTTTTATAAAGCCAGTTTCTTCCTAAACCCGTGTGCTGTCTTTCCATAGTATTATTATTCCTAGTAAACTTATAAACTTACGGTTCTTGTTATTATCCCGTAACAATTTATTTATTTATTTATTTTTGCACGAATACAGGTATAATGAGGTGTTAATAGAGAAATATTGGTCTAAGCCATATTCTGCCTTGACAGCGTGTACAATATAAGAATATAATTAAGGCGTTCAATTACAATTACAAATTATATATAATTAATTACATTTATATATTACATTTTTATTGCATGTCATTTTCATTATAAACAATTTGTTATAGAATTAAAAAAAAACTAATTCGGCTCGATAGCCTGCGATCAGTCTAGTGTATTACTGTGAAAGACGCCCTAGATTCGAGTCCCAGCTTCTGCTGGCTCCTCGCTTCGAAAATAAACTTTTCCATACTGGCTCAGATCTAGGTATAGGTACAACAAGCTACTATCTAGTGCTGCTTCGTAGTCCACATAACTCAAGCTTATTGAAGTTTGCGTTGTTGGCGTTATAGTCGGTGTTTCAGTTTGAGTATTTCAATTATTTAGCTAGCGTAGGTTAGGATCGTGATTTAATATATAAAGAGTGTATATGTTCATATTCGGAAAAAAAATATATTTTATCTTAAGCTTATGCAAAAATATTTGCCCGGAAAGTAGGGAGACTGTACTATATGGTGACCCCTTATTTCACCCTCCCGTGCTCAGGCCCCTGAAACGCCAAAAGAGCTTTGTCGGATTACACAATACCTACGTTAGTGTGCGTGTGGTCACTTGTGTTATTGTTCCCGCGTAGCTGATTGCAACGAAATACCGTCGGCATGTCAAATATTCAGAGAAAGTCCAAAGTTATTCATAGTATTTTTTTGTTTGATTGTTTTGAATTAATTAGTATGTTGTGTTGGGGTCGAGCAATTATTGCGAAAGTCTATCACTTTCTACATGAAGAACAAAATTGAAAGAGTAACAGCTGTGATTTAAGTCTTTTTGCTGATATTCTTGAACGTACCGCCGAAACGACAGGGGTCTCTCAACGCACTGTCGCCAGTATATTGAAAGAAGAAAAGGAGCTGCTGACATCTTTCGCTGCAGTTACTTCACCCATGAAAAATCGTCGTTCAAGAGACAGTAAATACATTTTAGATTATATGAACCGTGAAATTACTCAAATAGGTACTTACAACATAAAGAATTACCAAATTTAGCAAAACTTTAGTCAGTTTTAAATAGTTTCGATGGATGCTAGAGTATTTTATATTTGGGGGTTTAAAATGCATGTATCATGGAATCTTGTAGTAAAAATTTGAAAAGGAACATATAAAATATTATTCTCATGGTAAAATTCTTGTAGTAGGTAAGTGAATCAAGTGACAGCGATACAGAAGGGTTTGAAAGTGACAGGGACAGTTTATTCGAAGAAGATTAATTATTGTACATAATAATAGAGGATTTTATAAATTTTTAGTTTCTTCATATTATTTTACGACTTTTCTACAAGCAAAGCACGGTGGCCATCGTGATTTGCAAGATCTATAACACTTTATAACTTTTATTTATTTAT
Source organism: Stenoptilia bipunctidactyla (assembly GCA_944452665.1). NCBI lineage: Eukaryota > Metazoa > Arthropoda > Insecta > Lepidoptera > Pterophoridae > Stenoptilia > Stenoptilia bipunctidactyla. The sequence continues at coordinate 17,858,822 of OX101730.1, forward strand.
GAGTTACCTAACAATTAATATCATACTATGCGACACTCTTTAACGTCATGTGACTTCTGTCTGGGAGCACCTTTGGAACATTATCAAAAAACTATTACATCCATCAATACTCAGAATACTTTAGATAAAATTTTGATATGTTTGTTATTGTCAACAGATGCACATATTGCTCCAAAACATTTACTCGAAAAGAGCATATGGTGAACCATATTCGAAAGCACACGGGAGAAACTCCGCATAGGTGCGATCTTTGCAAGAAAAGTTTTACAAGGAAAGAACATTTTATGAACCATGTAATGTGGCATACAGGTTGGTATTTTATTATAATAGAATTTGGTGGTGCTAAAATAATGGTGATTCTTCAAAAATAGCAATCTTGGTAAGCTTGGAAGTTGTACAGAGCCTATAAAATATACCTTAATTATGATACTAGCTCAAGCCGTTTACTCAAAAGCTGAATTTTGTTTGAAAAAGTCAACCGGTAAAGCATAATTTACTGTATAAGCAATTTAAAATGTTTCCATAATACATTGACAAGCTTGCAAAGCTAGTGTTGATAATGAGATTTTTCTCATGTCTTTCTAATCTGCACTTCCTATGAATGACATGATCTTCCTTTATTACGCATGCAGGGTATTCTCACCCGGCCAGTGAAATTATAGTAGGAACCAAATCGCAAATACATTCCCAATCAAAAGAATCTCAGTAAAAGTAATTTGGAAAATATCATCTATGTTGGAAGATTTGAAAAAGTAGGAACACCTTGTATATTAACACCTGTATTATTCATGATTATTGAAGTTATATTTTTAAATTTTAAATGCTTTTCTGAGGTATTTCGGTAATTTAGCTAAATTACTTTTTGGTTATGATAAATCCATTAACTAATTTATAGCGGTATGTATGTTTTTTTCTTTCTTTAGTAGCACTATTATGGTAAAGTAAATAAACCACAGGAATGCGAGCTATACTGTGTATGGGCAACACATAATATATTATTAACCGTTTCATAGAAATGAACCTGCCTGCACCCAAACACAGGTCAGTTTCAGTGGTGCAGAAAATAAATTTAATGATTCAACTATTCAATTAATCTGTATGTCATAATTATCCTAACTCAATATGCCACCCTATAAACTAGTTCTCCCAATTGCCTCATATCTTACTAACTTTACGGTTTGAGAGTCATGTTTCATGAGATATAAACATAGTTGCATCATTGAATTTTAACTTTTGTATTTTCTGCCCCACTCTAATAGGTGAAACGCCCCATCAATGTCAAATTTGCGGGAAGAAGTATACTAGAAAGGAGCATTTAGTGAACCATATGAGATCTCATACGAATGATACTCCATACCGTTGTGATTTATGTGGCAAGTCGTTTACAAGGAAGGAGCACTACAACAACCATATATTGTGGCATACTGGTCAGTATTTGATAAGCTCAATCTGAATGTTGTTGGTTCCAAATTAAGTTTTATTAGTAGATAGATGGGTACCAAAATGATACTTGTAATACCCGAGTCTGCTAAAGCTATTTACCTCAGAATTTCATAGGTTATTCATGCATTCAATTGTCTTTATTGGATCAGTGTTTGCGATAAGTAAATATAACCTATGACTTTCTACAGATTTTGATGTTTATATGATCGCGCGGTTCAATACCTGAAGTCCTTTACACGAAATGTAGAATACACAAAAACCTAATAGAACTGAAATGATTGCAGGCTAGCTTACCATGACAGTATAATAACCATTATATTTTATATAATAAACCAGTATACCAATTACATGTACGTAAATACATAAACGTTACGCTCTAGTTTTTAACCCCTTAGTTTTATACCTAGGCCACATCACACGCTAAAATTATTCGATAGGCAGCTAAGAGGCAAATTGATATGCCATGGTTTGATTAATTCACATACACTTTTCCTACTTACTCTGTCCGTAAATTACCAACTTCCCTTATCCCTTAATCATTGATGTAAATCGAAATAAACCAATCTTATTTGTATGTCTTTTGTTTCAGGTGAAACTCCTCATCGCTGTGATTTTTGCTCAAAGACTTTCACTCGCAAAGAGCATTTACTGAACCACGTTCGCCAACACACTGGCGAGTCTCCGCATCGTTGCAATTACTGCTCGAAATCGTTTACAAGGCGGGAGCATTTGGTGAATCATGTTAGGCAGCATACTGGGGAGACCCCATTCCAATGTGGATACTGCCCTAAAGCGTTTACTAGGAAAGACCATTTAGGTGAGTGCAGTTAATGAACATCGATAAAATTGGGTGAGCGACTGTCCAATGTAGTAAATAATTTTCTTGTGTTTCTATCGCAATTAAATATTAACCTTTTCGACGCCGATGACTTCTATAGAAGTTAGAGATTTCCGTGCCCCCACGCAACGACTTCTATAGAAGTTTTTCAAGGTACCTACTCTTATAAAATACATTTACAATACATAAAACGTTTGTTTAATTAGTAATTTTGTAAGATGGACGCAAATGAAGCCCTATTTTAGTATTTACCCAGTTAAAACAGGCTTTATTGTGTTTTTATATGGATAAAAACAAAAACGCATCAAATATTTTTAAGTCCCGTACGCCAACGACTTCATATCAAGTAGGCCAGCGTTGTGCCGAAAAAGTTGCATACATTACAATACTTTGTTTATTATCTCTTGTCCCACCCTCTATGCCATTGATTCCATGATTTAAAATCAAAATAAAACAAAATAAAAAGTCTCAAAATATAATGAGGAGCGTTTCCATTCTTTGACGACCGGCTGGTGTAGTGGTAACATACATTGCCTTCTATGCCAGTGGTCCTGGGTTCGAATCCCGGCGGCGGCGGATATTTGTGTGATGAACACAGATATTAGCCGACAAGTCATGGATGTTTATATGTTTATTTAAGTTTATTCTAATAAAAAATATGTATTTATTAAATATGTATGTTTATATATTTCTTAAGTATTTCAGTTATCTAGTATACATAACACAAGTTCTTTAAGAAACTTAATTTGGGCTAGATAATGTTGTGTGAGTTTCAGAAATATTTATTTATTTATTTATTATTATTTGACTAACACAATGTACTCTAATTATTATAAAGGCGTTTCTTCTTTAAATTCACCAATTAGAAAACCAGATGTCAGTTCCATAGTTAATAAGCATGTAATTAGTGAAAGCCCAGTAATCATGTATTGTGATGAAATAGGTAAAAATATGGGCAGTAAATTGTTTGATGTACTAAATTATTGTATGCCTGGAGCATCACTAGAATTTATAATGGAAAAGGTTTTGAAGGGCAGTTACAGTCCTGGAACAACTTTATTATTTGGGAGAAGAGGAAATGTCAATTATTAAATCAATTATTATTATCATCAATTATTTTAATTAATTAAAATCAATTATTATTATATTTAGATAAGTTGCAGGCCCTCAAGGTAAAAAAAATGTTTTGTTTACATTTCCTTATGTGCAGGGTGCTGCCAAATAAAATGTATTAAGATATAAATTGAATAAATGCATGCAGACTTATATGGGGTCTAACAATATATATGTTAAAGTGATACCCCAAGCATGCTGATTAATGTCACCGACATTAACCGTATTTGTAATTTTAAATTAAAAACTAAATTTAATTTGACAAAAGATATATAATATATCTACTTATTTTTTAAAACAAATAGCACAAGTGCTATAAAACTTTTTTTTTTTTATTTAGCTACTGGTACTGCTTTTATTGAGCAGTCTTGTATATTGACATGTCATAGTGAAACTTGTAGTTCCACCATGCTGACAAGTTTGGGTACTCCAAATTCTACTTACATACATACATAACCTCACACCTGTCTCCCTTTGGGGTAGGCAGAGACAAGGGAACACCAATTGCTTCGATCCAGACATACCTCTTTCGCTTCCTCCACGTTCATTAATCTTTTCATACATGAAAATGTCAGGCAATATGTCAGGTGCTTTATATAATAAAAATTGTTTAAACCTGGTACATCAAAATATACAAGGCATCTCAGAGAAAGTCTTGGAAATTGAATTGTTTTTGAATGCCGAGCATATAGACATTCTTTGTATAACTGAACATTTTTTACTAGACCACCAATTAATTTTCATTTTGCTCAGCACTAAGTTGCTACTAGTTCAATAGACAGTCAGCAATACATGGGGGCTCTTTAATAATATCAAACAAATCTTTAAAATTTAGGGAACATACTTACGTAGTGAGCGTATCTATTGAACAAACTACTGAAATATCCTATGTAGAATTGGCAAACTGTATAGTTATTTGTATATACAAAGAAATAGACCCCCAAAATCACACTATGATAGTTTTGAACTTGTTTTAGAACAAGCATTGGATAAATTATGTAACAAAACTACGAAAATATTTGTTTGCGTTTCTTTAATGTTAACTTATTAGAAGATTCATCCTTGAGTAAAAAACTAATAAATTTATTTAAATGTAATAATCTTACTAACCTGTTCCTAGAACCAACTAGAATAAAAAGGACCAATGCAACCTGCCTATATAATGTTATAAATAAACTAAGCTCTGATCACAGCATTCAGTTGGTTACATTCAAATGCTCTAAGGAAAAACAAGTTAATAAGAGTATAATGGTTGTTCCAGTCAATAAAAAGCGTTTGGAGAGATTTAGATTTGGTATTATTAACAATATGCTCTATACAGCCCACTCCAATATTGTAAATTTACAGTACAGTAATGTAAGTAGTTTCATAAATAAACAACATAAGAGTGTATTTATTCCAAAAAATTGTAATCCTTGTTAGCTTTTACCAAATTAAGGCTTGCAAAAATTTATAAAATTGAATGTAAATGTAAATACGTATATAAAACAGAATTCCGAAGTCCAATCCCAATCCCAAAAACAATCCCTGCCATTCAATAAATTTGAATCAATCATTAAATACATCCTTTATGCGAAGTATTACAACGTGGCATTTTCTACCCCTTTTTTATCGCTATGCACTGGTACAGTTCGCAACGTTTTGCGTTACAAAGTACATTGTATGCAACGTTTCTCAAGGTTTCAAATGTTTTTGTTGTTTATTGTATGGCTTCAGTGACACGCGTCTATTGAATGAATGTTAAAGAGATTGGACAAGGGTGATAATTTATGAACTCACTAGCTGTTTCGGATTGATATCTTGGAAAGTTATCTTTTGAACCACATATTCTTTGGCAAAAAGTATTATTTTTAAGTAAGGAACAAAACCTCAAAGTTATGGGATATCAACAAGATCACCTTGTACACGTTGGCGTACAGAGAGACATCGCGAAATAGATAGCTTGGCGTCGAAAAGGTTAAAAAATAGAATGTTAAAGAACAGTGAAACCTTTTATAATTCTTACACCATTATAACATTATTAGGTAAAAAGACATGTTATCTCAAAAAATTGTTCACCAACATTTATGTACACAAGGCAGCAGATCAAGCGTTACAAACCTATAAAATTTTCCCATCCAACCAACGGGCGCGGGGTATACAATAGTGCCCCGTCCCTTGCTCCCGCGCTAGCTTTATTGTATTAAACTACGTCACGCAGCGTTAGCCCTTACGCTATTGTTAAGCAAGAACAATGCATAACAGCTGTCAAAAGTTAAATGGAGTTTGTTTTATAATTATAATTATTTGTCGTTGCCTTCGTAATCTTTGTAATCTTCCACGCTGGACTGGGAGCGAAAGAAAAACATAGAATGTGCCAGCTGCTTCTCTTCCCGGGCATACTGTAAAAGTCAGTAAAAGGACAGAGGTTTTATTGGCGTGTTTTGTGGGCGATAGGCTGACCCCCTGTCACTGCAATGGTCTCTATCCATCATTAAAATACCTCCTAAGTCAAACGTGACATCAGATGGTCTTATGAGCTCTGCTGTTCTGCCTACCCCATAAGGGATACAGGCGTGAAGTTATGTATGTATGTATGTTGTCTTTGCCTTACTCCAGCTCGGAATTTTTTGGGCTCCATTCCCATCGAAGTTTATTTTTCCAACTGGCTCAAGTGTTTGTTCAAAAAGTTTCCCAATGTGCTCTTGATAAAGCAACTTACTTTAACTGTTTTGAATATAATATTGCGTAATTTACTGAGTATAATCCTCATTGTTTCAGTTAATCACGTCCGTCAACATACAGGGGAGTCCCCGCACAAATGTTCATATTGCTCTAAATCATTTACACGCAAAGAGCATTTGACCAATCATGAAAGACAACACACGGGGGAGTCACCACATAGATGTACTTTCTGTGGGAAGTCCTTTACGAGAAAGGAACATTTAAATAACCATATAAGGTAAGATTTAAGGGTGTAATGAAATGCATGTTTTGTGGTTATTACATTTCTATTTTTGGGTTCATTTAGGTTGTTTTTGCTATTATTTGATTATTTTTATAATTTTCAACAGTATTTCATAATGAAAAAGAAATATCATGGGGAAGATTACATCACTAATTTCATTTGCTTTGCTTGTATGCTAATGTAAGGATTTTACTAACTTAATAATTATTTGTATGGAGTAGTAATTTTACCCTATTCAGCTGGTAAAAAATTACAATCCATAAGGTTTTCAAGGTATTGCGGTTTTATTTGTGATGACAATGCTGTGCTACAATAACGCTAACATCATATTAACTATCTTTGATTAACCTCAGCATGTATATAATTACGCATGAAATTAAAAAATAAAAGGTAAGGTAACATATAACCACGTTCACAGTAAGCAGCATTTCTGTAGTACTAACTTCGTAAGAAAAACGAAAGTAGCACAGCATTGTGCATTCCGATTTGAACTCTATTACTTGCTTTTAGTTAATCGCAGTTTAGCAATTTTTGTTTTAAAGCATTGTTTATATATAATTTTAAGTTTTCTATAATAATCAAATCGGAATGTGCTCTGTGCAGACAGCATACGGGTGAAACACCGCATAAATGTACTTACTGTGAGCGCGCGTTCACTCGTAAGGAGCATTTGAACAACCACGTGCTTCAACATACGGGGAACTTACCACACACTTGCGAGTATTGCGATAAAACCTTTACGAGGAAGTCGCATCTCGTCAGTCATGTTAGGTATGTAATCTTTATGTTTCTAGTTAGATAAAGGAAAATGTTTTGTTTTATTAATACTCAACAAACTTCGACATATAACTCATTATTGGCTTTTTCTAATTTACGTGAAAGCTATTCAAAGCGCATTGTAGTGGATATTTTAGACGGCCACTATATAAAAAAAATATATAATTTCGGGTTTACGTAAATCTGTACCCTTATTGAAAAACTTTTTTATTTAAATACTCAAAATATTACAAACATATAATTAAAATTTAAAAGCGAGAAATAGAGATTTTCGAAATGTATTATTATAAACCTAATTAAATGCATGTGTTTCGAAAGAACTTACACTAACATAAATATATATATTTCTATTTTAGTAATAAACTTACTAAACTTACTGGATTTTATTGTCCACAGGCAACATACTGGAGAGACGCCGTTCAAATGTACATACTGTTCAAAGTCGTTTTCTAGGAAGGAGCATTTGACGAATCATATACACTTGCATACGGGGGAAACTCCACATAAGTGTCCGTATTGCACTAAAACATTCTCCAGGAAAGAGCATCTTACTAATCATGTTCGGTAAGTTTGAGTTTTTTTATATTATAGGCAGCTTTATCTATAACAATTATTAATAGCAAGTAACTAATGGCAAAAGGGGCTGTCTTTCTTTATATTCGTAACTAAACCTCTAAACTAAAGTAACTAAACCTCAATCCCAATTTAGATAAACTAATTTTCAACACACTTGCTCGTAAAGTGAGCGTTATTCTATTGAATTTAGAACTATAAACTGGGCTATAAGTCACGCGTGCATAATATATTATACCCTGGTGCATAATATAATGAATCCTACAAAGTTGAATTGTACCTTTGTGCAAATAACATGCGAGAAAACAGAGCATATTTTATTGGTCCGAGTTATACACTAAATATTTTCAGAAACAACAAAGAGGTTTTATACCACTTCAAATCCATATACATTTTTAAATGTTTGCGCCTTATATTAGTAAAATAAATTTGTATATTAAACAAATTATTCACAATTTACAATCATTTGTCATAAAATATTAAAATATTTGCATTTACCACTCCAAATTAAACATTTTCACTTAAAATAGGCTGTATATGCTATACAGACATTGACACATTTGACGGAAAAAAAAAACCTACGCGCATGCGCGAGGTTAAGCGCCATTTTTCAATCACAATTCACAGCTTTGTTATCAAGTGTGTTTGTTATTTTATGACCACGTATGTCTGTCTTTTACTCACAAGTGTGTTGAAAAACGTCGTATATCTCAGTAAATTTGCACTTAAACACCAAGCACACCCAGTGCTGGGTGACGGATTTGAGAATTTTCAGAGAGGACCACCCATTGCTTATAACCGAAGGGCGGAAGATATCGTGATAAATGATTAATCGGCGGTGAACCATCCTTGTTCCTTGTACTGGGCTGAACTTTGCTTTACCTGATTTTTTCTAATTTATTAATAACTAGATGTTTCGCGCGGTTTTACCCAATTTTGTATCCCGCGGGAATATCGGGATAAAAGTAGCCTATGTGCTATTCTAGACTGTACACTATCACTGTGCCAATTTTCATCCAAATCTGTTCAGCCGTTCTCCCGTAATTGAGAAACAAACATCCATACATCCAAACTTTCACATTTATAATATAAGTAAGATAAATTATAAAAATATTTTATTGTCTTTTAGAATCCATACCGGCGAGTCGCCCCATCGCTGCGAGTATTGCCAGAAGACGTTCACTCGCAAGGAGCATTTGACAAATCATTTGAAACAGCACACCGGTGATACGCAGTTTTCGTGTAAGATGTGCTCTAAGCCGTTTACGAGGAAAGAACACCTAATTACACATATGAGGTGAGGAACAATAAAAATAAATAAATAATAAAATCCCCAGACAATCACGCCAACTACATGGCCTCAAAGTAAGCGAAGGTTGTGTTATGCGATACCATGTAGCGAACTAGGGGGGACCTAGAATATAAATACATATGTAGATAAACACCCAGACACGGAATTTGTTTTTTCTTGTTTCGGGCGGGAATCGAACCCGCAACCACTGGCGTCTGAGGCAGATAGGTTTTTTTTTTTTTTATAAGTGACTAAACCCGCGTTTGACCTCAATCTCACCTGATGGTAAATGACGATGAGGTCGAAGATGAAAGCACACGGGTTTAGGAAGGTTTACCCCTTCGCCAAAGTGGTCGTCACAATAAAAATGAACTCTGCTTATTAATATTATACTGAGTAAAAATATATTGATTGTTAAGTGATTTTCCTCGAATAATAGTATGCGAGCCAAAAAAGGGATCGCGACGTTCAGGCGGTAGTAATTGAAAAGTTCTTTATCGATAAGCTTTATTAACGTTGATAGCGCGTTGTAAGAAATAGTCATGTCTTCATAGTCGCTGCCTTGTAGCGTTGTACGGTGGTTGCGATTTTTTTTTTTTTTTATAAGTGACTAAACCCGCGTTTGACCTCAATCTCACCTGATGGTAAGTGACGATGAGGTTGAAGATGAAAGCACACGGGTTTAGGAAGGAACTGGCTCTTTATACAATATTGCCGGAACACATTACCGCCGGAGCGGTAACATTTGGCGGCAGACTTTATATAAAGGGTGGTCGCTAGCCAGGCGGACCCAGAAGGGATCCTACCACCAAGCAAATATCCGACTTTGTAAAAAGGGTTTATATTTTCTACATTATTTTAATGATATTTAGTTATACAGGGTGTCCCAAAAGGTTACGTACCTGGGAATCGGGGTGATAGGGTTGGTCACAAGGTTCACCAGAAAAATAAAAAAAAAACCCCTCTGGGTATTTAAAAAAATAAATGGCATTTTATTAAAACTAAAAATTCAACAAAAACAAACTCTCTAACTTTCTTTCCTTTATCTTCTTTTCTTGCATTTAAAACTCTATGGAGAGTAAGTTCTCTTTCTTGTGACTCGTCATCTTGTAACATTGCCAAAACTAAGTTTTCCGGATGAGCAAAGAAGGAATTTCTCTGTATGGTTTTTAAAATAATGTCAATGATTAAAAGTTCTTCTGGCAAATACAAACTTCTTTTAATCATGTTGAAGATATGAATTGGACCATGTTTGCAAGACGGTTTTAGCTTGACATCGAACCAGGTTGGTGCATAGACTTTCATGATAAAAGTGGCTAGCTCTTAAAGAACTTGTGGGTTCTGCTGTCCCAATATATAAACGAAGAATCCTATTAGCGCATGTCAACCACCGAGAATGTGCGCGTTTTTCAGGATTTTTATTTGCTAAGTTTTGTGAAACAGTACTAATAGAAATCGCAGAGCATATTTCATAAAAAATATTTTAGATCAGTGCTATGAATATCGGTATTCAGATCCGGCAATTCTGTGAGAATAGATTCAAACACCTTAACTTCAAACTCATTGCATTTTTCTAACTGTTTTCCTATAGTCCCAGACAACTATTTACATGCACACAAACCATTGTAAAGGTCGTTTCAGATGTATTTCTAGCAAAACAATGACTACATTTTTATGCCCCGTATTAACAGCAGTGCCGTCGCATCCTATGGCGACCACTAAAGAAGTACGATATTCAAATTTTGGCTCAAGAAAGTCAATAATATGTTTCACAATTGTCGTTGCTTCACCTGAACCAATAGAAAGAGGACCGATGTACTCAGAATCTGGCTCCGAAATTAATGAAATATGTTCTTCAGTTACAGTCCTATGTGACATGTTGCCAGTTTTAGTCACGACTAAAGTCTTATCTTTACGCCCATCAAAGTAAACAGCCGATACAACTTTATTGTTATCAAGTTCCTGTTAATGTGCTTTTTTACGCTCCCTGCGTATTTTACTTCGATCTATTACTTTTATTGTGTCTTTAGTACTAATATCATGTAAATCCACCAATGCAGCAGTTACGATTAATGCAAGACCGATCAGAAATTCCGGTTCTGTCACATGCAGTAGCTAAGTTTTGCAGCTTAACTCTCATTTGCTCAGTTGTGCGGGTACATTGATTACACATTCTTGTCCTCATAAACTCATCTTCATCCTACACGAACTACTAGAAGACTGGTTTAACACCACTGGGTCAGAAGAAAAACTTGGAATAATGCTGTTTTTTTTAATTCATCATACTTCCTCTTCCGTGCTTCTTTTCGGCGGAAATATTCAGTTTACACTTTATCTACGGAATCTATATACATTTTACGGTCATTTCTTTGGTCTTTCAAAAAATCTTCTTCAGTTAGAAGTTTTCACTTTTACTACACATTTACAAACTTATCTGGCTGTATCAACGAGAATCTTCGTAAAATATCTGTTTTTTCATTTTATTGCGTAATTTCTTCACACTCTTGTACTTATTATAATATGACGCCAATCTTGCAATGCTTTGTGGATGACTTATAGAGGGAATAGATGCTTTATTCAAGATTTTTTCAATGTCGGTGGCGATCATTTCACACAAATCTTTCACAGCAGGATCTCTACCTTAATTCAGTTCCAGCATCTCATTTACCACAAATAATATTTTATAATATCACAATAAGTTGGTAAGACATTACCACTTAGTTTAAATGGGTCACCAAACAAAGGGCACCAGCAAGTTTTTTCGAGTTTTGGGCATTTGACAGACGAAAATTAACACAAATTCCACTTTTTTACACTAGTTCTTAACACTTTTTGAGAAAATAGCACAATTACACTCAAGATAACACCTGATAGTGACTCGGAATATAAGTTTAATGACTTATAGTTACAATAACACATTAACTTGGTACACTGAAGAGATTACAATTTAGTCATCATCATCATCACAACTCCGTGTAATGAGCCCACTGCAGGACTATGAGTCTCTCCTCTGGGTGACGAGGAGGCTTAGGCCGTAATCCACCAAGCTGGCCTGTTGCTGGTTGATGAATGTCAGATATTTCAGGGTGCCGAAATGGCTCCTGACAAACCCTAACGACTACTGTATACAAGTATACAGCGCCCGGGACCGACTGCTTAACATGCCCTCCGAAGTACGGAAGTCGTCGTAAGAAATGAATGGTCGGCGGTCACCCATCCTAATACCGGCCGCACCTACGCGCTTAACCTGCGATATCGTTTGATATGCACAGTAACCACGGCGTCACGACGACTTCGATTCGAGAATTTATTGTTTTTGCAAATTACCCTCATAGTGCGCCTCCTCAAGATAAAGTCGTAGAGTAATAATTTTTGGTAAAAATTAAACAGTCAACGATTGAAGATACAGGAAAAGTAAAATTATAAAAAAAACGATCAATTTCACTCCACCTTAGTGTACATACTTCACAGAAGTAAGCGTCGAACCAGCGCCTCTAGTGCGGAGTAGCTTTTATTGAGTGCGAACTATTGAGGCTGTGACGTCAGGACAACCCAAATTGAAGCTGTGCATCTTCGCTTACAGCAGCTCTTCTATGTATCTGCTTTGTGGGTATCCCATATCACAAGCTTTGCTGCGTTTGGGGCCATGTAATGGGTTTGATATTTAGGTATTAAAAAAATATGTTAATTACCTTTCTGAATTGGTTAAATTTTAAAATTTATTTCCATCGATAGGTAACATTCCAGTATTTTATATGCCATTAGTCGAGAGCAAATTATTTTTATAACTATTACATTGTTAATGCTTACAATTTCAGATCGCACAGTTGTGGAGAAAGGCCGTTCAGCTGTGGCGAGTGCGGGAAGTCATTCCCCTTGAAAGGCAACCTTCTATTCCATGAGCGCTCGCACCGAAGTAATTCAGCCAAGCAATTCCGCTGTGATGTTTGCTCTAAGGAATTCTTCTGTAAAGGTAATTGAGACAGTGTATAAAGATTAAGGAAATCCGCGGAAAAAATAAATTAAGTTATTTAAAAAAATGCATCTATTATTAATCTACGATAACTAAGTTATTTTGCTAAATCCGCGACACCTTCCTACCTATCAAACACTATTTATTCAATAATTAATTGCTTCGCGCTGTTTTTCCCGCGCCATTTTGAATCCCGCGGGAATATCGGGATATAATATATAAAAGCTCAAGGGTTTGTTTGTTTGGTTCAACGCGCTAATTTCAGGAATTGCTGGTCCGACTTGAAGAATAGTTTTGCGTTTATCGAGGAAGGGTATAGGCTATATTTTACCCCGGAGTTCCCACGGACCGGCTTGTATCGGGATAAAAAGTGCTATTCCAGACTGTACAATATCATTATGTTAAATTTCATCCAAACCCATTGAGCCGTTCTGCCGTGATTGAGGCACACATATATCCAAACACATTTTTAATATTATTGAGATAGCTAAACTCGCGTTTGACTTCAATATCACTTGATGGTGTTCATGAGAAATTGACGTTAGAGATAATATTCGGCAGCAGACATTATATGAAGGGTGTTTGTTAGCCACGTGGACCTTGAAGGGTCCTGCGGGGGTTACTCGGACTAGTCGGCTTTTAAAAAAACAGAGTTTTGTATTTTTTTTTTAGAAACAGGAGTAAAGCAACACTTTAGCAGGACTATATTTTACATATCTGTAGAACTGAAAAAGTAAATATAAAAAGCAAACAAAAAAGATGTTTCAAATTTACTCTTTTCATAATAAAAGTCATATTCTTGAGTTGACTTTAAATCTTAATATGACACAAATCTTCGCCTGCAGGTCACTTAGCATCTCATCGTAGAACGCATCAGGATACGACAGAAAACGCAAGTGAAGCTCCAGCGGAGGCTGAAGATTGCGGTGACTGCAACAAATGTGAGAAGGAGCCTTCAAGGGTTGAACTTAAACGGGAACCAAGGTTAGTTTGGCTATATGTTCATGTTATAAGGGTATATGTAATGTTATAAGGGTAGCTAGCTATATCCAATTTTAGATTTCGATTGGACAAATACAGTTTCCTTTAACATTTAAAATAATGATCAATACTTAAATATATAAATGATAAAAAAAACCAACAGCATGGTTTGCAGAAAATTGAATTAAACTGATATTTTTGTCATTTATAGAAAATTATGTAATAAATCAATGTTTTACATTTACTTTATTTTTATAGACAAATACAGTTTCCTTTAACAATTAAAATAATGATCAATAAATATATAAATGATAAAAAAAACTAACAGCATGGTTTGCAGAAAATTGAATTAAACTGATAACTTGTCATTTATAGAAAATTATCTAATAAATCAATGTTTTACATTTACTTTATTTTTATATTAAATCATTTGAATATTTCATCTACTCAAATACAAATAAATAACATAAATTTTTATTAACTATGACAGTAAAAGTTCATTTTTTAACAGAAATATTTATTTTGTCAGGTCATCTGTGGACGATGGAACTGTAGAAGTCCAAGTGGTAGCTTCTAACAATTCATCTGTGATGATTACTACGCAAGTAAGTACCAAAGGATTTTTAATATTTTTTTTACATGGTATATTTTTGATATCTGAGATTGATCAAAAGTAGCGCGACTAGAAAACTACTTTTATTTATTAAATTTTTTCGGTTATTTTAAGAATAATTGAGCATTATAAATGCAAAAACTTAAAAACATTATTAGAAAACTACAGTTAAGAAAAGTCCTTAGACATATCTTTAAACTTCTATAAACTTATGACCAACTAGAACTATTTTATAATTATATTCCTTGCTTGAATGGACAGTTAGTAACCTCATACGAAAGGCCTCTGTAAAATAGAACGACGATCTGGTTCAGTCGCCGATTAACTAAGAATTTTATGTGTAACTAATAAGTATTATTTCTCTTTCAGCCAGTCCGAACGAGCCTTCCCGCCGCTGGGGCAGTGACAACGGACACATTCACCCACCCTACGGCCAATCAGCATCACACCACCACCAGCATTTCCCACCATCCTGTGACAGTTAATTACTAATATTTACCAAACTCTGTTTCATACAGTGATGAACATAGTGTGATTGATGAACACAGTGTGATTGAAGAACATAGTGGAATTAATGAACATAGTGCGATTGACGATTTAGATCTGCTTCAAATGTGATAATGAATGTGAGTTTAAATCCAAATGATTGCCATCTTTTAGTGTACATTTGTCACTGACTGTTTTTCTACTGATAAAGCAATAACTATTGATTTGAATAGGTCGTTTCTAGTACAAAATAATTAGCATTTCGATATGGCACGAAATTTTACTATTATTTGTATAGTTTCCAACATAGTGGTATTAGCAGTTAGTGCCTTGAGTACACATCTAAGTTATACTGTGAGTTTAATTCGATAATTATGATTATTTTAGGGACTTAACAAGACTTAACTATGTGATTACTTTCAAATTAAATGATGCTAAGGTTTTATTGTTTTAGTATGGTTCTGAGATTGTTTTTGTATATTTCTTGAATATGTGTTTTTAACCTTCAAGTAATGTATCCCTTTGGAATATTAAACTATTATTTGTGTGAAATAGAAAGTATTATTTAGCAGTTACCAATAGATAACACCGGTTTACAAAGCTGCACTTATTCTCTAGTAATTTCATCCATATTTGTATATACATTTTTGGATTGTTTGGTGTTTATTTACATTGGGATGGAATATCTTTACATTCCTTTTGAACCCCATATTAGGATCACTAACAAATAATCTACAATTTGAATAGTTCCTCTGTGACAAATCTGGTCTATTAGTGAATTATTTTTGACTTAAAATAACTAAGCATATATTTTTTGTTTTATGATGGTCCAAGTAAAAATCAGTTGGCTCATGAAGTAATATAAAAATTAACGATAACATACTCTATGTACCGAAATGTCTTATTTTAGGATAACCTTTGTGAAAGATCCTCACAGTGTGGGGGACTAATTTGAAATATTAATTTTATAAATCTTTTAAAAAACATGTGATATGGTGCATGTTACTTTTATAATTAATGTAAGTTTATTAAACATTGTTAAATTATTGAAATCAGCAAAATAGATTTTCGGGACGATGTTGCGTAAAATGGCATAAGTTTTTGTCGTGCTTAATTTAATAGATATAATAGAATAATATTTTGCCATTTACAGTACAAGCATGACTGAATTTACTCGAAATATTTTGTCACTTCTATATGAAATTACGACGAAGGTATTTTGTTTAATTTAGCCATAATGTTAAATAATGAAGTGGTGTTGTAATCACTTCTACTGAGATGTATTGTTTATACTTGTAAATATGTAGGTGTAACATAGAGTTATTTAGCATATATAAGAACAATATTTTATCAGTAGTTTTAGGGCAGGATTTTGTTGGTGTAAATATTATAACATAGAAGGGATTAGAGAAAACGATTTTAAATCGTTAGAGCGTACCATGTTATGTATAAAAGTATATACTCTAACAGCCATATAATGATGCTTTTTAGCCAATGGTGGCACGCTATTATTTATATTTTATATTCAAATCAAAATCCCTTTACTTTTAGTGATAAACATCAAAATTAAATTATGTTCTGTAATTTGATATGAAATAAAAAAATACATAGCTCTAAATTTGTTTAATTTTACACAATGCACTTCTTCAATGGATATAATGATTGATTTAATTAAGTCTTGGCCCCCATGTCTCCCCATGACTACATAGAGCTTAATCCAGCAAAAATATTTTCGCATTTCACTCGGCTTGCCGTTTAGGTTGCCATGCTTGGTAATTTCGACTAGTCAGTTACGAAGAACAGTTTTGAATATAAAATGAATACATTTAAAATTACTTTAATTGAAATTTATTGATTTCATGCCAAAGAGAGGTTATCTCTGTTTGATTTTTACAGATTAGAGTTTTTAATAATTAAAATTAAAATTAGAATCATTATTTATTCTAAAACCTTAAAAATCTATTTCTTATTTAAAAAGAACAGCAGTGCGAGCACAGAACTTAATCAACTCGTATGTTTACGAATGGTCGTATAGTATGGAGACGGTTTGTAAGCTATAATTGAAATCTATCCATTGCCGCGCAGCCAGCTTAAATAAATGTGTGCCTTGTTTATTTTGAATGTTTGTAAACATGTTGTACTCTTAAATAACTGTAAAATCAAAAATACAATGTTACTAGGAACTTGCGACCGACTCCATAGTATACGAACATTCGTAAACAAACGAGTCCAGAATAGTCGAATTTCCCCCTCTGAGGTCTAATAACGTCTATTGAACACAGGTGCCGTTATAGTGTACTGATATTATTAAAGTTAAACTCCTTATTTGAGTCACAGGGTTGGCAATCCGAATTTAACTTTTTTATATCAGTAACAAGGTACTTAATTATTTGTAGAAAAATGAATTTTAGGCATTGGTTGTTACAACTGCTCACCATAGTGTAACGGAAGTAGTGGATAGATGGCGTTTGTTGCGATGAGAGGTGAGCCGAGGTGTGGTGAGGCGAGGTGAGGCGAGGTGAGGAGAGGCGAGGAGAGGAGAGGCGAGGAGAGGAGAGGCGAGGAGAGGAGAGGTGAGGAGAGGAGAGGTGCGAAAGTTGAGGAGAGGGGAGAAACATATAAATGTGTGGGCTCTTATTAATATTTCTGTAATTGAGTATCACATTAAAATATAGTAATCTGAAAAGTTTGCATTTATTTAAGACCACTCCCTTATAATCAGAAGTGGCATTTTTATTAACCTACGCTTCAAGATGAAGAGAAATTGTAATGGCGGTAACCCGAGAAGATTTATTTTCAAGAAAAGGAAGTTTCCAGGCTAAACTAGTAATTATGAAAATTCTGATTCAACATCAAATTATTTATTGTCTAGCATATTGGAGCAAGTGGACAAAAGAATATCGGATTTAATGAATATCAAAGATGCTAAATCTACTGTGTCGTTACGCAATACTGAAAAATTGATTCCTGATTTCGATCCGTACAATAACGACGTAAATGTAAAAAGTTGGATCAAGAAAATCGAACAATTAAGCAATATATACAACTGCTCAGATGAAGTAAAATCTTTTAAGATGTAGGTAATCCAAATTACCAGGACAGGCTAGAGTGTGGTTATAAATATTCAGAATGTTGCTGGTAAATACAGAGTCCCGGAAGTTCTTGTAAGAAGCAGTTTGGTACGCGTCACTTCCAACGATGCTTCTGTAGAAAGCTATGTGCAAAACAACGTCGATACAGCATGGGCGGTTTATCATACGCAATATCAAGCTCGATGCTTCATGATGGAGTTGGATATGTCCGTGTATGCAATATTAGCAACAATCCAAAGTTCTGGAAGAAGGGCGAATCTGTTGGAGAGATTACTGCGAATTTATCACCTTTGAGGAACAAAGAGTTAAGTAGAGAATTAAATAATACTATCGTTATGTAAAATATTCGGAAATTATTTTAAATTAACAAATGTTGGCGATAACGATGAGTTTGCGATATTAAGATGTTTGTATGACTTCATGGTAAAGGAAGTATGTTGGTAGCACTGTTAAAGAGGGCGCTAAATGCAATGAATGACGTGCCATTCGATTGCAGCGCCATAAGTCATATCTTGAAGTAGGATGATGGCAAGTGACAGAGATACGGTTAGGACGGCTAGGTGCGTTGACGTATCTCAGACGGACGGTCGATAGTAGCTCGGTATTAATTGAGTTGGCATTGTAACTGACGGAACGGACTCGCGAATGAAGATTTTGTTGTGACTAAGCCAGGGTTATGTTATACCCAAACCCACAGACTCGGTACTAAGTAACTGTCCAGTGATTAATTCTATCGTGTTTTATGAGTAACGCTTCTTTTCGTTTTGTTCGTTTTTCCGACACAAAACAGTTATTCGGTTTGTTAGAACGATACTCTGACTGTTTTTCTGGTGTTCTGGGCGAAATAGACTTAATAATTAGGGAAAGATGCGTATTGAGCTTAATGGTGATAAACCTATAAATAGGGAACCATATTGTTTGCCGTATGCTGAAAGGGAAGTCGGAATAAAAAGGTGCAAGAATTATTAGATCTTAAAATAATACGAGAGCCCGATTAAAACTATGCGTCCCTCATAACATCAGTAAAAATAAAAATTGAGAACTAGGTATCTAACGTCATGTAAGACGTAATAGTGTGTTTGTGCAAAAAAAAAGTTCTTAACGTGCTGTGGATAAAATTCGTGATAAATTATTGTGTGACTTAAAAAGATCCAATACGTTAATGTTGTTATTTTCATTACGCGTTTTAATGGATTCGTTTCTATTTCGTGCGAGTTTTCGAAACATGGCATCAAAATAAGATTAATCAATATATTTTGCGGTAGTTTTGTTATGACTTGCGCTGCTGTGGCAAAGTAAAATTGTTTTAAAATACCGTACGGTTTGTTGAATAGCAAATGGTTTATCGGATCAGCCCAGGTTTAAAACTGATTTGTGTTTCGATTTATCTTGTTATAATTTATGTTAAAAATAAGGTTTAGCTATTTTGAAATAAGAATCACAGTATGGTGTTACTTAGTAAAAATCTTCTAGGATCGGATTTGATTTCAAATTAATTGAGGTTCGTTATTATTTTTTAAAAATAAGTACCTACGATTAGAATACTGTGAATTACGTTGCAATTGTTTTCTTACCATAATGTGAGTTACGAGTGAGTTTATTCTGCGGACATATTGAAAAACTATAGAGATTATTTTACGGACGGACTATGATAATTTGTGCTATGAGAATTGGTTATGAATTTCGTTATTATTATTTTGATCAAATAGATTTTGAGGAATTAAATTCTCGTTTTGCGTCACAATTTTTGCTGTGGTTTGTTTGTTTGGTTTGGTAGTATACAATTCGCTCAGATTGTTACACCCTCAGTGCATTCGTAGACGTAGGTGTCAAATTGGCTGCCTTATCACGTAAATATTAGCGATCAGCTATAATGGCGCAGTCATCACGCCATGGACGCGCGATCCATTGCTTTACATCGTATTATGTAAGCGATATCAGTTCAATCATTCGTTGATCGCAGAATGCATTTATTGCTACGATACTAGTGCCAAAAACAATTTAGTAGCTAAAAAAGAAACTAATCAAATGTGAAACAGATGTTTGCTTTCAAAATTTCGCAGAAAAGTACATGAAAAGTATGAAAGTCAAAGGGATTATATGCACTTTTAGTACATCAATTGTACGATAGAGGCAGCGGGCTTCATTTTGCGTCTCAGTGAGGCCACGATTGTGAGTGGCGTGCGTCCTTGTGTGTTAGAATATTGTGTACCTACTGCGGGATCTTGATGCGTTAGTTGCGGATTAATGGGTTTTGTCGAATCTACAGTATGTACCTACTTGGTGGATAGTAATGATATCACGGTGGAGCGGATGAAATTTTGTTGTTAAGCGGCCTACATATTGCTTTTTTTAAATAGTCTGAATATTGAAGTTTTAGGTTTTCTTTCTGATAATCGTGTATCCGTGACTCGGTAGAATTCGCCTTGTATCTTGCCGATCTTCGATTATTTTGCTGAGATTCTTAGAAGACACGTTTTTTTTTTCTGTTTAGGTAATAATAAGCTTGTTATTATTTTGGCAATTGAAACGTAACATGACGACAGTGTGTGTGAACCACGGAGATAGCTAATGGCGTCGAGAAGTAACTAGATTATTGAAAATGCGTTTTAATGTCTAAAGCCAATGCGTTTAAATAATACCTTGAATTTGTTGCGATTAACAGAAAAAGCTGGATTTTACTGTCAAAAAAAAAATTGTAATACCTACCTACTTTGTTGTTGTGAATTATGTGGTGCATCGACGGCTGGTTGCCACTCAACGAAATATTGATTGATTGATTGATGTGGTGCAATGCGGTGCTCTTATTGGTGTGATAAACGCTATAACCGGAGAGAGGTTATGAGTGTGAGGATATGAAAGTAATGGAGGTTGCATTACGTTTTGTGACGAGCTTTGCATTGTTTGCTAATTAATTGAGTTATTCTAGTAGCGTATGATTGCTTTGTTTGTATTGTTCGACCGCTGTCAAATTATTTGTTGTTACATTCAAAGTAAATTTCATTGTCATTGGGGTTTTCTTATCGCAAGTACTTATTGCGAATCGTACAATGCACTGACGTTAGCCGATTCCTACTGAGTTTCTTGCTGGTTTTTCTTATTAAATGGATCTTCCAAACCAGTGGTAGCTTTGTGTAAATTGTTAAATCTTGGATTTAAAATTTTGATGGCAATATTAAATGGAAGCAACATTCAAAATATGTGGCGGTTATAGTTATGAAGTTGCCGAAAGTACAAGTATCCATTGAAGTTGTAAAGAAAGTTTTTGTTGTGGAAAGAGATTTAATGTGTTTTAGATGCAGGTTCTTGTTTGTTGGTTGGGTGACTACGCCAGAGTGATTCTGGGTAGTGTGTTGAAGGGGTCATTGGTTGAAAGATTTTATTGCAATTATGATTGCTGTAAACCACTAACGAACCTTGTTGTTAATGATTACATTAATGGATTTGAATGGTTGTTTAATTTGGAGATAATTGTCACTCAATGGTGCTTGGAACTTGGTTAACTAAAACGATATTTTTATTTATTTAACGTTTAAACATGTGAGGTTCATACTGATGTGTGAAAATTTTATTTCCTAAAATTAACGGGGATAGTGACTGCCGATGCCTTAAGATCATATGGTAGTACCCCATCATATAGCGAAACAGTAGCGACAAAGATATCGTTACAAGAGATGACATAATGGACTTGCTGAAGAGTTCAATTAACATATTTTTTGCGCCAATTGCGGCGCAATTGTTTCAGGACGGCCGAATGTAACGGAAGTAGTGGATAGATGGCGTTTGTTGCGATGAGAGGTGAGCCGAGGTGTGGTGAGGCGAGGTGAGGCGAGGTGAGGAGAGGCGAGGAGAGGAGAGGCGAGGAGAGGAGAGGCGAGGTGAGGAGAGGAGAGGTGAGGAGAGGAGAGGTGAGGAGAGGAGAGGAGAGGAGAGGTGCGAAAGTTGAGGAGAGGGGAGAAACATATAAATGTGTGGGCTCTTATTAATATTTCTGTAATTGAGTATCACATTAAAATATAGTAATCTGAAAAGTTTGCATTTATTTAAGACCACTCCCTTATAATAGTAAATAGTGATATGATCTTGATCAGTACATGAATCGATTTTATGAACAAATATTTCTTATCACTAGTTAATTACATAACTAAAATTTTGATGCGTATAAAAATCGCGTATTATGTAAAATAATGTATTCCTTAATATTAGAAATAAGACAGCAATGCAATAATATTTAGACGGAATAGTAGATTTACAGCGTCCGTTACCGAGGCCAGATTTTGGCGAAAAATGCCATTTCAATGCAATACAATACATACCTATTACAAATGCAGCTCCTGTGAATGTTATGCGAACTTCTAAGTTTAGTATGCTCATATTTTGTGAGTTATTCGAAACAAACGATTCTTGCTGCAGTAACGTTACCCCAGCCAGGCTTTTTTCTTTCTAATGGGTTTTATGAAATAAATGTTATCAATACAATTTGGTTTAAATATTATGACAAAAATTGTATCTGTATATATGCTTTGATTGCGAAGATATTCAAAATCCTGCTGGTACACCACGTTAATGGGATTGCTGTATCTTGGAATTGACTAAGTGGATGAATATAATTTTTGCTGAGCACATCTGGCTAATTAGGAATAATCTTAATATATAAAACTGTTCCGTTACTGACAGACAACGTACAGCCAAAAGTACTGGGCGTAAAGAGCTGAAATTTCGAACAGACCTACCTTGAAGGGTGTAAGGAAGGGATTCCCGAAATTCCTACGGGAACGGGAAGTATAAGACTTTAGTTTGTATGAAAAATCTTTACTCCTAGATTGCACGGATGTGAAACTTGGTATAAAGGTTCTTCAATGAGCGTCTGGTAGCATTATGGAAGGAATTCCTAAAATTCCCACGGGAACGGGAAATATGGAACTTTTCAATTTTTATGAAAAATCTTGTTTCCTGGGTGCACCGGGATGTGAAACTTGGTAAAAAGGTTCTTCAATGTGTGTCTGGTTGCATTATGGAAGAAATTTACAAAATTTCCACGGGTTCGGGAAAAATAAGATTTTTCTGTTTATGCGCGTACGAAGTTGTGGGTAAAAGCTCGTTAGGTTATAATTCGTTAAGCAATAAAGGAATCCAAAGAATAAACCGTTCTCAAGTTATTTGAGTAAATAGATAAGTATAACGCTCCAATTGGTCCTGTCACTTACCATAAGCTCTCTATAGACAAACTTTAAACGTTTTTAAATAGGTTGTACTGCCTATAAATTTTATCGAAAGTTTCATTACAATTCAATAAGTAATAAAAAAGTTATGACGCAAACTCTAATGCTTTCCAGCTATGGCGCGCAGCGAAAATCTCTTTTGGCCGATTTGTCGAATTTCCTGTAAAATTGCTTACTGGATTCTATAACTGGAATTAAAAATGCAGCGAAAAATGCATAAATAACATATTTGGTAACCGGACCAAATATGTTATAAAAAAGCGGCCGCGCAATACATTACACCAACCTTCTTTGACTTACAGGATAATACGTGAGGGGATAAAACGTACTATAGTACATACGACTGCACAATTAGTTCACAAAATATAGTTTTATTAATATAATTATATACAGGATTACTTTTTTGGACCCGCATCTGTTGAGGGGTTATAGAGCAGGTCAAAACAAACCATTTTTACTATGTAACTACCCCTTTATTATGATGTAATCTGCACAGTAAATTACTAGGATTTTTCTTACAGGAGACGCATTTTAAGTGCGATGTTTTGGTTTAACTTTAGATGTAGTGCTTGAAAGACCATAACATGTGCTTCTTTGACGTTATTTAAGAGATTTTTTCTTCATCTCATTAAATCATTAATGAGTTACATGATAACGTCAAAAAAGCAGTTAGATAGTGAAGATTTTTTTATTTCTTACAAAAACTAGTGAAACATTAAAATCATAAAAAGTGTAATAACTCAAAAACGGTAAATTTTAGGGGGGGTGGTTACATAGTGAAAATGGTTCGCTTTGACTACTTCTATAACCCCGCAATAGATGCGGGTCTAATAAAAAGTAACCCTGTAGGTATACAACGTGTAACATAATGAAGAGATAAAACTTAAAGGGATTATATGTCTGGTGATGTAGTTTATAAGTAACAGTAACATACATTTGTAATCCGTACGGTTCGGCCGAAAAACAAGTTCAATGTTTAGTTCAAAATATCTAAGTGTCAACCCTAAAAACAGCTGTTAACTTTTAATGAAATCTATTCGATAACAGATGGGGTAAAAATAAAGTGATGGGTAACAGATACCTACTACAAAGTTCAGCCGGTGCGGGAAAGGTGATAAGGTCACTGACCGCGGCACAAATCTTGTTTTAGCTAATGAGGTTTACTAGGGTTGTCAAAATATATTGTCGTAAAATAATTAAATAAATTTGTATGAAAGTCTATACCAGCACTGATCATGCTAATTCTTTTACATTATATTCTACGTATGGTATAGAAGCTAACCCTCAAGTTTTATCTCTCCATTTTGTTACACGTTGTATAAATAGATGAAATTTGTGTGGCATCAATCTGCGAAGATATTCAAGTTTCTTCTGCGCCAACGTTTGGCCATTTGCGTCATACACAAACTTTAAGCCTACTTTAAACCTACCTCTACATCCATCGAATGAAAAAAACCTAGGACAAAGCTGTCCAGAATTAACTCGCCAATGGTTGGATCCACAAATATCATACACAATGACGCGAAGTCGTAGGAACTCTAAATATCTGTAAAACTCAAAATAAATGTAGAATTCGAACTTCGAGGATTATCCGCTGGCCCAACGCACACGACAGAACAAAATAGTTTTCCAAGTTCGACTAAGTTTGTTCTTCAGCGTTAGCCTATTATAATAGTCTGTGTAGTGGCTTAATATTACAGTAACTGCTCAATTATGAAATAAAATACGTTTTTAACCAGATTTTTCCTATTCATTATATTTAACTAGGTACCTACTTATTAAACTATGTATATACTAGTAGGTGTTGCATGCGGTTTTATTCGCGCCATTTCAAATCTCGCGGACTTATCGGGATAAAAAAATACAGGGATAAGGCTGTACAGTCACGTCTAATAATGTGTATACGATTCTCAACCTATTCCGTTGTAATAAGGTTAAAAATCCAATGAAAATGTATACATCTGCCTTGATTCAGGAACTAACATTTATCCATACATCCAAACTTTCACATTTATAATATTAGTATGATAAAATATAATTAAACACAGGTACTTGATGTTTTGGTATATCTCACTCAACACAGTGAACCTTCTAAAAAACTCCAGACATTCACACCATTTATATGACCTCAATCAAACTAAGCGCAGCCTGTGGTATGGGATACTATGAAAGCGAGCTAGGGGGAATCCCGGAATATACCTAAATACATATTATAGATAAAAACCCGGACCTGAAACATTTGTTTTTCCTGTTCCGTGCGGGAATCGAACCCTCGACCTCACGATTTACAAAGCTGCGTCATATGGTGCGTACAGATTGCTAGTAATGTAACATTATGCGCACGTTGTGTATTTGAACGTGTAGTGCACAGAATGTTACATTACAAGTTCCACCACAGACATACATCTACATAGACAACGCAAATACATGTACTTCGCGTGTCCGAACCCCGATCAAGCGTCAAGACTGGTCGCCGCTAGAGCCCCCGTATGTATGTCTGTTATAAAATCGATATCACAATACTTATAGTTATTGTTTTTAATAATCGATTTCATCGGCGGCCTCGGTGTCTTTGAATCGGTTTGTATGTATTTAATATCACAAAATATCAGCTGTGACGTCACAGTAGGTGTTCAAAAGTCGACACGCTTTCTTTCAATACAAAATGGCACTTGCGTCATCTATGAAGATGTATGTCTGTGGTAAGCACCATTAGACTACTACGGAGGCGGTGAAAAAGTTTTTAAAGCAAGAATAACGTGTCGCGAAAGCTTAACGCAATATTTTGTAAATAAGTAATCGTGATTACTTATTTACGTTAATCGTGATAAGGATATCTAAACTGCCTTTATTTTATTTTGTTTTAAAGCAATAAAATGTTTTTGCATTGTATTGCTCATATTTTTATATAAGTATCAATTTATAAAGGTAAGTAGGTATATAAAAATATGAGCCTACTTTACTTATTTAAGCAGTTAATGACCGTTTAAATAAAAATATTTTTATTCCACCAAACAATTGATGACTCTACTTAACTAATGTAATTAATAAGTAGTTACATAGTAGTCTAAAACTATTATCAGGAGACTTAGTTGGTTTAATACAAACAAACTTTGGTTGTGCAAGTAAACAGTTCTTCACCCACTCACTCAATCAGTCAGTACCAACTTAGAGGCTGCCGAAGGCGCGCGCATTTTCGCCGCTTCCCGCGTAAACCTTTACGTTAACTTTTTAAAACTTTAGAACAACACGTAACTTAGCTATTTTATCTGTGTTTAGTGATTAAAAATAAAGACTCTACTTGGTAATGTTTAAAAAGTTGAATGTCATGTGATTTTGGGACATAAAACTCTGCTGTCATTTGTTTTGATTAGGAAGTGTTGTTTGCCGGCCATCTATTTGCAGGTACGTGCATACTTGATATGTTTTTTTTAGTATTATATAGAAAGTATTATATGAGATGCGTAGTATTATTGTATGACGACATTATGCTATTTAAAAACGACTATTACGGAAGATTATGTGGTTTTCGTTTCGTTTACAAGTTTTTAATTTGCGGTTGTTTGTAATTTGAAATATAAAACCTATCTACTAAGTTGTAATAGTTGAGTGCAGTAAATCTAAACTTAATGTTGTAAAATATTTATCAGTGTTTTTCTTAGCAATCCCAATTACTCAAATATGTAGATACGTATTCATTTTGTTCATGTTCTAAAATAGTTATTTTCCGGGTTAAAGGAAGGAACAAACTGTTGAATACACGAATAAAAGTATTGTGCTATAAATCTGCAACGCATCTTCATATAATTTATCTCAGTTTTGTTATGTTTATGTGCACGGATGCTAATAGAAGCATCACGTGCTTCCGGTATCGTTTGCCGCCTTTTATGAGCTGTAAAAAAAATACAAAAAAAATATATTTATAAAAAATAATTTTGACAGTTTATGATTGACTAGAAACATGGGAAACTTAAGATATCATAATCACTTGCATTAGGCGAAGTTTTTAAGATAGCTCTGATATTAACCTCTATATAGCAAACAAATTCTGAATTTTTTTCTTAAACAAAATAGTTATTTAAAGAAAGCCTCAATAAAAGCGTCAAGAAAAATTAACAATATTTTACCATGAAACAATGTAACCAGGTAACTGCCAGCTTCGCGGCGATTTAAACACTTAACTTTATCAGCTAACTATAGATAGCTTCAGTTTAGGTTAATTAATTTCAATTCAAAAATATTTAGGTAAATATTGTTTTTTGAATAAAGCAATAAGAACAAAATACTTTGTCTAACTGTTAACCGCTGCTTTACAATTAATACACTAAAATGACACAAATGAAAATACATATTATGTTGTCTTTTTGTAAGAACTATTGTTATATTAAATTCAAAAAGTTCAACGGACTTTACATGCAACTTTATTTTACTTAAAACTTAGAAGTAATATAAACGACACCGGTTTGTAGAGTTGACTAACTTTTTCAATAAAAATAAAATTGACAAATATCACTCGCCGTATACAAAAACTGCAGTAAAAAGCGGTCAAGCGTGACGTTAATTTACGCACTGTAGCGTTCGTACATCAATAATAATTCGGGTTTTATTTCTGAAAAACTTCATATTATGTTCCTTATGAGATCCTTACATGTACATAATGCATTTAAAAGCTCCATTTTTAGGACAGCTACACGATTTTTAAGAAGTTTTTTCACGGGATCAAATATTACGCGGGTAAGACCGCGTGAAACTCTCAGTGTAGTTATATGAACCGTGATGCCCGCTAAATAATCGAAACTTTTAAGGACTCAAGGTTATTTTTTAAATAATTTAAAAGTAGATCGTTTGAAAAATAACCGTTCTAAATGAATGATTTAAAAAACTACCTACAGAAAAACAACACTAACCATTAATAACTAACAACTATTCTGAATTTATCAAACTCATTATTTGAGATCCGGTGACAAACACTACTGTATTAAGTATGTTTGATTGTAATTTAATGATATGTTGCGGATTTTTATTATAATTATCAAATAGCTCTCAAACCAAAAATGAAAATGCATGCAACCAATTTTCATGCAACACTAGCATAATAATTTCATCTTTTCTTTTTTTTCTTATTTAGAAGTGTGATACAGACAATACTATGTTTCTTTTCCTTTGATATGAAGCCCTAAAACATAGATAAACCTTTGCTTCTTTAAGGCTGTTGAAAATGTGATCTTAGGTAATAAGAAATAAGATTTTATTTAAAAAAAAACTATAATATATAGTAACTCGGTGCTCTAAAAATATATACATATTTAAATAATCATCTAATCATCTCAAAAACTTATAAAAAATGTGTGAGCTATTAAAACAAAATTGAACTGTTACCTTTTTACCAAATTACTACAAACAGGTCAATCAAAAGTATCACCAAACATTTGACCAAAAGTTTATCGTAGGTACGAGTACCTACTTCAAATATAGAACACAAATATGACCACGAAGTTATTGAAATAAGAACAGTTGTATATGTATATTTGTATTTAGTTCAATAAAATGTCTGTCTTTAGCTACATCCTTAGGATCTCATTAATTAAAAAATAAATTAAATTAAATAAATTATTAGATACAATTATTTTTTATTTAAATTAAATATAATTACCTATTAATGAAATAAAACTAATACAAGTTCTTTAATAAACTTAATTTGGGCTAGATAATGTTGTGTGAGTGTCAGTGAAAAGAAAAAAGTACATATATTTCTTAAATATTAAGTGGTTTTATCGTTGACAACCAATGAAATTATAACATTTAAAGAATAAGAGAACTACAACATACATAACAACAACTACTGAGACGCGATACGGAACCCACGGAATGAACCTAATCACTTGACCGGAATATATTATCTTATCTTTTTCATTAGAAGCATCTTCTACTATCAACAATGTTGCGTTTAGTTGAGTCCATAGTCCGATAGCCAACATTTGCCGATTGTGTGTGACTGCTTCCAAATTAAGAGTTCAACGACTTCGCAAATTACTTGTAGGAACACGTGATATATTTATTTGAACCATACAATATTTGTTTTACAACATATTTTTATTTTATTTAAAAAATTGAAGGTAAAAATTCAATCTTTTAAATAAAAAAATATATTTTACTGTGCACAGCCACGTCTAGATTATAGTGTCGTCGTAACGGACGACTAATCTTTAACACCCTTTATACATAACCTGTGTATTCCACATTCAACATCAGCGCTCGTCATTCAATGTCATGGGTGAAATTCAGATGAAACCCGTATTAGGAGACCGACATTTAGGGAAGAAATGGAAAATCTGGCTTGATTTATTAAATCTGAACAGCACTTTAGCGTTTATTTAAATAATAAAAATCTATTAAGTAAAATACTAACAGCCTGAGCTATAAGTTCTCTGACGTGAACTAGTGTTAGGCCCAGGCGCGGTCCCAGGGGGGGGGGGTCACAGGGGACATGGCTCCCCCCCAAAATCATGATTCAAGGAGGAAGAAAAAGATACTTCTGATACAAAACAATTGTCGTGACCCCACCCAAAATTCAGTTGTGACCCCCCCAAAACTTCAGTCTGGGACCGCTACTTTAAGCCTTAGGCCAGTGAACGCATTTGTTCACTGTGTTAGGCCCTTGAGTAATCTCAGAATTTGAACCAAAAGCATAACTATGATTGTGACCTTAGTTCAAACTTTAATTAAATTTATTGAACTCGCTAATCTTTGTAACAACCAGTACTATTGGATAGAATAATTTTTACTTTAAATGTTTGCTTCTCTGTTTCTCCCCTGGATAAGCGTGTCGTAAGAGGCGACTAATCCGAGTGACCCCCGCTTGGTGGTAGAACCCAGTCAGGGTCCGCCTGGCTAGCGACCATCCCTCTTATAAAACCTGACGCCAAAGATCACTCCTGCGCTGATGTGTTCAGGCAATATTTCATGAATAACCAGTTCATTGCTAAGCCCGTGTGCTGTCTTCTTCGACCTCATCTTCACTTACCATCAGGTGAGAGTGAGGTCAAACGTAGGTTTAGTCACCATTAGAAAAACCTGTTCAGCAAGGTAAGGTTCTCTTTATTACGATATTCCTGAGGGATGAAAAGTTTTAGGCTGCAAAGTGGACGGC
Organism: Stenoptilia bipunctidactyla; assembly: GCA_944452665.1. Taxonomy (NCBI): domain Eukaryota; kingdom Metazoa; phylum Arthropoda; class Insecta; order Lepidoptera; family Pterophoridae; genus Stenoptilia; species Stenoptilia bipunctidactyla. The sequence continues at coordinate 17,889,321 of OX101730.1, forward strand.
AGCGACAGCGGCGCGGGCATAGAACTCTAACCTCGGGTAACGAATTATTGATAAAACTCACTCATGTATTTTCTTTCAATTCAAATATAATAAAGTAGATATTATCTAACATCGATACTTAATTGGTATGCTTTATCATGTGTAAGTTATTTATATAAATTCCTTCTTTGATTTTCTTTAATATGACTCCTTTGTAGACTCAATTCAGAAGCAAAATTCATCAAATATAACCCAATTAAATATTATCTAGTTATGCTTAGATGTAATGTGCATTTAATTAGAATAATTTATATCTGATCGCAATCTCAGTGTTGAGTCATATAGTGCGCGTAAGTAAATGAAAATGATTTTTCCAACAATAGGGTGTTTTTTTAACTAATAAACTAATTGGTTTCGGGTACCTACATATAAACGTTATTCGTCTCAAAGAATTAATTGCCAAAGAATATGTTCATGTCAAAACGCAAATACTAATAATTATTATTAAAACACAGGTTTAGTAAAATCCTTTAATTTAAGGCCCAAATAGACTGTTGGAAACAAAACATCAAACCAAGGTGACCTTGCTAGTTTACAACGTGTTACCAACAGTGAAGATGGCTGTTGACAACCAAATTACATGACCTTGGCGGGTTGGAAACGGCGGTGTTTAGAATCGCAGACATACATCTACATAGACAACGCAAGTGCCACGATTTGTATTCGAACCAAGCGTGCCGACTTTTTAAGACCTATTGTGACGTCACAGCTGATATTTATTACTGGAAAATACAAAAAGATTCAGAGACACCGATACCGCCGATGAAATCGATTATTAAGACCGATATTGATATTCTTGACTCGATTTTCTAACAGACATACATACACGCATATTACAATACATATTAAATCTAGAGGCGACCAACCTTGACATTTGTATGTAGATGTATGTCTGTGTTTAGGACTGTGTACACTTGTTATTGTATATTTTACTATGTAACTATAACTATAAATGACTCGAGTTTTGTAGCTTTTTATCCTGCGTTTCAACCTTTCCTTCTTTGTATCCTCAATTGCATACAAAACTGCCATCGCGAAGATGTTATCAACGCGAGAGATCAGAGCACACTGACGATTAAGGGGCGTGGCCTGGCGTGACCTTGGCTTGTGTTCTTGTTTGTCTCCTTGTTGGAAACCACCGTTTGTAACAGTGTGGATGACTCGGAATTGGTTGTCAACAAGTTAACCTTCCTTAACCTTGGTTGGAAGCATTGGTTTTCAACGTGTTTTCAACAGTCTGGCGGCCCTCTTAGTATCCTAAAAAAGTATAAGCAAAGGACATGCATTTGCGCAACCCCGACCAAGCTTCAAGGTTGGTCGCCTCTAGATTTAATATGTATTGTAATATGCGTGTATGTATGTCTGTTAGAAAATCGAGTCAACAATATCAATATCGGTCTTAATAATCGATTTCATCGGCGGTATCGGTGTCTCTGAATCTTTTTGTATTTTCCAGTAATAAATATCAGCTGTGACGTCACAATAGGTCTTAAAAAGTCGGCACGCTTGGTTCGAATACAAATCGTGGCACTTGCGTTGTCTATGTAGATGTATGTCTGTGATTCTAAACACCGCCGTTTCCAACCCACCAAGGTCATGTAATTTGGTTGTCAACAGCCATCTTCACTGTTGGAAACACGTTGTAAACTAGCAAGGTCACCTTGGTTTGATGTTTTGTTTCCAACAGTCTATTTGGGCCTTAACATTGCAAAAGTATTCGCCTAAAGATGAAAAGAAATGAAAAGATACGAACTGTGCTAAAATAACATATAAAAAAATTAATGAATCAGAATGTGGCTGAGACAAAACAACACAATACTAATATTTATCTACGTATACTTTTAGTAGAAATAGGCCAATTCAACAATTCGAAGACCAAAATATCAGACTACGAAAATATTATGTATGTTATTGGTGCACTATAAAGCACTTTATTATAGGCCACCATATTAAAAACAGCCAAACTTATATTAATATTTATCATGTCTCATTTACATTCGAGAACAAAACGAAATGACTTCCAAAAATATTCAGTCTACGAAGCTCTAGAATTAAATGAAAACATATCAATATAATTCGATATGATTATTGAATTGAATATAAAAGTTAGATAACCATATCTATTTAAATATAGAATCAGGTGGTTTGTTATTCGAACATAATATTTGTAATAGATGTATTGTTTACATATAAAAACATTTTAATCGAATTCAATCAAGGCCGATATCGAAAATATATCTTATTCTTTTCTATGTCTTATAGAAGCAAAAGTTTTACTATCTTACTCTGGGTCATTTTTGGTACTACTTATTACTATCTTTTCATTTCATAACTTCACGCCTGTATCCCGTGTGGGGTAGGCAGAACACCAGAGGTTGTAAAACCATCTGATGTCACGTTTGACAAATTTAGAGGCATTATAATGGTGGAGAGAGACTTTTGCAGTGACAGGGCTCAGCATATCGCTCACAATAAAGCCTCCAATAAAAGCTTTGCGGAAATCCACGAAAACTACTATAAATAAATTACCTTGCTAGTTCCGCGAATCCACAGCACTAGTGATGCGGGATTTTCGTGTGTTGGTTCATCAAGAAATCAGAAGCAAGGAATGTAGATGGAGGGTTTCTTCTTGTGGTAGGGAGGGCGGTGAACCAACGCACAAAAATCCTGCATCACTAGTGCTTTGGAGTGGCGGAGCAAGGTAACTAAGCTATAGTAGTACTCTTACCAGTAGTAAGAGTAGCTCTCAGGTCTCACTTTAGGCTAGTCAACCCTTGACAAATTACAAACAAGCCGATCTATCAAGGTTTTTGTCCTCAGTTTCTCGTGTATGGACGTGTACCACGTTATTCTCCACAATCACACACCACCTGGTGTCATGGAAGTCGAACGTCCCATCCTTAATTTATACAGGGTTAATTTTAATTAGCGCATCACCTCTTGTAGGCCGCCTCTCCACATCAATCCCAACCACATTTGTCCTACAACTTTTAACTAGGTGCGAAGAAAATACAGATGACCGGCTGGTGTAGAGGTTAAACATTGCCTTCTATACTAGTCGTTCTGGGTACGGATCACGGTATGGGTAGACATTTGTGAGATTAGTAGTCAAGTCATGGACCTTTGGACATGTATTCTTATAGTTAAGTTATCTAGTATATATAACACGCGTTCTTTACAAAATTGAAATTTGGCTCGATATAATGTGTTCATATAAAATGTTCTTCCTGCTCGATATTTCGGGAATAGGTACGTAAATAAAAAAGTTATCCTACTTGCCTGAATTAACTTATAAGCACATTAAGTTATTTTATTAAATTAAAAAATTATTTAAACACACAGGTTTACTTCACCACTGTCTCTCCAATTTGCAAGCCATGCCAATTTCTAATGCCCATATTATCCACATTCTTCTAGAATGAAAGTTTGCGGTTTTGTAATGTAGAGATACAAACTTTGCCGACTGAGTAGCTCACCACAACGATAAATATTAAATTGTTTATGTCACTGCTTCGCTGGATTAATAGTAATGTATACTTTGATGGTTTTTCATTAAAAATAACGCTTAAGGTAAAACTATCGATAGTAAAAACTATCGATCGACGTGGACTAATTCATTTTATCATCGATTTTGCTTTTGACCTCAATCTCATCTGATGATAAGTAAAGATGAGGTGGAGAATGACAGTCCATGAATTTGGGAAAGTGTTGGTTGGCGCAGCATTACACATTGCCCGAACATATAACCGCTAAAGCAGTGGTCCCTAATTAGAAAATTCCTGAAGGGGTCCTACAGTAAGGCGGGTGTCGGATTAGTCTACCCTTAATCAGGATCGTAGGGCTTATTATAAGCTGACCCTACGCGACTAAATTTGAATTTTCGCCTGAATTTTCGCTGGTCATTTGAATTTTTAGGGTGCCTATGAATGAACATTCAAATTTACCGCACCTAAATACAATTAGTAACTGAAATCGATGATGGTTCAACGTGCACTTCGAAACACGGTAATCATCCTTATAATAATAATAATACTGGTCAAATTGTCGGGTCTTTCCGCCGAAAGGCGTGTAGCTATAGATATAAATAATAATAATAATAAAATCCCCAGACAATCACACCAACTACATGGGTCCAAAGTAAGCATAGCATGTGTTATGGGATACCATGTAGCGAACTAGGGGGGAACCTAGAATATAAATACATAAACACCCAGACACGGAACATTTTTTTTCTTGTTCCGTGCGGGAATCGAACCCGCAACCACTGGCGTCTGAGGCAGACAGGTTTACCCCATCGCCAAAGTGGTCGTCAAAGTTTTTTCATTTCATGTAGCACTAAAAAAAAATCCGTTACGATTCACTTAGTAAATTTCAAAAACATTAAAACCATTAAAAACAAACATGTGCAGAACATACCAAAGCTACTAACACCTCTTGATCACTTCCCCATACAGGTCGTCCCAAAATATCAATTGAAACCGTACAGAGATAGCACAACTATCTAAGCCTTGACCCAAATTAGAAAGTTCTAGAATCCCAAAAAAGTCGCTGCATTCACAAAATGTCTACTTTTTAATTATAACATATTTTAATGAGGCATATATGCATGTAAAATTGAACCTGCTTCTTCAGTATGAGGTTTACTCTTAGACCTAAATAAGAAATTTCTAGCAACTTAGAAACGGCATATTCAAGCATAAAGCGGTAAGTATACAAGTGAATTTGATCCCTCGCTATATTGTTCCTACTGCCCCATAACCGATTGTGTCTGCGTTGAAACTTCCTTATTTACAGCTTAAAAAAGAGTAGGTTAAAACCTTATCACATTTCAATTCCATATCAGTAACAAGTAACAAGACACGCTTCTACGGTATAGTACCTTTCTCATGTGAGCCTTTTAATTAAAATAGTTAATGCGTGACACGGCCACTATGATTGCAGGTTCAAACTAAACAGTAAACAAATATATAAGTGAAATTGTAGATTGGAAAAATACAAATAGAAACATTGATTTGTAATACTAATTTTAAGTGTGTTAATGTAGCGATGTCTTTTTCAACCGACTTCCAAAAATTCTTCTCAATTTGTCTGTATGTTTTTTTTTTGTGTCTTTGTTACTCGATATTTCGGTCAATTATGAATTGATTTTGAAAGTTGTTGTTTCATATGATAGAGAATACTTCATAGTTGGTCCCATTGAAATTTCATCGAAATCGGTTGAGAACTTCATTGAAAATTTTAAACTTTTGAAAAAATATGTATGATTTCGGAGAATGTTTACGTTGATGACATTCTGAACTCAGCCAAAGTTTTGACGTGAAGTCGGTTTTTTTAATGCTCTGCATTCGTTGATTATTGTAACGATGACTTAAAAGATGATGGTAAGTGATGATGAGGATGCAAATGAAATAAAATACTTCGTATACATTATATACATATACTCGATGATACCGAAACCCAGGGTTGAATGTAAAATATAAATTGTTGTATGCGATAAATCTGGTTAAAAAGTATTTTATTTAACATTATGGATAGTGAAAATATTAGGGAAGGTCTGTATGTTTTTATGAAGGAATTGTATGTTTCTTTGTATCTCTTCGATCACGTGTAACGAATCTTCCTTGTCATTTTTAATCCCCGACAAATTTTGCTGTCCTGTATTTTTAAGAATTTATTAGCTCTGCTCCATTCCGCTCATGCTGTTTCCATCTCTCGGCTCTCCGCCGGCCGGCTGCGTTTCCACTGACGTGGAGCTGGGCTGAGAGGAACGGAGAAAGCGGTGAAAAGAGTTGAGTGTTTTCACTGAAGCGGAGCAGAATGGAGCCGAGCATACTTTTGGGATTGTGCGTCTAATTCACCCAGTGATAATTGATGATATTTTATTTTTTTGTGTTTACGTATTTTAACACCCATTCGACCACTACACAACCTAGCTGCCCTCCAAACCGCACCGCCCGCTGTCCTCCGCTCTGCACCGCTCCGTTGTCCTCCACGACGCTTTGCTGTCTTCCGCTCCACGTCGCCTCGCTCTATTTTATGAATATCCATCCAGCTCTGTTGTGGAGATTTCGAGCATAGTGATTGGTCTATTCATGCACCGCTAAGCTCCCCTCCGCTCAGCACCGCGTCAGTGTCTTTGACATGGCAGCTCCCACACGGATGAACTGATTTGAGATCAGGTTTTTTAAGTAATTGTCTTGTCTGTGTTTCTTTTACTTTTCTGATTGAATCGAGGTAGAAATCAAGGTAATATCTACAAGATATCCTCGTTTTAGAACTAATGGCAGGATCTCGACGATAACTGATTTACTCAAGGATTCAAAATTATTGTTACTATATGATTAGTTTCAGCATGATTTTCTTAAGATAAAATATCGGGAATAAATGTTTATCAATATTTTTTATGTGACTTAATCTAAAGCGAAGATGGTGGTGTTCATGAAGCAATCAAGTATATGTAGGAACTGGTTTGTTTTCAAATATTTACAACAGATCAGTACTTAAGCGATATTTGGCGGGTTTCATCCAAAAAGTCTTCGACTAAAGTCCTATAAACAAGCAATTCCTGTTAGAGTGAAGCGAAACAAATTGACCCTGAGGACTATTTTTTAAACTCATAACACTATTTTTTGAAGCATTTGAACATGTCTGATGAAGTAAAACCAGAGGTATAAGCTAGTTTTAGGTAAATGCGTTGCAGCTAAAAGAATTAAGTACGACGATTGATTGGATTACCGAGATTCTTGAAATTTAACATGGTCATTCATTTTGATTGGTAGTTTTGTGATTTTTTACGCGCAGTGAAGAATGATTATAGGTTCGTTAATATCGAGAACTAGCCGTAACGTGCCGTTAAGGTACTCTTCTAGATCTATTAGTTTTAACAAATTCTTACTCTCTACGGAATCATTTTCTGGGCTACAACTGTTTCTGAAGGTCTAGTATGAAAATATCTTGAGGAAAGGATAAAATTTAAATCTTTCCAATTTTCTACCTCGAAAATCCTTTTCTAGAAACGTACAGGATAAAGCAAAAGTCGGTAGTTCCTCTATGCCTGCAGAAAGTGGTGAGAACTGATTGTGAAAAAAATGAAAGTTCTGGAACTTCGTGAATAAAAATCTTTCTTACAGCACATTATCAAGTCAAAATTCAGTTACTTTAAGAACTTGTGTTATGTTTTACTAAATGATAGGCGCATTACAAATAAACATTATAAAAAAAACCATGAATCTATGGCTTACATCTGTGTTCGTCATACATATACCCACCCTAAGATGGAGTATAACCCAGGAACTTTAACATAGTATGTAAAATTTTTCCGCTACACTAGGAGAGCGTAATATCGTGTATACCATAATTTAGGTATTATAATTAAAAATACAACTTTGATTTCTATAGCGCAGCCATGCGTTATAATCTTGTCATCCTTAAAAGCTCTCGTCAAAGCAGATTTTACTAGAAGCACATACAGAAGAAAGCAAAGCTGCAATATTAAAGGCCGCATGGCAAATGTGTTTCCGAACAAATTCATACATTGACGTCACGTTTTCAAAATATTTAGAAAATAGTCGGCCACACGAACTGACGTTATCAGGTCGTCCGATATTCCCGTGAACAACGAGTTAATGTAAAAGGAAATTTTACATAATTGCGTTTGTGCGCTTTGATTTAGGATCTACTTACATATTTAGCATTAGGTAAAGCTATCGTATATTCTTATTACGTCGTTGTTTAAGTCGTTGAATCGAGGTAGGTACTTTGGTTTTATTATTGAATCTGAATCGCTTTCTTTGTAGTTTAATCGCTTTATTGAAAGTAGGATAAAGCTTTTTATCTTTTATGTATAGGATCTTTAACATGTTATATTCTCATATATGTATACATAATATAAAATTATGACGTATTGTAATTTAAGAATACTTTGTATCCACAAGATGTTTTAATATATGTAGAACAATAAAGGCAGATAGCAGTTTTGTGATACAGTGTTCAGTTCTTAAAATAATAACAAAATTTATACATAACATTTAAGATGATAGGTACTTATTACTACACCGGTTGTGGGTACGGTGACTGTCAGGCGCGGTCGCAAACTGAAATTTTTGGGTGGTCACAACTGAATTTTGGGAGTTCACAACAATTTTTTTAATCACAAGTATCTTTTTTTAGCTTCTAATTTTTTCAGGGATTTATCTTTTCGTTCTTTGGGGAGGGGGAGTCTCCTGTATCCCTGTAACCGTCCCCCCTGAGACCGCGCCTAGTTGTATTACTTGGGTGCCTTTAAATGGCATTTAACCCAATTAACAAAAAGGACAGATGAACCGTGACCGCGACTTTAAATTAAGAAGAACTAATTAATTGCCACAGCTTTAGAAATTATTACAATAACGAAATAGGTATGTTCTTCATGCCAATTACTTTACTTCAAAACAAAAACATAGTTGTTAAAATAAAACATCATCATCATCATCATTCAGCCAGGCGACGACGCGCACAGCTGACCAAAGGTTCTCCACGCCGATCGATCCTGCTGCGCTACCTATATCCAACGTTTACCGGCGACTTTTACCAGATCGTCGGTCCACCTTGCCTAGGACTGATTGGTGAACTAATAATTACTAATGCCCTAGGGAAGCGTCTAAATTCAGCTCTATACAGCCAATTTGTCATGGGATAATCAACGAATGCAGAGCATTAACAAACCAAATTCACGTCAAAACTTTGGCTGAGTTATAATATCATCAGTGTAAACATTCTCCAAAAATATACAAATTTTTTCAAAAATTTTAAATTTTCAATGAAGTATTCAACCGATTTCTATGAAATTTATATGGGACCAACAATGAAGTATCTTCTATCATATGAAGAATTCTTAAAATCGATTCATAGTTGTCTGAAATATCATGTAACAAAGACACAAAAAAAAACATACAGACGAATTGAGAAACTACTCCTTTTTTGGGATTCGGTTGATAAAATTGAACGCTTTTTATTAACATGACAGCGCACCGCTTATGTAACTACATAACTCAATCTCCGGTGGTTAGGGTTTTCTATTGGTTCTATCTTAGGCGATACCCACACTGCCGACGTACGGTAGCACCTACGCGCGTCCTTGCGTCGTTGCACTCGTTGCGTTTCGGCTTACTCCATTCAATTCAATATCGCAAGTACCTACACGTGTGGACCGCGTAGATGCGGCAGTTTGTGAATCCTTGCGTACAGATTGCTGTAATGGAACATTCTGAGTACGTTGCGTATTTAGACGTGTAGTGCGCAGAATGTAACATTACTAGTTCAATTGCAGCAATCTATACGCTTCATTACGCCGAACTTGTATTATGTCTCCTGAAACTCTGGGCACTGCATTGCCAAATCCTTCCATTGTAATTATTTATACATAATTCACTGATCTTCATAACTCCAAAATATAATACTTCATTTCGTGCTTAGTAGGCAATTTTAAGAAATGTAAAGAAATGCCTTAAATGAAACATTCTAAAGTCAGCTATAAACCGGCTATTGCATCTTCCGAATTTCCAGTGAACTGATCTTTTTATGAAAGTTTCGTTCCTTCGTTCTTTTACAAGTTAGTTATTTTTTATTTAATTTACATAAGCCCTACGGTTACGGCTTAGTTTAGCTATTGAAAAGAAGTAATAAAACGCCGAAAACTGAATAAGAGGGTCTAGGAAACTACTAGATTGTCATGAAATACTTTGGATATACAACATCGTCAATATTGTTTTTTGGTAAAGGATTATAGTGGCTTTTATTTCTGAACATTGTGGTGACCTAACTGTAGCATTTACACTATGTAATTCATAAAGGAAAAATATCCCATTGTCTTTATTTCGACAAAACTGCAGTAATTCATAAGTTGTGTCAACCGTGGTCACATTCAGTTTGATTTCATTAGTAGCAGTGACATTTATTCTTATTTAAATCATAACTGTTCTTTGAACATAGTTCTTAAACCGGGAATGATTTTTCTTTAAAAAAAAGAAAAAAGAGAAAAAAGTTGTTAAAAATCACGCTCATAACATTAGCAGTATGAAAAACAAGTTCAAGTCCATCTAGTTCCATTTATAAAACTCGAATGGAAGACGACTAAAGTGTAAACAAATGATAGTTGTGTTGTTTCTGATCAAGGTTGTCTGAAACCAGACTTTAAGATGGTCAATATTCTTCTTTATAGTGACTGCAGTTTGGCTAAAGTTTCTCCGCTACCGAACCATGCCTCGGACATTTCCAAGAAGCCGTGACAAATATCTCGCACTTGCGTAATATCAATACGAAAAAGACCTACGGATTTATAAACACGGAGAGAAGTTTACAAATTATTTCGTGATTGTTTCTCGTTCGCTGTATTAATTATTAGGAATTTTCTTTGTTCCGCCTCAATGTTATCGCATTTCCTGGACGAACTGTTTTGCAGTTTTATGGTTTTCGGTCAATGTTGTTGCTAATTGTTGATTTAACGCTTTCAAGTCCTACGTAGCCTAGACTTTGCTAACTGGTTATTCAACACTTGAAGTTAGGAGTTAGTTATTCGGAAATATTTCATAATGAAAGCTATCGTTTGTTCTTTTTATATTCTTGATTCTTACTACCTACTTCGTCTATTTTGCCTTTGAATAATCGTAATAAACAGTGAATTAAAATTCTACTCGACATATAAACTCTATGGCTGTTGTCGAAATCTATTCTAACATCGGGGAATAAACGATATTTGATCACAATCTCACCACCTGATTGGTATGAGACGACAGGTCCAAGATTAGTTGTGGATGTAGTCTATAATAATAATAATCTTCAATTAATAATAAAAACTATTTTAATGAATAACTGAAAAAATGTGATAAATAAAAAAAAAAACGAGGCGTACCGCCAGGCCCCGGTGGAAGAGCACTCGTCCGGCAAACGAGAGGTTCCAGGTTCGTGTCCTGGTCGGCAAATTTTTACTTATCACATTTTTCAGTTATTTAAAAATAATTGAGCATTATAAATGCAAAAACTTAAAAACATTATTAACTATTTTAATGTTTCAAATTATTCCTAAAAATTGTAAATCCATAATTGGCTGTGTTTTTATATTGAATGTGTTATATTTCTATATCTAAGAGCTGTGGATTTTGTAATAAATAAATTATGTTCCAATTACCTAATATAAAACATTCATATTGAAACTTGGTATATCGTTCGCTATAGCAGTTTATGCAAAGAGTAACAAGAATATAAAGTTAAAGGATGAGATACCTTTAACTTTACTTTGATTTCTTTCCTGGATGCTGAATACTTGTAGCAGGCATGAGGGCTTATCACCACTTAGTACTGGGCTAACTTTGTGCTTAGCAGCCTTAATCTTTTAGTCACCTGAGTTTAAACTCAATATTCTATTTACTTTCTTCTCTTGTATTGGTTTCTGTGAAACTTTAACATTTTTCTTAACATTTAATCTCTTAGTAAAATACAGGGTTGGTTTGTAGTCACCGGCCAAATTTTTTTTACACCATAAGTATCATTTATGGCAACGATTTTTGCAAAAAAAAGTATTTATTTTCTTTTACAAAGAAATAAATATATCCGCTAACATATTACGCAAACCATGTTCATTCTAAATTACCATTAAAATAAGGAAAACTACCCGCTACTACAAAACATCTTGTAATACTACGTCGTAGTTTATCAAAGAAATGCCGCATCGTAGTAGCTATGTTCATCAACAGCGACTATTTGCATAAAAGTTTGTGGTGCCATATCTTTATTTTTTTGTACTAAGCTATACTAAAATAAATATGTAGGTACGTTTATATCGTGTCAAAGAAACTAACATTTAAATTTGGCTGGTGACTCCAAATTAACCCTGTATGTATATTTGATTAACAACAACGAATAACATCAAATTTGTTTAAGTGACTTTATTCAGATCACACAAATTACGGTATATATCAGTAGAATTAAGCGATCTGAAAGACAATGTCTTACTTAATTGGTGGTGACACTCGAATAGCGATCAAATGTCACTCTGACATCTCAACAAACGAAAGAATGTCATTATCGTGTCAAGTTTTGTTTATACGTTTTTGTTTCGACTGTAAACGCAATATTTTGATTAAAAACGTTAGCTGACAGTTAATTTCACAACAAATTCGTTACGATTAGTTTACGACCATGTTCTGAAATTAAACTTCTCGAGATTTTAATTTACATCCGAATTATAAATGCATTTTCATCGCTTTATGATAAACGTCAAAGAAGTTTGACTCATTGAAAAGCAAAACCTTATAAGTTAAGTTAAAAATCTACTTTATTGTTGTGATTGCATGCCTTTGTTATTTTTTAGAAATAAGGGCTGTGTAATATCTACATATATTTTATGTATTATGGGGGTTAGTCTTCTCATCAGTTCCTGCAACATGAGATTAGGGCCGGATAATATATTTCTAATTATAAAATGGTCCACCAATGCATTTTAGAACCGACAATATGTATAATATATGTAGGTTAATTAATTATAACATAGGAATTTACAAGTGTGATTTTAAATTATTTCTTAAAGTTTTTAAGTGCTAGTTGCTCAGATCTCTTCTTTTATTTATTTTCTTACTTACAGTTAGAACCTCATTGAAATGAAAGTTTAGATACGTATCATAATATAGTTGGTACATTATATCCTAAAAAAAATCGTATTTAAATTTACACCTTAAAAAATTCTTAGATTTGAAGGTGAGGCAGACGGATAGAAAGAAAAAATTGAATTCTAATCGTATTATGTAGAATATACAGAGAAACCCACTCATCATTCTTAATCTGCTACTAAAATATAATTGACTATTATTGGAGGACCCTGTACATGTAACTATAAATACTTCAAAACTAATATAAATAGTAAGATTATTAATAAACTTCAGGGGCAAAAAGTTTAAACTTAAAATTATTTCGACTTCTCATTACAAAAAACTTATTTAAAGAAAATTTAGAAAATTTATGTAGCAATCATCTACATATTATGTATTTATATTCTAGGTGTAAACACTTGTTAATTTCCAACAAAGATTCAATCAACTGATCTTTAAATTATCATTTATTGAGGCCTGGAAAAGTTATTAATTACAGAAAATAATTTGTATTGTAATTAACATTAATTTAAACCTTTTAAATGTTCTTAGCTTATTGTTTAACATTTGATGAACTCACCACTTTCAAGAAATTCTAAATTTAAAGTAGTTTAAAATTCAATTCTGTAGCAGTTATGAACGTCTTCGAATAATTCATAGATTCCTAGTAAAAGACTTCTGCAGCAAAAAACTCCAAAAACTTCTTAGTATACAGGGTGACTGGTGACAAATTTTAAATACTGAAGGAGATTTTTCAGTTCTCGATTCTCGATTATGTAATAAAAGTAGATACCTACTTAATTTTTCACTAGAATTGCCTATAAATAAATAAAATTTTGTTACTATTTACTTTACTTACGCCTGAGTCAATCGCGGCTCGCTGCCGGATCGCTGCCAACGCTAGTGTAACCATGCGTTGCGTAATCAATTCTTTAACTTTCGGTTAAGTTTACTCAGTAAATAATTAATATATTAATATTACGTTCCTGAATTTCAAAAGTGACGCACCAGTCGCCATGGAGACTTACATTTTGATTTATGCGAGTTAGTATTGTAAGAAAATCAAGACACCGAAACAAAGAGTTTCAAAATAAAGTCGATTATTATACGCGATAAATCCAATTAAGTGCCAACGCTGTGTTACGCGTTCTAAAAAGTGTTTCATTTGAGATAATGAATCATGAAAACTTAAGACAATATTAAACTAAAACTATTACTTAAAACGCAAAAACCTGATAAAACCTTCTATAAATCATAGAATTAAATCACTAATAAGTAGTCTTGTATTTTTCGCATGGCAAAGCAGAATAATACAGTCATATGGAGTTTTTTTCCATGTCCCATTTAGTCCGGAAAATTGTGGCCACAACGATATAATTAGATACAATTGAAGTGGTGGGATGTCACAGGGTAATGAGGCAGACGACGACGGTGGAAGCCATGCAACTACTGTGTACACGAACCAAGGTTGCGTTCATTTTACTAATCTTAGTGTAGGTGTTATAAAAAACTATGATTAGGGATGTTAATTGTATCGTGATCGTGGTTCTATTGGGCGTGAATGTCTGGAAGCTGACCTAGGCAATGATTTTAGTATTATAACTTATCGTTTGGTCGTTATAACCTAAGCAATTGATGTTTATTTTCGTGTAAAATCGTAGATGTAAAGGAGAACATGTCAAAACGACAAAAGCTTATAATTTAACGTAGTTAAACTGGTTATAACTAGGAGTTGGCTAAACCGAGATGTTCCCTATGTACTAATGGCTAAACGTAGAATTAACTGGCTGTATTAGGTTAAAACTAGGTCTTGCTTTATTGGGTAATACCGATGACTTTTAGGTTTATTTAGAAATATCTGTTAACTTTTTTTAAATAATCAAAATATAATTAATTTAAAAGCCAATTTCTTGCTTCAGTATTGATACTTACTATATATTAATGTCGATAATTCAAAGCCTTATCGACATTCATTTCACAAAAGTTTATCCTTCTGTACTTATATATTCTTTCACACATAACGTTGAAGAGATTTTCTATTTGAACGCGCTTTTCTCGAAAACTACCAATCTAATAGAAAAAGTATCTTCCAAACCTTGCGCAAGTATTTTTATCAAGAAACTCCTAAGGTATCAAAAAATACACGTGGAAAAACGCGCGTCTGACAGCGAATATTAAATAAAGATCAAGTTATAAAATAGGTAGTTAGTTAGGAACATTTTGAAAACGTCTTTACGGTAATTTATCGGTAAGTTACCACTTGTATAATAATGTATCTAATACCTCCTCTATGGGCTATTAAGGCCTGTTATATCGTTCACTGATCGTCACCTGTAATGATACTGCATGGTGACATTAGTTTGAAAGTTTCTCTAAGAAGCTCGAAAGCAAGGGAAAGTGCAGGCGAAAAGGTTTGTAAGTAGGCAATGAAATCTGCAACCGTTTAATGTAGTGGTTTGTCAAATTATCTTTTGTTCCTCTCGTTTATACAAATGTACTTATAGGAAAAAGATAACTAGAAAATGTGTGATGTCATCAACTATGTTGATATTCTATGTTGTATAACCGACTTCCAAAAGGAGGAATCTGAATTCGGCTGTAAGTCTTTGAAATAAAATCAAAGGTATATTTTTGGCGGTAGCAAAAGCTTTTTATTATTTTGTCAGTTTTACTGATGACTGAAACCCAATCTGTTCGTGGCAAGTGATGATGAGGTTAAAGTTGGACCATACGGATCTGAGAAGTCACTGACTGTTCACAAAATATAACCGAGAAATGTTGTTGGAACTTAAGACATGTTATTAGAAATAACTGTAACTCCAATCGATTGACTTCATATGGTAGCAATTGCACATGATCAACGTGAGTTCTGTTCTGTTCTGATATTTAAGAAGTGCTTTAATGACCCTGAAACCATATGCAATTCCAATTCGTTTCAAAGTGTTATCTCAAGCAAATGTAAGCACAACTTCCAATTTATACACGAAGACAGGTACTTTTCTTGCTTAACCTTTCGTCACAACCATGTTCATTAATCCTAACATCTATATACCTACCTAGATGATGCCCGTGCGCACGGATATTTCTTACAGTTAGGCGCAGTACTTATATATTTTACGGCAGAAAAAACTTTCTAAGTATATGACTATTCTTTGCCATAATTATAGCCTCATCGGTATCAAACAACGCAGAAGTCACACTAAGCTGACCAGTTATGGACGCGTATTACTCACACTACATTCTCAAAAAATCGTTTTTGGGTATGCATTATTTGATTTGAGTTGCAATGGTTTTGGTCATCAAATATTTTTTTCGTTATCCTACTCCTTGATAATGTTTTAAACTTGAAATTCTATCAGGATATATAAATGTCATTATTTCGATCATTAAGAACTGAATGGATTTGAACAAAATTAAGGACTTAAGTATGAAAATTGTATTATAGATTATGATGTAGTATACTTTCGATCCCGTTATTATGTATGTGCAGGTTGATTTCGGGATCTGACGAAAGCGAAGCCACGGGTGACTCTACATATAATAAAAAAGCCTGGTGGTCCAGTGAAGTTGGTTCAAAGACGGAAAATGCCAAATCAATTTAAAGGATCAGGCAGTGGACTTCCGGAAAAATAGTATCACTTAGGTCGACATCACTTCATGAACTTTAACATCTATATTAAATGGTTTTGGAGGAACTTTTACCATCAGATTGGAACAGGTCTAATTTACCGGCCTTATTTTAATAAAATCAAATCTACATAGGGTCTGATTTGGCTAGCTCTACTGCCCCGATTAAGAGTTTTGTGAAAGGCGACTGGCTACATTCATTTAAAATCTGCCGCAAAATATCATCGCTCCAGCAGTCATGTGTTACAGGAATGGTTTATCAAGGGTCAGCTTCTTCTTAAACGCGTCTGCTGTCTTCTTCGACCTCATCTTCACTTACCATAAGGTGAGCTGGAGGTCAAACTAGGACTTAGTCACTGATAAAAAAATATGCTTTAAATCAGCATTTTGCAAATTGAACATGCAGTTCAACTTTTCTAATAAATCTTAACGTTGTCACAATTTTTCACACAGCGCAAGGTATTTTTTTGGAATGCAACGCAGCACCTGTCGAGAAAATTATAAATCAATGTTAAATGTTGATTTAATGTTACGACAAAATTTATCGACGTGAGCACTTCGTGAGTAATTACCGAAGAATTTTATTTACAATATGTAATCACTCTTTTTTTTTCTTGTTACATACATAACTTTACGACTGTATTGCGTTATGGGGTAGGCAGAACACCAGAGTATAAATCCATGTGATGTCACGTTTGACAAATTTGGAGGTATTATAATGGTGGAGAGAGATTATTGCAGCGACAGGGTTTCAGCTTTT
This sequence comes from Stenoptilia bipunctidactyla, assembly GCA_944452665.1. NCBI lineage: Eukaryota > Metazoa > Arthropoda > Insecta > Lepidoptera > Pterophoridae > Stenoptilia > Stenoptilia bipunctidactyla. The sequence continues at coordinate 17,906,367 of OX101730.1, forward strand.
CGCCCACAAAAATCTCCAATCAAACCTCTGTCCCTTTACTGACTTTTACTGTTTGCCCGGGAAGAGAAGCAGCTAGCACATTCTATGTTTTTCCTTCGCTCCCAGTCCAGCATGGAGAAAATTCTTCTTGTTAGTCTCGACAAATTCAGATTCTGCCCGTATTGTATTTCGCCATCTCAACGGCATAATGCTAGTCTTCATCAGCAGGGCTAGCGATAAATAGTAGATAATAATAGTAGATAATAGTCGAATCGACAAGATAAATATTATTTTGTTATTTTATCCAATTATGTAAGCTAATATGCGCACCATAATAGATAGACTTACTCGATTTGATACCATGATTAAGGCCACAGAACCAAATATGTCATAATCTTAATAATTTACATACACTAAATACCATATACTAAGAAAATATCGATAAAAGGCCCGATTTATCGTTGTCGACGCCAGCATGCTAGCCCCGCTGATCGTGGAGTTTTTTGTATTTACTTTCCCCCGAAATTCCCCTCAATCACACTTATAAGTGATAATTTTATAACACTTATAATCTGGGCTCCCAGAAAAACCCCACATGCACCGATTGTCTTTGCTCCGGCCAACCTGCGTTGGCTATATTTAAGCATATTTAACCAATTTGCCGGGTGCGCTTTGTTTCACATAACTTTTCAAGTCCTAAAATCGGAAGGCCGAAAATGTTTTTCATACTATCTAAAATCATAATGATCATTCTTCATAAAAAAATTAAACACTAAATATTAAAAAACATAATCATTGAAATTCATAATATCACTTTTCATACACTCTGAATTTGTTAATATTTGATTTAATATATTTGTTCATACTAATGATCGAAACCCATAATCATTCGAATAAATAACTATAATATTCATAAATATTTTTATCCATATTATTGAAAATCAAAATTTCTTTATGCCGCTGCAGCGACCGGCTTGGCGACATAATCCCTAAAGTGTGAGGTCGGCCACCACATCCCGACATAGTTGGTCAATATTCAAGCGATAACTCATCAAGACATAAAATATGATAATATTGTCTGTTATAAAGCAAGGTTTTCTGAACAGCGCAAGGACTGTATACCGGTATGAATTTCTGTACAATTTTTCTGTATGACGTCATACCGTTAAATTAGGTGTATTTAAAAATAACAGTACAGGAATTCATACTGAAATAATTCTTGTACCTTTTTTATTATTGTAGCTTAACTGTTTTTTTTTCAGTTAACTGAAATTTTCCGGTACTAATATTGACATTAAAATTTTATTTTTAAATAACTGTAGAATGTTCGATAGTTTAGTTGAAGCCTATGAAGCGTAGGTACATATGCTGACCTATACATTTCGGTACAGAAATTAAATAAGTTAAAATATTTCTGTACTTAAAACATCTAAAGAAATGAATCCGGTATACATTATATGGGTACTGATATAATAAATTTAAATTTTAATATTTTTAATAACTTGTACAGTTATTGTGTTTGATGAAGCAGTACACTAATAAGGGTACTGAAATTTTACTAGTACTATTCAAAAATTTTATACCGATTTGCAGTCCCTGGAACAACGACGTTATGACTTGACGTATTTTCTTAGTAACAACATTATTAATTAAAGCAATATGATCATTAAATGTGTTGAAGAAAAAAGATCTGAAAAAGAAAATTATGAATTTTAACTGGTTCTTGGTAGCAACAGTATGAATAAAAAAATTATGATCACAAACTATTAGGAGCTTCGTTGATAGTGCTAAAAATGTATGAATTAAAAAAGTATGAATTTTTTTTTATGAAAAGTGATAATTATGAACACAAATCGGTAGTAAGACAAAAAATAGGAGTTAGAATTTTATGCGAGCCGATATGGACCCCAATTTGGCCATAGAAAATTATTGTACGAGTAAAAGCATCCTTTCTTTGAGGAATAAGTACGATAGCGAGTTCTTCAAAAGTAAATAAAAGACATATTAAACCTGGTTTAATACCGTTTAATTATATTCTACTTGTAAATTAGACGTTATCACGAGTGTCCAATTGACCGAGTCAGTAAAATGTAAATAGCAACGCAACTCTATGAAATCCGGTTTATAAGTATATTTTCAACTATATTACATTATAACTAAAGACAATATTGAGTTCTACAATTATAATGGAACAATTTAGTAATTCCGATTTAACTTTTTAAATAATGTAAATGGTTCTATCCATTGAAACTATTCAAACTATCTCTTATCTAGTATTTATGTGAATAACAGTATGTTTTCCATTACATAAAACATCGATTTCTTATCTAGAAAACATTTTAAATTCCAAAAAATTACGAAAAGCAAGTAAAACTTGATTCGCCAAATATTTTAATCTAATATCTATCTATTATGACCACAACTTACAGTCCGATGAACAATTCGGTTGTGCAATATGATCGCGTAAAATAAAAGAAAGTTTAAATTATCGACACGGATTTTGCGGTTACCAGGCGATTTCGTCATGCCCTCTCTGTGATAAGCTGGTTAATTTCTGAATGTATATTTTTTTATTGGAAGTTTGTTTTTTATTTGATAGCGTTATTGTAGTGAAGCAGAGAAACGTTTTTTTTATTAATATTTAAACACGTTTGATCTCAATTTCACCTATCATCAGTGGAATGGAAGCACTTGCGTTTAGAAGAAAACTAGCCCTTCGTAAGAAATATTATTCATACACACAATAATGGAGTATTAAGTGCCTAATACTTGGCAGTAGACTTTGCATGAAAGGTCGCTGACTAGGCGCATTCTGAAGTCTTACAACGCAAAATCAATTTATACAAAACTGTTCCGTTACTGATTGAACTACTGAGTGACAGAGAGAGAACGTACAACCATAACTACTGGTTTTAGAGACCTGAAATATAGAACATACATTCCTTAGGGGGTGCACTAAGAAACGAATTCCGAAAATTCCCACGGGAACGGTGACCATGGTACTTTATAGGTTTATTTGAAAAATCTTATTCCTTGAGTGCAACGATGAGAAACTTGGTAAAAAGGTTCTTCAATGCGTGTCTGGTTGCATTATGGAAGGAATTTCTGAAATTCCCACAGAAACAGTATTTATAGCACTTTTAACAACAACACATAAACAATATTTATGTGCGTGAGGAATCGCAGGCAAAAGCTCGTATTAAATAAAATATGATAGCCAAATTTAGTTGTCCTACATAACTTTAAGCGATTAACTATTGTTGTTTATCAATGAAGTAGGTCTTATATTTACAGAGTTTTCAAATTTTTCGATTCTAACACATATTAATGTGTTTGAAACTTTGAATCTCATGAAATGTCAGCAAAGACCTACCTATCATTAGTCTGAACTTAATTACGTTTTCCGATTATCGATTCCTACTAAAATAAGCTAATCTAAGAAGACAAACTAACCTTAAATGAAGGTAGTTTTTAATATGTTTAAATTCGCCCCAAGTGCGCTAATCTTGACCTGACTTGGTTCACCTTGCCAGCTGCTCTGACTGCGAACAATATATAATTTGAGTTTCAAGTATAAATCCATTATAAGTAAAACCGTCCTTTATAATATTGACCACAGGTTCCCACGACTCAGAGTCTGACTCTTGCACGAGGCGAAACTGAATCAAACGCGACTTAATGTCGAATCGGAAAAAATATTTATTACTGTCGCCATGAACTGTTGTTGTCAACTCGATATTACAAATCTGAAATAAAGGTTCGCAAATGGAGGTTACTTTTAAGGCCGCTTTTCATTGCTGTTCTGATGTGTAGTGTTCCTACAGATCATTGCCTTATAACCAATGATTTCTTTGTATAAGTAAATATTTGATTGATAACTAATCCAAAGTGATATTTTTACATACATACATACATAACTTCACGCCTGTATCCATAATGGGGTAGGTAGAACACCAGAGGCTATAAAAACCATCTGATGTCACGTTTGACAAATTTGGAGGTACATTATTATGATGGAGAGAGACTATAGCAGTGACAGGGAGTCAGCCTGTCGCCCGCTAAAACGCCAATACAACCTCCGTCCCTTAACTTACTTTTACAGTTTGCCCGGGAAGAGAAGCAGCTGGCACATTCTATGTTTTTCTTTCGCTCCCAGTCCAGCATGGAAACAATAGTGATATTTTTTTCCTTGATTTTGTTTTTTTTTTACGACTGACGTTGAGAATACGCGGATCGAGAAAGGAATCGATTGTCACCAAACGTTCCTCGCACAGAAAGTCAATACATGGCGGGAGGCTTTATATGAAAATTAACTTTAATGAGGTCCTGTTATCATGTCTATTATCCGTCTTTTACGACACGCTGATCCAATAACTAATTTTAGCCAACAAACTAAAAGGTAATAAATAAAAAACAATACAGAACGTAAAAATAGCAAACTGCATAACGTACTTAATATGCAACATTAAACAACGCGTTGCCTAACTCATTACTTAATATTATGCAAGTAGCTATCCAATTCGCGATGCGGGCCGGCGCGTACGCTGCAAAATTAGAGATGACCTTCAAATATAATGTTTTAGTTGCCGGGCTGTACAGCCTCAAGCAACAAGGTCTAAACAACCTTTGCTAATAGCCACGCAATGGGATGATTAAGATATGTCTTTTTCTATGCTCTCATTTTAAAGTCAAAAACAAAATATTATTTATTTCGTATTTTCGTAGTTTCATATACAAACGCTCGAAATAAGTCACATAAATAGCTTGAAATGAAAAAAAAAAAACTACAACCACGTTATGAGAAGAAACCTAACAGCCATCATCTTTTCAATATCATTTGCAACCAAGGACTTTAGAAACTCAAATATTTAAGAAAGTCAGGAACTCACCCTTTTACCATCGGACTTCTAGACGCAGACAGAAATTCCATCAGTATGTGATAGATATTCCGAAAAGTCGAACTAAGTGCTTTGACAGTTCCTTTTTGATACGGGTCGCCAAGGTTTGGAATGAACTGCCTGAGTCTATTTTTCCCTGACTAGTATAGTCCTGTACTTTTAGGCGTCGAGTGAATAGGTTTCTCGTGGATGTACGTGTACCACCTTAGCCTTCATGTTCACTTAACATCAGGTGTCATGGAAGACAAACGTCCCATCCATCCTCTATAAAAAAAAATAACTTGTATTTTCAATGGTTCCAATTTGAAAGATAGCCTGATGAGACAGAGACTAAGTAGGTTACTTTTATACACAAGAATTTACTGAACACAAACAAAACGAAATTAAATTTAATCACAGAATACATAACTTGAATACAATAACAACTTATAATTCTTTAAATTCACAGTACAGTACATTCAGAGTTTTAGAAGTACTTTCGTTCGTTATGTACAATTACATACCGAACTTTGTTTATAATGAGGATGATGTCGAGGTTGATACGATAAGGTGGTGAAAATATAAAATATGTAGGTCATAAGAACAAGAAGAAAATACTTATATAAAAAAAATATCACTTTAACTTAATATATTAGCTTTAAGTTGATTTGCACTAAGGTACAATTCAACTTTGTGGGATTCATTATACTTGAATTTTGGCTTGAAATTGACATAGTGTATTATGCACTAGGGTATAATATATTATGCACACGTGCGTGACTTATAGCCCAGTTTATAGTTCTAAATTCAATAGCATAAGGCTCACTTTACGAGCAAGTGTGTTGAAATATACTATTAACGTAGCAATTATTATCTAATGTTATTATTTGAGTGTAATTTCTTCTTTGATTTCACTTCCTCAGCATTAGCTGAGATCGAGTTAAAACGATGGGTTATGCTCCGATTTAGGAAAACGTACTTAGGTACTTATCGTTCTCATTTAATTCGAAACATAGTCCGTTGTGACTTTCAACAAAAGAAATAACTTATCCAAACCGCAAAGAGAACTAAAAATACACATTAAAATCACCGGATACGGCTAATAAACCGTGAGTTCCGCATACTAACAAAATTATATCTATCCTACCAAATTAAATTGCTCTCAACTAACGGCGCTACCGTCTTTGCTATTCCGTCAAAAGTGTATTAAATTTTAGTTCCAATTTTCGCCGCAACGACAACGCTAGATGCAATCAACTTTTGAGTCAGAACACAGGGTCATTTGGAGACAATTGATACGTTGAGACGGGACAAAATGCTTGGACAAATGTACGTCATATGTCGCGTCGTATATGGAAAATTATGGACAGATAAAACAAGATTTTTGAATAGGAATTCGAATATTGAATTTAAAATTGTAGAGTTTGTGTTTACGTGACTTGAGAAACTTAATTTAAATGTTATTCTTATTTGCAACTTAAAGTTATACTCAGAATTGAAATACGAACTGCTAATGTACAAAAAACCTAGAAGGTGACTTGAACCTACTTACTTAACATAGACTCTACATAGAGTTTTAACATAACTGTATTATTGGTACCCCGCGTTTTTTATAATAATTTTTTGTTAAAAAATAAATCAAAACATTAATAAATCTGCAAACTGCTTTTGAATGCAACTTATTAAGTCGAAAAGCTGAATTTAAGTTACAATGATGCCTTGAAGCAACACCGACGAAACTCATTCTGAGATAATTCAAAAGCAACTATGTCTTAATTATCGTAATGCCCTACAAAGATTAGCAAACCAAAGACCATAAAAAGACAAATCAAATCGTCGACTCGTGAACCGCGAGTTGCGTGGTATTCGATTGTGTAAGCGACAATGGTAGGGCCAGTGGAACTGTCAAATTGTATTATATTGTAGCGAGAATGTGTCATCTGTGACTAGAGGTCTGACGTAAGGTCATGGCGGGGCAGCTGCGCATGAGTCGCTATATTTGAATGTGGAATACTTCTTTTGCGTATTTATAAGATTCTTGTAATAAAAAGAAAACTACAATGTGGAGATAAGATATGCACAAACTATTTAATACAGCAAAAGTGACGTTGTTGTGACGGTGACTGTTGTTGATTTAATACACTTAGAAACTTAACGAAAAATGAATTTTCCCAGCCTTTTATTAGGCTGTCAGTGCTACTTATTTCCATTGATTCGTATCAAGGTTTATAAATTCAGCAGCAACTTTTGTGATTGTAATTGTGTTAAACAGATTCTGTATTTCAAGGTTGAACTGGTGGTCTAGTTTAGCCATCATCGGTCTCTTACAATACAAGCAAAAAATATATAGTTGGGGCGACCATAGATAGAGGTAAGTAATACATATACTTGATCAGAAGTTCCGGTAGTGTATAATTCTATTAAATTAATTATTAAAGCCTTACCACAATCGGTAGAAAGATGGGTAATTTCGAAATCTTCAAAAAAATGTCTGTCACTACGACTTCCGTGTTTCCGAAGGCACGTACAGCTGACTGTTCGTGCCGACCCTGGGAACACATACATACGTCAAGCAGCCTTCCAAGTCGACCTGGATGAAAAATAAAATAATTGCCTTATGTTTTCACGATTCATAATAAATAAATATTTATGACACTTACGCAACATTATTTAGTCTAAATTAAGTTTCTTAAAGCATTTATTTTATGGGTACTATATAACGGATAATAAACTTAGAAATATATAAACATACATATGGAATGTATACATATTTTTTATTTGAAAATAAGTTTAAATACCGGGATTCGAACCCAGGACAGGGATAGAAGGCAATGTATGTTACCACTACACCAGCCGATCGTCGTAATACATAAAATAAAACACTTTTGGTCACGAGCGACTGACCACGGGTCTGTAATGAAACGTCGCGTTAAAATGTAAAATATAATTATATTCGATTATATTCGGTTATATTGCCATAATAAACTTGTAAAACTAAAACTCCCACATAGCTATTAGTATATACATATTATTACATGTGACTGTACCTAATCAAAAGTATTTATTCATGCGACGTGCGTTCATTTAGTTAAATGGAAACGGAAATTTTACTAAAAATTACCCTCAAAATGTTGTTGTGGTTTTAATATTGGTTTATATATTATTTTTATTGCTGAATAAACCCGCTTTTGACCTCAATCTGACCTGATGGTGAATGGAGATGAGGTCGAAGATGACAGTAAGGAATACTGGGAATACTGACTCCTCATAAAATATTGCCGGAACATATCAATGCAGGAGCGGCAGATTTCATATGAAGTTCGCTAGCCCTTTCGTTTTGTTTTATTGCCGTTTTTGTGGGCAATAGGCTGACCCCTTATCACAATAGTGCAATAGTCTCTCTCCACCACTATAATATCTCCAAATTTGTCAAACGTGACGTGACATAGGATATTTTTACAGCCTCTGGTGCACAGTCACGTCTAAAAAGATGTTTACATATTTATTGGAATTTGAACCTTATCACAATAGAATAAGTTGCGATATGTATATATATTATTACACGTGACTGTACTGCATGCATACCCATACGTAGGGTTGCCAACCATACTGTTTTTAACAGTATTATACTGTTTTTCACTTCATTGTACTATTTACTGTTGAAGAAAAATAAATACTGTTTTCAGCATAAAAAGCTAAACACTTTATATGATAGACTTAAATTAATAATTTGTGCTAGATACTCTGAAAAAAGTGTTTAGAACATTAAATAAAGAATACTGTTTATTTTTCCAAAATACTGTTTTATATTCTTTTCAGATTCAAATATACTTTATTTATAAAAACCCTCATAGGTAAGGGATAGAGGCGTGGAGTTATGTATGTAGGTAGCTAGGCAAACGTACACTGAAGGGGTCCTACCACAAGTCGGACTTTTACAACACACTTAGCCAGGGCTATTCGGAGCCGACCCTACGCGGGTAATATTTTATTTTTTCCTTTTTACTGGTTCCTATGATTATTCCCGCCAGCTCAGAACCAGCTCGATCGACAATATTGTCAATAAAAGTACCACACTTAAATCTGTATGATTCTAGGATGCCTCAAAAATTATCTGACATAATAAACACACGTGTAAAATGTCTAGAGCTAGCGATAGGTTAGCGATATTAAGATGTTTGTATGACGTGATAGTAGCGGAAGTTACAATGCTATAGAGGGCGCTTAATGCAATGATTGACTGTTGTTATTCGATTCTAGCACCGCCGCGGTTATATCTTGAGGTAGGATGATGGCAAGTGACACAGAGTCTGTTTATGAGGCAAGGCGCGGTCACATCTCAAAATGACGGTAAATAGTGGCCCGTTTTTTAATAGGGCTTAGCATCTTAATCTCGAAGTCGTCGTGGCGCCGTGGTTACTGTGTGTATCATACGATATCACAGGTTAAGCAACGTTCGGCGTGGTCGGTACTTGGATGGGTGACCGCCGACCATTCATTTCTCACGGCGACTTCCGTGCTTAGGAGGGCACGTTCAGCAGTCGGTCCCGGTTGCTGTATACTTGTATACAGTAGTCGTTAGGGTTTGTCAGAAGCCGTATCGGCACCCTGAAAATTCTGATGTCCACCACCCAGCACTGGGCCAGCTTGGTGGATTATGGCCTAAAACCTCCTCATCACCCAGGGGAGAGACTCAAACCCCGCAGTGGGCTCATTACAAAGAGTTGTGATGATGATGACGATGATCTTAATCTTACGAATCTTAACTCTTACTAATATTATAAATGTGAATGTTTGGATGGATGTTGGTTCCTCAATCACGGAAGAACGGTGAAACGGATTTAGATGAAGTTTGGCATAGTTATAGAGTACAGTCTGGAATAGCTCATAGGCTACTTTTTATTCCGATATTACCGCGGAATTTGAAATTGAACGGGTAAAATCGCGCGACACAGCTAGAATTATAAATGTGAAAATTTGGATGAATGTATGTTTTAAATGATTGAATCAGGCGTTACTTTGCGGAAATCCATGACAACTACTAAAAAAAGTTACTTTGCTAATTCCGCGACTTGTACTTGCACTAGTGGTGCAGGATTTTCATACGTAGGTTCACCGCCCTCCCTCCCTCAAGTAAGAAGCAAGACATGCAATGAACACACACTTGGAACCCACACCACAAGCTATCACCGACACGTGTTTCGCTTAAACCAGAAGCATCCTCAGGGCGCAACGCTGTTCGGTGGTGGTCGTTGCGCCCTGAGGATCACTAGTGCAAGTACAAGTCGCGGAATTAGCAAAGTAACTTTTTATAGTAGTTCGTATGGATGTTTGTTCCTCAATCACGGCAGAACGGCCCAACGGATTTAGATGAAATTTGGCTTAGTGATAGTGTACAGTCTGGAATAGCACATAGGGTAGTTTTTATACCGATATTCCACGGGATTCGAAGTTGCGCTGGTAAAACCGCGCGAAACAACTAGTTGTTAGTAAAGCTGGAGTTATACCTAAGCCCACACTCTCAGGCCCAATTAGTTCTATCATGTTTCTAAATCTTATTTCTTACATTTTTTTTATTTTTTTTTATTTATTCATAAGGTATAACAACAGCATAACATATAATAAAATTTACAAGTAAAATTGTTCCGGTACATTTCTTATATGTATACCTATTATAGGCGCACACAACTTTGGTAAGAAAAGGAGTAAACAATTGTAATGAGTTCTCAAATACAATAAGATTAAATTAAATAACAATGATAATTAAAAATAAGAATTAAAAATTAAACTAAGAATAAAAATTAAAGATTTATGAATACAACAATTTCAATAATAAGATTAAAATTAAAAATTAATAACAATAATAACAATGTGATGCAAAATTATACAGCGATATTCTGGGATAAAAAAAAAATAATAAATAGAAAAAGTCAAACATTGAATTTTTACTGAAAACTTATGGATTTAGGATTTAAATTTAACAAAAAGTCTATTTTAATGTAATTAAAACTAATTTGCCCACCCTCGTGTGCGGAGGGGTTACAATGATGAAGAGGCAAACAAAAAGGCTTCCGTCTGCCTCCGTATTGCATATTGTAATAATTAAGTAGTTGTTTGATTACAAACATGATAGCGGTTAAAGAAAAAAAGTTTAATTGTCTTACGTTACATGCAACACAATTGATAGCGATGATTAAGCCGGTGTTTCATAATATCATGCTTCGCACGTCATAAGAATATTATCAGTATCGTAGTATACACAAGGAGAAACAAAGATTTCTGTTGTAAAAAGTTAAACATTGTTAACTATAGGATGTAATCTCTTAGGTTTTATATTAACTAGAAGCTTCGCGAGGATTTAAGTTTTGATTCTGTTAGATTTTAAAAACTGGGAGCAAAGGAAAAACATAGAATGTGCCAGCTTCTCTTCCCGGGCATACTGTAAAAGTCAGTTACGGGACAGAGGTTTTATTGGAAGATTTTTTTTTGCGGGCGATAGGCTGATCCCCATTTAAAGGCAATAGGCTGTCTCCACCATCATAACGCCTTCAAATTTGTGAATCGCGACATCAAATGGTTTTATAGCCTCTGGTGTTTTTCCTACCCCATAAGGGATACAGGCGTGGAGTAATGTATGTATGTAAAAGGTATTTTATTGACCAGTAGCTTCAGAGCTTAGCGCCTTTGATGGCGCCTTTGATGGCCGAAGTGGTTGAGTGATCGGCTGCAACGTGAGATGTCCTGGGTTTGTATCCCAGTTTAGGAAACGAACTTTTCTAAGCTCTGGTCTGGTTGTATACTCGTAGTTCCGCTGTATGATTTCCATAACACAAGCTTAGGGATATATGAAGCTTCCTTTGTGATCTCATAGTTGATTTTGTGATCTGATAGTTGGGAGTTTGGCCTTTGGGTAGGTAATTTATTAATAAATTAATAAATAATAATCAATAAAATCCCCAGACAATCACACCAACTACATAGCCCCAAAGTAAGCATAGCTTGTGTTATGGGATACCATGTAGCTAACTAGAGCGGAACCTAGAATATAAATACATAAATAAATAAACACCCAGACACGGAACTTTTTGTTTGTTCCGTGCGGGACTCGAACCCGCAACCACTGGCGTCTGAGGCAGACAGGTTTGCCCCATCGCCAAAGTGGTCGTCATTGAAATAAACCAATAGGTACTTTTCCTGTTTATTATAACGACAAATATGATCGTTTATAATTAATTTAAACATATCTATAGTATACTAGGCACCGCGCGTGGTTTTACCCGCGTAACTTTTGATCCCGTGGAAATTTCGTGATAAAATATAGCCTATAACCTTCCTCAAGAGTTGGGCTATAAATGCAAAAAGAATTTTTCAAATCCCACTTGTAGTTTCTTAGATTAGCGCGTTCAAACAAACAAACTCTTCAGCTTTATATATTAGTATAGAGTATAGATTTGAAATAAGTGAGACAAACCGATATTCCTGTTTGCTCGACTCAGCAGATCGAGTAAACCTGCTGATGTAATGTAATCCTGTTAAACCTGTAACTTTATCGTGCAACTAATGGTTACATCACTAGTTGATTTAATTTATTACTATTTTTACAAGTGTTTGTAGGACCTCTTACAGCCGCATTCTTGGGATTTTTTATTGTTGCGGTTTAAGTAGGTACCTATTGATTGTTTGCTGCAATCTTGCCTGATTATAAAAAGTGATGTGTATTTCTTCTTATACAGATACATATAGTTACATATACGTTATTTGCCAGCAAACACATGTACAGGGTGACTGGTGGGTCACTTTTAAATTCGATAGTTTGTCGACTGTTCGTTAGTTTTAATGAATGAGAGAAAGAAAATTAATAGAAAAAATAAAAAAAAAAAATTAATATTAATTATTTATTGAGTAAACTTAACCGAAAGTTAATTTAATTGATTACGCAACGCATGGACCCGCGTTGACTCAGCGATTGACTCAGGCGTGATAAAGTAAATACCTACATAGTTTAAAATTCTAGTGAAAAATTAAGCACCTACTTTTATTACACAATAATGACCAGAATCAAGTACAGAGTGCTCTCTCCTTCAGTATCTAAAATTTGTCACCGTGTATAGTAATAAATTGTTATCAGTTTATCTAATACGGGAGAACCATGGGGGTTCCTGAGCTGTTTAGTTATCACAAACGTCCATGGACAAGATGTGTGACCTTATTGCCGATAAATTTAGAAATTAGTAGAACCCATGCTGGTACTGGCAGGCCCCACTAACCGCATAGGTACCTATACTTTAAAATGAGAGTTCCAGTGTGCCTACTTTCGGGAAGAAAAAGACGTGTGGCACTCGGAGACTGCCGCGGTAAAGCTATTGCATAGCATTTTTTATCAACTTATGCAATTATTATTATTTATTTATTTTATTAATGCAGTAATGTTTGATCTAATATGAAGTTCCACAAGTTCCTAGTAGATGGCGCTGATTGTTTATTAAAGCCCGCATGTAAAGTTATGAAATCAAAGTATCACCGCTGTGCCGGTCGGAGTGGAGGGTGTTAGGTTTTTTTCGTTACGGAATTTCTAGATTCGGTCCCCACGCTCAAGGCCCGCGATAGAAGCTATGCAATAGCTTAAAAAAATGGTGAATGAATGTAATTATTTTTAAATAATAATATCGTAATGGCTCACAAGATTTTTCTATTCTAATGGTGCTGTTACCGAATAGCAACTATCCTTGAAATTTAATTTTTAACGACAAAACGAATTTAAAAAGTAAGAAGTTATAAGTCCATTTTACTACTACTGTACTTAACCGTTTTAAAGCATAAGGTATGGTTGGTAATTAATTATTTTCATTAAAGTTACTTTAAAGATATAGTACACACCTCAAATTCAATTATTTATACATACCTTTAAAATTTTATGCAAAACGAATGACAATTCAGTACTTACACTACGAAGTTTTCAACTGGTATCAGTATTTTTCTATTTGACATTTCGATCTGTCATTTTACTGCATTGAATATTGAATTATTTGCCAGAGTATATATCGTTTATCTCCAATATACAATATTTGTATACTGAGGTTATATGGGTTATGATATGGAACAAAAGAAAATCTTATGTAAGTACCCGAATATGGAAGTTGCATGATGCAAAATATGATTCTCTTTTATATGCTTTTATTTTTTTATTCGGAGATTATAGGTTATTTATTCAAATGTTATTGTTTTTATATAACTAGTTGATTGGTAGCAATTTCTTGAGTACCTACCCGACACGCAGCGGCGACTATTTGTTGACTCGCTTCGCTGCGGTGGCCAATCATCGTCGATTAATGTGCATAGGTCATGTTAGGGGTGTCACAGAGTTATTTGTGTTACTGAGAGGAGAGTTTTTTCAAATAGTTACCGTAGTTAACTCCCAACTGGATCACATTAGAAAAAAAAAACTTTTCGAATGTTGTCATCTGGATTTTATACTTGAAATCTGCCGAGTGGTTTTAGTAACAGGTTTTATGAGTATTTTTACTGTAAAACCGCACGAATTGCAATAAAATCTACTTCATTTTCTCCTGTAATTAGTTTCTATATAAATTGTCAAAAGAAAATCTATTGTTATAACTTTTTAATTGCTAAACAAAAAGAGATATTGTCCAAAAATCTTTAATTTTCGTTTTAATCTTTATTCCTCAAAAGAGACAAATAAAATTACTCATCATTTATTTGTTTATAAAACAAAATGTTTTGGCAGCCCTCATTCGCTCGAACGACGACGAACAAGCCGGGCCGCTTTCGCGACCGTCCCAGTAACACACGCGCAAACATTGCGTCAGCGCAGATTGTCCAATTCCGATGACTGACCTTTGCAGGTGAAGGATGCAGGCAGATGTTCATGTCAATGTAAAAGTGCCCTTAGTTTTTAATTAAATATATTGATACTTCACGAAGTGAAATTGATTCGGTTTTTCAATATTTTTTTTGCACTCTAAACTACTGTTGTATGATATTTTGATTTTTTTTATTTCGATTGAAATATGTGATCGAAACTTGCGTTCTTAATACAACATATTACCGCCATACACTCATACAACTAAAAAATTTCAAAATGAACTCAAAACAAAACTTATTGCATCTGAGAGTTTGAGATAGCGTGATCAATCGGTACAAACCTGCTTGGCAAACAATTAGTATTTGAATATCGCCCATGTCTAGAAGTGGGTCAGTTAGACTGATTTAATATAAATAATAGATGACTTCTAACATAGTCATCATTTATCCAGGAGACGCCCACTGCTTGACATAGGTGGTTTCTTTTTCCTTCAAAATATTCTCACTACCTAATCAAAGAATAGCGACAAATAGTTAATATTTTCTTAGGTTTTCACGAAATAAAATGAAATACTTTTTTTTCTAGTCGCTCGTGACCACGGTGCTTTAAAAGTAGGTAAGTGGGCACTGCGCAACAATATCAGGCAAAAAAGTGTTTTATTTAAACTTATTGGTATTTCAGAGTACCTGTATAGAATCAACTTAGCAACATATTTTGTCAACTATATTTACTTAAAGAATTTACATAATGATGTTTGTATAGTAAACACTGCCCAGCCTCTGAGCCACATATGATGATGTAACGGACATAGTTATGACATTTAAAAGTCGAATATTGTAATCTTGCTAATTAACATGCAAACAATATTATAATACATACATACATTACTTTACGCCTGTATCCCTAAGGGGTAGGCAGAACACCAGATGCTTTTGATATAAGCAGAAACCATCTGATGTCACGTTTGACACATTTGGAGGAATTATAATGATGGAGAGAGATTATTGTAGCGACAGGGGGTCAGACTATCGACCGCAAAAACGCCAATAATACACCTCTGTCTCTTAACTGACTTTTACAGTATGTCCGGGAAGAGAAGCAGCTTGTACATTCTATGTTTTTCTTTCGCTCCTTTCTGTGGATGAATATGTCAGTTGTTCTGAGTGTTTTCATACGAGTATGTGTTATGGTAACGGCTGGGATGCCAAAACAGTATTGAATCGAAATCCAGCACATAGATAAGGCAAAGCCTTAAAAAGCAACTCGAATTTCAATTTTGATATTACCATGGCACAAATGAAGTCAGAATAACAGTTTGTTATCATTAACATCGCAATTCTTCGTAATGGGCCCACTGCAGGGCTATGAGTATCTCTTCCCTGGGTGACAAGGAGGTTTTGGTCGGAAAACACCAAGTCAGTGATTGCTGGTGTATGTCAGAATTTTCAGGGCGCCGAAAATGGCTTCCGACATACCTTAACGACTACTAGCACCCATCCTTGTTCTAAACAGTTTGTACTATGTATAAATGAAATCAATTCTGATTATTTCATCCAGTTTTGTGTTTTTTTTTTGGTCACTTTCTTGCTTAGTAGAGGGACTTAATTGTGCTGTGTGAAAAATACAAAAACACTGTTTTCAATTAGTAAGTTAATCATACAATTTCTTGGCGTTTAACTTGCAAAGGGTTTTTCAAATGTTTGGTTAACGTAACATACTTACGTCGAATTTATAACAACTACGTAAGATGTTTAACGTAGGAACGTTAAATACAAAGGCTTGTTTTATTGCGTAAAGAACTGATTGTCAAAGTTAATCGGACGTAATATTATTTCACTGCTAACTACAAGGTATTTCTTTTCATACACGTTATCTAGATAAATTTCGACTTTGATAATAGGCTTTGTTAATAAAAAACCGGACCCCTTTCGGATGATTTTGTTGTCCTTCCGTCTTCGGCAAAGTCCTTCTTTCTGAAGAACGCGTGGAGGGTCAAGCTGAAATTGATATCCAATACTCTGTATAGGGTCTGTAATCCCTTGAAGTAGAAAAATCATACTTCTAAGTCAACGCAATCAAAAGATAAGGCCATTTAATCTCCGTCTTTGCCAAATATTTTGAAGTTCGCAAGGTAATCAAAACCTATAGGGAACCTAGATATTATATAGTAATAATCTTACTGTTGATGGAGAATCATGAACTATTGCAAAAAGTGGAAAAATTGACAGTTCAAAAAAAGAAAACAATCTAAAAATTTGAGGTTAGCAGTAAGAAAACATAACAAAATTATATTTGTACCTATGACAGGTTTTAAACATAATATATCAAAGATATAATATTAAGTATTTAGTTTAACTACCATTTTAAGTGCATTTTCTTATAAAAGCGCATCTAAGCGCATATGAAACAACTCGTCCTTTAGACATATATTCACGTAAAAGAGTATGGTCAATGATGACGAGGTCAAAGACACATGGACTATGAAAGGAGTTGTTTTAAAATATTGTTGGAACACATGAACACTGGAGCTATGATATAAGATTTAGCCCCAATTTCACCGTGTAATAAAACGCGATCAATTCGAGTGGAACTCGGTTTACGCTTAAAACGAGTTCCGCTTTCAATTTTTCTTTAGTCAAATCCGAGATTTGTTAATCTAGGATCGGAAGGAAATCGGTGAAATCGGGGCTTAATATGAAGGGTGGCCAGACAAATCCTTTGGAAAATTTACAATCAAGCAAGGGTGGCTCGGATTGGTCACCTTTAAGACGCTTACCAAGTACCTACGTAGGGTTATTCTTGGCTCTCAACCGATGCGGTTGCAATCGATTTGTAAATTGTAGGTTGTAGGTTGTAAGCCTACATCTTTTTGAAGGTAGAGAGGATCAACTATCGACCTTTACCGTGTAATATAATCCTCAACATTTTTAATACATCTCATAATATTCAGATGTACATCATAAATAAATTGAAAAGTTTAATACTTTTGTGTCAGCATACATTAAACTTGTCGGATTTATATATTTTGGTTGGCAACATTGTGAAATAGATGTTATCACATTCGATACAATATACTAGCTACATTTTACGATATTACTTTTGAAATCGCTTTCAGAAAAACGGATTTTATGTTAAAGTTACGAATCATAAGTCGACTCTATAATGGTGGTTTTAAGTTGCTTGATTTTATGGTCTATATGTAGTCTTTCAAAACTGTTTTAAGGGAAAGAGTTTTAAGTTTCTTATTATTATTACTAACCTACTTTAACGTTATGTAGGTATGAGTTGCTTATTAGGTACTTATAGATTCTAAGGCTCTGTATGTGTGTAAAAGACTAGTCTATGAAGTGCTAAGACAGATGCGCGCCCCGGACCCACGGGGTGGTAGCTCATTACACGATCTAGGAATAGCTCTTGAGTTAGGGATCGGAGAAGGGGGTGTTTAGTGGGTAAGGCTCTGCAGTGGGATCGCTCACTGTGGGGAGTCCCACACTGTCTGGATATACGGTGGCAGTCCGTCGTGCCGTCTGTGGTCGCCCTTTGGGGCGTTACTGTTGGGTGTCATTCTTTGGCAGGAAAAAAAAGTGCTAAGAAAGTGCAAATTTTATATGATAGCAAGATAATATGTAGATGTTGTGTTATATGACTTTCAGTCTTTTGCTGTAAAGGCAACTAATACAAATCAGTCAATATGTCAAGTTGGTAGTATGTTGGTAGTACGACTCTCTAAGGCTAATATAAGGTTAGGTTATAAAGACATAAGGTTTCTCACGTTAGTAACTACTATTCGTATAAGTCCTTTTCTCCTCTACCTCATATTAAACAACTCTCATGTCAAAAATGCCAAAGCACATAATATATCCTAACTAAGATTTTAAAAGTTTTAATTTTACAACAAAAACTATTGAAAAATCAATCTGGAAAATATGTCTCATCTAAATATGTGTCTGACGGCGCGGGCTGCGCGGGCAGCAATTTCCGCGACACGATAGAACGTATTGAGTTTGTATGAAACCGCGACAAATGCTCCGCTACCCGCTGGCGTCGAGAACGGCCAAAATTCCCCGCGTGGCTGCCCGCGCCGCTGTCGCTCTCGCTGGCGCTGGCGTCCAGTTTGGAGCCTTAGATTCTTTAGGAAATGTATTGCGGGGTTCGTCATCATTATCAGCCTGGTGTCGCCCAATGTTGGACATAGACCTCCCCGTCATCGTCGCTCAGTCCCGTGCCGCCCCCGTCCAGCGTTTACCGGCGACCTTGACCAGAACTTTGTGGGGTTCCTAGGTATTTATTTATTTTTTCCGCTATTACACCCGTTTCCTGCGCCTCTCCTGAAATTCATAAATCACTGGATAAAATTTTACAAGTCCAGCGTCTCAAAGTGGTATTTATTCAAATGGTTCAAAAAGCACTAATAAGCATATAGTGGCAAAATAAAATCACCCTTTCGTCATTAATCCTTTTATGTGATAAGGCGTAAAACAACACGTGGATCAACTATGGTTTAGTAATTACCGCCAATAGACAAGGAGTGTTGCCTATCTTTATGTAGACCCTGTGAAAATTATAACATAGGATAGGCCTTTCGATTTGGAGTTTCCAAGATATCTTGCAGTGGAAATTAGGGATTATGCCGAGGAGTACCTATGCTTCATAAAATGTTATAAACTACAACCAGATAATTTCCTTATGCGCAGGTACAGTTAAATTAAAACAAATTACATCGTAAATATTGTAGTAGTTATCAAAAACACGCTAAAAAGACTTAGATTTCAGAAATAATTCTTTTAATATCTAATTTTAATAATTATATTAACATTAGATATTAAAAGTATTACGATACATTAGAAAAAACGACAAATCTGCAAATCCACTAACATAAACGAACTAAATAAAACAGCATTCAAACAGCAGATCAACTTATTACATACTTCACTAAAGTTACTCAACTTATGCCATTATCATAAAAGACAAAGAAAATCACGATTAAACAATAATGATAAGGATTATTTCCCACAAAATTCTGTTTGTGTAACACCCTGTATTGTGTATACCGCGGCGGCGTGACAGAGATTCGGAATAAAAAAACTGATAAGTGTGAGCCGATTTTGCTTACCGTGGTGGGTTCCGCACAATAAATAAAAATAATAATAAAATTTTCTGACAATACACCAACTACATGGCCCCAAACTAAGCAAAGTTTGTGATAAGGGATATGTAGATGAATATAAATACATATGTAGATAAACACCCGCATCAGAAACATTTTTTTCTTGATCCGTGCGGGAATCGAACGATTAAAGATTTATGTATTAGCGTCTTGGACAAGTTTTTATTTTACATGGCTCTTACTAGGAAAGCTTCATTCAGTGTTAACATAAGCATTGATTTTAATATCAAGTCGATAAATAAGAATGAAATATAAGGACTGGTCGATTTCAAAATGGTATTCAACGGCCCGCCGTGTCTCAGTGGCACAAATCTGAGAGATCTTTTTTGCTTTTTTCTTTATCTTTTTTGCTTGGTGGTAGGATCCCTTCTGGGTCCGCCTGGCTAGCGACCACCCTTTATATAAAGTCTGCCGCCAAATGTTACCGCTCCGGCGGTAATGTGTTCCGGCAATATTGTATAAAGAGCCAGTTCCTTCCTAAACCCGTGTGCTTTCATCTTCGACCTTATCGTCACTTACCATCAGGTGAGATTGAGGTCAAACGCGGGTTTAGTCACTTAT
This sequence comes from Stenoptilia bipunctidactyla, assembly GCA_944452665.1. NCBI lineage: Eukaryota > Metazoa > Arthropoda > Insecta > Lepidoptera > Pterophoridae > Stenoptilia > Stenoptilia bipunctidactyla. Next base: position 17,926,774 of record OX101730.1, read on the forward strand.
AGAAAAAAAAAAAAAAAAAAGATCAAATTTTCAGCAGACAGACAACAATCAACAGGCAGATCAATTTTAATCATTTTTTTAGCCTTAATTGAACGATATGGTTGTGGATGACATGTGGCTACCCCACATGGTTATTTCATGCAGACGCGAGTCGTGAGTTGGTTACCGGGCGATTTGATTCTGCTGAAAATTGGACCTCTCAGAATTGTGCCACTGTTCGAAGACGCGGCGGGCAGTTGAATGATGTCATAATCAATACACAATGGCATTGATAGGTCTTTTAAATAAAATAATAATTTCGTTAAAATTTCGCACACAGCCTGTTTTGTTCCAAAATAAGAAATTGAAATCAGAAGTTTGACGGTAATAGCTACCTACACAATTTGAATTTCATGAAATTGGCCTACTTATAATGTTAACCGGTAATACCCTTGAAAAGTTACAACCCATCGAGTGTTTCATGAGTATGGAACCCTAAAAATGGGTTGACTACTAGAATGCAAGGCGAGAACACTATGTTGATTGAGAAAGCTTACTTCAAAGAGTTCTACTTAACATTATTAAAAATGTCAGTGGTGAGAGATCACCTGAAAGTTTTAATAATTTTATGTATGAAGTATGGTAAGAATCGAAAGTGATATGTTACCCATGGAAATACTGACCTACGGTTACGTGTTTATTTCTGTACTTGGTTGATTTAAAATAATAAAGTTGATAATAGAAGAGGTCAGTAGAGTAATCACGCTGCCTGGATCGTTGGGCTAAAATGTAAAATATAACAAAACACGATAACCGACATTGCTTTCATATCCAGAATTGATATTGTATTATCAAAAATATATTTCATTTCATACTAACAGGTTCCCGCGGTTTCCAAATTGATTAGTTAAATAAAGCATACCATAGCTTTCCTCTATCAGGCAATCAAATGCAAAAAACACATTAAACGTGTAGTTTCCGTGATAAGTTTTCCACCAAACAATAAAAAAATATATTTTATTATATTATTACAAAAATAATAGAAACACTTAAAACAAAACTCCAATATATTTATTTAAAGAAGTAAAAATACGATTCAAATAATGATCTTATAACATCAAAAACTTGGCAACTGATCTCACCTATAATAATCTAATCAGTTCTATTAATAGTCATTTTATTTAACAATACGCGATACATAGAAAGGCCATCTTGTTTACGTCTCAAAAAATCAACAAACAGCTGAAAAATGCGTGAGATTCAGTCAAATCGCCTTGACTGGTGCGCACGAGTCCAGTTTTAGCGGACTACGTAGGCGCGACCAAGTCGTCGCCGGCGCCGCTTTCCGCGAAACTCCGCTGTCAAACAGACGAATTCAAATTTCAATGCGGATTCGATTTTCAAATATCGCGTTCTGTGTGAATATGTGTAAATTTGTGGGTGCTTCGTAATTTTAAGAGGTTTTGGTAAAGTGTCAAAATGAGATATATACAGTTTTGTTTGGTGGTGATTTATAGGTGAGGTTTTATTTGTGTTTATTGTGAGTTAGAGACGTTTTAAATTAAAATACTTTCCGAATTTTATTTTATTTATTTTTCTGTTTATATCTTACTTTTTTATTACTGAAAGTCTTGAACGGCGCTGAAACGTAAATATGTAGAGTATTCAAAATTTTTGAAAAGCCCGGGTTAAAATGTATTAGCTATTATTATTTATGAAAACTAAAGACATTTTCATTGCTCATTTTTATAATAATACAAATCGTCTTTAGTTTAATAGCAACAAGAAACAAAGATTCAACTGACCATTTCCGGATGATATTTATTTGTAGTTAACACAAATAACGTAAACAAAGCTATTGCTATTATAAAATAAAATGCTAACACGAGTCTCGACTAAAAATCTCTTCTAAAACCCGTGTGAGATTGAGGAGAAACGCGGGATTAGGCTCTTAAAAAAAGTATAATAAATGACTGTGACTATGGATGTCTGTTTGTTACTCTTTCACGTTAAAGGGGATCAGCGGGTTAAGCTGTAATTCCGCGCACTGACAGAATATACCGGATACTTCAACTCAGATTCCCACGGGATGCCTTATCTAGAAAGTCAATATATAAAGTTTAAACTACGTTTTCTCTTACGTGAATTCTATTTTGAAATATAATTAACCCGACAGAGTTTATGTAATAAATATTATAAAATAACAATGTTAAGGACCACTTTTACTACTTGCTTTTATAGTAGGAAACGATACAAAACCTAGAGGAAAGAAAACGATGGCGTTTCTAGAAGGAGTTGAGGGAGACCGTTATTATTTTTTTTAGTTTGATGAGAGCTCTTCAGGAGTTATAATATTTAGTCGTGACGGTTTTTCTTCTAACAGCCCGACTGCCCGGGAATAAATCTTACTTATATTATAAATGTGAATGTTCGGATGGATGTCTGGATGTTAGTTCCTTAACCACGGCAGAAAGGCTCAACGGATTTGGATGAAAGTTGGCATAATGATAGTGTACAGTCTGGAATAGCACATATGCTACTTTTTATCCCGGGAATATCCCTCGTAATTAGCAATTGCGCTACGCGCGCGAAACAGTTAGTATATCATAGAGTTGACTAATCCAAACGACCCCAGCTGCGGGTAGGATACTCAGAAAGTGACCTCATTTTTTTATTAAATTCACAAAACTGCTAACAATTTAAACTTAATTCCATACACTATGAATTAACACCGATTCTAAATTATTACCTACCGGATTTGAATGCACCATAACTAAATTTATTTATTTTAACTTTGATTGAGGCCGAAGAATTTGCAAATACATCAAACTCATTTCTGATGTTATTTCCGAGACTGAACTGATAGTCTTAACTGAAAATAAAGTTTTCCCAACAAATATTACCGCCTTAACGGTGAGGTATTCCGGCGATGATTTGGATCCTTCATAATCTCGTGTGCTGTCATCTGCAGTCTTCATCTTCACCTTCTATCAGGTGAGGTTGGAGATAAAAGAGGATGTATAGCGAGAAAACCTTTTTATAGAGTTTCTGTACAAAATATCTTAACCACTTTAATACGCGTTTTTTATTCAACAACTTGCTTAAAATTATCAACGAATGCTGGGCATTAAAAAACTGACTTCACGTCCAAAACTTTGGCTGAAGTATAAGATCGTCAAGGTAAATATTCTCTGTACCATACATATTTTTTCAAAAAAAATAAATTTTTCATGTTGTACTATATCGATTTTTATGAAATGTATATGAAACTATCACTGACATATATGAAATAAGAATATTTAAAATCGATTCATAACTGTCCAAAAAACCGTGTAACAAAGATTGAGAACCTCCTCCTTTTGTAGGTCGGTTGAAAACATTATTCTAATACATCTCATGGCCATCAAAATGTGAGCTTTACAACATTATTTAATCAATATTCGTATAAATTATTAAAACTGTGATTATATAAAAGCGTTACCTTGAAATGTATTAAATTAACCAGATCAATATTGTCTATTTATCGATCTAGACCGCTCTATCGTATTATTACCTATAATAACCTGTCTATAATGCTACTTATACTAGATACGGTTATTATGCAAATTATGTAGAGTATGCGGTCAATTTAGTTAAATTGCAGTTATTTTTGATATGTTCTCATGTTTAATAGTCTCTCTTTAATGGGTCGGTACTGTCCTTGTTTAAGGCACTATGATAACTGCGTATACGCTAAATTGTTTTCAGAGTTGGAATATCGGGATAAAAAGTGTCCAGACAGTACCCGATCACTATGCCGAATTTCATCCAAATCGATTGAGTCGTTCTGCCGTGACTGAGGAACAGACATACATATATCCCTCCAACAAACTTTTGTATTTATAATATTAGTACCTACCTAAGTTTTAAGTAAGTTTTCTATGTAGTTTTCGAAATTAATTGTTTTTAACATATGAAAGTGGGAAAGTGTGTCAAAACCCTTGAAATGAGCTTTACCGGAAAATATCATGGGTCCAGATTCGACAATGTGATCCAGCAATGAGTCACGTTGAACCATACGACAAATGCTGGTGTCGCGCGACAGGGTTTGTATGGGTTAGAACAGTAGGGCTGCAGCCGTCCTTGTTGACCTCAATGATATTAAAATTTAGTGAGATTGAGGCTAGGCTAGGTCTAATCTTCGAAAACTTAGATGACCTACCTCTAAACTTAGATTCACAGCTTGGCTTAAGTTAAGCTAGTACCTAACCATTACTTACTGTACTAAGACCTAAACAGTTCTTACTAGGACCCTAATACTTCTAAATCACTCTATCACAGTAATCACGCTACTCTAGACAGTAGCCAGAGGTAAATAATCGCCCTCCACGCGGGCGCAAGTCTGCAACCTGTCTCCGACCTTGGCCACAAACCAGTTGTTATACAATGTTACCAACATTACCGACATTAGCCGAGTTTACAGTTGCTCACTGGGTTATCAACGGCGTTGTTTTGATTTCGCCATAAAGTTCGGTGGTTTTGGATATTCATACGTGCACTTTTTAATACTTTGCAAACTCGTATGGTAATAGTCAGTGTAGTTTTGGTATTAATACCTTTTATTTAGTAAAGGATGATTTGAGAAGATGATTTTGCTTGGTGGTAGGATCCCTTCTGGGTCCGCCTGGCTAGCGACCACCCTTTATATAAAGTCTGCCGCCAAATGTTACCGCTCCGGCGGTAATGTGTTCCGGCAATATTGTATAAAGAGCCAGTTCCTTCATAAACCCGCGTGCTTTCATCTTCGACCTCATCGTCACTTACCATCAGGTGAGATTGAGGTCAAACGCGGGTTTAGTCATTTATAAAAAAAAAAATATTAGTGAGGACTATCCTATCCTATCCTAGTTATAAAAAATGTAATGAAGGAATGGGGGTCCAGATTGTTTTAACGGTGACTTTGATTTTAATTTCACCCGACGGTCCGCGGTATCTACTTAATTGAAAATAAGGTCAAAATGGAGGGCACACAGGGGAGAACCTATTTATATACGCGTAACAGTGCCTCCATGAGAATTTATTCTTATACGATACAAAATAAACAAAATAAGGCCGCCAATAACTAAACTGGTTTCGGAGACGGCATTTTTTAAACACATCAGTAATCTACCAAACAAGATATGACAGATTTATTTTCCGGAATTAACAGATTTCCAATAAGGCAAACGTTTTTAAGTTTAGATTTTTTAGTTGCTATTAATTTATTCATTAAAGTAGGTTATTTTACTACTCGTACTACAGGCACAGAAACGTCAAGTTAAATGCATGATACAATTAAAACTGATTAAAACGCTCATTTATTCAATACCTGCAGTTCTTGAGATTTAACCTACGCAGCTAGGTCAAATTATACCAATTGTATAATTTTAGGCCAATCAATGTCAACATATTTTTTAAATCTGATTGGCTGTAAATTAGCCTGTTTTAGCGACTGACTTACTTATCAGCGTTTAGTATTTTTTTCGGTCATAAAAAATGTCGTGGTTGTTATGAATTTAAAAGACAAACAGATAAAACTTGCTTCTACTACTAGAACACTCATTACAAAATTTTAATAGGCCTCCGTGACTAACAGCGTTAAATTTCAAGTTATAAAGATATGTTTAAGTTTAAACTTACGCATTTTACATTCACTTGCCCAAAGTAAATTTAACCTTGTTTTGCATTTTTCTTGGGTCAATGTTGTTTATAACTTGATTTTTAATTTGCTATTTTGATAATAATGCAGTGTCAATGCCACTCTACATTTAATGAGGAAATACTATACACATTAGATTTGATTTAATGTTTGTGCATTTATATATTTTTGTAGTTTATGTATTTTATATTTATTCAGACCACGTTTCAAGTAATTGGAACGACATATATGACGTTTTTTTGTAGAACCTTGACTTCTTTGAACTAATTCATTTATTTAGGTAGGAACACTAACAGCATGATAAAAATAAATTTGACACTGAGTTTATATTGATTACGGTGTCGTTTTTATATTTACGCTTGTTTTATTGTAGTTATGATTATTTTAAGTACGATTATGTCAAGTCATTGATCTATTTATTTAATATACCTTTACAAAAAAAATACCTAACTACTAAGGATTCTATCTGGTATCTGGGTCAATTACATTAGTTTTGGTGACTCAAAATAAGAAATAAACATTTAATCTCAAAGTGCCATCTATCGCTAAAGAAAGCACATATCTTATTTTATAGATAGATAACGTAGAGTTATTCTATTTGTTTTTGGAAATAATGCCCATCAATATTATTATCGAATATATATATCGATTATATAGCAGGTTACGTGGCGGGGGCGCTTGGCTCAGCTCAGGCTGAACGCGATCCGCCGGGGCTCGCAGGTAATGCCAATGGCGGTACCGTGAGCTCCATCTATGGTGGATGAGGTACATCTGGTGGTTTTTAGTGGGTTGGTTCGGTCTTATCATCCACATGCCGTTCGGTCGGGGACCGCCGATCTCTAAATTATCACGCAGTCAGTCCCAGCTGCTGTATTTTTATACAGCAGTCATTAGGGCTCATCAGAAGCGATACTAGGTTAGCTTGGTGGTTTTTAAGGGAGAATCTCATGTCCCTGCAGTCGGCTCTTTGAATATGGTTGTGATGATGAGAAAACTTTTATTTGTCGTTACTAGACTCCCGTAGAATGGATTCAGGTTCAGGATTTCAGGTGACGCTGCAGGTACCGTGAGCTCCATCTATGGCGGATCTCGTGGTTTTATTTATCATTGCTTGTTTTCTCCTCAAAAGTTTACTAATGAAGTAAAATATAAATGGCAAAGTTGTAAAGTTGGATGCAACCAAACTGTTAATTGCTCGTATTTACAAGTATCGCTTTGAGTTATATGAAAAGTTTTTCTGTAATTAAAGGCAACATTATAAACTTTTATTTGTTAACTTGCAAATTAATATTTTTTTTATATTGAAAGAGCTCTATGAATTCATGCAAAGCTACTTAGACTCTTTGTCCACGGAGCATTTTTAGTAGCGGCAACTATAAAAGTTTCCTGTAAAAAGTTGATAAGTAGCTGATGTTTACTTTAATAGCCGAGTTGCCGAGTTGCTCAATCTACTTGTGGAGGGACGGAGGGGGTGAATGTGAAATCGCGCGAAGCTTTGCGGTTGCGGAAAACGTGCAGCAACATGTATTAATAAATAAAAATAAAATCCCCAGACAATCACACCAACTACATGGCCCCAAAGTAAGCATAGCTTGTGTTATGGGATACACATATAGCGAACTAGGGCGGAACCTAGAATATAAATACATAAATAGATAAACACCCAGATACGGAACATTTTTTTTTTTCTGGTTCCGTGCGGGGATCGAACCCGCAACCACTGGCGTCTGAGGCAGATAGGTTTACAACAACGCCTTAGTGGTCGTCAATGTAATGGCGCTGGTTTAACCACATCCTCATAGATGTCACACAATTTACAATAAATAAAAAAAAATAGGCCTTTAAAGGGATTTGAAGGACGTGAAATTAATATTTACGTTTTGTTACAGGAACTTGGGAGCTGCGTTTTACTCTTGTTTCGGGTAAGTTTTCATTGGTCAATACAATCAGTATCAGTGTCTGTGCAGACAGACTGACTTTGTTTGTACTGTGACTTTGTTGTGGCACGGCTTAGAGACATGTGAAGGTAACGTGAATCACCTATCTGCCACATTGAAATAGGCAATTAAAGAAAACCTATGTATTGTGAAACTTGGATTGGTTTCGATCGGATCCTGGCCATCATAGTTTATTGTAAATGCTAAGTGAATGAGGTAGGTTGCTCTAAGATCCACGCCTGGTACAGTCACGTCTAATAATATGTATACATTTTCATTGGAATTTGAACCTTATCACAACCGAATAAGTTGCGAAGTCTGCACGTGACTGTACCTATTGTCGTGTATAAGGTGTACCTTTTTGTGCATACAAACATACATAACTTCACGCCTGTATCCCTTATGGGGTAGGCAGAACACCAGTGGTTATAAGACCATCTGATGTCACGTTTGATAAATGAGGTATTATAATGATGGAGAGAGGCTATTGCAGTGACAGGGGGTCAGCCTATCGCCCACAAAAATGCCAATAAAACCTCTGTCCCTTAACTGACTTTTACAGCATGCCCGGGAAGACAAACAGCTGGTACATTTTATGTTTTTCTTTCGCTCCCAGTCAAGCATGGAAGCATTTTGTGCACTTTTTAAAAATTAACTTTTAAATTTTTGTGTAGCAATAGTATTCAATAAATATTTCAATTTTATTTTGTCTATAAGTATAATGGATAGTGAGGGCTTAGCTGTTATCCTTCCCGTGTAATGCATGTAATGCAGGCATTTTCAACATCAAATACGTATGGAAATATGCTGTAAAAACCCATAAATCATTGCAACAATTTACGTTTACATTACGTCTTTTGTCACTGTAATGCATGAAATTATACATACCAATATTCAACGTCAAAACTGTCAAAAGTCTAGACAAATCTCTGTGTATCTTTATTTTAAATACTCGTGAAGTCGTGACAAAAATATCGTTCTTTATTACATAAACTTTCATGTAACCTTGGGTTTTTTTACATTCTTTCTATAGGTACTGGATGTAAAGAGCTGAATCTTATTTTATCTCTATGTTTTGAACGGTCGTTCTATGCACTTAGGAAATGTCAAACATACTCTTGAAATGCGAAAGGTCTGTTATCAATGAACGTTACCAATTGCGTATGTATTGATTTGGTCAGCCCTAGTGAAATCTAAACCTCCTTCAGTCGCAATTAAAACGGTTTTTCAACTAATTGTAAACTTCATGATCTAGTTTTGTCATAAATGAAGAATTAACTAAACCTTTTTTGATTCTTAATTCAAAAGAGTTAAAATTAGTCTCTGAAGTTGAATGTACAATTAAAACGTAGCGTACGATTTAAAAAACTATTAATGGCTTATTATGAAATTAAAAAGCAAAGAAAACTATGTATTTAACTGTAGGTACGGAAAAAATAAGACTTAAAGTCACCAATTAGACCTTCACATAACCATGAAAGATACAGGTAGGTACTCAGTACTTAAACAAATTAATTTAAGTGTCCCATAGAAAATAATAGGTACCTATTTTAGAAAGATTGAAGGAAATTGCCGTTTATGTGTACCGTTAGCAATTTAGATACAGTAACAAGCATTTATGGGCAACGAACACAAATTATTTTAAATAAGGTAGGGACTTTGTTTTAGATAACATCGCTTTTTTATAATAATTCGATGCTTAGACAGACGGGTAATATAAGATTTTTAACCAAAAACGAGGTAGTTACTTTTAGTCCGTTAAATAAATTACCGATATAAAGTTATAAAAATAACCTATCTCACATTGTAAAGTTACTAAAAGCTTTTTAAACTAATACACAAAAATAATCATTAATAAAGATTCATAAGGGTTAAAAAATTGTATAAAGTATGGTTACTAATTTGCAAAACAATGACATTTTTTATCCTGTGCTAAATGTATCAACATAGTAATTAATCGTATAATATAGAGTTTAACCGCTTATTTGAAATTCTAATGTTTGAAAAGACAGTGAAATGTCAAATTCAAATTAAAAATTATAATTTAAGGTGGTAAAATTCGTCGTAAAACTTTCATTTACTTTTATGTAAGTATCGTGAAGGCTTAAGACAATATATTCAGACTTCTTTTGCTGACGGTATCACTTTCCACGTCACACTCAGATTGACATAATGGTATATTGTGCATCGCCCGTCACGGAGAGTTGCATTAAAAGCGATATAAAGACAATGGCCTCCAATTTTTATACTGTATGTAGGTATAGAAAGCAGCTGTAATAACAAGTCCTATACTCAGTTAACTCATGTTTTCATGCAGATTTTGTTATTTCAATAAGGAACCGGCATTTCAGTTGTGGATGCTGGTATTGTCAGAGCTAGCGATATTACATTTTTTATATGATTTGATGGTAGCGGAAGTTACAATGTTAGGCTGCAAACTAGACGGCAGCGACAGCGACAGCGAGAGCGGCGCGGGCAGCGATTTTCGCGACACGATAGAAAGTATTGAGTTTGTATGAAACCGCGACAAATCGCTCAAGCGCCCGCTGGCGTTGAGAACGGCACAGATTCCCCGAGTCGCTGCCGGCACCGCTGTAGCTCTCGCTGTCGTCCAGTTTGCCGGCTTATATGCAATGCAATGAATAGCTAGTTGTTATCAGATAACTATCCCTTATAATCGATTGCTACCTTGTTTACCTCTTATATTTGATTGCTACCTAGATTATCTCTTATAATTGACACCTCTAAACCCAACCGGCAGGTGTTTTCAAGTTCGACATACCATACTAACTAAAACACACGCGCCATTCATTACAACTGTCACAGTATCACACCAAACCCCCACATTTATAATTGCAATCAAATTTCAAATTGGTTTCAGTAACACAAAGATTTGGCAATTCTTCAACAAATACTTATCATTAACACGTTGAACGCCCGATGTTAATACGATCCGAAAATGCGTGATGTAAATAATGTTACAACTGAAAATAGTTGGAATTTATTTGTGGCTCGTAAATAGACCATCCGGAGGCTTGGCATCACAGCAACAGGTACTGAAAGACGTGTGGCAAAACACGTCTGATTGTGGCTATGACGTGGCGACAGAATTTGGCAACGGTGACAAAGAGTTTCAATAGGTAATTTAAAAAAAAAACATGATTAGAAAGATGATCTTATTTTAGTTTGACAGGTCTAGTTACTACGCTTGAATATTAACATTATTTTGCCTATGTTCTTTTTAACATTTTAAGTTTTTAGTGCTATTATTTTTAAGAATATTTAGCACATATTTAGCTGAACCCGGGTTTAATATATTAATCAAACCTGATAGCTATCATAACCATAATTGCCATCAATAATTAAATTGATGTTTATATTTATTTTATTTATTTATTTATTTAAAACTTTATTGCACAAGTAATTAAAGTACAATGGGCGGACTTAATGCCATTTGGCATTCTCTACCAGTCAACCACCACAAAAGCAGAGAATAAGTTAAATAAGTGGTGCAGATTATAATAAAAACTATAATATATACATAATTATAAACAATACACAACTACATAAATACATATACATTTATACTCAATACTATAATATGTATGAAATATATACATAAAAGCTATTAAACATATATGAAAATAAACAAAAGTAAAAATTAGGATGATACATTTGCTATCTTGAAAATTATTGAAAATTATGTACGAAAAGTTTTTTGAGGCATTAAAATTAAGTATTAAAACTACTTAAGTTGTGCCAAAATTGTTACTTAAACGCATTTGCGTACTTTGTGTATCCTATCAATAATAAAAATAAAAATAAAATTCATCATCGTCTAAGACAGTCTTATTTTATTTCCAACTAGCTGTGACCCGCGACTTCGTCCGCGTGGATACCGTTTATTAGAGTTGGATAAATACTATTATTATATCCTCCTTGAAGTTAAAAGTTACCTTATTCTAAATTTCGTCAAAATCGACTCAGTAGTTTAGCTGTGAAAGCGTTATTGATAGATAAACAGACAGAATTACTTCAAAAACTGTTAGAACAAAGCAGTGATCCGCAGTTTCACCTAGGTTTTGTGAAAATGTATAGGTAGGTAGGTATATTACATAGATGATGCCCGCGACTTCGTCTGTATTGAATTAGTATTTCGAGTAGGTTATTTTCTTCTCCAAGGTCCTAACTATCACTAATAACAAAAATAAAAATGAAGAATCTTCGCCCATATAATATGTAGGTATAACTCCTGACCACAAACATAGGTAGGTAACTATCTATTAGGTACATTGCAAAGGCACATAGCGTTATAAACAAATCGGGTGCCAAAGTGCCTTAAATTTTAATATTGTCTTAAGTTTTCGCGATAACTATTATGTATGACTATTAAATAAAACACTTTTTACCCGGATTTATCGCGTATATTTACATTTCAAATTTTAACAGTCGCTCGTGACCACGGGGTCTGCAAAGACACCGAAACGTCGAGTTAAAATGTAAAATATAAATTATACGCCATTAATCCGGATAAAAAGTGTTTTATTTTATTGCCTTCAATTTTACTTAATTCATGCAATATCTTCATTAATTATACTTAGCTTATTGTTATTCTAGGTAAAGCTAAGTAGTTTTTGCGTGAAAGAATAGCTAAAATCCATCCATCCAGCCATTATCAGTGTACATACAATACTACCTATAGTTATGTATGGCTGATTTTCACTGCCAAACGGCTAAGCCAATATTAATGTACTTAATTTGGTATAGTAGTTAACACATACGTTACTTTTTATTCCGAAGAAATCTACGGTTTCTGACTTCCAAGAGGCAGAAACGATCATGAAATAAACAAAACCTTGATTTCCATTTTATCTCTGTATGTACAGAAGGCAGTAAGTACATAAAGCGTTACAAATCTGTCAAAAATTTTTACTTGAATTTGAACTCTATGCCCTCGAAAATAAGTTAAAATTGGTTGGGGAAATTTGACAGGTAATGTAATGTAACGCTTGTTCCTTCTGTACCTACCTATATTAAATCGCGCAAAAGCATGCGCTCGCCTCCCGCCTTTTTATACCCTACCGCCGCGAGCCGCGTCGAGCGCAGCAACCGTTACGCAAAAATAATCCCTATATCATTTGTATATCATTCAGTATTCACGCGCGATGGGTTATTAGCGTATTTCATGTATAGGTTTGGTGTTTCTATACCGATTTCTATGATTTTTTTTATTGAATAGGTAATAACGTTATTTTTTTTAATTAGGGATGAGTGAGAGTATTATAAACGTAAGAGTAAACAAATATAATCAGAAAGCTCCAAACTGCTAAGCTATCGGGATTTACACGTGTTATTGTGAGTCAACCATAAAATATAGACATATACTGTTGTGGGATATTTTTATATAATTTTATGAAGAATATTTCTGTCATACATGATTTCTATGTAGCTTTAACCATTAAGGCTGCACACGCGACGGAAGCTTAAAAAATTAAGTAACTTCTCCCGTTTTTCCAACATTTCCCTTCACTGCTCTGCTCTTATTGATTGTAGCGTGATAATAAGTATACTATAACCTGCCCAGGAGTATGAAGAATAATTTTACCAAGTTTCGTTAAAATCCGTCGAGTAGTTTTTGTTTCTATAAGGAACATACAGACAGACAGACAGACAAAAATTTTACTGATTGCATTTTTGGCATCAGTATCGATCACTAATCACCCCCTGATAGTTATTTTGAAAAAATATTTCATGTACAGAATTGACCTCTCTACAGATTTATTATAAGTATAGATAGAAGATGTCGAGCGATAACCTACAAAAAGTTTGGTTCTTCTGACCTATTTGAAAACCCACGTTTGTTGAAGTTCAACATTTTAATACAACAGTTGAAGCCGTATCAGTGTAAACTTATACATACAAATCTATTTATAATATACCGTAGTGTTGCCAGCAAATGAACGTAAACTCAGAATGACGTTTAATGTGTACGCACGTTTACGCTGACCGTCATAATTTGTTTTAAAGGTTAAATCTCGGTTTACGCCTTTCATTTATTTTTCAATTACGTTTTTTTTGCTATTTGAATTAGTTCCTCACGTAACAAATAATCAATAAGTTAAAATACGCAAATACTGTGTAGTACTAAATTAACTACATCATTTATTGCACACATTTTTTCTGTAATTGATTATTATGTTTCCTTAGGAACATGTTTAAAATTTTAGTAAGTAAGTAATAATAATTTATTTCTATCTTGCACCCAACAAAAAAATATAATTTTTTTTTGGCTTTAACTAATATTAAACAGGTTCTGCCGCAGTCACAGACATTTGACGACAATTCTGGTCCAAACTATTTGCATCGGATGCAAGTCGTTGTCTGTTCGATTCTTATGTACTTATGCTAATTGGTTACTTTGTAGCTAGGCACTTGACGAAAGTCAACGATTGTAGTGTAGATAGGTGGTATTTTGAGAAGAGATGTCAAATGTATACAGGGTGTCCCGTATATAGTGGACCAACGGAAAACTAGAGATACAAGGGGTTGTCTGGAATCCGAAACAACAGGTTTCAAAAAGGTATAAAAGTGTACAAAAAAATAAAGAAACATACTTTTTTAAATATAAAACCATACCAAAACCCACTTAGTCCACATATCCTTAATGATTTTATTTCTTATTTAAAGATCTATGAAAAAATGCTGGCTGGATAGAAAATGAAAAACTTTATTTTAAACCAGGCACTAAAAAAAAGTAGAAAAATTTAAGTTGTCAATACTTATTCATTAGATAACTCTAATCTGACCATCGAAGAATCAGGCCTTAAAATAACACGCAAAATAGATTATGTCATAGAATCATATGGTAGATTTTTTCAATTTGTGACTTATTAGTTATGAACGTTAGAGAGTTGTTTAATAATTGTTTGTTAGCCGTATTAAACTTACAGACCATACATGTTTTCAAAATATAAAATAATTACTAATGTAAAACGATTCACTCGCGGTTACACGGGGTTGCCATACTTTCACTGCGTTATTTTTAGTGAGCATACCAATCAATTAATCACTAATTAATATTCTCACGGGAAGCTGCAATACCGCAAGATTACCTAGTCATCAAGGTATACAGGATTAGTGACCTGAAGGTTCTGTAACATATTTCAAGTTCGTTTATTGTGAAATAACGAAATAATAAAATATATTGACTAATTTTTTTTTTTTTTTAAAGCTTAAGGTCATCAATAAAAATATTCTCCGTATTCGTTCATATTTTGTCAAAAAACTTTTTTTAAGAAGTACTTAATCGATTTCGATGTTTATATGGGACCACCTCTAGAGCATTCTCTATCATTCAATCAGGAATATTCAAAATTGATTCATATTTGTCCAAAAAATCGTGTGACAAAGCACTACAAAAAAGAAACATACACACGAATTGAGAACCTCCTCTTTTTGGAAGTCGGTTGAAAAAGCAGAATGTACGTAATAAATCGTGAAAAAAGAAGAAAATATTACCTATATATTTTCAACCAACTCCCAAAATAAAGAGCTTCGCAATTCGTCTGTATTTTTTTGTGAAGTCACTTTTTAATGTTCAATGCTTTGCATTCGTTGATTATTTTCTATAACAAGATAATCTACTTAGTATCGTAGATCTCGTGCCTCGCTTCACTGAGCGTCTCCGGAGCAGCTGTAAACATGGCAACATAAACAAAAGACAGTGGATCGCGTGCGCGCGCGCTGCCGCTCGGTTCCGCTTCCGAAGATCGCCGCAGTTAACGCCTGATACAGAATGGACTACCATTGGTTCTTTTTGCGAGTATATTAATTTTATATTGTGCTAAGGACTTCGATTTTGTAATTATTTATTGTGTCAGGCATATCTTTGTAGGTATTAGATTAGATTATTTTGGTTGATGTATAATTTTTTTTTTTTTTGAATTTTATTTCGGTAACATAAACTTATAAATAACACAAGTAGATTGGGAATCTCCTTTTAGGCATATTGCCTGTGCCAGGAGACCCCGCTCCTCCATAACTTTGTACTAGTATTATTAATTCATTAATTTATTTAAAAATATTTAAGAAAAAAAAGTAAAATATAAAAATAAAAATAAATAGGGAAAGTAAAAATATTTATGACTAATAACTTAAACAACAATGATTAATAGAGTTAAATAACTAAATTATGAAATCGTTATCATTATAAGTAACAACAGAAATTCTAGAATTCTTCAGAAATAATAGAGTTTTATTAGTTACAAGTCTATTTATCTCTAAGCCGTCCTCATGAATTACTCAGGCTATAATTAAAAATGTTCTGAGACACCCAAATGGTAGGTCGGTGGGGCGCGGGTCCGGGGGACTGGGAGAACCTTGGGAGAGGCCTTTTTTCAGCAGTGGGCTGCTTTAGGCTGTTGATGATAATTATTATTGACGACCGGCTGGTGTAGCGGTAACATAAATTGCCTTCTATGCCAGAGGTCCTGGGTTCGAATCCCGGCGTGGCGCGGCGGCGGATATTTGTATGATGAACACAGATATTAGTCGTCAAGTCATAGATGTTTATTTAAGTTTATTCTAATTAAAAAAAAAATGTATTTATTCAATATGTATGTTTATATATTTCTTAAGTATATCAGTTATCTAGTATCCATAACACAATTTCTTTAAGAAACTTAATTTGGGCTAGATAATGTTGTGTGAGTGTCAGAAATATTTATTTATTTATTATTCCTGTTATATTATTGAAAATAGTAGTTGAAAGTAGCACGTTTAGACAGAGAGACAGATGGGGGACTTTGTACTATGTAGAATGATAGAACATTGTCCTAAATCGTTCACGATCGATTATGTTTAATAAAAGATTTCATCGGGTTGCATCGCATATATTCGCAATTACATTTCACATTTTACTCGACGTTTCGATGTGTTTAAAGATCCAGTTTTTCTGAAGTAAGCACGGGTTGTTTAATTCACAAACCGTTTACAGACAATCAATCTTTAAAATCTATATCTTCTATCTATCTATATCTATCTTCTATCTATATCTTCTATCTATATCTATACTTATAATAAATCTGTAGAGAGGTCAATTCTGTACATGAAATATTTTTTCAAAATAACTATCAGGGGGTGATTAGTGATCGATACTGATGCCAAAAATGCAATCAGTAAAATTTTTGTCTGTCTGTCTGTCTGTATGTTCCTTATAGAAACAAAAACTACTCGACGGATTTTAACGAAACTTGGTAAAATTATTCTTCATACTCCTGGGCAGGTTATAGTATACTTATTATCACGCTACAATCAATAAGAGCAGAGCAGTGAAGGGAAATGTTGGAAAAACGGGAGAAGTTACTTAATTTTTTAAGCTTCCGTCGCGTGTGCAGCCTTAATGGTTAAAGCTACATAGAAATCATGTATGACAGAAATATTCTTCATAAAATTATATAAAAATATCCCACAACAGTATATGTCTATATTTTATGGTTGACTCACAATAACACGTGTAAATCCCGATAGCTTAGCAGTTTGGAGCTTTCTGATTATATTTGTTTACTCTTACGTTTATAATACTCTCACTCATCCCTAATTAAAAAAAATAACGTTATTACCTATTCAATAAAAAAAATCATAGAAATCGGTATAGAAACACCAAACCTATACATGAAATACGCTAATAACCCAGCGCGCGTGAATACTGAATGATATACAAATGATATAGGGATTATTTTTGCGTAACGGTTGCTGCGCTCGACGCGGCTCGCGGCGGTAGGGTATAAAAAGGCGGGAGGCGAGCGCATGCTTTTGCGCGATTTAATATAGGTAGGTACAGAAGGAACAAGCGTTACATTACATTACCTGTCAAATTTCCCCAACCAATTTTAACTTATTTTCGAGGGCATAGAGTTCAAATTCAAGTAAAAATTTTTGACAGATTTGTAACGCTTTATGTACTTACTGCCTTCTGTACATACAGAGATAAAATGGAAATCAAGGTTTTGTTTATTTCATGATCGTTTCTGCCTCTTGGAAGTCAGAAACCGTAGATTTCTTCGGAATAAAAAGTAACGTATGTGTTAACTACTATACCAAATTAAGTACATTAATATTGGCTTAGCCGTTTGGCAGTGAAAATCAGCCATACATAACTATAGGTAGTATTGTATGTACACTGATAATGGCTGGATGGATGGATTTTAGCTATTCTTTCACGCAAAAACTACTTAGCTTTACCTAGAATAACAATAAGCTAAGTATAATTAATGAAGATATTGCATGAATTAAGTAAAATTGAAGGCAATAAAATAAAACACTTTTTATCCGGATTAATGGCGTATAATTTATATTTTACATTTTAACTCGACGTTTCGGTGTCTTTGCAGACCCCGTGGTCACGAGCGACTGTTAAAATTTGAAATGTAAATATACGCGATAAATCCGGGTAAAAAGTGTTTTATTTAATAGTCATACATAATAGTTATCGCGAAAACTTAAGACAATATTAAAATTTAAGGCACTTTGGCACCCGATTTGTTTATAACGCTATGTGCCTTTGCAATGTACCTAATAGATAGTTACCTACCTATGTTTGTGGTCAGGAGTTATACCTACATATTATATGGGCGAAGATTCTTCATTTTTATTTTTGTTATTAGTGATAGTTAGGACCTTGGAGAAGAAAATAACCTACTCGAAATACTAATTCAATACAGACGAAGTCGCGGGCATCATCTATGTAATATACCTACCTACCTATACATTTTCACAAAACCTAGGTGAAACTGCGGATCACTGCTTTGTTCTAACAGTTTTTGAAGTAATTCTGTCTGTTTATCTATCAATAACGCTTTCACAGCTAAACTACTGAGTCGATTTTGACGAAATTTAGAATAAGGTAACTTTTAACTTCAAGGAGGATATAATAATAGTATTTATCCAACTCTAATAAACGGTATCCACGCGGACGAAGTCGCGGGTCACAGCTAGTAAAAAATATTCAAAGTCAGTTATCGAGTAGTGCCTCGCTTTAGAACTCGACTCTAAACTACGTATTATCCATAGTAGGGGATACTTACATAACTGGATGTTTCTACTGGCACATTAGTTGTTCGCGGTTTATTTACTTTCGATTATTTACAGTGTGGTA
Organism: Stenoptilia bipunctidactyla; assembly: GCA_944452665.1. Classification (NCBI taxonomy): domain Eukaryota; kingdom Metazoa; phylum Arthropoda; class Insecta; order Lepidoptera; family Pterophoridae; genus Stenoptilia; species Stenoptilia bipunctidactyla. The sequence goes on from OX101730.1 coordinate 17,945,522, forward strand.
CACCCACTTTTACTGTCGGTCAGCCGCGATGATTGATAGGTTGAACGAGGCACTTGTGCTGATGATGTAATCTGCGAGGAAGTATAGAAATGTGGCGATTGAGGAACTGCGTTACTATCTGACCTGGGTGTGACATTATTTTGTTACACATTTTTTGTCACACCTGAAAATATTGATACCGGAATACGGATATTGCTTAGATACGTTACGTTAGCTCGTGGTTAGATATTAAAAAGTATTCCTAATTTTAAAAAGTTATTATTAGATAGTATAAAATTTAAAAAATGTTGCGTATTTGCTATCTGCGTATAAGCATTTACTTATTCCGTCTTTGCAACGGGTCAAAAACAAGAATTTTTGGTAACACAGATTTTCTTGCACTTCGTTTTCTTTCTTTTAAAAATTCTTAATGAAATATCAAATTGAACAAAGATTTATTGTTTTTCAGTTACTAAAAATACATAAGTTTTCTAAATAATTTGATAAATAAATGAAATAAAATGAAAAAAAGTTTATTTCAGACAAAGATTATCCATACACTTAATATTAGAAAAAAAACACAACTTAAACAACTATGTTAGTAAAATTAAAAATATCCATTTGACTGCACATGTACTGACATCCAATGTTCAGTTAAAGGACTGTCCGTCCTTGCCGCTATTACCTTCAGTGTTGGTGCTGCTTCGCACCCGCAAATAAAACGCGATAACCAGATTTTCTTTCAAAATCAAGCATAGATTGACTAAAATCTTTTGTGTTGCAAATACAACTACTTTCTCCATAAAATGTTTATGACGAATTGTTACTGATTTTTTATCGAATTATTCAAATGATTTGTTTTTACGCAATGCGTGTTAGTGGCGATTTCACGGATAAAACATAAAGTTTCACTGGCTATCGTTAATGTTAGGAATGATGTCACTTCGTATTGTATATAGGTAATGCCGACAGAATATTACCTTTTCATAGTTTTTTTCGTCTTTTTTATATGTAAACAAGCATGTACTGCTAAGTAATTTTAAAGAAAGCAATATCGAATACTAACTCGTCCCTAATTGAGCTCCAAAACTTTATCAGAATCAATACGCATTCAAGACACACATTTTATAAAGTAAACATCAATATTTGTGTTATAAAATAAGCTTTTACATAAGCTCGTCTATTGTAATAAAGCTGCAAAAACCCTGTCCAACGACAAAAACGTAAGTAATATTAGATCACATTTCTCTCAGTTGTAAATTAAAACTACGTTTTTTGATATAATATATCAATAGACCTATAAGTATAAATGTTGTCAGCCACAATAAACATCTGTAACCTCTATTTATCGTCTCATAAGATCATATCAACACATCATGTTCACAATTCGATAAATGTTTCGAGCACGCCACTATAATATGATCGTGTTTCATCGTACCATGGCAATCGAATTGAATTAGCACGAAGACGGTAGCGACACCTGTAGATTCGGTTGCCAAATCAATATGCCAGCGGATGAAACGTGAGTACGGTCAGCATAAAAAGCATTGCCATCATTTATCTAACAATTTGAGTTCTCAATAAACGATAGCATAAAAAGAAAGTTATGTAGAGAGGTACTTTGTAAGAAATTTCTTAAAGCACACCGATTACGAAAAAATAAAAAAGACGTTGGCTAAGAACGCATAGTTTTACCTTTGGTTATACCTACCTAATATCTAAGCAAAGACCAAAATAGGTATACATTCTAAAAGTACTTTTTATCTTGACTATTTCGTTCTGTAGGCCAATTATTTGACTTTATGGTTCACATATAGCAATATAATATATCATAAAGAAATCTTGCACTTATAATGCATAAATAATCAAGTAATTATTCCTGTACACTCTACAATTAGGCCATGCTTCATTTGCTTGACAATTATTACATAGTAATTATTGTTCTTTTACTCTACAAATACCAACGGAAGCTGTGTGAAATTTCATATCATGGCTAGGTCACGATCACACTGAATCTAGGCCAATCGTTCATTCATCTTTCGATGAGGTGTTGATTGGTTGACTGACTTTCAGTTAGTTTATCTTTTAGAGATTATATTTCTTTATTTTATTATAGAAAACAAGGTGTTTAGTTCTTTTAAAGGAAGGTTTACAGCATGTGTGGCCTTTTTAAAATGATAAGTATGTATTATTTCGTTTGCAGAAACCGGCATTTTTTCGTTGTTAAGTTTGAGTTTAGACCTTCTGATGTGTTTTATTTTATATAAAAAAAATGATTTTAAAAATATTCCAGACTGACCCCATTTTATGTTTTTTTTTTTAATTTCACATAGTTTGAATTAGGTATTGAATTAAAGCCGTAATTCTTTCCAGTCAGCGACTGTATTTCAATACAATGCCTAAAATGGCAAAAATTATCGTGTTAGCAGATATACGTTTTGACTGCATAGTATAGAAAAATAAAACTTTGGCTTAATGTACATTAAGGTTTTATCGTACTCTATAATGTGCTCAGATCTTTTCTCATACTCCTTTTTCCTTTCTCGTAAGGTAAATAAACCTCCACTTGATTAAATATAGCAATATAAAAGTTAAATTAACTTTTTTTCTGACTGTACCCTAACCTTACAAATGGTTTGAGGTCTGAATACTCAACTAAGCGATAAAATGATTACTCAGCTATTTAATGTCTAGTAGCACTCTGTTAAACTGGTATTTAGTGTTCAAATAATTATTATATAACAAACTAATTTTAAGGTTTTTGCCTATTTTCAGTGAATAAAATAGTAAAAGAGTTAGTTTAATTATTAATAGAACCATTATGAGTAGAACTTGCATTTTGTCGTAAAGCTAATAAATCTTACAGAAAAACCACGAAAAATTTAACCTCTGGTAAAGGTAGCCACATCCTTAGATGAAATAGAATAACAGACATGAAATAGAATAAATGAATTACATATTTTATAATTCCGATTCCCGCTGGATTTTCGGGATAAAAAGTAGCCTATACGGATTCGGAAGAATCCCTCTAAGTAATGGTAAAAGAAATTTTGAAATCGGTCCAGTAGTTTTTGAGCCTATTCAATACAAAAATACAAAGGTTTCCTCTTAATAATATTAGTATAAGTGTTTTTTACAATAATTTTCGACAAAGATCTCGAAGACTGAAAAATTATTTGGGGATACTCACAGAAATCTCCTATTTTATCTGCGACTATCTCACCCGAATGCCATGTTACATGAGACCACTGAAGCAGCATAGAAGTTCGGAAAAAATTTTGTCCGGCATCAGAAACTGGATCTAATTATCGCCCCTGTGATGGTATTTAGCGGCAGATTTTATTTCTCGGGTAGTCACTTGCCTAGGTTGATCAGGAATTGTCATCCAGGGCTGGTTCTGAACCCTACATGGGTCATTTTACGATATGAGATAAAATATCACCTTTATTTGAGTAAGTCCGAACTCTTTGATCGCAGACTGAGAAATAAAGATAATGATTTCTCAACTTAAACTTTTGTAAAATTCAAAATGTTACGTTTCACTGAACCCGTAAAAGATACCGAAAAGTCTAGTTAAAATGTAAAATTTACATCGGATTCAAAACGTTTTTATTTATGTTTACGAGTACCTATATAAAAAGAACTAGAGCATATGTAATTTCCTGTCGAGCACATTTTTGGATTTATTAGTTTATGATTAGAAATAATGTTACACATGACTCTTACCTATCTATATATAACTGTCCGTAAGTATGTGTTCGCAGCTTTATTTATATATTTGCTCTTTATTTACTGTCGTTTATCATCATAGATCATCAACACAAAGTCTTTAGCAAAGTTTAGAGGTATTTGTTAAATTCGTGATATTTTTTTTATTTTTACGAGTTTTTTATTTTTATAAGTGAGAGGTTTGTGCTATGTTAAATTTCTGATGTCATGTCACCACCGCCGGCCGGGGAAAACTCATGTCGACCCTGGGACGTTAGTTGTTCAGCCCCGATGCTATACCTTGGTAAATAATTCAATGCAGTAAACTGACAGGTTGAAGTGTCGAACAGAAAAATAATGATACCAGCTAAAATTTTGCTAAAATCTTCGTAGTGTAAGGTATTGAATGAGAATGTTTGAAATTGAATGATGCTTTTTCATTCGTTTAGCATAAAATATTAATGCAATGCATGAATACGTGAATTTGAGGTCTTTATCTTCACAGTATCTTTAATGAAAATAATTAATTACCAAACATGTTTAGTGCTTAAAAATGGTCACAGCAGAAGTAAAATTAGTTTTTTTTTCGCACTTTTTTAAAGTCATGAAAAAGTAAGATGCGTAAAGCATCACTTTAGTATGGGAAAATGAAAGTATAAAATAGTGTATGAGTAAAAATATATATACATATGTCAAACTTGACAATATTAAAATTAAAAAAATTCAATAAGTTTTATCCATCTTAGGAATTTCACAAAACACTTGATGAAGTCAGTAATCACATACTTCGGCTTTAACTAGTTGTTGATAGTTGTTAAATAAGATATTACATTAGACCAAGAGACAAAAAAGCCGGCGGAAAAAACTCTTGGCACTCTTTTTCAGTCAGAATTATCAAATTAATACAAATAGGTACAGTACAAATTGACCGTGACATGAAAAAAAAACAAACACAAGACAGCTAATTGTGAGAGCCAATGTCATGCCACAACCAAATTGCTTACATAGTAGTGCAATGAGCTATGGATGCACAATACGAACATGACAAACTGCGACCAGAGTATTTGAACAAGAATGGAATAAAATAGGCATAGTATCATTAGCAAAACGACCTGGCACCGCTAGTAGCACCCGTTCACGAGTATGACGCAAGCACCAGCCATCACCCTCCTCCACCAGCCATCATATTTTAGGGAAGAGGGTGACCGGATACCCGACGCTACCACTAGCCATGCCGCCATTATTTTATAAAAAGATCATTCATTCACTTAAACCGCATCCCAATTTTTTCTTCCCTAAAGAAGGCACACTGGAACTGTCATTTTACTGCATTGGATTATTTGTCAGGGTATAGTGACACTCCTTGTGTGTCCCGTCTGTCCGGAACACAACAGAGCTTTCATACATCAGTGAATAAGTCCGCGTTTGACCTCCATCTCACATGATGGTAAATGAAGACGAGGTCGAAGAGCACACGGATTAGAAATGTATTTGGCGCAGCTTTTATATGAAGGGTGGTCGCTAGAGAGCGAGAAGAGGGTCCTACAAAGTGAGGGGCTTTTAGTTTAGTCTTTTACGACGCGCTTATCCAGGGGCGTTAGGGCTGTTCTCATAAAATCATGCTTCATAATAATAAAATCAAAGCCAAATATCAACACTCCAGCGGTGATGTGTTACGGCAATCAATCAATCAATATATATAAAACTGTTCCGTTACTGACTGAGTGACTGACAGACAACATACAGCCGTAACTACTGGGCGTAGAGAGCTGAAATGTACTAATTCCAATTCCCGAAATTCCCACGGGAACGGGAATTATTGGACTATTTAGTTTATATGAAAAATCTTATTCCTTGAGTGCATGGATATGATACTTGGCATAAAAGTTCTTCAAAAAGAGACTGGTTGTGTTATGAAAGGAATTCCCGAAATTCCCACGGGAACGGGAAATATATGATGTTTTAGTTTGTATGATAAAATCTCATTCTTTGAGTGCACGGATGTGATACTTGGTATAAAGGTTCCTCAATAAGTGTCTGTTTGTATAATGGAAGGAGTTCCCGGAATTCCAGCGGGAACGGAAAATAGGACTTTTGAGTTTATGCGTGCAGGCAAACGCTCGTATTTTATAAAGAGCCAGTTCCATGTTATAGGTACTTGATGCTGTCATATTCGATGTCATCTTCGCTTACCTTCAGATCAAATTGAGGTTGAGGTTTAGGTCAAAAAACCGTACCTATCCTGCATTAAAACTAAGGATACTTTTTGTATCCGTGTAATCATTTTTGGCAAAGCCGTAGGTGGCTTGTCATCAATAAGTGCTTTGAACTGTAACAATGATAAAAATGTGAGTCATAATGAGATCTAAAGTGACAGAAGCGGAAATGAGCCAAATACTTGTATTTTGTTATTTCCATAGAGTTTTATCTAAGGCTTTAATTTATTTGGCAATTTCCATGTAAACAAACGCTGTAGACGGAGTCATTCACGCACGTCATGTTTGATTATACTAATAAAGCCTATTCATAGTTATTAATATCGTCATTATAATTACTATCAACATTTTATTTGTTTTAAACTATCGCGGTTATTTTCACTATGATTTAATGTATTTACGGGATTCTTACCACGATTTTCGATTTTATTTTCGCACGTCCGATATTTCGATGCTGTTACAAGCACCATGCACCATGATCGCGGACTGGTCGATCATGGTGCTTGTAACAGCATCGAAATATCGGACGTGCGAAAATAAAATCGAAAATCGTGGTAAGAATCCCGTAAATACATTAAATCATAACATTTTATTTGATTAACATTTTCCTTTTTTTGTCACTTTATTATCGCCATCTTTATTCTTTGTTGTCTAAATATGAAAATATGATGTAGCATTTGTTTGTGAGTACGCGCTAATCTCGAAAATTACGGCCGCTTTTTAAAACCAATGCATTTTATAGACCACTTCGTGGAAAACCTTTAAGGCTATATTTATTCAAGATATGCCCACGGGAATAGAAGTTACGCTAGTAAACCTGCTAATAACTTAATAATACTTTACAGTGTCTGCAAAATGTGTTTTGATGGTGTGTTTATTTAAACATAGTGATAGCACACCTAAGCTTAAATGCATAAAAGAACTTACGTTACACCTGTATTAGTTGTGTAACATAAGTTTATTCCTATCGTCCTTTAATAAGCATGTCCATAAAGAATGATAAGTAATCTGCGTGACTCGTGCCGTTTTAGTAGTCCACCGGTGGTTATTCTTAACTGATCCGAAGATTACTGTTATTGCAAATTAGGTTATCCAGAGTTCCAACGTGCGCTAAGGAACAATTAGGTAATTGATTCCTTATCTGACTTAATCTAAACACATGTGTTCTACTCTGAATAGTACTAGGAATAACAATCAATTATTTAATTGTATTTCTGTTTATCCCAATGTAATGTAACTGTATATTTTGTGCACATCAGCTATTGTCAGAGTTGTTGCATTGTTTATGCACCCAATTCAAATATTAGTGAGCAAACCTGTAAAATAATCGCATATAGACGGAATTCTACGTTACAGTTGGAGGTGTACTGTAGCTAGCAAACTAACTGTTGATGTAGACAAAGAGTGTGAACGTCATGAGGCTTTTAATGAAACTTCGAATTCTAAAACAATTTCACCCGAACACAAATCAAATATCACATTCGTCCAATATCACAAAAGCCAACCTACCTGCCTATGCAGAAATTTGCCTTGTTTCCTGGCAGTATATCAAATGTGATCATTATTTTTATTTTTAACTGTGTAACCATGTTGGTGTACAAAAAAGTGTTTTATTATTATTATTTACTACTATCTAGTATAGCACTACGTTTTGGGATTTGGTAGACAGGTTGTGTAATAAATAGGTACAAGGATATAGTTTGTTCTTAAACACATGTAGCATAATATAACCAATTTATTGCATGAAATATGTTCTTAGGTACTCACAAAATGAATTGTTCTTTTTTTATCTATTTTGATGGTATCAAAAGGTTCGAGGGTAAAACCGTGCGAAGTTGTTAGTTTTCTAAAACAGTATTAGAACAAGAGAGCTTTTGATTAAAGTAATTAATAGATAAACAAAAATATATTATCTGGCAACTATTTCTGATCAATTTGTTCAATTCCAATTATTATATTACAAACAAATATTTGGCATTGCTAGCGTGCATACACCGATACACACGTTTTAAATTTATTGTCTATAAAATCTAAAATGAGAATCTCATAAATCAGAGATCTGATTATTTATAAAACATATTATGTGTTTGGAAGGTTTCCCATTTGTTGTACAAGAATATGTGTATAATATTTTCAAGGTGAATTCTAGTGCTAAAAGCACAGAATAAACAAGTATGCTAGTAAGTAGATTGGAGATCAGCTTGCCTTGTGCTTTCGAAAGTATTTTGTTTTCGAATCCTTGCTGCTGCATAGAATTTTAAACGACGTTTGTGGCACAGAAAATAATAATGATAGTACGTAGTACATTTAACTCTAAGAAATAATACTTGCTTAATTGTGCTTCCTACAAATAATAAACAAAAATGAAGTAGTCCCACAATCTCATGTCATCATATTATGAACTTGTCAACAGGTAGAATATTTATTTATTTATAATATTTTTAATCATTCGTGTAGCAATTACTGAATTAGCTAAATAAGAAAGAAATTCACGAGTATTGGTTTCGTAAAAAAACTTACAACCCGATAAATTCTGCAACTTTATAGTCAAATTTTGATTAAAGCAAAATTGTATGCAAAATTTCAGATCGAAAGCAAACATCAATCATTTACTGTAAAATAGAAACAAACGGGTAGTTCCGTCTTCATCCTATGACTTCTCATCCTAATTATTTACACATCCTACACTGGTATTCCATATTCACTTATTACAGTATTTTATCGATTCTTATATCTTTTCTTCACTCATCCTAAATGTATGCCTTGCTCATCCTAAAGCAAATTTTACCAAAAAAAAGTACGCAGAACAATTTATGTTTACGATATAAATACATACTTGAATATTATTATAAATGAGTTGAGCATATACGTAGATCTTGAGACCAATTTTGATTTTGAATTTGAATTGAGCCGTTATTTATTCAATACAAATCGAGACATCATAACCTAACATGAGAATGAGAATCAAATGATTTTCACTTTTGCCAAGCTCTTGTTGAAAGTGCGTAAAAACTAAAACCTAACGAACACCAAGATCAGCTCAAACATAAGTACTAGGAATAACAATCAATTATTATTTGATTGCCCTATGCTAGGCTTTACCATTTAAACCGGAAAAAATTATTGATGACGCTTAGCTTTACATAAAGGACAACTGCCCAATAACTATCAATATGACAAAGTTCAACGACTATTTAGTCCGGACATGGTTAGAAGGGGGCAAATTTCCACCTTATGTTTGGAATGTATGCGGACAAAAAAATACAACAACTAAAGTTCTTGAAAGTTGGCATGGTACTTTAAAAAGATTTATACCAAATAAAAGAATATGCAGTGATTGCTTCATATTTTAAAAAGACATACCTATTTACAATATGCTAGGATTCTCCAATGTCAAATTGGTGCGAAAACTTTAACTTCGATTCATGAAAACACCAACGAAGAAACAATAAAGAATGCTAAGTGCTACCAACGAATTGATTGATGAAAAAATAGTGCAGTGGCCCTTTTTCACCATTTATTTATTTTAAAGTATTACTAATTCAGTAATAATATTATTTTAGTAGAGTTATCTTGAATCTGTAATTTTATATACGATTTTTTTTGATTGTATCTAATTAGAGAGTGCAAGAGTTTAAAAATAGGTATATATTTTTTTGCGTTAATTCTTAAAAAAATTCAGTCCATAACGTAACAACAAAAATGTGCTAAGTAATTTCGAGGCGTACCGCCAGGCCCCGGTAGCTCAGTGGAAGAGCACTCGTCAAGCAAACGAGAGGTCGCAGGTTCGAGTTCTGGTCGGATGATTTTTGTTTAGCACATTTTTTCAGTTATTTAATTAAAATGAAATTTTTGCTCTAGGATGAATAAGGCACATTAATAGGATGAACGAATAAAAAATAATTAGTAGGAAGAGACGTTATAGGTTGAAGACGGAACAACCCAAACAAACATCCATCCATCCTCACCAACTTTTCGCGCAATCCTAAGCCCATGTGCTGACATTTGACCTCATCTTATCTAAGAATCAGGCGAGATTGAGGTCATACATGGGTTTTACTCAGCATTAAAAAAAAACAAAACTTTTAACCACTTCTTATCATTATTAAGTTCCCTAACAACCGTAGTGTAACAAATGGAGAACAACTCTTTTGATTAAAGGTGTTGACGTAATCTATTTAGTCGTGTTTTATTTTTAATGCATTTCTCTGACGTAAATAAGAATGAAACTAACCGATTATTCACGAACACGTCCAGAGCCCGAGTAGTACGATTTGGGGCATATCGTTCAATAGTATTACTATTTGTCACACTTCTATTCATCGTTTCATAGTCGTATAGCATAAAAGAATGTCACGTAACTAATGGTAGCATGGAACATATGGGAACGAATGCTGTCATAATGGTAAAAAGAGTAGCTGTAATAAATTAACATGAATACTTTTATTTGAATCTTTTGATGAAAATGCTCCATTATTTGTGTTCCAGTTTAGAAGGCAGGTATAGCTTAGCTTTTATAATCTTCCTTAAAGGGTACTTTCATGCTGATATATTTACTAAAGTGTTTATTACTTATACTTCTACTGAAGTGTATAGTTTTTATTTTTATTATTTATATTATATGGATAGGACGTTTGTCTTCCATGCCACTTGATGGAAAGTGCGCATGAAGACTATGGTGGTACACATCTATCCACGAGATACCTATTCTCTCGACACTTAAAAGTTCCAGGACTGTAGTGGTCAGGGAAAACAGACACAGGCAGATCGTTCCACACCTTGGCAATCTGTACCAAAAAGGAACTATCAAATTGTTCGACTTCTTGGTAAATACTGGTGGGTCACTTTCGAAGTCGAGGACGTGATAGTTTGAGATCATACATGAAGAGAAAATTTAAAAAAATAATTAATTATTTACTTATTATTATATATTATGTGTGCAATTTGGTCAAAAATAACACTCGCACACTCTCAAAAATGTGGCCGGTAAAATACTGACAAACAGGCAAACTTACGACGATTCTGTAGACTCTGGAATTTTTTATTTGTAAGGTTGTCGTTATTAATAACTTTCCGGGCTCCTTGGTCAACAGAGTCTAACGCTACGAGCTGGTATTTGGCAGAACCATCCCAAAGATGACTACAGTACTCCATGCACGACTTCACGTGGGATGTGTTTCGATTGAGCAGCCGTTCAGGGCTGAAGTACCGCCGGACCTTCGAGATGATACACAATTTTTAGAAGCCATTTGAGCCATAGACTCATTTGTTGTCCGAAGTTTAATTTGTACTGTACTGTACTTTATAAGTTTGTGGAGGCACAAATACTTTGTGTTTCGTAATTTAATGATATCATTTGCTACTCGTATCTCTACAGTTTGCGTTTCGGCCTAAGATACAATTAAGTCCTTTTATGGGCCAAAATTGTTACCATTGCAAAAAATGTAACCTTTTTTTTATTATTTAAGACGCAAGACTTTTATACTCCTCAGTCACGATTTGTTACAGCTAGTAGAATACAGCAAATTAAAAACAAACGAAGAAAGAAAATTGAAGCACCTACTTTCAATTCTAATCTTTCCAAAATTCGTGTCCAAAATACGAACTCCGCAAGAATTACAATTTATAATGTCGATTAAAGTTATCGTGAGTTCTATCTATCGTGAGTGGAGATAGCCATCTTTACCTCAATTTGCTCTGATTGTATCCGTGAGTACAGACAATAGAGTAGATAGAGGCTGTTACGAAGCGTCTCACGCGCAGTCTAGTTGGCGCATCGTGTGTGACATGCATTATAAGGCAGTTGACACAATTACCTATAGATGTGACTCAGCTCGGATGTATGAGAGTGTTTGAATGGGAACAGTAACATTTTTATGAAGGGCTTTCGTAGATTCAAAAAAAGAACTAGCTTTTTGGTGGATTGTGAAATTGAAGAACAAAGAGGTTGGTTTAAGTCAAAACTTTTTTTGACTCACCTGTTCAAGATGCTTTGAGTACAATAGTTAGTGTTGATCCTCAGATCTGGACGCAAACAATAAATTTTAAAAAATAACCTTCCTAAGGCGACTTAGATAGGACACAAAAGTTAAAGCTAGAAAAAATTGGTAAACAAAAGTGTAGGGATTTCAGCAGCGTTGCTACACTACGCACTTTGTTTTGTTATTAAAAGGGCAGAGAACTGCAAAGAAAATAAGTGATATTGATTTAGTAGGCGCTCTATACCTAAAAATCTACCTAGAGAATATTCCCCAAAATTCATAGAAATCTCATTAATTAAATATATATCTAATCCAGATATATATTTAATTTAATATATAACTTGCAATCATATTAGTACTTGTCAAATCTCAATTTAATTGCTCGAGAAAATTTTATCAAAGGGACCGTGTTAGAATTGCTTAAAGTAAACTGAGGTACTTAAAATTCATCGCACACGCATTGAGTGATGCGATGAAAGCTGTTGACACAATTGTGGTATATATTTGTTTTCTCAATCGTCTTTTAATGTTGTCTTCCCAGACGCCTTGGTAGCGTTTCCTGGTGAAAAGATATGGATCTCAATTCCGAGTCAGCCTAGTTGTAGCATGAACTTTTATAGCAAAAATGATTCATACATACAAAGCTACATTACTTCATGCCTGCCTCCTTTGGGGTATGATGCAGTGACTAGAGAATGCCAATTACTACAATCCAGACACATCTCTTTCACTTTCTGGTAATTAAAGAGCTCTTCAAGGGGTAGGATTAATATTGTATACTTGATGGTGTGATGTTGATTAATAAATAAATAGAAAAATAAGAAATTACCATTTAATTTAAGAAGTTTGCCGTTAAACGAATTTAAAACAATTAAAACATATAGTGTACTACAGCATTATTTAAATATATATCGGATAAAGACATGCAGTATTAATTAATAGTGATGACTTAGATTTGGCGTATTGTAACAAATTATGATTATTTTATATTTACTGTATAGTTCAATTTAATTCACTTCACTCTAAACTTGACTGTAATTTTTGCACGCTGCAATTTATAAGCATCTTAAAGTTTAAGCCTTCTTATGTTTATTATATATAACTTTTAGTACAACAACATGGCAAAAATAAATACGTTAAAACTATTAAGATATTAAAGGCATTAAGTTAGAGAATAGAGCCTACTTGAGCAATCAAGTGGGTTGTAAGTATATTTTAATAGGATTTTAGATCATTCTATTTCTATAATATTCAATCGATATTTTGTTGCTAATTAGGTTCCAAGGGGCTCAGGATTTTCATACTAAATGTTTTAGAATTAGAGCGAAATGGACTTCAACTTATAATTTATTTATTTATTTAACAATTTATGTACACAGTACAAATGACATCAAATGATGATTTAGTAACTTGTAAGTAATAATTTTAACCTTGATAACTTCAGTTAAACTATTGAGGTGTAAATATTACGGCAATGTGAGAAGAACTTTTATTATGAAATATATTATCGTAGCACCGGTTTGTAACAGGTTTTAAAATAAATGGTATTTCGATCGATATGCTAATAATTTGTCACTTTACAATGTGAAGGCTTTGGGGTGTTAATAAAAGTGACTTTGTCTTTTTTGTCAGTGGGTCAATATACGTCTGTGACGAAAGAAGTTAATAGGTCTAAATAAAAGTAATTTGAACTTATACTCTAGAAGGATAGTCTGAGTCAGTTTAAATTCATTTAAATTTGACTCCAAAAATATATTTTTTTTTATTGATTTTTATTTAATCATTGCAACAACAACCCTGGTCCTCTTTTATTTTTACACTTTGTAGTTAAAGTTCATGCTTCGTCATAAGAAGTCATATTTTTTATTCAATTTAAGATACAATTTGCTAATCTCCAGTGCAATTTGCATAAAAACATAGCGAAATAAATAGAATGTAAAAAGTACGGGTTTATTGGTCCGCTGAATGGAACACTCGAGAACTTCATTTCCTGTGGTGACGTTTTCAATACATTTAATTTAAATACTTTCTCGGTGGGAATGCTAAATAAGTGTAATTCCTAAAGCTCCATATGGTTTAGACAGGAGAAAGCTTTTGCTCCTTGCAGTTTCCAAGTCGAGGGGAAAGCTTGAGATGCAAATGATTTGACGAAAATATCCGTTTCTTTCGAAATTCGAAGAGAAAGAGTTGTATTTTTTTTACTATTTATGAGTTATTATGATAAGGATGAAACTATAAATCATTAAAACAACGTTGAAACATCCAGTTATTTTAGTAATTATGTTTTAACTTCAACCATTTTTGATGTTGTTGAGATTTAACGGTCATTTGTCTTTTATCAGAGCTCGAACTGTTATATCATACATTAATATATTGAAAGATGACAAGTAGTTTCGGACACAGACTTGTTTAAATATTCATGGAGTAATGTAGGTTAAGTAATATGTTGGTTATGTCTTCAAAAGATACGCTAAATATTCTAGGTTATTATTTAAATTGTAAAAAAAGGATTATAGAAAGCGTAGGGTTGCTTTAGTTTGTTTGATGGGAGGTGATCTTCTTAGTGTCGGAGCCAAAGTGTCATCGCCGTGGACTTCGTCAACGTCGTACGCAAAGAAATTTTTAAACGTCCAATGTTACTTGGATAAATTTTAATAATCAATTATAGTTTGAAAAAAGTTTTGCATTGTTAGATTCATAATATTTTGTTTGAGTACACTAAACCATAATTAATTGTAAACAGCACTATTTTAAAAGTAAGTCCTACGAGAATAAGACTATAGTAACTAAATGTATACAATGCAGAACACAATTTCCTTTTATATGCACATTAACAGTTAATTGAAACTTTAAACATAGAATGCAGTTTATATTTTTAATTCAAATAATTTTAAATTAGATAAATAAGGCCATATGCAAAACCATAGAATTAATTCACTTCCCTTTTATGTGTACAATTAAGTCCATTATTAAACGATAGAATAATTTGATTTCGATAAAATTTTGTTGTAATAGTAGCAATTACTTTGCATTTTATAAGCAAACGTCGTAAGACTATGATTTGTTAGTTTATGATTCTGGTTAAATAGTCTGATTAAATTATTGAGTATGATTGAAAATAATTTAAGTGCTTTTATTATTTGAAAAGCCTCAATTTTAATGTTTTAACGTATCCTATAATTTTGATCTATTATATTATTGTTGATGACATTTGAATTGACTTTAGAAACGGGATATTAATCATTATTTTTATTAATATGTGTTTTCGATATTTCAACAACGTTGTTTATTACAAGGATTCAAACCAAGATTGACCTTTGTTTTCATCCACCATCATTTTATTGATTGCGTTAACTTCAGATGGTTTTTTAGTTTGTGGTTTAGTTTTTTATCCGCTTCTTAAACTCCGTTTGACCTCAATCTCATACGTCGGTACGTCAGGATGAGGGTCGAATATGATACCCACGAAATTCAGAAGGAACTGTCTCTTTGTAAAACATTATTACGTGATGATTGGCAGCAGATTTTCTACGAAAGGTGGTCACTGGCCAGGCGAACGCTGAATGACCACCAATGAATACAGGGTGACCGATGACAAATTTTAGATGTTGAAGGTTAGCACTCTGTACTCGATTCTGATCATAGTTATGAAATTAAAGTAGGTACTTAATTTTTCACCCGAATTCCCTATAAATAAATGAAGAGACATTACTTCACTTATCTCGACGCGCCGTCTCAATCAACACGCACACAGTAGTGTTCCCGCCACGCGCACACCACCACCCGCTAAGTATCTATTGTATTATGTTTATGTAACCATGTGTTGCTTAATGAATTCTTTAACTTGCGGTTAAGTTTACTCAGTAAATAATTCACATTTTTTTTTCTTCATATATGATCTAAACTATCACGTCCTTGAATTTCGAAAGTGACCCACCAGTCACCCTGTGGAATTGGTCGCCTTTTGCCCCAAGGGCTCTTTAAATCCGATCCTACTTCACATAAATTTCCATAAGCCTAGAGTCAGTCAGAAACATGGATTATAAACCGCCATGTTGTCAATAGGAGCATTTTCTAATTGCATACCACCAACCTAGCCATCAAACAGTGCCACTCTCTCCTCACGTCGCTTTCCAGCTTTGTTAGCAAATTATAATCTCTCATAATACCTTCTATAAGATTATCCACTTTGAGTCGGTATATACATTTAGGTCTATTGTTAGTTGATGTCAGTATAGAATTTGATAAAAAGTTTAATATGGCAGAGGCAGGGATATGTTCTCTTGAAGTATGCCTAACGTGATCATACGTCCCGCTTTGGGCCGGACAGTCCCGCTTTCAAGGAGTCTGTCCCGGTGTCCCCAGTTAGACCGAAATTATCCTGCTTTTGCGAACAGACCAAACGATAATATTATATCTATGTATGTAAAATGTATTTTTTTTCGCTCGAAATGCGTGGCATGGCGATTTTTTTAAACAAAGTGTAGCCGACGAGTATAGAAATTTGACATAAGAGTTACTAACTTAGAATTATAACTTTTATGTATTTTGCTTGAGATTTGATTATTTTATGTTATTCAATCTTCTATAATAAAAACTCATATACAGAAAAAAATCGCGGATGTTCCGCTCTGGCACAAGAAATGTATGGTTACTTTAAGTATGCCCTCTATTTTTTAACTGTGACCAAGCCTTTTAGAAAGTCAGGAAGGAAGTGTTATTATGGATACCGAATATTACCACCTAATGTCTCAAGGTTAGCAATGCTACTTGTAGGTGTCTATAGGCAGTACTACCGCTAATCACTGATCACTACCGCCGCGGTAGTGATCAGTGATTAGCCCGGGAATCAAAAGGTTTGTTTGCCCTTTAGTAAATTTGCGCCCGCATAGCCTCTAGTTTTATTATTTCTAAATGGATGAGGTATTTTTGTGGTACTATTTTTCCTGTGATCCTTAATAATGGAACTCTATGATGGATCATAGAGTTCACTTAAACACCTTTTTGTGTTGCTTTAATAATGTATAGTTTTAATACATTATACATTAAATTACATTCTCACGACTTTAATAAAACTCAAACTTTTTCAAGAAAACACCACTTTACAGAGATAAGACCAAAGACCAACTTCTCTGCTATGATATACTTTTGTGAGACTTCGTATATTTCTTTATCCATAGCCAGTACGATAAAGAGTAATCTATACATATAATAAAATGGTAGGAAAGTCAAAACTGTACATTGAATATTTTTTTAGAAGAATACTTGGGGTATGATCTGCAATCGAAACAGAAACAAAAAATATAGTTTTTAGAATTTTTGTCTGTTTGTCTTTCCGGGATAAACTCAAAAAGTACTGCATGGATTTACTTCAAATTTGGCATGAAGATAGTTAAGAAGTCGGGTCAACATATAGGCTACATATTATCACGCTAGCAGTGTTATAATCGTAGGTGCGTTTGGTGCTGCATAGCGTTCACGCAGACGACGTCGCGGGCAGCAGCTAGTTAATACTATTATCTAAAAAAATTGACTTTGTAACCGTCAGATAATTCAGCAGAAACAAATGAGTGACGAAGCCCACTCATACGCGTTGGCATTCCTGCTGCGCTCTCAAACAACCGGATAATAAAATAAGCACTTCCGCTCTCAATTGTACGCCCTTATGAATGATTAGATTTATCACGATTACAATTAATTAAACAATTGGATGTTTGAGTTTGAAAGAATGGAAAGAAATATTGAAGACATATCTCTTAAAATACAGTTTGATATCAAGGTTACATAAAGTATAACACTTATACTACAGGTTAAGTTGGCAGAAAAAATACATAGTACAAAAAACTGGAGTATAACCAAAGTAAATACGCTGCGATATTATTTTGATTGTTACATTGCCAGTGAATACAGGATAAACAAAAAAGTAAAAAAGTGTTTTATTTAACAAACAATGGTTTCCATAACACAAACTTATATGTATAACATCTTACTGTCCTAAATGGTTGATGTGTCTGTTTGAGTAATTTATTAATATCACCACTTAAGATTGTCTTAAGTTTTCAAGATTCATTCTTGCGTTAAAGGGATTTCAATTTCCCGAATTTGTTTACATATTGAATAAATAAATTGAATCCCCAGACAATCACACCAACTACATGACCTCAACGTAAGCGAAGCTTGTGTTATGGGAGATACCATATAGCGACCTAGAATAATGGTTGTCTGGAAAAAATAGCTCTTCAGCGATAAGACCGCCTAGTAGTACTTACTCAACGTACTGTTTTTATTCATTTACTGTCTTTACTGTAATAAATAAAATAAATACATACATATATGTATAGATATGACATTATAGATATTAAATAGTTCACGCTCTATGAAAACATATATCCAATGAAATCTTTTAGAATTAATCTCCTTGTTCCTTAGCCAGTTGTTCGCACCTTTTATCGCAGTAAGTACATTTAAATTAAGTTATTCATACTATACACAGCTTTCTTATATGTGTTCTATCTAGTGTTGTGTCACATGACCAAGTAAAACATCGACACATCAAGTTAAGAAAAACTGTTCCACTTCACACGAAAATTTTCCGGAGTATTGTTTTAGCTTCATTGTATGCAGTTCACCAAGTCACTTGAGTACGCATTGAGTAGCATTCTTATTTATTGGTTTTTGAAGAAATCTGTGGTGTTATGAATGCTGAACTTCTAAATTTTCGTCTTTGTAGCACTGTCTCTGGATCAAAAAGAAAATATTAAAGACTCTACAACGTAATGTATGCTTGGAATTTGAAAATCGTAATTTAAATATTTTTAAATATCTAATAAATTCGTTTCCAAGATGTTAACGGATCGTTTATTTAGGTATGCTTTATGCTAACAAACTTTATACCTACATATGCCTTTGTACAATTTAGCTACAAGGTTTATCGATTTTTATAATAATCAGTATAACACTGCATTAATGCTCAGTTTGACGATAGTCCCACGGCTAAGAATTATATCACTATCATATTTTTTTACGATATTTATCATATTTTATAAATTAAGGTTTATATATCTGGCTAGGGTTGGCTACGAACAGCTTTACATACTTAGCGCTTGACATAGTCGTGACATAATCGTGTCATACACAAAAGTTATCCCCAATTAGTGGTTTGATTTCATTCGGCAATTTTTTGTGGTGTGCCAGTTCCTTTTTAAGCCTGTGTATCTTTTACCTCAGTTCCTTCAATCGTCACTTACCATGAGGTGATATTAAGAACTTACGAGGGTTAGTCATCTGTATAAAACAGTCACCTATGAAAATTGTGCACCTAACGTTTTCTATCGATAGTAACTTTTAGCTTCTAATTAAATATGCAATGTGATTAAGTGCGAATGTAATTATGTCAAAACGAGTTTTTTATACTATTTCTTTACTTTTAAAATCGGTCAAACATGACGTCTTACGTGGTTAACGTGCGATTCCCATGCATTCTGTGTGGGGAATGAAGCGGCGCGTGCATTCATTCATTTGAATCTCACAGGGTTTATAGACCAGAGAAGGTCAAGTTTAGAGGTCACATGGGGTGATGGTAGGAACTCGTTGTTATTGGAAAAAAACAAGTCTTTTAATTGTTACACATATTGTTTTAGCGATCATCCGTCATGAAGTATTTGATCTACCATAGTCATGAAACAGCAGACAGAGTTATTGACCACAAGATCAGGACTACCCAGCCACATAATGGTTTGCCTCCTGTTGTAACACTAAAGCGGTTTTACGCGGATAACATCGGATTTCGTACGAATTTTGGATGCAATTTTTTTTCTCAAATTAGACAAGTACCTAGTTTCTGAAGTAAGCAGGTTCAAACCAACAAACAAACTCTTCAGCTGTAATAATGTTTTTAAGTTTTTTTGTATTTAAAATGCTCAATTATTCTTAAACTAGCTGCTGCCCGCGACGTCGTCTGCGTGAACGCTATGCAGCACCAAACGCACCTACGATTATAACACTGCTAGCGTGATAATATGTAGCCTATATGTTGACCCGACTTCTTAACTATCTTCATGCCAAATTTGAAGTAAATCCATGCAGTACTTTTTGAGTTTATCCCGGAAAGACAAACAGACAAACAGACAAACAGACAAAAATTCTAAAAACTATATTTTTTGTTTCTGTTTCGATTGTAGATCATACCCCAAGTATTCTTTTAAAAAAATATTCAATGTACAGTTTTGACTTTCCTACCATTTTATTATATGTATAGATAAATGCAAAATGTGATAAATAAAAATCACCCGACCAGGATTCGAACCTGGGACCTCTCGTTTGCCGGACGAGTGCTCTTCCAACTGAGCTGCCGGGGCCTGGCGCTACGCCTCCCAGGTTCGAATCCTGGTCGGGTAATTTTTATTTATCACATTTTGCATTTATCTTCAGCTGTATTTATTCCATGACATTAGTTTCAAAAACTGAATGGTTGCTGAACCCATGTATGGTCTCAGTCTGATGCTAAATGACGTCTGATGAAAGGCCTCCGTCGCAACTGGACAGATTCTTAACTGGACAGATTCGCAACTGTACAGATTACCAACTGGTAGTCGTGAAAAATACTTTTATAAACTACAAAACATAGGGATTAAATTTTAAGTTTTTATTCAAGGCAAGTCTTTAATAATATAAGTAATACAAAGGCACGATAATAAAATAATACGTATAATAATATAATAATACTCTACACGTCTATGTCCTTAATTTTCCTTGACTTTACTAGTAGTGCCTAAGAGACGCTTAAAATGTGTATAATTGAGAATTTGTTCTTTTTCAATTTGTTCACTTCTGATAGCGGGGAGAAAACTAATTCTAAGCATGTTATGACTAGATTTTTTTCGTTAATAATAAAGGGAAGTCGTTGTGTCGCGGTGGTTACTGTGCATATCATACGATATCGCAGGTTAAGCGACGTTCGACGCGGTCGGTACTAGGATGGGTGATCGGCACGTTAAGCAGCAGTCGGTCCCAGGTGCTGTATACTTGTATACAGTAGTCGTTAGGGTTTATCAGAAGCCATTTTGGCACTCTGAAAATTCTGGCCCAAAACCTCCTCGTCATCCAGAGGAGAGACTCATAGCCCTGCAGCGGGCTCATTACACGGAGTTGTGATGAATACAAAATATATACAGATACAAAACTACATAGAGGGAACTACAAGGGGCACAGCTAGTATATTATTAAGTAGCATTCACAGAATTTATTTTATTAGTATTTGATGGTCTCCATCAATTTTTATTATACGGAGTTTATATTCTATTCAATATCAAATCAATGAAAATTGATTTGATATTGAATAAAAAGTTATGTCATGGACTGTACAAGTTCTGTCCAGTTGCTATTCTGTCCAGCTGTGAATCTGTCCAGTTGCGAATCTGTCCAGTTGCGACGGAGGCGGTTACATTAACACCTTGACAAATGTATGAAGAATATACACGCTCTGTGGGGATAGAAGCACACTTACGGAGCCTCTCTGCTCTAAACCGGTACAAGGCGTTAAAATTATAGTATCTTATAATTATATCTTATAATTATAGTATCTTAGCCATGTGTGGCCCTTGTGTACCCTTAAGAGATATGACACGGGACATTTGGAGATTGTAAACTCAACAAAACTAATATTTTCCTTCGTCTACAACTTTACATTGAAGCATACAAAAGCCGTTCTTCATAAACCTTAATACTTCAACAAAGCGTGTGTTTATTTCATTACTTTCCTCAACATACGTCCATCAGTGAGGACGTTAAATACGAATAAAGGTTCTGACGGATAACAAAAGGTGTACTCTTGTAGCGAATAATCAAGATATTATCTGGACGATTTGCTTCCATTGTCTAGCTACCTATTGTGTTTGTCTTATGCTTTTTAGTTTTATTCTCTTTGGGTAATGAAGAGTTTGTTGATGCTAGGACATCAAATATTGATGCTATTGACACTTGTAATAAATTTCACAGTAAACTCTGTAAATTGCATAAAATGATGGACAAACTTGTATGGTGTAATGTTCACGGTCCATACAGTCTCTGACCTGTCAAACTACATTTTGTAAGGTATGTGAATGTAAAAAGATGATATTCTCATTGAAATGCTGCCTGTTTATATCTAAACTATTGGTGCACACTTGATTTAATTTCTCAGAGACGATATCGGGATTTTCATTTCCAGTGGATGATACTAGTAGTCTATTGAGTGACTTGACAGGATAAAATATTAAAATCCTTGCTGCGGTTTCTAATATAAGTAAATGATTTGGAATTAACCGAACATGAGCTATTATTTGCACTATATGTTGTTTTAATAAATTTCATGAGTTGTCAAAAATGTGACAGGTTGTTAATTATCATCTGTATGTTTTGTTTTAATGTTTGTTTCCTCATAACTTTTGACTGGGTGCACCGATTTTGATGATTCTTGTTTCATATAATAGAAGATACTTCTCATTTTGTCCCATACAAATTATTTCTATACGGTCCGTTCATCAAAATCGGTTGAGTACTTCATTGAAAATTTCAAATTTTTGAAAGAATATATGATTTCGGAGAATGTTTACGTTGATCACATTATAACTCAGCCAAAGTTTTGACGTGATGTCGGTTTTTAATGCTCTGCATTCGTTGAATCTTTCAATTCTTTTTTATTTTATCGCACTATGTACTTTCTCTACAGTTGATTTTTATTTCATCTAATCATTATATAACTTATATTTCCTGTTCATTAAGAGTTATTCATTAACTATGTAGCTTGATAGCGTAGTTGATATACCTACCTAATTAAAATTTCGAAAAACTCGATGATACCAGTGAATTTTTGAATACACGATTTATATTGATTTTTATATTTATATAAACATATTTTATTTATTAACACTATATTGTTAACCTTATATTTTTCTGTTCCTTTGTATTAGTAAGGTACAGAAGGCAGCAGACCACGCGTTACCAACCTGTCAAATTTCCCCAACCAATTTTTATCATAATTTTGAGGGCGGCGGCGTAGAGTTCCATTACATTTTTTGACAGGTTTGGGCAGCCTTCTGTACCTTAATATTTCTACCGGTCCCAAAAGATCGTGTTTTCGTCCAAATAATCGTAGTTTGTTAGTTTAGGTTTCTGCAGTGCGTTCAGCAAAAATGTGATTTGATATTTTGTGAGTTCTTTACTTAGATAAAACGGCGTTGCTTTTGTTCTTTGATTGGGTCTTTACAACTTAAATGGTGGCTTTTTAAATTCTTATAAACTTTTTTTTTTTAATCTAAATATCAGGAACACAAAATAAAGAGTGAGAAACGCAATTTGTAAATAGTTTTTTAAAGTTTAGATTTTAATTTGGTCCGGATTTTGACTGATGGTACCAACGTGAAATGATTTGTTTTTTGTTTTTTGCACTACTTTGATGACTCAGGGGCTCTTAAATTCTTTGTTAAAAATGCTTGTTTCATATAAATTTACGGGTAGGATGTCAAATAAGTAATAAGATAGTTGAAGACGAGTTAACAGTACATTTCTACTACCACAACAACCGTGTACATGTGTACTAAGTTATATTTACTACCAAATAGTTAATGAAGCTCATTGATTTAAAAAATACCAAACGTCTACTGTCAGTCTAATGTTTACTGCCTGTAGTACACAGAGATAGTTATAATAGTCGTCTTTGCGAACAGGGTATACATAAATGTATAGTAAAAACAAATATTTGATACGTAAAGATTATGTGCCAGACTACAATAGAATAAATACTAATAGAGCTAATATTTTTTTGTTTAACAACTGGTTGTAACAGAAACAGGAATAGAACAAAATAAAAAAAGTATAACTGATATTGAAGCCATCGTGGCGCCGCCGTGGTTACTGTGTATATCATACGATATCACAGGTAATGCTCGGCGCGGTCGGTACTTGGATGGGTGACCGCTGACCATTCATTTCTCACGACGACTTCCGTGCTTCGGAGGGCACGTTAAGCAGAAGCTATTTCGGCGTCCTAAAAATTTTGTCATTCACCACCCAGCACTGGGCCAGCTTGTTGGATTATGGCCTATACCTCCTCGTCACCCAGGGGAGAGACTCACGCCCTGCAGTAGGCTCATTATAAAGAGTTGTAATGATGATGATGATAACTTATATTTGAAAGTAAAACTGCCTGGATAAGTTTGTTTTCTTTTGAGCTTTAATGTTAGTGTATGTGTGTCCGACAGAAAAATAGTGGCATTGGTACATACGACATGTATGTATGCAACTCTTCACACATATTTTTTCTCTGAGAAAAAACTTAAAAGGTCAACCATTTCAAGAAGAGATTAAAGAATTAGTTGCATGTTTAATTTATCTATAAATTTATGGCAATTTTTTATTGTTGTATGGAATGTTAAATTTTAAAATCAGGTATTTTTCTATTTGGTACCTATAGGGTCGCCACATAATAGTCAATAATATTTCAATAGCAGATCCATAATGATGCGTGGGTCCAAATTTGGAAAAAAAAATATTTATTTAACATTTAAATAATTTAAGTTTATCACTGCACAGCAAGTTTCCACGTTTCCATCTTATTGCATGTAGTACTGAAATGAAGATTAAACTTAAACTTTCCTTAATGAGAAGAATTTTGAAATTTTAATTATATTTTTTTTTTCGAAATTCACACCCCTCATCACTCCCAATCTGCCATCAAAATATAATTGACTATTAAAGGTGGACCCTGTATATTATTATGTGTGAGTTGAGAAGAAAATTGTTTAATTGTTTGGAATATGATGCATCATTATAATTTATTTTAAATATAAATTAGTTTTAATAAGCTTTTAATGATTCAGAAACAAGTAGACAATAAGTAGGAAATATAAATTTGCAAATCCTATGAATAAGTAAATTATTTTAAGAAAATTTATTGTAATCGTGCTGTCAACATAGCTTTTTCCTTAGTTTTATCCGACATCAATTATTGCCATTATAAGCATCATGACCGGGTGGTTTAAAAGAAGTATTGGGTATAATTATTATAAGTACTGGGTTCGAAATTCAAATCACGCTGCGGGTAGATCATTTTGTCATTCTAACCGACCAATTTTTCAAAATTCTCTGTGTAAACCTTTTGAGAAACAAATGACAGCTACAGTTGACTTCAGATTTATCGTGACAAAGTAGGGTGGTCAATGGTCACCTATCCTAGTATCGGTTGTATTGACGCTGTTTGACATGTCATTTTGGACGTTATCGACACTAGTGGCTTGGTCAGGCCACGTCAAGTTGAAGTCCAACACTTGTCGAATTCACTTAATACCTGAATTACGTAATAACTCCTAAGAGGCAATACAATCAATGCATATTATTACAGACAATGTTATTTTTAAAGGCTACTCGTCCTTTTAAAAAGGATTTCACCAACGTATGAAAGGATTTAATAAGGCTTTATTTTATATTACCGATTGAAAGAGTTTATTTTATTGCCATTACTACAGATATAACAAGAATACAAGAATCTACAAATCTAATTTGAGTACTGAACCAACGTTATAGAAAAAACTCTGAAATATCATAGCTACACCATTATTAATGTTTGCTGTTGTGACTTTTAAAATTACATGATTTCAGTTTTCCATGCTTTAGTAATTAATTTTAGATACGGGTAATATTAATGAAAATAGCGTTAGACCGTAAAAAATTGTCACGTAGAACAAATAAATTAAGTTCTAATTAGTTTAGCGATATTTTTTATTAGTCCATTGACCTTTATTAAAAAAGGAAACTATGAAGAAATGTATATAGTACGTGTAGAGTTTTTAGGTTAGGATTTACGATTTCGTAAAAATTACAGAGTTCACGATTAGGTACTAGGCAGTGATTGATATGTATACATGCTGGTTTCATTAGGCCCTAGATTAGTAGTGTCGCCATTATGCATTCAACGTGGACAATTCTATACTGCATGCTCACGTGA
The DNA here is from genome assembly GCA_944452665.1 of Stenoptilia bipunctidactyla. NCBI lineage: Eukaryota > Metazoa > Arthropoda > Insecta > Lepidoptera > Pterophoridae > Stenoptilia > Stenoptilia bipunctidactyla. Next base: position 17,971,387 of record OX101730.1, read on the forward strand.
GCAGATAATGACCGGATATTACTTTTAAGTTAGTAATGCGCAATAAAAGACTATGTTGACTGAACAGTGAATTTAAAGCTATGGAAATAGAAACCTACTCCATAATTTAAAATTATATGTTTATGTTGTAATATTCCTTTGGTTGTTGTAGTGTCAGTGACAAAAGTTAGGAGACAATAATGACGTTATAATACTATTACCTCTCAGTCGGAATCAGGTACGAAAGGTATGATTTTTTTTTTAAATATAAATCCATTTTATTAAATCTAAGATGTATTAATTCATTGTAGCTATATGATATACTAACACTTAATAGACGTCAGTATATAACTATATCAAGTAATGGCAATATAATGTTATCATATTTTAAATGATTTGATATATTAAAAATTTGGAAAAGATTTTAAAATATTTCGAAAACAATATACTTTATTAATTTGTTTCTAATTTTTCCTACTCGCGACATTTTTTTTCCATTTTTTATTAAATACTAAGCTCGCGTTGGACCTTATATCACCTGGTGATAAGTGAAGACGAGGTCGAAGGTGAACAGTCACACAGTTCGGGTACACAGGCCCCGGAAAGAACTGGCTTTTCATAAAAGGCTGGTAATTAATTAGGTCAACATTAATATTCATCATCATGATCATCACCACAACTCCGTGTAATGAGCCCACTGCAGGGCTATGAGTCTCTCCCATGGGTGACGAGGAGGTTTAGGCCGTAATCCACTAAGCTAGCCCAGTACTGGATGGTGGATGTCAGAATTTTCAGGGTGCCGAAATGGCTTCTGACAAACCCTAACGACTACTGTATGCATGGATACAGCAACCGGGACCGACGGCTTAACGTGCCCTCCGCAGCACTGAAGTCGTCGTGAGAAATAAATGATCGTCGGCGATCACCCATCCTAATACCATTTGCCTGCGATATCGTTTGATGTGCACAGTAACCACGGCGCCACATCGACTTTAACATTAGTATTGGGTAGTTTTTAATCGAGTTTTTTTTATTTGGCTTACTGTTTTAATTAAGTGAGCGACTGACTGCGAGTGACGAAGAATCAAAGAAACAGCGACTTAAGAACATTGAGGCGAACCTTCAGAATTGTATAGACTCAATTCAATAATCCATGAAAATTTCTGTTATTTCACGAAAGATAAACTCAACTTTATATAGAAATCAAATAACTAACATGTTTCATACATTATTAGAAAATTAAATCAGTTCAAAGTTGAAAGTTTGCAGTTTCAAAACTTCATTCTTGATTTGGCAAAAACACGTATTTTTGAAATACGTCACTACTATTCTAAAGGTGCGAAGGGTGCTAATTAAACAGCCTTCTTTTAAATAGCATTATTTCCCTCTAAAAATCTAAGTTGCCTTCTAAATAACTTTGTCAGCCACAATCCGTGCCACAAACCACGTAGGGATTATTATTTATTAAGACAGTCCATATTTGTTTTTTAGTCGTTTGTTTTATTATTTCCCTTCATAAAATATTGCCGAAATATACATATTTCGTGGTCCTTAGCCAGTCAGCTCCTGACAAAATCCTGCCGCCAAGCGGGCGTCACAAATTAAATTAATTTTGTATTGTTATGTAACTTATCTGTTCTTCCTCGAATTTATAAAAAAAAATCTTTTTGAAATTACTAAGTACTTGCTTTAATTAAGCAACATCATTCTTAATGGTGTTTTATAAAACCTTATATTATGCCCATGTTTATTACGTATGCATTCCAGTTTTTTTTCCAATGATTTCAAATTATTTTAACCAATAAATCATATGATGAATAAACCACTTTGTTGTTTACTTCTTTGCTTGTTGAATCTGAAATTCGGAACTAATAACTTACTTTGATGTTGTAGGCCTTCCAACGAAACACATTCGAAAATTTACATACGGACTCTAATAAAATACAACTATTTTACTAAAAAGTTTTAACTGCAATTAACACGTTTGTTTCTAAAACAATCAAAATATAACTGATATTTCGGTTAATCGAATAATACTCATTATGATAGAAATGCAATTTTCACCTCAATACCAATGATTAAACAGGGGTGAAGCCGCGAAATTCGTTAATAATGAAGCTTTTCATACACTTGTAAAGGCCTGTGGTTTTAATTGGTACTATCATTGTTATTGTACCTAGAATGCAACGCCTTTGGCGTCATTATTATTCAATTGTTTTGTAAGCTGCCAGTGTTTCGTTTTTTTTTTTCAAAAAGGTTTGTATCTTTACTCTATAACATTATGTTTTATTGAAATACATGGCATCTTCAAATTAATAATGTATCAATTTTTCTGTTTTAACCAATGTTACTTGGCTCTAACTATTTTTTGGATTATTTGTATAATTTGGGGCTGACTCGCGTTTAAATATTATTAGTGTATTTATCTCACCATTCCTCGCTTAAAAACACAACTAAAATAAACCGTCCGTCAAATAAATATCTGTTTTTTGTCATTTATAAAGATATATTTGCATATAGGCATATTATGATAAAATTATAGGTCGTTAAAGAAACTGGCTGTTTGTTCATCTAGACAAAACATGCAAAAACCAAATCAAAAGAAAAAGCTAGAAAACGGAAGGAAGCTTCATAATCGTAAGCTTTTATGAATGGCCTCAATGTGATGTTATTACACAATTTCGCCGTTTCAGCGAGAAAAATATGTTTTGAATCTTTTGCGAAAATATTTTAAAAGCAAAGGGCTAGTGTGAATTTATAGGTTCCGTGTTTTTTTGGTATCAAATATTATCTGTTTTGGCTATATGAAATACACAGGTGGGTTATATATTATAAAGACATTGTGATAAAGAAGATTTTGGTCCATGAATTAGTAAAATAGTGGAGACTTATTCAGTGAATATGAACTAAAAATTCAAAAACAAAAACTTTCCATGGACGGAACTCTACGGGTGTACTATAGGGAACTACCATAGGTGCGTTGTTGATTCTTGGACGTTAGATGATGGGTCCCGATGACATTAATTATATTATTTACCCTGATTTTAATTTAAACTACAGCAAAGCTGTTTTGCGGCGGAAATGAGTTGGTAGGTTTACAGAGAGGCTACAGGCAGGCCTCACAAAGAGGTTATAAAATGCTGAGAGGAACAATAGATTATTCAATTAGCCAGCGAGTATGCATAACAATATGGTTTCCAGTGGTTTTGCACAGAGACAACTTCATTGTAGTATAGTTTTAATATGCCCGGTATTGTTAAAATGAGCCTACGTTCTTTACAATATGGTTGTGAAGAGCATCAAAAATTAATAACTTCAATTTCGAGACTGCAGCGGACAAAAAATCAACATGTAGCTTGCGAAAAAACCAGTGATGTAAGAACAAAGTTTCCTTCATCATCATCATTCAGCCAGGAGATGCCCATTGTTAGACAAAGTGCTTATTAAGTTCATAATATATTTTTTCAAATAAGGACCGAATATGCATTTTAGTTAATTATGCAAATATGTTAAATTTTTAGCTTTGAAGTAGACAATTCCTTAGAAAACTTTATTGTAACGTAGGTATTGAGTTGGGTTTGGTCTCAAATAAGTTTTTCGAGATTTTAGAGATCTATGATCTATGAGCGGGCTGCTCAGGGACATTGTACATTAAATTGTGCAGTATATAACTGTTTATTTTTTAATTTTCCCTTAGAAATGGCCAAGCTGTAACATAAAACTAAAGGATAATAATTGCATATTCACCTTAAAGAAGTCAGTCACATTAGTAAAGTTGACAAAGTCAAACTTTGTCAAGTGGCGCCACCAAACGATGTTTTGGTCTGATCACTCACACTTGTTTCAAATATCATGCAGTGTTCGAGGTGTAAATGCAATCAATGCTGTCAATTTCTGAGTCAGAAATCGTAGCATTGACAAATTCTGACTCAATGAATGAACTTCATAAACGCTCCTATAGTAATTCTATGACTTTCTTTTATCTTTTCCATTGATAAGGAGGTGGCAAAGTTATAATTAAATAATGAGTACACAAATTTTACTGAAAGTTCTATGTTTTTTATATGCTAAGTCTTTCCTGTATTCACTTAATGTTCAAATTTCTTCATTGCGTGTCACTTTAAAGAAAGGATCTTAAATTTTTTTTATCGCTAGATTTTTATCGAAAAAATTCACGTGTATCGGTTTAAATATTACTTAAATTGATTAATATTTGTTTTATAAGTGTATATTTAGTAATCTGTGCTGATATGATAAAATCGAAAAATTGTATTGCTGGAACGGGCTAAGATCTCAAAACACCAGACGGATTTAAGTAATATTTTTGCATTTAAATTCCAAAACTTAGGCTACATGTCCGTAATCAAATTTAGTTTTTTTTTACTCGCTTTAGACCTCAAGCACAACCTCAAGGGAGATAAGTAAAGCAGTCCCTTTTACGACACGGTTATCCAGAGTCGGTAGGGCGTTACGCAACTCTACGCGGGAAGTAGGTGCTGCTAGAACTCTACGCGGGGAGTAGGTACTGCTAGAACATACGCTGGGAGTAGGTACTGCTAGATTTTAGTTGAGCTTTTTATGCATATAATAATTACCTAAGGTATAATTTATTACATTCGAAAGGAAAAGAAAAAAAATACGAACAAACGGAAATCTGTATCTTTTCCTAAATCTTCTTCTTTTATTAATCCTTCAGTAGATCAGGTGAGAGTTTGCCATTTAAATATTAAGATTATTTTCAAAGTATGACCTAAATTTTGTTTTAGTTTTAATACACATACATAAACATATCTTAACTTCTTGCCTTATCGATACTAAGTAGAACATAAGTTACCGATATCCCCATCACATCACGACACAGATAGCCCAGCGCACGCGCACCAATCACGAAGCGACTAAACCGATCGTCGTTTGTTTCAGTTCGCGCGATTGCCTACGAGCGCGGTGGCGGGCGGTAGACGGCGCGCGCGCGTCCAAGCGCTCGCCGACGCCGGATCATGCCCGCAGTGCGCCCTATGCGCGCAAACACAACCAACGCGCAAAAATGCTCAACATGAAACTGAAGGAACGACTCGCGCTAGCCGTCAGCGCCTTCCTCATACTCTTCACGCTGATGCTCGTCGTCGATCTCCAGATGGATTATGGAATCTCTGGCCATAGAGTCCCTTTGCATGGAAGGGTCAAGATTTCGGATGATGTTGATAAAGGGCGATCGGCGTATGTCGAGTTCAGGAAGCGGTTTTTACAAAAAAGGTGTGTATTTTGTGCTCAGTGATTTTTTTGGATTTTTGACTGAATTTTTGGGTATGTACAAACGCTTTCAATATTTGGCTGTAATTTGTTGATGATCGATGATATTTATCAGTTTTATCTTATCGGACTCGCTGCGCTTTAAGCCGCTTAGGAAAATGCTTATAGGTTTTTTTATTATTCTTTAAATATAATAATGAAACAATTATTCTGAATAAAATATTCATATAGTTTACTAAGTTGCTACAAAATACTCTGTATGCATTTAATGCATTACGTGAGCACGATTAACAAACGCGTACCAATTGTTTTGGTTTTGTGTTTTTTTTAATTCGATTGAATTTATAAACACAAACGAGTGTACGGAAACGGCCTAACTAAGGAATGTTAATATATTTTAAGTCTATTTGGCTTATTGACAGTTCCTTTTAACTAATGATAATCGGTCTTTAAAACGTTTAGACGTATCGTTCATTACAGTATAACAGCTATTGTCTCAGTGCCAGCTTTATCTTAGCGTGTTATCGCTAAAGATATTTTATTATGTTTACCAGTTTGACAGAGTATTTAAGATAAAATGATGATATTATTTAAAAGTAAATATGAGTAGATAAAAATTCTAGACCAGAAACGAAATCGTTAGGGATGCGAAAGATATATCGGTGTTTTGTAACGTGTGTCGTCTGTTATGACTCATAGAAGTTTGACCCGAAATTGGCAGATAATTTTTGGTTACTCCTCACTGGTTACTCCTCACTGTTTACTTTGCTTATCAATATTATGATTTCGAATCCCGCGCCAATTTCCGGATAAAAGTAGCCTATGTGCTATTCCAGACTGTACACTATCACTATGCCAAATTTCAACCAAATTCCTTGAGCCGTTCTCCCGTAATTGAGGAACAAACATCCATACATCCATCCATTCAAACTTTCAAATTTACAATATTAGTAAGACTAGCCCGAACTGTGCTGCTACTAGACAGTGGTCTTGCGTTCGTTCATTTATTAGTTCTGCCGAGTTTTGGGTTCTACTTCAATCTTATCTTACTAATATTATAAATGTGAAAGTTTGGATGTATGGATGTCTGGATGTATGGATGTTTATTCCTCAATCACAGGACAACGGCTCAACGGATTTGGATGAAATTTTACATAGTGATAGTGTACAGTCTGGAATAGCACATAGGCTACTTTTTATCCCGATTTCCGTCGGGATTCGAAATTGTGCGGTTAAAACCGCGCGCAACAGCTTGTAAATTACTTAAGATCCTGATTAAGATTTTTTCTTTTAAGTAAATGAAAAATGTGATAAATAAAAATTACCCGAACAGGATTCGAACATGGGACCTCTCGTTTGCCGGACGAGTGCTCTTCCAACTGAGCTACCGGGGCCTGGCGCTACGCCTCGAAATTACTTATCACATTTTTGTTTTTACGTTATATTGCTAACGTAGCTCCATCTTATGGTATAAGCTTTGCAGCTAAGACCACCCGAGATCAATTTCATTGCAGAAATTGTGAATCCCAGTTAAAGTGAAGCATTGCAATGTTTTAATAATGTTTTTAAGTTTTTTGCATTTAAAATGCTCAATTATTCTTAAATAAATGAAAAATGTGATAAATAAAAAAATAAAAGCACTCGTCCGGCAAACGAGAGGTCCCAGGTTCGAATCCTGGTCGGGTAATTTTTATTTATCACATTTTTCATTTATTTAAGAATAATTGAGCATTTTAAATGCAAAAAACTTAAAAACATTATTTTTTCTTTTATCAGGGAAATAAGGTTTGAACAATCTTAACTGATACATTTTGATACTGTCGATGACGATCGCCTTTTGTAAATTGAATAATTGTATTACACCAACTAAGTGGCTTGACGATGAGCTTGTGTACGTTAGTAAACACGAAATCGTGGGCTAGCTTGGAAAAATAATGGATACTTTTCTAATACTATATATTTATGAACTTTGGATTTTAAAATTTCACCTAGCTTGTTGATACGAGAAGCGAGAAGTAGCTAGTCAGGACTAAACTTTCAATTACGAAAGATTGCATAGGGACATTAACACGGCAGCCTCACCTTAAAGTGCTGAGTTTTAAATATCATTATTAGGAATACGCATTATTGAAGCTACTTTGCTGGCAGTTAGCTGTAATAAAATAAATGTTATTAAAATATGTATAAAGCAAGAGGAAGATTCCAGTTTTTAGTTTAACTTTAAATATGTTAGCCTAGATCTCAGGCTTTTACATTTATTATCGAGATATTCTTACGGGACTTACATACATAACCTTACGCCTGTCGCCCTTTGGGGTAGGCAGAGAGACAAGGGAACACCAATTGCTACAATCCAGACATACCTCTTTAACTTCCTCCGGGTTCATCAATCTTTTCTTACATGATCGCCGGCTACGGGTACTTTTAACTAGGCCCTTTTTCAAAATGTTGCCAATTTGACCGCCATACGTTCGCCTAGACCGGCCCGTTCCGACAACAACAACCATTCTTGCTCTGTACACCTCTTTCGTAAATCTACTTTCACTCATACTTTCCTAATGCCCAAGCCACCGTAGCATACCCTTTTCAATATAAGTCACTACATCTTCTTTCAATCCACACCTCTTTCTTATTTCACTGTTGCGTACCATGAGGTCGCAACACTCAATTTCACTCCACACAAGCTCAAAGCTCTCATCTCTGCATTCATGTCTCTTCTGCCACACCCAAGATTCAATACTATACATAAGTGTTGGCGCCAAAACGCTCTCAAGTATTATATTATTACTAGCTTTATCCCGCAACTTCGTATGCGCTTAACTACCCTTCTCGTGGAAATTTCAAAAACTATACAACCAGACACCCACTGAAAGATCCTTTATACCAAGTATCACAATTCACACCCATGCACTCAAGGAATAAGTTTTTTTCATACAAACTAAAAATCATATATTTCCCGTGCCCGTGGGAATTTTGGGAATTTTTTTCGTAGTACAACCAGTCACTCTTTGAAGAACCTTCATTCCAAGTATCACATCCGTACACTCAAGGGATAAGATTTTTCATACAAACTAAAAAGTCCAACCCCTTCCCGTGAGAATTTCGGGAATTCCTTCCATAATACAAACAGACACTTATTGAGGAACCTTTATTTCAAGTATCACATCCGTGCACTCAAGGGATGGGATTTTTTCATACAAACTAAAAAATCATATATTTCCCGTTCCCGTGGAAATTTCGGGAATTCCTTTCATAACTCAACCAGACACACATTGAGAAACCTTCACACCAAGTTTCACATCGGTGCACTCAAGGAATAAGATTTTTCATACAAATTAAAAAGTCCTATATTTCCCGTTCCCGTGGGAATTTCGGGAATAGTTTTTATAGTACAACCAGTCACTCTTTGAAGAACCTTCATTCCAAGTATCACTTCCGTACACTCAAGGAATAAGATTTTTCATACAAACTAAAAAGTCCAACCCCTTCCCGTGGGAATTTCGGGAATTCCTTTCATAAAACAACCAGACACATATTGAAAAACCTTTACACCAAGTTTCACATCGGTGCACTCAAGGAATAAGATTTTTCATACAAATTTAAAATGCCTATATTTCCCGTTCCCGTGGGAATTTCGGGAATTCCTTCCCTAGTGCACCCCTACATCCCCTAAAGAATGTATGTTCCAAATTTCAGCTCTCTACGCCCAGTAGTTACGGCTGTACGTTGTCTGTCAGTCACTCAGTCACTCAGTCAGTAACGGAACAGTTTTATATATATTGATTGATGATTGATAATTAAATCTTAGATTAAAAATATACCTATGCTTAAGTCATTCATATCGATCCATTACACTTTAAATGCAAATGTAAATACTGAACTGCATTACCAATTTACCTACTTTAATAATCTAATTTATCGAATTAAACGGATTAATGCCATGATAATCGTTTTCTAGAAGCATATGGAATAAGCGGATTAAGGAAAAAACCATTTTTAGGATATAAAATAAACTTAATATCTATCAGGTCGCTGATTCAGTTTGACATATTAATCCACAAATACTAAGTATATTAATTTGTTTCCTTAATTTAGTCAAGCCTATCAAATAAATCACTTTTTAAGCGCATTTATTGCGTATATATACATTTTAAATTTTAACTCGACGGTCTGCAAAGACACTGAAGTTGACACACGAGTTGGGGTCAGCCTTATTCCGCGTAGAGGATTGACTAATATGGACTTAAGTTTTCGCGATTCATACTATTAAATAAAACACTTAGTCAATACTATACGCTGAAAAGGCTAAATGATCTTGGCATATCATTAGGCTCAATGATCTTGTTACATCAAATGTCTTGTTACATCAAATGTACTACTCGGTCTTAAAATTTCATTCCGAAGGAACGTTCATTACAATAACAGGTGAAAAGGAACTGGGGCAAGGCAACGCAAATGTGGCTTTTAGTTATTTTGCCAATAACAGGTGGTGGTCACTTATAAAAGGATACTGCTGGCTATCTCTTGTGTTGTTTGTGAATCCTCAAAAGACTTTAAAGACACGCGGAGTAATAGACGATACCGAATTGTAACAATATTTGTCCTAACAAGATGATTTTACAAAATTAAATCCGATTTCCTTTTCTATTCAGATCCCAATATCCTCTATGATATGATATGGAATAATGTTATTTATAAGCCGATAAAAAGTAAGATCTATCAATATCTTATTTGTTAAATTATGAAGAGTATTTTACAAATAAGAAACTTAAAACAGCCATAGAAGAACACTTATAGGTTTGCTTTGCCGTAGTCCTTTGAAAGAACTGGCGTAGTATAATTGAATGTAATAAAAGTCGTGTCCGCCCTCTCTCTCTCTCCAAATGTCATCAGTTAGGGCAGAATTATGGCGATGATAGCCCCAAAATTCTGAAATATCATTAAGGTAAGTTAGTAAAACACCACAAAACTTTTGCTATACCAGTAGGTTCGAATTAAGTTGAAGGATAACTAATAGTGGAAGCTTCAGAACAGAATACACTAAATATTATCAAAATTGACAATAATGTCAACTAGACACTGATTGAAGAATCATTCTGGTCCTGTGCTGTCATATTTTAATACTTAAAGTGCGGCGGACGGCCCGGCTTCCGGTTGCTAATAGAAATAGAGTTAGAGCATTTGACAACATGTATTATTAACTCAGATGAATAAAGGCCGTGGATATAGTAGTTAGTATATAAGAGTGACTTATTTAATAGAGAAAAATATGGTCTTGCAGTGAAGTGCTATTGAAAAGAAAAAAAAATACCTCGTTTTAATATTTGAGAACACTATCAATTTGTTTCACATTAACAATTGACTTTTTTAGATTTTCCGCGCATTTCAAAGTAAATTTTCAGCAGTAATGGAATAATCAAATGTAGCCTGTCAAACAGGATAGTGAAATTTGGCGAAACTTAAAATCAAACTCAGACCTGGCATCGTTACATTAATGAGTACCTTAATGTCTTAAGAGGTGACTTATTTGAGCGACTTAAGCTATGTTCAATTAAGTATCATTTTAGTCACCCACCCATTATAAAAAATCTGAACTCTGAAGCCACCTTTCGATTACGAATCTGAGTTTTTGTGTAGTTGTTGGAATTTTGTTCCTTTTTACATGAACGGTAAAAGCATCAACCTGATATTTGTATATAAGTAGGAATAACACATTAGATACTATAGATTTATCCGCATATTCCCAAGGGAAAATATTCCAAGAATTAGTGGCAAAAATATGTATAACTTACTTTACAAAGAACAACTCTTTTTTTAAAACCTATTTAGTCATTTAGGTATAATAAGGTATTGTTACAGACCGTTGGTTTTGTCATTAATGGTTAAATTACACATTTGATTGAAAACAACTAAATTTAAAACAATTGTTATTTTTTGCATAAGTAGGTTCGATGCTAGATTGCGTATGCATTTGAAAATGACTTCTGATCGACCTAACTAATCAATAATTGTAAACACGTGTCACCTAGTTTAGCGGCAATGACACTTAGAATAAATCAAGATGGCTAATTGCATAGGATTCGCGTAAATACAATTGTAAAATTTAGTTTGTTGTGTAAATTTTTCAGTGTACGTGATTGTTTTAAATGTTAAACTTTTTTTTAACATGTCACTTAGACTTCTGATTGAAGATTTGAATTTGTAATTGCATAGCATTAGCGCAAAACTTCTTCTTTACTCTACCACCGATAAATGTCATTGTTCAAAGTCGCCCCGGCTCCAGGCAATCTAGATTGTTAATAGTTATTATTTATACATTTTATTGAGTTGGTAACGAGTTTCTATATTGAACGGACAATTTTCTATCCAAAACAGACATTTTAAAAGTATTTAACCGAAACTCTTCAAATTCGCCGACATCTTGTTAAAACGATGTCACTGTTATCACAAAACTGTCATAAGGGTTGTACTACTATGTTTGTCGCCTTTTATTGAATCGATTAAAGGTCTTTAAGTTTATGATTTCACATCAACATTTTGTAAAATAAAACAATTATTCTTTATGGTCAGTTTTTTCAATTTGCATAAAAATGTAAACTATTTATTTTAGCAATTATGTACACTAAACTGTTGATAACTTTCTCTCTTCTATCGAATATAATATCAATATGGTCCAATCCACTGATTCAATCAGATGACTTTTGTTATTTAGTTCATCACTACCAATAAAATAAACAATAAGTTGTGTTTTTGAATAAGGTTTTTTCACTGCTCCTGCTATCAGGGCGGCCAATGTATGAAGCAAAGGCAAACTCCTTTGTTGCTATTTCACATGCCTCAGTGTCTTGACTTGGCGGAGTGATATTAAATTTGCGTATAGGTAGAGCAAAGACTAGAACAAAACTGAGTTGTAAACTATGATCAATTTAATTGACGATCTCAGTGGTGCAGTGGTATAGAGGCTATTGCGCCTATCGTGAGGTAGCGGGTTCGATTCCCGCACAGAACATGAAAAAAGAATGTTCCGCGTGTGGATGTTTATCTATTTATGTATTTATCATATCACAAGTTATTATTACTTTGGGGCCATGTAGTTGGTGTGATTATCTGGGTATCGATTTAATATATTTCATAATAGGTATTTAGTAAACAAGTATTATTTCAGATAGCTAAGTAATAGACAAATTACTTATGTGCAAATAAATATGCTTTTTCATAGAGAATAAATCTGAAAAAAAGCACAGTTTTAATTTAATTTTAATCATTGAGTTATTATTACTACGTATAGAGTAGCCATTCCAAAGAAAAAAAATGTCGCAAAAGATGACAAGAGTATGGGGCATGCGCGGCATGGACTGACAGTAACGTGTCATTATCATAGATGAAAATTACAGAATTGAACACGAAGTTTTTTACCTATTCGATTTTAAAGCACAATATGATTGAATGGTTTCAGTTATTACACAAGGTGTTCCTTTTGATTTCCCCTATCTATGGGTATTAATGGTACCATGTAATAGAATCAAATAATATGTGAATAATTTTTCGTTTTTTTTTGTTTTTTTTTTTTTTATACATTCGAACCAACTGAATCACGACCTATTTTGCTGATAATTCATTTGAAACTGTCAAACTTGTAAAGTCTATTGCGTATTAGCACTGCACTTAGGACATTTTAGATATATATACGTATTCTGAATATAGATATATATACGTAATATGAATTCTGTACTCAGTGAATGTCAGTGTCGAATGAAATGATAGCAGGTTCGTCACCAAGGAAACCTATCTTCTAGCGGATTTCGAACTACTAGCATTTAGACAAAATGAGCTTCTGGTAGGTCATGCTTCAATTGGTTCGATAGTACAAAATAATTTAATTAAGTCAAAACATTTTATGTAAAACACCTTCATGCAAGGTATGACAACGTGGCATTTTCTATCCCTTTTTTTATCGCTTTTCACGGGAACAGTTTGAAACGTTTTGCGTTTTACATTGTATGCAACGTCCCTCAACGTTTAGAGATTTTACAAGGTGATAATTTATTAACTAATTATATTAAGATTGATGATATCTTGGAAAGTATGCACTTTAGAATACCATATGCTTTGGAAAATAAGTAGTGTTTTTAGTACGGAACAAAACCTCAATGTTATGTCAACGTTATGTCAACGTCAAATATTTTTTTTTTATTTGACATTTTAATTGTTTCATATTTTTTTTTCAGAACGAAAACATAATATTACGCTTGTCTTCTACCTAGTAATCATGGGGGTCACGCTTTATTTTATTTTTAATTATTAGATTCAATCTTTGAAATTTTGCGTACACATGACCACTGTTCTTGTGCCAATTGGCTGCAAATGATCTTAGTTGATATCGAACGAATAAAATATAAGTTTGAATTTAATAACTAAGTACCTATACTAAAACATATATTCTAGAAAGTTTGTGTTTTGTGGGACTGTTTTTAGAAATAAGGTTTTTTTGTAAAATGATTAATAAAAAAAAGTTTAATTTGACACCATTGATAGTGTATAAACAGTAGAAAAAACCCGTTTCGTAAGGTTGAAATGGAAACAACTATTATTTTACAATTACTTACAATGTTTTAAAGTAAATATATTTTTTATAATACAAGGTGTTAGTTTATTAGAGCATATCCCTTGAACTTCCACCTATGAGTGTCTATAAAAATAAATGTTGCAAATGTATATTTACTTTAACCCCTTTAGAGGATTATGTTGTAAAAAGCAAATACACTGTATAAATAAAATCTAGTGCAAAAATATAGAAAAATTTTACACAATAAGTATCATTTATAAGTATTTATATATTTAATACGGATTTTTTGAATCGTTGCCTAAATTTTTACAGGAGGCTAGGAATCGGTAATTTAATCGATCACAGTAATAAAAAAAAACCTTTGTTTTTCTTTTTCAAATTTGACCATATTATTCCCTAAATGATAGTACCCACTGGTCACACTGCACATGAATGGGAATTGAATAGAATAATAAAATGATAGGACAGTTATTCATAACTACAAATATTAAACTAACCAATCATACACTTTCATTCATTTCAAGAAAGGTTGAAATCTGCTGAAGTGTCGGTACCCTTATAAAACATGGTTAATTCTAGTTAAGCGTCATTATTAATAATTTGTTATCAATAGTTTGTGGTACGACCAAACTATTTACTTTAAGATGTACTTCATTTACTAATTTCGAGTGATTTTAATTAATTGACATATTTTATTATAACATTTTTACACGTAAAATGTAATTTAAAAAATTTGGCTGCCTTTGAATAAACACCCTAAATATAAAAAAAAAAAAACATATTTAGAGTAAAATATTCATAAAAAATACGAAAAGCTTTTTCTAGGCGTAGATAATGTTAGGTAAATTATTTTAACTACTTTTGCAATCTAAATATTTTTAGTCTTTGATTAATCATTGAAAATGACGATAACAACAATATTAGGTATATTTTAAAAATATGAATAATATTGTTGTTATCGTCATTATACCTATTTCTTGATTGATGAAAAGTTATTCCTTTGCAATTGGAACTATTTTTAGAGATATTATGTAAATACGCTTTATCTTAATACATTATGTTTTAAGATACAATTTTTGTTATGCCAAAGTGCGGCTGAGTCAGCGCATTTTGGCATAACAAAGCAAAGATAGGCGATAGGCGATGTCTTCTCTAGTACGTTAGTACATTGTAACTGTTTTTTCAACTGTTGATTTAAACAAACATTTAATAAAAAAGTTGCAGATGAAAAAGGTTCAAATATAAACATTGGCTGTTTACATAAAAAAAAACAGTTCACAGAAAAAAAAGAACATTCCAAATTCAAATGGTGCAGCACAGCGCTCATCGGGAAATAAGGAACGGGCGGGATTAGTAGTTTAGTTAGTTGGTTTTGTTATGTTGGCCGCCATTTTATTTAAATGTTTAATGATTTGAATAGGAATAAAAGTTTTAGTGATGGTTGTTCGTGAATTAACCTTTTACATTTAAAAAAGGGCAAAAGAATATGTGGTATGTAGGTAATGTTATTAATTATCAATATTTAAGTAAAGAGTTCTGTACATTAGTTTGCCGAGATTATAAAACGAAGATTTAATAAAGTTTTCTTGTAAAAATCAAGAATGATTGCTAATTTAATTAAAGTAATTTATAGATTAAGAATATTATTAATTTGCAGCTTATTTTGTAACTTAACAGTTTCTCGAGGAGGCTAAAGACATTAGGTATATTCATTTATTTTTTAAACAATGCTAATAAAAATCTGCATATCAATGTATAGTCGGTTGTCATATTGAAGGTGTTTTAAAAGTTTACCCTCCACGTATTACAAGGATACATAATGTCGTTGTTTTTGTACTATAATGCAAATTATTCGGATGAATGTTGCATTGCCTTGCAATATGCAGTTTACTCAGGGATTATATTATTTAAAATATTGAATTTACGAGTAGACCACCATCAGTGGGCCAAAATGAAAGCAATCCAAGAAAAGAAGAGCAATAAAACTCCCAACGGAAAAAAAACGACGACTTGATGCAGCAAGAGATGGTCTCGTCTAGGTATCGCCAGCATGCTGCTCGTGCTGCAGAAACTGACAAACGAAGAGAGATTCGCTTAAAAAAACTTCATGCCGTCAGCTAAGAACTTATCCGAAACTTATCACTAAAAAATCTATCACGAATATCTACAAACATGCCTTACTTTTTGAAGTCACTGAAAATACCAAAAGGTTCTAAATGAGACAAATATCCGTTTAAAAACCGCAACAACATCGGTTCAGCCCAACGCAAGATAGGTAATCGTTGACAAACATAATTAACGTACAGGTTAAACGTATCCGCGATTGGCGCAGTAATAAACTAAAATCTTAGTTTTATAATAAATGTGAAAGTTTTGCAAAGTGAATAATTCGGCTGAATACAAATGTCGAATGTACGAAATACGAATGTTCGGCTGAACATTCGGCTCATCTCTGACACTAAATAAACAGATAAATTGAGAACCTTATTTTTTGAAGTTGGTTAATATACTAAAACCTTTTCCTAAAAATGACAAATCTTTTTCTGAAAACCGCTTCCAAACCGGTTCAGGCAAACGCGAGAAAATCGCGGAAAAACATACATACATACTTACAGGTCAAACTGAGAACCTCCTTTTTTTGAATTCGGTCAAAAAAATATTAACTAAAGGAACTAATTAGACATATTCGACTAAAATAAAGCTACCTAACAATCGGATACTTAATTGGTGAATAGCAAGCTATTAAAGTTCGACCCCCCATGCATGTCAAATTACCTATTCAAAATGTTTTCCTATGTAGGTATATTAATTATTTATACTGAAAGTGTAAAGTTAATCATTGAACTTTACACTTTAAAATTCTACTAGTAATCTATTTCCCTATATCTTGTCAAAGGATAGTTGAAGCTATGTGAAAGTATTGTCCAGGATTGTTCATTTACTTAGTCATTCACCTCTCTACATTCACAAGTATATAGGTAAATAGATTTAAATTGGACGATTTATTGATTTTAAAGACGATCAATGAGAACTTGTTGAGCAAATGTATCAATTTGCAATGTGTCAATATGGTATATTGAGTGTTGGGTATATTAATACACAATAATAATACTTTGTTACATACATTGCGTTTCTCTATGTGTACTAAATTTTAAAAGACATTTAAAAAGTATTTTATTTAAGATCATCTTGAAACTTTACACAAAATCATCTCTCTATATTTTCTCCAAAAATATTTTAAGCTAACACTCGTAGGAACTATTCGCAGTCTATCCCAAAGACTTAAATTTCATCCTCATTATTGAAATGATTGGTGGTCTACTAACGTATAGGTACATATGCGAAATTCTCTACCGTGTAGTCTGAAAGCCCAGGCAAAACTGCCAACGCTGATTTATAAAGTTTGCTTTCGACTTTCAAGGCTTTTAAGTTTAGTAAGTTTTATAATATAACATAAAAAAGAAGTTTGCTAAATGTAGAGCATACGTACGTACATAGCAAATATACATTAATACTTACAATATGTATAAATGTATGAAAACAAAATACGACAACCTTAAATCGATCGATTAACCGCCAAAAGTGTCGATTGCTGGCTACATTTAATTAGTTTAAAAAGTAAATTAAGTACATGAAGTACCTACATAACATTTTTTTTCATACTTATAGGGGAAAAAGGAATAATCTTCAGCTAGAACGTCTGAAAACAGTGAAATTCATTTTTTCTAGTACAGTTGCGTAAGTAACTATTTATTTATTTTATGAAAATAATCTATAAAAATTCTTATTGTTAAACTATTAATTATAACGAGGGATGATTTTTTATTTACTGTTTGACCAAAAAGTTTTAATTCAGGTTAATATTTAAAAGATCGCGCAAGTTATTTCAATAATCTTTTACAGTTGCAGATAAATCATACTTTTGGTCTGTACTTAATATTACATAATAGGATATCTATTCCGCGCTTAATATAATGTAATGTAAATTAATGTTTATTTTTCACTGTAATATGTCGGTAATTTAATGCGTAATAAGTGAATTCTATTGTCACCTGATTATACAGCTGCTTTGCAATAAAATACAAAATGATATCAAATATTAGTTAATTGTATTCTTCAGTATCAAGAGCTCGCTACTCAACGGTTTTGTTAGAATTGTTTCTATGCAAATTTTATTTATTCATCTGTTGCAGTTGTGCATAAGAACACCTAAATCAACTTTTTTTATGACATTTGCGATGACAATATGAAACTAAATGTGATTTCAATAACATTGGTAACTTTGGTTGGTATTTAAATCAGCATATATTTCATGGTAGGTTTTGAGCAAATTGAATAACAATGTCATGTTATATAACAACTAGTTCACTACATGGTATTCCATAACACAAGCTATGCTTACTTTGGGGCCATGTAGTTGGTGTGGTTGTCTGGGGATTTTATTTATTTTTTATTTTTATTGTAAAAATATTATTACAATGTGCTTTAAAATCTATGTAAATGTTCTTTTGGTAGATACATACTTATTTTAATAATACATAATGCCCGTCTGTTTTTAGTTTGTGTTGTATTAGCTAAGAGTAGGCATAACCTATGGTACCTGTTAAATAATTCACAGACGTAGATGGATACTAATCCAAGTGACTCAAGCTTGCTGATAGAGTTAATAAAATACCATTGGTTAAACTTATCCGTCATATTAAAACCACTGTCAGTTGTTTTTATATGAAGGTTTAGTTTTTAGTCTGAATCGATAATAACGACCACTTTGGCGATGGGGTAACAGTGTCTGCATCAGACGCTAGTGGTTGCGGGTTCGATTCCCGCACAATGCAAATATCCATAACATATAACATGTTGGTTTGCATTGATCTGGGTGTATTATGTATAATATACAGGATCGCGTTTTTAGTAACAAAGCAAAAAAAAAAATTTTTCTTTGATACGATATAAAAGTAACTGCATATTTATTTTAGCATCACGCCACAAAAAAAAAAAAATATGGCACCACAAACTTTTTTACAATCGCTACTACGACGCGGCATGGCATTGATAATACTACGACGTAAATAATCCTACATGATGTTTTGCAGTAGCGCGTAGTCGTCTTCTTTTTAATGGTATTCATTCATAATTTATAGTGAGCATGCTTTGCTTAATATGATAGGGATATGTACCTATGTATTTCCTTGCAAAAAATACATACTTCTTTTTTGAAAAAATCGTTTCTATAAATTATACTATTTGTGTAAAAAAATGTTGACTTGTGACTTAAAAACAACCCTGTATATGTATTTACAAAAAGTAAAAGTATAAGTATGTTTATCCGTTGTCTAGCACCTCCCTATAACACAAGGTATGGGCTTGATTAAGAGATAAATTGCGCTGTGTGAATATAATATGTCCTACAATATTAAACATGCGCTTGACTTCAATCGATGTCTCAAGAAAGGCACTGGCTCTTCATAAAAAATCCAGAAACACATACCCAACAGAACGATGATAGTGGTGGTAGACTTTACATGTGTAGCGACATCTAGCGACGCGCCATAGAACGACGACGACACGACGAAATTCCTGCATCGCGCTTACAAAGTTTATATAGCAGCGAACATATATACAACATCCTGACATCAACTGTCGGGCCGTGGGCCGCGGCCTGCCATGCCTTTTCAGGGGATTGGGAACGAACACCATGTTCCCAAACATGAAGGAAGTTGCCAGCAAAGTAGATCCTGAGGAGTTTCTACCACCAAGTAGGGGTTACTTGAATCTGTTGCCTTTTACGCTTTATTTTTTATTTTTATTTATTTATTTATTTAAGAAACCAACAGCGTTACAAATATGTTATCTTAAGACTAATTTATTTCAAGTAAAGCTAATTACAGGCTTCTCTTAATATTATAATAATAAAACTGCGAGGGTCGAACCAGGAGAAGAAGACATAAACTTACTAGGAAGGTATATACCCTATTAACTTAAAGATAAATTCTAATAATAATCACACTGTTATATTTCTATGTAAATGATAAAAAGAACAAGTTAACAGAAAAAATATACATAAACATTAAATATTACACTGAAATATTTAAAAAAAAAAAATTGTTATTGTAAATATACCCTACTTAAACTTTTTTATGGCTAGGTATTTAAATGTTTCTTTACTGCTGCTAAATATGTCCAATTCTTTGAAATGATTATTGTAAACTTGCGGCAAACGGGAAAAGGGAGCATTTCGGGAGTAATTCGATCTTGTCAGAGGGACGTTGAAGAGAACAGGAGATCGGCGTTGGGATCGGCGACCTGGTACATTTAGCGATATGCTTTCTAATAGTTCAGAGCAATCAACTCGACTTTGTATTACATCGAACAGCAAACATAAGTCAGATACTTTGCGCCTATCTTCTAATGTTAGTAAATTAAAATGATGGCAGCTGTCTTTATATGTCTGGGAACCAGAACTACGAAAACGATAACTAAGATGTTTTACGAATTTCTTCTGTATATTCTCGATACGATCTTTATACATAGCATACTGGGGGGACCAGATCGAGCTTGCGTATTCAAGTATGCTACGTACATATGCATAATAGATTGTTCGCAAAGTCTTTATATTTTTAAATGGTTGGCAAGATCGAATGACGAAACCTAGATTCTTAAATGCTTTGTCGACTACTTTATCGATATGATCTCTGAAGAGCAGTTTACTATCAAAATACACACCTAAGTCTCTAACTAAAGATGTTCTACGGATGGGAGCTTTGTCAAAGTTATAATTAAATATTAAAGGTCTAGGGCTTCGAGTTAGGCTAATAACTTCACATTTGTCTATGTTAACAGTTATTTTGTTTTTCCGATAATAGCAGCAAAGACTATCTAAATCAGCTTGAACTTTTAGGCAATCTTCGACTGAGTTGACCTTCATAAATACTTTTTTATCATCTGCGTACATTAGGTGACGAGCGTAATTAAAACAGTCATTAATATCGAATACGTAGGCGTTGTACAGTAACGGTCCCAAATGTGATCCTTGGGGCAAGCCCGTTGGGATGTCAATGAAGTCAGACCTGTACCCACCCAGTACCACAGCCTGAGATCGATTGCTCAGGTAGGATTTAATCCACCTGAGCAAGTCCCCGTGTATTCCCAGTTTCATGAGCTTGTCGATGAGGATGGCGTGATCCACACGGTCGAATGCCTTTTCGAAATCCGTGTAGATCACGTCAACCTGTCCGCCCTTCTCCATATTGGAAAATACATAATTTGCAAAGCATGCTAAGTTCGTAATGGTGGAACGACGCCTTAGAAAGCCATGTTGTGTTGGGGGCAGTTGCTTACTTAATACGCAATATATTTGTTCATATACTAACTGCTCAAATACTTTACTAACAGTGTTCAACTTGGAGATTCCTCTAAAATTCTCGATTTTAGTTTTAGTCCCTTTTTTGTGAATAGGTACTATGAGTGCTCTTTTCCAGATGTTCGGAAAAACCCCTTCCTTCAAAGATAGATTAAATAGTAAAGCTATGGGGGCGCTGAGAGTTTCCGCGCAGTTTCTCCAAAATAAGGGTGGAAAGCCATCACATCCAGCGCCTTTAGTAATATTTAGCGACTTAAGCGTTTTTTTAACTGTGTCGATTGAGACAGAGTATTTGGATATGTTGTCTATGTCAATTGTTTCAATATTATTATTATTTTGTGTAATTCTAGTGGGTGTACCAAATACACTTTTAAAAAATTCATTGAAGGCGTTACAGATGTCCCTGCCTTCAGTGTATTTTTTATCACGGTACGTTAACATTTTTGGGTAACTACAACTGCCTCGCATAGATTTAATATACGTCCAAAGAGATTTCGGATCATTGGCTATAGATTTTTCTGCCAGTTTAGTAAATTTATCAAAACAGTCGGCTTGAACGCGTTGTTGTCGTTTGCGTAATAGTGAAAACTCGTCGTAGTCTGATAAATTCCCGAATTTTTTCCAGTTTTTGTGTGCCTTAGCTTTTTCTTTTATAATTTTAATTAGTGCTTGACTGTACCATATAGGATATTTTCGACCACATTTCACTTTTTTGTATGGTACATTTTCATCAATAATTTTTTTAAGAGTTTCATAAAACAAAGTGGTCGCGTCTTCTGTGCTACGTGACTCTAAGAGGGATTGCCATGATATGTTGCTAATTAAGTTATTTATTGTATCATAGTTACATTTATTAAAGTTTCGTCTCGGAGTTGCGGCCTCAATTAACGGTGTGATGGTAAGATCTAATACCTCTATTAAAAGAGCCGGATGGGCACGATCAGGCAAAACTAGAGGTTGAACACAGTTTGTTATCTCAAGTGGTAGACTAGAAAAAGCCAAGTCCAAAGTATTACCCGCGTAATTTTGATAAAAATTGTATTGTTTAAGCCCTAGAAAACTCATTTCATCCGATAGCTTTATCCCGGCATTCTGAACGTCCCTAGGTCCAATGCTTGTATGTAGTGGACCATTTATATTCCATGATATACAGGGCAAGTTAAAATCTCCTATAATTAAACAATTAACAGGCGCGCGCACTAAAAGTGTCCTTACAGCACTCAGAACTGTCTCTACTGCATCAGGTATGAGATTAGCGTCGGGCGGAATATATAATGCACATAGGTGTAGGTCCGCGGTTTCAGCGACGGCGCCTAATGCTCGCTTTGGAATCGTCACTGTCACCATTTCTAGGCACTCTGGCAGTTCAGACATAGATTGTAGTGTTGCTCCCAGTTTGCAAAGCACCAAAATCACTACGCCGCCTCCCGTTTTTTTACCAGTCAAAGTTAAGTCTCGATCGCAACGGAACACATCATACCTGTCGTCAGCGAATTCCCGATCAAAGATACCTGAGTGAAGCCAGGTTTCTGTTATTATGATAATATCGTAATCGTGACAAAGAATACTCTGTTTTATTTGCAAGCATTTAGTACGCATTCCGCGTGCGTTTTGATAAAAAACCGTCAAATTTTGTTTTTCATTTTTATCCAGCATTATGAATATCAAAAGTCTCTAATAGCAAATAATAAATCTGTAGCATGGTTAAAACATTCGAGTATCCCTGCCATCGTATGATTTTTAAGTTTAAGAAGCTATTATTACATTGACAATGTTTTAACCAGTATAATATGTAAGTCATTAAATCTGAACTAATTTCCCGTATCCACTGATAGTCATGTGAACAAAAAATATTATAACATAACCTAATTAATGTTAACTTGTATAAGTTTTGCATGACTAATTTTTGTAAGCATCTATTGCCGGCTAAATAAGTTATTATAAAACGGTCACTAACAAAATACTGACGCGAACAAAATACTCTCCAATAACCACCAATACGTTTACAAAAAACAGCAGTTCCTAAACGAAGTATAAGTAAAATAATTTCATAGTATAAATCAGTGAATATTCGCAAACTTTGTATGTAAGGTGTAAAAAATACATTACAATAGTAAAAGTTCACTAATAATCCTCTAATAATCGAAAAATTATAGTTGTACCTATAAAATATCAATAAAGTTACGTCCCGATCCCGATAGTTTATTTTCAAAAAAGAACTTAAAACAATAAAAAAATAATTATTAGCCATTAGTACAAAAACCATCAAGTTATTTCTTCTTTGAGGGTATGCTGATAGTTTATTGTACCTAATTGCTCCCATTCTCGCCGTCTTAATGTGTGATTTAGTTTGTAGTGAAATTTTGCGTATCAACTGCAGGATAAATATTCTTACTATTAAACACTTTGTACGATATGTTAGACAATTTAACTCGACTTTATTTTGGGCAGAAGTAACGATACCCTTAATTGCAATTTCAAACCAAAAATAGGAATCTATTACGTAAATCATAACGTAACTATTTAATTCGGATAACAACTTAGTATTAAAGTTTAAGTTTTGTACACTGCGATAAGAAACAATACTTTGATAGGTCGTTTCTGTTAACCTGCAAGAAAACACGTATAATAATTTTATTTTTGAGGATCGCACTAACCGTCCGCTCGCGACTGACTTCATCCTCGATAGAATTTTGTGTGCCATAGAGTTAGTAAAACGCGAAGAGGTGACATTAAATGTCATAAATTTACTATGTATATTGTATATGGAATATAATAGTTTAAAATGTATTTGGAATTTATTACAAAAACGTGAGATGTGAATCAAACTATAAGAATGAGTTGAAAAAGTAGTAAATTTAAAATTATTAAGTAGAAAAAAGATAATAATTATGTGTAGGTTATTGAAAAACACTAAAGGGACTACTTCTCTGAAATTTTGAATAAGTCTTGCTCGTTTTGTATTTGAAGCGCTGGAGATGTGTCGTTTTTTCGAATATATATTCTTCCATTTTTTGCCCAGACGAACTGAAATTCCTTGAATTTCGAAAACTCTTTGCATTTTTTCAAAAGTTGCTTGTTGAAAGGTGTCAGATGCTCGTTTAAATAAATTGGTTTAGCATCACCTGGTATCTCGATGTCCTTTGTGGTGATCCGGGTTTTACGTGAAAGCGAAATCAGGTTGTCCTTTAGCAGCCTAGTTTTTAATTTGATTATAATGACTTTGGGGCGACCCTGTTGCTTTAATTTTGGTGAAACTCGATTCACGCTCAAAATATCACTTGGTGATATGTCTAACCCGATCCGATTACTAATTCTCATAACAAGGCCAGGCAAATTTTCGTTTTTTACTTCTGGTATTCCCATTACCTCTACATTTAAGAGTCTATCTCTCTGTTCATTTGAATTTATATGTGATCTTATTATATTATTTTCCATTTGTAAATGCTTTATTTCTTTGTTCAAGCAATCTATTATGCTTAATTCTTTAGACATTCTATTTATTTTGTTGTTGTGTTCGTCATCTGAGTCAGATAAAAATTGAACTGATTTTTGCATGTCGGTAATTACAGTTTGCATCTCACATTGCTTATTTTCTAGTTTGGCAATATTGGTTTTAAGCTCATTGTATTCCTTCCGAATGTTGGTCACCTCTACTTTCAAATCTGCGACATCCTCCTTTAATGATGATAGGTCCACTTTGATCGCATTGTTCAGAGTATCATTTATCTGGGTCAGACTGTTGTTGAACTCAGATTTCCAGGTGTCCATTTTTTTTAAAGATATCTGTTTGGAAAGACTGGAATGCTTCTGTAAGGTCAAAATCATTCTTTCTCTTGCGGGTTGATATATTCGATATGTCAGGATCTGAATCGCATCGTTTGGTAGACGGAGGAGAACGGTGCATTTTGCCGCTTCTAAAGTTTTGTAGCTCTGTGTCGCGATTATTGTGCAAAAGAGGCGTCGATGTCGGTCGTCTTCGTTTCGCGCGCGTACACTGAGTGGGGGCTTGCACGTTGAATGGCTCAACGCAATTGAATACAGACCTTCAAACCAAGTTAATTCGGTGCAGTTTCGATTAACAACACTTTTCTCTCGTATTAAACAAAATAGTCTCGACTCTCGAGGCGCGTCCGTCGCCGAGGCGAATGAAGCGAGATGTGCGCTTATCCAGGGAAGCACTGTTCTTAGCCAATTCCATGCTGTTAAGCGAAGTTCTTTACGGACTCCATCCCTGGTTCAAAGATGACAAACTTTCTGTGATGAAAGTAAACTGTCTCCGAATCAGAACAATAACTTAAGATTTACCTGCTACGATAATACTGTTTAAGTTAAACTGTTTATAATTTTTTTTAAAATTTTTGAATACATTGTTTTATTTAAACTCTGCATATTACAAAAAAATGTATTACTTTGAAATGCTGGCAAAAGGGATATACCTATAGCAAACTGCGCAGGTATTAGTAAGAATCTAAAAAAACTTTAATACATACATACATACATAACGTCACGCCTGTATCCCATATGGGGTAGGCAGAACACCAGAGGTTACAAGACCATCTGATGTCACGTTTGACATATTTGGAGGTATTAATAATCTTTTGAAATAATCTGCCGTACCTTTAAGTCCTTAAAAATACACGGTATTATTTGATCATAGCAGTTACATTTGGAATTATACAAATAATGGTACTGACGTCAACAAGTGACCTTAATTACTTTCCGATGGCGACATGAAACTGAAGAGGCGGTTTATTTGCTCCGTCAATTATTAAAATGTAATGCGATTCTCACTCAGTAGTCATTAGCATAGCGATACAACCTTTAGGGTTCGCTTTCTGTGGAAAATGTTATTATTTATTAAATTAATGAGCGAAATGGAACAGAAAATACACTAACATTCTTAAAATACACTAAGTTTTCCTCGTTTTAGATCACCTATCAATACAAGAATATTATTAATATATAGATGTTATTTCTACCTGTTATGATTTTTTTTATATGATTTTATAGCGTATAATTTTAATTTTCTGATGTAAGAAGGAATGCTTTTCAATAAGTTTTAATTATATTATTTGAAATTGGGATTAAATATAGGTTTGAGTTCATTCTGCAAATAAGCCAAATTTTAGGCTATTCTAAACAACTTTATTTACAAATGTTAATAAGCATTTTTCATCCATATTTTTTATTGGTAACCAAACTCCCTATTGACCTCATTCTCACCTGATGGTAATTGAAGATGATAGCACACGGGCTTAGGAAGGAT
The DNA here is from genome assembly GCA_944452665.1 of Stenoptilia bipunctidactyla. Taxonomy (NCBI): domain Eukaryota; kingdom Metazoa; phylum Arthropoda; class Insecta; order Lepidoptera; family Pterophoridae; genus Stenoptilia; species Stenoptilia bipunctidactyla. Next base: position 17,997,811 of record OX101730.1, read on the forward strand.
CTCTTCATAAAATATTGCCGGAACACATCACCGCAGGCGGCTAATATTTTAAATAATCCAGTCATTCTTCATTCTAGTCATGTAAAAAATCATAAAGCTAACCAGTAAAATTTTGTCTTCAGCTCAAACGGTAGCAATGGTTCTCGTGAGTACGAGCAGTCAGCCCTGAGTGAAGCCAGCGGGACGGGCACGGAGACGGAGTACAAAACCAAGCCGCCACCAGCCGATAAATATGAAGACCTGAGCCGCATCATTGAGGAGCAGGTGATGGGCAGTGATGATAGCCATCCAGTAGTTATCAGCCCGAGAAAGGATATGAATGTACTTCGCGCTGATAATCCCACTGTTGGGGAAATGGAGGATTTCGAACCAAGGTATGTTTTTAAGTTTGTATTGGTATGATGTTGTGATTATTATAATGAAACTCGGCAAAAATCGCTTGCTCAAGTTAAATAAATAATGAGGTCGTTCTATCCCAAGCCACATTTCTAATTTTACATATGTATTTTGAATCTTCCTTTGTTATTTAATAAGTTTATATTCAGATTGCAGTTTCTTAAAAAATCCTACAAACAGGTCTAAACCACTAATCATAACGTTTAAAACACTTGTTGGTACGCAGTTTGAATTTAATATAACAAGTGTGTATTGTCCATTCATAACAATTAATAGGAAAACAATAACTTATTTAAAACAATACCTTTCTGAATATTTTTCATTGTTACACACCCTATTATATCTGAAACAGAAGGTGTTTTTCAAAATTAGAACCATTTCAAACGATAACGATAACGACCCTAACGATGGTATCAACCCTAAAATAATGTTCGTAAACTCTGAAGACATTTCATAACAGCAAGTAACCTAAATACGACCGCGAATATTTAATCAAATCGTTCGTGAAAAACGCCAGAAAGTTGGTGAGACAGCTGACAACCCTGGCAGGATTTATGCACCGCCCGAGCACCAAAGAGTCTCAAATTAAACAGTTAGTACGCGGTTATTGCGGTAGTTAAACTTTGATAACAGAACAGTTATTCTCACTCCGTGCTTGGAAGAAATCATTAATGTTACTTTTAGTGCAAGCGGAATTTGTTTCCGAAGTTGGTTTAATTGAAGGGGTAATTAAATATCATTATGAAGTTCTGTCGGGTTGTGTTCTTGTCTTTACCCGACTACGGCGAAGCAGATAGGAGGGTTATGATTTTGACATGTACATATGGATGTTCACCTGTTCCCTCATAACTACTAAACTTCTTATCATAGTTGGACAAGTGAGTTGTGGTCGTATGCCACCTATTGTAGCAAAAATAACTTAAAATCAAAGTGGCATACGATTACGGTTATCCTTTCAACATATCTCTATCAGTATGTCGTATTAAAATACATAAATATTTTAGAGGAGACTATTTTCTGGTTACGTACTTTTTAGAGCATCTTTTTAATACTTATATTTCGTTCCGTAACAATATGATACACACGTACTTCTCAGATATTCAGAACAGCTGAAAATAAAATACTAGGATATGTACATACAGTGTTTCCATTTACCACATATATCCCTAGGCTAGCGTCGTGCAGTCTTTCATTGCCTCAACGCCCGCGCGGCATGTTCTATGCATCAAAACCAAACACCGGCTACCGGCTGGTCTCCTGGGCTGCGACTCGGCCAATTTCACCCGCAAATATTGTCCCGAACAATGACGCTAAAGAATCGAGAAATAGCAAATTACGACACAAAATTCTTTCTTCAACAAACACGATTAATATTCATATAAAAGTTTTAGTATTTCAAAAATATATTCAAGCATCCAGACATCGCGTTTGTTAGATAAATGAAACATTTTCGAAAGGATTTGTTTGATACAAGACCATAAAAAAGAGATCATATTATATTTTCACGACAGGCCGATTCTTATGGAGGACGACCTTTCTTTATCTTGTAAGGCAAATTTCACAAGCTCACAGAAGAATCTTATTTAAAATCCAGTTACGGGCCTCGGCGAGATAGGCGCGGCCCTTTGACAATAAAACTAAATGGAATGAATGCATGAAGGCTTCCTCGAATGTTGCTCGTGTTATGATGATGCCTGTTTCGACAAAACTCATAGCCATACAAAAGGTTCGCATGGTGATACATGGGATAATTTTCGGCGTAATCTCTTGGAAAATTCCTAACTCTAGAAAATGTCCGTTGCAAAAAGAGACTGAAACGAGATTTTTATACTAATAGAAGCGTGTCGACTGTCCGCTTAGAATTTTAAATTCGACTTAAAGTGGAGCATTTGGGTTTTTAAATGCGGAGTTCACATGAAGAGGGAGACAATAAATTTTGTAGTAGCCGCCGGCTTGATTTCTGAATGCAGGTTATCGGAGCGACGTTCTGATCGAAAGCGGAGTTGTCTAGTTAGTATTCAGCGCGTCGGTGGTTCCGTCGCTCGGCGCGGCGCGGCACCTGCGGGGTACGCGGGTCACGTCTCCGAATGTGTCCCACTCACGCAGCCAAAACTAACATGTCGCACCGCCGATGAAGCATCTTCTATGTAAATCTTGCCGTTAACGACCTGCGAGGGAGTATGCCCGAAATTTTAAACACCCGTACACGTGGCGTGGTTGGTTTCCGATTCGTAGGCTTCTCTAAGTACTGCAAAACTATTAATAAAGTGTTGAATTGATGGAGATACGATTTTTTTATGTTTTGTTTTTCTAAATGCAAACTACGTCTTAGAAAAATTATAATGCGGTCATGTTTTGAACTTTCTTGTGTATGGGCTTGCCTCACATTTTTAAATAGCAGTCGCGCACGGTTTAACCTGCGCAGCTTTAGCTCTCGTAGGAATTCATTGATATGAAATTGTTTTGCATTCGATAGCCCAAGCGCTGGGCTATCGAATGTATAAATATTTCTCCTAAACTGACCCTAACCTTAGTTTCTGAGATAACCGAGTTCAAACAAGCAAACAAACCCTTCAGCATTATTATATTTGTTTAGATTCCTACGTTCAAGATAACGAAAAGGTGGAGGCGCGTGACAGTAATTTTAATGATCCGTATGTTATGTGTGATTCCCTCCGTTTTGTATGTTTATGGAGGATTTCAGTATTAAATTTCAACTCTTAATCCCAGCTTATAACACCAACCAAAATAAAAATTAGCATAAAATTTATTTAAGCATTGCATACACAATGTTGCATTTTTTCACAGGTTATGTATTGCATACATAAAATTATTGATAAAAATATAAAATAATTTTATGTATGTATAAAATATTTATATATAATTAATTTCACGGAAGACAGATTTCTTTATTTCGTGATTAATGTAAATAGTATTTGTTATGATTTTAATTATTTTATAGAAAAAATATCAAATAATTTTAATTACCTAATCTTGGATTGCAAATATCGGTTTCATGTAGAAATTCATTATGAGTCATTAAAATTTCTAGTAACATTCTAGAAGTAGTATAGTAAGTATACTTCTCTTAAAGAAGTATTTTGTTAAAGGGGCTACATAAAAGTTCAGGCTTGAATATTTTTTGATGATATTAAGATATGCAGGGTTTATTATACAGTCGTAAAGTATCCGGCATTTTGATTTTGCTACATGAATGTCCAATAGAAGTACAAGTATGATTATAAAAACTATCTTACTTATAACAATGTTTCTACAAAATACTGGATCTATACTGGATATATATATATGAACTTTATTTAATTTTGAACTTAGAAGGTTTTTGGAATTTTAATCTTAATATTTGCTTGGAGGCTTCTTCTTTGCATTAGACTTATAAGCCTGTTATTTGAACTTGAATCTCCATTATTATAAAATTTAATACAATAATTGTCTTTAGAGTTTATTGCGTTTAATAGATTATACCTACATTAAAAGACACCGAGCTCATAAGGATCAGTTTTATAATTTTAAATGATTTTGAGATAAAATTGTAATATTAATGTAGTGTTCAAATACTTACTGATGCTAAATTAGGGGTCATCCTTAAATTAATGGAGTCGAAAATTATATGTGAAGTCTGGAGAACAGACTTGTAAGCGACAATGTTTATAGCATTTTGAAATTAAATGTCTTCATTGCAGGACATAGAAGTGCACGTAAAAGTAAATATTTACACAAAAAAAATATTACACTCGGCTACAGAAATAAGTAAGAAATAGTTTCAGTCCGAAAAAAGATTAATTCTATTGTTATATAATAATTTGTTAATACTCATAACAAGATCTTATACGAGTAATTCGGTTGCATAGTTGATTTAGTCAGCGCCAATTTTATAAAAATTACAGTAGTTTTGAGTGTATTTCAATAGCTGTATAAATAATTTTTCTATTTGAATACTAAGCCTCAATGCTGGTTTCAGTGATAACAAACGCTTCTGGCGCTTACAAACTGACATATCGATGACGTTTGCAACAGTGCCTATAAAATAACACGTGAACGGTTAAAATAATAACTCTTCGACTATAAAAACTTCAAACTAAACGTGATTATACGTATGTTTTACTGAAATAAAATATATTATGAGTATTAAATCTTGCGTGTTGACGTAAGTTGCTTGTTAGTAGGTACATTTATTACAGAATACATTTTGGATATCCTGCGAAAGCTCTTTTTGAACAAACTGAACCCACACCCTTTATCATCGGACTACTAGGCGCATCAGAACTCACATACCTTTTTAAAGGAAACTCTCCAAAAAGCCGAACAAAACGCTTTGATAGTTCCTTTTTGGTACGGGTGGAATAAACTGCCTGTGTCTGTTTTTCCTGCCCGCTATGTCTTCGTAGTATAATTATGTAAAGACATCGATCGATGAAAGAAATGCAGTTTTGCGTGCAACCAAAATACAATATACATTTAGTAATTAATCTGTTGTTTTAAGGATAATAAAAGACAAATATATAAGTGATGTATTCATGTTTTCTTCCACACAATTCATAACCTCAATCCTCTTTGCAGCCTGAACGCGTCAAACTTGGAGAAGTTCCAGCTCAAGATAGCTCAGCATGAGCTGTACAAGGAGAATGAACCGCTGGTGGACGCCGTGGTCAAAGACATGGTCACCCTGCCGATCATTCATGTTGGTTAGTATTAGATTGACTATTTACTATGTATTGGGAAAATGCAATGAATTAACTAGTTAGACCATATGCCATGATATTCATAGTCCGTTTTTTTTTTGTAAACTTTATTGTGTGGTTTTTAAATTCGTCATCAACACAACTCTTTTTAATGAACTCTAAAGGCTATTATTAACAATCTGGGGTGACGAAGACCTTTAGGCCTTTAAAGTGCCTAACCTAGTGCTGTTTGGTTCACGTTAGTTATTTGTTTCTACTTATAACGTTAAAATAATTTTCAAAAAGACTATCTTTAAAAATAATCTTGTTTATTATATGTATATCCTGCTTTTGACACTAACTATACTCGTTTAAAATATAAATATTCTACACTAAATACACAAAAGAAAGGGAACAATTACTAAATACCCATTTAAACTTAATTGAAGATGTAGAGCATTGATCAATTATGTGATTTAAGGAAATCCACTATTCTAGGTACAATCAATTGGCTCGTATTGTATTCACTGAAATCAATTTAAATTATTTATTAGTATCGTTGATTGAAGTTCGACCAAGAAAAGATATTTGGGTTAGGTGGGACTGGGGAGTAAAGCAGTTTAACATTAATTGGTTTATAAAACCAATTAATGAATGGTTTAAAAATGTTGAAAAGGAGCTTATATTTGAACCAAAGTAATGTTTTATCGTAATTGACGGGAAGTATTGGGTGTTTTGGTGTTTAAGTTGCTTTGTTACTAAGAGAGGATGTTAAGTATGTATGCGTAGCTACGTCGCCACATATTACTGAATTGGTTTAAATACAAAAGCTGGTCTACATATTTAATTTTCAACCGACTTCAAAAAAAGGAGGAGGTTCTCAATTTGAATAACTTTTGACTGGGTGAACCGATTTTGATGATTAGTTTTTTATTAGAAAGCTGTCGCTTCCCATGTGGTCCCATTTCAATTTACTCTAGTTCTGACTTGAAGTCGGTTTTCTAAATGCTCTGCATTCGTTGATTATAGATGGTGCTGTCCTTTTTTCAAGTGTTTCGTGTGGTGTCGCATTTCAAGTATTCAGTCATACCTATATGAAAATATGATACAACGATTGAATGAATTGTGTCACCATACACGACCGCTAATACTCGCAATGTCACTAAGTGTCGAAAAGAGGTATTTTTTAATAGTGCACACATTTATTAATTATTGTATTATTACATAAATACATACATAACGTCACGCCTGTATCTTTTATGGGGTAGGCAGAACACCAGAGGTTATATGACCATCTGATGTTACATTTGACAAATTTGGAGGTATTAAAAAGATGACAGACTATTGTAGTGACAGGAGGTCAGCCTATCGCCTACAAAAACGACTTTTTGAAACCTCTGGTAAGACTTATAGTGTATTATTACACTTTAAAGAATATCAAATAAGATACTAAAATATACCGGAATGTATGACATGTTTTTCAGTATGAATCACACATAAAATAACTCCACAAATAAACAGTCTTAGATATTACCAGCTAAGGTTACCAAACAAAGCTCTAAAACGTAATGTATATTAAATGTTACGTTCGGCAGTCGGCCGGTCGGGTCACCGCACCAGCTTTCGGCCTTACCTATTCAGAATTGAAACTAAATATTTAAACAACTTAAATTGGTTTCATTGTTATTATTAAGTTTATCGCATGATTTATCATTTATTTATAAGGAGACCATTACGAATAGGACCAATTAAGTAGCCCTTTCGACAGTCTGTCGATTTGTCCAAAATCAAGTCAGGTCTATTTTTGGTAAAGGTATTCGAAGGTTACATGAAATAGACATTAAGATGAAATATCTATGTGGACTGGTTAAGATTAGCCTAAAGTCTCCGTATGAATATACTTCTGGTAAAGGAACACTTATCGAAGAGGCATATGAACTTGGGGTAGGGATCTTTTATATATTCCTGGCTAGCAATCAGTCTTCAATGAAAATTTGTCGCAAAATTTAATTATTTCGAATATTACCCAAAAAACCTTACAGAAATCGATTAACATTTAAGTATATGTCAGGATGGTTTTAAATAGCCAGGCCTACACTTTTTTTGGGTTATGTTTATTATTTCAAAATGACCTGATGCTACAAAGTGGACTTAATGTCACAACAATTTAAGTCTTTTAATCCTCAAATAGTTCTTAAGGCCTTTTGATTGGGTCACCCACCCACGGTATACTGTTTGTAAAGAAAAATGCGTTTTGTGAGTCGTTATTTCCGCTGCCTAAAACGGGCTTAGGTACTATCTAATGTGGAATTGTGGTTAGATACCCTACATTACCCTTGTGACCACGGCTATAAGCATAAAAAAATATAGTAACTGTCACTCACCCCTGATGAATCACTTGGAATAATGCTACTGTTACACATGCTCATTTCAAGCACGAAAGCATGCTTCAATTGAGCAAGTGAGTCGGAATGTTGGTCAAAATGAGCATGCTCATTTCAAGCACGCTCATGAATCGATAGGCTTGCGATTTTCGAGCCTATCGATTCAGGCTTGCGCATCTAAACAGGTTTGCCTATTGAGCATGCTAGTATCGATCAGTTGTTCATACTTAAATATATAAGCATACTTAAAACTAGCATGCTTATTTCTAGTAAATGAAAACTGCTCCTAAGCATGCTCGTATTGAGCATACTAAATAGCAAGCTTTACAGCATGCTTTTTTCGAGCCTGTGTAACAGTTAAGAGTTCGAAACTAGAAGGACACCTCCGACAATAAAGTGCCAGTGTAAGCCGCACAATAAATATTTAAAAATTTCCTAAAAAAAAGTAAAATATTTTTATATATTTCATTATCTGTCAACAGAGGAAAAAGAGGGCGGAACGCAGTTGAAGCTGATCATAGATTACCCAAATGGAGTGCAGGCACTCTTTAAACCAATGAGGTAAGAAATAAAACTTTTATTCTATTGCCTCTCAACTACTCAAGAAAGTTTTAAAGAAAATGGTAGAGTTTGGTGGAATGTAATATTTTAATAACTTTTAAAGAAAGAAAGAAAAATACTTTTTTCTTTTGCCTACTTCTTATAGTTCTTGCGCGTTTAAATTCTAAACATCGACATAAAAATGTAGTGAAAATTACCCTACATAGGTATGTGTATTTTTATAGACTTCTGTTACAAATCAATTTCAATTAGAGGTAAGATCCCTTTAAGTAAAGGTCCTGGCAATAAAGTACTTTTAATGCAAAATTTGTGGCCGAATATCATTCTCCAACAGTTTTTTTTTTGTGAAAGGTTTTGGTTATATTGAGTTTAATCGTAGTTCCAGACAATTATTAAACAATACAGATAATAACTATCATCTAGGATTTTTAAGTATAATTCGTATTCGAAATCGGAGTTTCTAAGCTACAATTAGCAATGTTCAAATAATACCATTCGAATCGAGGCTGTCGTAGCAATAACTACGCAAAATCGCCGTAGCACATTTCAAACTATGCTTGAACACTGTATGTATCTTTGGATTCTTTTTTAAGCAAAATAAGATTCCGATTCATGCAAGACGACGACCAATTTGGCGATGGGTTTAACCTATCTGCCTCAGACGCCAGTTGTTGCGGGTTCAATTCCCGATTTTTTTCATACATTGTTTTTATGAATTCAAAAGAACAAAAAAGCTAGCATTTTTGATAGTTTGTTAATAACAAACACTTACTAGCTTTCCAAAAAGTAGACAAAAGTTATAGTCACGCTTTTCCTGCGTATTTTTAACAATTTGGATTAACTTTCTATTTCTGTAGGGTTGGTTTAGAATAGCGTGTCGGTAAAAAACTTTATTTATTTATGATACTGATGTGCCCGCGAGGTTGGTCGAAGCCGTCAAGGTTTTTGTGGAGAAGATCCAGGCGAGGATTTTTTTAACTGTGATTTAGTGATGACACATCCAGAAATTCATCCTGACAAAACAAGGAATGCGTATAATGCTTCTTCGTTATACACTTAATAAGTAAAACAATTTATCTTGGTCTCACAATAAAACAATGTTACTGAAAGCCGCTTTATAAAAAAATATTACGACTCATCTAACATTTTAGAATTAAAATAAATAATTTACTATATTAATTTTAATATTCATGATTCAGTAGTTTAGCAGTAGTAGTTTAGTATAGTGGTTTTGATCGCTATCAACTTAGTTTGCCCTGACGAATGCGTATAAAAATACTAAAAGGTCTTTTATTTTTTAAGTTATAGCTTAAATATTTATAAAAAAAAACCACAAGAAATCATCTGATGGTAGTTATTAAATTTTAATACACTCCGAATTCTATACAGGGTTAACAAAGATTGTCTTTTTATTATGATTAAGGATTTAAATAATATATTAAGACATCATTGTAAAAACTTTAAACAAACTGCTATGAATAATTACAAGAATTACAAACATTTTCACACGTATATCTCTTGACGATCAATTGTTTCAGCGGTGATTAATTTTATTAATTTCACTACAAGTTACTGTTTTTAGTGAGACACACTCCAGCGACTTCTCTACTTGCCCGGAACGTCACATTATTTACCGATTACCTAAAATACCACAAAAAATGAAATCTAGTTCCGATGAGACAAAAAATACTAGAGTATTAATTAACGGCATGTATGTATGTAAAATGACATTAGTTTTTGTTGTTAAAGCAGTTCGGGTACCTTTTAAGGTGCAATAATGATGAGCAAATAATTATGAGATACTATTTCAAGTAGTATTTTAATAATGACAACCTTATGGGCTGTATTAAAACGCAAATATATAGATACAAGTAGGTAGGTACCTACTAAAAATGAATTTCAAACATATTATCAGCACTAAAAGAATATTCTAATCTAAATCAAAGATCATGACGATCGAGGTACGGAAGGACCTATTTCATCAATGTTACTTTACATGCGACTTGTTTAAATGGGATTGAAACAGAAACTTATTTGCCAGCCCTGGCCGATCCTTCGGCACCTTACATTAAGATTTCGACATGGATAAGGGTCAGCTATAGGTTATCTGTGGTCAGGGGTGACAGCCCAAAGGGCCAATAAATACGCCACTCCTGATTTGGAAAGGGACACACTTTCACAAATTTTAAAAGTTTTTGGACCTCTCGATCTGTAAATCACTTAGCCAGTAATAATAATCTATACATATAATAAAATGGTAGGAAAGTCAAAACTATACATTGAATATTTTTTTAAAAGAATACTTGGGGTATGATCTACAATCGAAACAGAAACAAAAAATATAGTTTTTAGAATTTTTGTCTGTTTGTCTGTTTGTCTGTTTGTCTTTCCGGGATAAACTCAAAAAGTACTGCATGGATTTACTTCAAATTTGGCATGAAGATAGTTAAGAAGTCGGGTCAACATATAGGCTACATATTATCACGCTAGCAGTGTTATAATCGTAGGTGCGTTTGGTGCTGCATAGCGTTCACGCAGACGACGTCGCGAGCAGCAGCTAGTATTATATTAAATCTCTTTCTTAGAATAATTCTTGGTCTTAGAATAAAAACTATACAATTATGATCTTGCAATGTCAAAAAAACCGATTTTTTTCAAGTTTATAATTTGGTAATATGAAATGAATCATTGTAGTTTTGTGCACAACAAAGTAGTATTATTTTAAAGGGTGATAAGTTAATTGCTTGTTAAGTGAGAGTGAGTTATCAACGTTAACGAGTTAAATTGTGATTCAAATCTACTGTTCATAATCGAACAAATACCGCTGTCTTTGCAAATATTTTCTTTCTACTAAACATAAACATAATATCTACCAGCCGAGTTATCAAGGTTTTTGTCAACCAAGGCGTTAAAACCTTCTTAAAACATTAATATTATGGTAACCGCCATTTTCAAATATTTTTTCTTGAATTTGTGATAAAAGTGTTCTCATGGTAAGCGCTATTTGGCATTCTAAACCATGCACAAATCTTTTCAATCGTTACAAAATAAAGAACAAACATTCATTTTATGAACGTTTAAACACACAAACTGACAGACTTTTGTTATTATTAGAATTCATCATTTCTAAATATATGCAAAAAAGAAACATATAAAGTGGCGATTTTTTCGCCATCAAATATCACTAGGTACCTACTTCAGCGGCAATGCGCTGGCAACATTTTATTACTTATTAATTAATACCTTTCTAACCGATATACAGGGTTAATTTTAATTAGCGCATCATCTCTTGCAGGCTGCCTCTCCACATCAACCCCAACAACATTTGTTCTACGACTTTTTACAAATCTTGACAAATAACACAAAAATTTAAAAAAGGAAAAGCATTTTTTCCTAACTCTACATTTTGTAAGAAGTGCCTATTATTTATTATTTTGAAGCAATATTTTATTACGCAAGGTGCGTGACATACCTACGCTCAGAGTAAATAAAGCTGCGCCACTAAACCGAGGCTATAAATGTTTTTTTATATAGGAAAACAAAATTTTTAAAAACTATTAATTTTGATAAGTTGTAGGGCAAATGTTGTTGGGATTGATGTGGAGAGGCAGCCTGCAAGAGGTAATGCGCTAATTAAAATTAACCCTGTATTTTTTATCTTCGACGTCATTATCAGTTTATATAGCAGCTTTAGCCACGAACTAAAGAGTACAAACCAACATCTTCTATTATTCAAGTTACAATTGAAATTAAAAAAATATATATTTAAAATAAGAACAAAGTGGTGTAACATTAGATATGCAACTGCGATGAAGTGGGAACACTCATACAGAGTTCCCTTGAGGAAATATTTAAGGGCCCGATATTCCGTATTCTTTGTCGCGAGTCGCGACGAATTGTATTCGACAGTATTCGATAGCTTTAGAGAATATATCATTTCAGTACAGTATTGTGGAATCTAATATACGTGTATGGAATTTCAGTGTTATATTTCATTGACAAAAAATCTAAGCAGCAATATTCAGAGGGGAATCTTTTATTGTCTTCTTACCATCATTCTGTTTTTTATTAGGTGTCTGTTTGAATAATATGTAGGTTAGGAAGCCGTTATAGAGTTGAAGTAGAATATTAAATGTATTGCTATACGGTAGGATCTCGTTAGTGTGCCTGGCTAGTGACAATAAAAATGTCTCAATGAGATTTTTTTTTTAAATTGTGTTGATGAATTTTTGATGAAACTTTGAATTTATTTTATTAAAAATCTTTCTGCATACACGCTCCGCTTTTATCTTAACTCGAGCTTACAACGGCAAGCTACGCTTAGTAAAGTAGTAAAGTACTTATTCGAAATTGATTCACAGTCAATCAAAGATGTCTTATTTACTATTGTAGGTACTTGTTTATTAAGAGATCAGTGCTTATTATGAAATAAATTCTGGAAACCCAATTATTAAGTCAACACTTTATGCTGTACATTTATCACCATGACATGCGTAAGAAACTCATAAAACAAAATAACAACTCTCGAAATCGACAGCTTCTCGTGCAAACCTTACGTCGAACTTTAATAATCCACCATTCACTGAACACACAATACCCAGCGAACAATGGTAAGGAAACATGCCGCAAAGTTCTTTTACTTTTACTTAACACACAGAGTTCTATAGAAAAGAAGGCGCTAAGTTGATAGAAACACACGTCCATATACTTAGTCTAGAAGTTGCTAGAACGCACGCGACCACTCGAAAGTAATCCACTTGAAAGTTGACTACACAAATAAGGTATGGTCCGAATGGTACTGAGGAAAATCTTGGAAAAGTTGACGAGAGAGTGTGTCTGACATATTTTTGGGTTGTCGAAACTAAACTTATACTTAATATTTTTCTTCATATTAAACTTTGAGGCACCGGAATTAATAGATAGTAAATGGCCAGTACTTAAATTGTTATTATGAACACAACACACATCAATCACAATATAAGATACGACATCCCTCAAATATAAAAGATGCCATTGTCACGAGAGACTCGAAAATCCGGTTAAAAAGTCTTTTATTTAATATTGTGAATCTTGAAAACTTTAAACAGTATCCTAATGAATATTCTCCGAATATTAGCATTTATCCCCAAAAAACTTTTATAGGTGAGTCTAATTTGAATATCTTAAACTTCAGTTGAGCCATAAAAGATGATCATATGGAAATATCCTAAATTACCTTAACACAACAATATAATAAAAAAGAAATCGATAACTTCATAAGACAATATCTTTTTCGCTTACGATACTCCAATTCCATGCAAACTAAATGCTTGCTCTCTTACAAAGTTTGTGCAGTGTGGACCGAGAGCTCAGTTAGATAGAGGCAATCCCAGTAATATACGAGATCTTGTGTCATTGGATTTATTACCCAACTGCCCCGATCCGCTGTAATTGGTTTGTAGAATTTAAAAAACGTGCCCGTTTTAATCACGGTTGTTTTTTTATCGGAAACATGCCTGTTTGGGATCGAGAGATAGGGAAATGCAGATTAGCTTAGGTGAAAAGCTATCTTTGTAAATATAGCTAAGCTGTGCTTAGGTGAATTAACAAGTTGTAAACGAAATGTTGGTTTTTGTTAGTGTTTTTGGCTGTTTATATTACCTAGACTTACACATTTTTCTCTCAATATGTATCCTTACAATACATATTATGGCTATGTAATGATTCATATATAATTAAGATACACCTCCTAAACATGTCGCTCAGTCTAAAGACTTAATTCTCCATTTTCCCTTAATCGAATTCTTGTTTCCGTCATAATCTTCAGTTTCATAATATTTAAACCTTTACATTGATATATTTTTGAGACATGAATCGGCTCTCTATTCCTAGCTAGAAAATGAAAGCTAGTTAAAACATCATTATGATCCTGACTTCAAGAAACTAACCTTACAGTTGATTAAATCATAATAAAAAGCCCGATGAAACCCATGAAACACACCCAAACAAACAGTGGACAGCAAATTGCCTGAATCAAAGCTCGCCCTCAGTTCGCAAGAGCCAATGTGCTGGCAGCCTAGTGATTTATTCAAGACCCACTGTGTTGTCAGAAGTGTAAAATGGAACGAAAGAAGATTCAAAGATAGCAACGTTACGTGTTGTTTTCAACCGACTTCCAAAAAAGGAGTAGGTTCTCAATTCGTCTGTATGTTTTTTTTTGTGTCTTTGTTACACGATATTTCGGACAATTATAGGATATTTTGTAGTTGGTCCCGTATAAATTTCATCGAAATCGGTTGAGCACTTCATTGAAAATTTCAAATTTTTGAAAAAATATTTATGATTTCAGAGAATGTTTTCGTGAATGACATTACGACTCAGCCAAAGTTTTAATGCTCTGCATTCGTTGATTATATACGTAAGACTTCCAGGATAGCATCTGCTTACAGTATTAATTGCTTTTATATCATTATTATCTTGATTAAAAAAACTTGTTTAATTACCTATCATAAGTAATCTTAATCCTTTTAATAAACTTCAAGCGATTGTGCACCTTATTAAAAATACTTATGACTCAATATTTTTATTTTAAATTTATTATATTATGTGTATATATTTCTTAAGTATATCAGTTATCTAGTATCCATAGCACAAGTTCTTTAAGAAACTTAATTTGGGCTAGATAATGTTGTATGAGTGTCAGAAATATTTATTATTATTATTATTATTCAGTATATCTAAATCAACTCGCCTATTATTATTAACTTAGCCTATCAGTGTTCATTCTGTCTTCACTTAGCTTGCATTATGGCAGTTTGGACTTAACTCTACTCCAGAATTGTTTTTAATTTTTTCAATTCTAATAGAGATTTGTCATTCAAAGCTTTCAGAATACGAATCACAGGCTTTCAGTTGTGAACTAAATTCTATACTAATCCTACTTATTAAATTTTATTACAAATTTACGTTATTTGAACGTGAAACACCGTGAAACGGCTGGGAGGTATGATTTAAAATTTTTCATAGAAGCAGGTCAAATTCTTGAATGAAACTTAGAATACTATCATCCACATATTCTCACAGGATAGGGCTTTACAAAGTTAAAGTCCTTATACAACCTAATATCTAAGTAATCCTTCATGATTTAAAGAAAAGTACCTATTTTACTGTCACAATTGATTTTCTTCTCCAGAAAAATTAAATTATCCAAATATAAAGATATCTTTTACCTGGTACTAATTTACGTCATTAAAATTATTTTATCGAAATAGATTGAAACCAATACCCGGCTCGTTACTGTGTATTTGTTGGCAGTAAATTTGTCAAGGGACACTGTAAGGCCCTTTGGAAAGGCATTCGATATTTTCACTTTGTTTTAGGACGGTGGTTGTAACTTCAGAATATAATGTTACTTGAAATTATATTGTCATGCTTATTTTTTTTTGTGAATTTGTGAAGTTAGAGCTATTTACTAAAAACAGTTATATTAAAATTTGATGAGAAACATAGAAGGAACTGAAATATATATTTTTTAAGTTTGTCAGATCTTATTTTTTAGTATGATTAGCTGTGTTGCCGAGGACGCACACACTCAACAATAAAAAAGTAGAGTCAACAGTATCGGTATTATTTTATCCATCTTAATTCAAAGCCATATTTTATTGCTATTTATAATATACACTCGCGTGCAAAAAAAATCGACTCACTCTATACTTTCCCACTAAAAGGGCTCTAGAACTAAAAATAAATCTTAAATTTAATAACTTGTATGTTTTAGCTTTATAATGAGTACAATTTTTTCAAAAACATTTCATTATTTAATGTTACCGCCCCTAGCTTGGATAACAGCTTCTTAGCGGCTCTTCATCGACTCAATAAGGTATTTCACTCTTTTTTGTGGTATGTCGTCCCATTCTTCCTATTGCGCTGCTTGAAACTCAGATCTTGAAGCTGGTGCAGGATCTCTAGCCCGGACTCTTCTCTTAACTTAATCCTACAAGTGCTCAAAATGGGATTCAAGACTGGGCTGCGAGATGGCCAGTTCAGATGTCGAACCGAAAAAATGTGATAAATAAAAATATTAAATTTTATAAATTATAAGATAATGTATTAATCTAAATATGGAAAAATAATGAAATTATGTAGATAGGCTACTAGGACAGAATATGGTTATAAATTAAATATCATAAATAACATAGAATTTCAGTTTCAATAATAATATAATAATGTAAACTATTCATTTAAACATCAGTGCTTTACTAGGGCTATTACTTTCAATCATATAACGATAATGTGATTTTCTTTTGTATCTCCTAGTTATTGTAAATACTTAAATGTGCTATTATTGCATGCTGTATTACAGTGAGATCATCATCATCATCACAACTCCGTGTAATGGGCCCACTGCAGGGCATGAGTCTCTCCTCTGGGTGACGAGGAGGTTTAGGCCATAATCCACCGAGCTGGCCCAGTGCTGGGTGGTGGATGTCAGAATTTTCAGGGTGCCGATATGGCTTCTGACAAACCCTAACAACTACTGTATACAAGTATACAGCACCCGGGACCGACAGCTTAACGTGCCCTCCGAAGCACGGATGTCGCCGTGAGAAACGAATGGTCGGCGGTCACCCATCCAAGTACCGACCGCGCCGAACGTTGCTTAACCTGTGATATCGTAAGATACACACAGTAACCACGGCGCCACGACGACTACTGTGTGTATCTTACGATATCACAGTGAGATATGTGATCTATATATAAGTTGACCAACCAAATATTTACCGTATCTAACGCAATAAAATGATGTGATTTGATTTGAAAACAGTTTCGGTTTGTGCTTCTATTGAGATGCTTGCCCACACCTTGCAAGAACTTCTTCCATACGCAACAGTTTCTGCTATGCAGCATTGCACGTTTTGGTCTGTTGGCCTTCTGTATACCCTTCTCCTTTTGTCACTACCGTGTAGATAAACTCTGCTTTCATCGGAGAAGAGTACAGTGCGTCATTGATCTTCGGTCCAATCAAGCTCTAGCGAAACGAAGTCGAGCTGCTCGATGAGCGGGGCTCAGTCTGGGACCCGTTGCTGGTCTCATTGATCTTAGAGGCGCTGTCTTGAGTCGTCTTCTCACATTTCAGGAACTGACAGCTACTCCATGCGTTTCTCTTCTCTTCTATCGGTCTTGAACTGCAGTGAGAGAACGATTTCTCAGCGAAGTGCTGACGATGACTCGATTGTTTCTCGCCGATGTGTATCGTTTTCTGCCAGAACCTCTTCTCTGGTTACGGCCACCAGTCTCTTGATGTCTTCAATAAATTCATGAAACCGCTGATTGGCTCAAATTTAAACACGAGCAACTTGACTTTGACTAAGGCCTTGTTTTTGCTCCCAAGTGTACATTATTTATGGACATTAGATATGCATAAGGAATTATACATTAAAACGTCTTTTTCATTAGCGAAAATTTGCTGAAAATCAGTTTATAATTTTTGAGTTTGCCACATACAGACAAACACGACCTGTGTTAAAAAATGTGATTGTTGACTAGCCCTTTGTTTCTGAATATTAATGTCAAACCAATAGACGATACAATAATGATCCAATTTCACTGTTTGCTCCATTTACCTCGAAAAACTTGAACTTTAATAGCACGACCACTGAATAGTTAACTTTATTCTAATGGCATACAATTTAAGTATCAAATACTTACTGATAATACTTTTACCGGAATCGAATCTCTTACAGACAATCAAATCGGGTGTTTCTATAAATAAAAAACAATATTTCTTTTACGGGGGCCTTTTATTTATGACTATACATATTTTTTATGACGGCATAAAATAGTTTATTTCTCCAATTGACCCGTGTATTCAAATTTCATACTTGTATCAGATTATTGCTTGTTATTTATTTTTAAATGTTAGTTACTAGAATGCTGATAAAACTAGAACAGTTTGCGATCGTTGTAGTAATTTCTCGAAATAAGCATAAATAATAAATTGTAACTTGACCTTTGATCAGACGTTTGTAATTAGATAATAGTTACTTGTGAAATGCGAGATGTACTTTTGCGTCTGTGACTTATGTTCATCTTTAGCTAATCATACAAAAAAGAGCATTTGTATAAAAGTTTGTTAGATTCTAGGAACCATCTAAGCAAATTTTACCTATCGCTAAATTACTAAATTACGATGCAAATTTGATTAATTGTGAAATAAAATTTGGGACCACGGTGTCAATGGCACGACAACGAAATGAAAAATAAAATAAACGGTGATAAAATCCGGTTAAAACGCTTTTTATCTGATATTATCGTGAAATGTCTAGCCAATATTATATTTAAAGAATACGACGCGGTTTTTCAAAAGGGTGCCCTTTTAATATTTGAATTGTTCAATCATATTAATGATAATGTAATTTATAGTGTTCAATGACATACCTACTGCCGTATGCTAAGCCTTGCAAATTCTGAATCATCAACAGCCAGTAGACGTCCACTGCGCTGGACATAAACCTCCCCCTAGGATTTCCACGTCGCTCGGTCTTGCGACGATTATCATAACTATATTAAATCATTATAAAAAATCTGCAGATTATATCATTGTAACAGTAGCCGTCCTATTACTTCAATGTAATTCAACTGGTTGTGAATCTCCTGTCTCAACAATATCATTACAAAAATATTAAGTTGAGTTTGTATTCAAAAAACGTACTTCCATTTTTCCAAAGTGGTTATAGTTATCTGCAGTGGGAAACATCTAAAGAAGACGTGATACGATCCGATCGATACTTGAGTACATCACTAGCAGGCATCGTGACTTATCGATGTATCTGACGAATGCTTTTCAACTAGATAACGGCTAAGTTAAGGAGCAGCTTTGATTTTAAACCATAATACCGCAATCGTAGAGCTTAGTTCCAAATGGAGTGTTGACTACGTTTCTCGCCAGTACGTTACATTGATTTTATAAAATTATAGCAATTAAGTTATTTAAATAATCTTAAACTGTCTGGGTAATTGGTTGGTTGATCAAACATAAATTTATTTATTTGGGTCAGTTTAAATGTGAACTGGAATGAAATGATTAAGAGCGATCGTTATCGATTTGAAATTGTAATATTTAGTGAGTAGTTTGGACTATATAAAGGGTGAGAAGGAGAAGTGAAAGCAAAATTATTTTATGCTGGAAACTGGAATATATTGTAGAGTTTTTATAAATAAATCAATCGGCAAACATGACGCGTTGAATTCATTTTTAAATCATTCCTCTGTTTTTAGGTCTCAGTACTTTCGGTCTCTCGTAACTATCTCAAATTAGAGCTTATTCACTAGAGGTGTACATAAATATAAATATGATTTTTATTTAATCAGATCAGATTTACTATGGACATTGCACAATATACAATAAGATCGATAAAAATCCATTACAAATTATTTTCTACTTATTATAATAGAGTGATATACCATATTGTTTTGTCTACAGGTTCCCCCGAGAAACGCAAACGCTACCAAACCACTTCTACTTCTCGGATTACGAGCGGCACAACGCCGAAATCGCAGCCTTCCATTTAGACAGGTAAACGGAAATTATGCCAACTCCACCCGCATTACAACAACTTATGCCAACTCCACCCGCATTATAACAAATTATGCCAAAATCTCGAAACATCATTAACCGGAGAGAAGTACTTAAATACGCACAAAACTAAACTTGTTAAGAGTTCAACTTGACGGCTGCCTGATTTGTTACAAAAAGCCTCATTAATGGGTTAATGGAAATGCTTTGAGGTCTGATTCATATGAGTTGTTATTTTATTTAGAGTTTTAATTAGTTTTTTAGAATAATATTTATTGACAGACACAACACATAACAATAATATGATAATAAAAGTAAAATTAAAAATTTCAAAAACCCCCCGACACAAAAAACGACTATAGAACTAACAAATAATGTTTTAAACCTATTCTAATTATTATCGTCCCATATATAATTGACTGTAAGACTTGTACTTTAAAATATTTTTATTTTCCGAGCTTCGTCGCCGCGTCGACGACCTCTTCATTCGTTAAAAATTTCTGCCCACCGAGGTGTTTTTTCAGGTTTGGAAACAGATGAAAGTCCGAAGGTGCCAAATCAGGAGAATAAGCTGGATGTGGCAACAATTCGAAACCACAATCACGAATTTGAGCCATAGACTCGACAGACGTGTGGACTCGGGCGTTGTCCTGGTGAAACAACACTTTCTTTCTCAGTAATCCTGGGCGTTTCTATTTAATTTCTTCACGTAAACGGCGCAGAAGGGTGCTATAGTACGCAGAGTTTATTGTTTCGCCTTTTGGAAGGTAGTCCACCATAATGACACCCTTAGCATCCCAAAAAACCGATGCCATCACCTTGCCAGCCGACAGAATTGCCTTTGCTTTTTTCGGAGTTGGTTCACCTGATTTTTTCCATTGTTTGGATTGTTGTTTTGATTCTGGGGTATAGTGGTGAACCCAGGTTTCATCCATTGTCACAAATCTGTCAAGAAAACCTTGTGGATCAGCCTCGAGCATCTCCAAACAGTCGCGAGAAATTGTGAGTCGAATTCGCTTTTGCTCTACTGAAAGCAATCTGGGGACCCACCTAGCCGAAACCTTAGAAAAGCCGAGTTCATGGACAATGATGTTTTGCGTTCGTTCATATGAGATGCCTATAGTGTCTGCAATTTCTCTGATAGTCAATCTACGGTCTTTCAATATGAGATCACACACTTTATTGATGTTTTCTTCGGTCGTAGACGTCATTGGCCTGCCGCCGGAGCGAGGGTCATCTTCGATGTTCTCTCGTCGACGTTTAAATTCTGCAACCCATTTTTTCACAGTGGTATAAGACGGGGCAGATTCCCCTAATGTTGTTTGCATGTCATCAAGGATCTCCTTTGGTGTTAATCTTTTTTTAAACAAATATTTAATCACAGCACGTTGTTCAAATTTCTCCATTAGTGAAAATTTGTTCTACACAAGTATTTATATTGTTCGTAAAATTTTATTTAAACAAGATATCAAATTGAAAATTCGCGGGCTGACAATTGAATAATGACAGTTCAAAATGACGGCAGAAAAAATAACAAAAGTTTTTTTTTAATGGCCAGGCCGCGAACTTTTCAACCAATGTAAGTATATCACAAGTAGACAATTTCACAAAGTAAAAATAAATGAGTTTCACCAGAAATTTAAATTATTGCATGTGTTGAGCCAGCCAAAAGGCTACGACTCATCATATGTTACAACATGCGTCATAACGATGCTTTTCTGTCGTCGCCTGAGGATAGACGCCCATTTTATTATATAATCTTAGTATGTAATTAACTCTATAAACAGCGAGTAAATAAAACTACAAAATATATAGAATAATACATAATATGAACTTAAATAGTTATTATAGTTACATGTATACATATGATTTCAATAATAATATAAATATATTAAGATACTAACAACTGTACTACATTATATTATGCCACAAAATGTAGGTTCAGAATTTTTGTCATGACAAGTTAAAAATGGCTATAAATTAAACACGTGTACCTATAGAAGCTACGTCGTAGGCTGGCGTAGCGCGTTACCATGCCGGCATACTGTTATAGACGTATCTACAGGGTGAAATTCATTTTTTATAGTCAACCCACGCTTAACCACTAAACATACTATTTCCATAAAAAGTGATTTGCGTCATACTCCTATAACTATGCTTCTCTTCATACTGGTTTAGTTAAAATAAAGACTACGTAGGTAACTATGTCGCCTATTAACACTTTTATATACGTAGTCTAGCAGCTTCATGCGATTTTAATCTCGTAAAATATTGTAGAAGGATTTCTCGGAAGTTTAAGTGATTCGCACGACCAATCTAACTCGAATAAAATTAAGTAGAGTTTAGTTTTCAAGAGCCGCTAGGTGGTTTTAACAGAAAAAGAAATCGCTCAGGACTTTTTGCAGTGGTCGCTCAGGACTTTTTGCAACGCCAGGTCGTTGAATTAACTTTTTATAAGATATAGGGCCCGCAAACGCATTTACTTTGCGGGCCCTATATTATTGTAAATCACGAATGCTAAAAATATTTCGTCTTACTCTGACACACGTATATCGTAACTTTAGTCTCCAAAAAAATCGTTTGAGACGGCATTTAGTCAAAAAATGGCACGCAGCCATCATACAAATGGGCCACATAATGAAGTTTGAATGTTAGATATATTAAAGAGCTAGCATAATATATTATAGTTAAAGATAAATAAATACCCGGGTAGGTATTTACTAAAAATATTACTCGGGTTTTATCTTACCCTACGAAGTAACTTTTGCATAACGTAAACGTAAAGTGTGATTGAGATAATTTCTTGCAAAGGAGACAGAACCTGCTCCATACATTTCTGGGCCACGGTGTTAACAACTTGACATTTGCTTTTATTATTTAGAATATAATCATGTTTCATCACCGAAATTTTCAAGACAAACCAGTGTTGAGGAATTGAGTTATCCATAATTTTGTCTATAGGTATACACAGAAGTTAAGTGAGCTTAGAATCACTTTCGAAAGCTATTCTTTTTCTTATTTTGAGATCTATAATATCCCAAATAGAGCAGACAGTAAAAAAGTTAATATTTCACTCAAATGATTATTTATGCAGATCAATTAACAAGAAACATATTTGTCAGAGAAGAACTAAAAGATACAAACAGGAAGATACTTACCACATCGGGTGCACGCCATTGACGAATAACATTACGCGTTTCTTCATCTAAAGCTCGTCTGCCTAAAGCTGCACAGCGACCAAACGCAATGCCGCAATTAATGCAGCGATCCATGTCGAAATGCAAAATCAGAAGTCCAATGACAAAATCCAAAAATCGTCGTGTAATGCGGGTTCTCGGGATCCAGTAGGCAAGCACAAAATAGTCGTTTATAGAAGAATCGTGAAGTCCGTATGAATAACTGCAGTCGTTAAAAATATAAAAAACCATGAAAATACTCAAGCGCAAGGAAAGAAACCAAACAAGCGAGTGAACAAATAGATCGATTGACTAGCTGAACGAGTCAATTACCATAGTTTCGTTCTTCATTCACTAAGTATTGCCAAACCTAATAAAGAATTTCGCCTATTTTAATTACAAAATAATTATTTAAAATAAAACTAACGCGGTTAGTTTACATTCATTTAACCTTATAATGATTCTCATTAATATTTCTTCTATTTTACTCAGCGTATTTTCAAATATATTATGAGTTATTCATCCATACTAAAAACCCATGACAGCGATTTCCATATCTTGAATTAACTTGTTTTCCCCTCACTACATTTTTAGGGGTTTTATGTATAAAATATAAGGATAAAATAAGCTATTTTTTTAGACCAAAGTCAACCTGTTAACCCTGTGGCCCAGGCTTACTCAGTTTCCTTTTATGAATTGTTATAAATCCAACGGAATATCATTTTATTGGAATATAGCTACGTAAAATAAATAAATGCCATTTTAGAAGCCTCCAATACGATTCTAATGTAACGGTGACGGCACTACAAGGTTATGTTGTGGAAATTATTGTCAGTGACATAGGGATCAAGGTTCGCCGCGCCGACTATAGCAATAGATTAGCTGGAATGGAATCATCGTGCGTTGAATGAGAAATTTAAACTATAGGCACTTATAGTTGCTGCATCTTATTAATATACAAATAGTTGAAATCTTCCATGCTAGACTGGGAACAAAGGAAAATCATAGAATGTGCCAGCTGCTTCTCTTCCCGGGCATACTGCAAAAGTCAGTTAAGAGACAGACTGACCTGTCACTGCAATAGTGCCTCTCCACCATTATAATGCCTCGAAATTTTATGACCTCTGGCGTTCTGCCTTCCCCATAAGGGATACAGGCGTGAAGTTATGTAAGTATCTATTGATATATTTTTTTCTAAGTCTGTTTTGTATACAGTTTCATGCAGTTTAGTTGCCTGGTAAATGTCGCTCACTAGCTATAAGTCTAGATAAGATATTTGTACATTGTGTTCTTATTTGGTGGCTATTATTTTGTGCGATATATATGGGGATACAT
The DNA here is from genome assembly GCA_944452665.1 of Stenoptilia bipunctidactyla. Taxonomy (NCBI): domain Eukaryota; kingdom Metazoa; phylum Arthropoda; class Insecta; order Lepidoptera; family Pterophoridae; genus Stenoptilia; species Stenoptilia bipunctidactyla. The sequence continues at coordinate 18,021,896 of OX101730.1, forward strand.
TCATATCCGAGGCACACTTTAGTTCTCTTGTGTGATCTCCATAGCACTTTGTGACCACAAAGTTGATGCATCAATTTGAATAATTTTAATTTGTTTATTTGCAGAATGCTAGGATTCCGACGCGCCATGCCAGTTGTAGGTCGTGTGTTGAACATGACATCAGAGATCTATTACGTCACGGAAGGTGACATATTGAAGACGTTCTTCGTATCGCCGGCCAATAACTTCTGCTTTCATGGAAAGTGCACGTACTATTGTGACACAGGACACGCGATATGTGGCAACCCTGATATGTTGGAAGGAAGTTTTGCTGCGTTTTTGCCTGGTTCTGATTTAGCTGAGAGAAAGGTAAGCTTCGGAGTTTGAAATGTTTATATTTTTTTTCTCAGTATTGCATTTGCATTTGAATCCCAGCCGGGTCAGTTTGGGATATGGACATTTCTATACTGGCTCTGGTTTGGGTGCAAGGATAAGCATCAAAGTTTCTTAGTCTCCAATGTAAGATTGTAAAAGCTTACTTTGGAGCTTAAATTACATGCGGTGATTTTGGGGTTCTGTACCTATGTCAAAACAAATAATTATATTCGGGTCCGTTGTTGTCCATGTCTGTGTTTGTAAAAACCAATTTCTAAGTCATTTCAATCTAAAAATACGGACTTTTATGCTTCATTTATGACGCATATTTCTCTGTTGTCGATAAAATTTAAAACAATAAAATTTGAAAAGAAGTTAGACTTACAAAAAAGGTTTTATCATTTGGTAATTTATAGTTAGTTAGTTTATACATATACAGGGTGACTGGTGACAAATTTTAGATACTGAAGGAGAGCACTCTGTACTCGATTCTGATCATAATTATGTAATAAAAGTAGTTACTTAATTTTTCAGTAGAATTCCCTATAAACAAATACTTACTATTTACTTTACATACAACTGAGTCATTCGCTTCACGTGACCTGGCACGTGTGTCGCTGCCAACGCTAGCATAACCATGCGTTACGTAAGTAATTCTTTAGGTTAAGTTTACTCAGTAAATAATTAATATTTTTTTTATATATTTTTTCTCTTAATGTATGATCTCAAACTATCACGTCCTTGAAAGTGACCCACCAATCACTGATAAAAGATATTGCTACGGAATCTTAAGTGGGCGAGAGCAACTCTTGATCGGTTTTTTGTGTTATGAAAGCAGGCAAATTATCACTAGACCTACTTTAAGGTAAGTGACGTCCGCACACAAATCAAAGCAGAATTAGTGGTGCGTTGCAACTCAATAATTTAATTCATGAACCTGTAATGCCACTTATTGGTCCTGCGTGGTCTGAGATGTGTTTATCTCATTGAACTTTGTATAACAAGAGATCAATTGAAGCATATAGCGTAAAGGCATGAAAACCGAATTAAAAAATCTTTCTTTTGAAAGAGAGTCCTATAGTCGGCTTATATCTCTACGTAATACGAACATTTCTTTATCCTGCTACTCAATAGCAGTCAAGTAACAGTGAGCGACGTTGCATGCAATCATTGTGATCAAGCTTAATCAACAGAAATCTTTATATGCTTAAAAGTCTATCACAACTAACTAGATAGTAGATCTTAAAGTGAAGGAAAAGTACTCGGAAAGTAAGGAAAAGTTTTATCTTGTTTCAAATTATTGTCCTATGACCGAAACCTCTACTTAGCGCAGGAAAAAGACCAAGTGGCTCTGTAGTAGGTTACTTAACGAATTAAAATATTCTGAAAAAATAAAACCGAACATTGAACAAAAAAAGGTAGAAAATAAAAACCATAATTTCTGTCTTAAATAAACTCTCTTTCATATATACTAAGTATATATAGAATACCAATAGGAATATAATTCGTATTCTCTGAGTTAAACAATACCCAGCCCAACTAAAAAAGAGTTACTTAAATCGGACTTGTAGTTCCGAAGATATGCGAACACAAACATAAAAATATACATACTTACACTTTTGAAATTTGGCATATTTTTTCAGACGCTGATATAGACTAATTATGCGAACACTGGGCCATTCTGGAAATATTACATACGTACGGGTCGACCTGATACCTCTGATTTTTGAAGTCGGTTTAAAAAGACTTGATAAATTAACAATTAATAAAAAACATCAATACAATTTTGTTCATAGGTTTGGAGACATCCATGGAGAAGATCTTACCATAAGAGAAGGAAAGCGCAGTGGGAAATTCAGTCTGACTACTGCGATACGGTAAGATAAGTAAACAAGTCAACTTTTAATATTGCAAGCTTATTTGAACTTTAAAACAAACTTTGAACTCTTTCGTGATGAATCACACAATATACCATTTTATTATTTTTTAAAATTCTGGAATCGATATCTACGCACAGAAAGCTACAGGAGCATCTAGTGTTGATTACCTTATGGGTTATCTTTATTTTAAAATATCTTTATTTGATAGGTCTGATTTGAAGATAAAAAATTGATGTTATCGAGTTTTTTATCTCGAGTCGGTTTAATTTATCTTTAGCATTATTCCTCCATAACTTATTACATTTTTCATACAAATTTTTGAAGATTGCATTGGAGTAATATTGTTCACTTTTTTTTATAAAGATTTTATGAGCTCGTTTCTCAAGGTCTACGATTTTCTAAAATAAAATAATAAATGTATGATTATAAGCTGTTCTTTATGGCTCATGAGATTATATTTTATTTGACGTTTAAATGTATGTTTCTTATTGACTACAAACAAAGTGTACCATCTGATCACGGTCGGCGGTAAACGCCGGATTTAGGATGCGCGGGAACGGATGTTGTGAAGAGTCTTCGGGAGAGGCCTATGTCCAACAGGGAGCGTCTGCCAGCTCATGATGGTTTACTACTATCCTACTAATATTATAATAGTGAAAGTGAGAACTAACAAAGGTAGTCTACAAAGTAAATGTAGCTAAGTCATTTATAACTCTTCTTGCGCGATTTAATCGAAGTACTGTGACATCTATCGAATAAAAGCGAACTAAAATTTTGTATATTATAAATATGAATGTTGGATCCAGGATGGATTTAAGCATGGCTGGATGTTTGTTCCTCTATCACGGCAAAACGGCCGAGGGATTTGAAATGGCTCCGGTTAAACTTCGCGAAGCTACTAGTCATAAATAAGGGTTTTATAAGCTTTTTGATTGATGTATTTCCTGTAATCACAAGTTCCTGTACTGTGTCGTCAGGTGCGCTCGACGGCGCCGTACGACTCGGGGCGGCGGCTGCTGGACCTCATGGACATGGCTGTGTTCGACTTCCTCACCGGCAACATGGACCGACACCACTACGAGACCTTCAAGTTAGTTGATGATTCAGTAAAATAAACAAAATGTTTAATATTACTATAAGTCCTAAGATTTTTGTACGTTACTGCAAACACCTCCCTTGCTGAAGAAGCACGAAAACACATATGTGCACGAACTCAGCAGTTCTGAGGTGATCGTTGCATCCTGAGGAAGCTATTGCTCGTATTACAGAACGAGACTTAATACTCGTTTCACGTAAGCGTTGTTCACCAGCTGATTCTTGACTTGAGCTTTAGTCTTATTACAAAACAATTATCAAAACCAGATTACCTGAAACTAGTTTCAAATATCTGACTCAGTTGATACTGGGTTTTCTTTGAAAAAAAATTTGTTTCCCATTACATTTAAAAACAAAAACTAATGGTCTGTTACGTTATACGCAACGTTTAGATTATAATGTCTTATAAATTGTGTTAAATTCTATATGATATATGACAAAATTGCCAATGTTTTGAATTATTTATCTGTTTTTCGATAGAAGCAGTACCGTTAAATTATAACTGTCGCTTCTTTTTACTTTGAAAATATATTTATATTTATCACTCAAAAATAATACGAAACGTAAAAGCTAAATGTAATGTTGCCAACTACTAAGTAAAGTCACTTAAAATTATAAATTCCAATATAGTTTTTATTTACGAAAAGCAAGTTCAAACTTGTTTTAAAAAGTTCAAAGTTGTTATAAAAATATTATCGTAATGGTCAATATCACTGAAAGGATCTATTATAGTTAATACAGATCACTATTAAAGAAGGCACGAATCGCGTACCTATCTAGTTTTTCTCTAAGCCACAGTTCACAACATCAAAAACTTATTTTGAAGTACGCTCAAGTATGGTAGACAGCACACTCAAGTGAATACAGTTGTGAAACTAGTTTCAATCATTGGCATATGCATAAGTAAAGTTCTATAATAAGCGTGAACACAGTTCAAATCATTTAGTACTCAAGTGATATCCGATCATTGAATCTAGTATTAGGCAACGTTTTGTAATGAAGAAAGTCGTTGATACTAGTTTCAAAACTAGTATCAATACATGAGTACTGTTCTGTAATACGACCATTAGACTTGTGGTGTGGGTTATAATGTTCGAGTGTATGTTTGTTGTTTTCGTTGCACTGCTTTGCTTCTTGATGGAGTTGGTGTGTTAACACCCTTAGCGCAGTGGTTTAAGACGCTATTTCTTTTTTAAATCGTCGTTCGTATTAGCGCATTAATGTACGTATTTATATTCTAGATTCCTCTTTGTCCGCTACACGGTATCCCATATAATAAAAATAATAATAATAATCAATTTATTGACACACAAAAATTAAAAACATATACATTAAATAAATCAATACATTATTTCTGTGCCAAAAGGGATGCTTTCAGCAATGTTGTCTTTAGAAGACAACGCTGTTTTTCAAAGCACCCTATTTACTAAGCGCCGAGCTGTACATTAATAAAAAAAAAATATATACTTAATTACAAATCATAATTAGTATTATTTAAAATCAAATCAAATATATAATGATTACTATTCAAAATTAATTTAATTTAATTAATTTAAAATAAAAATATACGTACATAAAAAAAAATCTAGTAAATTTTTAACATAATTTCAAATAAAAAAAAAATAATATTCATTGTATAAATTAAAATTACAAATTAATTATTACTATAATTTTAAATCAGACAAAGCAACAAAGCAAACAAAAATATATATAATATGCATTTAAAACACGCAATTCAAAATACAAAATGAAAAACACTAAAATTCTGATCACTTTAAAAATTTCTTCAGGGCATCTCTATCATTTATTTGGTCACTTATCATACTAATCTTTAATTTTAATTTAAAAATGTGTTGGGACATATCACAAGCTTTGCTTAGTTGGGCCATGTAGTTGATGTGATTGTCTGGGGATTTTATTTTATTGTCTTAAGTTTTCACGATTCATGATTTAAATAAAACTACTTTTTAACCGGATTAATCGCGTATAATTTATATTTTACATTTTAACTGGACGCTTCGGTGTCGCTCGTGACCACGGGGTCTTCAAAGACACCGAAACGTCGAGATAAAATGTGAAATATAAATTATAAGCGATTAATCCTGGTAAAAAGTAGTTTTATTTAGATTTTATATTAATTATTTATTTATAATAACTATAAACTTCCAGAATGTTCGGCAACGAAACCTTCACGCTGCATTTAGACCAAGGCCGCGCGTTCGGGAAGGCGTTCCACGACGAGCTCAGCATCCTCGCGCCGCTACTGCAGTGTTGTATGATCAGACATACCACCTTAGCTACTCTACTTAAGTAAGTTTTACTACAGTACATTTGTTAAATTATATCTCGATTGGACTGGAATGCTGGAAGCGAAAGAAAAACATAGAATGTGCTAGCTGCTTCTCTTCCCGCGCATTCTGTAAAAGTAAGTCAAAAGAGGTTTTATTGGCGTTTTTGCGGGCGATAGGCTGACCCCCTGTCACTGCAATAGTCTCACTCCATCATAATACCTCCAAATTTGTCAAATGTGACATCAGATGGTTTTATAGCCCCTGGTGTTCTGCCTAACCCATACAGGCGTGAAGTTACGTATATGTATCTAAATACTACGCGAGGTTCATTTAAATTAGCGCATCACCTCTTACAGGCAGGCTCTCTACATCAATCCCAACAACATTTGTTTTACGACTGTTTACTAATCTTCACAAATAACACTAAAAAGAAAAACAAGAATTTTTTTGCTTCTTTGACAAAGTCTGCCGATTCTAGCGATATTTTGCCTACGCAAGGTGCGCAGCATACCAGCGCTTATAGTTAATAGAGCTACGCCAGTTTAGAGGAAATAAATAAAAAAAAATATTATTAATTTTAAAAAGCCGTAGAACAAATGTTGTAGCTATTGATGTGGAGAAGAAAGAGGTGAGAGGCGTTAATTTAAATGAACCCTGTATATCTTCGTTTTAGTTCCATTATATCCATTGTATCTTTACAAATTAAATAAAGTTTTTAATTAAGTTTAGTCATAATGATGAGGATAACGATGGAGTGGAGGACTTTAGAGTTGACTATACCCGGGTGTGATCTCACCTCAGCTGATGGTAGGTGAATATGTGGTCTAAGATTACGACACGGGCTTAGGAATGATCTGCATAAAACATTGCAGGAACAGAGATGGCGGTGATACGTGGTGGCAGACTTTGTATTTTGTGTGGCCCATAGCCAGGTGAATGGTGTCGCACAGATTAGGATGTTAACACACCAATCGATCTACGATCGACGTCCATGGACGATTGGATTTTTTGGCCTAGTTAAAACTATCGATCGACGTCCATGGACGATTGGATTTTTTGACCTAGTAAAAACTATCGATCGACGTCGACTGTTGCATTCATCCGTCGATTGACGGCGTTGATCGATTGGTTTGAGCGATTGATGTGGTAACACCCTTAATGGTCGTATTACAGAACAGTACTCATGTATTGATACTAGTTTTGAAACTAGTATCAACGACTTTCTTTATTACAAAACGTTGCCTAATACTAGATTCAATGATCGGATATCACTTGAGTACTAAATGATTTGAACTGTGTTCACGCTTATTATAGAACTTTACTTATGCATATGCCAATGATTGAAACTAGTTTCACAACTGTATTCACTTGAGTGTGCTGTCTACCATACTTGAGCGTACTTCAAAATAAGTTTTTGATGTTGTGAACTGTGGCTTAGAGAAAAACTAGATAGGTACGCGATTTGTGCCTTCTTTAATAGTGATCTGTATTAACTATAATAGATCCTTTCAGTGATATTGACCATTACGATAATATTTTTATAACAACTTTGAACTTGCTTTTCGTAAATAAAAACTATATTGGAATTTATAATTTTAAGTGACTTTACTTAGTAGTTGGCAACATTACATTTAGCTTTTACGTTTCGTATTATTTTTGAGTGATAAATATAAATATATTTTCAAAGTAAAAAGAAGCGACAGTTATAATTTAACGGTACTGCTTCTATCGAAAAACAGATAAATAATTCAAAACATTGGCAATTTTGTCATATACCTATCATATAGAATTTAACACAATTTATAAGACATTATAATCTAAACGTTGCGTATAACGTAACAGACCATTAGTTTTTGTTTTTAAATGTAATGGGAAACAAATTTTTTTCAAAGAAAACCCAGTATCAACTGAGTCAGATATTTGAAACTAGTTTCAGGTAATCTGGTTTTGATAATTGTTTTGTAATAAGACTAAAGCTCAAGTCAAGAATCAGCTGGTGAACAACGCTTACGTGAAACGAGTATTAAGTCTCGTTCTGTAATACGAGCATTAGTTGGCTATTGCGACACGCTTATCCAGGGGCTGTAAGGCTATTCTATGCCGACTCTGCGAGGCGAAGCAGAAAGTTTGATGAAAATTTAATTGATAATAAATAGTGACAGATGTTTTATGCAGAGAAGTAGAGCTAGTTGGCACCTAACAAGGTATGATCACTCGGATTAGTCTTAGCCGAACCTACACTTGCATACAGTCGTCATCATAGTCAAAAGTCGCCTGTTGTACTCCCAAACATAGTAAACACCTAAACGTAAGGGATCACAGTATGGTCGATTTTATTTAAATAAATGTTTATTTATATATCTATTTAAATACCACCCTTCCTCTTAATAAAAAGTGGCGCAAATTTAAATTCACTCCTAAAATTAGGAAAGCAAAGGTTGTGCAAAGATAGTCTATATAAATTTGGTTGAAAACCATTTTAAACATGTTTCACCAATATGAAAAAACTGATTTGAAAAAAGCAGTTGGAACATGTATTTTGTATTTTTAATGATATTTACGAGTAACAATATCCACTCTTAAAAATCAAGTGATTTGATAAAGTTGAAGATCATGTCAAAACATTCAGTAATCTACCACTGAAAAAATAATATACAATTAAATATGTGCAGATTTATTACTACTCTCAGACGATATTTAATCTGCACTTATGTACCGGTGTGAAGTTGGCAGCCTATTTCTAGCAGCCGGTATAAACCGACCAAATTGAGATGTCAAAATTTTAAAACTGTTAAAATAGCGAAATAAACTGCAAATTAAAAAATACTTTAAAAATAACATTATAAAAACCAAATCACATTAAGTTGTGACACGTTTAAGCCAGTAGCCGATTTTTTGTACTCATTCTAAAAATTCAAAACTTTGCTGCACCCACCACAATTAAGATCCCACCTTGAAACTTTCACAGCTGGTACTGCTGCTCAAGACCTTTCTGATGAAACCATATTCAATCTGGTTGATAGGGTCCATTACACTTAAATAGCAAGCGGCCGGTTTTTTTAGTCACTCTACCAAATTTCAAAGCTTAGCTGCACCTACAACAATTAAAATCCCACCTTGTTATATTCAAAGCTGGTACTGCTCTTTAAGACCTTTCTAATGAGACCATATTCAATCTGGTTAATAGGGTCCATGACACTAAAATAGCAAGCGGCCGGTTTTTTTAGTCACTCTACCAAATTTCAAAGCTTAGCTGCACCTACCACAATTAAGATCCCACCTCTAAACTTTTGCAGCTGGTACTGCTGCTCAAGGCCTTTCTAATGAAACCATATTCAATCTGGTTGATAGGGTCCATGACACTTAAATAGCAAGCCACCGGTTTTTGTAGTCACTCTACCAAATTTCAAAGCTTACCTGCACCTACCACAATTAAGATCACACCTTGAAACTTTCGCAGATGGTACTGCTGCTCAAGACCTTTCTAATGAGACCATATGCAATCTGGTTGATAGGGTCCATGACACTAAAATAGCAAGCAGCCGGTTTTTTTAGTCACTCTACCAAATTTCGAAGCTTAGCTGCACCTACCACAATTAAGATCCCACCTTGAAACTTTCGCAGCTGGTACTTCTGCCCAAGACCTTTCTAATGAGATCATACTCAATCTGGTTGAAAGGGTCCATGACACTAAAATAGCAAGCAGCCGGTTTTTTTAGTCACTCTACCAAATTTCGAAGCTTAGCTGCACCTACCACAATTAAGATCCCACCTTGACTTGTTTGCAGCTGGTACTTCTGCTCAAGACCTTTCTAATGAGACCATATTCAATCTGGTTGATAGGGTCCTTGACACCAAAAATAGCCAGCAGCCGGTTTATTTTTGTCATTCTACCAAATTTCGAAGCTTAGCTGCACCTACCACAATTAAGATCCCACCTTGAAACTTTCACAACTGGTACTGCTACTCAAGACCTTTCTAATGAGACCATATTCAATCTGGTTAATAGGGTCCATGACACTAAAATAGCAAGCAGCCGGTTTTTTTAGTCACTCTACCAAATTTCGAAGCTTAGCTGCACCTACCACAATTAAGATCCCACCTTGACTTGTTTGCAGCTAGTACTTCTGCTCAAGACCTTTCTAATGAGACCATACTCAATCTGGTTGATAGGGTCCTTGACACCAAAAATAGCCAGCAGCCGGTTTATTTTTGTCATTCTACCAAATTTCGAAGCTTAGCTGCACCTACCACAATTAAGATCCCACCTTGTTACTTTCAAAGCTGGTACTGCTCTTTGAGACCTTTCTAATGAGACCATATTCAATCTGGTTGATAGGGTCCTTGACACCAAAAATAGCCAGCAGCCGGTTTATTTTTGTCATTCTACCAAATTTCAAAGCTTAGCTGCACCTACAACAATTAAGATCCAACCTTGAAACTTTCACAACTGGTACTGCTGTTCAAGACCTTTCTACTGAGACCACATTCAATCTGGTTGATAGGGTCCATGACACTAAAATAGCAAGCAGACGGTTTTTTTGTCACTCTACCAAATTTCGAAGCTTAGCTACACCTACCACAATTAATATCCCACCTTGAAACTTTTGCAGCTGGTACTTCTGCTCAAGACCTTTCTAATGAGACCATACTCAATCTGGTTGATAGGGTCCTTGACACCAAAAATAGCCAGCAGCCGGTTTATTTTTGTCATTCTACCAAATTTCGAAGCTTAGCTGCACCTACCACAATAAAGATCCCACCTTGAAACTTTCGCAGCTGGTACTTCTGCTCAAGACCTTTCTAATGAGACCATACTCAATCTGGTTGATAGGGTCCTTGACACCAAAAATAGCCAGCAGCCGGTTTAATTTAGTCACTCTACCAAATTTCGAAGCTTAGCTGCACCTACCACAATTAAGATCCCACCTTGAATTGTTTGCAGCTAGTACTTCGCTCAAGACCTTTCTAATGAGACCATACTCAATCTGGTTGATAGGGTCCTTGACACCAAAAATAGCCAGCATCCGGTTTATTTTTGTCATTCTACCAAATTTCAAAGCTTAGCTGCACCTACAACAATTAAGATCCTACTTTAAAACTTTCAAAACTGGTACTGCTGCTCAAGACATTTCTAATGAGACCACATTCAATCTGGTTGATAGGGTCCATGACACTAAAATAGCAAGCAGCCGGTTTTTTTAGTCACTCTACCAAATTTCTAAGCTTAGCTGCACCTACCACAATTAAGATCCCACCTTGAAACTTTTACAGCTGGTACTTCTGCTCAAGACCTTTCTAATGAGACCATACTCAATCTGGTTGATAGGGTCCTTGACACCAAAAATAGCCAGCAGCCGGTTTATTTTTGTCATTCTACCAAATTTCGAAGCTTAGCTGCACCTACCACAATTAAAATCCGACCTTGAAACTTTCGCAGCTGGTACTGCTCTTTGAGACCTTTCTAATGAGACCATATTCAATCTGGTTGATAGGGTCCTTGACACCAAAAATAGTCAGCAGCCGGTTTATTTTTGTCATTCTACCAAATTTCAAAGCTTAGCTGCACCTACAACAATTAAGATCCCAATTTGAAACTTTCACAACTGGTACTGCTGCTCAAGACCTTTCTACTGAGACCACATTTAATCTAGTTGATAGGGTCCATGACACTAAAATAGCAAGCAGACGGTTTTTTTGTCACTCTACCAAATTTCGAAGCTTAGCTGCACCTACCACAATTAAGATCCCACCTTGAAACTTTCGCAGCTGGTACTTCTGCTCAAGACCTTTCTAATGAGACCATACTCAATCTGGTTGATAGGGTCCTTGACACCAAAAATAGCCAGCAGCCGGTTTATTTTTGTCATTCTACCAAATTTCAAAGCTTAGCTGCACTAACCACAATTAAGATCCCACCTTGACTTGTTTGCAGCTGGTACTTCTGCTCAAGGCCTTTCTAATGAGACCATACTCAATCTGGTTGATAGGGTCCTTGACACCAAAAATAGCCAGCAGCCGGTTTATTTTTGTCATTCAACCAAATTTCGAAGCTTAGCTGCACCTACCATAATTAAGATCCCACCATGGAACTTTCGCAGCTGGTAATTCTGCTCAAGACCTTTCAAATAAGACCATACTCAATCTGGTTGATAGGGTCCTTGACACCAAAAATAGCCAGCAGCCGCTTTATTTTTGTCATTCTACCAAATTTCAAAGCTTAGCTGCACTTACCACAATTAAGATCCCACCTTGACTTGTTTGCAGCTGGTACTTCTGCTCAAGGCCTTTCTAATGAGACCATACTCAATCTGGTTGATAGGGTCCTTGACACCAAAAATAGCCAGCAGCCGGTTTATTTTTGTCATTCTACCAAATTTCGAAGCTTAGCTGCACCTACCACAATTTAGATCCCACCTTTACTTGTTTGCAGCTGGTACTTCTGCTAAAGGCCTTTCTAATGAGACCATACTCAATCTGGTTGATAGGGTCCTTGACACCAAAAATAGCCAGCAGCCGGTTTATTTTTGTCATTCTACCAAATTTCGAAGCTTAGCTGCACCTACCACAATTAAGATCCCACCTTGTTACTTTCAAAGCTGGTACTGCTCTTTGAGACCTTTCTAATGAGACCATATTCAATCTGGTTGATAGGGTCCGTGACACTAAAATAGCAAGCAGCCGGTTTTTTTAGTCACTCTACCAAATTTCGAAGCTTAGCTGCACCTACCACAATTAAGACCCCACCTTGACATGTTTTCAGCTGGTACTTCTGCTCAAGACCTTTCTAATGAGACCATACTCAATCTGGTTGATAGGGTCCTTGACACCAAAAATAGCCAGCAGCCGGTTTATTTTAGTCATTCTACCAAATTTCGAAGCTTAGCTGCACCTACCACAATTAAGATCCCACCTTAAAACTTTCACAACTGGTACTGCTGCTCAAGACCTTTCTAATGAGATCATATTCAATCTGGTTGATAGGGTCCTTGACACCAAAAATAGCCAGGAGCCGGTTTATTTTTGTCATTCTACCAAATTTCGAAGCTTAGCTGCACCTACCACAATTAAGATCCCACCTTGAAACTTTTGTAGCTGGTACTTCTGCTCAAGACCTTTCTAATGAGACCATACTCAATCTGGTTGATAGGGTCCTTGACACCAAAAATAGCCAGGAGCCGGTTTAATCTAATTGTGGTAAGTGCAGCTAAGCTTCGAAATTTGGTAGAATTACAAAAATAAACCGGCTGCTGGCTATTTTTGGTGTCAAGGACCCTATCAACCAGATTGAGTATGGTCTCATTAGAAAGGTCTTGAGCAGCAGTACCAGCTGCAAACAATTAAAGGTGGGATCTTAATTGTGGTAGGTGCAGCTAAGCTTCGAAATTTGGTAGAATGACAAAAATAAACCGTCTGCTGGTTTTTTTTTGGTGTCAAGGACCCTATGAACCAGATTGAGTATGGTCTCATTAGAAAGGTCTTGAGCAGATGTACCAGCTGCAAACAAGTCAAGGTGGGATCTTAATTGTGGTAGGTGCAGCTAAGCTTCGAAATTTGGTAGAGTGACTAAAAAATCCGGCTGCTTGCTATTTTAGTATCATGGACCCTATCAACCAGATTGAATATGGTCTCATTAGAAAGGTCTTGAGTAGCAGTACCAGTTGTGAAAGTTTCAAGGTGGGATCTTAATTGTGGTAGGTGCAGCTAAGCTTCGAAATTTGGTAAAATGACAGAAATAAACCGGCTGCTGGCTATTTTTGGTGTCAAGGACCCTATCAACCAGATTGAGTATGGTCTCATTAGAAAGGCCTTGAGCAGATGTACCAGCTGCAAACAAGTCAAGGTGGGATCTTAATTGTGGTAAGTGCAGCTAAGCTTCGAAATTTGGTAGAATGACAAAAATAAACCGGCTGCTGGCTATTTTTGGTGTCAAGGACCCTATGAACCAGATTGAGTATGGTCTCATTAGAAAGGTCTTGAGCAGAAGTACTAGCTGCAAACAATTAATGGTGGGATCTTAATTGTGGTAGGTGCAGCTAAGCTTCGAAATTTGGTAGAATGACAAAAATAAACCGTCTGCTGGCTATTTTTGATGTCAAGGACCCTATCAACTAGATTGAATATAGTCTCATTAGAAAGGTCCCAAAGAGCAGTACCAGCTGCAAAAGTTTCGAGGTGGGATCTTAATTGTGGTAGTTACAGTTAAGCTTCGAAATTTGGTAGAATTACAAAAATAAACCGGCTGCTGGCTATTTTTGGTGTCAAGGACCCTATCAACCAGATTGAGTATGGTCTCATTAGAAAGGCCTTGAGCAGAAGTACCAGCTGCAAACAAGTCAAGGTGGGATCTTAATTGTGGTAGGTGCAGCTAAGCTTCGAAATTTGGTAGAATGACAAAAATAAACCGGCTGCTGGCTATTTTTGGTGTCAAGGACCCTATTAACCAGATTGAGTATGGTCTCATTAGAAAGGTCTTGAGCAGATGTACCAGCTGCAAACAAGTCAAGGTGGGATCTTAATTGTGGTAGGTGCAGCTAAGCTTCGAAATTTGGTAGAGTGACTAAAAAATCCGGCTGCTTGCTATTTTAGTATCATGGACCCTATCAACCAGATTGAATATGGTCTCATTAGAAAGGTCTTGAGTAGCAGTACCAGTTGTGAAAGTTTCAAGGTGGATCTTAATTGTGGTAGGTGCAGCTAAGCTTCGAAATTTGGTAGAATGACAAAAATAAACCGGCTGCTGGCTATTTTTGGTGTCATGGACCCTATCAACCAGATTGAATATGGTTTCATTAGAAAGGCCTTGAGCAGTTGTACCAGCTGCAAAAGTTTCGAGGTGGGATCTTAATTGTGGTAGGTGCAGCTAAGCTTTGAAATTTGGTAGAGTGACTAAAAAAACCGGCCGCTTGCTATTTTAGTGTTATGGACCCTATCAACCAGATTGAATACGTTCTCATTAGAAAGGTCTTGAGCAGCAGTACCAGCTGCGAAAGTTTCAAGTTGGGATCTTAATTGTGGTAGGTGCAGCTAAGCATTGAAATATGGTAGAGTGACTAAAAAAAACCGGTTGCTTGCTATTTCAGTGTCATGGACCCTATCAACCAGATTAAATATGGTCTCATTAGAAAGGTCTTGAGCAGCAGTACCAGCTGCGAAAGTTTCAAGGTGGGATCTTAATTGTGATAGGTGCAGCTAAGCTTCGAAATTTGGTAAAATGACAAAAATAAACCGGCTGCTGGCTATTTTTGGTGTCAAGGTCCCTATGAACCAGATTGAGTATGGTCTCATTAGAAAGTTCTTGAGCAGCAGTACCAGTTGTGAAAGTTTCAAGGTGGGATCTTAATTGTGGTAGGTGCAGCTAAGCTTTGAAATTTCGTAGAATGACAAAAATAAACCGGCTGCTGGCTATTTTTGGTGTCAAGGACCCTATCAACCAGATTGAGTATGGTCTCATTAGAAAGGTCTTGAGCAGCAGTACCAGCTGCGAAAGTTTCAAGGTGGGATCTTAATTGTGGTAGGTGCAGCTAAGCTTCGAAATTTGGTAAAATTACAAAAATAAACCGGCTGCTGGCTATTTTTGGTGTCAAGGACCCTATGAACCAGATTGAGTATGGTCTCAGTAGAAAGGTCTTGAGCAGCAGTACCAGTTGTGAAAGTTTCAAGGTGGGATCTTAATTGTGGTAGGTGCAGCTAAGCTTTGAAATTTCGTAGAATGACAAAAATAAACCGGCTGCTGGCTATTTTTGGTGTCAAGGACCCTATTAACCAGATTAAATATGGTCTCATTAGAAAGGCCTTGAGCAGTTGTACCAGCTGCAAAAGTTTCGAGGTGGGATCTTAATTGTGGTAGGTGCAGCTAAGCTTTGAAATTTGGTAGAGTGACTAAAAAAACCGGCCGCTTGCTATTTTAGTGTTATGGACTCTATCAACCAGATTTGAATATGTTCTTGAGCAGCAGTACCAGCTGCGAAAGTTTCAAGGTGGGATCTTAATTGTGATAGGTGCAGCTAAGCTTCGAAATTTGGTAAAATGACAAAAATAAACCGGCTGCTGGCTATTTTTGGTGTCAAGGACCCTATGAACCAGATTGAGTATGGTCTCATTAGAAAGGTCTTGAGCAGCAGTACCAGTTGTGAAAGTTTCAAGGTGGGATCTTAATTGTAGTAGGTGCAGCTAAGCTTTGAAATTTCGTAGAATGACTAAAATAAACCGGCTGCTGGCTATTTTTGGTGTCAAGGACCCTATTAACCAGATTGAATATGGTCTCATTAGAAAGGCCTTGAGCAGTTGTACCAGCTGCAAAAGTTTCGAGGTGGGATCTTAATTGTGGTAGGTGCAGCTAAGCTTTGAAATTTGGTAGAGTGACTAAAAAAACCGGCCGCTTGCTATTTTAGTGTTATGGACTCTATCAACCAGATTTGAATATGTTCTTGAGCAGCAGTACCAGCTGCGAAAGTTTCAAGGTGGGATCTTAATTGTGGTAGGTGCAGCTAAGCTTCGAAATTTGGTAGAATGACAAAAATAAACCGGCTGCTGGCTATTTTTGGTGTCATGGACCCTATCAACCAGATTGAATATGGTTTCATTAGAAAGGCCTTGAGCAGCAGTACCAGCTGCAAAAGTTTCGAGGTGGGATCTTAATTGTGGTAGGTGCAGCTAAGCTTTGAAATTTGGTAGAGTGACTAAAAAAACCGGCCGCTTGCTATTTTAGTGTCATGGACCCTATCAACCAGATTGAATATGTTCTCATTAGAAAGATCTTGAGCAGCAGTACCAGCTACGAAAGTTTCAAGGTGGGATCTTAATTGTGGTAGGTGCAGCTAAGCTTTGAAATTTGGTAGAGTGACTAAAAAAACCGGCCGCTTTCTATTTAAGGATCATGGACCCTATCAACCAGATTGAATATGGTCTCATTAGAAAGGTCTTGAGCAGCAGTACCAGTTGTGAAAGTTTCAAGGTGGGATCTTAATTGTGGTAGGTGCAGCTAAGCTTTGAAATTTCGTAGAATGACAAAAATAAACCGGCTGCTGGCTATTTTTGGTGTCAAGGACCCTATTAACCAGATTGAATATGGTCTCATTAGAAAGGTCTTAAGGAGCAATACCAGCTTTGAATATAACAAGGTGGGATTTTTATTGTTGTAGGTGCAGCTAAGCTTTGAAATTTGGTAGAGTGACTAAAAAAACCGGCCGCTTTCTATTTAAGTGTCATGGACCCTATCAACCAGATTGAATATGGTTTCATCAGAAAGGTCTTGAGCAGCAGTACCAGCTGTGAAAGTTTGGTGGGTGCAGCAAAGTTTTGAATTTTTAGAATGAGTACAAAAAATCGGCTACTGGCTGAAACGTGTCACAACTAAATGTGATTTGGTTTTTATAATGTTATTTTTAATTTTTTTTTTAATTTGCAGTTTATTTCGCTATTTTAACAGTTTTAAAATTTTGACATCTCAATTTGGTCGGTTTATACCGGCTGCTAGAAATAGACTGCCAACTTCACACCGGTCACTTATGTCACATAAGTGTTTAAAATAACCTACAAAATCTATTTGACCTCAGTTTATCCTTAACTGAATAACAGACATTAAAATTGCATAAATGAACAGATTTTGCCCATACATATAACGCGAAGAAATAATCTGGGAAGTTAGGTGGAACACTTTTTTTGAAACGAGAACCTTTTTACTGGCGACTTTAACCTACGTTTGACCTCTATCGTATCTGATTGTGGAACTGGCTATTCATAAAATGTTGCCACCATTATTGCCATTATTGGCAGCAGACTTTATAGGAAGGGTGGCCGCTAGCTAGGTGAACCCTGAAGAGGTCGTAATCCGACGGATCCGAGGGACCCACCAAGCGTGGGATCCGTCGGATCACGACACGCTTATCCATAGGCAGCACGGCTTTTCTAAACTGACCCTACGGTTATATATTTTCTTTTAAGACCGCAATGAAAGTTTTTTTTTTTTCTAATAATAACTGTATTCTGATATCTACAAACCCTACAGTAGAATTTCTCTCACATTTCTCCTTTCATCCAGGTACCACAACGGGGTCCCACTATCAACAGCTCTAAGAGAGTCCTTGAAAGCGGACCCCGTCGCCCCAATCCTATGGGAGCCTCACCTCCTTGCGTTAGACCGACGAATCGGCATCATTCTAGACGCACTCCGAAAATGTGTCGACAAAACTAACGAACCCATGAAAAGCGAGGTCAACGACTTCGTATGACCGAAAATTAACTAAAAACTATTTAAAAAAGTGATAAATGAAAGGGCTGGTGCAATGCAAAATATCCTAGTCGACCTATCTCCTGTCTTAAGGCATAGTTAATCTTTGGCCCTGCCTTAAATAGTATAAGCTTATAGTGCCAAAGAATGTCCAAATATTATGTTGATCGATGCATAAATATATCCATTCCATTGCAATGATAGCCATTGTATGCCAAATGTAGGGTTTACACGTTATGTATAAGTTAGAGCGACCAATGTAGAGAACGGCAATCAGTATTTATTAAATAAATAGGTAAGGTGTTCGATTTAAAGCTGTATGTATATTTGGAAATAAATTAAGCAAACTGTTACATTGTTTTTAGAGTATTTTTTTGGGTAAGCTTAAAATGTACATAATATTCAAAGAATGCAGGTTTATTAAAGATTATTTTAGTTATAATTATGATTTATGGACTTTGTTACCATTGTGTGAAGCTCAAGAGACACATATCATAATATGTTATTTGTGATATATATTTTAAAAAAGATAGTAGTTTGTTATTATTATTCTATATATTTTTATCATTTATTTACATCATGTTTCTTTTACTCTTGATATACTTTTAGAGTATATTTTCATTTGATTCTTTAAAATCTTTATGAAATCATTTATTTTAGATGTTCTTATACTGTTGAAATCTTTATTTTCATTTAAGTTATATTATTTTATTTAATTTTATGCGAGTGAGTTAGAACTTAAGTTACAATTAAGTTTTAGTTAAGATAAAATATTGGTAATGATCAAGTTAATACAAGAAATAAATCGGTTGTCTGTGGCATTTAACTATTAATACAAACAAGTACAAAGTTTTTTATTAAGTGTATGACTTTACTTTTAAAAAATCTGGAAAACTACACCAAAGTGTTTCTAAATTTAGAAAAATGGTTATGCTTACTGCTTTAAAATAAAAACAAAACCAAAAAAGAGAATATATGAGGAAGAATCCAATAATAATACAATAATCCAACAAAATATTTTCTATTTTCAAGTCCCTCTGATGTCAACTTAGCTACTGGGATTGCTTTCTTTCATGTTTCATAATATTAAAGTATTATAAAAAGTATACTTTATATTATTATGAGTAACATTAGTATTAAGAGTTATTACTCGTCATTTCGGAGTCAGTGTAAAATACAATTCTACATTATAAAGTTGAGATTGACAGAACCCCCAAATTGACATAAGAGATATTTGAAATTAGATACTTTTTTTTGGACACTGGATTCTGTCTTCTTTACTTTACTAAATACACATACAATTTTACTATTGATAAATTACTAATAATTTTGTGCTTATGTTTTAAAAGACGAAACTAGGTGGAGATATTGTTTTATTTTTCTTGTTATATCTTATTAACCTTAATAAACTGTTATGATTTTATCTTTTACGTTATCGTCTTAGCATTCTTTGCAAGTAGTGATTTATTAATATCTCTATCTAAATGCAAAAAAAAAGTATTTTAGAATGAAATTAAATATATGCCATAAATTGTTGATTTCTTAAATTTCTCAAACTTTTTGAAGATTACTTATGTATTTTGGTATGAAAACCTCTGAAGGTAATAAGGCTAAATAACTAGGTACAGTTGATTTGAATAGGTAATTAAAATGAAACATCAATGATAATTAACAGTTTTAAGATAAGTTTATATAAAAGCCCAAATAACCATTACATGCTCTATTTTATAATACCACTTGTTCACGATGCATATGTATTAACTTGATTGTTACATGTAAAGTTGAATGGATGGATGGATGATGACTTGCCAAAGAAGAACGATGAATTGTTAAATCTACGGGAACTAAAAATATGAGGCGACTTGTTGAACCCTTGTAAATTAAAGTTATTAAATTGAATTATTTTTGTTTCATTTCATATTCACAATCTTATAAAATAAAGGCCTCCATTGAAATCTCCTTGTCTCACAGGACTCACTCTGCTTAGCAAGCATCGTTGATGGGCTCAACGAAAAATCTTGCTATTTCACTTATTCTCCCAGGCACCTTGACATGTTCAGTGAGACACAAGAACTATTTCCTGAACTGGCTCGGCTGGTACTCGAACCTAGGACCTCTCTCGCTGCAGCCGGACACTCGACCACTGAGCCATAAAGGCCGTCCCTGTGTTGGACTTTTTTTTTCATACAAACCTTTCGAGCCTCAAGTGATGTTGGAACCAAATAACGGAATAATAATGCGTTTCGTAAACAAAGAAAAAGACCGTTTGACAAATAACTGCAGTGCGTAACTGCCTCTATGCATCTATAACGCAGTGATTACTTGCTCAGTGGGTGTATCCTCAATGCCTTTGTAGAACAATCTTGTCTTTTTATCATATACATTTAATTTATTTGATTACATATCCTGCCAAAAATTGTAATGGCGTAGGGATAAAAGGATCGGGTCCTTTTAACTGTAAGCCGGCTATTAGAATCACCTATCAAATAAATACCTACCTATTATATAGTAATAACATATTTATTATCGTTTTTAAACCAGAAATAAAACACTACATTACATTCCTAACTTAGTAGCCGTAAGAAACATCACAATAAAATATTTCCGATACAAGATAGAAGGGGCGTTTAGTTAATACTCTGTGAGTATTGTTGGAAGTTACGAAAAGTAAATATTGGCAATTTAAACTATATTTTATGTGGCATCTGACTATTTTGTTGTAAGTAGTGCAAGCGGTTTTGTGACGCGATATGCTGATCACAAAAGAAGACGTGACTGCTTTGCGTATTTGTTAATCTTATTTCTAAAAAAACAGCTCTCGGAACCTACGAAAGTTTGTCATGCTTGTCAAGGATTTTAAGTTAAATATGGAAAAAATATTCAAAATGTATGAAAGTAAGCAAGCTGATTTTTTAAAAGAAGTCTTTGGTAACAGTTTATTATATTTTCCTTCTTGCTTCTCTCGCTTTTTATATATCGCCCCTAGACCTGTCAGCAATCACCCTATTAAATGTTGCTATCAGGCTATCTGTGATTTTATGCTTTTCTCAACCATTTATGTTTAAATTCCTTTCTAATACACAGAAAAAGTGTGAGTTTCGGGTCGCTTCACGCCCATGAAACGTTTCGAAACATTTCGTGGGGCTATTCCAATCACCTGTTCACGCTGTTGACGTTTGTTTTGTGAGTACAGGATATATTAATAGAGAAATCAGAACGCAAAATACTTATCAAAGGTTTTGGAATGTATTTTCATATGGGGCAAAATTATCTTTCCATCCATAATATAAACTTATTTCAACTAGGTGATGTAGAAACGTCGGTTATTTGTTCATCACTTTGATATTTTCCTATTAATAGTATTGATTATTTACGCCAAAAGTTGAGTCAAAATTGGGGTTGAAATATGCATTTCTGTATTGAGCTGATTATTGACTTTCTTTATTTGATTTCGATATATTCAATGAAAATTTTTTTATGTGGCGTGTCTGAGGGACCACCATTTTATCGTCATAAAATGTCTTAACAAAGTTTTTCCTAAATGGACCATCTCTACGGCGCCGTGCCGTTTCGCGGCATACGACACGCCATGCACGGCGCACTACTCAGCGCTTCATATTAGCTCTTAAAATTAGTTACATCATGGTGCATTGTAGAAAAGTATGCCGTACGTTGCAAATCAATGGCTTTTCTATAATGAACCATGATGATAATTTTAAGAGCTAATATAAAGCGTTGAGCGGTGTGCGGTGCACGACGCCGTACCGTAGAGATGTATACACGCCCTTAGTCACAGAACCTTTTTTTTTTCGCCGTCTCTGTGTCCTCATCGGTCCACCCTGCTAACCGGAGAGGTACCGAGATGTGCCACTGCCGCCCACTGTGGGTCAGACGCAGGGCACCGCGCGCCACCGTCGTAAGAGTTGTTTCGCTTCACCCTCTGGATTGTGACGGGCTACTGAGCCCCCCGGCCACGACAAGGCGCACTCCACTTGGGGGGCAAGTCACTACATTTTAAAAGTTACTTTTAGTGATCTATCTGATGGTGTGTGAGAAATGAAGAACCGCATTCTACGGGCTTTTTTATTCCTTTTTTTACAAATTCCCAGATAATAAAATAAAATAAATAAAATCCCATAGACAATCACACCAACTACATGGCCCCAAAGTAAGCATAGCTTGTGTTATTGTGTTACGGGATACCATGTAGCGAACTAGGGAACCTAGAAAATAAATACATAAATAAATAAACACCCAGACACGGAACATTTATTTTTCTTGTTCCGTGCGGGAATCGAACCCGCAACCACAGGCGTCTGAGGCAGACAGGTTTACCCCATCGCCAAAGTGGCAGTCAATTTTGAAGGTTTGATCTACAATTAACTGTTAAACGTGAACTGCTTAATTGTGCTA
Organism: Stenoptilia bipunctidactyla; assembly: GCA_944452665.1. Taxonomy (NCBI): domain Eukaryota; kingdom Metazoa; phylum Arthropoda; class Insecta; order Lepidoptera; family Pterophoridae; genus Stenoptilia; species Stenoptilia bipunctidactyla. The sequence continues at coordinate 18,044,161 of OX101730.1, forward strand.
CTACTTTTATTTTTCGATATACCAGTATGGTCCCTCAGTTCACACGCATATCATATCAATAAACTTTTTAGTACTAAGTAGGAAGAAAGTACATGAAATATTAAATATATAGTCGTTTTTATATTTCTTTCCGTCAATATGTATATTTTAAAGGATAAAATGTACCCTAAAAAAATAAAAAATAAACAATTTTATGAACTCAATTCAAGATATTTTTTACACAATAAACTTTATTGTCATACAAAAAGTAAACATATTCAAAAACAAAAAAAAAACATCATAATTTAGCCGAACTTTTGAACAAGTCAGGCATTCTAAAATATTTCTGGAAGTTATCGAACTGAAGTTGGTGTTTTATTATAATTAACATCAGTTGTCTGTGTTCATAAACAATAAATACTTATACAATTTTAAATTAGGGTACGTATATCTTACAAAATAAAATGAGATTAAAAAGAACTGTACCAATTTTACAGTATAGTAGCATGTGATTCGTTTATCACACATTTTTGTAATAAAAAAATATGTCTAGTTCAGGGGTGGTATAATTCTTGTTCTACAATGTCTTGTCAGTTTTCAATTTAAACTTTTTAATGATCATCTCCGCAAATCTTACAAGTTCCCATTTCTAGATCCCTCAGAGTGGGAACAATATCTTCACTTTCGATCACTACACCGTCATTTAAGTTAGCTATACGTAGATTTTTAGTTTCTGCGTTGAATATTCCTAAATATTTTGGTCCGAGAGCTATGTGTATTTTTTTATTTTCCATTAAACGAAATGTATAACTTTTATTATGAACATTATATCGAGCATATACGTGATCGTGTGGCGTTCCGGCTACAATTTGTCTAAAACAACAGGAACCGGTGCCTTCGTAGCAGCAATTTTTGTCAAGCACTTGATTTATGGTTCTATCCATCGGGTTGTGTAAAGTCAACCTAAAGTCCGGATATGGATTTTGACCTAAAATATTCATGTGCACAGCAGTTATGCCATCAGCTGTTACAGTATTGCAGTCCTTTATATCACATTCTTGCTCACAGTAGGTTGAAGGTAAATAAAGAGCAACTACATATGGCTCGCATATTAAATCTGTCCTGTCCACGTACACATTATAGTATAGTTGCACCAAGTTGTTTTCAAATAAAATAGTTAAAGATTCAAATTTAAGATTGTTTAGTTCAGTAAAGGCGCTAACAGAGTGAATAATACCAACCATGGCATCAGGTAAGGTGAGTATCACGGTTTTACCAATTCTTGGTAGAAACGAAGATGCACCAGGTACAACTGATGGTATCTTGGTAGTTCCTTCAACATTAAATAAAATTAATCCTGATTCATATTTGAAACTTGTTTCAGTGTAATCAGTGATTTCTTGGTGTCTATTGTGGAGTCTTCTGTTCATTGCCCAGAGAGCTGCATGTTCGTTGTATGTGCCATCAGCTTCATAATAAGCTAAGTGTTCAGCGGTACCGACGATAGATGCAAATGATTTAGATGTCCGCATTGTCAACACTTTAGATGATTTTGCATAAAATAATCCGTTTTCTAATTTTTTATTGAATGTTATTGGCTTTATTTTGAATGACGGCTTTGTCGTGTTAAGTGCAGGATTTATCAATCCATTATCTGTAGTAGCTAATTCCAGGGCTCTATACATATTTTCGTAGTTAACCGTGTGTACTCCAAACAGTAAAGTATAAAAACTTAAATAATAATGGATTGTTGTGAGTGGGTAGTATGACCTAACACATTCATGATGAACAGGTACAAAATCATGTCGAATTCCATTGCCAGATTCTACGGTAGGAAACCGTACTAAATTCAAAATGTATTTGATTTCTTTTTCGTCCAATATATCCGCAATGGAGACTTTTCTTGTTAAACGTGAATATAAATACGAGACCCCCATTTTTATGGCGTCGTAGTCATAGCGTGTCCACCCTAGTGACTGTGTTGCTTTGGGCAAATACTGTCGTAAAATTTTGTCAATTATTCCATCAGCGTGTGAATTTTTGAGTGCTATTGAAATAGCTACAAGCGTTTCTGGCATTGTTATACTGAAATAATGCCAAACTTCTGGTGTGCCCCACGGAACTGCGAATTGTGGAGCTGGTTTCGGTAAATGACCATCGATAAGATCAAGAGCTAATTCGAGATTTTCGCGCAGTAGCTCTTTGTCAGTTTTTAAAGGAGGTACATCCTTTGAAAATTCTAAAGCGCAAGTTATAAGTTGGTCGCACATTGTTGCGAAGTCGTGTGCGTTGGACCAAGGGCTTAGGCCGACAAACACATTTGTCGGGTGCCATGCCCAAGTTTCGTAGAAATGAATATGTTCATTTCTTAAAGCAAAGAACTTTTCAAATGCTTCGTTATTGTAGTAGTACCCTTTGGAACGAATGGATGGACGGCCAATTTCCTCATGCATTTCTTGAATTAAGCGTATATCAACCATTTCGATATATTCACTTGTTACTTCGCTTTACTTTATAGCCTTACAATTAACTTCTGATTTTTCAATTATTCAAAGGTTTTGTATATATAAAATTAAGGTTACTTTTGAATTAGACAACTGAGTTTTATTAAAATTGTTTGTATCTGTCACATTTAAAGTTCTGTCAGTAAAATTTACTTAGTTGTATCTATACCTGGATAGAACCTATATTGTGAAAAACGAGTAAGCCTGTGTCTCTTTCTGAATAGAATATTCACGCTTTACGATTTTCATTATTTTCAACTTTTCTTATTTTAATAAACACGAATATTTTATCAGTGGTCACAAATTCGATCCTTGATTAACACTATAGTTTGTGTGTATATCTTTATGTGTATTGATCTGGTTATTCCAGTATGTATTGAAGAAAATATACGTACTATGTATGTCTATCGTAGAGCAAGATCACTCTTTTAGACTATATGTCAATTTATTAATTATGTAGAACTTTTATTGGACTGGGAGCGAAAAAAAAACGTAGAATGTGCCAACTGCTTCTCTTCCCGGGCATACTGTAAAAGTCAGTTAAGGGACAGAGGTTTTAAAGGCGTTTTTGTGGGCGATAGGCTGACCCCCTGTCACTACAATAGTCTCTTTCCATCTTTATAATACCTCCAAATTTGTCAAACGTGACATCAGATGGTCTTGTAACCTCTGGTGTTCTGCCTACCCCATAAGGGATACAGGCGTGACGTTATGTACACTGTAAAAAATTATGTGATTTTACATGCAAAAAAAGTACATAAACCTGTAGAATGTACCGAAAACAGCTGTAAATTTCAGTAAATTGTGGAAAAGAAAATAATTTTCGGTAATTTTACAGATTTTTAATATTTTTATGTAATACCTAAAACGTGTACAATGACAGAAAAATTTGTATTTTTGTAAAACTACATCAACATTTAATATTACATAAATGTTTGGGCAACGAGAGTTGCCCAAGCTTTTATGTAATTTTCACTAAAAAATTTTAACAGTGTATGTATGTATTTTATTGGTGCTAATTTAAATAAATATTATTCACACAATACAATATATTGAAACTTCATAGCCGTGCCGTACATGTAAACTTTGCCTCGGCCTATATTCACACGTTCGTCCATCAATGCCTCTCTTGCCGGCCAATGCAGTAATGTACTAAAGTTCCTCTAAAAGACAATAAATAAAAATCTGTAGTCAGCTAGTTAACAGAAAAACAAATGAGCTTCGAGTGCTCAGCCTCTCCTTAAGCCAGTACCTAGTGAAGTTATGTTTTCAAGCTGTCGAGAGCTTTAAAACATTACTTCAATAGGTACTGGCACTGCGGACTGTTTCGTTCGAGTACATAAAAAATAAGATCCGAATAGGTGATCATTATCAAAAGAACAATTTTGTATTCGGTAAGTAATCCTATATTATATTTGAAAAAAGGAGATTTTCAAACGTCCTTTTTATACATTTTTTTTGGACTATAACAGACGTAATTACTGTAAAATATTTACGAATTCGTTGTTAGATTTGCAAAAAATGTTGCACTCTCCGAAAGGAAAGAGAAGGACCGCTTTAAAAAAAAATTTGTAAGGCACGCAAAAAGTACGCATATTATGAAAAAGAATTAGAAGAATAATAAAAAATACATATGAAATAAAATAAATCACTCAATAATTTTTACATACCAACATTTCAAGTATAGCGTAATTTCTATGAAAATCCTCAAAGTATTCTGAATATTAGATACAACATAATTAAAAAAATATATTTTTTTCACGATTCGTTAAATACGTTTCACCGGATTTTATCGCATCTATAATTAATTTACGCAAGTAAAAGCCTTAAAACCAGTATTCACTTTAAGTACTCTTAAAAAAAACAGCCATAGACTTATCGTGCAACAGGCTTAATAAACAGTCCCTTAACAGAATACCCGTTTAATTTCAATTCTATTGTAGCCTGATATTAATAAATCCTTTTTTCGTATTGAAATAAATCTGATTTTCTAATTAAACAACAAAGGGTCACAGAGCTTACAAAGTGAAAACGTTTAAATCATTGAAAGTCGTACTCTTCAGTCAAGTCTTTAATTAAGATTCAAGTAGGTATGACTATGAATAACTGAAAATAAATACTTGTTTTCAAGAACTTAAATTAATAATCTTTTATTTCGTTCACAGAATACATCTCAATTATAAAACAGTATACCTCACTATTTATTTATGTTTTCGGAGAACCAACAGCTTTATTACAAAATACTTAGTATAATTTTTCCAATCCTGCCTTTAAATTTTTTAAAGATTGTGCAGAATATCAAGGTGACTACAGTACTCGTATCTTAATTAAATTTGTAGACTTAATCAAAATAGTCGTACAAACAGCCCCAAGAAATATTTTCTATAAAGTAAGAATCGCTCACTTTTTTTGCATGTTATAAAATAATGCAGAAACTATTAAATAACAACTTTTTAACCGGATTTAATGCCACACACTGTCTAAAGCTGTCACGTTGGAGATCATTTGTTACTTACATAAGAATAATGTGTTAGTACATTGCTTATTTTTGTTTTCAAACTTAAATTATATTAATTTAGGGAGATAGATTACGGAAGCCGTTCACCAAACTCAAGGTGGCCTGAAAAACAGCGTCAAATATAATTGCGTCTGCGTTAATTAACGCACGAATTTCTATGATTACTTTATTTTATTGTGTGTCAGATCCATGGCATGAAGTTGAAGAAACAAACAATGGGTGCCAAATTAATTTCGTGTTTTCTAACAATGCCTGTTTAAATTATGCCCTGTACTAACATACACGAAGACTTTTTTGTTTAATCATTATTTACAAACTTATGAAAATGAAAATTTATTTATTGAACACAGCTAGCGTTAAATATGCCTATTTTAATCTGCAGTTTATTGACGCATAAAGAAACGATCGTTATACGTTTTTTGAAAATCATGTTTAAGTAATATTAAATGAAATTTCTTAGAGTGAAATCGCTAGAAATATACCTATCCGCAGAAATTGATTTGTTTCAAGTTAAGTCATAGTTAAGCAACAGTCACCCGCAACATGCTCATCATCATCAGCACAACTCCTTGTAATGAGCCCACTGCAGGGCATGAGTTTCTCCCCTGGGTGACGAGGAGGTGCAACCCGCACCAAGCTACTGCGAAAATAAAATACTAATGGTATCCTTTTTAGACCCATAAATTATTTCACCACATTTAGAACAATACAATAACATAATCAAACATAGTTCAAAGTTCTGTTGGCAACAGAACTAAAGCTGTCAGTACAAACATGACAGAAAATTGAAGTTCAATCACATATATTTATAAACAACTCGTATTTTTGGGATGTTATTATTATAAAATGGGAAATAATAAAACGAGCGACTAAAAAACAAATTTGGACTGGAAATAATAAAACGAGCGACTAAAAAACAAATTTGGACTGTCTTGAAAAATATATGAAAATGAACGGTTTTAAATATTAATATTGCGACTGAATTACTAAGTGAGCGACTAAAACACATATACATTGCGATGAAAGAGATAAGTTACGAGAAGGGCTCCCGCACCGGAAGGCGGAATCAGTACGGTTAGGTGCGACGACGAGCGCAGCGAGGAGGAGCATGTTAGGTTGCATATAGTTATACACGTGCGCGAGCCGAGCGAGCGAAGCGAGCGGTGCCGCGGCAGCGGCCGGCGAAGCGCCATAAACCTGGTCAGCTATTATAGTCAACCCTGGACAATCCCGACATGGTCAAAAGTGTTTTTAAGTCGCTGTTTCATTGATTCTTCGTCACTCGCTCTCAGTCGCTCACTTAATTAAAACAGTAAGCCAAATTCATTATTTTTGTCACCTAAAATTTTTATTTACAGTTACTCGATTAAATACTACCCTTATAAAATTATACAAGTTTTGTAAAAAATATTTTATACAGCAATAAATACGATATACATTCCAAATGTTTGGGCTACAGCTTATTCATAGTGAAGGTAATGACGAAATCTCAGCTAATTTCAAACGTTTCTACATAAAGACTATTGATAAATTTTACAACTTGAGGAACGAGCAATATCCTCATAATGTAAATTGGGTATGGCACCCAAGAACAGTGTTTACCGACCTGGCTCCATGGACTTTTGCAGAAGATTTTGGTATACTGTGTAACCGGCTTATAAGTTGCGCTATGGAATACATGAAGGAACCAGAGCCAAAGCTTCGTAGTAATCTCATAATGGCTCTGAATCTTATTGATGCTCATCTACCACAGCCTGCTCCTAAACTTTCTCTCCCTTGGAGTCAAGATGTTGATGATTGGCGATATTTCAGTATAGTTATGCCGGAAGCAATCATGGCTATTTCGATTGCGCTGTTTAATTGCACAAATACTGATGAAACAGTTGCTAGAATTTTAGAATTTTATTTGACTAAAGCAACAAAATCAATGGACTGGATACGCTATGACAATGATGCTATTCGTATGGGCGTGCCCTATATATTTTCAAAATTTTTACGCAATGTGCCCGTCAAGGAAATAGTTGAAGAGGAAGAAATAGTGTATATTTTAAGTATACTAAAATTTCCTTTCGTTGAAAGTGGGAACGGTTTGCTTGCCGATTTAATACCGATACGTGATGACTGTGTGCGATCAGTTATCAATTTTCTTGATATTTACTTTTGTTTGGGTTACTATACATATTTTTTTGGCGTGCCCTGTGTTGATTACGAAAAAATAATTACAGCTTTACAAAAAGTTATAACTGATTATGGAATTACTAATCCAGCATTGAATACAAGGAAACCATCGTTTATAACTAAAAATATACTTGGTGATGAGAAATTTAGTAACGGAATATTCTGTGGAGATATGGGAAAAGTATTGACAATGAGATCGACAAAATCATTTGCTTGCATTGTGGGTACAAGTGAACGGCTTGCTTATTATGAAGCCGATCCTAGATATGATACGCATGCGCCTTTGTGGGCCATGAATAAAAGACTCCACAACAGAAGTTACAAAGTGAATGATTACACTGAAACTAGTTTTAGATTTGAATCAGGAATCATACTGTTAGATATTTCTGGAATTGTTAAAGTACCAACCGTGAATAATGAAACATCTACATTTCTGCCAAGAATTGGGAAAACAGCTATAGTTACAGTACCGAATATTTTAGTTGGTGCTATTTACTCTGAAAGTAGCTTTACTGAATTGCACAATCTAAAATTTAACTCTCTGACTATATTATTTGAAGACAACTTAATTCAACTGTATTACAATATTTACATGGATAGAGATGTAAAAACTGATCCATGCGTATCGGTTTTAAATCTCTTTGACATGTCAACACGTTTCACTACATCTGAAAAATGGTTTTCAAACTCATTCGAACACAACGGGATCATTGCTCTGCACATGAATATAGAGAATATTGATCCATTTCCAGAGTTTAGATATACTATACATAACACGATTGATAAAACAATCAATCAACCAATTGACAGAGATGCCTGTTTCAGAGGAGAGGGAATCTGTTGTTTCAGGCAGATAATAGCAGATGCACACATCGATCCGGTCCTAGCTAAATATGACAGTAAAACTGGTAAATTTTCATTCCGATTGATGGAAAATGAAAGAATACATATAAGCTGTGGAGGTCAATATCTAGGGATATTTGATGCACAAACTAAACATTTAAGTGTAGCTCATTTTGATCAAGGTACAATATTTAATCATAATGATCTACTGCCCGCCTTGCAAGATCTAGATTTAGAATTATGTGTTTGCGAAGAAAATAAACACGATTAAGAAGAAAAAGAAAATATCTAACTTTTATTGAAGTAGGTGTTTTCAGTGCGTTTTGCTTTATCAGATTAGATGAATGAAATTACAAGTAATTCTTAAACAGAACAATCATAACGGGTCGATTTAACATGAAATGTTGAATATAAATAATATAAAATGCTTTTAGTTTTCTACGTTTAATAATTCAATTTCATAATACCAGAACTTGAGTAGAAATGGGTAAAAAATTAAAATCGATAGTTTAAATATATTGTTCTTTTTTTAAAATCTTGTCTGACCTGGCGGTAAGTGAAAATAAAGTCAAAGATAACTTCATAAAATATTGCCGAAGTACTTTTAAATAAATTAATAAAAATAGTTTTAGTACCTATCGGTACCAAAACGGGTAGTGTTTTAAATTTTTTGAGTTTATATCACTACCATTTTTTTTACATCTGTCAGTTTATCCAATCTCCACGTGCCGAACTCTTCCTGCTGTGCTTAGTTACACAAAGTTGAACAACACTGATGGTGAATCGAACTGCACACGTCAAGTCAACTTGCCCACTTCAGGAGGTAACAAACTCGCAACTTTCATATGCAGATGTTAAAGTTTCTATTCACCTTGTTTTGGTGTATTATTTACGTATGAGCATATAGTGTAATGTAGAAAATAAGACAGTTGTGGATGATCATGTTTTAGAATACGATATAAGGAACCTTCAGTGCGGTTGGTATAAGGATGAGTGAACGGCGATCCATAATTTATTACGTATTGACCAGCCTATTAAAACAGCCCTTACCCTTGCTTCTAGGGTAAGAGCTGATTTAATTGATACAACTCTGAGTAATGTCTATTCATTAACCACATCTTACTTTACTGATCACGAAATCCTCAGGAGAATAAAGTAGGTTCACCGTCTTTCACTACTTTATCACTATCTTTACTTTAACGGTCATCAAGGCCTAGAGAGCCCATTATTTGTAAACAGATACGCATGCAACAGTTTCGTTTCACAGTGACAAGAACTAGTGACGAGATTTAAAAAATGGCAATGCAGCAGTTGATTACTTTGTATAAAAGCTTTTTAGGGGATATAACTTTGATTTTGCTTTAAAATCATCTAGTTTAATGATACGATTAATAGCGAGTGTGTTAGGATATACAGGGTTAATTAATAAAAAACATACAGGCGAATTGAGACCCTTCTCCTTTTTGGAAGTCGGTTGAAAAGTACTTAAGGTACTTAATTTTTTACTAGAATTCCCTGTAAATAAATACTACTAATAATGTATTTGCTCTGAAAAATGCTCAATTATTCTCAAATAACTGAAAAAATGTAAAAAATATTTTTTTTTTAAACGTCGTTTCCAGGCTAGTGCTCTTCCACTGAACTACCGGGGTATTTACTTACTGTTTATTATTAATATTTACTTTACTTACGCCTGAGTCAATCGCGCCACGTGACCTGGCACGCGGATGGCTGCCAACGCTAGTGTAACCACGCTTTGCGTAATCAATTCTTTAACTTTCTATTAAGTTTACTCAGTAAACGATCAATATTTATTTTTAGGTAATTATATTTTTTCTCTTCATGTATGATCTCAAAACTATCACGTCCTCGAATTTCAAAACTGACCCACCAGTCACCCTGTATATTAAAGAAAAGTTTGGAGAAAGCTGTTTTATACTTTCTCTTTCAAAATGAAATGAAAATTTGCCGTTCGACACAGTGTGCATATATCTACAAGAATGTTCTCTACAGCATCTATACATATAATAAAATGGTAGGAAAGTCAAAACTGTACATTGAATATTTTTTTAAAAGAATACTTGGGGTATGATCTACAATCGAAACAGAAACAAAAAATATAGTTTTTAGAATTTTTGTCTGTTTGTCTGTTTGTCTTTCCGGGATAAACTCAAAAAGTACTGCATGGATTTACTTCAAATTTGGCATGAAGATAGTTAAGAAGTCGGGTCAACATATAGGCTACATATTATCACGCTAGCAGTGTTATAATCGTAGGTGCGTTTGGTGCTGCATAGCGTTCACGCAGACGACGTCGCGGGCAGCAGCTAGTCAAAAATATACCCCAAAAACCAACAAATCCATCACTCAAAACCGCCAGAAACTGCTACTGTAGTTATTCAATCACCATTTTTCTGTCAAACAGATTTTTGAATTCCGAACCCGAATTCAAAATCTGCATCCGAGCAACATTTAATAAAACAGGAGTCACGCCAGTAATCCGCGTGATTTACGCGTGTCCGTTAGAGGGCAGCACTGGACTATTGTTTGTATGCAATTTATGAGGACAGTGGACGGCCAGGCTCGGCTATCCATGCTGCATAGTCCAGCCATTGAAGCTGGCCGTATTGTCTAACTAGTACAAATGAGGCTTTGGAGGAAATGATTCGCGTGCCATGTCGGAGGTACTTGATAGTTATTTATTGCTTCGTAATTGTTTGGATGCAGAGCTGTTTAGTTCTGATCGTGATATTAATGGGCATATTGTACGTTATTGTTGGAAGTACAATATGCATTTGCAATGTACATGAGATATGTCTTTACTTATCTTGTGACTTATTAAAGGAGTTCTAAGGAGGTAATTGTTGAATGTTTTGGGAGTTATAACAAAATTTGTAATTTAGATGAACGGTTAAATTTAATTGTTTTTAGTAATTGCTCGTAGTTGATCTGACGACCATTACGATGCTAACAGCCGAAGATCTTTAGGTAACCATGGTGCCCAATCAGAAAGGGTTAGTCAGTCAGTATGAAATCGAAATATTCATGTAAAGAGAAACCGTGCTGAAATAATATGTCATTTTTTATTAAATATAAAAGTTTTTTTTATTATATTTACACACAGTGCCATCTAGCCTTAAAGTGTAATAACTTTGTTATTATACAGTAGTAGAGAACGGATAAACATAGGTATTATATTTATACTATTTTCTTTTCATATATACATAATATCATAATTAATATTTTTTTACATAATACATTTTTGATCATTTATTGCTGTAAAATTAAAACTAAGCACGATAATCGTACTCGATAATATCAAACCCTGGGACCAGTAAAATCAAAGTCCTTAAGAATATGATAAATTAAGAATTCTAAAAATTTTACCGTTTTGATTTCAATGGCCATGAGTCTATTCCCTGGGTGACGAGGAGGCTTCAGCCGTAAACCACCATAGTAGCCAGTGCTGGATGGTACAACTCTGAATTTTCAGTGCGGCGAAAATATACCCTCAAGACAACTATAGGTACCCGGGATCGACTCCTTTTATAGCTTTCACAAGTTATTTTTCGTTTTATAACTATTATTTTTAAAATTTGTCCCTTTGCCAAAAAGTTTATATTTTTGTTTGTAATGAAAAAACTCAACAACATCAAGAATTATTTCACCATCAGGAAGTTACATTACCCAGGGGAAACATGTTTATGAAACTGCGTGCATCCTATAGTTTCATACGTGTCCTTAATATTTACATGTGGTTTACACAGCTTCAATCAATCAATATATTAATTTAATTTAATTTGGCGCGCGGTTCACGTAGTCAAGAAACAGCAACATAATGAATAATCCCAGAATCATGAAATTGGCAAGAACGTACAATGGACAAAAATCTAAATCAAAAACGCATGGAACGGGATTTTTTATTTAGTAATTGTTTTTGTTTAAAATAATATAATATTTTTGGGTACTTCTAACAAAACCTATTTCGTCATACCATACCCGAAACAAGAGCCAACCCGTCTCAATCAATATTAATATTAATTCCTTTTTTAGCTCATAAATATTATGGAGGGTTGGTTTGTGAATTTATGGTTATTAAAGATATGAACTGCGATAACACACATAGAATTGATTTGCATGGAGGGCGATGTATTCCGATAATAGAAATCAATAGATATATGTCAATCGAATGATCAATAAAGAAAATGGTTGAATCTATAAATGGCATATCTACAGTTAATCTAACATTTTAAATTAATGGCATATTGTTAAAATAATATGTATAGTACAAAATAAATTAATATTTTAAAGAAAACTAAACTTTGTATGTATGACTGATTTATATAGTTTTTATGTTGTTATACCAGTGCTATACCTTGAATTACTTGGTCGGTTTTACAACTATATTTATACTATTACCAAAGACGAAACGTCGAATTAAAGTGTAAAATATAAATTAGATACACGCTGTTATGTATCTATAATAAAACAGTATAATAAAACACATTTTTGGCCGGATACAAATGTTGTTGGGAGAGGGTGACTGCAAGAGGTGATGGACTAATTAAAATTAACCCTGTATGATAATTTTTCACTTTACTTGGAACTACTTACGAACAGGTTATCAGCAAATATTAATAAGATGAATAAAAATAATCTTTTTTTTTACGTATCTAGCATTCACTTAGTCTATGACTCAAACATTTATTGAAGAGGTAAAACGCGGGTTTAAAACAGAAAAACCTAGTTTTTCCTAAAATATACATAGATCTAGAGCCAATTTCAATAAAAGTTAACCTGTAGTCATAGAAAAACCGTTTTGTTGACAAAAAACCGTCATCATTCAGCCACCTTGCATTCATTGAAATGAAACTTCTTCGTTTATGTATCCTTCTATCTTTTAGTAAAAACTGCATCAAAATCTGATCCATGGTTGACTTGAGACGAAATTTTGGTTCTTCAGACAATAAACATTGTTCTATACTATTTAGAGATAAATAAAAGCATTGAAATCCTTCTTTATTAAGACAAAGTAAATCACAGTAGTTCTGTGACAAAATTTTATATTTCCCCATAAAATTCCGCAAAGCAAACTAGGAAGTCTAGCGATCTTCATTCGAAGTCAGAGTCGCAATTTATAGATATTGGAGCTTCAAGATATATCTGCCGGGTAACGAATAGAGCCGAATGGTCACATATATTATTTGATCTGCTACCGAAAAGATTTCAGAAATTATTCACAGGTAGTAATCTGATCTTAACGGAAATTGAGGCCATTTAATTCAAAGTACTCTGCTTTGTGATATTTTTGTTTTTGTGTGTCTTGTTTTTTATTATACGAAGAATTCTTAGGTTACCTACGTTAGGTACAGTTTTATAATACCTAAGCTTTTACAGATATTAAGCGTGTTGCTTAGATTTTAAAGATTAATCTTTAATTTTTCTTAATTTGAAAGGAAGAATGTTTGAAGGATATGTTTGTTTTTATGTGCTGTAACGGTTTTCGCAATCAGGTAGGGCAAAGCCCGGAAGCGTATTTGCAAAGGCTATATACTATTTAAGTCACGAGTCAGACAGAAGAGCTTTTGTTTATGCATTAATTTTCGACAATACCAAATCTATCTCAGTAAAAAATTACTCAAATGAATCAAATGCTTTTTGTCTTGATATTTTCAAAGAAATGCAAGGACAAAACCTAGTACTGTATTATACATATTCACTCAAATATATAAGCATTTGTCGAGATATTTACGCACATTACGTATGAAAAAAACCTAATCGATTAATTGATTGATATACATTGCGATGAAAGAGATTAAGCCACGAGAAGGTTTCCTGCACCGGAAGGCGGAGTCGGTACGGTTAGGTTCCACAACGAGCGCAGCGAGGAGGAGCATGTTAGGTTGCATATAGTCATACGCGTGCGTGAGCCGAGCGACCGAAGCGAGCGGTGTCGCAGCAGCGGCCGGCGAAGCGCCATAAACCTGGTCAGCTATTATACATAGTCAACCCTGGATAATCCCGACATGGTCAAAAGTCAAACGTTAAGTCATCAAAATAACGACGGTCATAATGCATGCACATTCTATTTCTATGTTTGAAAATCAGGACCATTTAAGTATCAACCTATTATTGAAGCTAACGACCGGTATCGGTAAATATCGATATCAAATGGAATAGCATTTGTTGCTGCAAAGTTAAATTGAAGTTATCTTACAAAGTCTGCGTGACTTCGGTCAACTTGAATAGATAAGAGTTACGGCAAGTTTTTGTCATCCAAAAGCTAAGCCAGTTCAGTTTTCACTTTCACACTAATGGTTTATAGCCTTTGTAAATACGCAGCCCGGAATAGTTAAATAGTGTACCTACTGTTTTTACTGATTACCTACCAGCAGGTAGTACCTATAGGGGGTGAGCTGTGTAAATATCTAGTGAGTTATAAACTGGTTGGATATTTTAAATACCAAACTTATATAGTTAATTTTATTTGAAAATATAAAATTTACTATACAATATAAATCATTTTTTATATGCGAAATTTGTAGACGAAAAAAAAAGAAAATATTTATTTATTTATTTATCCTTTATTATACACAAAACAAATCCAGAATAAAAAAAAAACACAAATAAAAGAACACATTATGTATAAAGGGCGGCTTTATCGCTTCGAAGCGATTACTACCTCTCTCTCTTGGATCGGTCCCTCATGTCTGAGGATCGTGGTCAGCATCAGGGATTACTACCAGGCAACCCAAAAAAATACTGCTAAGAATGGACATAAAAAGTTTTTACTATTAATACCAACACCAACAATCAATGGGTAACTGGCAAGATATATGTAAGTTACATAAATAAAATTGATTCATCAGTTCTAAAGATGAACTTTAATAAAAATTCAAAATAAGAATACAATAAAACTGTAGCATTGATCGAGGCATTCAAGAGAATCTACATACTCGGACAAAGCCGAGGCAATAAAACCATAAAGTTTGCTTTGTCACTGACCGCTACATATTTTATTAGAATTTATATTTAAGTTCATCATACGAGTATATCCGAAGTTTTGTATGACATCTGATGGAAGCATTATTATTTACGTTTATGGTTTCTTTCAAAATATTAATATCTTGACTATTTTTCTAAGCACTACGATAAATCAACTTTGAAAACCAAAAAATTGGAAAATGAGCGCTGATAAACTTGCCCAGTACTTTTTTTCATATTTACGATTTTATGACAACCGCAATCACTTGATGGTAACGGTGATAGATATTGGATTTGATATTGGATTAATATTGATTTTTATAAAAGTATCCAAAATAAAAGACAGTTAAAAAACACAAAAAAAATTAAGTCTTCGATTTTAACCAGAATGTCATGTGATGGTAATAAGGTTGAAAATAAAAAAATATGTTCAGCAGAGTTTGATAACTTTAATAAACAAGTAAATTAACCAAATTGACGCTCCGGCCATACGGCCCCAAAGGGAGCTTGTGCTATGGAGAAAACATTCAGATTGGAGTGCATCCGAGGAGTTCTCTCCAATCTCAATGATGTCCACCACCATATTGAAACGGAGAGACCCAACGTACTATTTCTAATGGAGACGAAGATCTGCGATCCGTCAGACTCAGCATGCCTTGGTTATCCAGGTATATCCTAGAGTGTCTTTTGCGGCCGCACGCCGGGGTATGCGTGTATGCCAGTGACGCGATCTATTGTCAGTGCCTTCCTTACTTGGAAGTGCCGCACCTTTCAGTCATGTGGGTTCACATAGATGCCGGCATAGACCAAGTGTTTTAGGCCGTTATCTATCGTTCACATAGCGGAGATCGGGAGACAGCGAGGCTCATGGAATACCTTGGCAACACAGCAGATAAAATTCAACAACGTTTTCCTACAACGCAGTTGGTGTTCTTGTGGGATTTGAATGCTCACCACGGACAGTGGTTATACCCATATCAGGACACTAATGCCTAGGTAATGCCGGGATACCTCATGGATCTGTTCTATCTGCAACGTTATTCTTGCTACACTTCAAATGACCTCTTAACACCGCGCATTATTGGTAACGCTAATGACAGCACTGTTGTAGAGAGGTATGTATGTATCCAATGCGCGAGTGAACCCTCGTAAAATCCAGAGATTAAGAATTTCAATGATGGAGCGCGTTGAATTGACCTTACGGAGTTTGTCCGATTGGGGTGAGTTGAATTTGGTCAAATTAAATTCGTCCAAACTCAGGCGTATCTTTTCTCCGCAAAAAAGAGCATCTTCAGATTAACACCCACTTTCCAAAATGTATCTGTCCCCATCACCGACCTTCTAGGGCTTTTAGGCGTAACTGTAACACCCAGTTTAAACTTTGGTCTACAAATTGTGTCCATGGCTCAAGTAGCTTTAAAATAAATTTGGGAATCATCTCGAAGGTACGGCGGTATTTCGGCCCTGCACAGCTTCTTAATTTATACACAGCTCAAGTGTAATCATGCGTGGAGTACTGTTGTTATCTTTGGGATGGTTCAGCCAAATATCAACTAGAAGCGCTGGACTCCGTTGACCGAAGAGCCCGTAAACTAATAAACGTCGACCTTACAACTAAAAAAACTGCAGACCCTAGAGTATCGTCGTAAGGTTGCTTGTTTAACTGTGTAGTACATGATACATTTTGGTGAGTGCGCGAGTTCTCTGTTTGAACAAATTGAACAAAATGAAAAACATTAAATCTAACATCCGGCAAGCTGCACGACCTGAAACTCAAGATACTGTCAGCTCGTTTTGTGTCAATCCAGAACGCTACGCTCGAAGACTGAGGAACAGACGGAGATGATGATGTATAACTTTTTCAATCTGTGAATCCGACGCTTGACACCTCAGTCGCTCGTGACCACGGGGTCTGCAGACACCGAAACGTCGAGTTAAAATTTAAAATGTAAATATACGCGATAAATCCGTTTAAAAAATGTTTTATATAAGGTTACTCTGATTAGTTTCCTCTTACGACCAGCTTATCTAGGTGTAGTTAGGCTATCTTTTAAGTTGACTTCTAAGGAAAGGGGCAATTTATTCATTTGATTTCGTTCACTGGTAAAAAAACTTATACAGTGAATCTTAAAAGCAGGATCCAACTTCAAAAGTACCAACAACATCTTCCAAACGCTCAGCCATACAAAGACAAACCTCTACTAATTGGGTCAAAAATATCAAATCTAATTAATATTCCTCATAAAATTAGATACTCGGAGCGTGATTAATAATGCACCTGCAAGTTCCGGCGGACTATTCAAACTCGTGCGGTAGTCGTGTTTGCTTTTCATTGCCAAATGGAAGCCACCGCAGTGTTTGCCGGCGTCCCATTCTGATACAATTTGCCCGATTGAATATACTATCCCTTATGACTATTAGTACTCGTGGTTATATTAAATCTATATCAAGTACTAGCGTTTGCTCGCGACTTCGCACGCGCATAAAATTGTTTATGTGTTATTGTTTAAAGTGCTATAACTACCGTTCCTGTTGGAAGTTTAGAAATTCCTTCCACGATGCAACGAAACACCCACTTAAAAACCTTTTTACCAAGTTTCACATCGGTGCACTCAAGGAATAAGATTTTTTCATACAAACTAAAAAGTCCTATGTTTACCATGCCCGTAAGAATTTCGGGAATTCCTTTCTTAAATAACTGAAAAAAATATGCAAAATAAAATCACCCGATCAGGATTCAGGACTCGAACCTGGGACCTATCGCTTACCGGACGAGCGCTCTTCCAACTGAGCTACCGGGCCTTAGCATATTTTTCAGTTATTTAAGAATAATTGAGCATTATTAAATACAAAAACTTAAAAATATTAATTCCTTTCTTGATGAATTCTTTCTGCTCACTTACGTTTCATAAAAAAGCTAATGCAAAATTTCAGGATTCTAGGTTCAGCAGTTTGGACTGTGCGTTGATCTCTGGGTATGTCAGTCAGTCCCCTTCCTCTTCCATATACAATCATATAGCTAGGGTTTCTTGTCGGGGTTTGTTTAGTTAGATTTTGCTTTTGGAAAGAATGGCACGCAATGCTTGATTTATTTATTAATAGTTTGTCTATTCTTGAGATTACTCTGCAGAGTATCCTCCTTGCTGGGTAACAGATGCGTTAATTGAAAGATAGTGTATGTTCATCATCATCATCATCATCACAACTCTTTGTAATGAGCCCACTGCAGGGCATGAGTCTCTCCCCTGGGTGAAGAGGAGGTATAGGCCATAATCCACCAAGCTGGCCCAGTGCTGGGTGGTGGATGCCAGAATTTTTAGGGCGCCTAGATGGCTTCTGACAAACCCTAACGACTACTGTATACAAGTATACGGCACCCGGGACCGACTGCTTAACGTGCCCTCCGAAGCACGGAAGTCGTCGTGAGAAATGAATGGTCGGCAGTCACCCATCCAAGTACCGACCGCGCCATACGTTGCTTAACCTGCGATATCGTATGATAGACACAGTAACCACGGCGCCACGACGACTTCAGTAACCACGGCGCCATGACGACTTCAGTAACCACGGCGCCACGACGACTTCAGTAACCACGGCGCCACGACGACTTCATGTCTTCATGAACTTCATGTGTATGTTCAATAATTGATTTTATTGTGGCTTTACAGGTGCAATATCAGTTGGGAGGTAAGGAGACTACTAGCGCTCGCAATGTAATAAGCTAACTATAGTGATCACTATGCCAGAAAGTCCGGGGTTTGAATCCCGATGGGGCCGGATATTTGTGTGATAATCACAGATTTTAGCCGCCAAAGCATGTTTATCTCTCTAATAGGGTTTTAATATTGAATGTTTCTTAATCTTTTGCTCCCATCACTAAAGCTTAATGTTTGCTGTCATCGATCTCAGAATATAAGAGTAAGCAAATACGTAAATAGCTATTTACAACACGATAATGACACGATATTTTCTTATTTATACCCTGGCAAATAATTCAATGCAATAAAATGACAGTTCCATTGTGCCAGGGAAGAAAAAAATAGTGATGTGTTTTAAGTGAATGAATGTAATTATTTTTTAAATAATAATATTGTAATGTATGGAAAAAAATATTTTGGCTCACAAGCTATTTCTTTCTTTTTGGTTAGTAAAGGGCAAATATTCTTAATCGTGTTAAAGCATTTGTTATGTTTGGTGATTAATTATTTTCATCAAAGTTACTTTAATAAAGATATAGTAATCAAATTCAATTATTTATACATTTCTTTAAAATTGTATGCAAATTGAATGACAAATACTCGTTCGTTTTCAATCATTCTCATTCAGTACTTACACTACGACAAAGAGGAAAGTATATATAGGGAAAAGAGAGCCCACTTGCGGGAAAAATAGACAACTGATTTTGAAGCGCCTCTATAATCTGAATCCGGAAACTGTACACTCACACATACGCAAGCACGCACACACGTGTACGTGTACGCAGCTATATTCAGATGACTTGTTATTGATTCCTATTGCTAAAGTTGCAAACTCTATGATATCTTTCATGTAATGTAAAAAAATCAATTGAAATTTAAAAGAATCCACTGTTTTTGCAATCACGCAGCAATAATGGCAAGTACTTTTCGTCGGCAGACAAAGTACTTGACATTATTACAAATAAAAAACTCGATAATTGCAATAATTTTTTATTTTTATAATGTTTTCTTTTACTGTAGTATATTTGTGCAGCATTTTTAACTAAATCGTCTCCTTCATAGGATATTTTCCCATGTAGTATTCTATTGATGGACCTCGACCAACTGTACAACAATACATTTATTGCACTACGAAGTTTTAACTGGTATTATTATTTTTCTATTTGACAGTTTGAAATGTCTGCATTGAATTATTTGCCAGAGTATAGTGTCATTGTAAGAATATTGTCTTATAAGTGCCTACGGAATCTGCAAAGACACGAAAAGTAGATTTAAAATGTAAAAATATACTTAGGTACTGATTGATCCGGTTAAAAGTAGTTTGTTTAGTAATAAAAACATAAGCAAGTAGGAATTAAAAAGACATTATAAAATCACAGCCAACATGACGTAAATCAATAAATTTAAAATTATCAAATAGGTATAGCTATTAGGTAAAGTTTTATGCTCTTGATAAGAGGTACTTCCAGGACCAAAAGTTACATATAGTCAACTACCTATACGTAATTGTGTAATGAATAATAAGACTAATTAATGTAACAATATGCACTATCACTATATGTGTGACTTATATCAATAAGAAATTAGGTTGCCTGAAAGAGATCGTACCTGACCGATAAAACCGAAACAATAAGCATGTTACATATTTTTTTTATTATTCTAGTAGTTCAATTTACTTGTTTTGATGGCAATAAGTATTGTATAAAACTGCTCCAAAAGTAGAAATCGCTAACACTTTATAGATGTTGACCATAATCTTTGTTTAAAAAATGAAACACCCGTTAATTTGATGTTTTGTCCCGCCTGATGCCACAGAGAACTTTTCAATGATTACTGGAGGAATGTATCGTCCGATAAGGGAAAATGGTACTATGACATACAAAAGGTCCCGCCCGCCCAACCCTGGTACCACAAAATCTTTGGACCGAGAAGCTTCATAACTTCCATCAATAGAATGAGATTTGGGCACTGCCAAACAAAATCCCATTTGTGCAGACTGAAGCTTGTGGATAGTGGACTATGTGAGGAGTGCAACGAAGAAGAGGACTTAGAACACGTTGTTATGAAATGTGGAAAATATAACCTACAAAGATTGTTATTGTGTAGTGAAATTGACAATGACACTGACAGACAAGAGCGACAAGAAGAAACATCGTTGAAATGAGTACTTTCAGAGAAGAAGTTTTATAAATCTTTATTCCAATTTTTATTGAACATAGAAATGAAACTGTAATTTTAAGAAGTGTTAACATTTAAGAAGTAAACTTTATTTTTAAACTGTATATTGTTATTTTGTGTGGCTAAAACGACTCGTTTCCAGGCCCGTTAAATAAAATATTTAGAAAAAAATGTCCCGCCTGATACAAACACACCGTTTTGATTTTGGAAGCAAACACCCACATGATTTTCAAACAAAATATGGTAAATTGTAGATACACAAACGGTGGCTGTTATATTTAAATCAAAGATAGATTTTACGGATAATCACCGAATAATTCTTTTAAGGGCCGATCTTTCAATGGTCAGATAAAAATTATCTGATGGATAAAGTATTACCCGGCAGCTTCAAACTCGTCTCAAAGAATTATGACACCCTGTCAACATTTTGACAAGTTTCGTTCCAAATAAAGCTCAAACATAAAAGCATTTTTTACTTACATGAAATAGAATTACGGATTTTTAAAACCCAATTTTTTGTTGAACTATCGAAGTCGGTATAAGAAAATGTCAATTAAATTTCATAAAAATATTTTTATACATAATTGTTGTTTTATTGATAATTATTTCATTCAGTTCATCATCAATTCATTTCAGAACAAACTTATCCCAACTGTCATATTTACAAAGTAAAAAAAAACTAAAATGTCAGTTCAGACTTGTAAATACATCGGCAATCCCTGGGGTTTGAAAATTTTTGGTGCACCTTCTGTCCGCCATTTTGATTTTTTTTCGATTTTGCGTCGCACTATAAAACTTGTATATTTCGATTGCTGACATACAGACGAGCAAAAAATGTTATATAACATATGGGTCTAAAACGTCACGTTTTAGAGATAATATGGAAAACAATTTTGCTAAATAATTCCAAATTTTCATATATTTAATCGTTGAAATACCTCTCAGAATGTATCAAATTAGCATGAATGTTTGTAGTATTATCTTGCACATTAGTTAAGAGTAAAAATAACTGGTTTTTACACCTACCTATCTAAAACTTGACAATGCCATATTAACTCGGCAAAGCCGGCGCTGTAGGTGCGTACCTACCTAACTATATTATTCTAGTAACTTACAAGAAGTAATGACACAGATTACTAAAGATTTACTACGTGTAATGATATGATTAAGAGTTTTCTTTTTTAGAATTCTTTTACATTTGCTTGTACCTATTCGGAAATGCGGGATAGAGAAAGACGCGTCATTTCAAAGCCCTATAATATTTAAGTCTGTCTTTAAATACTTATAGCCCACACGAGAAGAAGAAGATGGGCTTGTGTATACACTTCTACAACACGGTTTCCCATGACATACAGGAACTTACGTAAAAAAGGCAACTATAAAGTGGATGACTTCTTAAATGAAAAGGAGCCATGGGTGTGAAAAAAACGCCCAGCTCTTTGCCAAATGTGAGACCTATATATAAGTGATTATAATGTAAGTTATAAAGTAGATTGTAAAGTGTTTCTGGAGTTTCTTTATCTCCAATTCTTCTCGAGAGTAGACTCCCACACCTCACACTAAACTAAATAATAAACTAATTAAATTAAATTAACTAGTTAAACTAATAGTTTACATACTAGTTAAATAATACTGTTAATATTAGTGAATGTACTATTGTGGAAAAGCGGTGTCCACTAATACAGGTATTTTTATACTTAACAGTGGGCTCCAGCCCGGCTGTGTAAAATTATTTTGTTTTTAAATAAAGATATTTTGTAGGTATTTGTATAAGGGTGCGTACAAATTGCTAGTAATGCAACTAGTAATGTAATATCCAGCGTCCGATGCCTGCGCTCGCTGTATTTGGATGTGTATTGCGCCGAACTGAGCATTCAATACGGGCATCCTGAGTAAGATTTTTTCCGTATTTCGTCGCGAGCACGGTCCGTCGCCGCACACGTTCTTTTCAACCGACTTCCAAAAGGAAGAGGTTATCAAATCGTGTGTGTTACCACTACACAAACCGGTCGTCAAAGTTTCACATCGGTGTACTCAGTGAATAAGTTTTTCATACAAATTAAAAGTCATATGTTTTCCGTTCCCGTGGGAATTTCGGGTTACTTGCCTTGGTTCACCCCAACATCTCCCTAGGAATGTATGTTTAAGCTTCAGCTCTCTACGCCTAGTAGTTATGGCTGTACTTTGTCTATCAGTCACTCAGGCGAGTTTTAATATAGGTATGTATGATACTGAAAAAGCTCTGATAAAAATTAGGGCACGAATGAGGTCTTCGGACTCTATATCCCGTATGATCTATTAATTTTGTGAAGTGTCGCGGAGATAGGTATTATGAAATGCAGAGCATTAAAAAACCAACATCACTAACATTTTTAAATCCTTGTCAAAACTTTGGCTGACGTGAAATGTCACCTACGTAGGAAAATATCCTCCGCTTTCGTACATGTTTTTTTTTAAGTAGGTACTGAGTCGATTTCATTTAACTTCAATGGGCCACCTCTGACTTATTGTGATCTATCAAATGAAACAAGAATCATACAAATCAATTCATAATTGACCAATTAATCAAGTAACAAACATACACATGATTTGATAACCTCTTCCTTTTGGAAGTCGGTTGAAAAGAACGTGTGCGGCGACGGACCGTGCTCGCGACGAAATACGGAAAAAAACTTACTTATGGTGCGTACAGATTGCTGTAATGGAACTTGTAATGTAACATTCTGCGCACTACACGTCCAAATACGCAACGTGCGCAGAATGTTACATTACTAGTTGCATTACTAGCAATCTGTACGCACCATTAGGATGCCCGTATTGAATGCTCAGTTCGTGCGGAATACACGTACAAATATAGCGAGCGCAGGCATCGGACGCTGGATATTACATTACTTACTAGTTGCATTACTACCAATTTGTACGCATCCTAAGAGTGCACAGGTCTGAACTGGAGAAAAAGTCGTTGTGTATTATTTTTACTGGCATGTTTCAGGAGAATATTGTAATATTCCCAAGAAATAAATAATTTTTCTTGTCTATTCTAGTCCTCGCGCCATAGCCTCAATAATTAATACTTAGGTACTGGGAATTAAAACTCCCGAACTCCATTAAGAGTAGGTAATTAAGTATGTAAGTACTAATTTTTTTTGCTAAAGTAGCTATATCTGCATTCAATAACAATTAGTTATAGATACCTACACAATCTGAATTGCCACAGAGGCGTTGCGCTCTATGAGCACAATCCATTTTAACGCGTCTAGCCGGCTGGGAGCGCGGTGCGGCGCGGCGGCGTTGCCGGGTTGATATGGCATTGTCAGGTTTCAGATAGGTAGGTGTAGAAACAAGTTATTTTTACTCTTAACTAATGTGCAAGATAATACTACACACATTCATGCTAATTTGATACATTCTGAGAGGTATTTCAATGATTAAATATATGAAAAATTGTAATTATTTAGCAAAATTGTTTTCCATATTATCTCTAAAACGTGACGTTTTAGACCCATGTGTTATATAACATTTTTTGCTCATCTGTATGTTAGCAATCGAAATATACAAGTTTTATAGTGCGACGCAAAATCGAAAAAAAATCAAAATGGCGAACAGTAGGTGTGCCAGGCTCCATACAAAAATTTTCAAACCCCTTTCAAAAATAATGATATTAATTGACAAAGAGCCATTGTTAAAAATGGGATATGCTGCAGTTGCCTTGAAATGAAGGACGGCTAAGAGTTGGGTGTTGTGCTTATTTATTTCCACTTCAGTTTACGGTGTGATACACTATTACGAAAAGTGCAATCCCGAATCATATACGTATCACATAACAACGAAAGTAAGCCAACAGACAGTAAATGAAAAAAAGAAAAAGTACACTGGTGTGGATTCTGAAATGTGCCAGCCAGCCTAACATTATTGCTCCAGCAGCCTTTTTAGATGATGTTGTAGTTAGGGTAGATCAATAAATAATAATAAAGGATTCTGGTATTTTATTTTCCTTTCAGTTTGAGCTATTGACTAACTACATATTTATAAAGAAATATTACATTCTTGGATTTATTTACAAAGGATTTTAAGGATAAGGAGATGACTAGAAGATGGGAAGATGTTAGGTCTGGGGTTCTGGAGGGGAAGGATATCGTATAGATAGGCGGGGTGTAGAGGGCAGTAAAAAAATATGTGATCCACTGTCCGCAGTCACATATTTGGTTGAGTGAATTTGTTTCTTTTTTTAGGAAACAGTAAGTGGGCTGGATGCCTCCATAAAATTTACCTAGTAGGTAAAGAAGCCAGCAGACCAAGCGTTACATTACCTGTCAAATTTCCCCAACAAATTTTAACTTAATGTCGAGGGCATAGAGTTCAGATTCAAGTAATTTTTTTTACAGATTTGTAACGCTTGATGTGCTGCCTTCTCTACATGCACTAAGCGTTTTGTCCCACTCGTTGCTCCAGTTAGTCCAATGACTTAGCCAGTGTAGAAATACCTACCCTTTAGGATTCCAAGGACTCTACTACGACATCATCTCTAGCAAAACAGACTACTAAAAACTAATACTTATAAAACATGAACGACTCAAAAACGAACACAAAACTACTAATAAATATATCTCAATGAAATAGAAAAATGATAGTGAAAATAAGCAAAACACGTGTATATGTATAACATTCGTGGAATAACGCGGCTATTTGCCGGTTGAAGCTGCAAATAAATTATCTATCACTGTCAGTTAGCAATGTTAACGGACAGATATGTCTCATCCAACGATAAAAAATTGAAATTAATAATATCTGTCGATTATCCGACCATTGAAAAATTGGACCAAATTGTTATAAAACCCAACTTTATTTCGCCGGGTAATACTTTATTCAACAGATAACTTTTATCCGACAATTGAAAAATCAGCCCTAAATGTGTCACTTATGAACTGTCAAGAGGATTTCACAAAACTGAAACCTACGTACAGATATATTCTTTTCTATTTTTATAAAAATAAGTGAAGCTTAGTAATAATTAAATTAAAATCTCAACTCCATATCATTGATTACAGGACTGAAACTAATGACCATACAGTACAAGTGGTTTCGAAAAGGACATTCGGATGTTGTTTTGGATGAAGTTTTAATGTCTAATGTAACTGTTTTTTTTTCTTTTACTGTACCTGATTTATATAAATTGAATTGTAAATAAATAAGCCATGAACTACAAAGAGAAGTTAAAACTTTGTATTAAGAAGATTGCAGTTTTGGTTTAATATTCAAGTATGATACTGGTGTTTTCCATTCCATTATTAGAAATAATTAATTCAGGGCTCGCCAATCCGGTTCTATAGTCTAGCTAATTGTACACATATGTGTCCAGTCCGGCTGTCTGCCAGCTAAACTTAAATAACTATTTTGGTAAACGTAGTTTAATTTTCATTTACTTAATATGTAGTGTTTTTTTTGACGTTTTGTGGAACTTTCTTAGTAGACAGTTTGTTGCAAATGAGCATTTTAATTAATAATTCAAATATGATGTTGCCGAAATAACGCTGTTCACATTAATGTCATTCGAGTGGAGCCGTATTAAACACTTCAATCGTATTAAACGATTCGCGCGGTTTTGTCCGCGTAAGTTCAGATCCCGTGGGAATTTCTGGGCAAAATATAGCCTTATTACCTTTCTCAACAATTATTTACCTGCACGCTACATACGATCCAATCCGTATCTGAGAAATGACGGTTAGAAGTATTTGGTAGCTTAGGCACTACATCCGCCGGCATCCGTCATTTCATACAAGATTTCTAAGCTCTTAGGCCCATTTAGACGAAGCCATTTTCTTGCCTGTGGTAAACCATAAAATTAAAGCAATAAATGTCTTGTATCGTCTAAACCACGTAACTATAGGAGCAAGTTCCATTCAAAAGTGTTCGTGGTGTAAACAGCATGAACCAATTCTTGCATGCAATTATTGTATGAACTACCATTTGCAAACATGAGTGCAGTTGAGGAGGGTGTGTTATTAGTTGCTGCTATTCTCAGACAAGAAATATTGAAAAAAAAGCGTGAAAAAAGGTGTTGGGTCAAAAAATGGATGGAAAAATGATGGAACGATCATGGATGCGATAAATTTCAACGATAATTTAAAATAACAAACTTGATTAAATAAGCAGAACCAAACTTAAATACTTGTTGAGTCATACCTACCTACTGCTTTTCTTTTAAATATGACAGAAACACTTGAGACGAAATGTGGGTTTTTTCAGAGAACGTTCAATATTGAATGAAAATTTTGTCTGCTCAAATTCGTGCAATAATTGAAGCAACGCGTCAGAAAGTTTGTGTTTAGACAGGTCAAAACTTGATGGCAAATATTGCCTGTCAATAATCTCCTTGGTGTAAACAAAAGACACTCAATTATTATTTCCTGTCAAGACTTGCATTAAATAATTGCATTCAATTTTGGAATTACTGGCCGCATGTAAACAGTTGCTTACAATTATTGAAGAGCAGTTATTGCTCCAACTAGATTGCATGCAATAATTCCTCCTGAATGTTCAAGAAAATGGCGTTGTCTAAATGGGCCTTTATTTTCTCGGATTCAGATCGGATAAGAATCGGATGTAATGCCTAACCGCTGTTAGATACTCAAAAGCACAATATTTTATTATCAGACAGGTGGTTACAGAGATTAGCGCCTTCAACCAAACAAACAAACTCGTCAGCTATATTCTATCAGTATAGATTCCAAAGATACAGTCAGTACTTCTTGTTTTGTATTTTAGTTATTTTAGGTAGCTAATTAATATGTTGTTTTATAATGTGAAAAGATTAATATTATAGTTGCTTTCTTATATTCAATACATTCATTGTGTACCTTGCATAAAAAATACTCTGGCTGTGATAAAAACGGGCTAAACTGTAAATACATGATAATAAGCCATTTGATATTAAACGGTCACACACGAGTACTAAATTTATACGACTTCTGTAAATCCTATAATCGTATATCATGATAGATAGTTTTATGGAAGATATCTAGAATAGTTTCTTTGAAAAAAAAAGGAAGTTGCACAAAACTATGGTACTATGAGATAGTCAAAGAAAAATAACTGAAAAGCCGGCCTTAGTAAACCATATAAAGTTACCAACGTATTAAGGTCAACTATTTTTGGCTAAGATATTTCTACATCCACGTGAATTGTAAGAAACTGTAATGAATAGTTGTAAACAGTGTTGATCTGAAGGCATGGAAGGTAAAGTTCTTTGAAGTAAACTGTTCAGCACATATCCACTCATAAATGTCACGACTGAAACAGAAGAATTACAGGTGCAAACTTTCATGGACTAAATTCTGGATAGGCAACTTAGCAATAAGCCCTTTATCTATGATTTCTGATGTTCATAAACGCAGGATGCAACTTACTACGAATATCGGGTGAATCTAATTATGAACTATCTATATGTTAGTTTATCTATGATAATATTATATGAAATAAACTATTAAGTTATGCCGAATATTTATCATTATAGAGATCAATACTGCTCTGTTGTTGTACACTTTTTGTGATTTTTACATGGGCGTTATCAGGTTCTTTTTTATCCAGCCCATTGATCTCGATCCACGTTTTACTCTTAAACTTAAAATTAATAAAATACGGATTTTCACATTCTTACAGCAGAGTGAGTAAGTTTTTAACATAAAAACAATTTCAAAAGAATCGTGATTATGTTTCAAAGAATTGTTTGAATGTACTTATTTACCAAAAGGTTTAAATATAATGTTGATATTGGTCATTAAGGTTACTGGCATATATTGCCCTTGGGAAAATATACTGTCTGGAAAGTTCTTTCCAAAGTCTGCCATATTTTACACCTCTTTTGTTACTGTACAGTCAGAATAAGAATCGCTAAACGAGAGTAAAGCATTTTTTATTATTTCACGCTTTTTAAGAACTATGTTTTGCCAGCGTGGGGTCGGCTAAGAATAGCCCTACCGCCCTCGGATAAGCGAGTCGTAAATAGCGACTTATCCCAGTGGCCCCGCTTAGTGGTAGGACTTCAGCCGGGGTATATTCACCACACCGGCGGTGTTGTGTTCCAGCAATATTTTGTGAAAGGTCAAGTAGTCCCTAAGCCAGCGTGCTGTCATATACGACCTCATCTTCACCACCATAAGGTAAGATCGAGGACAAACGCGTTTACTCACCAATATAAAAAAAACTTCTGGACGACCACTTTGGCGTTGGGGTAAACTTATCTGCCTCAGACGCCAGTGGTTGCGGGTTCGATCCCCGCACGGAACCAGAAAAAAAAATGTTCCGTGTCTGGGTGTTTATCTATTTATGTATTTATATTCTAGGTTCCCCCTAGTTCGGTATATGGTATCCCATAACACAAGCTATGCTTACTTTGGGTCCATGTAGATGGTGTGATTGTCTGGGGATTTTATTTATTTATTTATTCTGGACTGGTATTATACTCTTCGATTATCAACATTTTCGAAACACTACTTGATGTAAAACTTCCTTCCTATTAAGAAGTTATGTGTATTAGGTTCATATTTGGTTTACGAAAATATGATCACGTTTCCGAATTCCGTGCTAGGCTCAAGTGGCTCCCAATTCGTCTTCGAAGGAATACTCATACCCTAAATCTTTTATACAAAATATTATTTAACCCTTGTCTGCCAATCTATCTTAAAGAACGCTTTAGTTTTCGCCATCAACACCATGAACGTAACTTGCGGTCTGCCAGCAACTACTTGCTGGGCACTCCCCGTCACAGTTCCCACCTTTATCAGCAGTCGTTCACGGTGAAAGCAACATCTCTTTGGAACTCATTACCATCTTCTCTCCACCACGCTAAAACAATAGCTTCTTTTAAATATCATTTAAAAAACTTCTATCTCTCAAACTTATTTCACACTAGCTGTGACCCGCGACTTCGTCCGCGTGGATACCGTTTATTAGAGTTGGATAAATACTATTATTATATCCTCCTTGAAGTTAAAACTTAGCTTATTCTAAATTTCGTCAAAATCGACTCAGTAGTTTAGCTGTGAAAGCGTTACTGATAGATAAACAGACAGAATTACTTCAAAAACTGTTACAACAAAGTAGTGATCCGCAGTTTCACCTAGGTTTTGTGAAAAAGTATAGGTAGGTAGGTATATTACATAGATGATGCCCGCGACTTCGTCTGTATTGAATTAGTATTTCGAGTAGGTTATTTTCTTCTCCAAGGTCCTAACTATATATAAATACAAAAATATATAATAAAAAAAATAAAAATGAAGAATCTTCGCCCATATAATATGTATAACTCCTTACCACAAACATAGGTAGGTAACTGTCTATTAGGTACATTACAAAAGCACATAGCCTTATAAACAAATCGGGTGCCAAAGTGCCTTAAATTTTAATATTTTCTTAAGTTTTCGCGATAACTATTATGTATGACTATTAAATAAAACACTTTTTAACCGGATTTATCGCGTATATTTACATTTTAAATTTTAACAGTCGCTCGTGACCACGGAGT
This sequence comes from Stenoptilia bipunctidactyla, assembly GCA_944452665.1. Lineage (NCBI taxonomy): Eukaryota > Metazoa > Arthropoda > Insecta > Lepidoptera > Pterophoridae > Stenoptilia > Stenoptilia bipunctidactyla. The sequence goes on from OX101730.1 coordinate 18,074,566, forward strand.
CTGCAAAGACACCGAAACGTCGAGTTAAAATGTAAAATATAAATAATACGCCATTAATCCGGTTAAAAAGTGTTTTATTTAATGCCTTAAATTTTACTTAATTCATGCAATATCTTCATTAATTATTCTTAGCTTATTGTTATTCTAGGTAAAGCTAAGTAGTTTTTGCGTGAAAGAATAGCAAAAATCCATCCATCCAGCCATTATCAGTGTACATACAATACTACCTATAGTTATGTATGGCTGCTTTTCACTGCCAAACGGCTAAGCCAATATTAATGTTATTTGGTATAGTAGTTAACACATACGTAACTTTTTATTCCGAAGAAATCTACGTTTTCTGACTTCCAAGAGGCAGAAACGATCTTCATGAACAAAACCTTGATTTCCATTTTATCTCTGCATGTACAGAAGGCAGTACATCAAGCGTTACAAATCTGTCAAAATTTTTTGCTTGAATTTGAACTATGCCCTTGATAATAAGTTAAAATTGGTTGGGGAAATTTGACAGGTAATGTAACGCTTGTTCCTTCTGTACCTACCTATATTAAATCGCGCAAAAGCTTGCGCTCGCCTCCCGCCTTTTTATACCCTACCGCCGCGAGCCGCGTCGAGCGCGGCAACCGTTACGCAAAAATAATCCCTATATCATTCAGTATTAACGCGCTATGGGTTATTAGCGTATTTCATGTATAAGTTTGGTGTTTCTATACCAATTTCTCTGATTCTTTTTTTATTGAATAGGTAATAATGTTATTTTTTTTTAATTAGGGATGAGTGAGAGTATTATAAACGTAAGAGTAAACAATTATAATCAGAAAGCTCCGAACCGCTAAGCTATCGGGATTTACACGTGTTATTATGAGTCAACCATAAAATATAGATATATACTGTTGTGGGATATTTTTTATATAATTTTATGAAAAATATTTCTGTCATACATGATTTCTATGTAGCTTTAACCATTAAGGCTGCACACGCGACGGAAGCTTAAAAAATGAAGTAACTTCTCCCGTTTTTTCAACATTTCCCTTCACTGCTCTGCTCTTATTGATTGTAGCGTGATAATAAGTATACTATAACCTGCCCAGGAGTATGAAGAATAATTTTACCAAGTTTCGTTAAAATCCGTCAAGTAGTTTTTGTTTCTATAAGGAACATACAGACAGACAGACAGACAAAAATTTTACTGATTGCATTTTTGGCATCAGTATCGATCACTAATCACCCCCTGATAGTTATTTTGAAAAAATATTTCATGTACAGAATTGACCTCTCTACAGATTTATTATAAGTATAGATAGATAGATTACATAGAATCTATGTAAATACAAAGTGTACTTTGTTCTTTCTACTTATATATCTATTTTTAAATTTATATCTTATGTATATATGTATTTCATGTTATATTATTACACCTATTTATATACTTTAAATTAGTACCATTTATAATAATGCCATGTTTACGTTTCTTTTTCATTTATTTTAAGATAAGGTTGCCTGGAAGAGATCACTTTGAAGTGATAAGGCCGCCCAAATTGTACATTTAATGTTAATACTGTATTTTTATAACCATCCCATTCTATGCAAATGGCAATAAAGTGTTTGAATTTGAATTTGAAGTTATCGTACGTAGCGTTGTGGCTCCTGTGAGCATCATACGATTTCTACATGGCAGCCTAAGCAACTTTCAATTAGGTCGGAACAAGGATGGATGACCGTCGACCGTTCATTTACGACAAAAACTTCTGTGCTTAGTAGGGCACGTTAAGCAGTTAGACCCGGTAGCTGCATTCTAATAAACACTGGGTATGTCGGAGGCCGTTTTGGCAACTTGAAAATTATGACATCCACCCACCGGCACTTACTTTCGGCCTTAAATTCCTCGTCATACATGGGAGAGACTCGTAGCCCTGCAGTGGATACAACAGAAAAAAATTAGATTGTGATGATGATGATTGACTTCCTTTCATCTCGAATAAAAATATGTATTTTTGAACATTGATAATGATTGAGTGATTCGTTTTATTTTAACAAGAGCTTTTTCCCGCAAATTCGTACGCGCTAAAGAACCTTTTATGTGGGAATTTCACAAACTCCTTCTATATACCAAGTTTCACATCCGTGCACTCAAGGAATAAGATTTTTCATAAAGTCAAAAGTCAAAGTCAAAACATTCTTTATTTTGTAGGTATTTAAATACACTTGAAACAAGTCAAACTATTTACAAATTGAAATGAATCTACCACCACTTCGGAAAGTCGATCTGTTGAGAAGAAGTGGCTAGAAACTCAACAGCAATCATCTTTTAAAAATATACAATGACAGTTTACAGCCAGGGAATCCCATCTTCTTGCATCGGGATATCTTATAGTACTCCTTTTCACACAAGACTTGTTTTACTATATCCTTATATCTATAGAAGGGTAATTCTTAAATATTTTTGGAATTTTATTACAAAAGCGTACACATTGATCCATGAACGAGTTGGTGACTTTGTGGAGTCTACTATTATAGCCGGCTAGATTATACATATAGATATGAAGTCTTCGTGGCGCCGTGGTTACTGTGTATATCATACGATATCACAGGATAAGCAACGTTCGGCGCGGTCGGTACTTGGAAGGGTGCCGACCATTCATTTCTCACGACGACTTCCGTGCTTCGGAGGGCACGTTAAGCAGTCAGTCCCGGGTGCGTATACTAGTATACAGTAGTCGTTAGGGATTGTCAGAAGCCGTATCGGCACCCTGAAAATTCTGACATCCACCACCCAGCACTGGGCCAGCTTGTTGGATTATGGCCTAGCCCTCCTCATCCCCCAGGGGAGAGACTGGGGGATGAGGGATTATACAATACTACGACTTAGTACTACAAGATGTTTTGTAGTAGCGCGTAGTCGTCTTAGTTTAATGGTATTCATTCATAATTTAGAGTGACCACGTTTTTAACCCCCGACGCAAAACGAGAGGGGTGTTATAAGTTTAACGTGTCTGTGTATCTGTGTATCTGTCTGTGGTATCGTAGCTCCCAAACGGATGAACTGATTTTCGTTTAGTTTTTTTTTGTGTTATAGATAATTTTATCCCGAGTGTTCTTAGCCATGTTTCATGAAAATCTGTTCAGCCGTTTGAAGATCATCAGCTCTTTTCTAGTTGATGAGGGGATCTGACTACCTTCCATATGTCCTATCGATGCGAAATTTGGTACCGTATTGCTTCAATTATATTGAAAGTATATGGTAAGATAACCGTGACCTGATCAGCCGTTTGAAGGTCATCAGCTCTCTAACAGTTGATGAGGGGATCTGACTAAATTCCACATGTCGTATCGATTCGAAATTTGGTGCCGTATTACAACAATGATATTGATAGTATATGGTAAGGTAACCATGACCTGATCAGCCGTTTGAAGGTCATCAGCTCTCTAATAGTTGTTGAGGGGATCTGACTAACTTCCATATGTCGTATCGATTCGAAATTTGGTACCGTATTACTTCATCCATACATACATAACGTCACGCCTGTATCCCTTATGGGGTAGGCAGAACACCAGAGGCTATAGGACCATCTGATGTCACGTTTGACAAATTTGGAGGTATTATAAAGATGGAGAAAGACTATTGTAGTGACAGGGGGTCAGCTTATCGCCCACAAAAACGCCTTTAAAACCTCTGTCCCTTAACTGACTTTTACAGTATGCCCGGGAAGAGAAGCATCTGGCACATTCTATGTTTTTCTTTCGCTCCCAGTCCAGCATGGTTGGGATAGTTGATGAGGGGATCTGAATAGCTTCCATATGTCGTATTGATTCGAAATTTGGTGCCGTATTACTTTGAAAGTGTATGGTAAGGTTACAATGACCTGATCAGCCGTTTGAAGATCATCAGCACTCTTATTGTTGATGAGTAATTACTTTAAATTACTTTAAATCAGGGACCGGAAAACCCCTTTATTTGATTAAGCCTATTGATAGGGTAACCCTATCAAAATCTTACCATATGGAAGTGTAACCCTATTGATATGGTAAGCCTATCGACGTGGTAACACTTTGAATAAAGTTAACTACTTTCGGATGCGCTTACCCTGTGATAGGGTTAGCCTATTTCTATCTCTTTCCGCGCATGCTGTTGAATTCCGAAGTATAATTCGAAGTGCGAGATTGAATAGATAGTGATATTTTTGATAATTTGATATTCTTAGAGATTAAATTTGTCTGCAGGTTTTAAAACCCTATTGAATCGGTAACCTTCAATAGGGTTTTCGATAGGCTTACTGCTTACATGAAGCTAACTCTATTGATATGGTAAGCCTTAAATTAGGGTAAGTCTTCGATACGGTTACCAAATTGATAGGGTTTTTTAAAACAAGTCTATGAAAAACCCAATCAAAAGCCTCTTTAAGGGTAAGCGGTTCCGGTCCTTGCTTTAAATACCTTCCTAATATTAAAACCTACTTTAAAAAGTACAAAATAAAAGTTAAATTAAAAATTTAAAAACCCCCCGACACCAAAAAAGACCTTAAAAACTAACAAATAATATTTTAAACCTATTCTAATTATTATCTTCCCATATATAATTGACTGTAAGACTTGTACTTTAAAATATTTTTATATTCCGAGCTTCGTCGCCGCGTCGGGGGACCGCTAAGTGAGAAAAACAGTTGTCAGTTACAGATTGCATCAAAAGAATTCACTCCGAAAAATTCGTAAAATCGACACAACCGTCAACGTCGTTACGTAGGCATTACGTAGAGCGTAGACTATGTATGAAACTTAAGATCGCTCATACCTAAATGTAATAATAAATTAGCTGTTGTTGGCTTAATACTTTATATACTTGAGCGGTCCCCGACGCGGCGACGAAGCTCGGAAAATAAAAATATTTTAAAGTACAAGTCTTACAGTCAATTATATATGGGAAGATAATAATTAGAATAGGTTTAAAATATTATTTGTTAGTTTTTAAGGTCTTTTTTTGTGTCGGGGGGTTTTTAAAATTTTTAATTTTACTTTTATGCTTAATATAGTAGCGAATATATTGATTTCCTTATAAAAAAGTGCAAACCTTGCATAAAACGATTCTATAAATGATACTGATTGTGTATAGAAAATTAGGATAGATTGTTTACGCCATATTGAATTTTCTGATTAAAAGTCTCTCGTCACAGGACATCCATGCCTATGTAGCATAGAAATGTGTGCGTTGAACATTAAGTACACCATTCTATGAAGTAAACTTTAATCAGTTGAGTGATTTATCTTACTTTTCTTCTATAACTCAAAACCTCTTTAACGTAAAGACATAAAACTACGTGTTTTTAATTATATTCATAAGGACATGTAGAAGCTCAAATTTCATGAAGCTCAGACGGTTATAAAGATATGAAGGTCAAAAAGTCGTAAATTTTAACACTGACTGACTGACTTATAGTACCTAAACTTAACCTACTTCTAGTTGACCTAGAAGGATGAAATTACAATCCAGCTCGGTGGTTGTGTGTAGGTGTAGGAAAGAATTAAAAAAGTCAAAAAATATAAAAAAGTCAAAAAATAAGTGGTGTCTTCATATAAAAAACTTGTAATATGCGCTAAACAACCGGCCAAAGGTGTGTCAGTTCGTTATATCGCCCGGACTTGGCTAATTTACGAATAAACAGGAAGCGTATTAAAAAAGAAGCAGATAATGGAAGGGCAATGCGCACTATTCTCTCTAAAATTCTAGAGAATATAGACAATGCATAAAAAAGAATACCACGCAGCGAAAACGCAAGAAAAAACATTAAATCTCAATAACTGCCTAGTTTTCTTTACAAAAAGTAAGGATATCCCACCAAAATGTAAAATGTAATAAAAGAAAGTTCAATTCAAAAATTGTAGAGATTAATAATGGTAGAGCTACGAAAGTTGATCAGAAAACACCTAACTTATTTTTTAAAAACTTGATGAAAGAATACACTTCTTTGGCTTTTAAGATTTTTCAGGCACTTGTAGCAGATTTTGTGAATGCTATATTTTCTTTGCTTTTGCTATATGTACGAAAATAGCACTAAAATATGTAAATGAAGTAAATATGTAGCAATTATTGCCGTTTAAAACTATAAAAAAATAGAATTTGCGCTGTGACTAGGAGGTAAGCAGTCACCCTGATGCGTCACAATGGCAGGTCAAAAAAATGCGGATTCCTAAAACAAAATCATATGTAGCAATGATTTATTACAAGAAGTACATGTAAAACAGTTGTTCGTTCATTCGCTCACAGCCAAATGCAATAGGCACCATTTTTTTTTTAATTATTCTAACTAGGTTTCGTTGTTTACTAGATAATTCTAAGTGCCGTACAGTCATTTCCCTAAAATTTCTTTGTGACTACAGCGACGGTGGCTTAGTTCGATTAATTTACAATTATTTCGGGGTTCTCAATGAAAAGGAACTTAATTTATCAAAATTTTACAATACTTATAGAAAATACATAACTTACATCACCCATAGAAAATTTCTGAAAAAGGGTAGTGTTGTATAGGAGAAAATTTCAAACTGATATACAGGTCAAAATATTTTTTTTTATCTTGCTATCTTTCTATGTAAAATTCTAGAGAATATAGACAATTGCATAAAAAAGAATACAACGCAGCGAAAACGCAAGAAAAAACATTAAATCTCAACAACTGCCTAGTTTTCTTTACAAAAAGTAAGGATAACATGCAAGCTTTTTTTCTCGATATTTTTTGATAGCCGAATCAATATTTATGCACTAAGGCATCGAGGGATGCAGGCGATTACACGCTTATGAAACACGCGTGCTCGTGACATAGCAAGGCAAGGAATAAAATACATACATACATACATAACGTCACGCCTGTATCCCTAATGGGATAGGCAGAACAACAGAGGCTATAAAACCATCTGATGTCACGTTTGACAAATTTGGGGGCATTATAATGATGGAGAGAAACTTATATAAAATAACGTTACAAAAATCTCTTCGCAAACACAACATTTATTTGGATGTCTTTCTTTTAGTGATTTAAGGCGTGTTATAAACTGTTATTAGATTAAGTGTTTCTTAAATAAATTAATTTAAAAAAACAAACTTGATATGTTTTTCCGACAAGGGTGCGAGCAAAACCAAAAAAACTGCAATCTTTGTTTTTTATAGTTTATTAGACACTTAAAAATATATTTGTACCGATCGTGTAAAGCGCATTTTATAAAAATAAAAAAGACAAATAAGTCTAGTCTATAAGAAAATCTGCTTATATGAAATCTACAGTTCAAATTTTTTGGAGTGATTCTTACAAAAAGTGTACGTAGTTACAAAATATGATATTCTTAATATTTCATCAAATTTAACAAGTTATCATTTAGCTAGTAATAACAACATACAGCATTGAGACGCGCTTCTTCGGTCAGCCTCATAACTAAAAAGAAATCTAAATAAAAACATGCGTCATTTTAGACAAAGGTATTTCATTCATTGTTTTTAATTTACATATTCTTATTGGCTTGTAAAATCCAAGTTTCAAATACAGAAGCAATGTAAGAAATGGCCTCATGCATTTTCCGATAGCCCAAAAATACATGCATTCAAAACATGACGCATTACTAATGAACTTCTTATCTCGTTTATTGTATTTGTAGATAAAGTCTTAAAAAAATAAAATTCTTATCTTAGAATATCTGTTTAATAAATAAGCTCAGTAAAGTCATTTTAAGAGGCCACATTCTAGATTAAATAAACATTAAAAATATTTGAGATTTTATTTTAACTTCAGGTACTGAGTTAAGAATGTCTTAAAAATATAAATGCGTAAATCGAATTTATACGCGTAGGAATATTAAAATAAGTCATTTCGGCTTAAATTATGCATTTGAAAGATAAATGTTGAATCACTAAATCTTCATACCGATTGTTAACTTATCGATAAAAGTGCATTTATCTATATTACTCTACGCATTTAAATTCAATTCAACAACCCTGACCCATTAGAATGACTTTACGATAATAACAAAAACGACAAGCACAATATAATTCCAGTCATTCCTTCTATTTCTGAGAGTTATTAACAGGTTTTAAGGCACATTACTTTCATTCGTAAAAAAAATATTTCTCATTGAAGTAAATGAAAAGGACGGAAGACATTGTACGGTATGACGGTATGGAAAGCACATTTCATTTTGAATATTTGGTTACAAATCTAAAAAGATGAGTGATTATTTTGAAAGATACGTTTCAATGAACATATTAATTTGTTCGTATGTGTGACTAGCGCCATCTACCCGCCACGTTGTGTCAGCACAGCGTCGATGAGGAGGATGGCACCGTTGATGATGGCAAGGGAACCCTTGGCCAAGTTCTTGTCTCTGAAGTCGTTCTTGCTATAGTGCTGGAATCTGTAAATAAATAGTTAAACAAAATTTAAATTCAAGAACGTTTGAGATTTTGCTTATTCGCTGTTGACCTAAAAGTCAGATTAAATAAAATGTTTTAGATTCCTTTTTTAATGTTTTTAACATTTGTTTTTTTTTGTTTTCATACAAATGGTGCTTAGCGCTTTACAATTATTGTACTTTTTACCATACATTTATAATAACGGCCCATATCCACCATTACTGCAAGCAAGTGTTAACCTTAAAAACAGCTTTTGATGAAATCTATTTGATAACAGATGGCGTAAAAATAAAGTGATGGGTAACTAAAGACTACAAAGTTCAGCCGGTGCGGGAAAGGTCATAAGGTCTTGTTTTAGCTTTGCTTAAGTATTAGTTTGTCTTAGGTTGTCAAAATATTTTGTTGTAAAATAATTAAATAAATTTGTATGAAAGTCTATACCAGCACTGATCATGCAAATTCTTTTGCTGTATATTCTTTGTATGGTGTAGAAGCTAACCCTTAAGTTTTATCTCTCCATTTTGTTACATGTTGTATAGGTGTTAGTATTATATTGTAGAGTCATCATTTTGATCTTTTTAACGCAAAAAGACAAATGTTTTAGAAATTTGCATATCATACAGTCTTAAGCAGGCCTTTTGCATATATGCAATGGCTTATGTATGTGTGACTATTTCACAAAGCATGTTTAACTTCACCTGTCAATGATCAAAGCCCCGCTGGCCACGAAGAGACCAACGCCAACCAGAGTGTAGAAGATGTCAATTCTCTTGTGCGTGGGGGTCTGCATCACGTAACCTGAAATTTAAAGATGGAGGCAAGTTAGAATTGATTTATTAATTAATAAAATAAATAAATAATAAATTAAATCTCCAGACAATCACACTAACTACCTGGCCTAAAAGTAAGCAAAGCTGGTGTAATGAAATACCATGTAGCGATTTGGTCATTTTCCCTAAATTTCCTTGTTCCTCAATGGCAACAAAATCTTTAATTCGTCATTTTCCAGAACTCGTAATTTACAATCGGAATGTAAATTTTATTAATTCCTAATTATTAATGGCTGATCAATAAGTGAATAAAATGGACACTTGAACAATCTGTATTATGAAAGGCTACCGAAAATTGAGAATTTTTCACGTGGATAGAAAAAAAAACTTGTAAAATATTTTAATTATTATTACGTTGATTTACCAGGAAAACATGAAATCACAGGACTAACACTAGTTTTAGGTTTGCGTTATCGTGCCCAATAGGTGTTACCAACCCAATGGAGGGATTCCTATTTCTCATAGCACATTGACGCAGATTATGATGTACTGATAAAAACATTGTCTGTCTGGTTGCTGTAAAATATCCACGAATGAAAAAACCTAAAAAGGTAAAATAACTCAGAACTACAATTTGAATACATATATAGATTAACGCTCAGACCCGAAACATTTTTTTATTGTTCTTGTTCCTCGTACCAGAATCGTACCAGCGACTTCATGATTCGCGTAGTAGCGGCTAGACTGCACTACGGAGACCGTACAAATGTATTTCTTAAGCCGATCGTCCACCGCCAATTCAACTAAGTTGGTTTTAGCTCAGCTCGCATAGTTGAGCTAGTTTTCATACATGTGCGTCTACCGCAAACTATGTCTATTTTACGCAAATGTATGAAAAACTGTCTCGTTACCAAACAAATCGATGTTTTTACTATGTCAAAAAATCCGATGGACGTCGACCGACCGAAATACGGTATCGGCGCAGCTTTACCAACTACTTGGTAATAATAAGCAACTTCCAGGCACGTGTTAACCTTGACGTATTTAACAAAAAAAATCACTAAGGGGACGCACACGGTTGGATTGTGGATTCCCGCCCAGTCACGAATAAATCTTTTATCTCTTTTCTTTTTTATTAAAAACAACTTCCCTGCATCTCATAGTCTACTACGTATCAAAGAATTAAAAGACGGAGTACAAAGATGAACTAATAAAAATATTAGTCGTCTTATATGTGATCATATTTAATGATATCGGAGACACAACAGTTTGATAATACGAACGTTTAAACATAATTGTTTCTCTAGATCTGATATATTAAACCATGCCATTAAGTACAATAACTAATGAAACTTGACCGCCTAAAGCCCGTTACAAGATTGGATGATATATCTCTGATCCACCTACGGTTTATTATTCCCACGCTCTGTGAACTCATCTTATGGTGTAATATCACTTCGTCGAAACAATACAGACTTGGTATTGTCTTACTTTTCATTTTCAAGTTTCGTTTTATCAAATTAATTTTAATTTTAAAGGTTTTCCTATTAAATTATCACACAGTGTAATTTGACGTTCCAAATGGACATGGTTACAACTGAGCGATTAATTTCACTGATTTTCTACAATTAGGTGAATGGGCGTTTTAATAACTACAGTGCATTCACAGTTAGTTTACCTCCAGCTGTTAGGTTAGCTGCCAAAAGTATAGGATTGCCGTATTAAACTTTTTTTACAAACACCATTTGTATTACTTATAAATAATGTATGTTCCTATATTTTCGAATGTCTAGTACACAGTATTTATAGTCTCGGCCTTCACGATATTCTCGTCTTGCGGGATAGTTATGTCCACCAAAAACACGTTAGACGATGGTCGGTCTATTAACACGATATCTTAAAGGCTTAATCGCTAGAATAGTCCTGTCCGTGATAATGGGCCGTTCCCAGTAGAGCTTGGCGGTGCCGTTTTCGAGAACGTTCTCCGGCGTGTAATAAGACAGTTTCTGATTGATGAGACCGAATTTCAGAGCGAGCTCTTGATGGAGAAGGTGATCTCTTGATGAAGATGGAGAACTTGGCTGCTTAGTTATATCTATGAAGATACTCAGTGTGAAAAACCCAAAACTACATGTCTGAGGGACTCGCCAGATTGGAAGCAGGTCCGACATACGTCCACTGTGCCGCCATTCATAATGTATATTCGGTAGTAATTCGTCTTGATATTGATTGTGCGTTCGGTATTAACCCCATTCCACCACCAGCATTAATAATTATCCATCATGCACCAACAGAGTCTTTTTAAGAGACCTTCATTTATTGACTGTAACTTTACTATACAATATATCACAACATTTCTGCCTTCAACGCGATTTTATTTCAACATTGTGAGGTATCTGTATCTGCAGGCTATAATTTCATGCCTTTCCATTAGTAACTTTCTTTTTGATCCATGTCTTTTAAAACCAAAACCTACTAGTTGAGCTTCCCTAATGTCGGTATCTCCTTTCTCACATGTTGTGTATTTTTTTTCACCCTGCACACAAATCAAAATCGTCTTATACGATTTTCTTATCTTGTTTGCGTCTTTTTCTTGGTGTGAAATTGTTTTCTGATGTGGAAGCTGCGACTGTGCTTTCCTTACTTAAATTTTTTTCAGATATGTCTGAACAAAAAATAAAGCCAAATATTTTCTATTCAATTCTATAGCAATGTGGAATTTGCCTAAAATCCGGTAAAATTTATATGATTTTTTTTCTAAATGGAACTATACCTACGCCCTTGTCTTTTTCTTTTTCTCAAAAAGTTCGAACTGATAATATGATGTTTCTTTTACTACTCCGAATCCTTTTCGGCACGATACAAATTAAATTCAACACAAAAATAATAGAAAAACGAGGGCAATTCACATAATCTGTTATGATAGAGAAAACATACTTCAGAGGTAAACTAACTGTGAACGCTCTGTAACAATATTTTGATATAGAAAATATGCTGCGAAAATGGAGCGTATGAGGAACTCAAAAGCCATATCTTCGATTCCGTTGACACAAAAATTTACTTTTATTCTCTCAAAAAATATTGCTTACCAGTGTATTTGGTATTGTTTTTAGCTATATTTCAACAGAACAAGAGTCTTGATAGAGAGACTGACAGAAGGCCAAGACAATGTCCCGTTTTGGATCCTAAGGGGCGGAACCCTTAAGAATAAGATAACATGAAAGAATAAGACAACATAAAGATAAGATACTTGTTCATGAAGAAAGAGATAAATTTAATTAAGATGACACAACACACACCAGCAGCAGCTCCAGCGAAGATGATGAGGTAGCCGATGAAGGTACCAGTCACCAGCATGCCGAGGTCGGCATCCGTGTTGTAGCTGTGGTAGTGGAGCGCCACGCAGGAACATGTCAACGCCTGGAATGTAAGAAAATACAAGATAAGCATATATGAATCTGTATTGAATGAGCATTCAATGATAATTTAAACAACTTATAAGAAATAATCTTTATTCGAGAATGTTATATGTATGTAACATAGTGAACGAAAAAAACATAGAAGAGTAACATCAAACAAAATCTCTTTGAAAAGCGGCACACGACCTTTGATTTCTTTTAACACCTAGTTGTTTTCTTTGAAAATGATAAAAATGTGATTGGTTTTATTTGTCAACGCACGTGGCTCATTGGCTAGACAGCACACAGTAACAATAACATCATTGGCCGTTGAAACGTACATTTGCGAACATTTACGAACCTGAAAGAGTCGTCATAGTTGACGATTTATGTAAAAGGTTTATACCGCAAATGGGTTTTGTTTATATTTTTACAATTGACAAATACGGTCCATGACATATGCTGCCAACTACGAACTGAACATGGAAACACCCGAATCAACAACATAAAACATAATTTTCGTTGGGCCATTTCTGAACACTCTTCTATGCTTTTTTTTTGTAATATCATAAGCCTATACAACGAATGACGACATTGATTCCCAAGGTGCGTATGTGATATTTAAACAACAAAAGAAAGATATACCTAATATATTATGTACCTATTTAAATACATTTATTCTCATCTGAACGTGGTCTATAAATAAACAGAACTACTGATAAGAGATTGAAATGAATCAGAGCGTTAATATGTGTCATTTTATCATTTTAGGTACTTCATTGACTAATATTTTTTATTCCAATTACAAATGACGAAGTTCAGAACGATAAATCAAACTAGGTGTTTTGATAATACGAATGCATTCATAGTCATAAATCTGTATTAGCAACTTTATGCAGCAAAATCTTAATTAAAAAAAAACTGTACAAATTTTTTTTATTATTCCTTTTTCCAATATCGCGGTAGTTCAAAGAACTAAAAGATACGAGTCAGTTAGTGTCGAACCGTGCTACCTAGACATCTTCGTTAAACTTAAACATAAGGCCCCTCCTTATGAAGAAGTACAAAGTCACTCAAAGGGCCACGGAGATGGTTATGCCTGCAGAAAGAAATTACAAGTGAGGAGAGCCTACTCACAAAGAGCAAATATGCAAGATAAAACGTAGGCAGGCCACATGAAGGTGGGCCGATTATTCGGTCATGATCGCAAGTAAGCCATGAATATGGAGGCCCTTTTTCAACATTCCCTGACACACCTAATATTCGTCTAGATTTAGTTACTTTTAAAAAGCCGGGCAAACAACTTTCACTGTACGATTATGGATGAATGTCATCTTCCATGCATTACAATACTTAGACCCCGAGTTCTTGTGGTTATAGACATGCGAAAACTCCATTTAAAATACAGGAGAAATCATGACCTCCTTATTAAAAAGCATTACAACAACAATGAAGTGTCATGATTTTCAAATTTCATTGCATATACCTAACAGATTAGCACAGCTCCGTTGGTCCAAGAATATTGGCGACGGACCATTGAACGTCAATTTATCGCGACGACTTCCGTTCTTCAGAGGATGCAGTTAGTCTCGGATGCTTGTATAAAGTAGTAATTGGGGTTAGTCAGAAGCCATTTCGGTGCCATTTATTCTGATAACCAAGTAAGCAGTAGGTGGGTAACAAACAGTCCAAACTCCATCGGAGAAAAGACCTACTTATACGTAGGCTTTGGATAGATTCCTTTCGAAATTTTCTTTTAGATAGATAATGACCTATGTACCATCTTATCCTAGCAGAAAATTGCAAGGACAAGCTAATATTAATATAGTTTTAAAGCAAGTACTAACATGTTATGGTAATTAAATTATTCTATTTCAAGATAAGAATTTTACGACCTAAGCTTCCGCTTGTAACCATGAGGTTTGGGTTCTAATTACCACAGTTAACCTCCAAATTCTATTAAAATATGGCAGCTCATGGAAATTTTGTAATCATTATGAGCGGATATAATATATTCATAATAAATTAGCTATTCGCAAACCTACTCTTCTATCTCAAATATTTATATGTGGTATTTTTCTTAAACCCACTTTCTTGTTACGGCGTCTAGACCTTGATTGTTACTTTGCTTTTATCTACTTATTTTGACGCCCACCTTTAATTATATTGTCCTAAAACAGAGACTTTGTTCTAATAGTATGACCCAACCTCAGAGCTCACTATTAGATCATACGATCAATTCTCAACGTTTATGGCACACTATGCGACCATCTGACGAACATACATTAAATCTAGCGTAAAGGTCCTAAACAGAATGACGTCATATTTTTAATGACAGGCCTTGTGGTTCTAAAATATGAAGGTATTTTGATGGTGTTTAAATAAGCTGATGTTAATGGAATGGCCGAGATTTTTTTTACTATTTTATTTCGCTTCAACCGACTTCCAAGAGGAGATTCTTAATTCGTGTGTATATTTTTGTATATTGTAACACGATGGTTTGGTCATTTATGACTCGATTTTGGTGATTCTTATTTTATTTGAAAGAATACACTTCCAAGAAATTTCATGAAAATCGATTAAATAAGTACTTACGTAAATACGTAGATGACATAGTCCTTCAGCTTAAGTATATCAAGGGCTTGTAATTGTAAATAATAGGTGAAGTTGGGTTTTTAATGCCCTTAATCGTTAATTATTTATACTAAATCTTTATTTGACCTGATTTTTGAAGACTTAAAAGTGAATGTTCCTTCTAAAAATAGTTTTAAATAAACCATATGTTTGGCTATATTGTGTAGGTTGCCAATATCCGATCGAATGGAGAAGAAAACGATAAGCTCTAAATAGATGTCGCTTCATACGCTTGATCCATAACAAACAGTCAAATGAACAAGTTGCTATGGTTATTGCTAGTTCAGTGTCCTTTTTTGGTAAATCTTTATAGTAATTTGTTTTTGTATCAAAATGGGAAAATGTGAACCGTAATGTATTAATTTCCACAAAAGTTTAAATCAAGTCCATCCACAGCCATAGCTAGCATGTATCATCGGAGAAACTGTATTATTTATTTTATATCAAACTTATGACCATGTAATGAAGCATTTCTCATTTATTGATGAAAATTAGTATAAAACTATCTTATGTTATGGTATTTGACAGTTGTTATGGGTCATGCATTGATTGTGCCTCTAGTGGAATAATTGGCAGTTTTCTACCCCATTCCGACCTCTACAGAAAATTGTCGAATGAAACAAATATCACAGGCTGGTAAAATAAATCACTGAGTTATCACCGACACTGTATCATCAAGTGAATCAAAACTCTGTACCTAATCAAAAGCAACCAATTATCCACATATTTCTATGAAAACCAAAATGACGAAATCCGCAAAAATAGACCTCCGGCGGAATGACGTAACATTGACCCATACACAACTATTTTGGCTCAACATTACACACTTCGATGATGTCATGCTTAAACGAAGACAAAAATATTCCGTCACACAAAAATGTTAAAATCAACCTTATGACTTAGAAGATACAAGCTATAGTAAGTGCAGTGAGAAGCTAGGTCGCATTGTTGTTCCCATATATTCCGCACGTAGCTTCCGAGGTTATCAAGGCAATAGACCTCGCTACGAGGATGAAATTACAAAAAATAAGGCTAAATAACCGGTCTACACTCCGTTTTTGGATGTTACTACATCTTAACTTATGAATGGAGCGAAATATTTTATTTGTAATAGTGTGAAAGTCATTAAATACGCTGGGAAAGAAAGGGGTTTATATTATTGCACAATTCACATGTGACGAGGGTGTATGAGAAACGAAAGTGTGTAGTATTATTTAATGTAATAAACTCAGAATAAATATAAAGAATATTAAAACCTTTATACAAATAAACAAATTCTTCCAGGTTTGTAGGTATTCTTGTAACCTTTGTAAGCATATGACTAATGCACATGTGATTGTGAATTAGAACATCGTATACCAACAGATATGTGAAAATCGTAATAAACAAATAGCCAACCCCAACATGGACAGTTTAGTTTAAATACAGCTACATTATTTGTTTTCAAATAGCTTATGTATGTTAATGATATACTCCATAGAGAATACAGGCAACTACGCAGTTACTATTATTTTGTTATAATCGATTATTAATATTCTAGTCACTGGCTTTGAAGATAAACGGTTCATTAATATTTCTTTCATACAGTCTAATACTCAACGCAAGTAACTTTCCAACTCACTTTGAATGAACGTGGATGAAAAAATACTTGACCCACATTGTGAATAGATAAGAATTAAAATAAAACTATTTTATCTACAATTATCTATTTACATACAATAAAACCCAGTTGAACTAAGACAAGAATAATTGATAGAATTATTTTAATTCTGCATCGATAAAATGGTCGTATTGTAAATATTTTTGAATTAACAGTTGCAGTTCTTTATTGTGTAGGTTTCTGTAGAATATCGTGTGTATCAACTGCAATATTATTCTGATTTTTATTTTACCGATATGTTACACGCCGGTGGTGGTGCCAGGGAATAGTCCCAATTAGTTGAGCCGTACATATTGATAAGTATACGTACAGTTAAATACTGATAGTTGCACGTGACCTCCATTGTAAAGACATATTTATGACAATCCAGAGAAACGATAGGAAAAACTAGATTTTTATTCTCAAAAATTTTCATAAACAACCAATTTTTGAGAAAATTTTACTTGAAGCTTTTTTCTTTATATTTCGACATGATAAACTTTTTCTCGTTAAATCTTTTATTGCACGAAATTCTCTTTAGGTATGTAAAAAAAATACTGTCTAAACAAAAGAACCTTATGGGAGATATCTTTTACCGAAAACTCAATCAAAAGTTAACTAACCTTTCAGTTTTAGTTTCGGTTTGTGTAAACTAAACTAAAATAGATTTTAATAGTGTCTGATGTAAGCAACGGAATCCTCCTGCGGCTACTCGAACGAAACAAGCGATCGGGCGATCCCTCGATTAACTCGGAGAGTTTGGGATATTTAAAGAATGTTTCATTAACCTATTTAACAACAACAAACAAAGGTTTCTTTGGCTTTTGCTTTCGTTTAATTTAAATGTCGAAAATGAAATTGAGTTTCTTATTAAATAGAGAATCGGATAAAGTACAATATGTGGAGCGCTAGACTGGACGTTAGGAATTATATGGCTAAAAGGATTTAGTCTAAGAAACTTTTGTGCAAAGTTTCACATTGCGATAATAAGTAGGTTTCGTAAAATTTTATTTTGACATTCCAAAAGTTTAAAAAAACAGCTGATTAACCATCCATAGACTCCATAGAGTATTGATTGATTGAATTCAATCATGGACGCCTGATATAGCGTTCCTTTCCACTATTTATTTTACTTAATTTCTAATATTTATTTATTTAGTTATATTTGTTACTTAAATATATGACTATTTAATAAGTATTATAACTTAAAAAAATGATTTTGTATTATATTTTGTTTTATTTAATGATTTAACATTAAAGGATAAACTTTAATTTAAAATTTTACTATTATCACAGTTAATTCAAAGCACATAGATAGGGTACACTGTCTATCTAAGTGCTGTGTCTAAAACCACTTTGTAGGTCATCATTTTCTTCATTCTAACCTCAAAACTTCATCGTCAATTTTCTCACTACCTATGGAGTTCCGCAACTCCTCCTTCGGGGGGAGGTCCTCCCCCGTCCCCCACCCTTAACCCTCCCCATTCCCCCAAATTTAGCGGTACACATACCGTATTTTTACCATTATATTTCTTTTACAGATAAGTGAGTGACATCTGTATACTTGAGGAATTCCGATCGAGTTTACTTAACAGTCACACACTTGCGAGCATTATTTTAGATTATATTAGTTGAGTGTTCTCGTACATCTTATTTAACTGTTAATTCAAAATGACACGAAGGTGCGGGACTGATTATCATGTTGGGTATAATTTAGAAGTAAATATTACGTAGGTGCCCTTTTCTTGGGTCTGCTTTTTTAGAAATAGATAAGCTGTAGATGCGTAGGTTAGATCTTAAATGATATTTTTTACATCGGACTGTTAATTTTCGAGTTGAGCATTAGTTAAACGTCTTCACTAAATAGGCTACATTTTATGAAGAAATTAATGCAAAATCATATGTCACGCGGATAAATCCAGATACTATATTTTATAATGAAAAACTGTTTATCGTCTTGTGATGTAATGATAGTCCGAATATTAGGATTATTATCAGCTATTAAACAGATAAGAATACGCTGGATTAAGATAATTAAAAAATGGATTTAGATAATTAAAAAATGTACTATAAGGATTAACTGTAATAAATTCAAATTTTAGCTAGTACAATAAAAGATATTACTACTTACTACTTAATTTTTTGTGTAAGTAACGCACCATCTTCGTTACTCTCAGAGGACAATTAAAGCATACTATTGAAATTTTGATTTCAATATCTACCTAAAATATTATGATTTAATATAATATTCTATTCAGTTATTTTCAGTTTAGGTAATTTAATAGTCAATTATTTATTTAGAGTTTATCAAACGTTAAAAATAAAAATAAATAAATAAAAAGTAGGTCTGGCAACGATGCAACACAACGCCCCCTATTAAAACGCTTATTTAACATTAACATCTATGGTTTCTACCTACATCGTGGGCGAAAAAAACCATATCAACAACGCATGTTGGTTGAGAAACAATGATGTACATCGATACCGAAAAATACAGGCAACGACTATATCCAATAGAATTATTATTAATTAAATATAATAAAACAATTTATTAAACTGAAAATTGTTTTTACTGACCCTACGCGCGAGACTATAGACGGCACTAGTGCGCAAGCGAGAGAACATGATAAGCGCCGCCATTTTCAATCCCTTTTTTTAATGAACCGTTTTATATTGAGGATATCCGTACAAAGATTTACTTTGAAAGTTAAAATATAGTATCATTATGTATGTATGTATATTAATTTTCACCCTGATATTTTAGATAGAATCCACCAATTTGAATAAATATTTGTGCGCACAATGGACTATAAAGCTGTGATAAGCGTTTCTTTTTAATTATTAAGGGGACCAGCGAAACTTCATAAAACCTTCATTGACACATTCCTTAGGATCTCGATGTGGCAGGAAATTATTGTTTAATACTTGATTGAGGAGAGCATAGGCAACAAGCGGATATCACCTCAGTTCCTGCCAATCTGCGCGAATTACGGATCCACCTAGCTAGGAGATATCTTCCAATGCAGAAATAATATTTCCTTTTGCAGCAAAATAGTTGCCCTAACCATCTACAAAGAACTACTTTTTCGATACCTTGTTGTAATGATAAAATGAAATAATTTAAGAGACTAATCCATTCGACCGTCGATCGATTGGTGTGGTAACACCCTAATACTATATAGCCTTATAGTGTCATCACTAATGTTGCTTCGACTTGGAACAGGCCTACTTATGTATTAAACATGTCATGATAGTTAGTTAAGTCTCCATCGGTAGTTAGACGTGCCTTGAGACCAGCCTTTATAATATACATAACCTGTTGCCAAAATGTTTTCTGGGGAAGTTTATTAATAATTAATGGTTTAAATCATATTCACATAGTGTCGTCCAGACCTAAAGTAGGCACATTAAATTGTGTTATAGGTTCTAGGCAACCTATTATATTCATTATTATACAAAATGAAGAACTAATCGTCCGCATTGTCGTTTAAGGTAATGTGCCGTGTGTTAAAAAGTAAGTCAAGTCTAAAATGCATATAATTAGTAAACCATGCGCCGATATTTATTGCATTGTTTGTGGTTTCCTTACCATCTTATCTTTTACCGAAAAATGTAATGACTGGAATGAAAATCTACTGATAACTTTTACGATTCCAGAAACATGATAAATCGTAATGCAGTGTGGTCGTGACCTAAAAGTATCTAAATAATAAAATAATATCCTTATCGGTACATCGGAACTAAAAAGTTATTCTTATCTTTACGAGTGTAAATATTTTTTACAGGACCCGTTGCTCTACAATCTATAAAACATTGAAAACCTAGGTATTTGACCTTCAGAGTCTCTGATAAACAACATTATAAACTCAGCTGTACATACATAATTAAATAATTGATTTAATTAGAATAACAACAATATGGACATGTAATTTTAAAAAGCACTGAGTTTTTCCGAAAGACCCATCTGGCTGGTTGGTGGATGTCATTCCAAAAGTTCAATTTTCGGGCGCCGAATTACTTCCGATATATCCCCACATGTACTGGGGTCGACTGCATATCGTGCCCTCCAAAGCACGAAATCGTCATGAAGATCCTCATACCAACCGGACCGAATGATATGGGATATAACCGGTGCCACAAAGCTATTACATGTTAAAACAACATAAAGCCAAACGTAAACCTAATTTATGAACAATACACCACAGCCACACATTATTTTTATCTGGCCGATCGAAGTCAATGAACCCGGTCCATTCTTGGTTAGATTCCTCAGAACATTTATTTTACTTGAGTTTGAGGTAACAAATGCATGCGATGTTTGTTTTGTAGCTCGGACATCGGTAATAAAGGACACGCTCAGTAAACCTTGAATGTTTCACAGTATGCGTAATATGTTATTTTTATATTATTCGTAATATAAATATGTGTAGTGTCATTAAGTGTTTGAATACACAGGTTATACAGCTATGGTCGGATGCGTTTAGAGGTTTTAGTGTACGCGTCACGGTAGAATGGTTACGCAAAAATATCCTTTTTGTATTTAAATTTCCATAACGTTGACTAACCGTTAGCTTGCAGCTGAATATATTAATGCGTGGTCGACGTATCAAAATATTTAAAACATGAACAAGAAATACCGCGAAAGTCTACCTTGAAACACTGTTTTATTTTATTTCAATGTCACATGACCACATCTTGAATTTAATAGTCTATTGTTTACTTTCTAGGTGAATGATGCTTCAAAAATGCAAATTAGATAAAAAAATACTTATAAGATACCTATTACTATAAATATCTACATTAACAGAGCTTTTAAATTTCCTCCTTCTTTACCAGTAGGTAAAGATTTCTTAATTATATTGCTTTTAAAGTAGAAATGTATACAAGAAAGTTTATCACTCAACTATGACAACGCTTGATTCGAAACCCTAAAAGGGTGTGCCAAGCGTAAACACAATGCGTCACAGAGAACCTGTTTATCCAAAACCTACACAACAATACAAAAAAAAACATACCAGTTCCAAAAACTTGATAATAGACAACCGACTAACTGCCATTTTGTTTTTTTCTTTTTATTTTCGAATAGCACAGGGGTAAATGTCGTACACACTAGTGCGTTCGAGACGGGGACGCAAGCGAGACTGCGCGCGAAGCGTCCAAGACCACGCTTCAATGTTATTTGTTGTTAATGACGGACCGTATGAGATCATCGCATGGTGACCACGCGATTAATGTTAAGTGACACATAAGCAGAGGTTAAATTGTAGAAAAAAATATACGCTACTGCATATATGTGCTTGTGGATCATTGCATGTATGGATCAAATGAAGTTTCAACAATGAAAAAAAAGTACAATCATGAGTCGTAGCTTAGATTTTAAATTGTTATTTAATAATCTTAAACATGTTCAATAATAAAAAATGTAACTTCTAGTTTACAAAACCAAGACATTCTTTACGATCCAACAAAAACGATATTATTTCTCGTTGCTTCTTACAAGGGCTGGTCTTTTTTTTTCTTATGATATACTTTCGGACCCTTTAATTTCTTCGGATGAGTATGGCAGCTGTTGGCTACTATTTTTATAGTAAAACTTCATATGCAATATCAAAATTCTAGTATGTTCCCAATTTTCATAAAATCATAGACATACTTTTCGTGACCAACTTTAACTTGAGAGAAATGACATCATTGAACCCACAAATCGATAGTAGCGTGTAGTGAAGTAAGTTAATAATATTACTGACGGAGTTTCAAAATAAAACAGCATATTTATTTTAGAGATAACTTTTATACAGGGTTAATTTTAATTAACGAATCACCTCTTATGGGCAGCCTCTCCACATCAATCCCAACAACATTTGTTTTACGACTTTTTACAAATCTTGATGAATAACATAAAAAATAAAAACAACAATATTTATGCTCCTTATTCTACATTTTGTAAGAAGTACCTATTGTTATTATGAATCGATATTTTACTGCGCAAGGTGCGTGGCATACCCCGCATACCTACGCTCAGAGTAAATAGAGTTACGCCTCTAAACAGAGGCTATAAATATTTTTTGTATGGGAAAACTAAAATTTAAAAACTATTTTTAAAAGTTGTAGAACAAATATTGTTGGGATTGATGTGGAGAGGCTGCCTGCAACAGGTGATTAGTATAAGCAAAAACTACAGCAAGCCATTTTGATTTTGGGACAAAACGTCGAAAATAATATTTATAAGGTTAAATACTATGATAATAAAAGATCCACTCTGTATCCTAAAGTAATTTTCCAATAACTCGTGATACAGAGAATATCTTACTTATATTATAAAAGGGAAAGTTTGGATGTATGGATGAACGGATGTGTGGATGTTTGTTCCTCAATCACGCCTTTGGGTGAAATTTGGCATAGTGATAGTGTATGTTCTGGAAGCTAGTACGATGGAACTAGGAGCTATCTTGATCTATCTACACTCAGGCCAATGAAAAAAGTTCGTTTTCCAAAGTAACTTGACTAGGAATCAAATCAAAAACCCGAGGCGAGGCGAGGACATAGAGTAGGTAATGCAATCAAGAACGTCATCGCCTACTTAAAACATTATTCGTTGGGAATACACAAATCGATATTAACCTCAATCAATATACATAAAACTGTTCCCTTGATGATTAAACTACTGAGTGACTGACAAACAACGTACAGCAATAAATACTGGGCCTGGAGAGCTGTTTGGAATAAGCATTCCTTAAGGGATGTAGGAGTGCACTAAGGAAAGAAGTCCCGAAATTCCCACAGGAACGGGTAAAATAGAACTGTCAAAACTTTGTTTGCAGATATACACCCTCATATTATCGAATTACTAAACGCAGTCTTCCACCAAAAAGTCGAACGAAACGCTTTGATAGTTCCATTTTGAAACAGGTCGCCACGATGTGGAACGAACTTTCTGTGTCTGAATTAATAATTATTTCCGGACCACTCTAGTCTTTTCAAGTCTCATTCTTTTAAGTTTACCGCCATAATAAGTATAAAACGTTTCCTATACCTACCTACATTTGGACCTAGCGTCCATGAGAGCTTTGTGCGGAAACAAATCATTATTAGGAATATTTATGTAGCATAAACGATTTAGGAATACTTTAAAGAGGTATGCTGTGTTAGTTTTGATAAATAAAAATAAGACCGAACTCAGAGATATACAGACCGTAACATTCAGCGAGGTCTAATCTTATAGTGAACGGGTCATTTAGGTATAACAAAGTTTCGTTCCAGATACGTTGGAAGCAAGTAGTACAGTTATAGTATCAAAAGGCTTAATTACTTCAAATTATCCAAAGAAAGTATAAAGACTACAACTTCTCAACTTAATAATTCTTTTGGCATCAAGTTTACGCGGGCAAACTCGCTTGAAGCTGCTTTTCTGTGGCCAAATGCTTTAACTACTCAAAACAAAATACCCCGATTTTTTCACAAAGAAACAATTCTAAGCTCGCTATCAGGTTACTGATGGTGTTGTAGACGCGGGTCTGTAAGAAACCGGGCCACAAACATTCAAGACGACCGATACGTTCGTTTAACTATGGTTTAACTGCCCGTCGAGCCCCCAAACATTTCGTTTAGCTCGCCGCGATATACCTAGGCCTAGAGCTACCGATCGCTGAGATTATCTCTCTTGCAGCAACACCAGTGTTCTAGAAGCTAGTGATATGAAAGGCTCGAGCCTTTTAGCTCTTTTTTTAAAACTCGCCGCTTAATTGCGATGGCTTGGAGGCTAAAAGGCTTATTAGCTCGCAAGCCCTCGAGGCTAGTTCTAATTATGGCTACTGGCCTGGAAAGCGTGAAGACTAAAAATTTGAGTGCTTTCTAATAAACCTTGTACAACGCTTCTTTTATTTTAAGGCTTTTTTTTTATTAACTAAGCATTTAGCTGTTTTAAGAACTAGTGCTCTAAAATAAAATAAAAGCATACAATCATCAATGTGTCTCTCATCCTGGTTAAACGTTTTTGGTGATTAATTTTCGACTAATAAAACCTATGCCTACATAATGTAAATGAAAATAACAAAACATTAAACTTTAATTTTTTATGTCTTCCCACTACCTTTCCAAAAAAAACGTGAGGCTCTTTTTCGTTCGAAGCTAGTCTTCAAAAAAGGCTTGAGTAAAAAGAAAACCCCAGACTGAAAAAGGCGTAAGTCCTGTTTTAGCAACTTTTAGTAGTCCTATTTTATGAGTCCACCTTTAGAAAAGGCTTGAAGTCTTTAAAGAATAATGGCAGAATTTTGTCTGGATTGTTTTGGAGTACTTAGATTACATAAAAACGAAAACAATTTGAATTATTTTTCTACGACTTTTAATATTTTCACTTCTTTTCTTTAAAGCCGGAGTTATTTATGAAGATAAAAAGCATATCAAATGATTTCGAACTAGGTTTGTAATTATAGTCGTAGATGGCGTGACAGGAGCAAGCAGCATGACATCAATAATCTGTATCGATTATCAAATGAACAATCGATTCAATTATACTTTCTATAGTCGGTTCTGGTTTTTTATATAACTAATATGTTGTTATTCTACCTGATACATATTAATATAGTAATATCTTTGAAGCTATACAACTTGTAATCCGAAAAATGTATTAAAGTGTCACAGAATCGATGTGACACTTTAATACAAGTTGTGGCAGCACTGCGACAGAAATATGTTTTTTTCCCGGTTTTCCCGAATGAAAATAGATACACTTGTAGACTCTGGTACTAAGGCCGAACCTTTAGACATATTTTTTATTACGGGACCCTTCTATTTAATGAGACAATTTCGAGTATGGAGATCTGCCTTTGTTCTTTGTGGCTAAAAGGCTTGAGTCTTTGCTATCAATAGTCGAGAGCGTACCATGACTGCTTGTACTTTACAAAACCAACTACTTACAGTAAGCCACTGCCGCCACTACTGGTACACGAACAAGTGACCAAACGATCAGCAACAGGCTCCATGAAGATGGGCACCTATCCAGAACACGTTTGGTTCCAATTCAATTGTCAAAACTCATCGTGCATCGTGTTTAAGGTTCACACGCGAGTATTTGGACTGAACCGTGGATAGCTGGAGGACTGTACTCTTCACAGATGAGAGTAAAGTGAAGTTTTTAAGTGATGATTGGAGGGTTGTGTATGGAGAAGAGAAGACGAACGATTTACCAACCGTTGTGTACATGAAACTGATCGGTTTGGAGGGCCCAGTGTCATAGTGTGGGATGGCATTAGCATAATAGGCAAAACAGAGTTGGTGATTCTTAACGAAGGTAGCGTAACTGCTGCCAGGTACGTCGAGCGTGTGGTCCGACCTCACATTAATCCGTTTTCGCAACAAGTTGGCAATTACTTTATCCTTATGGAGGATATTGCTCGTGCTCATTCGGCTCGCCTTATCCAGAGGACTATAATTGAAGTCAATATCGCAGTTTTATCTTGGCCCGCAAAGAGCCCCGATTTCAAACCAATCGAACGCCTGTGAGACCAATTGAAAGGAAGCTTAGAAGAAACTCATAGTGAAATCAACAGTCAACAAGAACTCACAAACGCATTAAAAACCTGCTAGAAGCGCATAACGCAAGACAACATCACCAATTTAATTGAAAGATAGTGTCGTAAACCAGCTCAGAGAATGTGTACGTAATTGAAGAGAACCCACACGATATTAGGGATACCCCTGTTTTATTAACTATGGTTATGTTAGTTAAATAATCAAGATTGGTAATTATGATATTTTTAAGGGCAAATTTAAATTTTCATAATGTATGCATTTCTCTTTTAAGTGCAAAAACAAAGTGGGCCCTATTTTGTTTTGAGTAGTTTATATCGAAAAGTGAAACTTAAATTTCTACAACACATTAAGATATTCATCATGAGAATTCGATCTCGAAAACTATTTTATGTTTAGCAGGTTCATTTGATGATGTCGTTATGAAATCCTTTTTGAGAGCGATCGAAAAACATACAATTTACTTATTTCTTTACCTGCAGTCTTACCCGCGATACTTGTGATCCTTCAAGAATTTGTATTGTATTTTAATGATTTTATGTTAATAGAAATAAATCCTATTGATAGTTTCAAAGATTAGAAGGCTCAAATAAACATACAGCTTTATCATATAAGTATACATATAGAATGTATAGAAACCCGTATTACATGGAGCAGTCAGTAATAATGTATTTTATGAAAGTCGAAAGCGCTTATAGTACCTATACCCACATACCTAATAACGACTGGTCCACTCCCACTTTAGAGCTCTATCATAAAATAAACCCACTCTACGAAAAAGCCTACGTATTGAACTTTCATATAATAAATGGTTATTACTTTTTCCGTTACAACTTTTCTTAATTTTTTTTAGGATTTCAGATCCTTTTTTTTGTAATTTTATAAATAAAACTTGGCAACGGGAATTTTACCACCACTTCTGTGCCAACGCTGCGTCACGCGTTCGAACACGCGCCTCATACAAAACTTTGCTTGGTGGTAGGATTCCTTCTGGGTCCGCCTGGCTAGCGACCACCCTTTATATAAAGTCTGCCGCCAAATGTTACCGCTCCGGCGGTAATGTGTTCCGGCAATATTGTATAAAGAGCCAGTTCCTTCCTAAACCCGAGTGCTTTCATCTTCGACCTCATCGTCACTTACCATCAGGTGAGATTGAGGTCAAACATGGGTATAGTCACATATAAAAAAATAAAAAAAATGCAACGTCCGTACCATACGCGCGTTCGATACGGACGTTCAGAATGCGCCAAGCGCCGCGTATAAGTTTGTGTGTTTGAATCTCTCTTACTAGGTGTTATATAAATGTGGGTAGGTGTGCCTATTTGAAGATACGGACGTTTGAACGCGTAACGCAGCGTTGTTGGCACTAACACCATTATTAACACCCAGGGAATTGCATTGTTGGTAAATAGATCTCTTTCAACTTTTGAATACAAAACATCAACATGCTTCGCGGCCAGGTTTACGCCATCGCCAAAGTGGTCGTCTCAGAAACTATTAGTAGAATTGGAAAAAATATTTTCGTTTGATAGTTAGCATGTAATATTTTAGCAAGCGACGTGAAGAACATCGGAGGAGGCCTGTGTACAGTAGTGGTTTGTAAGTCACCAAACTAATGACACATACATACATACATAACTTCACGCCTGTATCCCGTATGGGGTAGTAGTCCATTGAAATGTTACATTTTTTAGGCCTAACCTTGCGTTTTTCAGAGGACGCAATTTTATTTTTTTGATGTGTAGGGGGGGTCAGTGTAAAGCTAAAACCAAGTTTGTGGGGTCGCCACCCTTGTCCTACGGCCGCCATCTTGAAAATAGGGGTTGAAATGGTTTTTACGATATATCTCTTAAACTATTTATCTGATAAAAAAAAACGTGTTAACATTTTTTGTTGCAAATTAAATCCTCTACAACTGAGGTCAAGTAACTTTTTGTCGTAGAAGTATAAAAAAAAAAGTTATAAGTGAAAATGTTTAGGAATTCGAGAAAATAATTTATATTTTTTGATGTAACTTTTTTTTATCATTGAAAATGATATCAGACCATTTTTGTAGATCGTTTTTTGAGAAATAACTTTTATAAGCAACATTTTTTCATGAAGTCAATAGTTAAGGTTTTACAGCGCTCCGAAATGAGTACTATTTTTCAGTACTCATAATTAGACTTATATTATACGTCTGTACTAATAATGTGTCATCAGAAATTGTTTTTTTTTGTTTTTTTTTGTTATTATATTTTTTTAAATTATTAATAATTAATTATTGACACTTTTCCACTCCATTACAGAATTTGACAATTATTGATTTTAAAAATAATTGTAATCTGATGGCCGTTACCGAGAATACTGTCCAGGTAGAAAATACTTTGCTCCAACTTCCACTAAGCTGGGAATATTAGCTATGCATACATACATATACATAGTACATAACTTTACACCTGTATCCCTAATGGGATAGGCAGAACACCAGAGGCTATAAAACCATGTGATGTCACGTTTGACAAATTTGGAGGTTCTATTATGATGGAGATAGACTATTGCAGTTACAGGGGGTCAGCTCGTCGCCCGCAAAAACGCCAATAAAACCTCCATCTCTTAACTGACTCTTACAGTTTGCCCGGGAAGAGAAGCAGCTAGCACATTCTATGTTTTTCTTTCGCTCCCAGTCCATCATAGAAGAAAGTTAAAAAATTAGCTATGCGATTAGTAATATTCATTGCAACGTCCATAATACTTGTTTTTGTACTCTCATTACGTACAACATAATCCCGCGCTTGTCGGCTTGTACGCAAATTACTTGGATCCTGAACCGCTTTGGCACAGATGAAACAATTGTTCGCAAAATCGAAGTCTGGCTCTGGAGCTTCTGAAACTGACGATAAACTACTGGAGCTGCTGCTGCGACAACGAACAACATTATCAGTTCGATTGTCCACGTAATAACAATAACACGTAATATGTACAGTAACTTCCGAAACAGTTCGTAAAATTGTAAAGCGCTGTAAAACCTTAACTATTGACTTAATGAAAAAATGTTGCTTATAAAAGTTGTTCCTCAAAAAACGATCTACAAAAATGGTCTGATATCATTGATTCGTAAAATGATAAAAAAAGAAATATCAAACAATATAAATTATTTTCTCGAATTTCTAAACATTTTCGCTTATAACTTTTTATTCATAGTTCTACGACAAAAAGTTACTTGACCTCAGTTGTAGAGGATTTAATTTGCAATAAAAAATGTAAATACATTTTTTTTATCAGATAAATAGTTTAAGAGGTATATCGTAAAAACCATTGCAACCCCTGTTTTCAAGATGGCGGCCGTAGGACAAGGGTGGCGGGCGACCCCAAAAACTTGGTTTTAGCTTTACACTGACCCCCCCTACACATCAAAAAAATAAAATTGCATCCTCTGAAAAACGCAACCCCAAATGTAACTTTTCAATGGGCTATAGGCAGAACACCAGAGGTAATAAAACCACCTGATGTCACGTTTGACACATTCGGAGGCATTATAATGGCAGACTATTGCAGTGACAGGGGTTCAGCCTATCGCCCACAAAAAAGCCTCCCATTACACCTCGGTCCCTTAACTGACTTTTCCAGTATGCCCGGGAAGAGAAGCAGCTGGCACATTCTATGTTTTTCTTTCGCTCCCAGTCCAGCATGACTGATGTTGAATAAATGATCAAGAAATTCCAACAGGTCCAAAGTTATTCGGGAACGATTTCTAGTGATTTATAACACTCAATCTGCGAAACAGGAAACGATTATAACAAGAAATACAATTAAGTATTCTACTTCCATTAAATTATTCATATTGTGTTGTCATCATCGACAATAGGCGTTTTTATAATTAA
The DNA here is from genome assembly GCA_944452665.1 of Stenoptilia bipunctidactyla. Taxonomy (NCBI): domain Eukaryota; kingdom Metazoa; phylum Arthropoda; class Insecta; order Lepidoptera; family Pterophoridae; genus Stenoptilia; species Stenoptilia bipunctidactyla. The sequence goes on from OX101730.1 coordinate 18,104,787, forward strand.
CCTTCTTAGCTATAAAAAAGCGTTTACAAGCAATTTAACAGGCCGAATGGATTCATGACTAAAACGATCAAATAGCAATCAATGGAGTAAACAAATTGGATAGATTTCCAGCTATAAAAGTACCTCTATTGTTTTCATGAGGTAGCAGATCAAGCGTTAGTTACATAACCTGTCAAATTTCCTAAACCAATTTAAACTTCATGTCGAGGGCATAGAGTTCAGATTCAATTCATTTTTGACAGATTTGAAACGCTTGATGTGCTGCCTTCTGTACCTATCGATTTTTCGTCGCTTTAGGCTCTATGTTATGACTATTTTTATTATATTTGTTTCATTTTTCTACAGAATCTAGTTTTTTACAGGTAGATTTTTGCACTACTGCGAGCTTGTGGCTAAACAGTAATGCAGATAGAGTATCAAATTAATATAAAGTGTCAGATAAAAGTTCGGCAGGTGAACATTATGGCAACTTTCTATATTAAAACAAATGTGTTATGAGGAATTGGTTATTACTATAGATGTTTATAATATCATGTTAATTTAAGTAAGGAGCTACGTACATTAATTGTAATACAAATATGATAAAGTAGGTACGTTTCGACGTATTTCTAATAAGCTATGTATTTAAACTCGCAAACATAAAAAAGGCTCTAAAATAGTTATTATTATTTTATTATATAGTCCTAGGTGCCCTGAAATTGCCTCCCTTTGTCCGTTTCTGCGGACCAGTTTGGGCAAAATGCGTCCAGATCATCCTTCAACCGACGCGGACGGCGCGGCGTGGTCGTCCGCGTCGTCGTTTGGTGTCAGGATGCCACGAGATGTTCTTTTGGCCCAAAGATCTTCTGACATACGACTTAAATAGAGTCTGGCTAACGAAAGTAGACACTGGGGATTTATGCAAACTTTTTATATGGCAGTACCTACTAGCATGAATTTCAAAGTCGTTTTTCTAGTTTCACTGTTGTCAATCAAACGGTTGTTGGTGGTTCTGGTAATTGAGATTTTGGAATTTTCGTATTTGAAAATTTACAAAAAAATGAACATTTAAATAGTTTCATAATCAATGTAAGACAGTGATACCAGTGACTCTGACGATTAATTCCATATAGAATTGCTGGATTCAGATTGTGATTACAATGAATTAAAATAATCATGGTATTTTGTTGTTTTATTTTTAAACCTGATTAATACTAGTTGCCTATCATTTAAATAATAAACTTCTCTTCAAAAAGTAGGACAATACCAATTTTGTTATTTTTTACGATACTTTATTAAAAAAATTAATCAAGTATCAAGTTTGTTTAATCCATGTATTTCGTAGTTACCATGATGCTATTTTTTGAAAATCGCCAGGTTTTTCCAGTCTCTTCTTTAATTACGCAGACTATAATAGTAGATAATTTTTTTATTTATTTTTTATTATTGCGTTTATGTAAGCAAGTGGTTAACATTAGAAAAATACAAACATTGAAGCCAACTGTTGTATGGAAAGCAAAATTTAATTTGAAGATTCTAAGTTTTGTTAAAGTATAAAAAAAGAGTTAATAAAAATAATAAACTTCAAAAGAACAGAAAAGTAATACATGACTCTTTAATAGATAGGTGTAGATCGCAATTTTTTTTAACTTGTTACTTTCCTTTTCAAGCGGATTTCGCAGATCAGCTGCAATGATTCTATTGGTCTATTATGAGTAGATAGATGATATAATAATGAGTTAACAGATTGATTAATCATGTAATTGATCGTTTGACCTTCAGGTCCGTAAATAATTGCAGCAACGGAATAGTGCACTATACTTACCTACCTATCTTTCTGCGGTCACCTTAAAATACTTGTCGGAGGAACGGTCGACTTCATAAGTGGAGGCATAGTGGCACATTGCAACAAGGGTTATAACTTCCTGCACGATCATTGACTGAGTCACACACTCATTGATTAGGTACATTAAGCATTAATTTAAGATGTTTGTCAGTTTAATGAGCCTCTTATCACAGCGTTTAAAATTGTGATCGTTAAATTACGTTAAAGCAACCTCTATTACCTCTTTCGAACTTAGCGTAAACTATGCCTTCATTTTTGACTTCGACCCTGTCTCTTTCCGTTCTTTAACAGTAACAACAGTGAACAGCAGTTTAAATAAGTAGGTACCTCCCTACTTACCTACAACTTTTTATACATATTATTGTATTTTTAAGTTTTGTAAAATTAAGTAAAGCGCCATCTATGCAAAAATATCAGAATCTTTTGTAAATGAAACAGAGGCATTCTCTTTTGTACCGTACATGTCTTAGTTCAATAAACATGTAATAGATGGCAGAAAGGCAGCAAATGACATTTATTGTTTGTGTCTCTTTATTGTTTAGTATATTAGCTGCACAAAAGTAGATTATTAAGAGCATTTAAAAGGAAGTTTTAGAGCTAAATTTGTTTAAATAAGGCAGCCAACTTTTGTTCATTGTTAAAGACACCCCCAAAACGACTGACGAAAACATTTGTTGATACCAATGTAATAAATGTTGGGAAAACATATACCTAGCTTACGAATCATTATCGAGCTACAGTATACATAAGAGTTCATGATATGCAGTAAAAAAATTCCTACAATAACGTCAAAAGAGCGCCTGTTATGGTCTTTCAAGCATAATTCGTTAAACCAAAACATCGCACTTAAAATGCGTCTCTAAAGAAGTCCTACTAACTTACTATGCAGATTGCATCATGGTACATTGCTCAAGCTATCCAACAAAGTATAAAACTTAGATATGAACTACTGTGAGAAAAAATGTTGATTAAAAAATGTTAGGGACTGTCTTGGAGACAACAAGTTTGCTATTGCATATAGTATCTTGAATATTGAGCATTGTTTAAATTAAATAAGAATTGTCTTTCCATTCAAGTTATTTTTATTGTATTTAATATTTTGGTATGCAGACATAGGTACCTCAGGGTAACAACACTATTTATCAGTGGTGTTTCTAACAAACGCTGTTTGTTAACGACACCCCAAGAATGTCGTTTTGAGGGTGTGTTTAATGAACGCCAACTTTAGAAAACCTAGTTACAGCATCTACTTTGACGCTCAGTATCACTCCATTTGCTGATCTGTTCCTTACAGATCAGCAAATGTGTTGCATGTACAGTCTGCAACAGAATTATGTATACCACCCAGTCTCCAGCACAGATACAACGCGTATGCATATTTCATGTGTGCGGGAGACTGGGTGGTATACATAATTCTGATGCAGACTGTACACCTTAACCTACTCGTTTAATTTAGTACCAAAATTATGCAAATAAAATCTTTAGATTTGAGGGCTGCTTATATGCCATATCCAGTCTACTATAGGAACTCAAACTTGGAACCCTAACTTCACAAAGGGTTCAGAGTTGGTTATTTTCTATGCACTGCTTGCTAACGCGCCATCTCCCAACGATTCTGCATCACTAATGTTCTGGAGTCGTAGAAGGGGCAAAGTAATTCAATTATAGCAGAGGGCGGTCGTCTCTTTATCCACTCGGTAATATTAATTTTCTTCATAGCGATATTTCTAAGAAAAGTTAAAGTCAAACTAAAATCACTATGAACTTTAGTTTGTTTGAATTTTTTTCCAAGAAATATCACTTTTCTGTTCCACATACCGTGCCTTGGATTACCGGCCTTGCCTTTCAATAATGTTTATTGAAATTAATAACAAAGAACTTTGGTGGTTTACAAGTAGAGTTACCTAAATTTCCGTGTAATATAAGTTTACATTTACTTACTTAAGGCGTTTTTCATCTTATTGAGGGAAAATTGCTAGCTTTGGACAATTTAACCTCAACCGTTCCTGTAATTTTGAATTTTAGTACAGTGAAACATATACCTCACACAACATATCTGTTATAAGTTTTACTGTTTGTAGATTTTTTTTTGTATTGAGGTGGTTTGAACCGTGTGCACCAAAACTGAGATGAAATTTTACCAACTACTTTAACAAAGTTACCTTGCTTAGCAATTAGCAAGGTAACTTTGTTAAAGTAGTTGTCATGGATTTCCGCAAAGTAACGCCTGATTCAATCAATGAAATTTTACCAAAAAATGGGGAAGGTTATTAAATTACTCGTAATCAAATAAATATGGTAAAATTATTTATAGTTTTTCTTGATATCCTTTAAGCAAAATAGAAATAACGCAGGCATCCAGACAAGCATCGATTTTTTTGCAAGGAATAAAGAAACGGAGAGTAGAGCATGAAGATGACAGCTTTTAAAATCAAATTAAAAACTACAAGCAGGTTATCATTAAGGAAAAAGTTAAAAACGGCAAGAAACTATAAAATCCTATTTATTTCCGACACACATACTGTACCAATATCTTATTAAGAAGGACACGCTTAGTCAAAACCTTAGTAAAAATATTGGGAGGAGTATACAATCCAATACAACCTTTTAATTTAACCTACGTAGGTGAATCCACGGGAGTGATCTGTTACGTCTATGATAATTATTGTACATTGTACTGAAGGAGAAAAGAAATTCAATTATAGGAGATGGAGGTCGTCTCTTTATCCACTCGGTAATATTATTTTTTTTCATTGCTGACGCTACCAAACAGTCCATCCTCAGGTTAAATAGGATTTGATAAATAGACATGGTTAGCTGACGCTTCCAAACAGTTTAATTGAAGCCAATTATCGATCTCATAGAGGAGCCAAGAGGTAGGCCTACTACATGCACCTATCACGTCTACAAGCAATGGACTAAGTCGGTAGTTCTAGTATTAAGCGTCATTCGATTCAAGTCATTTATTTAAATATACAACGTGTAACAAAATGGAGAGATAAAACCTAAGGGTTAGCTTCTATACCATACTTAGAATATACAGTAAAAGAATTAGCATGATCTGTGCCGGTATAGACTTTCATACAAATTTAGGGTTGTCAAAATATTTACAACAAAATATTTTGACAACCCTAGTCAACCTCATAAGCTAAAACAAGACTTGTGCCACAGTCAGTGACCTTATGACCTTTCCCGCACCGGCTGAACTTTGTACTATCTGTCTTAGTTACCCATCACTTTATTTTTACGCTATCTGTTATCGAATAGATTTCATCAAAAGCTAACAGCTGTTTTTAGGGTTGACACTTAGATATTTTGATCTAAACTTTGAACTTGTTTTTCGGCCGAACCGTAAGGATAACAAGTTCATGTTACTGTTTCTTATAAACTACATCACCAAATATACAATTCCCTTAAGTATTATCTCTTCATTATGTTACACGTTGTATACATAGAAAGAACACCTTACAGCGCAAGGCACAATCAATATTGCATTGTTGTTTGGTATTTTCAATCATAGTGAATTCTGGAGAAACCAAAATGTATACTATCTTAAACTTAAATAAACATTCACTCTACACGTGGATTCACCAAGCTTGACATCACCACGGTTCGCGGCGCAGGCAGCTAGCAGAGTATTACGGTTCGAAGACCATTTCCCTCATAGCAGAAGCATGCAAAAGCTGTGGTAACTCAAGTCTCAAATCTATTTACATAGCCAACTATACCACTGCCGTAATAATAACAATCAAAGCAACTAACTTAGTATGTAAGATTGTAGGACTGTATATTGGCACTTGTTATTGTATTAATTTTATTTTTAGTTAGCGTTTTTCGCTGTCTGTTGCGGCCGCAGAATGATGCAATTAGCGACACTAATTGTGTACTATTTGATATCTTATATCTATGCTAGATGTGACAATTACATGTCAACTTGTCAATTCTCTTTCTGTCTAGAAGAAGAAACAAACATCGTCTTAGAGCTTAGCAATCTAATTATCTCCCGCAGCATCCAAACTTAAAAGCGCCAATACACAGTCCAACAATCTTACATGGTCTGCTATAATCTGCAAAATAATCTCCGATATTAAAAGTAAAATCGTCTACATTGACTGCTTTTTCTGCCGCTTCGAGCTGGTGTCGTCACGGTAAGCGGAGCAGGCGGCGAGGAGTGAGTCTATGGTGAAGGTGACGGCTGCGACCAGGCTGCAGACGGCGCAGGCCAGCGCCTGCGTGCGGCGGGTGGTGGGGGGGACTTGCAGCCAGTCCACCACCATCAGCGCCCCGCAGGTCCCGTGGAGCAAGGCGCCCAGCGCCGACCAGAACGCGTCCACGTACGCGTCCGCTGATGCCGACATTACTTCCCCTGCGTGGTATTAGCTCAATCAGAACCTGAATAATAACTTCTGTTTCTTAAATTCTAGACTTATATAAATAATCTCTATAGAACAGGATCATGTTTTTCATCTTAACTCGCCCGCATCCGACCTCTATCTCGCCTGATAAATTAGTATGAGCAATTGGCTCTTCAAAAAACATTGCTGGAACACATAACCGCCGAAGCGATGTTTTTTTTCGGCAGTCTTTCGGTTTTCTTTTACGACACGCTTATTCAGTGTGGTATTATAAGCAGACCCTAAGCCTCCGGTAGTATGTAGAATCGAATCTAATGCTTTTAATTTGAAACTTACGACTTGCAATATTAAAACGCGGTGTGTTCCGTGTATTGTAATCTACCAGATTTATAATGTGCGATGTATTTTAATTATTTGTAAGTATCTACTGATAAGGTCGAAGACAAGCACACGGGATTAGAAAGATCTGGCTCATCATAAACATTGCCGGAACACATCACGGTGAAGGTTCCTACCACCAAGAGGGGGTAGCTCTGATAAAGTCACCAGGGGTGAAAGGGCTATTCTATGCTGACCACTATTCTAACTAGACGGCATGTGTCGGATCACCCTCTTCCCTAAAATATGGTTGATGGCAGTGATGGCTGTTCTTTTCGTTATACTCGTGAACGGGTGCTGCTAGCGGTACTAAGTCGTCTTGCTGATGATATTAAGACTATGTTGTTCCATTCTGTTTTAGATACTGTGATTTCGGATTGTCATGTTCGTGATGTGAGATATGTATCCACTATGTAAGCAATTTGGTTGCGGCGTGACATTTTGATTTTTTTTATTGACCTTACAGGTCTCCAAAAGTGATAACGCACATAGAAATCTTCGTCACTGTTCGGGAACGGTCGTATTCCCAGGGTGTCGGAAGACGATATGTATACATATAGATACGAAATTTAATTCGATGATTCGATGTAAGTAAATAGCGAGGATAAACCACACGATTCTGAATATAATATATACACGGTTACTGGTTAAGTTGCCCTAGATCCGTTAAGAGCGTCTAGTACTAGTCTTTTTTAACAAATTTTACTACGAAACACCCTACCCCAATATAACGATTTTCGTGATAATCCACTTTTTTTATAAAAAATTGCCGATTTTTTTGCCATCAAATGTCATAGTATGAAATTGGTACGCTTTTTGATTACTATAATTTATTTCTTACATGCAGATTAAGATATTCTATGATCTTAGGAACCAAAAGTTTACGTAAGATTACAAAATACATACTTCTGAGCGATTGAAAGTTCAAATAATCATTTTTTTTACATTTTACTTTTCTTTTAAGAATATTTAAAAAAAGCTTCTATAAAACTTTGGCAGATGTGCTCAAAAACATCTGCGTTTTATCAGCTTATACAACAAGGTAAGTATAACAATCTAGACTTTAATTTAAATTCGTAGAAAAAATCTTAGCTTAATAGGCGATAGTGGACGTAAAAATAATTACGCTTATTGAGCTTAATTAATTTTTCACTTAAGGGGTGGATCAAATATTTCCCAGGGATGGGGGATCTCGATACCTACCAAAATAAACCTTATGTATGTTCAGCAATATAGTTTGGTTCTAGAGATATTTGCGATTTTATGATTTGTTTGAAAAAATCAGATTCTCAGAGAAAATTTGAAAAAGAAGCCTAACTACTTGGTCTACGGTCGTGATTTTTGGTGTAAGCTTAGCTTTTGTAAAATGGCCCTGAATTTTATTAAAATAACTATCATGGTTTATTTTGAAAACATTGGTTTCTTATTAAAAATAAAGATACTCGATTAAATATCATTTGCCGTGCTTGTGAATTAAGCGGCTTTTCACGTTTAAATTTATCTATTCTGGAAGAATTCGTCTTCTTGTGCCTAAATAACGACTAATATTGACTAACTTCTATGTTATATTATTAAAACTATACATAGAAGTTAGTCAATATCAGTCGTCCTTTAGGTACAATATGATGAATAGAGACTGAAAATTTCAATGTGTTCATCAACTTTTGATGCTGACTGTACTACCTCAGGCCAATTGAATTATAGCCGTAGGAATCTGTACAAATAGAATCTCAAAGTTTGCAGCATCATAATTTAGTTGCATCTACACAACATGAAACAATCAACAATGGCTCAAAGTAAAGGTCGATAAAACACTAGATACCTTAGTTTACATTCAAAAATAATGAAATTTCATCAGAGAAAGGATGTTCTTATTCAAGGTCAACCCGGTATTCTATCCGGTTGCCCCAACAACCACTGCCAAGTATCAGTTTCGATCATGTTAAGATTTTCTACACGTTGTTATGCAGTAATTAAGCCCTATAAAGGACTGAAATGGGCGCCAATATCGGAGCAAAGTTATTAAGAAGTCGCTGGAGAAATCAACGCATCTTCTATTTATTGCAATCAACATTTTTCATGATAAAAACGTTTATTTTGCGTCTCATTCTAATGGTTAGAGATTGCCAGTCAACAATTAAATTAGTACGTGAAGGTATTGTAATTTGGTATCATTGACATTTTCATGCCGTCGTCGTTACTGGAACTTACAAACTTGCAATCATATACACTTCAATGTCATCGTAAAAGGGTACAAAAAGCAATGGTGTCAACAAGACTTTACAAACTAACAACAAATAAAATAACAGTACCACCTTTTTTTAACCTTTTTTTTTATGGTATCCCATAACACAAGCTATGCTTACTTTGGGGCCATGTAGTTGGGGTGATTGTCTGTATTTATTTATTTTAAGTGTTAAAAATGAAAGACTTTTTAACCGGATTATATCGCATACAATTAGATACTTATAACCGCGATTATACCGAAACATAGTTTCAAAATGTGAATTACAATTTAACGCAATAAAATCCGATTTAAAAAATTTGTATATTTACCCAAGCAAACCACCTCTAAACGCATTATACCAAAACCTCAAAAAAAAATGAAAATCAAAACTCCACCTACTATCAAACGCTGATGACTTCTTCCTCTCCTTCCGAGTCCATGTAAGCCAGGATGAGATCGAGCAGTATGACGGCAGCGGTGATGATGGCCAGAGAGCCGCAGACCAGCGCGACAGTGGCATCACCAGTGCGAGGGTACGGCGGGTGCATATTGCGGCCAGCTATCACCAGAGCACCGCTGGTGGTGAACAGGCCCAGGCCCAGGACACCGAAGTACATGTCTTGGACGAGGTCCACGGGAGAGAACAGTAGTTCCCCTAGAAAATGGGTTACGGATTAGATGGGTTCTTCGCGGTTTGCAAGGTTTTGGTATAATGCGGGTAGTGGTCTGATTGTAGGTTACATCATAATCATAATCCTTTTTAATTTGTAGTGATGGGCCGAGGATTGAACTTTTGGACCGTTATTCAACAGCTGGTCTTAAGAAGGCTTATTTTAAGAACTCAACAGGTTTTCTGACTGTAAAAAATCATCAATCATTGCAACGATCGCACTGAATGTTGCTAAACCAGGCAGATTGATAGGCAATGTAAATAGATGCTGCTAAGCCACAACGGTGTTAGATACAATTGAATATCAAAGAAAATCTAAAATTACATATAATGTAATTAAAATGAGTTTGTGCAGTTTATTCTAATTGTGTTTTACTGTTGGAACAACCAGACCGAATTGAAAGAAACTTAGTTTATGTTCTGTTCTTATTCTATTTAACTAAGTCCGCCTTATAGTTTGTAACGATTAGGTTGATGATAGAGAAACAAGATCTAGAAAGTTTTAAATTGAGTTTGAACTTATTGCTTTTCAGGTCAACATATTTAATTTAGTAAACATATATATTTTTTGTACACACAAGGGAATATTCTAATAGTAGAGTTAAGTTGACAAAAATGTACAAATATCTTCCAGTATCCAGCCACAGGCTTTTATGATTCAAAATGAAAGTATGAAAATAAAGAACAATTCCATTTCCAACCTTAATTTTGAAATAAGTCGCAATACTATGACTTTCTAGATAACCGACAAGTCCGACTCAAATTCTTCCACAATTAAAATTTTCCCGTACAATCTTTTGATTTGATCATAGAAAAGCACTTGAAGGTCACTTTCATTCCATTTAAGTTGTAAAGTCACAATGGGACCTGCATGGAATCACACAAGCGATCACGCGTAGAATTAGACATTACCATACAATGACGGGTACTTGGCATCGCTTTCGTGGATCTAGGTAATTTGGCTTAAATCTACGTGAAGTAAAGATAACTGAGCGATGGTTTGCATATATCAACACCGATATGCCGGGAATTTACATACAGAGCACAATAACTGATGAAAATGTTTAATTTAATAATGTAGATATTCATATTGAAGGGAATCTATTGTTTCCAAGTAATCTATTAATAGTTTACAGATTCGAAAATAAACGATTTCATCGACGAACAAAATTAGTTAGTCACGTCTAGTCCAGTAAAAAAGCATCTTTCATATTTTAACTATTATACAATTTTGTTTTCGATACAGTACTTGTGTGCAATAGAACTCGGTATTCATTAAGCTGCTTATCATTATTTTAAATGAAACAATCCAATCGAAAAAGTACAGCCTTGAAATAGCCAAAGTAGGTAATAATATTTTTGAGTTTTTGCATTTAATAATGCTCAATTATTATTAAATGCAGAAACTCAAAAATATTATTAAACATTGCAATGCTTTACTTTAACTGAGATTTACAATTTCTGACGAGTAATTGGTCTCGGGTAGTTTAGCTGCAAAGCTTTCCATTAGCAATATAACGTAAAAACACAAGTATACTAAGTAATTTCAATGGCCGGTAGCTCAGTGGAAGAGCACTCGTCCGGCAAACGAGAGGTCCCAGGTTCGAGTCCTGGTCGGGTGATGATTTTATTTATCATATTTTTTCAGTTATTTCACAGCCAAAGTAATGTATATAAAACCACTACAAACTCTAGACACGGTATACAACTAAATAAATATATCTTCCTATTAAATATACTTATTGAAACCCAAAATACGTTATCTTGCTCCAAAATAGATAATGTTGATATTGTAGGCATCAGTTTAACCTCAAGTTTCAATCAAACCTTATGATTCCATCACCTTAGCGACGGTACAACTCTCGTCAGATCCAACAAACGATCCCACCAGGTCACAGTAAAAGCGACATCTAAGAGCCATTAAGCACAGCCTCTTTTAGAAAAGTCACTTTCCAACTTAATGCTAGTTAAAACTTAATGACCTTGTATTAAATGAAAGAATTAATTTACTGGATTTTATCACAGTAATCTATACAGATATTGAATGGTCGCGTTAAAATGTATAATACAATGAAAGGTAAGAATCCGGTTAAAAGCTTCCATTGCTTAGGATAATGAATCGAACATAAGACAATAACCTATATTCAAGGCAACTGTTAACTATGGCTTGGCATCTTTGATTAAAAAGCTATGTAGAAATCTTAAACTTCATTTCTGTTAATAAGTAGGTACATGTAGTAAATCGAAAGCTCTAAGACCTTGGTATGATACAAAACTCGTAAAGCCTTAATTTTAATTTGATTCCTAGCTCATCACTAAAACCTCTTTTTTAATGAGCGCACTCTAATCTGGTTGACTCGGAGTTTTCGACCATAAAAGACATAGCTGACCACCTCGTAAAACCGGTACCAAAATATAGGAAGTAAAAGAATTCGTACTTTTTTTTCTGACCTCTTCAGTCCTGGTACTTTTAAATGTTTTTTGAATAGCTTTCTCTAGGATGAATGAGTAACACCATTGTCTTCCATCAATCACGTGACATGAAAGTCAAACGTCCTATCCTTAATATGTAAAAAGGTAGTCCTTACCCAATATCTCTCCTGAGAGCACGATGACGTATCCGACGAAGGTGCCGGTGCACAGCATGAAGGTCGGCAGGTCCGTGAGGTCGTAGCTGTACTGATGCAGCGTCAGACAGGCTACCACCAGCAGCTGGAATAAGGAGACATAGGTCTAAGCTTATGTGCTTTAAAGTTTCAAGTTCTCAAGGTCACTTTTCTCGAGGGGTGTTTACGAGAATACTTAGGTATTATTTAAAATATGTAGACTATTTTACCCTCTTCAAATTTTGTATAATGCCACGTTTCCTAAATAGTGAATTTGATGCGCAAACCTATTATAAGATGAGTAGACATATACGCTGGTAAAGCCATTTTGAAATTATAATAGTATATTATGTAACAAGTGAGCTAAGGCTCATTATTAAGCCCTCGCCTGCGGCTCGGGCTCAAATCACAGCCTCGACTGTAATTAGCAACGCTCACGAGTTACATACGACGTTTTTCAACACACTTGTGAGTAAAAGACAGACATACGTGGTCATAATTTATTTGAAGCAGCTGTTAGCTGCTGCGCGTCAGTAGCCCTGTCCCATTACACGTACATACGCTATTGTTGCTCTGCTGCTGCTGCGCGCGCTCATATATTTAATGTATAACCCGGATCAATAAAATATGCTCTGTTTACTCGCATTTAATTTGCACAAAGGTACAATTCAACTTTGTAGGATTCATTATATTATGCACTAGGGTATAATATATTATGCACGCGTGACTTATAGCCCAGTTTATAGTTCTAAATTCAATAGAATTAGGCTCACTTTACGAGCAAGTGTGTTGAAAATATTATTTATGATATCAATTTAGATTGTAATAAAATGGTGATTTCATCAGAAACCTGTGTGATCCCTTTTAATACTGAATTAATTACCATGGCTGAACAAGAGTATGCGCCAATTCCTCTTTAATGTTTGTGGCATTAAATAAGAGGTCAAGTGAGCCAATATACTGCTTGCCTGCCTTATATTAGTTTCATATTAAATATAATTATTATAAGATAGTTTGTAATTTTTTATTATGTATGTGAGATGTTGTTTAAGGTTTTATAATTTTCTATTATAATAAATTTAAGATGTGTAAGACACTTAGTTGATTTGTTGAATTTTATTGTCGCATTAGGACTCCTGCAATGATAGATATATGTTTTGATGTAATAATAAATAAAATAAATATTGTTTCCCATCAACACTAAAGCCATAAGAATGTCAACTGCTTTAATTTATTACTTTTTGTTAATTTTATGTTGTAGTTTTAGGAATCCTTTGCAAAACATCAAACACTATAAATAAAATGCTGTCTGAAAAAGGTATACCTACTGAGAACGTAGTCACAGCCTCGCGCGTTATATCTGTTATAAATTTTGTTATGCAGACTAAAGCAATATAGTGGTATTTCTGTAGCTAATATAACAGCAAAATGCTGTATTTCTAAGTAAGATGAATATTTCGAAATACCTTTGGTGTTCGCGTGTGATCATAAAACACCTTTGCGTAGCTTTTCAAAATAGGATAATAACAGAGTTAGGGTGAACTAATGTGGAACTTTTTGCGTTTAATCGCTCTCAGTGTACCTACACTATTTTAAAACTGTTGGCTGTTCAGTAGTTCACAGTGAGTCTTTTAAGATGCTAGCATTAGAGTGGTTCAGTTGTACGCCTTTATTCAGCATTAATCATATTTTACTGCTACTAAAATACTCATATGAAACCAATGCGATAAGGGCTGTAAGAAGGCATTTTAAGAATCTACTGTAACTCTGATCCCCTTACAACAGTATCCGTTCTTACTTCTATGATGCTCTTATACAGAGCATACAGAGCTGGTATTGTGCTGAGCTTCGACCATTTCGGCCTACTACTTGTTCTTTTTTTGTACTTTATGTTTCCTTATTTTTTACATTTGCTGAATAAACTTTTTTTCTTTCTTTTCTTTCTTTCTTTCTTTTTTCTAATTCGGAACTAAGTTCTCGGTTGAACCATTTTAACTGTTTATTAATTCCTCAAGTTCAGAGTTATACTAAATGTGATCTATTGTAATGCTACTTGTGCTTGTTGGGTACTGCCAGTAACACGTGATGAGATAGAGAAGGTATTAGAAGTGATGTTTAAAATCAATTTAACATGACAGGTTGGGCGCGACGTAGACCGAATATTGAGATACTTTAGCCTTAGACAACACAGTTATTGCCATCACCAACAAACACTATTAATATACAATTAGTAACATATTATACATAATATATAATAAAACAGTTCACTAACTACATATTTACAGATTAAAATCTCGGATATATTTACAAAGGATAAAAAACATATTAATTAAATCAGTTTCATATCCATAATTTTACCATTCTACAATTTAAAAATATTTTTTGGTTCTATTAACTAGTATACACATACACATAATAAATTAATACGCATTAATTTATATTATACTTTGTGGAGCTGCAGCTTAAAACATCGAAGGGTGCCTGTTCTGAGAAAAGTCTCAGGACACTGTTGGTGCTACAGGAAAGGTGCGCAAGAGTAGACGCACGTGCATATTTTCCTCATTACAATTGGTTCGCGCCTCCGCGAACAATCCCGAAGCACTGCAGGCACTGCAGCGCTAGCACAGCAACAACACCCCAAAAACGCCCTCAAATATTCGTTGTATTGCACTAAAAAATGACACTATTCTTTTAAATAACTCCAAAAACATATTTACCAGTTCGACGAATTTAATAACACAAGTCGGTATTAACATTATTTCATATAAAACACAACCTCCTGAATAATTAATAAAATGCGACTTATTATATTTATTTTACCTACAGTAAACAGTATCTAAAAAATAAAAGTTTGACAAAATCTGTCAAGCATCGAGATGGCGACATGTGATTTGACAAGTTTTGGGTTTACATAACTCGGCCTTTTTAGTCGTATTTCTTTACCATAAAAAAACGTTACTTCAGTCCATCGAATTTAAAGTGTGAATTCGATTATTTTGTAGAATCTCGAAAGCTTGTTTCGAGCACAAACTACTAAAGGTATACACGATAGTTTATTAACCTTTATTTTCATGTCGTTTTGTTAGTAATTTCAACAATTAGCACGAGGCGAGAAAACTTAGCTTCATAGTCGTATATTGTATTGTATCAAGTCACCTTGTTAACGTTGGATGGAAAGTTCAACTTTGTCAACGTACGGAAAAGTGAACCAGGTGTATTTTTTCCGACTATCACACTTTCACGTTTTTGGAACTTTTCAATACATTCTAGGATTTAAGTTTGTAGTAGTTTTAATAAAGAGCTGATCCAACGCTCCTAAGAAACA
This sequence comes from Stenoptilia bipunctidactyla, assembly GCA_944452665.1. Lineage (NCBI taxonomy): Eukaryota > Metazoa > Arthropoda > Insecta > Lepidoptera > Pterophoridae > Stenoptilia > Stenoptilia bipunctidactyla. The sequence continues at coordinate 18,120,173 of OX101730.1, forward strand.
AAAAGGCTTCATTGCAATATGATAAACGGAAGTTTGAGATGCACTTGTGTAATCAAAATCCAAAAGAGGATGTATTACCTACTTAGTTTAGTAAGGTAAATATTTCATCTGTTGGCAACTCAATAAATAAATAAAATTATACGACGACCGTTGCATGTGCAACTTTATTTGCCTTAATCACGCACACAAATAAAATATTTGTATGTATAGGTAAATATTTTTTTTGATTCGAAAATGTGTTTTTAGATTTCTGATTTTCTTCGTAATATGTCAGCATAGTAAGAGACCTTTTCTTTAAAAGAATGACACTCCTGTTTCTTGGTGTGGCTTCGATTCCCAGTTTGGTAAAAGGACTAAACTGATCCGGAAATGGGCTTAGACAGAGTTAAACTAATAACTCTTAGTTTCTCGGAGAACAAAAGCTAATTAAATTTTAATGATTTGTATTAGTTAACTGGAATATGGGCCTGGATCCCAGAACGGTTTTCGGGTCTATAGACCTCATTAATTATAGTTATATTTCACAGCTTCTTTCTTTGCGATTGAGGTTTACTTTATGTAGTAGCGCCACCTACTGCTAGCCTTTGCACGGATTTTAGAGTCTATGATAAGGGTTCTTTTCTTTTTTTTTTTTTTTTTTTAACAACTGTCACGTTTCGCTCCCTATGTCAGCATCCAGTCTACAGAACTCATTCTGCGTTTCCGTGCTGTAGCCTGCGCACGTCGACTAAAATATATTAATTAGCTAGTTAAATTTTAAAAGTTTAAATGGTAAAAATTGTGCATCGAAGGAAGAGAAAATTCTCAAGAAAATAATTCGAGGAGGTTGAGACATCAAATTACAAATTCCGAAGAACCCAACGGTGTTGGGACTTATTAGAAAAAATGTCGTTGACACAAAAACTACCCACATTGTATGTGCGTGTAGTCATCGAGGTTCGATGCATACAATTAATTCTCCTATTTAGTCCGTTACTCGATAATAATATCGTCGTTGGCGATTAATCTGATGTACGGTGGAGAATCTCTAATATAATTTTAATAAATATTAGAAAAAAATGTCGTTGACACAAAAACTACCCACATTGTATGTGCGTGTAGTCATCGAGGTTCGATGCATACAATTAATTCTCCTATTTAGTCCGTTACTCGATAATAATATCGTCGTTGGCGATTAATCTGATGTACGGTGGAGAATCTCTAATATAATTTTAGTAAATATTAGAAAAAATGTCGTTGACACAAAAACTACCCACATTGTATGTGCGTGTAGTCATCGAGGTTCGATGCATACAATTAATTCTCCTATTTAGTCCGTTACTCGATAATAATATCGTCGTTGGCGATTAATCTGATGTACGGTGGAGAATCTCTAATATAATTTTAATAAATATTAGAAAAAATGTCGTTGACACAAAACTACCCACATAGTATGTGCGTGTAGTCATCGAGTTTCGATGCATATAATTAATTCTTTTGATTAGTCAGTTACCAGATAATATCGCCGTTGGCGATTAATCTGATTTGCGGTGGAGACGATTTTGCACGCCGAATCCAAGATTTGAAGTGCCCGAGCTACCTCCGTCATTATCAGCCTTTTTTTTTTGATACGATTAATGTCCCGGAAGAGGTCTAAAAACCAGCAGTTGTCGGCTGAAGATCTAAAGAATCTAAAGATAAGCCTGTTGAGGACTATCTTGTACCCGCAATTTGCAAATATTTACTTGCTCCCTTTATTAAATTTAGAAGCAAAAGCAGCATTGGCTGAAACTCTTACCAAACGAGATTCTATACATCAAAAAAAAAAAAAAAAAAAGGGGCAAATTGGAATCGCCTTGGCAGCTTTATCGCAAGCGATGGTAATCATTTTCAATGAAACTTTGAAGCAAAAACTTTTAAAACTGCTGAGTTACGCTTGTCGCGATAGCCAGAATAGGGAAACTAAAACTCATCGTAACATAATAATGAGTTCCATAAACGTATGCCTGCGTGACACGCTGACCAATACAAGTTGCGATGATTATCTATTGGGAGGAGATGTTGCTGAAACGCTGCAAATTGCAAAAAACGACGACGTCATCTCCGCAGCCACAGCTGCCGGCTCGAGCTCCACAGCAGAGCTACACGTACCCGCCACGTAGGACCTACCACGAACGGTCGTGGAACACTAGCAACCAGCGGAAATAAACCACCAGGTGCAGTGCGATGGACGTTTACGATATTTTCATCAAAAATGGGCTTAGATAACGAGTGATCCATTAATATTATCGTGAATAGCTGGTTACTAAAGACCTTTTAAATATCTGCCCGCTAAACAAAGTAGCTCTTGTGTTTACCCAAGGTCAATACATGGCCATAAAGACTATATTTTAGCGTTGGATAAACTATTAAAAATAAATGCTATATTCGTATGTTCTCATGAGCCAGGTAAATTTTATCACAAATTTTTTCTTGTGCTCAAGCTATACGGTGAAAATCGCTTCATACATAATTTAAAATCTTTGAATTAATTTACTACAAAACACTTCAAAATGGAAGATTACAGAACCGCTGATAAGTTAACAAAACAATGCTACATGTTATTTTTTCATCAATGTTGATAAGTCTTTCCGAAAGTACCTTCGATTTGAATATAACAACGTTTTATATGAATTCAAATATTAAACGTTTGACTTATGCACCGCTCTTTATATAAGTATTTACTAAAATATTAAAACCAGTCATGGAATTTTTACGTCGGGATAATTTTTTCATCCATAATATATCTAGATAATATATTTTACATTGGCAAAGATTGTGATGATTGTAATGAGAATGTTTGGATTACAAAACATATTTTAATAAATTTAGGTTTCATAATGCATACGAAAAAAGGTTGCTTTGTTCCTAGAACACAATGTAAATTCCTTGGGTTTATTTTTGATTCAGAGAAAATTATTTTAAAACTACCCACAAAAAAAAAAAAAAAAAAGTTCTTAAAATAGAAAAAATAATACACAAAGTTATTCGAGCAATTTAAAATATTGTCACCAAATAAAAATCCTACTTATGATCAGGTAGTGAATTTACCCAGATATAATAAAGATGATTTTACTTGGTGGTTAAATTATCTAGAAGAGGGCTTTTCTCCTCTTAGAACAGGCCAATACACTAAAACTATCTATCCTGACGCATCATATACTGGCTAGGGCGGGTTTTGTGATGGAAAAGAGGCAGCGGGTCATTGGAAGGAAAGCGAGTCGTCGCTACACATTAATACTCTGGAATTAAAAGCAGTTTTTTCGGACTTAAAACATTCGCATAATTATGGTAGTTACGATTGTGATATATTGTTAAGAATAGATATTACCATTACCTGTATAAATAGAATGGGTAGTGTTCAGTTTTCACATATGGATCATATTACCCGAGACCAATGGAAATAGCGTGAAATGCGTAAGATCAATATCTTTACATCTTATATTACTTCAAAAGATAATATAGAAGCTGAGAGTTTGTCACGAAAACAGTTTAATGACACTGAATGGGATCTAAGTGACTATACCTTTAATAATATAACAAATAGGTTTGGAATACTATCGGTTGATCTTTTTGCAAACAGATGCAACTTATAATGTCCTATTTATGTAACCTGGAAAAATGACCCAGATGCAAAAACTCTTCAGAAAATTGTTAGTGAAAAGTCTGTGGGTATTGTGGTAGTACCATACTGGCCCACGCAACTATGGTTGCCATTGTTTAAAAGGTTGTGTTGTGATTGTATTTACTAAATACTAATTCGCTGAAATCTCCTTTCAGATCTGCGCACAACCTTCATTAAACATTAACCTTGGTTGCCGCGAAATTGTTCAGAAAGCGTTAGTAAAAAGATCACTGTCTTCAAAGTCCGTTGAAATTATGTTGGCATCTTTGTTGGATAATTCTTACCGAGACAGTGTGAAGGAGGTATCAAGGCGTGGATTGAATATTGCAAAAATAATAATTTTAGTTTTACTCAAACTTCTAAACCAATAATTGTTCATTTTCTAACTGAAATTTTCGAAAAAGGTGCTAAGTACGGTACTATTAATAGCTATAGATCTGCATTATCATTAATATTAAACATAAATTCCCAATATGACAGGTTAAAAAGTTTCATGAAAGGAGTCGTTATGTGAAGACCAACCACATCAAGTATGATCTTACCTGGGATCCAGCAGTTGTATTGAGCTACTTACCTACAAAATTTCCTAATGAAGACCTTGACTTAAAGACTCTTTTCCAAGAAAACTGTTACACTAATAGCTCTTGTAACGGAACATCGTGTTCAAATTTTATCCGTGACAAAGATTAAAAATATTTTAATAACTAAAAAAGGTACTTATAAAAGGGTTTATAAAAACCTCTAAATTTAAAAGTAAACAGACCTTGGTAAAGTTTCCGTTTTTTAATATTCGTCCAGAAATTTGTCCAGCAAAAACCTTACAGATGTAGGTATATAAATAAAACGAAAATTTAAGGAAACCTGATAATTTGTTTATTAGTTTTAAGAAACATATAGGTTTCCAAACTTTAAGTCACTGGGTTAAAAACACTTTAACTCTCAGTGGTATTGATGAAAATATTTTTAGTGCACATAGTACATGACATGCTGCTACATCAAGAGCTATTTATTTAGGAGTTTCTATTGACCTATCAAAAAGACTGCAGGATGGTCGGATTCTTCCTCAGTCCTTGCTAGAAATTATAACAAACTTTGTAACGAAAAATAATTTGCCTAATCATTGTTGAATTGTTTTCAATAAGTATGTTTATTTACTATTGAAGAGTTTTACCTTACTACTCTGCCAATTCATTTCACTATAACTAATCTTTAAACATCCTACATAAAGTAAACCTCAATCGCAAAGAAAGAAGCTGTGAAATATAATTGAGGATCAAACGAACTTCTAAAGTGAAGTTCGATCCTAATTATGTGAACAGCTTCTTTCGAAGCGATTTAATATAAACCCACCCGTTATTATGCTTTGAAATAAGCATAATATGAATATGTTTCAACATGGAGTAATTTCAATTTATATTTGTATTTTACCCAACCCCAATATAGTGAAATGAACAAACAGGAATAAGACAGATTGACTTTAAACAAAATGAGTTCTGTAGACTGGATGCTGACATAGGGAGCGAAACGTGACAGTTGTTAAAAAAAAAAAAAAAAAAGAAAAGAACCCTTATCATAGACTCTAAAATCCGTGCAAAGGCTAGCAGTAGGTGGCGCTACTACATAAAGTAAACCTCAATCGCTTCGAAAGAAGCTGTTCACATAATTAGGATCGAACTTCACTTTAGAAGTTCGTTTGATCCTCAAATAGTTGTGGCAAAATAGTTATCATGACAGTTTACCTAGGGGAAATCATTTGTTTAAATTGGAGGCCCGCTTGAGCAACTTAGGCTCAAATTTTTGGCTATTTAATTCTATTTTTACCTTGATCTTCTTATGTAAAATCTATATTGCCAAGTTAGACTACTTCAATATCTGTAAGCAACTAATTTTTAAGTTTGACGAGAATCATGATTACAATTAACTCTGAACAGTTCACTGCAACAAGTATACTTAATTTTTTTTATTATACGACAGTGTAACGCCGATTTTATCCGGTTTTCGAAATGGTCTTCAGATATTTCTTAGCAATATTTCTTTTTATAAACGCTGATTAAAAAAAATTAAAAGCAAGCCCACATGCATATTTATACTGGAGATTTATATCAATTAAAGAATGTATTTCAAAAAGGTTCTTATTAACGCGTCCAGCGCTCTTTGGGCTCAGGATGGTTTATTGCGAACAAAGAAACTTGATTCTCCACTAAAAGTTCAAGGTGTTTCTGTGGTATTTGTTATTCTTTTACTATTTGGTATACAGGTTTCCTACTTCTGTACTAGTTAGTTAGCCGAGCCGTCCAAACTTTTGTTGATTCAGGACCGGTCTCGAAAAACTTATCGTAAGCCGAAAAGGCGACAAGATCTTCTCGCACCTTTTTTTAAACTTTTTAAAGCCTCTTTCTTTTTTAACCTTTTTTAAATGTGATCTGTCTTCAAATTCGCTGTCACTTATGAGAGGGTAAGATCATAAATAAAAAGAATGTGGAATATTAGGTACATTATATGTTTTTGCTCGGTATTTTCTCTCAATCTCAGCTGGTGGTTAACAAGTACAAGGTGGTTAATCAAGTGTAAAACAATAATTAAATCAATGATTTTTTCTAAAAACAATGGTTACTTTTTAATTAATTCATTATTAAAGTACTAAATGAGAAGCGTAAGTTACAAAAATTAGAAACTATATAATAATCCTTTAGACTACTAAAGTTTTAAACTATTGCGTAAACGGGCTGAAATGGAATGAATGGAAAAAGATCATAATTTTATGGATTTTTCTGAGGATAAAATCAAGTCGCAACCGAATTTTTTTTTGGACTTATATTACATCTTTTATTTCGAATAAAAGTTACCCTCAAACTATGCATTACAAGGGATTTCAGACTTCGGATGGAGAAGAAAGGAAACCGAGTAGGCCTGGGCCACAGGGTTAACAGGTTGACTTTGGTCTAAAAAATAGCTTATTTTATCCTTATTCAAAATACATAAAACCCCTAAAAATGTAGTGAGGGGGAAACAAGTTAATTTAAAATATGGAAATTGCTGTCATGGGTTTTTAGTATGGTTGAATAACTCATAATATAATTGAAAATACGCTGAGTAAAATTGAAGAAATATTAAATGAGAATCATTATAAGGTTAAATGAATGTAAACTAACCGGGTTAGTTTTATTTTAAATAATTATTTTGTAATTAAAATAGGCGAAATTCTTTATTAGGTTTGGCAATACTGAGTGAATGAAGAACGAAACTATGGTAATTGACTCGTTCAGTAAGTCAATCGATCTATTTGTTCACTCGTTTGTTTGGTTTCTTTCCTTGCGCTTGAGTATTTTCTTGGTTTTTTCTATTTTTAAGATAGCCCTAAGAAAAGTGAAAGTTGTTAGTATCAATTTATTAGTTTGAATAGTTGTTTAAAACTATAACTAATAACTAAGTAAGTATAGGTAATATCTTATAATGTCCTATTTTATCTAGTATGCTATCTAAGTAAAATGTGCTACTATTTATTTTGAATTATAAATTCTCTAAATAATTAAAAATACAATAATCCATGTATAGATCTCAACAATAAGAAAAAGAATAGCTTTCGAAAGTGATTCTAAGCTCACTTAACTTCTGCGTATACCTATAGACAAAATTATGGATATCTCAATTCCTCAACACTGGTTTATCTTGAAAATTTTGGTGATGAAACATGATTATATTTTAAATAAAAAAAGCTAATGTCAAATTGTTAACACCGTGGCCCAGAAATGTATGGAGCAGGTTCTGTCTCCTTTGTAATATTTTCAATGAGCGCTTTCATTCTGTATTAGAGGAGCCAACTTCCTTTGTCAATGTAAGCGACCTTGAACCGAGCGACAACTCTATAGTTGACATACATACAATTAATATTAACACCAAACTTGTTTTCAAACATCTTCAGTCAATTAATGTTAGCAAGGGAGCAGGTCCGGATGGAGTACATCCATTACTAATAAAAAAATGTGCGTCATCCTTAGCTTTGCCTATCACAATATTATTTAAGAAGTCTCTCATCGAAGGCCACTTTCCCGAAATCTTGTATAAAGAGCCAGTTCCTTCCTAAACCCGTGTGCTTTCATCTTCGACCTCATCGTCACTTACCATCAGGTGAGATTGAGGTCAAACGCGGGTTTAGACAATTATAAAAAAAAAAACTGAAAACAAGCATGGGTAACTCCTATACCAAAAGGACGCATCAGCTCTGATATAGAGAACTTTAGGCCTATATCTAAACTGTGCCATTTTGGAAAAATCATCGAAAAAATTATTACCGATTAGCTGTCAGGGTTAGTGCGTTATCATATTATTCCTACCTAACCAACATGGATTTTATAGGGGTCGCTCGGTTGACACAAATTTGTTAGTATTTACTGATGATATCCATAATGCAATGCAGGACGGTTGTCAGGTGGACGTCGTATATACCGATTTCGCAAAATGTTTTGACAAAATTTGTCACATTACTCTTCTGTTAAAGCTCTGGCGGCTTGGTATACGCGGTGATCTATTCCGATGGAACAAATCATACATCGATAGAAGGAGCCAATCGGTGGTCTTGTCTGGTTACACATCGAAACGTACGCTTATTTCCTCCGGAGTCACACAGGGTTCATACTTGGGGCCTATGCTATTAACATTGTTTATAAACGATATCTATATGTGTCTGGTACATCCAGCACACCAGTTCCTTACTCTACGCAGATGATACCAAGATTTATAAGGTTGTTCGTGATATTAAAGATGGTGAGCTTCTGCAACATGACTTGCACAATTTTGTTTTTTTTTGCCATAATAATGATTTAGTTTTAAATTTAGATAAATGCAACGTGATAAGTTTCTCTAAAAGTAATAAACCAATAAACTACAGCTACCGCCTTTTTAATAAAAATATCAAAAGAGTTACTCAAATCCATGATCTTGGTGTAATTATGGACACAAAATTAACCTTTTTGCTTCATTCTCTCTTTTTGCTAATTCTTTTGTTAAGCTTGCGTGCAAACTTTATGATGCTAGTAAAAAACTAACTAATTTGGATATATTTTTTGATAAATTATACTGGTCATAATTATGTAATAAAAGTAGGTTCTTAATTTTTCACTAAAATTGCCTATAAATAAATAAAGTTTTGTTACTATTTATTTTATTTACGTTTGAGCCAATCGCGGTACGTGACCTGGCACGCGGATCGTTGCCAACGCTAGTGTAACCATGCGTTGCGTGATCAATTCTTTAACTTTCGGTTAAGTCGACTCAGTAAATAATTAATATTATTTTTTTATTGTATTTTCTCTCTTCATGTATGTACAATTATTAAAAGCTTAACCCGGCAATCGAATACGAAGCACCCCTAAATAAAAGTGGAAAAAATTAAAAACAGTGCTTTTGTGAAATACTGATGTACGGATATCATTATGATAGAGTCTGGCTAACGAAAGTAGACACTGGAATTTTAAATGTCAAAGTCGTTTTTCTGGTGCCACTGTTGTCAATCGAACGGTTATTGGTGGTTTTGGTAATTGGGATTTTGGAATTTTCGTATTTGAAAATTAGTAAAAAAAATTAAAAAGATATTTTCATAATCATTGTAGGGAACAGCGAAACCAGTGACTCTGACGATTCATTCCATAAAGAATAGCTGGATTCAGATTTTGATTACAAAGAATAAAAATAATTATTGTACTTTGTTGTTTTATTTTTAAACCTGATTTATTCTAGTTGCCTATCGTTTTAATAATACAGGGTGACTGGTGGGTCACTTTCGAAATTCGAGGAGGTGATAGTTCGAAGAAGAAAATAAAATATAAAATAAATATTAATTATTTACCGTAATCTTAACCGAAAATTAAAGAATTCATTACGCAACGCATGGTTACATAGTAAGCTCGTAACGTGTGGTGGTGTGCGTGTAGCGGGACCACTACTGTGTGCGTGTTGAATGAGGCGGGAAAAGCGGAGTAATGTCTCTTTATTTACTTATAGGGAATTTTGTTGAAATACTAAGTACCTACTTTGATTACATAATTATGATCAGAATCGAGTACAGAGTTAATAATTTCTTTCATCGGAAATTTATATAAAATCTTATACTTCAAAAAAAGATCAAATTGGTTTGATTAAACGAATTTAATAAACCCAAATACTACTACCTAATTCAAATGACTACACCCAAAAAACGCTTACAGGGCGTTATTTTTACAATACTTGACCTTTCAAAGCTAACCGAACAATGGACGTCATGTAAACTTCGCGTTCAATAGCACACAACGGCTATCCAGACCAACTCCGATAAAAAAAAAAACAGCTCATCCCTCAGTAGTAGAAATTAAAAACAAAAGTGAACAATAGAAAACTCTATGTTTTAATTATTTCCTACATATTGGAAGCCCATTCAGTCTGGCTGCTTTAAGCGGGAGGTTGGTTATTTTTGTAAAAAAACTGTTTTGTTGAACTTTTTAAAAGAACCTTAAGCCTATGTTGGGAAACAATAAGCGGTGGTTTGTAAAGGACTTTCGTATCTTTAGTATCAAAATGGATACTAGGTACGATATGGAACTTATTGTTTATTAAGGATTAGTAGGTTTTCCCAGTTTCACCCTAATAACTAAATGAAAATGAAAAAAAAGTCTATTCAGACAATTAATTTTGTACATTTGCAATATCTCTGAATACTGAAATAGGAAAAGCCCGTGGCAAAAAAGCCAAATGAAGAAGAAATTTTAGCCTTGATGGCCTGTGTAGCTCATATAGTAAAATATTTCTTATTTAATCGGTCCAATGGATGCTCAATAAATCTAAGAATCATCCCACAGGCTCCCAATAGATATATCCCACTTAAATATTTATTTTATTTATTTATGATAGAAACAAATGGTATTTCACAGTAGGTAATTAATATCAAACATTTTCTTAGAATTGACCTACAGTTTCCTTAAAAATACAAATTAATTCTAAACGCCTGCTAACATTCAAAGAAAAAATTATTTTACAGTTCAAGTAGTTCACTTACGTTACTATTCATAGTATAGGTACATGTACCTACAGATTTACACAACATACAGAAAATAAAGGTAAAGAACAATTAGAAAATATATATTTTGAAATTTATTTACATATAATATTTAATTCATTAATTTATCCTAAAACTTTTTTTTGTATTAGACAGGGTGACTGATGGTTCCCTTTTGAAATTCGAGGTCGTGATAGTTTGAGATCATACATGAAGAGAGAAAATACAATATTTTTTTTTTAATAATATTTTTTTTTTAATAATAAAACAACAAAGTACTTACAATAATTATTTTTATTCTTTGTAATCAAAATCTGAATCCAGCAATTCTTTATGGAATGAATCGTCAGAGTCACTGGTTTCGCTGTTCCCTACAATGATTATGAAACTATCTTTTTAATTTTTTTACTCATTTTCAAATACGAAAATTCCAAAATCTCAATTACCAAAACCCACAATAACCGTTCGATTGACAACAGTGGCACCAGAAAAACGACTTTGACATTAAAAAATTCCAGTGTCTACTTTCGTTAGCCAGACTCTATCATAATGATATCCGTACATCAGTATTTCACAAAATACTGTTTTTCATTTGTTTCCACTTTTATTTAGAGGCGCTTCGTGTTCGATTGCCGGGTTCAGCTTTTAATAATTGTATAATTAATTAATTATGTAACTGAAAATTAGTCCTAGCTATTTAAAAAAAAACACAATAAATAAATATTGCTAATTCAACATGCGAAGTTGTCTGTTTGACAGTGGGTTGTACCTAATTTTTTTTATTTGGTGTAGATGCAATTCATTGGCTTAGAATTTATTGGAAAAAATCTTGCTTATGAAACGAAAGTTTAACTTCGGAACATCATCGATCGAGACACCCAAATGGTCACCTTAGCAGTAAAAGTATTTTTTCGTGGTATATTAATTTAACGGCCTGAATAACAATACTATTAGCTTAACAATGTTAACTTTTTATAAACTCGTAGTCGGGGGACGTAATAACAAGGCAAACGACGCAACAGGCCCCGATGAGATGAGATATTACATATTTAATTCTTCATTTTGTCGTCAAAATAATGACGGAAAAACTCCTGGAAATTTTTTATATAAAAAGATAACTGATTTTTTTGTACGGAATTTTAAAAGAGAATTAGACATAAATATTCTTTAAATTACATTGGGAATTTAATAGTTTATTTAATACTACAAGCCTTAATTTATGGATTGCATTATTTAATTCTGATGTATCGGAACAAAATAACCTTTGTTTTGCATATAATTTATTTATACAGCAGTAATTACTATATATTTTTAGAAATTCACTAGTATTAAACGAAAAACATATTAATTACTTAGTTGAAGTAGGTACTCATTGTTCGAATGAGTATCAAATATCCACACATCCCCGCAAGCTTTCACAAGTTTGACAGATAAAATGCAGTTCGTAATTATAATACTTAATCAAACTTATAAATAACTTATTGCATTATACTTAGCTATTGTTAAGTTGATACCAAATTAATAGATAGATATAGTTGCATTATACCCATATTTTACGAGATTACTCTCTGAATTTAGCAGAAAATTATCTGTTCCAATAAGGTGAAAATAAAGCTTGTGGTTTTACACATTGTTGTAATAGCGATGATATTTGGCTTATGATGGGTGGTCGCTATTCAGGCAGACTGTAAAGAGATTATTATCACGGATTGTTCACCTTTTACCAATACATTAGCAATACTAGGCTTACTCTACACTAGAGCAATTCTTTATAAAATGTGATCGCAAGTTCAATTCAAGTTATTGGTTTGTATTTTTTTTAATAATATTAGTCATGTTTCCTTAATTAAAAAAATGAAATAATCATATTTTTTATCCCAGGCCCTTTATTATACTTAAACCGCTATTATACTTATCTGCTCTTAGGTACCTATATGAATTTTTTAACTCAACTTGTCAAACTGCTTAATTGTGAACAGATACAGCGCAATGTCAACATTTGCGCTGTATCTGTTATACATACACTTATTTAAGTTTTTTGCTTAGTATAACTTTTCCTCCGTTTTAACATTTAATTATTTTAATTTACATTGCAGAACTGTTTTAAGAGCCACTCTATGTTTTCCCATTATTTATCTTACTTTATGTTTCAATTACAAATTTATAGCTCCATGATTCCCATGCCTAATATTATCCAAACTAAATCGTTTCAAATCGGTAAATACCTTCGCTTTTATAAATTTGGCATTGTGCTTATACTTAGAAGGTAGTCTTATTTTCCTATTAAATCAGATCATAGCATACGGTACAGGGACCCGAGGCCAAAGATGATATTTACCAACTTTGGGGCGTGCCGAAATGGTGCAATCAAAGGAAACAAATCGCTCAATACCTTACAAGAAACCAAATGATTGCCATAAAACATTGATTGTTTCTTAATGTTTATGTCTAGAGAATAATTCTGCTTCAGATTTAAGATTAAAGTTCATTGAAATCTAGAATTGTCTAATCTCATTGAAATTCAATTTGATTAAATTCAATGATGTTAAGCATTTTACGACCAAAGTGTTTTGTTAATGCTTTAATAATTTAAATAAATATCTTAAAGCTGGATAAAGATTTTAAAACTGTGCTTGAAATATTCCGAAATTAAAGTTCTAAAGTAAAAGCGAAGATAAAAACAACATTTTTTATTTTAATAAAGAAGATGAATCGTGAAAACTAACGAAAAATAAATAAAAGCTGTATATCTAAAAGTCTTGGTCTAAAAGCTGTATTGCGGTAATTTCTTTCATGCTTAAGTGTAGAAGTTAAGTTGTGCTAATTGGTTTAATGGGCACTTTTGATAATAGAATGCCGAGAGTATTCATTCGCAGGCTTTTTCCTTTCCGTCTAGCTTTGTTAAATTTAAGGCCAAGGTGTATTTTCACTGCGGACTGTGTGTGTTTTTTATGTGCATTTTTTTTATTTGTGACTAAGCTCACGTTTGACCTTAATCTTACCTGATGGTAAGTGATGATGAGGTGGAAGATGACTCCACGAGGGATTAGCAAAGAACTGGCTCTTCATAAAATATTGCCGAACACACCACCGCCGGAGCAGTCATATTTGGCGGCAGATTTTATATGAAGGGTGGTCGCTAGTCGGACACTGACGGGGTTCTGCCACCAAGCGATCACTCGGATTAGTCGCCTTATACGACACGCTTATCCAGGGGCGGTACGAGTAAGGCTATTTATTCTCAGCCGAACCTATGCGGACAAAATCTACAGTAAATTCTTGTAAGTAAATACTACCTACGAATGAATGCACAGTTTATTTAATTATTTACACTTTATTGTACAGTAACAAAAATGGGAAATACAAAACATGGAACAAAAGGTACAAAAGGCGGTCTTGTCGCTATAGAGCGATCTCTACCAGACAACCTTTACAAAATTATACAATAGTATTTAGCAATTAACAATAAAACACAAAAAAAAAAAAAACAAAAAGAGAAACATTATAAAATAGGTCAGTATATAAACTTTAGGTATCAGTATATCATATCGACCTATAAAAATAAGTAACACTGAAATAACGATATAAAACATAATATACCTACATATGATAACATATACATAATATATAATAAAATACACAAAATAATACATAATTAACGAATACTCTCTTAATCTTATACTGAAGATGAATAATGTGTTTTTAGTTTTAATTTAAATGAGTTCAGCGAAGAGGCAGATTTTATTTCATAAGGAAGTTTGTTCCATAACGACACTGCTCTCACAGAGAATGAATGAATTATTAAAGCAGTGGGATTTATGAAGAGGAGTGCTGAGCATGAGATTATCAGCAGATCGTAATATTCTGTCGTGGTTCTCAGTGTGGATATTATGCGATCAATTACCCTGTCTGTCTATTGTTAAAACCATAACAAAATCCATTCATCAGTATTTAAGTTTATCTCGTTTCTATAGACAGACAGACGCCTTGTTTTAGATGCCTTATTTTACCACACCAATCGATCTGGCGTTCTGGATCCAGCTCGCTCCCATCGACGAGACGCCAGCCCAGAGGGTTTCAACGGTGCTCTTCCGGTCCTAACCAAGTTCGCTCCCCTTATCAGGAAACTCCAGCAAGCTCGACGTTTCTAAACGTAGTCCTTCCTTCCAGCATTCCTATCTCAGAGTGAGTCTGATCACTCTAGATAATCTCTTAGTTTCAGCTTTGTCATTTGTACTAGTCTTAGCTTCTGAATTTCTCGCTTTCAGTTCCTTTTGGTGGCAGCCGTCCGGATGCCGCTCACTGCGCAGCCTCTCTCTCCAATTGGCTGTCGCTCCGATGAAGACTAATGGCCTCAATCAAGGTGAGTCAGTAAAGGGGGATGTTTAGTGGGTATGCTCAGCTTCACTGAGTGAGTCACCACCGTGGTCACCACACTGTCTGGGCATTCTATTTCCGTTAGCCACTGGGGTTAACAGCTTATAGAATGCCCATTCGTCCGTAACAGGAGTCATCCTCCTCCCACTAAAGCTTGCTTTACTGGTTAAAGCTTGTTTTAGTGGGTGCCAAAGGATTTCCTTGGCGGAAAAACAAAAAAAAAAAAACAATCTATCGACGGACGAACCGAACAGTCGACGTCGATCGATAGGTTTTACGATGTAATAAAATTGCTCGACGTCCATCGATTAGTGTGGTAACACCCTTATACGTATAGAATTTTCAAACCTGCTGCGTATTGAAAGTGCGACGTAAAACTCTGACCTAGTGCCTGTCGAAAGTAACAATACAAGTACTAATTCTATATCGATAAAGGATCGTTTCAATAATGACGAGGATCCGAAAGGTGCGGTTGACCTTCAGGTCAGGGTCGAACTGTAAATAACTGACATTTGGTAAAAAGTACCGACCCGCCCACTTTTAATAAGCAAATTGTGTTTGCGTAAGTATCAAAATATCAGATGCCTTTATCTGTATCGGCAGATTGATTTGAAAACATCATCGTTATTTATGTTTCGTAAAATTATTATGAGGTAATTGACTTAAATTTTCATGATTCTTCATGTAGAATTAAAGTCGCTCTAACCGGATTACTAAAAGCCGCGTGCGGGTTTTACCGCGTAGGGTCGGTTTTTTGATGTGTAGAAATAATCTCAGTGACCCCTGCAGTATTCGACTGGCTAGTGACCACCCTTCATATTTTTTTTTCTTTATTCAATATATAATAAGATTTACATTTTTTTCCTTAAATCTACACACTTGAAACCTATCAAGGTTTATTTAAGTGCGAGTAAGTCGCATTAAGCACTGTACATTCCATTTTTATAATAATGATTGAGCAAACGCTTACATGTTTTATGATTTATTGTTAACTTTAAAATTAGTTCATCGGGGATTGTATTTAATATATTAGGAAGCATGTATCTCCACGTCCGTTTACCATATTCGTTATTATATTTAGGTAGTATGTATGTTGGTGTATAATTAAGTTTACGTAAGTTTTGAGGTCTATTTTTCTTTTTAAGATTGTGTATATTATGATATTCGTCGAGGATTAAATTATAATTTATTTTATTAAACACAGATACAATTTTATAGTATTTTAATAAACCACTTTCGTCTCCTTTATGTTTTTCCCTTATGTTCTTAGGTCAATCAAAATGGCATCAAAGGCTGTTTTAGCTTGCGTTTACTCTTCTCTTATCCTCGTAGATAATGATGTAGCAGTAACTGGCGAGAAAATTTCAACAATTCTTAAGGCCGCCAATGTTGATGTGGAACCTTACTGGCCTGGATTATTCGCTAAAGCGTTAGAAGGCGTAAATGTTCGTGAGCTCATTACCAACATTGGATCTGGTGTAGGAGCTGCTCCCGCTGCAGGCGTACCTGCCGCGGCTGCTGCTGCTGCTTCAGCTGCTGAGCCAGCTAAAGAAGAAAAGAAGAAAGAGGAGGAACCTGAGGAATCGGACGATGACATGGGCTTCGGTCTCTTCGACTAAAAAGCTTGTTTTAAAGCTTTGGTATTCCATTGAGCTTTATGAAGTTTATTTAGTGTAAGGACAAATACTATAAAATCTGCCGCCAAATATCACTGCTCCGGCGGTGTTCCTTCTCATACCCGTATGCTGCCATCTTCGACCTCATCACGTCACCACCATCACGTGACATTGAGTCTTAACTCCAGTTTAGTCAACGATACAAAAAAACCCCGTAACTTTTGTTCTTGTCAAAAATCTCATTGAATAGCTCGGCTATAATTTTATTTATTTAAACTTTGTACATTTTATTGCACAGAAAAAAAAAACAAAAACATCTTTATTGCAAAAATATAATAAATATTAACAATTATTATTGTGGTGGTATTTGATTATAATAGTAGTTTATGCAACTGTCATATAATAGAGGGTATTAAAACATGAGTGTAGTTTTTTGAAACGAACCGCAGCTGCGCAGGCGAGTTTCAAAATAAGATTACACGAGTGTTTTAATACCTAATTATATGCAGTTGCATACACTACTTTATTTAATCTCATGGTATGGTTATTTAGCATCATCGGTATTGCTAGACATTTTTGCTACTAAAGTTTTATTCAACAGAATATTACTCAAATTCGTATTAATTACGTATTTTACTGTCACACAGCTTGCAACAGGGCCCTCCTGTGCAATAAAATGCCACAAGGCATTATCTACCAGCCACTCTTTAGATTGTAAATAATATGTACTTGCTTATAGTAAGTAGTCTTTAGGGATTTCCAAAAGCCATGTCGACGCCCTGAATTTTTGACATCCAGCAACCATCACTGCCTAGCAAAATTTTAAAGCCAAGGAGAAAAAATCAGCTCCTCCGGTACCTCAATAAAAAAGGTTGTCATGGTGATAAGTCGTTAAGTATTTAATACTCTACTCATAGATATTATACACTTTTATTATATTATTGAATAATCAACGAATGCAGTGCATTAAAAAAACCGACTTCACGTCAAAACTTTGGCTGAGTTATGATGTCATCCACGTAAACATACTCCGAACTCATACATATTTTTTCAAAACTTTAAATTTTTTAATGAAGTGCTCAACCGATTTCGATGAAATTTATATGAGACCAACTATGAAGTATCTTCTATCATATGAAACAAGAATTTTTAAAATCGATCCATAATTGTCCGAAATATCGTGTAACAAAGACACAAAAAAAAACATACAGACGAATTGAGAACCTCCTCCTTTTTTGGAAGTCGGTTGAAAACTGTTCGTTACTCTTCGTAAAACACTTTTGCCTTCAACACTGTCTTTTACTTCTTTATCGCATTAAATTGGTGTCATGCGCCCAATGCGTTTATGAACCAATTTAAATAATATAGTAAAATAGGTTGTATACAGGCTTAATTTTAGCGCATCACCTCTTGAAGGCAGCCCCTCCACATCCACCCCAGCAACATTTGCTCTACAACTTTTTAAAATTAATAGTTTTAATTTTTTTTTGTTTTCACATACAAAAAATATTTAAAGCCTGTGTTTAGAGGCGTTACTACTTCTTTTCACTCTGAGCGTAGGTATGCCATGCACCTTGCGCAGTAAAATATAGCTTCATAATAATATAAAAAGTAGGTACTTCTTACAAAATGTAGAGTAAGGAGCGAAAGTTTTTTCGTTTTTATTTTATGGGTTATTTATCAAGATTTGTAAAAAGTCGTAGAACAAATGTTCTTGGGATTGATGTGGAGAGGCTGCCCGCAAGAGTCGATGCGTTAATTAAAATGAACCCTGTATATTTCGTAAAATTTTATTACAAAAGCAGAACTCAAAATTGAAAATAAATTTAAATTTATACTATTTCTGAGGTATTTGTCTCAATACCGTCCAATTAAAGCTCAAGATAACTTTCTACGAAGTTTCTCTAAAAAGAGCGAACAGTGATGTTCTCGTATAGGTATGTTTTCAGCTTGTTTTGAAGCTCTGGATTATTGTTTTATTTTAACTAAATTGTACCTGTTGATTGAAAAATGATTATATATTCATTAATTTGCTGTATTTTTCGTTTTATTGAAAATTTTATTGCAAAATATTATCAAATTTTGTTTATTAAAGTTTGCCATTAATTAACGCCATATGTAACGAATTGCTTGAATGTACGAGTGTCTATTTAGTCTCATCTGATGGTAAGTGAAAATGAGGTCGAACATTGCACAGGCGATCTCTACAAAACATTGAAATTACCACCGGCTGCCTTATCACGTAAATATTAGCGATCAGCTATAATGGCGCAGTCATCATGCCATGGACGCGCGATCCATTGCTTTACATCTTATTATGTAAGCGATAGCTGTTCTATCGTTCGTTGATCGCAGAATGCATTTATTGCTACGATACTAGCGCCAAAAACAATTTGGTAGCTAAAAATTAA
Organism: Stenoptilia bipunctidactyla; assembly: GCA_944452665.1. Taxonomy (NCBI): domain Eukaryota; kingdom Metazoa; phylum Arthropoda; class Insecta; order Lepidoptera; family Pterophoridae; genus Stenoptilia; species Stenoptilia bipunctidactyla. Next base: position 18,139,247 of record OX101730.1, read on the forward strand.
ACTAATAAAAGGTGAAACAGATGTTTGCTTTTAAAATTTCGCAGAAAAGTACACACGAAAAGTATGAAAGTCAATGGGATCATATGCCTTTTAGTACATCGATTGTACGATAGAGGCAGCACACGTAATACGAATTAGTTCTTTTTTATCAAATCTTGCGCAATTCATGCCATCGCTTTGCACTTGCAAGTTACGTGGTAAGGCAGCAGAGCGGTGTTATTTAGCGGCAGATTTTATACAAAGGGTGTTCACTAGCCAGGTTACCCAGAAGGGATCCTAATATGAAGCGTGTCTCACTAGATGTAGTCTCTGTTTTCAACACGCTTATCAAGAAGTGATAGGGCTTTTTCTTTCAACTGCCTATGTTATAATGCGACTCTACGCTGCTAATAAATTACGAAAGAAAGGTCATACATACGTTTTAACAGAATTTGTATCTAAACTCTTTTAGCGCCTAACCTGACTTACTCGTACGCTTTTGAATACGGTCAAAATGAATGTCGTTCGTTGTTGACGCACTTTGAAATGAAGTTGCAAAGGTCACTGTCGTCAAGTAATTAGAAACTGAAAACTGCGCCGCTTCGCTTCCGTGCGCGGATGTTTAACCTTTTACAGTGCAATCAAGTAGCTTTTTAATTATTTCCTGCTTTTAGAGATCCTTAGCAAGACGCGTGAACCTTTAGGTAAGTTTTAAGAAACTTTTGAAAGCGCTTTCGCTAGAAAAAAGAACAGAATTTACGACATAATCAAGCATGATCTGTTCTTTTTTCTTGCACAACCTGTTAGCACAATTTTCATGGAGTTACCTATGCTAATACCATTTTTTTTTATACGATTTCATTATTCCGAAAACGTTTTTGCCACATTTTTGTTTTCCATATTTTCATATTACCGAAAATACGATTGAAATATTGATAAAAATCCGATTTTCAAATATCCTTTTTCTGAAATTCTATAGTATGTGTTAGCGTCGCGTCGCTTCCGTGCTACGCTAGTCGTCGCACCACCGTAGTCGTTACCGACTACTTACTTTGATATTTAATACATCTAGAGAAGAAAATTATTGTCACTTCCCGTTTGCGTTCGCTCCCGAACGGTCGTGTCTGCGGCCGCTCCCGAGTGTTCGTATTGCGCTGCCCTTGTTCCCTCCCCCGCACTCGTGCGGGTCAGGTGCCAAGTTAAGCTCTTTCGGAAAGTTTTCTCTTGTGGAGGCTGTGTGGTGTCGGGGCTAATTCATCTACCCTTTTCAGGGCGGACCCGACTGCTGCCGGCCGAAGCATCGCTGGTCAGGTGGATACGTAACCGTGACAACTAAGCCTGATCGTCCGCCGTTCACCGGCAATAGGTCCGTACTAGGTCGTTTTCTTTTTCAGCGCAGTTTGTCTTCGATAGACTTTATTTCAGCCCAGCATAATGCCTCGTCACCCTCAGTGCACCGGGATTAATTGCGATCACTGCGATTATATCTTTAGTGACTATCACAAGGTCAGTAAAGACAAACAAGAGCTTCTGGAATGGGTGAAGGATTCCCATGACAGGAATGTGAAACGAAGTGACACATTCAATCAGATGCGTTCAGATTTCAAGGAGTTGGAAAATGAGCACGACGAACTTCTCGGCGAGAAGGAAGACCTTCTCGCTCAAATCGAGTCCTTGCGAGAGCAATTGTCCGCTCGTCCTCAGGTCGTCTCCCTTTCTCAGGGGTTCCAAACCGATTCTCCGGCGTCTCCAGATCCATCTGAGTACGTCGCCCCACTTTCAGATCGCATGTTGGTAGACTCCACCGCATGCAAACGGAAAACTACCCCGCCGGGTAGTGATTCCGACTCCGCTCCTTTAGTTCCAGAATCTCCTGCTCCGTTCACAGAGGTTCGCAAAAAGTCCAAGTCTAAGAAGAAGAAGCAAGATGCTTCTTCGACTTTATCTCCATCCGTTTCAGCTGCTCCAGCCGCTGTTCCTGCTCCGCAAAATGTCGCACCGGCGTCTGCTCCTGTTTTAGTGGGTGCCAAACGACTTTCCTTGGCGGAAAAAAAATAAAAATAAAATAAAATTATTGTAAGCAAAAAAAGTTGTAAGAAGAAAAGATTTTGATAATCGGCTATAAATATTTCTAGACCATAAAAAATGTGTAAAACAAATTTATATATTACAATATTATGTTATAAAATATATCTGGGATTCAAAACTTCTCGTTAACCCGTTTTTGAAGTTTTGAAATTCGAATAAAAAAGTTTCGAAAGTAAGATAGGTTACCCTTTCATAGCAACAAGAATATATTACGACAATTAATTTTCATTAATTGGTTCACAGGTTCACATTTACAAATATATTATTAATGGGCTTCGTGAACAAGAGATTTCGTGTGCGAATGCAGTCAGGCCAACAATATACAAAGAACTACTCACTTTAATAAAAGGATGGAATGGAGTAGATTATATTTTACTGATATAAACAAAGTGTATCATAAAAAAAATACAGAAAAGTTACACGTTAAATGTAGTGTACCTAAACGATGAGGAACCCTCTCCTTTCCAGAGCTTTAGGAATATAGGGTGACCAATACTATCGTTGGCCCCCCAGCAGTTATTGGCACCTTGGGTTTTAAACGCAGATACTAAGCTTTTCTCGGTTATTAACCAAAAACAAATAATTTAAAATAATCAACGAATGCAGAGCTTTAAAAAAACCGACTTCACGTCAAAAATTTGGCTGAGTTATAGTGTCATCAACTTAAACAACGATAATAATAATTCTTTATTGTACACCAACAGCATTAGCAATATTTTACAACACAACACAAACATTTGCACAAAGGCGGTAGGAAATTTTTGTAAGAATACATATTCTTACAAAAATTTGAAGTACTCAACCGATGTCGATGAATATGTGACCAACTATGTAGTATCTTCTATTATATGAAACAAGAATTTTCGAAATCGATTCATAATTGTCCGAATTATCGTGTAACGAAGACACAAAAAAATATACAAACGCATTGAGAACCTGCTCCTTTATTGGAAGTCGGTTGATAAAGCTTAAATTAGTTATTGACAGCACTAAATAGTAGTTTCTAAATAATCACTAGTGATAACACAAAAGAAAAAAAATGATTTTCATGTCTCCGAGAAAAACAAGTTTTTGAGTGATTTTTAACAAAAGTTGTGAACACAGGGTAAGTTTATCGACGTATTAGTTGTTATAGTATAGTATATTACTGGTCAGTTAATGATTTTTATATTAAATTAAGGTTTTTACAGTAAATACAGTACGAAAAATTGTTCGAAATAAGCTTTTAAGGGGTGTCAATAATTGTACGAGTTGTTTGTATGGAGAACTAGTTCGCTGGCACGCCTGCCAATAACTGCAATACGGTTTTTCAAAAATGCTGTAGAGTTTAGGATTGTATTTTAATCAGTTTCAAAAGTGCTATTCATAAAATGGACTCTTTTATTCATATCTGTTGTCATTTTAAATTTTGGCAGTGCCAGTAATTGTACTTTTCATAAGATTGGCAGTGTCAATGATTGTACTTCGAAGGTGCCAAAAATTGTATTAGCTTTTAAGAAATTATAATAGTGATGTGCGCGCCTTTTATCATGTTAAACTTACTAACCTAACTGACGATTTTAAACGACTAAATGTACTTTAAAACAGTTTATTTAAGTACAATTATGCATTTGATTAACGAGATTTTGTGTAAGCCACCCTAAGTCATTTGTCATAAAGTTGGCAGATGTCACTGAAAATTATTGACTAAATAATTATCACCATATTTTATTAAGACGACACATCGAAATGTTTTTTCTTGAAATCTTAGCACCTTAACACGCCGACATAAGGTCGCGTATTGCATAAAAATCGCCACCATCGACACCGCTCAGACACTGAAATCGTTTCAAAAATCGATAAAAAAATAACGGTAAATTCTATGTAAATTTTGAGCAACCAAAGTCCGAACAATAATGTGAAGATTGAATTTAAGTAAATTCTAAGCATATGGATTGCATAACTACGTAGTAATTTTAACAAAAGTATGTTTTTAGACGTGTTTTCAAAAAATAAAACTATCGAGTCAAAATCATCAAATCATGTTTTTGAGCAGGCAAAGTATAGATAAAGATATGAATTTACACATATCAAAAAGACAGATCCACTCGTCATGTCATATTCTCATAGTTTGCGATGAAAGTCAATGCATTTTTTCAATATGTCGCCTTAAATCATTACACTTTTCCCATCACTTTCTTTTACATTAATTGGCATGCCGCGTGTACATTTATTGCCAGTGCCAATAATTGTACATATTTCTATGCCAATATTTATACAAAGGAGTGCAATAACTATTATTTTCGGTATTCTTCGATATTTTGTGAGAAAATTCTAATTTAAATTACTTTAAAATACCTATAAACCCTTTGAATCTTGTCTCAAATAATTAGTGAATCATACCGAATGAAATTTAAGTCGATATTTAAATTGATTGATTTTCTAGAGGCCTTTAAAGTTGCGAAATTGCTTAGGGTGCCAATGATTGTACCTACTACCCTATATAACTCTTTAAAAATACTTCCTACATATTAAAATATAATGCACTCTTTACGCAAGGGACAAAGCTACTAAAGCTAATTATTTCATGATTACTTTTCACTTCTCAATTCAATCTCACTTGATTATCACAGGAAAAAACGATAAGGACCACACTGGCTTGACTGGCTTCATCAAATATTAAGAGATCACAGGATTATAAGGCCGATGACATTTGAGTAATGGTTCCATAGCAAGTCGCCCAATTCTATAGCTACATCTTTTGTACCCCACTAGGTAACTGCTGTACATCACACCATTGGGATTAAAAGCTGATCAACACGATTATAGACTGCTCAAATTGATTGAAAAAAAAAACATATAAAAAGCAAAATATCATATTTAAAATCCAAATATGCTATGTTCTCCAAATGTAGGTTTTACTTACATAATTTAACTCAAACGCGAGGACACAAAATTCTTAATAGTTTCATATTTTACATAACAATGAGATTACTTTTCTCTTAAAAACGTACAACAGACAACAATAAGTGAATCTTTGCAAACTCTAACCTCTAAAATACCGAATATTGTGTAGAGTGAACTCTTTGATATTGTTATAAAACGCACAAGGTGAAGCAACCGAGAAAGGGCAAATCAAACCAATATAAAACGGAGCAGATCCTCCAGAACAGTATTCAGCCTTTGTTCACAGAGAACAATACTAGTTCTTTCAAAATTAGATTAAAAAGATACATTTTTACAATGACTATTAATATGGTAAGTCTCAACTTATTACTTAACCTAAATTGACCGCTGTGACCCTTGATAAGGGTTTCTTTTTAGATTAGTAATGGTTAAATTCACGGAACAAAAAACAAACCTAAAAAGATAAAAGAAATTCTGCATGAGACAGTTTGTGTGAACAACCCTAACAATCCTTTTGGGAAATTTCTGGAACAGTATCTTTTCTGTTTGAATAAAATGGCGAAGTTTTACTAACATGAAATTGCTGTCTTTTAGGAATTGCAGCATTGTGTATTGGGTAAAGGAGTAGTTAAATGAGCGTGGGTTGTGACCAAAGGAGTTGCATGTAATGTGGATTGCTGACAGTGGAAGCATGCTAAGAGACTTTGGGAATACCTTTTCTATTGCATTTGTGCTTCCTTTTATTTGAGCATTTCATATCGTTTTACTATTTTTACTTTTTAAAGGATACTGCGTTCTTTAAACCACTTGACCTGCCGTAAAAGGTTGTGTTGATTGACCTTATGTAGTTTACGTTTGGTTTCTAGCGACTACAAAGTTCTAAATACCTACGCCTAATAATTAAGGTTTTTGTAAGCCCAAAACCGAGATTTCAGCATACCGTTTTCTTGCAACTTTTAATAACTAATCATTTCTGAAAATATTACATACACATGGGTCAAATTGATAACCTCATTTTTTAAGTCGGTCAATACCTAAATAGGTAATATTAATTGTAAAAATATATTTTTTAAATATTATAATGAGTAAATTCTTCGTATTTTTTAAGGAATTCATTATATTAGAGGAAAAGTTTTTTAAATTGCAAGGCATGACATACCTACTGCATTTTTTACCTTATTCATGTTCCCGTAATATGCTTAAAGCGATACAATAAGAAGAAAAATTCTAATAAATTAGAAGATTAGTTAATAGCGTCAGTATTTAAAAGGAATTATTGTTAACTAGATTGTACCAATAAATTTTAACTCAATTAATTTCGGTGTTTTCCAGATTTCGGTCACGAGAATCTGGCCATTAATATAGTCTTTTAGTATAGAAAATAATTCTCCTATTTTTGTTTCAGTTCGTGTTTTCGGCTTTGCTAGCAGCTTGCGCCTGCGGCCGCCTCGAGCCGCAGTACTTGCCGCCGCGCGGTGGGTACTCGGGCGCGGGCGCGGGCGCCGGCGCGTACGCCGGTGCGGGCGGGTACGGCGGCGGTGCCAACGTGCCCATACTGAAGTATGACAACGTAAATAATGGAGATGGAAGTTATAGTTACAGGTGAGTTGTAAGTTTTTAATAGATAAATAAATAGTAGATAGAATAGTAGAAAGAGTAGATAAATAAATAATAAGTACTTGTATCAAATACCTAAATAAATATTAATGCTGGTATTTTGTCCAGAAACCAGAATTATCTCCGAATGAAGCAAATTTTCTACTATGATACTAAATCTGGGAAAAATAGCTGCTCGTAAATATATTTTTAAGACCTATTTTAAAAATCATACAGTCAACTAAAACATACTTGGACAAACGACCGAAGGCAATTTGGCAATCTGAAAAATTCTGGCGTCTCTAACCCACACTCGGCCAGCTTATAATTTACGGCCATATCCTTCTTCTCACCTAGAGGAAAGATCATGCCCCTGTAGTGAACTCATTCAAAAGTGTTGTAATGATGATAACCTCGAAATTACTTTTATTCCAGCTACGAAACCGGCAATGGCATCAGCGCTCGAGAATCTGGCGCTCCTCGTGCCGCAGGCCCCGAAGGCCCCGCGGTAACAGCGGAGGGCGGGTTCTCGTACCGCGCGCCCGACGGACAGACCATCGCGCTCACGTACACGGCGGACGAGCGCGGCTTCCACCCGGTGGGCGCGCACCTGCCCACGTCGCCGCCCATCCCGGACGCCATCCTGCGCAGCATCGAGTTCAACAGGAGGAACCCCACCAGGTAACTGCGGTTGAAGCTTGTTCTAAACGACGCCGTGTAAACTATGTGACGGCGGAGGAAGGTCCTCGTACGGGCAGACCATCGTGCTCACGTACACGGTGGACGAGCGTGGCCTCGGACCGTTGGGCGGCCTCTGACCGTGTCAACTATATGACGGCCGAGGAACGTTCCCCGCCCCACGTTGCGGAAGGAAGGTTGCGCGCCCAACGCGCGGAGAATTGTGCTCTCCAACAGCAATCAAGTAGCAGGTAACTAACAGTTTCAACGGCAATATAAAAAATAAGATTATTTAGAAAAAAAAACGAAAATATATCGCATGTTTCCTTGTTTAGAATGAATGCAAACTTAACATTTCACCATTAGAAACTTCTTCTGGAATAATATATATAGACTGTAGTTGAGATGCAAGAAATTTTCACGGGTACCAAAGAAAAATCTTTTGTATTGTTGACTAAGAATAAAGTACCGCTCTTGCATAAGCATGTCGTCCGCTTCCTTAAGCTTCATGTAGAACCAGTTCCGTCCTATATCTGTGTTCTTTTATATTATCGTCACATACCATCTGGTGAGATGGAAGTCAAGTTTAGCCACTCATACTCAGGTGAAACCCCAATTATACAGGGTGACTGGTGACAAATAGATACTGAAGGAGAGCACTCTGTACTCGATTATATATAAAATTATATAATAAAAGCAGGTATATTTTAAGGTGTTTACATTTTAAATGCTTAATTTCATTTATTTAAAAGTAGGTACATAGATTTTCACCAGAAATGCCTATGAATAAATAAAGAGACCTTACTATACTTTTTCCGACGCGCTGCCTCAGTCATCCATCACGCACACAGTAGTGTTCCCGCATCACACTCCACCACCCGCTAAGTATCTATTGCATGTAATGTAACCATGCGTTGCGTAATGAATTCTTTAAGTTTCGGTTAAGTTTACTCAGTAAATAATTATTGTTTATTTTATTTTTTCTCTTCATGTATGATCTCAAACGATCACGTCCTGGAATTTCGAAAATGACCCACCCTGTATGCATATACACGTTCACTACCTTAATAAGGTAAGGTTATGATTTCAGCCTCTATGTTGTAGAAGGATCTTGATCATACACTCATCAAGTGTGGCCCTCTATGACTAGAGAAATTAAGTACATTGTTTCTATCCACATTATTTATGGGATGCATTTCTTTGTTTTTCAGTGAAGGCGCGTACAACGGCGGCGGTTCCGGAGGCTACCACTACTGATACTGCAATTATTTCGATAACATATCGACAAAGCAAGGAAAAACAATGACAAAATACGCTATTAATTAAGCACATGCAATTTTTTTAAATTCACAATCTACTCAGCATGGTTTCCCTACGAGAAACATATTTTGCCAATCCCTATTTTGGTTTACTTTTCTCGATTGTTATAAAGATTATTAAACTTATTGCTTTAACCTCATGACAAATAAACTGTGATACAAGAGTATATACTGACTTAATTTTATGAATAATTTATTTTAGCATATTCTTAAGTTATAAGAATTTATGAATAAACAAATGCAAGCATAATTTTCTTTTTACTCCTTCCAAACCTTTATATTCAATGCCTTTATTAAATCTGAATGAATAACCGTTCCGGAAATCTAATTATTGTTTGAACTTCGAATAATTACAAAAACAGAAATAATGACGCAATTATTCAAGTCCTCGATTGAATAAAGGAATCGGATTGAATTGGGATTAAATTATACTTTACTTGTGCCCAAAAGTTACAAAAATCAAACCAGTTAAAATGACTTTTCTTTACAACAAGCTATGTCCCGCGGCTTTACCCAAGTAACATTAGTTCCGAGGGAATGTCAGGATTAAAAACATACTCTAGTTTTATTTCAGACTATGCCTGAGTGTGAAATTTCATTATAGGTATGTAGCGCTGTCTACCGACGCCACAAGGAAGCAACGATATTACGCTGATGACGACTAGATGATTGTCCCTAGATCACGATATCACAATTTCTATAGCGGCGTAAAAATTCACGACGGCAACCATCGTGCTAATCAACCTCTTCTGCGGTTTAGGAACGAACACCTAGTTCCTACAGGCTAAAAGCCATCTTCATTCATGATTCCTCACGCACTTCTACGTTTGACTTACAGTTCCGGTACTGATTAAGGTACTGAGTGACTGGACACACAACGTACAGTCATAACCACTGGGCATAGAGAGCTGAACATTGAAACATATTTTACTTAGGGGGTGTAGGGTTGCACTAAGGAAGGAATTCCCGAAATTCCCAAGAGAACTAGAAATAAAGGACTTTTTAGTTTGTATAAAAATATCATTCCTTGAGTGCACCGATGTATTACTTACTTTGTATAAAGGTTCTTCAATGAGTGTCAGTAACATTATTGAAGGAATGTCTGAAATTCTCACAGGAAGGGTAATTTATATGTACGAAATTAAACTCGTTAATCAAATATTACAAATTAAAAAAAATACTTGCTGTGAGCCGAAACCAAACCATATTATCGTATAAATAGAATCTTCAAATTATATTACCTCCCAAACTTTTTTGCCTAAAATCTTTTTTACAATTTTTTCTATCAAAAGAAATCGGTATCGTGTCAAAGCCTATTTGAAAAGCCAGTTATAACGCACTCAGATAGAAACATTTTATGTGTTACTAGCTGTGCCCGCGGCTCCGCTCGCGATAATTTCGGGATAAAAAGTATCGTATGTTACTTCTAGTACCTCTCATGATTCGTCGAGTAGCTTTTACGTGAAAGCTGAACAAATATACACGCTTTCATATTTATAATATTAGTAAGGATAACGATTGACATTTTATAATATTTACCAATTAATTGTTTAGATCACTTTCACATGAGGCTTAAGTATCTATGGAACGAAAATACTTCAGCGCAAAGCTTCCGAGTAAACTATGTTGAAAGTTGACCCGTCCGGCACGTGAACATGAAGATTTCTAGAACTGCTAACCCAGGAAAGAGCGACGTATAACTGACCATGCGAGGAACAACTGACACCGAGATCTACTCCAGCAACACGAAAAGTCTGCCCTTGAGCCTTATTAATTGTCATTGTAAAACACACCGATACTGGGAATTGCGTTCTTTTAAATTGGAAATCTAAGTGCCTGTTTAAATTAAAATATCCAAATAGAATTATACTCAGAAATATGTAAAACTTACAACAGTAAAAGAAATGAAAATAAAGCTGAAACGCCTTTGCAATGCTCAAAGTCAAAGTGAAAAGAATCTTTATTTCGTAAGTATTGAAATACATTTGAAATAAGTCACAATTCACAAATTGAACTGAATCTACCACCACTTCGGAAAGTCGATCTGTTGAGAAGAAATGGCAAGAAACTCAACAGCAATCATCTTTTAAAAATACACAATAACAATAACAATTTACAATCTTCTTACATCCGGATATCTTACCTATAGCTACTTCACTGAAAATTACCTATAACTATATTGTAGTATAATAATTAATAAAAGTACCTACGCTTTTACCTAAAAAATCCAAAAAAAACTGAACATAGATTAGCCTAAAGATTAGCCAAAATTTGGAATTTGACCGAATATTTAAACACTACCAAAACAACTAATACCTATTTTATAAAATAACAACAAAAGAAATTCAAATAAACTATTTAAAGACTAAAAGTCGCGCTGATAAGCATGGTTTATAAAATCAATTATTGTCTGTCAATAAAGTCGAACGCTCTGAACGCATCAACAGCCAAATATTGAATGAATTATGATTATGAAGCTTGCGCTCGCCTCCCGCCTTTTCATACCCTACCGCGGCAACCGTTACGCAAAAATAATCCTTATATCATTCAGTATTCACGCGCGATGGTTTATTAGCGTATTTCAAGTTCGGTGTTTCTATACCGATTTCTATGATTCTTTTTTTGTTGAATAAGTAATATTTTTTTTTAATTAGGGTTCAGTGAGAGTATTATAAACGTAAGAGTAAACAAATATAATCAGAAAGCTCCGAACTGCTAAGCTATCGGGATTTACACGTGTTATTGTGATTCAACCATAAAATATAGACATATACTGTTGTGGGATATTTTTGATATAATTTTATGAAGAAAATTTCTGTCATACATGATTTCTATGTAGCTTTAACCATTAAGGCTGCACACGCGACGGAAGCTTAAAAAATGAAGTAACTTCTCCCGTTTTTCCAACATTTCCCTTCACTGCTCTGCTGCTATTGATTGTAGCGTGATACTATAACCTGCCCAGGAGTATGAAGAATATTTTTACCAAGTTTCGTTAAAATCCGTCGGGTAGTTTTTGTTTCTATAAAGAACATACAGACAGACAGACAGACAAAAATTTTACTGATTGCATTTTTGGCATCAGTATCGATCACTAATCACCCCCTGATAGTTATTTTGAAAATATATTTCATGTACAGAATTGACCTCTCTACAAATTTATTATAAGTATAGATAGATAGATAGATAGATATAGATAGATAGATAGATAGATAAATATGAGTACAGAGAGACAACTAACTGTGCGTGAATACGTACAAAATAATCGACTTGCTTGATCTTTACAGAACTCCTATTTTGGTTAAGTACAGATGTAAAGTTGATGTTACTAAAATTGAATATTATTAATGCGAAACTTTGTCTGTATTCATAAAAAAATCTTTTAACATAACATTCAGCAAATCAACTGGTTATTATTCAATTTTGCACACGCATAGAGTAGATCTAGTATGCCACTCACTTATGGAGCGAGGCCTTGGAGGGTCATGGTGAAGCAATAGCTGTATCCTTAGACATTTCCAAGGCCTTTGACAGGGTCTGGCATGATGGTCTCTTAAGTAAGCTTCCAGCTTATGGCATACCGATTGGGCTCTGCGACTGGATATCTGATTTTCTGAGGGAACGGTCAATTCGAGTAGTCTTAGATGGTTTCTCCTCCGACCAAATGGCAATTAATGCCGGGGTACCTCAGGGATCTGTTCTCTCTGCAACATTTTTCTTACTGCACATTAATGACCTTTTAAAACCGGGCATTATTAGTTATGCTGATGACAGCACTGTTGTAGAGAGATACGTATCCAATGCGCGAGCGAGCCGCCGTGAAATCCAGAGTTTAAGAAAGTCAATGATTGAGCGCGTTGATTTGTCCTTACGGAAAGTATCCGATTGGGGTGAGTCGAATTTGGTCAAATTCAGTGCGTCCAAAACTCAGGCATGTCTATTCTACGCAAAAAAGAGCACCTTCACATTAACGCCCACTTTCCAAAATGTATCTGTCCCCATCACTGACCATCTAGGGCTTTTAGGCGTAACTATAACATCCAGTTTAAACTTCGGTCAACAAATTGTGTCCATGGCTCAAGTAGCTTCGAAAAAGTTGGGAATCATCTCGAAGGTACGGCGGTACTGAAGTCCTGCACAGCTTCTTAACTTATATACAGCTCAAGTGCGATCATGCATGGAGTACTGCAGTCATCTTTGGGATGGTTCAGCCAAATATCAACTAGAAGCGCTGAACTCCGTTGACCGAAGAGCCCGTAATCTAATTAACAACGTCGACCTTACGACCAAAAAACTGCAGACCCTAGAGCATCGTCGTAAGGTTGCTTGTTTAACCGTGTACTACAGGATTCATTTTGGTGAATGCGCGAGTGCTCTGTTTGAGCAAATTGAACCCTCACCCTTTTACCATCGGACTACAAGACGCAGACAGAACTTCCATCCGTATGTGGTTGATATTCCGAAAAGTCGAAGTAAGCCCTTTGACAGTTTCTTTTTGATACGGGTCGCCAAGGTTTGGAATGAACTGCCTGCGTCTATCTTCCCTGACCAGTATAGTCCTAGTACTTTAAGCGTCGAGTGAATAGGTTTCTCGTGGATGGACGTGTACCACCTTAGTCTTCATGTTCGCTTAACATCAGGTGTCATGGAAGACAAATGTCCCATCCATATTTTATAAAAAAAAAAACTTGCGACTATCTTTATCGCGTAAAAGGGATGAAAAGGGGTTGAAGGTCTGTGTGAATTTCCATCATTGTCGAATATAAAAACATTAAAATTTGTATCAAGGCAATTGATAGGAAATAAATAAAGATAAATTTTGTTTTTTTATTACATGCTTCCTACGTCATTGAAATATTGGATACGCTTGTGTTGGAAAAAAGACAATCATAATAGAATTACCGAAAATTTAACTAGCGCCTAACCTGACTTACTCGTACGCTTTTTAATACGGTCAAAATGAATGTCGTTCGTTGTTGACGCACTTTGAAATGAAGTTGCAAAGGTCACTGTCAGTCAAGTAATTAGAAACTGAAAACTGCGCCGCGACGCTTCCGTGCGCGGATGTTTAACCTTTTACAGTGCAATCAAGTAGCTTTTTAATTATTTCCTGCTTTTAGAGATCCTTAGCAAGACGCGTGAACCTTTAGGTAAGTTTTAAGAAACTTTTGAAATCGCTTTTGCTAGAAAAAGAACAGAATTTACGACATAATCAAGTATGATCTGTTATTTTTTCTTGCACAATCTGTTAGCACAATTTTCATGGAGTTACCTATGTTACTACGATTTTATTTAATACGATTTCATTATTCCGAAAATGTTTTTGCCACATTTTTGTTTTCCATATTTTCATATTACCGAAAATACGATTGAAATATTACTAAAAATCCGATTTTCAAATATCCTTTTTCTGAAATTCTATAGGTATGTGTAAGCGTCGCGACGCTTCCATGCTACGCTAGTCGTCGCACCACCGTAGTCGTAACCGACTACTTACTTTGATATTTAATACATCTAGAGAAGAAAATTATTGTAAGCAAAAAAAGCTGTAAGAAGAAAAGATTTTGGTTATCGGCTATTAATATTTCTAGACCATAAAAAATATGTAAAACAAATTTATATATTACAATATTATGTTATAAAATATATCTGGGTTTCAAAACTTCATTAAACCGTTATTGGAGTTTTGAAATTCGAATAATAAAGTTTTGAAAGTAAGATAGGTTACCCTTTCATAGCAACAAGAATATATTATGACAATTAATTTTCATTAATTGGTTCACAGGTTCACATTTACAAATATATTATTAATGGCCTTCATGAACAAGAGATTTCGTGTGCGAATGCAGTCGGGCCAACAATATACAAAGAACTACTCACTTTAATAAAAGGATGGAATGGACTAGATTGTATTTTACTTATATAAACAAAGTGTACTATAAAAAAAAATACAGAAAAGTTACACGTTAAATGTAGTGTAAACGATGTGGAACCCTCTCCTTTCCAGAGCTTTAGGAATATAGGGTAACCAATACTATCGTTGGCCACCCAGCAGTTATTGGCACCTTGGGTTTTAAACGCAGATACTAAGCTTTTCTCGGTTATTAACCGAAAGCAAATCATTTAAAATAATCAACATTAATTAATTTAGCATTAAAAAAACCGACTTCACGTCAAAACTTTGGCTGAGTTATAATGTCATCAACGTAAACAACGTTCTCCGATATCATACATATTCTTACAAAAATTTGAAGTTTTCAATGAAGTACTCAACCGATTGCGATGAATATATGACCAGCTATGTAGTATTTTCTATCATATGAAACAAGAATTTTCAAAATCGATTCATAATTGTCCGAATTATCGTGTAGCGAAGACACAAAAAAAACATACAGACGCATTGAGCACCTCCTCCTTTATTGGAAGTCGGTTGATAAAGCTTAAATTAGTTATTGACAGCACTAAATAGTAGTTTCTAAATAATCAGTACTGATAACACAAAAGAAAAAAAATGTTTTTCATGTCTCCGAGAAAAACAAGTTTTTGAGTGATTTTTAACAAAAGTTGTGAACACAGGGCAAGTTTATCGACATATTAGTTGTTATAGTATAGATTAGTACTGGTCAGTTAATGATTTTTTTATTAAATAAGAAATAAGCTTTTAAGGGGTGTCAATAATTGTACAAGTTGTTTGTATGGAGAACTAGTTCGCTAGCACCCCTGCCAATAAATGCAATACGGTTTTTCAAAAATTCTGTAGAGTTTAGGATTGTATTTTAATCAGTTTCAAAAGTTCTATTCATAAAATGGACTCTTTTATTCATATCTGTTGTGATTTTAAATTTTGACAGTGCCAGTAATTGTACTTTTCATAAGATTGGCAGTATCACTGATAGTACTTCCACAGAATAAGTAATAGTTGGTACAGAAGAATTACTCCGCAAGAAGATCTAAATAAATTCGAGTCTTGCTACAACGCGATATGGTGGAATTCAGCTCGCACAGCATAACGTACCTGCAAATTTATATACCTAGAAGTTTTGTCTCTTTCTATCGCATGCCTCTTATCTTTTCTTACGCTGTTAGGGTTGCTGCCTAGTGAAGAATAATTAATCTGCTTATTTGTAATTAAGTATCTACCGATGTAAGTATTACTGTTATTCTACCTTTGTAAAAAATATTGTTTCAACTTACCTAAAGTACAAAATGAAAAAAAAGTTACGACGAATAATTAGTAATACTACCTATGTTTTGTTTGCTAAATTGAACATAATCAAATCTAAACATAATCTTATTGAATATTTGTTTCTTTTTATGTCCATTTTTAAATACTATTTGCGACCTCGATCATAGAATTACTGTGAGTGCTATTAGGTAGGTCGGTATCTACAACGCGCGCGCGTGACACACGACCCATTCGAAATCCGCCGGCGGAGCGCTTCGCTGTAGGTAAATAACGGATGTACCGCGCGGAGTGAGCCAGGCCTGGTACTTCGAAGGTGCCAAAAATTGTATTAGCTTTTAAGAAATTATAATAGTGATGTGCGCGCTTTTTATCATGTTAAACTTACTAACCTAACTCACGATTTTAAACGACTAAATGTACTTTAAAACAGTTTATTTAAATACAATTATGCATTTGATTAACGAGATTTTGTGTAAGCCACCCTAAGTCATTTGTCATAAAGTTGTCAGATGTCATTGAAAATTATTGACTAATAGTCAATGATATTATAAACTATAGATATGTTACGTTCATAGTAATTTGCGTTCTAAACTGTTCCTAGCAATCAAAAACTGCATGTATTGACATTTTTTTTTTTTGTTTTTCCGCCACAGAAAATTTTGGCACCCCCTAAAACAAGCTTTAACCAGTAAAGCAAGCTTTAGCGGGAGGAGGATGAATCCTATTACGGACGAATGGGCATTCTATAAGCTGTTAACCCCAGTGGCTAACGGAGAATAGAATGCCCAGACAGTGTGGAGACTCACTCAGTGAAGCCGAGCATACCCACTAAACATCCCCCTTTACGACCTACCTTGATTCAGGTTATTGATCATTTATCGGAGCGACAGCCAATTGGAGAGAGAGGCTGCGCAGTGAGTGGCATCCGGACGGCTGCCACCAAAAGGAACTGAAAGCGAGAAATTCAGAAGCTAAGATTAGCAGAAATGACAAAGCTGAAACTAAGAGATTATCTAGAGTGATCAGACTCACTGTGAGATAGGAATGCTGGAAAGAAGGACTACGTTTAGAAACGTTGAGCTTGCTGGAGTTTCCTAATAAGGGGAGCGAACTTGGTTAGGACCGGAAGAGCACCGTTGAAACCCTCTGGGCTGGCGTCGAGAGCGGCGCCGAAAGCCAGGATCTCGTCGATGGGAGCGAGCTGGATCCAGCACGCCATGCGGTCTTGAGAACCATTTGAGTTCTGGCACTGGGAAGCCGATTTGGCAGCCGGTTGCGATTGAGTCGCGACCCTGCTGCGCTGACCTGGAACGATAGAAGTAAAGGCCTTAGGGGCCTTTGAACTGACTGGAGGGGCGCCCGAGCTAGGCTGCGGACGCTCTCTCCAGTTCTCGATGGGCTTCACGGTAGCCCTGGCAGCACGCGGTGCCTTGGGGCAGCCGCGAAAGTTTGCTGTGTGGCCTGACTGGCCGCACAAGACGCAGGACGGAGCGGTGGGCGATTCGGGAGTGCGAGAGCACTCCTTAGTTCCATGCGGATCTAGGCACTTGACGCACCTAGGGGAAGCAAAACAATTTGCCGCCGCATGACCATACAGTTGGCAGCGGTGGCACTGATCTGGGAAACCACGCTTGTGTGGAACTTCGACGCGGATGTTGGAGAGACCGCACACGTTGGGCTTGCCTCTGAAAATGGACTGCCCTTGCGGGCTCTTCGCTAGGATTACTAGCGCAAGTGGGAACTGCTTGCCACGGCGGCTGTGCATTTTGTGCACAGATTCGACGGGGAAGCCTTGAGAAGACAAGTCCTCTTGGATTTGCTCGTTCGAGAGCTCGAACGGCACGTTCCTGAGGACGGCACGAATCTTACGCTCCTCAGGGAGGGCGTAAGTGTGGTACTCGAGCTTGTGATCAGCAAGAAGCCGAGTAAGATTCCTGAAATCGGAAATGGAATTGACAACGACCTTAATAGAGTCACCCACGTTGGATGCCTTACTATACTGGATTTTGGGATTGTGTCTACCGCAGAGAGCTGAGACCTCGGTCCAGCGGCTCTTGTCCCATAGAAAGACGGGGGGTGGAGACTTGACTTTCGGCGGAGCCGAATCTGATTGCGACGCAGGCTGAGACGCCGGGATCGCTGAAACAAAAGGCGCAGGAGTAGACGCCGGTGCTACATTTTGCGGAGCAGGAACAGCGGCTGGAGCAGCTGAAACGGATGGAGATAAAGTCGAAGAAGCATCTTGCTTCTTCTTCTTAGACTTGGACTTTTTGTGAACCTCGTTGAACGGAGCAGGAGATTCTGGAACTAAAGGAGCGGAGTCGGAATCACTACCCGGCGGGGTAGTTTTCCGTTTGCATGCGGTGGAGTCTACCAACATGCGATCTGAAAGAGGGGCGACGTACTCAGATGGATCTGGAGACGCCGGAGAATCGGTTTGGAACCCCTGAGAAGAGGAGGCGACCTGAGGACGATCGGACAATTGCTCTCGCAAGGACTCGATTTGAGCGAGAAGGGCTTCCTTCTCGGCTGCATGTTGAACTTCCAGTGATTGTTTTTCGCTGGACAACTGACTGAAATCTGAGGATGAGGGACGAGCGGATAATTGCTCCTGCAAGGACTCGAATTGATCGAGAAGATCATTGTATTTAGCGGATACCTGATTGTGAGCCTCTACCACTTCTTTATGCTTGATGTAGTTTTCTCTCGAATAGTCCTGATAATGTTTTTTATCACGAAAGACCTGATCGCAATTAAGCCCGGTGCACTTAGGGTGCCGAGGCATAATGCTGGGCTGAAAGAAAGTCTACGAAGACAAACTGCGCTGAAAAAGAAAACGACCTATTGCCGGTGAACGGCGGACGATCAGGCTTCGTTGGCACGGTTACGTATCCACCTGACCAGCGATGCTTCGGCCGGCAGCAGTCGGGTCCGCCCTGAAAAGGGCAGATGAATTAGCCCCGACACCACACAGCCTCCACAAGAGAAAACTTTCCGAAAGAGCTTAACTTGGCACCTGACCCGCACGAGTGCGGGGGAGGGAGCAAGGGCAGCGCAATACGAACACTCGGGAGCGGCCGCAGACACGACCGTTCGGGAGCGAACGCAAACGGGAAGTGTTGATGTATTGACAAGTTTCACTGATAATTATAACAAAAGATAACAAAAAGCACGCAAAAGAAAGAGATAGCTATAGTTTTAATGATTGCACTTCAATGTTTTCTTGTGTCATAGTTTAATATTTACAGTCGTAGAGTGGACACTTGATTGAAAAGTAATTACATAGGTAAGAAATAACAGAAAATAATATTTATTGAAAATTTTAATATTGAAATAATAATTAAAAATAGAAATACAATGAATATTATATACCTTCAAAAAGATTTAATTTATTTCTTTTTGTCTTTTTGAAAGTTTTTGTATTTCGGGGTTATTTTTATGTGCGGAATGGAGACGAGTATTAGTGTATTTATCAATTATGACTTTAATCAGATGTACTCGATGATTGAAAATGGGGATCAAAACAAAGTAAAAATAAAGAACAACTGAACTTTAATTGTAGGCATTTTGTTCACTATCAATATTCGTTCTGCACTAATTAATCTATGTCCGCAGAGCACGCATCTATCGCTCTCGCGTTGCTCTCGCGTCAAAACTAGATCGCTATCTCTTTCTTCACCTGCATCAGTTATTAGATTGTTTGAAAAAATAATTTACAAATACTAAAAAATCTAAGTACTTTTACATACTAACATGTGGTATGAGATCCCTTGCATTTTCTTTACTTTGAGTTATAATTGGTACACTTCCGAAACGCACACGACGGCATTTTATATTTATTTTGGTAAGGACACAGGAACCTAAAGTGCGTCACGCTTGTGATTGCGCTCGACGCAGACTAATTACAAGACCTACCATTTGGCTCGTATTTGAGTCTTCATAACGCGCGTACTTATAACATATCTGCTTTTGTTTTATATAATATCATTGCTAATAGTATATTATGTAACAAGTGAGCGAAGTTGCTAATTACAGTCGAGGCTGTGATTAGCAACGCTCACGAGTTACATACGACGTTTTTCAACACACTTGTGAGTAAAAGACAGACATACGTGGTCATAAAATAACAAACACACTTGATAACAAAGCTGTGAATTGTGATTGAAAAATGGCGCCGAACCTCGCGCATGCGCGTAGTTTTTTTTTCTGTCAAATGTGTCAATGTCTGTACAGCATATACAGCCTATTTTAAGTGAAAATGTTTAATTTGGAGTGGTAAATGCAAATATTTTAATATTTTATGACAAATGATTATAAATTGTGAATAATTTGTTTAATATACAAATTTATTTTACTAATATAAGGCGCAAACATTTAAAAATGTATATGGACTTGAAGTGGTATAAAACCTCTTTGTTGTTTCTGAAAATATTTAGTGTATAACCCGGACCAATAAAATATGCTCTGTTTTCTCGCATGTTATTTGCACAAAGGTACAATTAAACTTTGTAGGATTCATTATATTATGCACTAGGGTATAATATATTATGCACGCGTGACTTATAGCCCAGTTTATAGTTCTAAATTCAATAGAATATCGCTCACTTTACGAGCAAGTGTGTTGAAAATAATTATAACCATATTTTATTAAATCATTACACTTTTCCCATCACTTTCTTTTACATTAATTGGCATGCCGCGTGTACATTTATTGGCAGTGCCAATAATGGTACATTTTTCTATGCCAATATTTATACAAAGGAATGCAATAACTGTTATTTTCGGTATTCTTTGATATTTTGTGAGAAAATTCTAATTTAAATAACTTTAAAATACCTATAAACCCTTTGACTCTTGTCTCAAATAATGAGTGAATCATACGCAATGAAATTTAAGTAGATATTTAAATTGATTGATTTTCTAGAGGCCTTTAAAGTTGCGAAATTGCTTAGGGTGCCAATGATTGTACCTACTACCCTATATAACTCTTTAAAAATACTTCCTCAACATATTAAAATATAATGCACTCTTTACGCAAGGGACAAAGCTACTAAAGCTAATTATTTCATGATTACTTTTCACTTCTCACTTCAATCTCACTTGATTATCACAGGAAAAAACGATAAAGACCACACTGGCTTGACTGGCTTCATCAAATATTAAGAGATCACATGATTATTAGGCCGATGACATTTGAGTAATGGTTCCATAGCAAGTCGCCCAATTCTATAGCTACATCTTTTGTACCCCACTAGGTAACTGCTGTACATCACACCATTGGGATTAAAAGCTGATCAACACGATTATAGACTGCTCAAATTGACTGAAAAAGAAGATATAAAAAGCAAAATATCATATTTAAAATCCAAATATGCTATGTTCTCCAAATGTAGGTTTTACTTAAATAAATAAATGAAAATGAAAAATGTGATAAATAAAAATTACCCGACCAGGATACGAACCTGAGACCTCTCGTTTGCCGGACGAGTGCTCTTCCAACTGAGCTACCGGGGCCTGGCGCTACGCCTCGAAATTACTTACCACATTTTTGTTCTTACGTTATATTGCTAACGTAGCTCCATCTTATGGTATAAGCTTTGCAGCTTAGACCACCCGAGATCAATTTCTTTACAGAAATTGTGAATCCCAGTTAAAGTGAAGCATTGCAATGTTTTTAATAATGTTTTAAAGTTTTTTGCATTTAAAATGCTCAATTATTCTTAATTTTTATTTATCACATTTTTCATTTATTTAAGAATAATTGAGCATTTTAAATGCAAAAAACTTTAAAACATTATTTTACTTACATAATTTAACTCAAACGCGAGGACACAAAATTCTTAATAGTTTCATATTTTACATAACAATGAGATTACTTTTCTCTTAAAAACGTACAACAGACAACAATCAGTGAATCTTTGCAAACTCTAACCTCTAAAATACCGAATATTGTGTAGAGTGAACTCTTTGATATTGTTATAAAACGCACAAGGTGAAGCAACCGAGAAAGGGCAAATCAAACCAATATAAAACGGAGCAGATCCTCCAGAACAGTATTCAGCCTTTGTTCACAGAGAACAATACTAGTTCTTTCAAAATTAGATTAAAAAGATACATTTTTACAATGACTATTAATATGGTAAGTCTCAACTTATTACTTAACCTAAACTCGGTTATTGACCGCTGTGATCCTTGATAAGGGTTTCTTTTTAGATTAGTAATGGTTAAATTCACGGAACAAAAAACTAACCTAAAAAGATAAAAGAAATTCTGCATGAGACAGTTTGTGTGAACAACCCTAACAATCCTTTTGGGAAATTTCTGGAACAGTATCTTTTCTGTTTGAATAAAACGGCGAAGTTTTACTAAAATGAAATTGCTGTCTTTTAGGAATTGCAGCATTGTGTATTGGGTAAAGGAGTAGTTAAATGAGCGTGGGTTGTGACCAAAGGACTTGCATGTAATGTGGATTGCTGACAGTGGAAGCATGCTAAGAGACTTTGGGAATACCTTTTGTATTGCATTTGTGCTTCCTTTTATTTGAGCATTTCATATCGTTTTACTATTTTTACTTTTTAAAAGATACTGCGTTCTTTAAACCACTTGATTTGCCGTAAAAGGTTGTAGATATTACGAAGTTTACGGGATCTAGCGACTACAAAGTTCTCAATACCTACGCCTAATAATTAAAGGTTTTTGTCAGCCCAAAAGCGAGATTTCAGCATATCGATTTCTAGCAACTTTTACATACATACATACATAACGTCACGCCTGTATCCCTTATGGGGTAGGCAGAACACCAGAGGTTACAAGACCATCTGATGTCACATTTGACAAATTTGGAGGTATTATAAAGATGGAGAGAGACTATTGTAGTGACAGGGGGTCAGCCTATCGTCCACAAAAACGCCTTTAAAACCTCTGTCCCTTAACTGACTTTTACAGTTTGCCCGGGAAGAGAAGCAGCTGGCAAATTCTATGTTTTTCTTTCGCTCCCAGTCCAGTTAGAAACTTTTAATACTAACTTTAATAAAACTGATCATTTCTGAAAACATTAGGTACACACATGGGTCGAACCGATAAGATCCTTTTTTAAGTCAGTCAATAACTTAAAAGGTAATATTAACTTTAAAAATACAATTTTTTCAAATGTTATAACGAGTAAATTTTTCGTATTTTTTAAGGAATTCATTATATTTGAGGAAAAGTTTTATAAAATTGCAAGGCATGACATACTGCATTTTTTACCTTATTCATGTTCCCATAATAGGCTTAAAGCGATAGAATAAGAAGAAAAATTCTAATAAATTAGAAGATTGGTTCATTGCGTCAGTATTTAAAAGGAATTATTGTTAACTAGATTGTACCAATAAATTTTTACTCAATTAATTTCGGTCACGAGAATCTGGCCATTAATAGAGTCTTTTAGTATAGAAAATAATTCTCCTATTTTTGTTTCAGTTCGTGTTTTCAGCTTTGCTAGCAGCTTGCGCCTGCGGCCGCCTCGAGCCGCAGTACTTGCCGCCGCGCGGTGGGTACTCGGGCGCGGGTGCGGGCGCGGGCGCCGGCGCGTACGCCGGTGCGGGCGGGTACGGCGGCGGCGGTGCCAACGTGCCCATACTGAAGTATGACAACGTTAATAATGGAGATGGAAGTTATAGTTACAGGTTAGTTGTGGGTTTTTGAATAGATAAATAAATAGTAGATAGAATAGTAGAAAGAGTAGATAAAAAAATAATAAGTACTTGTATCAAACACCTAAATAAATAAATATTAATGCTGGTATTTTGTCCAGAAACCAGAATTAGCTCCGAATGAAGCAAATTTTCTACTATGATAGGTACTAAATCTGGGAAAAGTAGCTGCTCGTAAATAACTTTTTTAAGACCTATTTTTAAAATCATACAGTCAACTATATATTATTGGTCAGTCGTAAGTCCAATTATATATAATTATACTTACGACCGAAGGCATTTTGGCAATCTGAAAAATTCTGGTGTCCTCTAACCCGCACTCGGCCAGCTTATAATTTACGGCCATATCCTTCTTCTCACCTAGAGGAAAGATCATGACTCATCCCAAAAAGTTGTAATGATGATAACCACGAAATTACTTTTATTCCAGCTACGAAACCGGCAACGGCATCAGCGCTCGAGAATCTGGCGCTCCTCGTGCCGCAGGCCCCGAAGGCCCCGCGGTAACAGCGGAGGGCGGGTTCTCGTACCGCGCGCCCGACGGACAGACCATCGCGCTCACGTACACGGCGGACGAGCGCGGCTTCCACCCGGTGGGCGCGCACCTGCCCACGTCGCCGCCCATCCCGGACGCCATCCTGCGCAGCATCGAGTTCAACAGGAGGAACCCCACCAGGTAACTGCTGTTGCAGCTTGTTCTAAACGATGCCGTGTAAACTTTGTGACGGCGAAGGAAGGTTCTCGTACCGTGCGTCCGACGTGCAGACCATCGCGCTCACGTACACGGCGGACGTACGCGGCCTCCGACCGTTGGGTGGCCTCCAACCGTGTCAACTATATGACGGCCGAGGAAGGTTCCCCGCCCCGCGTTGCGGAAGGAAGGTTGCGCGCCCGACGCGCAGAGAATTATGCTCTCCAAGAGCAATCAGGTAGCAGGTCACTAACAGTTTCAACGGCAATATACAACGTGTAACAAAATGGAGAGATAAAACTTAAGGGTTAGCTTCTATACCATACCTCGAATATACAGTAAAAGAATTAGCATGATCAGTGCTGGTTTAGACTTTCATACAAATTTATTAAATTATTTTGCAACAAAATTTTTGACAACCCTAGTCAACCTAATAAGCTAAAACGAGACTTGTGCCGCAGTCAGTGACCTTATGATCTTTCCCGCACCGGCTGAACTTTGTAGTATCTGTCTTAGTTACCCATCACTTTATTTTTACGCCATCTGCAATCGAATAGATTTCATCAAAAGCTAACAGCTATTTTAAGGGTTGACACTTAGATATTTTGATCTAAACTTTGAACTTGTTTTTCGGCCGAACCGTAAGGATAACAAATTCATGTTACTGTTACTTATAAACTACATCACCAAACACACAATTCCCTTAAGTATTATCTCTTCATTATGTTACACGTTGTATAAATAAAGATAATTTAGAAAAAAAAAACGAAAATATATCGCGTGTTTCCTTGTTTAGAATTAATGCAAAACCTCTGGACCACTTATGGCGGGTTTCAATATTATGAAAACTGTTCGTTTTGCCTACGAACAATAGAAATTACTACCAAAATGCCTTTCTATATTCAAAATCTTGACATCTAAACCACTGCTTACGAACTGTTTGACTGTAATGGGTTGCTAGGTTACATTTGACCATTTACAAAATAAGTCATTATATCTAGCCAACGACGACGTAACAAGTTATTAATTTAAACCAATGAGGTAAAGGTAGCATGGCAGTCTGCTGCGGCCAATAAGAGTTATTTTTTCATTACGTATGACCAATTAAAGAATAGGTCATTTTATCCAGCCAACGACGTAACAATTTATTCATTTAACGAAATATCCTATCAAATATCTGTCAACATATCAATAATCCAGTTTTCTCTTTCTAACTTATCTATAACTGTTTTTGAAAAAAGGGACGAATATTATTGAATGACATAATTTTTCTTTTAAATATTTACTTTGACGTCATAAAAATGTGATTCAACCAATGGCAAAATTTGTCGAAGGTTTGGCGTTTCGTTTTACGTAAGCAGTTAAACGCAATTATTAATAAAAAGCTCTAAAAACATACTATAATATATTTATCGAATACTAAAACATAGCAAACATAAATTGAATAAGTTTATATATTTCTTTAGTTCAAATATCATACAAATAATTTGCGAATGCATGATATTCTATAATTCACATATCACCTATTTTCTTGGAAGAACGTCACGCAAGGAGGGCCCATGCCAAATTTGAGAACTTACAGCCCGTAGCTAGTAGATATTGTGAAACGCTACTTTTTTCCTACCAATTTTGTACCTGTACCGGTTACGCATAGTAGTCAGTTGAATATTGAAACCCGCCATTAAACATTTCATCATTAGAAACTTCTTCTGGAATAATATATATAGACTGTAGTTGAGATGCAAGAAATTTTCACGGGTGCCAAAGAAAAATATTTTGTATTGTTGACTAAGAATAAAGTACCGCTCTTGCATAAGCATGTCGTCCGCTTCCTTAAGCTTCATGTAGAACCAGTTCCGTCCTAAATCTGTGTTCTTTTACCTTAAGTATTATCGTCACTTACCATCTGGTGAGATAGAAGTCAAGTTTAGCCACTCATACTCAGGTGGAACCCCAATTATACAGGGTGACTGGTGACAAATTTTAGATACTGAAGGAGAGCACTCTGCACTCGATTCTGATCATAATTATAAAATAAAAGTAGGTATTATTTTAAGGTTTTACATTTTAAATGCTTAAGTTCATTTATTTAAAAGTAGGTACATAGATTTTCACCAGAAATGCCTATGAATAAATAAAGAGACCTTACTACACTTTTTCCGACGCGCTGCCTCAGTCATCACGCACACAGTAGTGTTCCCGCATCTCACACCACCACCTGCTAAGTATCCATTGCATTAAGGTCATGTAACCATGCGTTGCGTAATGAATTCTTTAAGTTTCGGTTAAGTTTACTCAGTAAATAATTATTGTTTATTTTATTTTTTCTCTTCATGTATGATCTCAAACGATCACGTCCTGGAATTTCGAAAATGACCCACCCTGTATGCATATACACGTTCACTACCTTAATAAGGTAAGGTTATGATTTCAGCCTCTATGTTGTAGAAGGATCTTGATCATACACTCATCAAGTGTGGCCCTCTATGACTAGAGAAATTAAGTACATTGTTTCTATCCACATTATTTATGGGATGCATTTCTTTGTTTTTCAGTGAAGGCGCGTACAACGGCGGCGGTTCCGGAGGCTACCACTACTGATACTGCAATGATTTCGATAACATCGACAAAGCAAGGAAAAACGATGACAAAATACCCTATTAATTAAGCACATGCAATTTTTTTAAATTCACAATCTACTCAGCTCGGTTTTCCTATGAGAAACATATTTTTCCAATCCCTATTTTGGTTTACTTTCTCGATTGTTATAAAGATTATTAAACTTATTGCTTTGACCTAATGACAAGTAAACTGTGATACAAGAGTATATACTGACTTAATTTTATGAATAATTTATTTTAGCATATTCTTAAGTTATAAGAATTTATGAATAAACAAATGCAAGCATAATTTTCTTTTTACTCCTTCCAAACCTTTATATTCAATGCCTTTATTAAATCTGAATGAATAACCGTTCCGGAAATCTAATTATCGTTTGAACTTCGAATAATTACAAAAACAGAAATAATGTCGCAATTATTCAAGTCCTCGATTGAATAAAGGAATCGGATTGAATTGGGATTAATTATACTTTACTTGTGCCCAAAAGTTACAAAAATCAAACCAGTTAAAAATGACTTTTCTTTACAACAAGCTATGTCCCGCGACTTTACCCAAGTAACATTAGTTCCGAGGGAATATCAGGATTAAAAAAATACTCTATTTTTATTTCAGACTATGCCTGAGTGTGAAATTTCATTATAGGTATGTAGCGCTGTCTACCGATGCTACAAGGAAGCAACGATATTACGCCGATGACGACAAGATGATTGTCCCTAGATCGCGATATCACAATTTCTATAGCGGCGAAAAATTCACGACGGCAACCATCGTGCTAATCAACCTCTTCTGCGGTTTAGGAACGAACACCTAGTTCCTACAGGCTAAAAGCCATCTTCATTCATGATTCCTCACGCACTTCTACGTTTGACTTACAGTTCCGGTACTGATTAAGGTACTGAGTGACTGGACACACAACATACAGTCATAACCACTGGGCAGAGCTGAACATTGAACCTTATTTTCCTTAGGGGGTGTAGGGGTGCACTAAGGAAGGAATTCCCGAAATTCCCAGGAGAACTAGAAATATAGGACTTTTCAGTTTGTATAAAAATATCATTCCTTGAGTGCACCGATGTATTACTTACTTTGTATAAAGGTTCTTCAATGAGTGTCAGTAACATTATTGAAGGAATTTCTAAAATTGTCACAGGAAGGGTAATTTATATGTACGAAATTAACCTCGTTAATCAAATATTACAAATTAAAAAAAAAAATTGCTGTGAGCCGAAACCAAACCATATTATCGTATAAATTGAATCTTCAAATTATACCTCCCATTCTTTTTTGCCTAAATTCTTTTTTAATTTTTTTTCTATCAAAAGAAATCGGTATTGAGTCAAAGCCTATTTGAAATGCCAGTTATAACGCACTCAGATAGAAACATTTTATGTGTTATAAATATGAGTACAGAGAGAAAACTAACTGTGCGTGAATACGTACAAAATAATTGACTTGCTTGATCTTTACAAAACTCCTAATTTGGTTAAGTACAAATGTAAAGTTGATGTTACTAAAATTGAATATTATTAATGCGAAACTTTGTCAGTCTTCATTAAAAAATCTTTTAACATAACATTCAGCAAATGAACTGGTTATTATTCAATTTTGCACACGCATAGAGTAGATCTTGCGAAATGACATAAGGCTATCTTTATCGCGTAAAGGGAATGAAAAGGGGTTGAAGGTCTGTGTGAATTTCCGTCATTGTCGAATATAAAAACATTAAAATTTGTATTAAGGCAATTGATAGGAAATAAATAAAGATAATTTTGTTTTTTTATTACATGCTTCCTACGTCATTGAAATATTGGATACGCTTGTGTTAGAAAAAAGACAATCATAATAGAATTACCGAAAATTGTACTACTTAAGAAAGTTAAAAGAAATTTAACTTTCAATTCATTATCATACAATATTTTGAGAATGGTGGAGCACATTCAAGTTTCTGTAGAAAATCAATATAAATACGAGGGCGCGTCAATAAGTCCGTGACTTTTTAAATAAATCACAGATTTTTTGGTAAATAAATCATTTTATTTTTTCAACGTAGTCTCCCTTGAGCTCTATACACTTTGTGCAACGCTTCTCCAATTTTTTATCCCTTCCAAAAAATATGATTTGTCGAGGTCTTCAAAATAGGCCTTTGTTTGCGAGATGACTTCATCATTGGAATCAAATCTTTTTCCATCAAGCCATTTCTTCAGGTTTGGGAACAAGAAGTAGTCACTCGGAGCCAAATCTGGAGAAGAGGGTGGAAGAGGGAGCAATTCATAGCCCAATTCATGGATTTTTGCCATGGCAACTGCACATGTATGCACCCTTGCCTTGTCTTGGTGGAAAAGAACTTTTTTCTTGGCCTAATGAGGTCGGTTTTTTTTTTCAAATCGTCATTGAATCGGTCCTATGAGTTGGCATAATATTCCCCATTGATTGTTCTTCCCTTTTGAAGGTAGTCAATGTGGAGTATCCCGCGTGCATCCCAAAAAACAGTCGCCATAACTTTATTGGCTGACAAACCCACGTTGGCCTTCTTCGGCGCCGATTCACCTTTGTAAACCCACTGTTTTGACTGTTGTTTGGTCTCCGGTGTGTTGTGATGGATCCATGTTTTGTCAACGGTTACAAAACGGCGCAAAAACTCCTCAATATTGCGATTAAACAACGCCAAATCTTCGTGTGAAGTTGTTACACGATTGCGTTTGTGGTCGACTGTGAGCAAACGCGGCACCTATCTTGCGGAAAGCTTTCTCCAAGTGATCCTTCAAAATTGAAACCACTGAGCCATGCGAGATCCCTACGGTTTCCACAATCTCTCGTACTTTCAATCTTCGGTCGACCAACACCATATCGTGAATTTTTTCGATTGTTTCGGGTGTAGAGACCTCAACTGGGCGTCCAGGACGTTCGGCATCTTCAGTGCTTGTACGGCCACAACGAAATTCAGTAAACCACTTTTTTACCATTGAAATCGATGGTGCAAAGTTCCCATAGTATTTATCAAGCTTAGCCTTGGTCTCCTCGATGGTCCTCGATGGTTTCCTCGGTAATGGTTTTTTGTCGAAATTCATTTTTTCCATTTTTTCCTCAAATTACTGGGGAGTCTGATAAAGATAGCTGTCGAACACAAACTAACTGAGGCAGCAACATGGTAGGTATTGTCCGTTCATCGTAAGATGTCCCCTGCCGTTATGTTGGCACTATTGCTTGTCAAGCTGTTTTCGTTATCTGGGATAGTGAATTAATCCTTTTTATTGATTACTTGCCAAAAGGGCAAATGATAACTGGATCCTATTATGCAAACTTCATCCCGAAATTACGTGAAGCGATTAAAGAAAAACGTCGTGGGAAATTGTCATTGGGCGTGTTGTTTCTCCAGGATAACGCTCCACCTCATCGTTCGGAACTTGCGCTCACCGCAATCCGCAGTGCTTGCTTCGAAGTCCTTGATCACGCTTGATATTCTCCTGACTTAGCCTCGAGTGATTTTCACTTATTTCCAAAATTAAAGGAGCATATTCGTGGAACTAAATTTGACGATGATGACGCGGTTATGACTGCCGCAGAGGAGTTTTAAAGACTATTAAAGTCGAGAAAATGATTTTTTTGCGGAAGGAATAAGAAAGTTGGAGATTCGGTATTCTAAGTGTATTAGATTAGAAGGAGATTACGTAGAAAAATAAAATAAAATGTATTCATTCTAAGAATTTTTTGATTCGCCCTCGTATAATATAAATTGTGTCGTCATTCATTCATTCCTAGTCTTATAGTTGTTTATTATTTACAAATCAGAAAATTAAACATATATTTATTCGTGGTAGGTATAAACAAAGTTAGATTACGGGGTTAAAATGGACACATATTATTGTTAACACTGCTGCCACAATGCTGCCAACATCAGCAGGCAGGGGACATCTTATAGTGAACGGTCTGTAGTACCTACCATGGGCAGCAAGTTCAAATTTTGACAGGAGTCAACTGACAGTTGCCTGTTAACAGGAGTAGTGATGCTTTTTCAGTAAAAAGGTAAGAAATTCAAAAAGTCACGGACCTATTGACCCGCCCAAGTATATTATACTTACTCTATACTAATATTTATAAAGCTGAAGAGTTTGTTTGTTTGTTTGTTTGAACGCGCTCATCTCAGAAACTACAAGTGGGAATTGAAAAATTATTTTTGCATTTGATAGCTTAACTCTTGAGGAAAGTTATACGCTATATTTTATCCCGAAATTCCCACGCGGGTAAAACCGCGCGCGGTGGCTAGTAATAAATAAAGCTGAAGAGTTTGTTTTTTTTATTTGTTTGTTTGTTTGAACGCGCTTATCTCAGAAACTACAAGTGGGATTTGAAAAAATGTTTTTGGATTTGATAGCCCAACTTTTGAGGAAGGTTATAGGTTATATTTTATCCCGAAATTCCCAAGGGATCAAAAGTAACGCGGGTAAAACCGCGCGCGGTGGCTAGTTTCTATATAAAATTAAAGCGCAGAAGATATGTTTTCAAAGTATTTAAAAGACAGATTTTAACTAAATTCTGATATAAAATACCCTACTTATAAGAACTCTTGATTGCGATATTTATTAAAGTTTTTATGGATAAACACAAAATAGGGTTTTCGTCTAAACTATCCATTTCCAAGTCAAATAGGTACTCTCATGTTATGGGCTCCACACTTTCCTCTACGCCCCAGGACAGCCATTTTTCAACAACGCCAAATAACCACAAACATGACATATCTCAATGTTATGGCACTAAAGATAGACAACATATATGAATGATCAAAACGTACGCCTTCGCATGTTTGTAGGTATATCGTGCGTAGGGATAAGTAATAAAGCATTTCACGGATAAAAAATGTGACTAAACTACGAGAAGCTAGAAATATTGGAGATGAAACATATTTATTTTATTATCTACACATTATTGTAGCCATGTGAACTTATGAAATAAACTTATGAACTTGAGCAGGTTTATAAGAGTAACTTCTACTGCTAATGAACGTAGAAATTACTTCTTCACGTAAAAAACACGCAAAAAAAAACCTACTGTTTAACCCTCTAGGTTTTAATTTTGCTGAAAACTGTCTATCTGTCTGTAGCACCGAAACTCACAATGGGATGAAACAATTCGAGGACCAGAATGTGCCAGCTACTTCTCATCCCGGGCATACTGTAAAAGTCAGTTAAGGGACGGAGGTTTTATTGACGTTTTTGTGCCCCTATCACTGCAAGTCTCTCTTCATCATAACACGTCCAAGTTTGTCAAATGTGACATCAGATGGTTTATGGCTTCTGGTGTTCTACCTACCCCATAAGGGATACAGGCGTGACGTTATGTATGTATGTAATAATCTACGTAGTTGTTAAATTTAACTTTTGCCACATGAGAAGAACTATAAAGTCTAATAACTAGATAACAAATCATTTTTCTCTTAAATAAATTGCTAATCAAAGGGCCTGCAAGGGGTCGGCTAGGAATCGCACGCTTGGATAAACATGACGTAAAAGGTGACGACTGTCCAATGTCCAAGCGACCCCTGCTTGGTGGTAAGACCACTTCAGGGGTTGCCTGGCTAGCAACCACAGTTCATATAAAGTCAGTCGCCAAATATTAAAGTTCCGAGAATGATTTATGAACAGCCAGTTCCTTCCACCACATTTGCTAAGTTCAGATAAGGTTGTCATCTTTAAAACATTACAGGTAGACCACCCGAGACCAATTTCTTTACAGAATTTGTACATCTCAGAGTAAAGCATTGCAATGTTTTAATAATATTTTGAAATCTTTACTCTTAAGTAACTGTAAAAATATGCTACGTTATTAGATAGTGCTACGTTAGCAATATAACGTCAAAACAAAAAGTATGCTAAGTAGTTTCGTGGCTGGTCGCCAGACCCCGGTAGCTCAGTGGAAGAGCACTCGTCCGTCAAACGAGAGGTCTCAGGGTCGAGTCCTGGTCGGGTGATGATTTTATTTAGCATATATTTTCAATTATTTAAGAGTAGTAAAGCATTGTTAAGTGCAAAAATTTCAGAATATTGTTAAAACTATAGGGTCTTTCAAAAAGGACGGGTCGATTTCAAGATGGAATTAAACAGGTTGAGATATTAACGAAATTATTATTTTATTTGAATGGCCCATTCATGCCATTTTGTTTTGAATATAACATAATTCAAATTTCCGCCGCAGTTTCGCACAGATCCGGGAAGTCAATTTTCAATAACTCCGCTGCTTTAATTCTACTGATACTGAGTGATGGCCTAGGTTATATCGACTTTCAGGATATCAGTTTATTGCGGCTTATTGGTCATTTCAATTGGTCATTAGAGACTTCAAAACCCCCACAAGAAAATATCATATTCATATATGGTTCAATTTAGGCTTAAACTACGCTTAAACAATTGGATTAAAATGGATCTGCCTGTTGATTGTTGTCTACCTGCTGAAAATTAAACCTCCCAGATTTGTACCACCATTCGAAGATGCGGCGGACAGTTGAATGATGTCATATTCAAAACAAAATGTCATGAATGGATCTTTCAAATAACAGAAAAAATCGTTAATATCTCATACACAGCCTGTTTGATTCCATTTTGAAATCGACCCATCCTCTTTGAAAGACCCTGTATAAGATGTCACTTCCATTCAATCTACGTTTGTCAGATCGAGAAACTACAGAGATTATAAAAACACGACATACTAACAGTCTCTTTCAGATGTTAGCAATTTGTATGATGAAGGAATGTTTAGTTCGACTACTTTGATCTCGAAAACCATCCATCGAAAACCAAACAGCAAATCAATCTTATATAAAAATCATATTCAAGCTCAATGTGTGGGCATCTTCCACATGAATAAATAATAGTCATAATATCGGCAACTCTTTCAGTTTGTTTAATCATTTTGCATTAAATAAGTACATTTAAATAAATAACGTTACAATAAATTACATTTATCACAGAATGTACAATTCAATTCATCCAAAGTAGTCCACGATCTTTTCATGAGGTTTCGATTTCATTCAATAGCTGTAAAAAAGAATAAAAGTGTATTTTATTATTTTTAAGTAAACTGTAACCAATTGGCACTAATATTAATATAAAGTAATAATGGATACACATTTTCACATACAGAGACTTGTAAATTAATTTTGAAGCCCTAACGAAAGCTTGTGTCATGTAGTAAACATAGCATTTATATTATATTTGTATTTTGTACGAAAAAACACCCTTTCTCAGTAAATTATTCCTTTCAATTTGATTTGATTAAGTGATTGATAAGGCATGTATTTGCATGTCTAACGACTCTCTCGAGATCGCTTTCTGCTGAAAAGATCCATAGCCTTAACACATAAACAGTCCCAATACAAAAGGTTCAGACCTCCCCATAAGTCCACTCCCATTTTTATAAAAAATGTCTTATTTCGATGCAAATAATAAAACTGATGCAGAAATATTGCAAAAATAATTTGCCACGCCCCAGGTAAAACTTTTAAATTTTTTACTAAGTCGCATTCAATTTTGCCTGTAACAAATTAAAAAATGTGCCGTGTTTTTGTTATTATTATTTATAGTCCATCACTTTATCAATCATCGCTTAATTCGAAATAAACCAAAACAAATACAAGGTTTTTGAATTATTCTGTTATTCCAATTAGCATTGTAAAGGGGTACGTATCATAATATATAATTTCATAATACATATGGGTGGAATGTATAAAGTTAAAATACCGAAAATCAAAATGCATAATGCATCAAAATATATAAAATTATTTGACATAAGTTCAAAATTTCTAAGTTTGAATGCCATAATGGTCGAAATATATAACAAACACAATTCATAATGGTTCCTAGGGCTACGTTTTATAATATATATTTTCAAAATACGTACGGTTGGAATATATGAAGTTAGTTGTCATATTAAGTTGTCATAAAAGACAATTATCATAATTTTTATTTAAATAAAGGCAATACTCAAGGCAATACATCAGTCTTTGCGGTAGCTATTTAGATGTGGAACGTCTCCGGCGCTACGGGAAGTGCAGCCCCAACGCCCTCGCGTAACAAAGCGCAAACACGCATGCTCACCTCCACAGCCTCGGCTTTTTGGTCGCCTCCGGCGACCAGCCTCGGCCGCTCCGGCTCGCACGCTGTGTGCGCTTTGTCACGGCGGGCGAGGGCTGCTCTCCCTCCGCGCCTCCGGCTTTACAAAAACACTCTAGGGTCGATCCAATAAGACTACGTGGTTAAGGGGTCGACAAATAAGGTTTTGAACAAATTTGAAACTAAGTATGAGTTGTATGATAAAAATAGTTTAGTTACATATATCTACAGGTACACGCGTAATTTTTATAATTATGAATAAAAATAAATCTAAATAAAAAAATGTATGAATTTTAATAATAGTGATAAAGACGATTGATTATGTTTAGAAAATATACAAAACAAATAGATGTTTATCACTTCCAGTATTATGAATTTGAGTGATTCGGAACGATGAACATTAGGAACTTAGTATTTAGGAATAAAGATAGTTAGAATGAAAAGTGTTATGATTTTCAATAATATGCATATTGATGATTATTTCTTCTGACTATTATAATTTTTGATTTTATATATTTTGAACTTATACATTGTAAACTTATAGATTTTAAACTTATGCATTATGATATTTATATATAACGTAAGTTATGCATATTGATGATTATTTCTTCTGACTATTATATTTTTTTATTTTATATATTTTGAACTTACACATTGTAAACTTATAGATTTTAAACTTATGCATTATGATACGTACCCATTAATATTACTAACTCAGATATTGCATTCCATTATTTCGGTCCTATTATATATTTATTATCTAGGTGATCATAATCTCAAAATCTGAAATTGTCTGTGTAAAAGCAAGGTGTAGCAAATTGTCCGTTTCATGAATGATGCATGAGACTAAATTAGTAATTTAGAATATAAAAAGTATTTTTTTACTATTCCTACCATCGGGGCGGACAATGTACGAAGCAAAGGCAAAGTCCTTTAATGCCTAGTTTTATCTGGTGGGGTTCCTCCTGTTGAACTCGATGCTGCGTAGGATGGCGTCCATGATGGGTGGCGACATGGTGCGCGAACATCGGGTGAAAGCCGCGCTCGTCCGCCGTATACGTGAGCGCGATGGTATGCCGATGGGGCGCGCGATACGAGAACCTTCCTCCGCTGTCACATAGTTTACATGGAGTCGTTTAGAACAAGCTGCAACAGCAGTTACCTGGTGGGGTTCCTCCTGTTGAACTCGATGCTGCGCAGGATGGCGTCCGGGATGGGCGGCGACGTGGGCAGGTGCGCGCCCACCGGGTGGAAGCCGCGCTCGTCCGCTGTGTACGTGAGCGCGATGGTCTGCCCGTCGGGCGCGCGGTACGAGAACCCGCCCTCCGCTGTTACCGCGGGGCCTTCGGGGCCTGGAGCGCGGGGGGCGCCAGACTCGCGAGCGCTGATTCCGTTGCTTGCTTCATAGCTAGTAAATATTTAGATGTTGGAATACTTTTTTTTCATCATCATAATGAACAATCCTTTTCACTAGCCCAATTGCCCCTAGGGCCAAGAATCTCTCCTCTGGGTGACAAAAGAGCAAGGATAGGCCGTATACCACCAAGCTGGCCAACTGCTTATTTGTGAATATCAGATTTTTAGAACGTCAAAATGGCTTGTGACATGCCCTAAATTACTATATAAGTGCCTTCCTTTGTAATTATTTCTTGCATATGCACAGGACTCACTGTATCACGACGACATAACATATTTATTATTAAGTTTGCAATATCTAAATAAATTTCAAATAATATAAATAATAAATAAATTTCAGATGTGGACCACGGCACTGATAAATGCGAACAAGAAGTTGCGCTCTCTCAAAATAGTCAAAAGAATATCCGATTAATAGAAAGCAGAGCCTGCCATGAAGGATCTATGATAGATTTCATAGATTTTTTTTTCAGTATAAAATAAGTAACTTACTCGTAAGCTTCCGAACATAGTTTCGTTTTTGGATTCTTTGGGAGTTACTTATATTTGAATAGAAACACATAATTAGATCTATAAAGTTTTTTTGACAAAACGTGTTTTCGAGGTGTCATTTGGTGAATGAATAACGTAAAATAGGTTAGGTAACTTCCAAGTACAGTAATAAAAGATTTTTCCTTAACTTTGTTGTTCGTTTAGCTCTTCTGGTTAAATATTTTCGGGAAAAACACAGTATTTTGAGTTATCAAAAGTTTTGTTAGAAACAACTTTTTGAATAATTTATTATTCTATTATTTATGCGGAAAGTTAATTCTTAGAGACCTTTTTTAATAAAGGTAGTCGCAAACTTATAACAAGCTTCATCCTGTAACTGGCCATTTCTTCAAAAGTCTTGTAGACCTTTGATCACGAATTTTGGTGAATTCAAGTGTAACTCGGCGATGTCAGCATAAGAAAGTCATATTTTAAAACTTTTACAAAAGTTTAGCACAAGTATTGAAGAGTACTTGCCCTAATACTCTTGACTGTTATCTTTTTCTGTGCTGAATATAATTATATTGAAGCAAATCGGAACTTTTAGCTACCGTGGAAATTATAAGACGGATAAAATACTTAAATTAGGTACATAAACATACCTTACATAGGCCAGAAGTGACCGAGTAACATTTCAGTCAGAATGGACCATTAATTAATGTAAGTGTGAATCTAATCTGGTCACTCGTTTATCAATCATGATGACGTTAATGAGATTGAATAATAAACAACACACTAACAGTGCAGCTCCATAGTACATTTCAATAGGCTTGTATAGGATACCATGAAGCGAAACTGTCACACATGCTAGAGATATGCATATCTAAGTTTAGAAGATTATGACAAACAGAGACTGTCGAATTTGACTGATATTTGGCAAATTTTATATGCCTGTCAGGAATTAATTACTAACAAACCTGTAACGGTAGGATCCGTCTCCATTGTTGACATTTTCAAATCGGAAGGGAGCCGCGTTGGCGCCAGCATACCCTGGCACCAGGTGGTCCAGCCGCGCAGCAGAGCTAGTTGTCGCCAAAGCTATGGCCACCAGGATTATCTAAAAGCAAAAATATCTTTATAAATAGGTATTTCACAGTAAGTACATTTCGTAAACGCTTAAGGCCCTGAAGGTTATTGCTGGTGAAAGATATGAAGACCAAAATAGTTAATATATGTGACTGACTCAAGATCGTTTCATAAATTGACTTCAGTTCAATTTGATATTTAGAAAACTGTTAAAATAAAAAGGTCAGTTAGCGAATTATGATAATCAGAATGAAATGATAATCAGAAACCATAGAAAATATTATGGAAATAACTGTAAACAATTAACAGCAAGAAAACCGTTCAAAACAGCTACCATTTTATTATGATTTAGAAACAAATTCGCCTTATTTTACATTCTATGAATATAAAGTTATATTCCAATAATTACCAAACTTGAAAACCTTTTTTCCTGAAAAGCTATTTAACTAAAACAAAATCGACCGATCTGTAAATGTAGCTCGTGTATCCTTACCAGCTTTGACATAGTATTATGGTAGAAACTTAGTATTTTGGTAGAAACTTGTATCTCGTGTCGACCCAGCCAGACACACAGAGCACTTGTTGTTTCGTGGGGTTGCCAGTGCTTTATATCCATAATGTTGCCCTTTCTGAAGTTGGGCAACCTCTTTGTGATCTGAGTTAGATTGCTTGTGGTGCAATTCATAAGCGTTGCATGGTTTATGGAATCAATGTGCTTTATATTGTATGAACAAGGCTTTTAAATATTTTTTTTTTAAATATGAGGAATTGAGGCTCAATTATTTTACCTTTAAATATTAATCTTACTATGTTAACCCTTGTAAGGAAGCTGGAACTGTTGTAAGCTAAATAAAACCAGATAATGAATCACGAAAACTTAGGACAATATTCTGTTGAATGTTGTGATAATATCTACAGATTGACGAGTGTGTGGTGTGTATCTTTTTTGTTATGAGTGTTTTTGCGTTTTATTTAAATTTCTGTTTATTTGAAACCAACTTCAAAACGTAGGAGATTTTCAATTTGTCTATATGTTTGTTACGCGATTTTTGCAAATATACATCAAAGGAAAAACATAGAATGTGCAGGCTGGTTCTCTTCCCGGCAGGAACAGAGGTTTTATTGGAGGTTTTTTGTAGGTGATAGGCTGACCCCTGTCCCTGCACTGCAATAATCTCTACCTTCGCATCAAGAAGGTAAAGATGATGCAATTATAATGCCTCCAAATTTATCAAACGTCACACCAGATGGTTTTATAACTCAGGTATTCTGCCTACCCCATAAGAGATACAGGTGTGAAGTTATGTATGTATGTTGTTTCATTCTGTATAAGTACTACGAGTACTATACAGAATGAAACAACAGAGATGTTTCATTTAGATTTCATCATAATCAATAAAGTGCTTCTAAATAAAATACAGTAATATAAATAGTATTAGTATATGTTTAGGACTTCAAAATGTGGGTAAAGTCGGTTGTTCCGTAGCTTTTGTTAATTATATGTACTTAAACCAACAACTAATTAATATTATAACTCATCAGATTACCCTACTAGAATTCTAGCTGTTGGGATGAACTAAACTGTACTTTTATATCTATGTGTTCATAAATAAATAAATAAAGTTTGCACTACTTCCACACCGCTGCCTGCTATGACCTATTAACTCCGCTATGATGGAACACCCGTAAAGCGAAGCGCCACGCCTCCTATAAACGGCGAATACTCTTGAACTTTCTGGCTCATTCTCGAATATTCCATCACCATCTGTATTAGCAGATCACAAATTTCAAACACACGCAAACATAAATTAACATAGAAATTAACTAATCAAACACAATGACATTTAATTACGTGTAACATGGTCGGTAATAGGCAAATCGTGGGTCCCTGCAATATTTCTCGTACAGTTTAAACAGCAAGTTATAAGGAGTTATAACAAGTTTATTATATGTTATCAATCATCGATAAGTAAGCTGAGTTAAGTACAGTCACGAACAGCAACAGCATGCACCTACTGTGGATCATTTACCTCTAACGGGTCGTGACTAATGCCTGACAAATTCACGCGGGTAGCTCAAAACTGATCGCTTGCAGTGCCAAGTACGAATACCGTGGCGTGGAATATTACGAGGAATGGAAATTAGGTTTATAAGTGAGTATCAAGATAATTAAACAAATGAATAAATTACGATCACTGAAACATGACCTATGTGAACCCAAAGTAAGCTTGTGTTATGTTATATGGGCTTGTGTTACGGAGACCACAGAGTTAATCTAGGGGTAACCTACTATATTCCCAGACCCGAGCCAGTGAAGAAAGTTTGGTTCCTAACTAACCCGGCTGGGAATCGAACACGGGACCTCTCAAACCGAAGGTGACCATTTTACGAATGCACCATGGCGGCGGCCGTGGTAAATAAATAAAATAAATAATAATAAAAAACATAAATAAATAAAATCCCCAGACAATCACACCAACTACATGGCCACAAACTATGCAGAGCTTGTGATATGGGATACCATGTATCGAACTAGGGGGAATCTAGAATATATTT
Source organism: Stenoptilia bipunctidactyla (assembly GCA_944452665.1). NCBI lineage: Eukaryota > Metazoa > Arthropoda > Insecta > Lepidoptera > Pterophoridae > Stenoptilia > Stenoptilia bipunctidactyla. The sequence goes on from OX101730.1 coordinate 18,179,617, forward strand.
ATTTATTTATTGGAGAAAAAACAGATATTTACAATATGGTTAGTAAATGAAATTTAAATCTAGTGTTAGTTAATTGTAAAATCCTTAACATTCTCACTAGGTAAACATTGAATCAAAACATAATGAGGACTAAACTTATGGATAAAAAATATATAAAAATTAAAATTATAAAATTAAAGAAACAAAAAAAAATTAAATATCAAATACAAAATCAAGTAATAATTATTAAATTATTAAACATTAAAAAAATAAACATTAAATCAGATGGAACAATTTACAAAAAATATATATATTTTACAAAAAAAAAATTATGACATATTTCATTTTTACCCACGACGGAACGGAGACGGTATATGCGTTTGGGGTGAGAGGGTGTTTGTGCAAACCAATTTACCATTTATCTCCAGAACCACTGGTCCGATTTTAATGCGGTTTTCAGTAATCGCTTTGAATTTGCTTGGTGCATGTTCTTAGATAGGTGTAGCGGTAACAACTCACCAGGGGGCGCTGCAGTAAACATTTGTTTGTAAAAGCCAATGTTACCATTTATCTCCAGAACCACTGGTCCGATTTTAATGCGGTTTTCAGTAATCGCTTTGGATTTGATTGGTGCATGTTCTTAGATAGGTGTTGCGGTAACAACTCACCAGGGGGCGCTGCAGTAAACATTTATTTGTAAAAGCCAATGTTACCGTTTATCTGTAAAAACATTGGTCCGATTTAAATGCTGTTTTCAGTGATCGATTTGTATTTAATTAGCGCATGTTCTGAGATAAGTGTTACGGTAACAACTCACCAGGGGGCGCTGCAGTAAATATTTGTTTGCAAGCCATTGGTCCGATTTGAATGCCGTTTTCAATTATCGCTTTGGATTTGATTGGTATAATGTTCTTAAATAGGTTTAACGGTAACAACTCATCAGGGGGCGCTGCAGTAAACATTTGTTTGTAATAACAACCATTAATTCTGCAAAACCATTGGTCCGATTTAAATGTGGCTTTCAGTGATCGCTTTGGGTTTGATTGGTGCATATTCTTAGATAGGTGTTACTGTAACAACTCGCCAGGGGGCGCTGCATGTTACAATTAATCTTTAAAACCGCTGCTGGTCCGATTTTAATGCGGGTAACAACTCATCAGGGGGCGCTGCAGTAAACATAAAGCCATCACTGAAAACCGCATTAAAATCGGACCAGTGGTTTTGAAGAATGGTAACATTGGTTTGCACAAACCATTCTACGTAATATGATATCGAGTTACATTACAACAAAGGCCCAGCAAAGTTGAGCCAACAGCAAAGTTGAGTTGTAAATACTTATTATAATACTTCACTATGTATTTAAATAAACAACATGGGTTTTCCAGCGGTGGTGGGGACATTAGAGGGCTGATGAGGAACGAGATATTGTGTAATGTAATGTATGGTACCTATATTATGCTCTTTAAAAAGTTTGAAATAAAAAACAAAATAAAAATTTTGAAAAACCCACGACGCGACGGTTAAAAAGTAATTGAAAAAGAATAAAATAATTTAAAATTCCCCGACTGAAATGATTTATGTGACGAGAGATAATTAACGTGAAAAGCTTTTTTAAAAGTTCACTTAATCTCACACAAAGTCGGTCATATTATGAACAACATACTATTCGTTTTAATAGCACTTCCCTACGCTTACCTATTCGGTTCTCGAAGATGTAGATGTCGCAATAACATAGGTATTCAACTCCCTATGAACTTTATAAGAAGAGCAAGAAAATCCGTCTGGGGCTGCCATTGAATGAGTTCGTTTTGTAGTTTTATATTGAAATTTAAAATATTGATGGCAGCCCTCGACGGATTTTCTTGCTCTTCTTATGAAGTTCATAGGGAGTTGAATACCTATGTTATTGCGACATCTACATCTTCGAGAACCGAATAGGTAAGCGTAGGGAAGTGCTATTAAAACGAATAGTATGTTGTTCATAATATGACCGACTTTGTGTGAGATTAAGTGAACTTTTAAAAAAGCTTTTCACGTTAATTATCTCTCGTCACATAAATCATTTCAGTCGGGGAATTTTAAATTATTTTATTCTTTTTCAATTACTTTTTAACCGTCGCGTCGTGGGTTTTTCAAAATTTTTATTTTGTTTTTTATGAATTAAGTATCAGACAAACCAGAAAGTATCTCGGTAATTTCTTTTTTATAACCATGAAGGGTTGCATGGAATATGTCTACTGACGCGAATGTTTTGTTGTATGTAGAGCAAATACGGTGCATAGGAGCCCGATGCCCTTGGTTAGAATTATTTAGATTTAAGCTAAACAAATACATATACAGGGTGACTGGTGGGTCTCTTTTGAAATTCAAGGACGTGGCATTTTGAGATCATACATGAAGAGAAGAAAAATCATAAAAAATAAATAATAATTATTCACTGAGTGAACTTAACCGAAATTTAAAGAATTCATTACGCAACCCATGGTTACGCTAGCGTTGGCTGCGATCCGCGTGCCAGGGCTCGTGCCGCGATTGACTCAGGCGTAAGTAAAGTAAATTGTAACAAAACTTTATTTATAGGCAATTCTAATGAAAAATTAAATACCTCCTTTAATCACATGATTATCACCAGAATCGAGTACTGAGTGCTCTGCTACAGTATCTTAAATTTTTCACCAGTCACCCTGTGTAGATAAACACCCAGACCCGGAACTTTTTTTTCTTATTCCGTGCGGGAATCGAACCCACGACCACTGGCGTCTGAGGCAGACAGTGTTAACCCCTCGCCAAAACGGTCGTCAAATAAAATGAAAATTAATTACCTGAACTGGCTGATAAAATATGCATCAAGACCCAAACTGACAGAATAACTATGTGCCTCCAGGGAAGCTTGTTAAATAGAGACCGGATCTCGGGAGTTTCATATTATTAAATAAAACACTTTTTAACCGGATTTATCGCTTATATTTACATTTTAAATTTTGACTCGACGTTTCGGTGTCTTTTCAGACCCCGTGGTCACGAGCGACTGAGGTGTCAAGCGTCGGATTAGAATAGAGAAGATGGTTGGAAACTATCACCGACATGGGACCCTATCCTGAAAAACATTAAATCTAACATCCAGCAAGCTGCACGACCTGTAACTCAAGATACTGTCAGCTCGTTTTGTGTCAATCCCGAACGCTACGCTCGAAGACTGAGAAACAGATGGAGATGATGATGTATAACTTTTTTCAATCTATCAATCCGACGCTTGACACCTCAGTCGCTCGTGACCACGGGGTCTGAAAAGACACCGAAACGTCGAGTCAAAATTTAAAATGTAAATATATGCGATAAATCCGGTTAAAAAGTGTTTTATTTAATAGTATGAATCGCGAAAACTTAAGACAAGTTTCATATTATATTTCCAGCCCCGTGCCAGTTTCAAAAAGTTTGTTTCCCATACCAACTCGTCAGATATTCCCACCTGGCAAGATTCATATCAGGAACGAACATTTAACAAATGCTGGGGGCCGTCAAATTCATATTATTAGTTCACCTTTTGAAAAGGTTTTCCATAATGGTTAAAGTTTTTTTGTTACTATACAGGGTTAATTTTAATGAGCGCATCACCTCTTGCAGACAGCCTCTCCACATCCATCCCAACCACATTGTTCTACTTATCAATCTATATAAAACTGTTCCTTTACTGACTGAGTTACTGAGTGACAGACAACGTACAGCCTTAACTAATGGGCGTAGAGGGCTGAAATTGGAACATACATTCTTTAGGGGATGTAGGGGTGCACTAAGGAAGGAATTCCCGAAATTCCCACGGGAACGGGAATTATTGGACTTTTTAGTTTGTATGAAAAATCTTATTCCTTGAATGCACGGATATAATACTTGGCATAAAAGTTCTTCAAAAAGAGACTGGTTGTGTTATGAAAGGAATTCCCGAAATTCCCACGGGAACGGGAAATATATGATGTTTTAGTTTGTATTATAAAATCTTATTCTTTGAGTGCACGGATGTGATACTTGGTATAAAGGTTCCTCAATAAGTGTCTGTTTGTATAATGAAAGGAATTCCCGGAATTCCCACGGGAACGAAAAATAGGACTTTTGAGTTTATGCGTGTACGAAGTCGCGAGCGAACGCTCGTTAAATTAATATTTAAAAAAAAATACGTTTTCCCACACAATAATATTTACAACCTCGGTTTAGGGGCGTAGCTTTATTTACTCTGAGCGTATAGGTATGCCACGCACCTTGCGTAGTAAAACCCAAAATAGGGTTCACTTCAAAATAATGATAAGCACTTCTTAAAAAAGTATAGAGTTAGGAGAAAACGCTTTTATTTTTTTAATTTTTGGGTTATTTATCAAGATTTGTAAGAAGTCGTAGAACAAATGTTGTTGGGATTGATGTGTGTGGAGGAGTGCCTGCAAGTAGTGATGCGCTAATTAAAATTAACCCTGTATAGCAATCAGTTTCGCGGTGGAAGAATAATATACTAAGTTTCAAAGTAAAGCAGCGTACAATACAAATTATATTTCTGAAACAATAAATGGGAAATGTTAATAAACTATAATTTGAACCTAAAACCGTTCTTAACAAATTAACATGTTCAAAAAGCTTTTTGGGTTGTACCTACACTTGTAGCCAAAAGTGTTAGATATATGTACTGTGGTAGGTATTTATATTAAGACAAAGCATAATACGAAATTGTAGTCTAGTTCTTACTCATTTGAACTTTATAATTACTAACTTTGATCCATTCTCACAATGACTCATTTAATTTTAAGTACCTAATGTTTGCTAACAAAACTGAAATACAAGTTTTATTTTTGTTTTCAAAGGCTTACCTCCTGAGCAATATTTGGAAAATTAGTCAAGTTTTATTAGTATTTTAAAAAATAGGCATATATTTAACACGGCGACACACAAATCTGATTTAGGGCTTAAAAAATATTGGAATGGGTAGGAAAAGTAATGAGTTGGCAGCTACAGTGAAGTAGCATTTTAAATAGAAAGTAGCAGCTTTATATTGAGTTTTTAGATTTGTTTAAATTTAAATCGGCAATTTAAATTTTTTGGTGTAGCAACTGAATTTGAATCATTGTTATCTCGATGTCTTAACGCTTAACTTTTTTGACCATGTCGGGATTGTCCAGGGTTGACTATGATAGCCGACCTGGCTATCATAAACGCAAACGCGGCACCGCTCGCTTCGCTCACTCGGCTTGCGCACGTATATAACTGTTAATTTTTAATACCTCATCTATTATTTTTGTCACCAAGTAGTTAGTCGCCAGATACAATACATCAAGCCTGCGCTGTTTATCTATGAATGGTCAACAGGCTTTCGTCTCGCGGAATGCAACGCAGAGGGCAGTAACCAGTCCACGGTGACACTTCAAAGATTATATCATAATTGAAAGCATAAAAACAATAGTGCGCTGCTATACATTCAGGGTTACCTACCTTAGTCAAAAAACAACCCTGCTAATGCCGTAAGCTCAAAGTAAATTGAAAATTAATTTGTACCTACTCAAAATGGTCTGAGCCGCTGACCATTGATGAGTTCCTTTCTTTAAAGCCAATTCTTGTTTTAGATTTAGGTCATACTTACCATAAAAATACATTGTCATCGGACGTAAACAAGAACGTAAAGAAGCTCCAAGAAATACGAGGAAGCGTTCCTTATTCTTCTTGCAAGATTTTTTCAAAAATACACGAAATCAAAACAACAACTTCAAGCAGATTTGAAACCCTCTACACATGACCACGTATCAGTATCTATATGAAACTACAAAGAGACGCTAACTATAAAAAAAACGAGCTATGTGTGAGTTGGAATCGCGCACAAAGGGTTCCGTCTGTCCCTTAAGATACCGTTACCTTCCGTATGAATATAATGAAACACTACAGCACTGTATTGGGAACTAATAAAAAAGTTTTAAAAGCTTTAATCTTAATATATAAAACTGATCCGTTACTGACTGAGTGACTGACAGACAACGTACAGCCAAAACTATTGGGCGTAGTATAAGGAAGGTATTCCCAAAATTCCCACGGGAACGGAAAATATGGGACTTTTTAGTTTTTGTGAAAAATCTTATTTTTTGAGTGCATTGATGTGAAACTTGATAAAAAGGTTCTTCAATGGGTGTCTCATTGCCATGTGGAAGGAATTTCCGACATGCCCAGGGGAACGGGAAGTATAGGACTTTTTAGTTTATGCGCGTACGAAGTCGCGGTCATGCGCTCGTATTAAATTAAGCGCCATGTGATTGATGTGCTAGGAAACTACAGTACCATGTTTGTGGGTCTATTTTATGGGAGCCCCCTTAAATATTTATATTGTTCTGGTTTTTAGTAGGCGAGATTAGTCAAAAACCGAGTATGGGGGTAAAACCAGGACATGGCATTATGACTTTTAAGAGCAATTCAAATTAATGTGCTCTTTGTTGAAGCGTCTATCTCAATAAAATCCGTGCTTGCTCGTCGCGATTAAATCGGAATAAAGTTTTTAAGCACTTTGGATATAATATTCGTTAATACATGCCGCACACTGTTATGTACTTCTATATAATCGGAACTATTAAAATTTCAACTGCCTCAGTATTACGGTTTATGTGATACACCCTTGTGACAGACGGACAGCGGACTCTTAGGGCCAACGCTGCGTCACGCGTGTCTACGCGCGTGTTCATACAAAATTGCTACGTCCGTACCGTACGCGCGTACGGGCTAGCTCACACGTGTACTACACGCCCGTACATCGCTACACCGTTTTTCGATTTTAATCTAAGTTTAGCCAAATAGTAAGAGATCCAGTACTCCAAGGACATGACTGTTAAAAAAAAAATCGAAAAGTTTTATTCATCTTAGGAATTTCACAAAACACTTGATGAAGTCAGTCATCACATACTTCGGCTTTAACTAGTTGTTGATAGTTGTTAAATAAGATATTAGAGTAGACCAAGAGACAAAAAAAGCCGGCGGAAAAAAAACTCTTGGCTCTGTTTTTCAGTCAAAATTATCAAATTAATACAAATAGGTACAGTACAAATTGACCGTGACATGAAAAAAACAAACACAAGACAGCTAATTGTGAGAGCCAATGTCATGCCACGACCAAATTGCTTACATAGCAGATGCAATGAGCTATGGATGCACAATACGAACATGACAAACTGGAACCAGTATTTGAACAAGAATGGAATAAAATAGTCATAGTATCATTAGTTAAGCACACTAATGAAATTTTACTAGCGAAATTGCGTCTCGCGGAATGCAACGCAGAGGGCAGTTGCCAGTCCACGGTGACACTTCAAGATTATATCATAATTGAATGCATAAAAAACAATAGTGCGCTGCTATACATTCAGGGGTACCCTAGTCAGAAAACAGCCCTGCTCGTGCCGTAAGCTCCAAGTAAATTGAAAATAAATTTATACCTTCTCAAAATAGTCTGTGCCGTTGGCCATTGATGAGTTCCTTTCTTTAAAGCCAATTCTTGTTTTCGATTTAGGTCATACTTACCATAAAAATACACTGTCATCGGACGTAAACAAGAACGTAAAGAAGCTCCAAGGAATACGAGGAAGCGTTCCTTATTCTTCTTGCAAGATTAAAAAAAAAACCCTTAGTCCCGTTTTACCCTTTGGGCACGGAACCCTAAAAACAATTTGTCCTAACGAATAAAAACAATATTCCCTGTATCATTCCTGTAGTGAAGTGATTTCTCCATGTGTAATGTAATATTTATTGAAACGGTGCGCGTGCGTCAGACTCTATGGCGCGGCTGAAAACTTCCACTTCCACCTGGAGTAGCTATCACTTGGAGTCATAATTATCGTCATCATCATCATCAGCAATTTATTCATTTACCTATTCGTTTACCGATCTTTTAAAAAAACTTGACTCCTTCATATAAAGAAAATAATTAAAGAGAGCAATAATGCACTTATATTTATAATATCTGCTGAATTGATAAGCAACTGATTGAAGTTGCTTTAAGTTCTTACATAACTCGAAATTTAAAAAAAGAAATAGATGTGTAATTTAAAATTAATATAATTCATATAACAATTGTGAGCTCATAATTTTTATGGAAATGTAATCTAAATCCTAAGTCCTACAATTAAATGAATAAAACTTCTTACTTCAAAAAAATTACAGGGATATTATTTATTTTGAATTTAAAATGACCGAGTTCTGGTATTCAGCTTCTACGATATTTGCGAATCTTGATGTACATCGAGTACAATCGAACCAAGTACAATTGAACCAATTGAATCGTGACCCACGCATTTTAGCAAACCGTGAACCGTCTAAACTAAACGCTATAGCCGGCGCGGCGAACCTTGATCCCTATGACACTGATAGTAATTTCCACAACACAACCTTGTAGTGCCGTCACCGTTACATTAGAATCGTATTGGAGGCGTCTAAAAATGGCATTTATTTATTTTACGTAGCTTTATTCCAATACAATGATATCCCGTTGGAATTATAACAATTCATAACATTTACAAGAAATTATCTCAATCACACTTTACATTTACGTTCTGCAAAAGTTACTTCATAGGGTATTTCTTAAATCATACCTTACAAAGTGACTTTTGGAGAACGTAAACGTAAAGTGTGATTGAGATAATTTCTTGTAAATGTTATGAATTGTTATAATTCCAAAGGAATATCATTGTATTGGAATATAGCTACGTATAATAAATAAATGCCATTTTTAGACGCCTCCAATACGATTCTAATGTAACGGTGACGGCACTACAAGGTTGTATTGTGGAAATTACTGTCAGTGTCACAGGGATCAAGGTTCACCGCGCTGGGTATAGTAAGTTGAAATTCGCTTGAAGATAAGTTTCCTTGGTGACGAACTAATTCGTACAGTACCAAAAAGTCCTAAGAGCATTATACGCGATAGACCTTACAAGTTTTTCAGCCAAATGGGTCATGATTCAATTGGTTCGATAGTACTAAAAGTTTCGATGATCCCATCTTATACTTTCAAGTGAGATTAAGGTCAAAGGCGGGTTTTGTAGCCAATGAAATAAAAAAGCCAATTCCGGCTTGGTTTTGGCTTGACTAGGGTCCGAAACCAAAGCGAAATTACATGTCAATATCTTCTTTGTACGAGTAGGGTCAGCTATGAATAGTCCTAATGCAAAACATTGAAATAATATATAGAATAATAATATATAAAATAATATTATAGTTTCAATTAAACTTTTTAATGCATATTTTAAATAAAATATTGAATAAGTAGTAGATATTAAATAACTTATTCGTCGAACACTAATAATTAGTAACTAAATTGTAAAAATCAAAATTTTACAACTGTTGTGTAATCCCTATGATAGTTTTTATCAAATGTATCACTGTATCGATTACTTCTTTCAAGATTCTAGCCCCATATAATTGTGTTTTAGGATTTTATGGTTTTGTCTAAATCTTTGGCAGCTTGCCGCTAAATCACTCAAATACGCAGTTTCTAGAGTACGAGTAAACATGGAGAAACATTTGCGATCTTTAACCAATGAAACCATTTTAAAGACTTAACAGTCGTTACGCATTTATTGTCTTAAGTTTTGACAATGCATTATTTCAAATAAAAATCTATTTCGACTATCAAAGACAAAGAATCATCAAGTTGAAATAGAAAGTACTCGATAAAGATCCGGTAGAAGCGTTTTTTTATTTTTACGTATATTTATCTTGACTATTTTAATTTTACAAAATGAGTTGACAGAGTTAAACACTTACCTATCAATTACTTTTATTAACTTAAACTTTACCTTCATTCATACATAACATTATACCTAAACAAAGAGAATTTTAGTTTTTGCATTGAGAAGACTTGAAACTTTACTCTGGCAAATAATTCAATGCAGTAAAATTTAATTTATTCATATGATATATGATATTATTACACTGATAGCTAAATTGACAACCTCTCTGGAGCAGTGTGGGAATAGCTAGATGGGACGTATAAAATTCTATACATACCCTGGCAAATAATTCAATTCAGTAATAGTATATTATGTAACAAGTGAGCGAAGTTCTTCGTCTCGGCTCATTATTAAACCATCGCCTGCGGCTCGGGCTCAAATCACAGCCTCGACTGTAATTAGCAACGCTCACGAGTTACATACGACGTTTTTCAACACACTTGTGAGTAAAAGACAGACATACGTGGTCATAAAATAACAAACACACTTGATAACAAAGCTGTGAATTGTGATTGAAAAATGGCGCCGAACCTCGCGCATGCGCGTAGGTTTTTTTTCCGTCAAATGTGTCAATGTCTGTATAGCATATACAGCCTATTTTAAGTGACAATGTTTAATTTGGAGTGGTAAATGCAAATATTTTAATATTTTATGACAAATGATTGTAAATTGTGAATAATTTGTTTAATATACAAATTTATTTTACTAATATAAGGCGCAAACATTTAAAAATGTATATTGGATTTGAAGTGGTATAAAACCTCTTTGTTGTTTCTGAAAATATTTAATGTATAACCCGGACCAATAAAATATGCTCTGTTTACTCGCATGTAATTTGCACAAAGGTACAATTCAACTATGTAGGATTCGTTATATTATGCACTAGGGTATAATATATTATGCACGCGTGACTTATAGCCCAGTCTATAGTTCTAAATTCAATAGAATAACGCTCACTTTACGAGCAAGTGTGTTGAAAAAACTATTTTGGCTCACAAGATTTTTCTTTTCTTATGGTGCTGTTAGCGAAGGGCGACTATCCTTGAAAATTCATTTTTAACGACAAAACGAATTTAAAAAGCAAGAAGTTATAAAGTCGATTTTACTTCTGCTGTAACCGTTTTAAAGCACAAGGTATGTTTGGTAATTAATTATTTTCATCAAAGTTACTTTAAAGATAACACACCTCAAATTCAATTATTTATAAATTTCTTTAAAATTTTATGCAACACGAATGACAAATACTCGTTAATTTTCAATCATTCTCATTCAGTACTTACACTACGAAGTTTTTAACTGGTATCATTATTTTTCTATTTGACATTTCGATCTATCATTCAATTTACTGCATTTAATTATTTGCCAGAGTATACGTAACCGATAAAAAATACTATAAGAAAACTACAATTTTAGCACTAATAGACTTCTGAATAATATAGTCCCGATTTTTTTTTATTAATCGCGTCGGATCAGGGGCTTCGCAGATAAAAGTGCATGAAACAGCTAGTAAAAGATAACTATAGAATAAGGATAAATAAAATTCAAACAAAATCAAGAAAAAAATAACGCCTAAAGTGTCAATAAAAACGTCATGTAAATATATCGATTTAAACCGAGACTTTAAAGTTAGAAGTAAATAGAAAAACAAACCAAACACCTCCGTGTTAGTGTTCTTGGCGTCTTTCCAACAAAACAATCACTGCCCAGATTCGCAATACTCATAAAATATCCATAATAAGACTTGCCATTTAATTTTTTGGCACTTGAAACCCACATCAATAAAATATTATTGGTTTCAACAAAAAATTCAAGCAAATTCAAGCAATATTTAGTGTATTTGCTTTGCGATACCCTGAAGTTTTATCTTGAGGTCTTCAATCTTTTTATTACAAGCTTCTTGAATTTTGCTTTGCGATCATCATCATTTAGCCAGGAGACGTCCACTGCTGGACATAGGCCTCCCCAAGGTTCTCCACACAAATCGACTATGTATATGTGTTTTTAATTAAAATACTCTTGACATAGCTATAGCGAGCTGTAGTCAAACTAAATGAAAATATTTTCAGAAAATCTTTGTACTCGTTATTTAGTAGGTATTTTATAGTACTAGATAACTTTATTAAGCTTTATGTTTAATTTTTTATTCATATGATTCATGATATTATTACACTGATAGCTAAATTGACAACCTCTCTGGAGCAATGTGGGAATAGCTAGATGGGACGTAAGAAATTCTATACCCTGGCAAATAATTCAATTCAGTAAAATGCCAGTTCCAATGTGGCCACTTTCGGGAAGAAAAAAATAGTGATGTGGTTTAAGTGAATAAATGTTATTATTTTTTAGTAAAATAATATAGAAATGGATGAAAAAAAAAATTTTGGCTTACAAGATTTTTCTTTTTTTATGGTGCTGTTTGGGAAGGGCAACTATCTTTGAAATTTCATTTTTATCGACAAAACGAATTTAAAAAGCAAGAACTTAGGAAGTAGATTTTACTACTACTGTAACCGTTTTAAAGCACAAGGTATGTTTGGTAATTAGGTAAGTAGTTTCATTAAAGTTACTTTAAAGATATAACACACCTCAAATTCAATTATTTATATATTTTTTTTAATTTTATGCAAAACGAATGACAAATACTGATTCGTTTTCAATCATTTGAATTCAGTACTTACACTACGAAGTTTTTAACTGGTATCATTATTTTTGTATTGGACATTTCGATCTGTCAGTTTACTGCAATAAATTATTTGCCAGAAATAAAAAAATGCAAATAACGTGACTCCGGGTATTTATCCATTTTATTATTAGTTCTCTAATCCAAAATCCAACTCTGATCAATGATACTGCAATTAGGTATTTTCTTAGATGATGTCAGGGGGTTGACTGAAGAGAATCTGACAGGAGTGGCTGCTTGACTAGGCACCAATCTATCCACCACATCTTAAAAATAAATACATTTGTTTTGCTAAATAAATATATTGATCACACCAGAAATCTACACGAATACATTAAAACAAGAGTATGGTTGGTTGCTAGAATGTTAATAAATGATTTAAAAGCTCTCCGTTGTCTAACTTTTAGGAAGGTTATAGGCAAAATGGCGCGCGTTGCTACACACACGACAAATATAACATACTTTATAAGTTGCATGGAAAACAATCCCATTTCCTGTCTTTTCAACCGACTTCCAAAAAAGGATTAGGTTCTGTTTCGTCTGTATATATTTTTTTGTGTCTTTGTTTCACGATATTTCGGACAATTATGAATCGATTTTAAAAATTCTTGTTTCATATGAAAGAAGATACCTGATAATTGGTCCCATATAAATTTTATCGAAATCGGTTGAGTACTTCATTGAAAATTTCAAATTTTTGAAAAAATATGTTTGATTTCGGAGAATGTTTACGTTGATGACAGCCAACGTTTTCAAACTCCGTCAAAGTTTTGACGTGAAGTCGGTTTTTTTAATGCTCTGCCTGTAGTAAGTAGGGTCAGTCAGCTAAAAGCCCTCTTGTTCTTGGATCAGCAGGTTATAATAGGTGACTAATGATAGTCACCTTCTAGGAACCGAGTGACCAGCGATCACGTTTCATTTTAATGAGGTCGAAACGCCCCAAGCGTGTCTTCTTACTAGTGCGGCAGTCAAAATCTTTCACTCTGTGCGGGGGATGACTATGATAATATTTTTACTTGTATGAAGAGACAATAATAGAAAATCAATTCTCTTGCGGGATCTAATTAAATGGTGTAGTTGATAAGACATGAGGCTGAATAGGTGTCATACGCACTGAATAGAAATTAATCAATTACAGTGCGGAGTGAGGTCAAATCTGCGTCATAAATTTTAGGACTCATAGCCGCACAGGGTGAGCCGCACGTTCTAATTTAGGTATATGGATCTTTTTATGCTTATCACCCGTACCCACAGTGAAAAATCTATACAAGAATCAATTTATAAGTACTTACTAAAGCGGAAAAACAGAAAACGAAAAATAAAAATAAAAACTATATTTTCATGCACTCATTAGAAGATGCAAAGGGTCTCAAAATATAAGTATTATAATTATCGACACTGCGACTTTCTTTTATTCCCATCTCTAGTCGTGACACAAATCGAACTTCCTTTCAATGCGATGTGAGGCAGAACAGATGCCATATACATTTTTTTCATTTATTCATCACCAAAACGTCATAACTGCCGGCGAAGCTATATTTAGATTAAACTATACAAGTTTGTAATAGTAAACTTTCAAGGAAATATTGTCTTTTTTAACTAGAGTTAAGGTAGTTTTCAGAAACATATTTTTGTGAGGCCGATATAGTCTCATACGCATTGTAAAAATGTTAAAACTTACCTCGAATAGACCTCATTCGCAGTGGCTGAAGTTCCATAAGAAATGGCTCAGCAGTGAAGGCGTTAAGTCGGCCGTAGAAAATCATCTGTTCTGGCAAAATTTGATGAAAAGTCAGTTACTTCCTACATTATTATTTTTTTGTAAATAAAGAATTTTATCATCTAGCAATACTATACAACGTATAACATAATGAAGAGATAATACTTAGGGTAATTGTATGTTTGGTATGTAGTTTATAAGTAACAGTACCATAAATTTGTTATCCTTACTGTTACTCGGCCGAAAAACAAGTTCAAGTTTAGATTAAAATATCTAAGTGTCAACCCTAAAAGCAGCTGTTAGCTTTTGATGAAATCTATTCGATAACAGATGGCGTAAAAATAAAGTGATGGGTAACTAAGACAGATACTACAAAGTTCAGCCGGTGCGGGAAAGGTCATAAGGTCACTGAGTCAGGGCACAAGTCTTGTTTTAGTTTAGCTTGTTAAGTTGACTAGGGTTGTCAAAATATTTTCTTGTAAAATAATTAAATTTAAATTTAAAATTTTGTATTAAGTCTATACCAGAACTATGGTATAGAAGCTAACCCTTAAGTTTTATCTCTCCATTTTGTTACACGTTGTATAGTATTATAAAGAGGCAAGTTATTTTTATTGTAACGTAATAAACATACAATCTTTCAAGTTGGAAACTGGAAAAAAGAAAAACATAGATTATGCCAGCTGCTTCCCTTCCCGAGCATACTGTAAAAGTTAATTAAGGGACAGAGTTTTTTTTTGAGGTTTTTTTGTGGGCGATAGGCTGACTGTCACTGAAATAGTCTCTTTGGACTATTATAATGTCTCCAAGTTTGCCAAACGTGACATCAGATGGTTTTTATAACCTCTGTTGTTCTGCCTACCACATAAAGGATACAGGCGTGAATCTATGTATGTCGTAAAAAACTCAAAGTACGGAACTGATTTAAAAAAAATATTCCCTTCTAGAAAAGCGAGTTTGTATGTACCAAGGAAAAAGTAAAAGTGCCAATGTTGTTCAATTTTTTTAAATGTACAAGGATTGCCAAGATTTTATTAGCCTTAACAATAGGGAAAGAAAATTTGCTAAGCCTAATTGGATCGTCCGTCAACTTTGTTTTTTTTTTCTCCTGTATAATTGCTTTTCCAGCCTCAATACAAATTATCTTGTCACTTCAAAGTTTAACCAGTTCTGTTTCAATTTATTTTAACGTCCCCATAATTTGTTTCAATATTAAAGTTTTCCGATAAAAAGAAAATTTTCGTGTAAGAATTGAAATTGGAATTTTATTTTTAAAATGGGATTCGAAATTCAATTTGTGTTCGCTGTTTTATTGGAGGCTCGCGGAAAGACTTTATTAATTGTCATTCGGCTATTATGAACATCATTCATTTGTTAATGCTTGTTCATGTAAAATTTATGAATTGGATTTTGTATTGTCTTTAACTGTCTTTATTGTATACTTAATACACATCTAGCCCCAAAGTATGAAATAAAACCATGTTTTATCTCAAAGTTTGCAGTTTATACAATTCTGTAACTTCTTTTTTCCTTCACGGTTGTGTTGTCTGTAAATCTATACAAATATAATGAATATGAAGAAATTATTTATTTGTTTATATGTAGGCACTGCTGTAGGCAACTACTTGATGGATTTGGTAAACTATCTTTGCTTCGATAGATTAACTCATCTAAATTTGCATAAGTTATTCCTACAGCATAAAAAAATTAAGGGAAACCTATTGTGTGTTTATTTAATTACTATGATAACATTTATCCGTTATCTAGTTTTACACAATTTGTTTACGAAACATTATTGGAGTACCTAACATAAATTGTGTGTAGGTACCTTTTCTTTTCTCAATAAACGATGATTATTATTCATTGCCCCTTCGGACGGAAAGGACTCGACAATCTGGTCATTCGGTTAGGGATGATTATTGATATGGCGTGAGTAAATCTTAGAAATATGTGAGCTAAATTATATTCAAAATATCAAAAACCTTGCAATAGTATTGTCTTAAATTTTCGCGATTCATACTATTAAACAAAAGGCCACTGTTGTGATGGACACATCTGGATAAAGCACAAAAATAAAAAAAGTAAAATAAGACCCTACCGCTAGAATTATGAAGAAAACATTCGAATTAAAAGAAAAACACAAAGAATGGTTAAATTTAGATGTGAATAAACTAATCCCAACTTGTGTAAAACCTCCAAAACTGTATGGGCTACCTAAAGTGCATAAAACTGATGTAGCACTAAGACCTGTAAGACACACCAACTTACAGGCTTGCTCAACATAAAGCAGGTGTACTCTCACAATTGAGAAGTAAAACAGTAGCATATGTTAAGGATTCTTACGAATTTATTAGCGATTTAAAACATCTCAAATTTGCCAACAATTAAAATAAGTTCCACTTTCCTTTATTGCAAATGGAGGCAGTGAAAATGGCTACGACAGTCATGAACTTACGACTACATTTTGTATGACAATCCGCACACCCGCAAGATGTCGCTTATTCACTCATGTCGTGCGTGGGAGGGTTGCGTTTATTGACATTAAAGAGGTTAAAATTACCTCGCCTACCTACTTTTAAGAAAATACTGTTTAAATTAGTTTTACTATTAAAGTATTTCAACAGTTGCCATTTCTATTTGCGGAAAATCGGGATAAATAGTATCGTATGTGTTATTCCAGACCGTAGTTATTTATATGTGTATCAGATATCCTGATCCAAACTAAATCCAAACTTTCCCCTCTCATAATATTAGTAGGACTTAAGTTATCTAGTTCCATACTTCTTTAATCATATCTAATTGGAGCTGCGTGAGTCTAAAAATTATGTTACTAAAATTAAATTCAAGATACTAAAAATGTAGCGATAGCATTTAAAATAAGCTCCATTAAGTACCCGTTATTGCAAGCGGAGGCAGTGAAAACGTTCACAACCGCCTGAACTTGCGATTACATTTGCATGACAATCCGCCCACCCGCAAGATGTCCCATATTGACTCATGTGTCGTGGGAGGGTGGCGTATATTGACGTGAAGAGGTTAAAATTGCCTCGCCTACCTACTTTTCAGATGAGACTGTTTTACTTACCTTAACCAATAAAGGATTTCAATACTTGACGTAACATCTATTTTGATAAAAAGATCGGAGTTCGCTTAGAATAGCCTTCTCGCTCAGACATGTTCCGACAATCTTTGATGAAAATTTAGTTTTTTTCCAAAACCCATGTTCTTTTATCTTCGCTCTCAACATAAGGTGAAAATCTACATCTTAAACATGGGTTTAGACATCGTTAGGTACATAATTTATTTTATTTTATTTATAATTTACAAAACCTAAATAAATTATCCTGTACGAACCATTCCGCCCTTTTGCGCAACTTGTACATAATTTTGTACTTAATTTTGATAGTTTTTAAGTTTATAACTTTCTGACAGACAAATCAATAAATAAATAATAATATAATCCCCAGACAATCACACCAACTATATGGCCCCAAAGAAAGCATAGCTTGTCTTATGAAATACCATGTAGAGAACTAGGGGGGAAACTAGAATATAAATACATAAATAGATAAACACCCAGACACGGAACATTTTTCTTTTTTCTTGTTCCGTGCGGGAATCGAACCCGCAACCACTGGCGTCTGAGGCAGTCAGGTTGACCCCATCGGCAAAGTGGTCGTCAATGAACTTTGTTTATAAAATGCTGAGTTTTCCTTCCGGCACTATCTTATGAAGAGTTTCTTCCTAAGCCTGTGAGATTGAGGTAAAATGCATAAACAAAAATATATACAATGTTATGCTGGACTGGGAGCAAAGGAAAAACATAGAATGTGCCAGCTGCTTCTCTTCCCGGGCATACTGTAAAAATCAGTTAAGGGACAGAGGTTTTATTGGAGGTTTTTTTGTGGGCGATAGGCTGACTGTCACTGCAATAGTCTCTCTCGACCATTATAATGTCTTCAAATTTGACAAACGTGATATCAGATGGTTATAACCTCTGGTGTTCTGCCAATCGCATAAGGGATATAGGCGTGATGTTATTTATGTATGTATACAGGGTTAATTTTAATAAGCGCATCACCTCTTGCAGGCAGCCTTTTCACATCAATCCCAACAACATTTGTTCTACAACTTTTTAATATTGTTAATTCAAAAAATTTAAGTTGTCCCGTACAAAAAATATTTATTGTCTCTAAGCTGGTGTTACTCTATTTAAATTGATGCCACGCACCTTGTTTCACGTCACGTGCAGCGAAAAATAAATGCGGGGTGACTTACAAAATACAGGTTAATAAATAACAGAGGAAGCAAAATTTTGTTTGTTTTTATTTTTTTCCGCATTATCAAGATCTGTAAAAATTCGTAGAAAAAATGTTGTTGTGTGATACTATAAGTTGTTTTACGCAATTTCTAATTAACATTTAATATCGACGTATGCAATTAAATTCACTTTTTACTACAAATAAATAAATATTACGTCTCTCCCAAAAATCTCAAAAAATTGGTATAGTTTTTCTTTTAACAAAACACTTACGCTCTTATTTTTACGCTCTACCTTTACGGCTTTAGAACTACCAGTTCAAATAATGATTTTTATTATAAATTTGATTACAATTCACCAAAGAATCTTCTTCAAAAAACCTTCGTTGCGTAATATTAAATAATCTAATTTTATCCAAATTACAAAAGCTCAGTGCATTCCATCGTTCGTCTCTTTCTAACGTTGTAGATAAAAGTGAGACGGCAAAAGTGTAAAAAGTTGCGCGTGCGCGTGTGGAACGGTGGCGACATTGTCAAGGTCGCTGGAGGCCGTGCGGGGTTAAGGGCTGCTCCACACTGGCGCCTTCAAGCCTTATTTTATTGTTACTCATTTGTTTTGGCAACTTTGTGTCATTATACTTTTAAAAGTTGTGTATAAACAACATTTTTTATAATTCAATATATGTTATATAAAACTGTTCCGTTACTGACTGAGTGATCCAGTGACTGAGTGGCTCACAGACAACACCATCATCATCATCCGGCGTTGGACGTAGAGAGCTGAATAGAACATACATGCTTTAGGGGCTGTAGGAGTGCACTTAAGAAGGAATTCCTGAATTGCAAAATATACTTAGGACTTTTTAGTTTGTATTGAACATCTTATTCCTTGAGTGCACCGATATTTAACTTGTTAAAATGGTTCTTGAATAGGTGTCTAGGAACTTCTGAAGGTAGTATATGTGCGTACAAAGTTGCGGGCAAAGACTCGTTTTATATAAAACACCTATTTTTGTTAAAGTAAGGACGTAGCGGGATGCGACGATATTGCCAGTAAAAATACAAAACGTCACGTCGAAGTCAAAATATAAAATACAAGGTGTCTCAAAAGAAAGTTCACATTTGTTTTGTTTATTGCGTGAACGCAACTGTTTCGAGGGGCGCGGCGGGTGTGTCAATCGGTAGCCTGGCTTTTGGGAATTTAGTGCGACCGTGCGTGGTGCGTAGGCGAGTATTATAAAAACGGTAATTCGGCAACAATGGCGCAAAGAAAAAGACATTGCTGCCCATACGGTCACTTTAGGCAAATGTCCTCTACATTCGTTCCCGATACTTTTTTTTGGATTGGTTGCACTCCAAAAGCGGCAATTTTGCTTATTAACATGTCTGTTAAGATGAAAATGGGCTTCATCTAGAAACAAGATGTTGGTAATCTTAGGGGAAACTTTCAATCATCTGGCTTACGAAGTCAAGCCTCTGATTAGTATCCTGAGACTTTAATTCATGCACCAACTGAATTTTGTTGGGGTTAAGTTTTAAATCTTTATGCTAAATACGGCATAATGATGATCTGTGCACGTTCAAGGCCACAGTGCGCTTACGAATTGAAAAGTTCACATCAAACCGAATACTCTAGGTGAAACTGTCTACGGTTTCGACGGTTCTAGAAGATCTTGGACGCCCGGATTTTAGTTTTTCCAGTTTTTCGGATTTTTGTTGAGCCGGTCTCTTCAAACTTTTTGGCCCATTTTGCAATGAGTCGAGTGCTTGGCGCATCATTCAAGTGATGAATATGTCGAATGTTGCAGAATTTTCTTCGTGCTACAGTCGCCGAATTACCGTTTTTATAAAACTCGCCTACGCACCACGCGCGGTCCGTTTCCGAGAAACGCTTCACATAGCAACTTAATTCCCAAGAGCCAGGCTACCGATTGACATACCCGCTGCGCCCCTCGAAACGGTTGCGTTCACGCAATAACCAAAACAAATGTGAATGAAAAAAATATTTTGAGACACCTTGTATAATCATACGCCATAAAAATCCTTTGCTTGGGTGTTTTATAATTCGATTGCTACACAATAAATCGCTAGCAAGCGTTTTCTTTCTGCCCACTTTGGATATAGTCTTAATGAAAGCATTTGCAAAAAACACATATAATTTAAAAGTTTTTTGTGCGAAATAATAAACAGTGTAGATATATTTTTAAGAGTCACTTCTGCGGAGCATCAAAGACTTCACAGAATCCGTAGAATGTGACTATTTGCTTAACATTACACAGTTCGAAACATCACAAGTACAAAGTCATTAACGTCAACATTTTTATAAACTTAAAATATGTTCATGCGAATTCATAATAGTTTTTCTATGTGCTTTGATATCTTAAATGACATTTTTATTTCCTTGACACTGTAAGAATCTGCTTAATGAGGTCAAATTTATTTTAAAAAAACCTTGTTTTAGTCTAAATTAAGATCTAGCGAAATTTAATTAAAATACTCAAATGTTTTTCTTTTTAATACTACGAAACAAAATGTAAATATAACAACTATACTTCCAGGTTTTTCCTGTTTCATAGATTAAAATAAGAACAGGCTAATAACAATAATCATAAATTCATAATAACCAACCGACCAACCACAGCCTTACTTCACCGTAGTCATCGTAAGCGCTGTCACAACATAACTCGATACGCAAATCCATTTGTTCATAAATTGACAAATTAAAAAGAAAACAGATTAATAACAACCAATACAACCGCAGCCTTACTTCACCGTAGTCGTAAGCGCTTGCATTACATAACACGGAGGGTCCACGCGTCCGTCTTGCACAACCAGCGTCCGGGACCGTAACGGTCCGCAGACAATCCGGAATGCAACTCGTGATTCGTCTACCCATTGCCTAATAGCTGGACTCATTTGTTACCTCATGAAGGTCGCCGGTGCATTCCGATTGCACTAATGAACCATCAGCAAAACAACCGTAACACCATATAACCCGCCATATTTAACGGGAGTTCAACCAGCATGACCCACTTCCAGAGATTTAAATAATCTGTTTTGATTTATCATGTAACGTAAATCTTGGTTTACAAATGAGACATTTTAATGCATGTCTTAAAGTTATTGATGGTAATCATTGGGTTATTGAATCATCGGTATGAGATGTTTGGCTTGCAGCGTTATGGTAAGAATGATGGAATGGTTTTTGTTATTTTACCTATTTGAACCTGAGTTTTACCTTAATAACTCCTGAGATGTCCACGAAAAGTACGCTTTTGGTTGGTTGTCTTTTTCAGTTCAACAGTCGATCTCAAATGACCTGTAATATACATAAGCGTGTTGGCATCATAGTGAAAAATAAGAATCAAGCGATCTTCCATTTTATACAGAAAATGGAGTTTGAATATTGAGATGTGTAATTCATACGTAAAGGTGTTATAATCTCTGGCTAACATTCCTTTCGTGAAATTTCTCATAAGTGTCACCTGAAGATAATTGAGATTCCTTTCCTTACTAATATTGACTGAGACACCTTAAAGTCACAAGGTTTATTTCTTTTTAATCCTTACAGCTTTTTCAAGACGACATACTTATTAACTACGAGCTTTTATCCCGCAACTTCGTACGCGCATAAACATAAAAGACTTATTTTTCCCGACCCCGTGGAAATTTCGGGAATTTCTTCCATTATAAAACCAGACAAACATTGAAGAACTTTGATCAAGTATCATATCCGTGCACTCCATAGGAATAAGATTTTTTCATAAAACCTAAAACATCATATATTTCCCGTTCCCGTGGGAATTTCGGGAATTTCTTCCATAATAAAACCAGACAAACATTGAAGAACCTTTATCAAGTATCACGTCCGTGCACTCCAGGAATAAGATTTTTCATACATACTAAAAAGTCCAATAATTCCCGTTCCCGTGGGAATTTTGGGAATTCCATTCTTAGTGCTCCCCCACAACTTCTAAGGATTGTATGTTCTCTAAGGCCAGTAGTTTTGGTTGCGCGTTGTCTGTCAGTCACTCAGTTGGTAACGATTTCTTTAAAAATAAGAAGTAATAACTGCAATTTCAAAGGGTTATCGTTACCTACATATAGGGTTTCCAACTTTCTTTTTTAATGATAAAGTATATTTGAGTCTGAAAAACATATCAACAGTATTTTGGAATAATAAACAGTATTAAATCTATTTAATGTTTTAAACACATATTTTAAGAGCTTCTTGCACAAACTATTAATTAAAGTCTAGCATATTAGGTAACACTTTGTTTTACTTTGAGGCCATGTAGTTGGTGTGATTGTAGGGGGATTTAATTTTTTTATGCTGTAAACAGTATTCTGTATACTTTATTTTTGTTGAACAGTAAACATTACTATAATAAATAGTACATATCCTAACAATATCTGGTAGTTAAGTGGGATTTTATAGTTAAGTATTCTAACTGAAACATATGCAAAATTAAGTAGATTCTATAAATTAGGATAAGTTACGGATATTTGCGTCCCGTTAGTAGAATTTTAAGCAGAATAATGTTCAAATTAGTCATCATTGGCCACGCAACGTACAGTTAAATGTTATGTTCATTATGAGATTTTTAAAACAGTTAACTCCTAACTAGGTAAGGTAGTTGGAGCTATTTTTACTGCACAAGTTGGCTAGATTTAGCAATACGATTAATGTTTAATTACAACTTTAACTGTTATGATAAGTAAGTCAACAAATTCTGAGTAAGTACGAGTATGTTATGATTCCTACTTTCCAAAATATCTGACGAATATTTTAAACGTTAAAACTGATTCGTTGAAATCACGTTGAAATAAAAATGACTTCCAGATAGGAATGCATAGGACTTGGATTTTTCGATTAAGTCTTTGTGCGTATTTAAGTACTTAACTGTATTTGTACAATTTTGTAAACAATTCACGAACGATTTCTGAGTTTATGGTTTTTCTACTTTAAGAACATCAAAGTAACCCTTATTACCTACCCGGTTTTGCCGGGTTTTCATATACACGAGTATTCTCTGGTTTTCTGTTATTTGTCGGCGCAATAAGGCCATCTGGTTGTATTTTGTGAACCAACTTATTTTTTTAGTTATAATACCCATTACAATGAAGTGTTAGGATATACACATAAAATCAATAAGTATAAGAAGAAATTAATATTCATAAATACTGCAGTAAAGGCGACAGGCAAACAAAAAATTATAAACATATCGGTAAGTTGACCAGAATCTTTTTAAGGGACGTAGGAGGGGTCATTTCCTATCATTTGAGCGCAAATCATGTCATCCCAAAGTGTACCGCTTTTAAAATATTAATTTTATCCTTTTTTTTCTGAAAATCCAGTTTTACTCCTTCAAATATCGATTCTAAAAAGAACTGATTTTCTGATGTGAATGTTCTTGTCAGTTTTAGATAGATGTTTAGTTAATAAATAATAAACAACAATAAATTTGTTTCAGTGTGATTCCAAACAGAAGCTACGTTTTATAAAATAAAAATGATGTTTTTCGGAGCAACGTTTACTAAAAATAGCTCCGAAAAAGTACTGATAAATTTTACGTACACTTTCTGTAAAAAACTTCTTCAACTTTCTGGCTACACAAAGAGTTAAAACACTCAGCATTTAACTGCACAGATCAAGAAAAAAAACAAAAACATAATCATAACCCTAAATTTTTAATTCTTCAAAGGAATTATACAAAGTGTCCCCGTCAATAAGGCGCTTACTTTTCGCTGTCAAAAACATTTATATCATGGAAATTAGGATTGTATATAAATAATTTGACGAATTGCTACAAAAGGAGAAGATAAACTGGTCTGATCCGGAGATTTGTATGTTTTAAACGCTTTCTTTAACCATTGTACCAATAACACTTCGAATTGGCTTACTTTAGTGGACCACGATATTTCTCTTTCTGTTCTTTGGATAGTGAACTAAATTTGAACTTGGCTTGTGCTGAACAACATGATCATAGCTATGGAACCCCTCATGACATGCCTTCTAGAGTTGACAAATAAAGAGTATGCGGCTTTTTCAATGGCGCCTCTGCACATCCTCGAATAGAGAATTAGTCTAGATTTCCAACACGCCAATCCGGTTAGCCCATATGAGCGCTACAAAGATAAAAACAACGGAATCCGCTAAAGTAAGCCAAGTCGAAGGTTAATAGCTTAAAAGGTAAAAAGAGTGTCTCAAAAATACAAATCGCACGATCAGACCTGATTATCTTCTCCTCTCGTTGCAATTCGTCAAATTATTATCTATAGAAAATCCAAATATCCATGAAATAAAGTTTAAGCTAGCGTCTTATTGACAGGAACACTTTGTATGTTTCCAATGAAAATTAAAAAAATGTAGGCTAATGATTTTGTTTTTGAATTTTTTCTTCAACTGTGCAGTTAAATGTCAATTGTTGTATAGAGAGTTGTAGAATTTTTTCCAAAAAAGTGTACGCAAATTCATGAGACCTTTTTTTTGGAGAAAAAAGCTATTTTATGTGAACGTTGCTCCAAAAAAAATCATTTTTACTTTATAAAACTTCCTGTGCCTTTGTTTTTAATCAGATTGAAACAATTTTATTACGGTTTATTATTGATTTGCTAACCCCAAATATTTCAAAAACGGTTCACTTGGATTACATGATTTGGGCTCAAATGACTGGAAATAACATCACCTAAGGAGATTCCGGTCTAAATACCAATAACCCTGTACATAGGTCAATATTAAGCACATATTTTCGTAGCTCAGGTTGAATTATAACTGTTGGAAATACCTAAAAATATAATAAATGGTAACAACGCCATTTTTTTTTATTTTCTGACAATTATAGAAGCGTTATTATTTATGCACGACAGCGAATAAAAATAAAAACTTTTTGATTTTCGAAGTTTTTATACTGTCAATCTGTCAAATAAACTTCATTTGTTTAATAAAGGACGTATTGACACGCATTTTCACAATGACAATGTGTCTCGATTGAACAGAATTCGTTTTGTCATATATTTTCATGTTTCTAAGGTAAGATGCATATTTAACGTTTTATTCCCAACTGCTATGTAAATCTTATAACAACATTTAAATGAACCGTCATCCTAGCATTCAAACCCTTATTACGTTTTTGATGCGTGCAAGCTCTGCGCTGATATAAGTGATACTTTCAATATACGGCATTTCGCCATTCTTTTTCGCAAGCAATTTTTAAACTAAATTCTAACAAAAAGTGTCGGTTTTTAAAAACCATCATCCATTTTGTAAAAATATCTCGTGGCACATACAACGTTACATTTTTTTTTTAAATAAACAAATTCCTATGTTTCACTGAGTTTTCAACTATTTTAACACGAACGCGTTTTATAAAAATTTCATACGCATAAAATCATTTTAAAAAACGTGTGCTAGTTTAATTTTAATTTAAGTTAGCTTTACTTCTATGCCAGTCAAATAAAATTCACACGAAAGAAAAAATGCCGAAATAGGAAACTGTAGACTTGATTTTTTTTGATATTGTACCTTAAATTTTGAAATGCAAACAATTGCGATATTATGTGTTCTGTGATAAAAAGTTAAATAATTAAAAATATTTCATCCAACCTATAATAATTGTAACATCAGTGTGAATGTGAATCTGATTAGCGAGTATACGAAAATAGGTCACAAAATATTTTGTGCACCCATTTCGTTTTTGTCATTTATTTTTGTTTTGCACATCGTACTCACCACTTATGAAGTTGTCACAGTCATATTCTTGGTCGTCTATTATTTACTACATACACAATTTTATTGTATTCTAGGTGATCACAACTTTTTTCTAGCCTCTGCTAACATATCTCCAAACTTCATGCAATTATTAAATACTATGACTGTGTTCATATCCTGCTATATAAAGTATAAGAGGGCCGCCAGACTGTTGAAAACACGTTGAAAACCAATGCTTCCAACCAAGGTTAAGGAAGGTTAAGTTGTTGTCAACCAATTCCGAGTCATCCACACTGTTACAAACGGTGGTTTCCAACAAGGAGACAAACAAGAACACAAGCCAAGGTCACGCCAGGCCACGCCCCTTAATCGTCAGTGTGCTCTGATCTCTCGCGTTGGCAACATCTTCGCGATGGCAGTTTTGTATGCAATTGAGGATACAAAGAAGGAAAGGTTGAAACGCAGGATAAAAAGCTTCAAAACTCGAGTCATTTCTAGTTATAGTTACATAGTAAAATATACAATAACAAGCGTACACACTGTCCTAAAAACAGACATACATCTACATAGATAACGCAAATGCATATCCTTTGCGTGTCCGAACCCCGACCCAGCGTCAAGGTTGGTCGCCTCTAGATTTAATATGTATTGTAATATGCGTGTATGTATGTCTGTTAGAAAATCGAGTCCACAATATCAATATCGTTCTTAATAATCGATTTCATCGGCGGTATCGGTGTCTCTGAATCTTTTTGTATTTTCCAGTAATAAATATCAGCTGTGACGTCACAATAGGTCTTAAAAAGTCGGCACGCTTGGTTTGAATACAAATCGTGGCACTTGCGTTGTCTATGTAGATGTATGTCTGTGATTCTAAGCACCACCGTTTCCAACCCGCCAAGGTCATGTAATTTGGTTGTCAACAGCCGTCTTCACTGTTGGAAACATGTTGTAAACTAGCAAGGTCACCTTGGTTTGATGTTTTATTTCCAACAGTGTATTTGTGCTTTAAGGCCCTTGTTGGCAACCACCGTTTGTAACAGTGTGGATGACTCGGAATTGGTTGTCAACAACTTAACCTTCCTTAACCTTGGTTGGAAGCATTGGTTTTCAACGTGTTTTCAACAGTCTGACGGCCCTCTTAACCAGTAGTGGGCAATCAAGACGCTTCCAAGGACACCTCATTTGTCCACTTATGATAACTAGTTTAGAAGTTGTGTGGGAACAGATGAACATCTATACCTACATACATATAATATAATAAATCATAACCCTCCTTTTTGCTTCGCCGAAGTCGGGTAAAAAATACTACCCATTTATCTTTTTTATTGGTCTTAGACAAAAAAATTTAAATGGGAATTTTGTGTGTGGTTTTAACATTTTAAAACTTAATTTTTGATGGTAACGGCATGTAATGGCTTCAGCACGATTTTGATTTATAAAAAATAAAATCCTCTAACAATCACACTAGCTACATGGCCCCAAAACACAACTGATACCATACAGGATATTTAAAATCTTTTAGCAATAAAACATCGAACCCGATGTAAACAAATCATAAGAAATCACACCTAAAGGAACTGTGAAATAACTTGCAGATTTGATCAATCATGTCGTGTTTCGGAAACACCGCGTTTCCTGCGTCGTTCCTGCGTTATCGGTAGTTATAATTTTTACCAAGTTTAAGGTGTCCAACACACAAATTACAATAAATAAACGGACAATCAGACACGCGTTTAGTTTGCAACACGCGAATGTCGGAAGCTGAATTAGCATTTAATACTAAAATAAACTTAAAAATTTGGTCCGTGGCACGTACGTCGCATACAGGAACGCGCCACGCGCGTGGGACGTAGCTAGTGTACTACACCCATGTGTACTACACGCGCGTATATCGTTTTTCGGTTTAAATCGGCGTTTAGCCCAATAGTAAGAGATTGTTTATTCCATTGACTCGGCTGTAAATACAAGCACGCTAATGGAATTTTACCAGCGACGCTGTGTCACGCGTGTCCACGCGCGCGGCTTTGACGTGTGTACACGAGACGTGAGAACGCGCGTGGACATGAGAGCAGCGTTGACCCTTATGGTAATGCAATATGTTGCTGTGGCGATAATGGGGTAACACTATACAGTCCAGACGCTGGTGTTCGGAGGATTCGATCCCCGCAAAACATAATTATTTGTGTGTATGATCATGTCTGTCTGCATTGGTCAAAAATTGGCGGGAAATTCATTTGTCAATTGTTTTTATCACACATCAAAGTTACCGTAAATAAAATTAAGTCTAAAAGATTTTAGAGCGATGATTATTTTATGATTTTTAAAGTTTTCTCTATCCGGCTATGCCGCTCGTCTTTCAAAATGCTTTTGAGAGAGAAGTACCCTGTTTGAACCTTATTACTTTTGAGACAATTCGAGGACTATTTGGGATTCGTAAGAGCCAAATACAGAAAATTTTACAAGAAAAATAAAAGTTTGGAAACTTTGTTTTCGTTGGATCCCTAATGAACTAACAGCGGAGCAGAAGTGGGCTCGCGTGGAATGGTGCTCACAGATGCTGCTGAAGTACAATCACGGACATTCTTAGGGTGTTACCACACCAATAGATCGATGGTCACCGACGGCGGATTTTTTGGCCCATAGTTGAATTGTTTTCGAATGATTTTCATGATAGTTCTCATTTTCCATTACGCGCAAACTATTTACAACTAATAAGATATAAATTGGCACGTTAAGGATGCGTTTCCGAAAAGGCTAGGTATCGAATTCTACTACTACATGTATAAGATTCACGCACACAAGCGTGCCGTGAAAAAGACGAAAGGTTTTGAACAGTTTTGATACTTTAGTTTTAAATATTTGCAAATTCTTTTATTAAAACGATTAAATTGGGTAAGATTAATTAAAGTGCTCGGAAAGTTTGAGCTCGTTTTATTCGTAACGATAAAACCTCACCATCGAACCTGATGAGCTGGTGGTACACTCGAGGGCTTCTACTGGAATTCCTATTCCTAGGCATGTCAAGTTCGAGTTCATAAGACGAGACATTACCATCAGTCCTGGTAGTGGGAGCTGAAGGTATGCCTTGAGGTACTACTGGAACTCCTAGACGAGTAGAGCTAGGCATGTCGAGTTTGGGTTCATTTTGATTCTTAGGACGAGACCTTACCACTCGTTCTGGTAGTGGAAGCTGAAGGTATACCTCGAGGTGCTACTGGTACATACACCTAGACGGATAGAGCTAGGCATGTCGAGTTTGGGTTCATTTTGATTCTTAGGACGAGACCTTACCACCAGTTCTGATAGTGGGAGCTGAAGGTATACCTCGAGGTACTCCTAGACGGGTAAAGCTAGGTATATCGAGTTTGGGTTCATTTTGATTCGTAGGACGAGACCTTACCACCAGTTCTGGTAGTGGGAGCTGAAGGTATACCTCGAGGTGCCACTGGTACTCCTAGACGGGTAAAGCTAGGTATATCGAGTTTGGGTTTATTTTGATGCGTAGGACGAGACCTTACTACCAGTTCTGGTAGTGGGAGCTGAAGGTACCATATTTTAAAAGAACTGAACAGGACACAAGGAACTGAAATCTATAGGCGGTCAGATTTGGTGGAATCGGGTTTTCATATTTTAAAAGAAATAATAAAATTTATGGACAAAGGATAATGCAAGTGATTGGGCTCCAAAAAAAAAGTCATTGTGCAGGGATGAGATGAAAGTCAGATTATAGATTAGACACATGTCATTCATATTTGTTAGGACGCTAAAAAAATTAGCCCTGGGAAAAAAAAGATATGACCAAAAATACATTTTGCATTTAATAGAATAAAAATCGTTTTCTTTTATGATACAGAAACTGAACGCCCGTAGATTTCTACGAGTGTATTCGTATAACCTTAACAGCCATTGACTACGAAACGAGTGAATATTTTAAATAAATACGATCATTGGTAAAAAAAAAGTGCTTGTGTGATCCTTATAAGTACCTAATGGGTTGGCTACACAGTTGTAAACCGCGATTAGTTCGTCTCTTTTCTTAGTATAGTGACTTCCCTTCTTATTATCGTCGACACACAAAAGAGATGTTATTATTAATCTGTCTCTTTTCTTACTATAGCGAACTTTTTGCGGCACTGGTTCGGCGACATTGGAAGCACGGTTTACAACTGTGTAGCCACCCCTTTTGATTTGATTTGTCTTTTTTCTTACTTTAGCGATGTCTCTTATACGGCACTGGTTCGGCGACATTGGAAAAGCAGTTTACAAATGTGTAACCACCCCTTATGAAATAATGGTATGTATGGTTCATCTAATACTGCCGTTTAGAATAAGCTAGTATGTTGCTATAAGTGGTTAATAAAGTCTAATAGTGGTTATATAATTATTACAACTAGATTTCATTAACGCTCTCTATCTCTTTCTCGGAGCACATTATTAGCGCGCATTGTCCATTTTATTCGAAACATTTCGGGGTTCGAGTCGAAAGTCGAACTTCTTTTATGATTATGATATTTAATTGTATTGTTAATATGAATCATGTGTTTAAAAGTACTATTCCTTTTATAATTTATGATGTCTGTTTAATTGTACTGAAATAATGAATAACGTCTTCAAAAATAGTACTTATTTTATGTTTAAGAACTCTTACCAATGGTAATGAATGAAATAATAAATCATGTGTTTAAAAGTCTTACTTTTTTCATTAACGATAACCACTTATACCAACACATTAGCTTATTCTAAATGGCAGTATTAGATAAACCATACATACCATTATTTCATAAGGGGTGGTTACACATTTGTAAACTGCTTTTCCAATGTCGCCGAACCAGTGCCGTATAAGAGACATCGCTAAAGTAAGAAAAAAGACAAATCAAATCAAAAGGGGTGGCTACACAGTTGTAAACCGTGCTTCCAATGTCGCCGAACCAGTGCCGCAAAAAGTTCGCTATAGTAAGAAAAGAGACAGATTAATAACATCTCTCACTGCTGTCTCGCTCGACGATAATAAGAAGGGAAGTCGCTATACTAAGAAAAGAGACGAACTAATCGCGGTTTACTACTGTGTAGCCAACCCATTAGGTACTTATAAGGATCACACAAGCACTTTTTTTTACCAATAATCGTATTTATTTACAATATTCACTCGTTTCGTAGTCAATGGCTGTAAAGGTTATACGAATACACTCGTAGAAATCTACGAGCGTTCAGTTTCTGTATCATAAAAGAAAACGATTTTTATTCTATTAAACGCAAAATGTATTTTTGGTCATATCTTTTTTTTCCCAGGGCTAATTTTTTTGGCGTCCTAACAAATATGAATGACATGTGTCTAATCTATAATCTGACTCTCATCTCATCTCTGCACAATGACTTTTTTTTTGGAGCCCAATCACTTGCATTATCCTTTGTCCATAAATTTTATTATTTCTTTTAAAATATGAAAACCCGATTCCACCAAATCTGACCGCCTATAGATTTCAGTTCCTTGTGTCCTGTTCAGTTCTTTTAAAATATGGTACCTTCAGCTCCCACTACCAGAACTGGTGGTAAGGTCTCGTCCTACGCATCAAAATGAACCCAAACTCGATATAACTAGCTTTACCCGTCTAGGAGTACCAATGGCACCTCGAGGTATATCTTCAGCTCCCACTACCAGAACTGGTGGTAAGGTCTCGTCCTACGCATCAAAATGAACCCAAACTCGATATAACTAGCTTTACCCGTCTAGGAGTACCAATGGCACCTCGAGGTATACCTTCAGCTCCCACTACCAGAACTGGTGGTAAGGTCTCGTCCTACGAATCAAAATGAACCCAAACTCGATATATCTAGCTTTACCCGTCTAGGAGTACCAGTAGCACCTCGAGGTATACCTTCAGCTCCCACTACCAGAATTGGTGGTAAGGTCTCGTCCTGCGAATCAAAATGAACCCAAACTCGACATGCCTAGCTCTATCGGTCTACGAGTACCAGTAGCACCTTGAGGTATACCTTCAGCTCCTACTACCAGAACTGGTGGTAAGGTCTAGTCCTGCGAATCAAAATGAACCCAAACTTGACATGCCTAGCTCTATCGGTCTACGAGTACCAGTAGCACCTTGAGGTATACCTTCAGCTCCTACTACCAAAACTGGTGGTAAGGTCTCTTCCTTCGAATCAAAATGAGCCCAAACTCGATATACCTAGCTTTACCCGTCTAGGAGTACCAGTAGCACCTCGAGGTATACCTTCAGCTCCCACTACCAGAACTGGTGGTAAGGTCTCGTCCTGCGAATCAAAATGAACCCAAACTTGACATGCCTAGCTCTATCGGTCTACGAGTACCAGTAGCACCTTGAGATATACCTTCAGCTCCTACTACCAAAACTGGTGGTAAGGTCTCTTCCTTCGAATCAAAATGAGCCCAAACTCGATATATCTAGCTTTACCCGTCTAGGAGTACCAGTAGCACCTCGAGGTATACCTTCAGCTCCCACTACCAGAATTGGTGGTAAGGTCTCGTCCTGCGAATCAAAATGAACCCAAACTCGACATGCCTAGCTTTACCCGTCTAGGAGTACCAGTAGCACCTCGAGGTATACCTTCAGACCCCACTACCAGAACTGGAGATAAGGTTTAGTCCTAACAAACATAATGATTCCAAGTTTCCAAATTCAATCCTAATCATAAAAGGTTTTGTAAATTTTTTTTTTCAATAAAATTATATTATTACTGTACAATTTTCACTACGTAGGGGAGAGAGGAATCCACAATAACACCACTGTAATATATTTCACTTGAACTCACTATTTATTCAATTACTTCACAGAACACCTTATACTATTTGTTTAACCACACCAATATCAAAATTTACATATTCATTCCTTTAAATGATTTCATAACTTTACATGCGGGCTTTAATAAACAATCAGCGCCATCTAATGAGAACTTGCGGAACTTCATATTATATCAAACATTTAGACATTCCGCCCACCAAGGACTAGTCCTTTAAAAACCTAATTACAAATTGCTAGAAAAAGTTTAAAAACAAAAACTTAAATTCCAATAATACAATACAAATAAAACAAGTTAACAATCAAAACAAACAATAATATGTACCGCCCACCATGATAATACAGGTTATTTAATTTTCAAGAAAACTAACTTTGCTAAGTGGTCTTTTTATTACTCCATTTGGACATTTTATGCTCACTACACGAGTTACATTATCTTGTCCTACATGCTTTTTGACAATTCTGCCTAGAATCCACTTAGCTGGTGGGATATTGTCATCCCGAACAATGCAAATATCACCAACATTAGGCTCATTTAATGTGGATGTCCATTTATATCTTTGATTTAACGTTAACAAATATTCTTTCGACCATTTTTTCCAAAAATCAGACACTATCTTTTGAACTAGATTCCATCTTTCAAGTACAGTGATATTACTAACAGAATAATTTACGTCTGGAATGTTAACAATAGGTTCACCAACTAAAAAATGACCTGGGGTCAACGGGAGAGGGTCATTTGCATCATCACGAATAATAGATATCGGCCGCGAATTTAAACAAGCTTCTACTTGTGACAAAACAGTGGCTAATTCTTCATATGTCAGAGTACTATCTCCAACAACTCTTTTCAAGTGATTCTTTGCACACCGAACTCCAGCTTCCCATAGTCCTCCAAAATTAGGTGATTGTGGTGGTATAAAGTGCCAGGTGGTCGACTCAAGTGTAAGGCTTGCAGCTATTTCGCTTGGAATACTTGATTTAGCATGATTAAACATGTCGCGCAACTGTTTATCAGCTCCTACAAAGTTCGTTCCATTGTCACTGTAAAGGTCTTGACAATGACCTCGCCTCGAAATGAATCTTCGAAATGCTGCCAAAAATCCTTTTGTTGTCAAATCCGTCACTGCTTCAAGGTGTACGGCCTTAGTTACCATGCAGACAAACAAACAGATATAGCCTTTGTATGACTTAGCACCTCGACCTGGAGACATTCTTATATTTATTGGGCCCGCATAATCAACTCCTGTTGCCTTAAATGGTTTACCCGGTCTCAACCTCGCATTTGGCAGTTGACCCATCAATTGTACTCTAGCTGCCTTTGAATATCTCAAACAGGTGATACATTTCCGGTAAAACTTCTTCACTTGTACTCTTGCTCTTACGATCCAATAGTTCGACCTGATGAAGTTCAACATTACTTGTGGCCCACCATGAAGTGTTTTATCATGAGCATCGGCAATTATAAGTTGTGATAGATGGGACTTTTCAGGAAGAATTATAGGATGTCGCGTGTCAAATTGCGCGTCTGCCAGATCTATGCGTCCTCCAACTCTCAACAATCCATTTTGGTCTAATATAGGATGAAGAGTGTGAATCAAACTTTTCTTTGACGTCTCCTTTCCATTTAGTAGACTGTTTATTTCTTGATTAAATTCCTGCAACTGTACTTGTTTGATACACTTGTCTAACGTTGTATTCATCTCTTCTGTTGTTACGTGACTTGGCAGAGTTAAGCGTTTGTCTCTTTTCAATAGCATTCTTCTACAGTAAGATACTACTCGTAGCATTTTAGATAGCTTTGAAAATTTCATCCATACAAAATAAGTTTCTTTAATTTCAGTGATTGACATTACTACAATTCTTGCTTCTTCTAGTGTTTCTTCCAGTTCAGGTTTTTGCCAATTAATCTCTACTAAAGATAACCAATCTGGACCATGCCACCATAATTTGTGAGAATTAATTTCTGAAGGATTTAAGCCTCTCGACGCACAATCAGCAGGGTTTGCTTCTGTTGCAACGTGGCCCCACTGCTCATAGTCAATTATGGATAATATCTCTGATACCCGGTTGCTCACAAACGTGTTCCATTTGCTGGCTCCTCCGTTCAACCATGCCAAGACAATTGTAGAATCGGTCCATGCGTAAAGATTCTCCTTCGGTATATTGAGGACTTGCGAGATTTCAGATAGCAATTTTGCAGCGAGAACTGCACCACATAGTTCCAATCGTGGAATTGAAATTTCTCTTTCTATAGGAGCTACTTTTGTTTTAGCTGAGATCAAACTTACAGACACAGATTTGTCGCTATCGACAACCCTTAAAAATACTGCTGCTGCGTATGCTACACGAGATGCGTCTGAAAATGCATGCAGCTCAACTTGACAGTCAGGTTTGTACTGAATCCATCTTGGTATAGTTATATTTTTGATGTCGACCAATTGTTTTCTGTATTTAAGCCAAACTTGCTTCAAATCTTCAGTTAGATGATCATCCCAGTCAAGCCGTGCCTTCCAGATATCTTGTATGATCAGCTTAGCTACTACGACTACTGGTGCAATCCAACCAATTGGATCGTACAAACGTGCAATATCTGACAGAACTTGTCTCTTTGTAATCGGAACACTCACGTCTGGTAAGTTGACCTGATATTCAAAACTATCTGATTCTCGATTCCATTGGATACCAAGAACTTTTGTCATGTTGTCCGCTGTTATTGGCACTAACTGTTCCTTATGATGCTTATCGTCTCCAATGTATTGTAGAAGATCTTTACTGTTACTGCTCCATTTCTGAAGTTGAAACCCTCCCGAATTCATGAGACCATTCATCTGGTCGTAGATAACTTTAGCTTCTTCTTCTGTGTGACATCCAGTCAATAAATCATCTACGTAATAATCCGTTGATGTTATTTGTGACGCGATTGGAAAGTTATGCTTTTCTACCTCAGCCAGCTTCTGTAGAGTTTTAACCGCAAGATAAGGTGCATATGCAGTACCAAAAGTTAATGTCAACAACTTGTAATGTTGAATGGGTAAGTGTGGGTGAGTTCTCCAGACTATTCTTTGAAAGTTGGCATCCTCCGCGCGAACCAAAACCTGTCTGTACATTTTCACTAGATCAGCAACAATGCAAATGCGATGAGTGCGCCACCTCAGCAATAAATGTCTCAAATCTTGTTGAAGTTTTGGTCCAACCATAAGATCGTCATTTAGCGACACGTCATTTGAACCTTTGCTTGATGCATTGAAGACCACGCGAACCTTAGTCGTTGTTTTGTCATCTCTGACTACAGCATGATGTGGTAGATACACTGCCTTTCTATTGTCGATGTCACCTTCGTCGACAAGAGCCATATGATTTAGTGTTAAATATTCTTGTAACACCTTTCTATATTCTTCATAAAGTGTGGGGTTATTCATAAGTCTTCTCTCTAACGCCCGGAATTTTTTCATTGCTATATCTTTAGAATGTCCCAACTGACATTCTGGATCATCACTTTTGAAGGGTAATGCAACAATGAACCTTCCTTCTTGATTTCTAACAGTTGTAGCCTCATATAAATCTTCACATATCTTCTCTTCAGTAGACATAATTTTCTGAATCTTATCTGGTTCAGCCTCAATTTCCCAAAATCGTTTCAGAAAATCTTCTTCTTCCTGGAACATTAGATGTAAGCTAGAGACTTTGCCTGTTTCTGATGTTGAATCAGCCATTTTTCCTGATAAAACCCATCCAAAAGCCGTATTTTGTGCTAGTAAATTTCCTTTGGGTTGCTTTATCAAGCCTTCTAATAAAATCTCTGCATACACTTCAGCTCCTAGTAAAACATCTATCTTCCCTGGAGTGTCAAAGCCTGGATCAGCAAGCGGTAAGTTTTCAATCTCCAGCCACTCAGGTGATTCTAATGTGTCACTAGGGACCATGGAAGTAATTGACCTTAAAACATATGCCTTAACTACTACGGAAATTTCTGGATTATGACGCGATTCTAAATGTAAAGTCACACAATGTTTGATTCGCATTTGACCATCTCCCAGACCTGAAACCAAGCCACTTACAGAACAACGCTTAATTCCTAATTTTTGAACCGTAGCTTCAGTGATAAAAGAGGCTTGTGAGCCTTGATCTAACAATGCACGAACTAAAAGTCTTTTTCCATGCCACGAACGAGCTCGTAGAAGTGTCGTAGCCAACAAGACGTTGTAGTTAGCTTTCTCACTTTTTGAAAAGTTCGCCAAAATTCGTGTTTCAGAAGTAGATGGTTGGTTAGTATCTTCAGTTCTCTGGTTGTTTTCAGAAATGCCATTCGTAGTCTCGTACGATCCATCTTTATCATAATGCAACATGCTATGATGTCTTCTTCCACATCTCTTGCAGCATGTTGACTGGCGACATTTACTGACAATATGGGTTGGTTGTAGACAGTTGAAACATAGCCCTCTAGACTTTACTAAGTCTCGCCTCTTCTCTACAGCCTGCTGAAAAAACTCCTTACACGAACTCAAATGATGACGATCTCCACAAAGCGTACAGGTAATATTAGATCCTTTATTCTCTTGCTGAATAGACGAATGGAATGATTTCTGCTTTATTACAGGTTTACTTGTTTGCATATGCGGTTTAGGAAATTGCTTATTGCAGTCTATCATCTCTAAGCTTCGAAATCTTGCTTCTAGGAAATCGACGAGTTGCGACCATGTCGGCATTTCCTCTACCAGGTAATTTATCTGAGTTTCCCATTGCTTATGCGATTCAACGTCTAATTTGGAAACTACGAAAAAGACAATGATGGCATCCCAAGTTTCCGTATTTATGTCCATATTATTCAATGCCTTCAAACATGAGGTGGTTGTGTCTAGAAGTTGCTTAATCGCACCCGATGAATCTGCTGAAATTTGTTTTTGTGAAAATAATTGTTTCAAAACTGCATTTGAGTTATAGCGTTTGTTATTATAACGCTTTGTTAGAAGTTTCCAAGCCTCTTCATAATTCTTCTCAGTAGTAGGGAAATTACGCAGCAAACTCTCCGGTTCCCCAGATATACTACTTTTCAAATAATGTAATTTTTGAACTGCCGACAATTTTGCATTTTGATGTATTAGTGAAACAAACATATCATAAAATGTTTGCCACTCCTCATATTTTCCACTAAACGCAGGCAGCTGTATTCTCGGAAGCTTCACATCTTCACTGGTGGTGGTACTTGTCGCAGTTTTGGGAGTTTCCTTTAATTGAACTAACTTTTCCTTTAGTTCAGCAACATATTCTGTGTATGATTCCTCAAAATTATCGTACTCATCATTAACAAAATAAGGTAAAGTTTGAACTTGATCAGTGGAAGTGCTTTGAATCAATTCTCGATGGTTTTGCTTGAATTCAGAATATAACGCTTCTATAATTGTTATTCTGGTTTCTATGTAGCTGACCGTAATTCTATCCTTCGGACTTTTCTTAAAATTGCTTTGCGCTTTTTCAAGCCTTGATGACAATTCAAATTGACTTTTGATCAGCTTCGCTGCCATGTTGATAGTCAAAGTTCCGAAAATTTTTCAATTAATTCAATATCAACTAATCTTTTAAAATCAAATTTGCACTTTTTTCCAAAAAAAATTCCAAGTCCAAAAATCGAGTAATTTTTTCTAAGTTTTCTTCAGTATAATACTTTTCCAAGAATTTCTAAGTATTTTCAGTACCAAATTTAGCCAAAAATTTTCTAAGTTCAAAATCGAGTGAATTTTTCCAAGTCCGAATTTGACGAATGAGTCGATGAAAGCTTCGGAAAATTTTACAAGTCCGAGATGAGACGTAATTTTTCTAAGTCCTCAGTCCGATAAGTTCCCTTCCGTCTTTTCTTCCTTCCCTTCCTTATCTAAAGGTCCCTGGTTTCGGCACCATGTACAATTTTCACTACGTAGGGGAGAGAGGAATCCACAATAACACCACTGTAATATATTTCACTTGAACTCACTATTT
This sequence comes from Stenoptilia bipunctidactyla, assembly GCA_944452665.1. Taxonomy (NCBI): domain Eukaryota; kingdom Metazoa; phylum Arthropoda; class Insecta; order Lepidoptera; family Pterophoridae; genus Stenoptilia; species Stenoptilia bipunctidactyla. Next base: position 18,218,462 of record OX101730.1, read on the forward strand.
ATTCAATTACTTCACAGAACACCTTATACTATTTGTTTAACCACACCAATATCAAAATTTACATATTCATTCCTTTAAATGATTTCATAACTTTACATGCGGGCTTTAATAAACAATCAGCGCCATCTAATGAGAACTTGCGGAACTTCATATTATATCAAACATTTAGACAATTACCTTTTCAACTCAGTTCAGAGAGCGTCAAGTATCGAGACTTGTTTGATGTAATAAATTGTGTATGTACAGCGATGTTTCTTAGCACGAAAAATAACTCAAAAGCGATACAAGTCCACTCTCGACAGCGGCTGAGCGCAGACTGAAGAATACTGAAGATATCTAGTTTTTGTTTGGAATGATATTGACATTATTTGCTAAAGTATAATAACTCTTACCACAGTGTGTTAAGATTTACGCATTTATACAAACATGAAGAAAATTACGTGTTTGGTTTTATTTTTTTTTAAAGGGTTTTTAGTAGTAATTTCAAAGAAAAAAATGCGTATTATCAAAAATGAATTGTATGCTTTTTGATGTCAACCATCGAATAGTATTTTTTATATTCATAAATAGTTGTGTTTTCATACCAAATGTGGTACCGTAAATTGGCTTAAAATCGTCATTTTCGTGCGACGAGGCATCGCAAAATTAGTTTTTAAGCCACAAAAACAAATTTATTTATATTATTTTTATATAATAAATGGAGATGAAAGTCTTATCTATCTATTAGTACTTGTAATTATACTAAACTTTGCGCCATTTTATCACAATATGTACCAGAAAATACCCTATTTTGAAGATTTGCGGAAACGCGAAAATAAAAACTATGTTTATTGACAGTTGTTTATTTTAAAATCATTAATTGAACTATTAATTAAGTGTAATTGTTATTATTAACTGTAAATAAATTAATTAAATGTCATAAAAATATTCATCTTAAATAGACAGATTCAAAGAAACGGAACGTTCAGTTGATAGTGATTTACACTACTGAATCAACATTGAATCCATGCATGAATATGAGCGGCCATCTTGTAATCGGAAGTTTGTATAAATTTTTTTCACCAACTGATTCTATACGTCAATGCCATCGAATGGAAGATCGAACAATTTCATTACGCCAACGTCACAAAGACTGTCAATTTTGAACTGTCACAAAAACCACTTGAAAAGAATTTAACTATAGTAAGGGTGTTACCATACCAATCGATCGATCGACCGTCGATCGACGGACGAACCGAACAGTCGACGTCGATCCATAGTTTTTACTATGCCAAAAATCCGCTCTACGTCGCGGCTCTACGTCGCTACGTAATCCGGATCGACGCCCCCTTTCGGCTGTCAATCGACGTCGATTGATTGGTATGGCAACACCCTAAGAACTATAGATCGACGTCGACTGTTCCATTCAACCGTCGATCGACGGTCGATCGATTGGTGTGGTAACACCCTTATGCTGTTTATGACACAAAACATGGATTTATTGTTTTAAACCCGGAAAAAAATCAGCAAGCAATATTATGATCTGATGTTTGAAAATAAGAACAGGCCTACAAAAGTGGGGCAGGCGAGCAACGTTGGTAAAAAATGATCGCGTTTTTTCTCAACTACAGCACTTGAAGATCAAAAGAGTGTAAATGCGGAGTGACATTCTACCATTTGTTTACCCAGGGTATAAGAAAAAGTTCGCGAAAAGTGACCAAACAGCCGCATTCTACTTCATCACGACAACGCTTCTTAACAAACAAAACAAAGTCATTTTTAGTTTCCGAAAAAGTAGGTACAATTCGACACCCATCCAGTATATAGCCCCGACCTAGCACCCCGTGAGTTCTCACTTTTACCAACTCCATAGAGGCAGTGATAGCGTTCAATCAGCACGTAGAAAATGTCTTTAGATCTGTGGCCTCTGTTTTAAAAATGGTTCGATCAAATGAAAAATATGTAAAAAATGTATAGGAGAGTATTTTGAAAAGCAATAAACATAATATTTTGGTTATAACATGTGGTTTTTTTAAGTTACGCAAAATATTTTTGTGTGACCTACCTATAATGTAGGTATGTAAATCTGTTGTCTAGTTCCTATAATATACGAGGGCTATTCACAAAGTAGGTTACGTTTTGGAATTAAGACAAAACTATGTACAGGAAAATATTTTTATTATATACATTTGAAAGAGCAACTAAAATACTATTTTTCTACATAATCGCCAAAAAGATTGAGACATTTATCGTAGCGATGAATGAGCTTCGAGATTCCTTCCTCATAGAAATCCGCCGCCTGAGTGTCGAGCCAGTCAGTCACGGCCTTCTGGGACAGAAAAGGTGTGATTCTTGTTCAAACATTGCGAAACCTAAGAAGGGCAATTCAAAACAAGCGAAGAGGGAAACTCAGCTCAAGTGTTGTTTTTGCACGACAATGCGCGACCTCACACGGCAAATGTCACACAGAATCTCCTTCAGACCTTGAAGTGGGAGGTTTTCCTTATCCGCCGTACAACCCAGATCTTGCACCAAGTGATTTCCACTTGTTTCCAAAGATGAAGACCTGGCTTGCAACGCAGCGTTTGGATGATGACGACGATCTCATCGCGGCCGTGACTGACTGGCTCGACACTCAGGCGGCGGATTTCTATGAGGAAGGAATTTCGAAGCTCATTCATCGCTACGATAAATGTCTCAACCTTTTTGGCGATTATATAGAAAAATAGTATTTTAGTTGTTCTTTCAAATGTATATAATAAAAATATTTTCCTGTATATAGTTTTGTCTTAATTCCAAAACGTAACCTACTTTGTGAATAGCCCTCGTACATAAGCCATGTGCGTACATTAGGGCTAGTTGGTGCAGTGTGTGTGAATAAAATGTCCTACAAAAACAGAACGTTGTCTTAAAGCTCGTGTATGTGACCTTGACAGCATATTACTGATAGGGCAACAATTCGGAAAATGCAAACAAATGGGTCCACCCATCCATACATAATAAAGCAGAAGAAGAGTTTGTTGGTGTGACTTCTAAAGTAAAGTAGAAAAGTAGCTATCTCGTTTCCATTGTATGTTACTCCTTGTAAGATTGATTTACCCTATTGCCCTATATTATTTACCCTATATTGATATGATTAGCCCTAGCGCACCTGAATAAGTGTTATTTTTATTTTATTTTATTGGAAAACTAACAGCTTAATATATAATATGAGTAAATAACAAATATGTAACTAAAGCAAGTAACAAGTTTTCACAAACAGTTTTTAAAAGTATTTAAGTAATAAATCAGTATACATACACATACAAATATTATAAGATATATAAAAATAAGTATAATAATACAAACATAACTTCATGCCTGTATCCCTTATGTGGGTAAGCAGAACACCATATGTCTAGTGTGACAAATTTGGAGGTATTACAATGATGAAGAGAGACTATTGCAGTGACAGGGTGTCAGCCTATCGCCCACAAATATGGCAATAAAACCTCTATCCCTTAACTGACTTTTACAGTATGCCCAGGAAGAGAAGCAGCTGACACATTCTGTGCTTTTCTTTTGCTCCCAAGCCATCTGGGTTGCCTGACAGAAATCGCTCCAGCGATAAGGCCACACTTTATAAAAATATATTTGATTGTCATCATTCCTACTTATCTGTGTAACCACGCTGGTGTACAATAAAGAGTTTTATTATTATATGTATATTATTATTATTATCATGGAAGTACCAATAAATGTACTACAACAAAACTAAGTGACCCCTCAGTGTTAGGGCTTGTTTAAAATCTTTTTATTTTATTAGCCACTATCTATTTTATACTGGTCAGAAAAGTATTAAAACGTTAAGACAAAATTATAGTACAAACTTTGCAGTAATTTAATACGTAATTACGGGTTTAATATGAGGAGTCGTAATTTTATTTTATATGATTTAGGAGAACATGATCATCATATAAATAAAATAATAAAAATAAAATCCCCAGACAATCACACCAACTACATGGCCCCAAAGTAAGCAGAGCTTGTAGTATGTGATACCATGTAGCGACCTATGGGAGAACCTAGAATATAAATACATAAATAGATAAACACACCCAGACACGGAACAATTTCTTTTTTTCTTGTTCTGTGCGGGAATCGATCCCGCAACCATTGGCGTCTGAGGCAGACAGGTTTACCCCATTGCCAAAGTGGTCGTCGATCATATATATATTTATTAAAACTTTTTTTGTTATTGTACCTTGACTGTTGGTCTTTTTCTAAAACTTACATTCAATATTTCAAGTATTTTAAAGGCTCACTTTCTGAAAGCTGACTCAGAATAAGACTTGAACTCTATTCTAGTACATTTAACTAACGTTTAACTACGATATTTGGTAGTTAAACGTTTTTCATGAATTCATGTTCATGAAAATTAGTGTTCATGAAAATAATTATTTTCGTCAACTACTAGGTGGGCAACTCAGCTCTATATTTAGTTCACATCCTATGGTCAAAAAAAATGCCTACCCTTTCTTAAAAAAAAAAAACAAAGATATAGAATTACAGTAGCGCGATCCAATTTCACCTACGCATCATCTCTTAATGGATTTCCCAACGGCCGGTAAGTACTGGCCTACTTGGTCCAATAATTAATTATTCTTAATTGTGAATAATAGTTCACCTTTAAATAAAAGAAATAGCACTATTTGGTGCATATGTAAGTAATGGTAATTGAGTTTTACGACCATAAATATTAATTAAAAGTTTCCAATACGTACAGCATTCAATTAGTACACTAACAATATTTGACTGTTTTGTATAAAGGCTTTTGTATTAAAATAAGAAAACCTCACAAGACCCTGCAATATATGACTCAGATAAGTAAGGTTCTATTTACAAATCAATAAAGAAAAAAAATTAATCGTCCTGCGGTTTGCATCAACTTCTGACTCATTTCAAAACCTCTAGTTTTCCCTTTCTGTTTCATATGAGTAAATAGGATGGAAAATGTAACTCTATAGTGAGAGATAAAAAAATCTGTGAGTGAGCAAAGTGAGTCACAGTATCTTGGAAATTTGGAGCCACTGGTATCATTGAAGAAACTCGTTTAAGTAACATTAGGTACCTACTGAGAAGACGATCACACCTAATTACTAAAGATTAACTTAGAAAATACTTAGCTGTTGATGTCACTTCACCTTCTGCTGTTATCGGTGGAGTTGAATAAACCGTGATTATGTTAACTAGATTAACTCTTTACTTAACCAACTAGCCTAGAGTCCGCCTTATCTGTTTTAGATGAGTATTGAAAATGACAGGCAGGCATCCGATAAATGGTTTTCCTGATCAGTACTTACTTACTTTTAAGCGTCGAGTGAATAGGTTTCTTAACCTTCATTATCATTTATCACCACGTGTCATAGAAAAACGTCCCATCCTTATTTTATATTTATAAAACACTTATTGATCATTATCCTCTGAATCCAAAGAGAGGTAGGTATTAAGTTATGCTCCATGATGGACTGAGAGCAAAGGAAAACATAGAATGTACCAGCAGCTTCTCTTCCCGGGCATACTGTAAAAGTCAGTTAAAGGACAGAGGTTTTATTGGAGGTATTTTGTGGGCGATCGGCTGACCCCCTATCACTGCAATAGTCTCTCTCCATCATTATAATATACCTCTAAATGTGTCAAACGCGGCATCACATGGTTTTATACACTTTTATAGCCTCTGGTGTTCTGCCTACCACATAAGGGATACAGGCATGAAGTTATGTAGGTATGTATGTATGTTAATTTTTAAGGATATTTTTTTTTAAACAACGTCTTTAATATCTAGTAATGAATACTTTGATTCCTATTCAACTTCAGTTCAAGGTCTAACTTCCAGTCGCAATAACTCTTACACCAATATAAATTACTCTGAAAATTTGAAAACAAACTTAAGTAATAATCCGTGTAACGCTGAAAGCCCGTAATTAAATAAATAAATTTACTTCAAAATAAAGTAAACAATACTTAATTACCCAAAAACTTTACACCGCGTCCAAATAACATTAATCTAAATTCTACCAACACCTGAAAGTCGCCTGTCAGTTATCGTTCAGCAGTTGAGACAGAGGTATACCTTTGTATAGCAAGCTCCTGCTTCCTCGTCGGCAAATGAATGGAAGAGTAGTGAAGCAACAGGTGAAGGGACAATCTCTTGGGCCCTGACCCAATTTCATACTTGTTGACTCATTTCTTGCGTAAAGCACTAATCCAATTAGCACCGACAGGAGACATCCTTCCTCAAAATAAAGTTTCATTTAAACGCAAGCTTATTTCCGTAATTAACTTCTTGTTTAAATAAACACAAAAACAAGGAAAGTTGTTTAATGGGGTGTCCTTTTATACAATTCGGTGTACATTTTGGTTTCTTAGAAATAAATTGTTACCAATACAAAAACAAGTTGTTACAACTCCAAACTTAACGGAAAGTATACCTAAAGCGCGAATTCACTAACATTCGGTCTGTTGGATAATAAATAATCATAATCATCATTCAGCCAGGAGACGTCCACTGCTGGACATAGGCCTCCCCCAAGGTTTTCCACATCGCTCGGTCCCACGCCGCCCTCATCCAGCGTTTACCGGCGACTTTAACCAGATCGTCGGTCCATCTTGCGGGGGGCCTGTCTTCGCTGTGTCTCCCAGTACGTGGCCGCCATTCGAGAACTTTTCTGCCCCAACGGCCATCTGTTTAATAAATAAAGTGATTTACAAATACTTTATAGTTAAATTACAAAACAAATTGAATAAATCTTCTTCTTCTTTAATCTTCCTTCTCTTACTATTGAAGATTATTAACAGTTATTAACTATTATAAATCTACGAGTCCTTACGGAAATGGGGAGACCCATTTTCCGTTTTCTAACAATTATCACCCACACATAAGTATAAACATCGTCTAATGAATTGGTTCCTGTTAAATTAAATTAATTACTTTGTCAACTACCTACTGACTAGTTACTGAATAAAAAGTTACAGTGAGAGAGAAGATGAAAAACATTGGCTCCAGTTAAAATATTGTCAGTTCATATCCAGGCCGCCGCCCCCGGTTCGAGGATATTATAGACTTTACACAGATAACGAGCTCTATCCAAATACATATAAACAATCGCCATGGCAACTTGAAAATGTAATCTGTTCCAGATAAAAATATTTTAGTTCGGTAAGAAACTAATATACTCATAAACAAAAGGAATAAGTACTTGATATAAAAATGCAACCGCCAGTACCTAAGACATGCTCCGGACAAAACTTCATAACCTTTTTGCCTCATGGATAAGGTTTACCTACATCATACTCGTACTATGTGGTTAGCAGGGATAATCTGAAAGCAAGTGCAGAATACCTATTTAATTTCAAAAATAATTGACTATGGAATTATGGAAGATCCTAAATATTCCATTATCCTAAATCCAAAACACGTAAGGTTGGGTGGGCTAACAATGTACGAACGTAGGTACGCTCACTAACTCAGTGGTTTATAATATCCTAAATTCCACTGAAAATACGGGTATCGGTATTTACAGTTTTGATCAAAGCTGAACTTGTATAGGAGAAAAAATATTTTTCATAGCTGAAAGCAAGCTATTTTACTAAACAGATCAAAGCTAAACGCTATTGTACAAATAAAATACTATCTACAGTCAAACAACCAATTTGGAATTTTGTTTATTTATTTTTGCCTGTTATTTCACGTATATGTATAAAATATGAGGTTACTACACAGATAACTTTACAGATCAATTGAACTTCAATCGTCCCTAAAAGCAAAAACGAACGAAATCAAAGGATTGTGTGAATGACTAACAAACGGTGCTATACTTACTTCAATTTTTATGGTATGAGCCAACCAACATATTATAACAAAATATGTTTGAAACTACGATCTCAATTAATTATCTACTTAATTTAATTTTTACTTAATTTGGTTGATCTAACATCATACCAATATGATTACCATGTATTTCTGTATTTGTTTATTTTTAATCGTAGGAACAACCTTAGGTACAGAAAAAAGCAAGTGTAGGAAACTGCCCGTGAACGTACTATGTTGTATGGGAACCCCCATAAATGCCTATTTATGTATTTTTATACTTTTTAATATCTGTGAAAAATTTTCCGAGTCTATCAAGTTTCATAAAATACAGAGGAGCCTTAGTAATAGGGTCTCGCTTTACCCTTTGGGTAAGAAATCCTAAAACTATCAAAATCTACGCTAAAAAAGAATTCAATTCCGAGAAATCTTTGTAAATACGAGCCTTCGTCTCTTTTAATTGATTGCAACATAATTAATTTTCCACTCATAGTTTTTTATAAAATGTGGGTTCCTATTTTCTAAAGGCTCGTTCGTGACAAGCTAGTCGGTAGGACGATGAAAACGAAAAGTATATTTTTCTGAAGTGCCTTGTGAATCACGTGACACTTCCTTTGCAGGAACCGTTTCTCTCAAGCAATTTTTCTTTTTTATCTTTTATGAATAAGTCTGTGAGTCAATAAAAAATTTATTTTACAAATCTTAGATAGATATGTCTGTAATTCTGTAGTAAATTTTTCTAAGAAGAGTTTAAATCACAGTTTTTGGATAACGTGGCCTTAGAATTTATAGTTATCTTTTATAATCGTCACCAGTTAGAGAGCCGACGATATCTTTAAGGAAAAGACAAGGACCTACGAGCACTCTCAATCGCAGTTTCCTTGAACAAAATCATAATTTCGCGAAGTGCAGCCGAATATAGCGCGCAGGTATTTCCAACATATTTTTTTCTTTATTTTAAATCCCAAATATGGACTAAATTTTTTTTTATTTACCAATAAAATAAAAAATGTACAAAATACTTATATCTACTTAAAGGTAACATACCAAATTAAATTAAAAATCAAATAAAGAATAAACAAAACGTAAACCTTAAACTAAGTACATAAATGACCTTTCTTAGTGCCTAAATATATACAAAAATTAATCTAAGTATTTTTCTAATTGAAGAGGCCTCCCCGAGTAATATTAAGTAAGATAGAGTTATGAACTCCACAAAGAACTAGAGAGGTATCGTAATCGATTTAGGGTAGAGCAGGGTCTACGGTAACCTATGTACATATTTAGAGTGATTGTGAGATACATATAATTTGGTTATTATTTATATGAGATAAAATAAAGGAGCTCATGTTGTCCTCTGTATTTTTCGTGAAATATTGCCATTCACTACATCAGTGCTTTTATAAACATCATACCTACATGTAGTTATCTAATGCACGCTGAGAACTCAAGTCCGTATTCATTGACCGTTGCAAATCCACAGCTAGAAATTAACGGTGAATAAAACAAAAGTGAAGTTTTATTTCACAAAAAAAAACACATACAATTTCACTTTTTTTCAGTCCCATAACCGATAAAACGGTTTAATAGCCGAATAAAAGCAATACCTCAAGTATACACGCAGCGACATATCAAGGTTGTGATTACAGATTTTAATTGCGACCTTATTTGGTTGTAATAAGGGTTGTTAGTCACTGGTCAAGTTCATGACATGTACTTGTGTGAACAACTGCGAATACACGCGCTGGCTGCCCCGGTTTGTACATGTTCACTTTGTTTACAAAATAATGGTCACGTTACCCGAGTCATGCTCGTCGGTCGTGTGAGTGTTCACTCTCGATTGATACAAGCGCTAACGGGAGTTTAACTTCATGTTAAAGGCTTCTTTAATACTTTGTACACTATAGTTTGTTAAAATAAGTCTTATTGGTCTGAAGATTTGGTTGGTGTCGCACGGTAGTACACCATTTCTTCTCCTTCACATCGTATGAACCGAGTTAAAACGAACTATGAGCGTTAAAAAGAATTAAATTAAATTCAAATTAAGCTGCAGAGTCAAATACTGAAACTAAGAAGTAATAAACCAAATTATGTTTTTTTTTTAGATACAGGTGATATCTTGGTTATAAGTGATAGTCAAAAATAGCAAACTCGATTTCATTAATTAAATCTCCATGGCAGACATCGTCTTCTGTTTCGCTACTTCCTATTCAAACAATATTTTTCTCATGGGTAAATGTTTAAAATCTTAACATGTCCATTCATATTTATAATTTGTTTTGTTTTTCTTCAACTGTGTAGACGACTGGAGTTCTATAAAATAAAGACTTGTTCCAGTTTCGTCTCCAGTATCCTATAATTACCTGTTTTGTCATTAATTTCCTGTAGAAAATTATGATCAAAATTAAACGTTAATTTACTTCTATTGTTTACCTTCTCTTGCCTGAAAGTGATTGAAACTACAACATGACGAAGCAGTAACACCGTCCTATTTTGATAGAAACTTAGTCTAAATGTCTAATGATATCATTTGTAAGCGATCTTATGAAAGAGCTTTAATATGAGTAGTACGCTTTATTTTAATATAGCCTTACGGCAGCGGCGGGGGCAGCGGCCCGAGCAACGGCGCGGGCAGCGATTTCCGCGACACGATAGAAAGTATTGAGTTTGTATGAAACCGCGACAAATCGCGCGAGCCGCCGCTGGCGCATGGCGTCTAGAACGGCCCAGTTTCCCCGCGTCGCTGCCCACGCCGCTTCCCCCGCCTCTGTCGCTGCCATCCAGTTTGCAGCCTAAATCAATCAATATCGCAGGTTTTAGACTGGGTTTCCATTGACGCGGAGCTGGGCGTAGCAGTGCCAGAATAGACCAATCACTATGCTCGAAATCTCCACTCCGCTTCAATGGAAACAGCCCGAGTGGTGTGGAGCACAGCTGAATGGATATTCATAAAAATACAGCAAGGGTTGCGGGGGAAGGTGTATGACGCCACGCTGCTTGACTCTTTCGTAGTGCATCATAGTAATTATCATCGTACTGAGCGCAAAAATGCGCAATTCCAAGAGTATGCTCCACTCCACTCCGCTTCAGTGGAAACACTCACCACTTTTCACCTCTCTTCTCCGCTCCTCTCCGCCCAGCTCCGCATCAGTGGAAACGCAGCCTTAGCAACGCTGTACAAGAATGAGTGAACGCCCAGGCGCCGTCAAACCATCCATTTTCACGGCCCTCCGAAGCACGGAAATCAGTCCCAGGTGCTGTATACTTTTATCCAGCAGTCGTTAGGGTTTGTCAGAAGCCATTTTCGGCGCCCTGAAAATTCTGACATCCACCAACCAACACTGGGTCAACTTTGTGGACAATAGCCTAAACCTCCTTGTCACCCAGAGGAGAAACTCACAGCTCGCAGTGCACTTATTACAAAGAGTTGTGATGATGTTATCTAAACTATTATTGATATAAACAAACTTGAATCAGGATTTTTTATGAACTTCAATTTATCTAGAATACTAAGTAATTTAGTTTTGCAATGTTAGTTGCACCCTGAGGGTGTTTCTGGTTGAAGCGAGACACGTGTGTGTGTGTCGAGCTTGTGAAGTGGGATGTAGTTACTAGTGTGTGTTTGTGTTGCACTGCTTGCTTATTTCTGGAGGGAGGGAGGGTGTTGCACCATCATACAAATAATCACGAATGTTTGAAGTCATGGAATTAGCAAAATTACTTGGATGGATATAGTAGTTGCACCGTATTTTTTCAGTTAATTAATTGTAAAATGAGCTTTGGAGGGTCTAGTTCAAAATACGTCATAATTAGAATGGTCAGAGAATTTTAAATTAAAAAACACCCTAATATTGAAAGATAAGATGATTTAAGAGTTGCCTGTAAAAAGTCGCTTAAGGCGATAAGGCCGCCCAAATTGTCATTTGTACGTAACTATTTTTAAAGTTTATGGTAATAAAAAGTAATAATATTATTATAATTGAAAGCTATCACGGACATGGGAACCTTTACTATTAAAATAGTAGGCTCGTCGACGGAGAAACAGATGGCGGTGATGATGGATAAATTTAATAATAATAAATCTATTTATTTCGGGTGGCATAGACCCATAGTAATAATAAAATTCAAACCTTTGTAACGGTCAACCTGACGCCCTACGTGACGACTGACGATAAAATCTTAATCGTATCGTTTATAGTAAAGATGTAAAATATAATAAAGATACATATAAGAAGTCTTTAATAACTATCATAAGAAAGTATTTTTTTTAATGAATCATGAAACCTTAAGACTGTCGGCCTTGATCTTGTAGACTTTGGGTTTCCCCAAAACAATTTTAGTGGCCTTAAAATTACGAAATTTACCAACTGCTGCTTCGCTAGCTGACAGGTCATGGTCCAAGCCCCCTCATCGCCCAGAAGTGACAACTATCGCCATGCATCACAAAATGTTTTGTAATTATAACTAATTATTCCTTGATATCGACAAAACAAATACAATAAAGAAATACATTTTTATTTTTAATATTATTTATTTTATATTACTTAATCAATTTGTTAAATTATGATTCTTTATTCTAAAATTACTTGAGTTCCAACTTGAGACAAGCAAAGGTACCTTGTAGTAACTACCTACTTAACAAACTCCTATATTAGGTGGCTAACCTCAATAGCATATTTTTATATTTATATTTTCTTTACACATACATACATACATAACTTCATGACTATATACCTTATGGCGAAGGCAGAACACCAGAGACTATAAAACCATCTGATGTCACGTTTGACAAATTTGGAGGTATTATAATGATGGAGAGAGACTATTACGGTGACAGGGGGTCAACCTATCGCCCGCAAAAACGTCAATTAAAACCTCTGTCCCTTAACTGACTTTTGCAGTATACCCGGGAAGGGAAGCAAACATTATATGTTTTTCTTTCGCTCCCAGTCCAGCATGGAATCATATTTTCTTTATATTTGAGAATTTAATTACCTAACTTGATCCACTAAATATGTATTACAAAAGTAAGCTTCAATAAGTCCCATATAAAATTCATAATAATCGATAAAATACTTAATGAAAATTCTGCACTTTTCGTATACAAGTCAATGAAAACAGATAGGTAAGTGAATGCAGTTTGAATTCAGCCAAAGTTTTGGCAAGAACTTGAAGCTGTAATGAAGTCAGTAATTGAACGCTCTACATACCTACGTTATCTGTTTATACTGTTTATACTGCTCGCTAAACTTTTATTTTACAGAAAATTTGCATCACAGAATATCTTCAAACCCAGGTTTACTAGCCGAGTATGAAAAGATAAACCAGCTTAACCTCGTTTTTAACAGAGGGGCAAGCAACAAACATAAGCTAATGCCTCGAGCCAGAACACGCGCTAACTACAATCCCCTAACTTCACAGTACACGTGACCAAATAAATAACAATTCCTTTCAATACACAATACCTAATAATATAAGAAACAGCTTTTTCAATAAAACAATTCGTTATTCATGACATTTTTTATTGTCACTCGATAAAAAAACGCATATTCTTTTTTCATCTTCACTTTCATGCAAATGAATTAGAATAAAAAAAAAATATTCATTATTAAAAATAAAAATAACTTAGTTGTTGACTATTATAACAAATAAGCAACTATAAATATGGCCTTCTATGGCATGGATAGCCGAAGGGTATCAACGGCCAAAATCATAAATATTCGAGATACCAAATATTGCACCACACTGCATTCAAAGCCTCGAATATTTAATGATGCAACAACACATGCCAACATAACAATCATAACATCGTGAAATTATATCCAAAATGTACAGCAAAGTGACTGTTACATCCGGAACGAGCGCGCCATTAAAACTTTTTAAGTTATCCGAACGCCGGAAATTCCAAATTTAAATAAATTCGCCGCACGATATGTGTGAAAATGATATTGACTTTTGATTTCTTGTTGGTAGATTTTTTTATCGATTGTAACCCTTAGGAATTATGAAAACTTACTCAGTCTTGAACACTACTTAAGTATTTATTGACAACTCTGTTGATTAAATAAGTTAAACGGGAAAGCCTAGAAATACATACATACAAAACATACAAAACCTCATTTCCATAATAATGAGTCAGTATTATTGAATGATTCAAAAAAGGTGATTAAAAAAATCGTCATAAAAACTTATATCAGGTTTTATCCAAATTGATTTCAAGAAATGAAAAACCACTGATTCGCTTCACATTACGTAGTAGCATATTACCATTTATTAATTTTTACTTCTAATTTACGAGTATGCATGGACTTTGACGTTTGATTGAAGACAGCTCTACAAAGAACATTTTTGTTGTATTAAATACACTTGACTGTCTGAGACTGTTAGGAACCAGTCTTTAAGGTGACTGAACCCAGTTTGTCACCTTAAAGACTTCAATAAAATAAACAAACAAAGTCAGCTCATCCAGGGTGACTGGTGACAAATTTTAGATACTGAAGGAGAGCACTCTGAACTCGATCCAGATCATAATTATATAATAAAAGTAGGTATTTAATACTTCACCAGAAAACCCTGTGAATAAATAAAGAGTCCTTTCTCATTAGAGAAATTTACGTCCATCAAATAATATGGTCTTAGCGACACCTCTGCATTCCTCTGATTTCTTCCACAAATCGTACACAGTAAATGCAGCAATCCTATGGAATAACTTACCATCTTACATTCACAGTGCATCGCTTCTTTTAAAAAACAACTAAAGGCTTTTTATTTATCCCAATTAATTATTCTATTTGCTTCTTATATTTTTCTTATTTATTTATACTTTTATTTAATTATTTATTAATAATTTATATTTAATTAATTTTGTTATATTTGTAACAGTCCTGTATATATATATTTGTTATATGTATATACTCGGACTGGTAAGTAGAAGAGGAAATGTAAGTTTTTAGTAGTTACCTAATGGTACCTATTCTCAGTGTAAACTAATAATTTATAACCCAAAGTGCTCCAACTAACAAGTCCCAAACTCAGGTTAGTAACTTATGAATGGATATCATCCTGGATATATCTTATATCTTAGTACAAACATTATTATGCTATTAATTTCTAATGCATTAAATATCCACACATTGAAATTAACATCGACTAAACAAACACTATACAAAATGTATTACAAATTAATCGGACGCGATAGATTTCGTGGAATTTTAGCGCGAAATTGATGTTTGCTGAAAGCTTGTGATATTGATACACGTAATTGAGGTTATCGTTGAAATTCGCGCGCAGTATTCATTAGAGAATAGTTATTGAAGGTTTTAGGAGCAAAACTATTTTACTATGTTGGTAGTGTACGCAATTACCAAAGTAATGAAATAGTGTCGCTTCTAAAATGATATTATCTGTTTCATCCGAATATTGTTATATTCGGATGAAAGAAATATTTCGACTTTGTTTATTTTTTATTGGTAAGGTGATTTGTTTTTTTGTTCAAAGTGGCAAGACTATTTTATCACCCCTACCTTAGAACACTCGCATCTCGTGAGAAGCTATTGCAGCGGTTATTTTTTTAAAATAATGCTAATGGCTTTCAGATCTTGTAAATTTTACCATGCCTGGTGAAAGAGTGCCAAGACAGAACTAAGATTAATTCTACGTGTAAGAACCAAAGGTTATCATCTAGACTAGAGCGTCTAGAGATACGTCTAGAGCGACGCCGCATTGCCAGTTGCTACAGTAACCAATAGCGGGTTAAATGCCACGCTGACTGAAAAACTTCGGGATGGAAGACGGCAATGTGCTTGGATTATAAGACTTGAGTTCAAAACAACTACTAATGGGAGTTCGTTTGAACAGTTCGCGTAAAACGTAGATCAATCATGGGTAGCACGTTATAACTAACATTATTACTCAGTCATCACGTAACATAACCACATCACATGGCACTAGAAAAGCTTATGGACACGTGTGTCCGAAAGACGCGGCACGGGTTAATCGATACTGTCGGAAACAATACGAACAACCAAGCTTGAAAATCGTATAAGAACTACTTTGTAACCAAGTATAAGAATGAACTTTGATTTGACATTGCAAGGATTCATAAAATAATATATTACTAATTCAAAATAAAGCAAACACGCTTATCTCTCATCAATACTGAAGCAGACATGTGAGTGCATTAACTTAATGCCAGTATCGCACGGACGGTCCACAACACTCCATTAACTTATTACTGCATGACATGTTTACTTACTATAAATGAGCACTTTTTGATAATATTTACCTTTGATATACCTACTGCTTTAAGTATGTGTACCTACTTTCGTTTTAATGTCGTCGCTCCTGTCGATGACTTTGGACATGTAAGCTAGGGCCGGTAGCTATAGAGGATGGGTTAAAGCTCAAGGTTAATGGGATGAAATTAATAATGATGTACATTATTTTCACTGGACTGGGAGCGAAAGAAAAACGTAGAATGTGCCAGCTGCTTCTCTTCCCGGGCATACTGTAAAAGTCAGTTAAGGGACAGAGGTTTTAAAGGCGTTTTTGTGGGCCATAGGCTGACCCCCCGTCACTACAATAGTCTCTTTCCATCTTTATAATACCTCCAAATTTGTCAAAAGTGACATCAGATGGTCTTGTAACCTCGGGTGTTCTGCCTACCCCATAAGGGATACAGGCGTGACGTTATGTATGTATGTATTTTCTCATAGTGCTATCGAACTCTTTAGGGCTATTATACCCCTTAACTCTATGTAACCCTCTCTGTAAACTCTATGTAAAGACGAAAAATTTTAATATGGGAACCAAATGACGTGCGTTTATTTCTTTAATAAAAAAACAGCCGTCTATTGGCCAAACATCCTAGAAGACCGTGTTTTAGGATTACGAGAGAGGCATATTCTGTAAGAAGGCTTCGAGATTTGCAACACTATCCTAGCTGTTTTAGTACAATAACAACCCAAGGATATTTCGAAGGAAGTTTATTCAATAAAACGTTGATTGTACGCATTGATTCGCTGTCAAACCTTCTTAGAGACCTGCCAAAAAATACACTTAAGTTAAGTACCTATAGTACCTATAGTGTTAGCTTTTAGATTGCGAGCATAAGTCAGAAATTGCGTTAGACCTCAGTCACACATTGTAAGTGAAGATGAGGGTACAGAGCTAGACGCCAAAGTGTAACACTTAGCGATGATAACAGTGAAAAAAAAAATATGTCAATCTAATAGTACAATCTAACAGTACGTCAGGATCAAAAGTTGATGACCACATTAAATTTTCAAAATCGCTATTATACAGACATAAGACATTTCAATGTGGTCATCAACTTTCGCCTATTCGCTTATCACTAAGAAATATGTTAATCATTTTGAATACCGAAATCTCAAAAGACAAAGTAACGCTAAATTTTTTTTTCGACATGCCTACCAACCCTAAACGGCACTCGAGCGCAGTACCACTGACATGGAACAATTAATCAATATGATCGCTATGAGTTGTCTCTATAATTAAGTTTTTTTCGCTAGTCCAAGTAGGTACCTAATTTAAATCAAATTGAATAAAGTACTGTAGTACATTAGATCAATCCTAAATGAAAATCAATAAAAAAAACAGTAGATAAGTCGGTATTTATGTTATTTTTTCAAGGAGCTTTTCTTTTACACCTTTCCAATGTGATTGTAAATAATTTTGAAGGCTTAAACAATGGTCCTTATGGCTTACAAAATAAAGATTACATTGTCACTCCTACAAAGAGGCACTCAATAATTGGCAGGTGACAAATTGATTTAACAAGACTGCTTCTGTACTCGGCTTTCAATCTAACCCGATACGACGAGGTGCTAGTAATTACTCGTCTAGGGGTCGAACCGCCCACTCGGCCCACTACCACCGGTATTTGAAGGTATTTATACCTACTAGTTTCTAGTTATGGTCAAAGGTTAAGATTCACGCAATAATTTGACCTCAATTTCATCTGCTGATAAGTGCAAATGGTGAGTAATGGGCTTAGAAACCAATTGCATCTCTGTAAGATATTCCGGAACTCTTTTACCCTCACGAATCCTGAAAGGGTTTTAGCACCCAACGGCGGTCGTATGGATTATTTGCCTTATTCAAGAGCGTGTGCAATATTTGAAGTGCAATGTGTGATATTTATGCATTTAATATTTTCTTCATCAAATGGCAACGAAAGTATTTTACTTTAAAATACTTTAGGCTCTAACGTAAGTATGACAATAAAGTGTATTAAAATTACACAATTTATTATCAATGTTAATACGTGGACACATATTACCTATATCAATTGAGTTTTAATTTAATATTTACTAGATTTGTTAAAGAAGAGGAGCTGTAGGTACCCAAATTCCAGAGTTTGCTGAACGGGTTGGCGATCTCAGCGTGATGGAAATCTTTGCAGCAGGATGTTGCAGCTCGTTTTGTCAATTGTCATTCCTTAGTCCACTCTTGTCTTGTTAATTATGCTATTGGAAGAACAAAGCTGTAGCAAAGCTTTACGTTCAATGAAGAATAGCAATTTTCTTAATAAAGTAAAATAAAAAAATAAAATAAAATACTTCCCCTGAATAAGCGTATAAATGTGGACTAATCCGATTTATCCAAGCTTAGTTGTACTAACCATTCCGGGTCCAACCCGCCGGAAACCACCCTTCATGTTCATACATAAAAAATAAATAAATAAAATCCCCAATCACACCAACTACATGGCCTTAAAGTAAGCAAAGACTGTGTTATGAGATACCATGTAGCGATGTAGGGGGAACCTAGAATAGAAAATACATAATAAATGTATAGATAAACGCCCAGACCCGGAACATTATTTTTTGGTCCGTGCGGGAATCGGACCCGCAGCCACTGCACTAGCGTCTGAGGCAGATAGCTTTACCCCATTGCCAAAATGTTCTTCAGATTCATGAAGAGCAATGTTGTATGAAGAGCCAATTTCTTCCTTTATCCGTATGCTTAATCTATGAACACTACATGAAATACCGTAACACGAGATTGAGGCCAAGAGCGAATTTAATCACAAGCTAAAAATGGAAAAGACGAGGTTTTAGATGCATAAAAGCAGCTTATCAGGAAATATGAAAACTTCTCTTATTTTAGTCGATACTGCGGTAATAGAAAAATGATCTGTTTTATTTAGTTTCTAGTGAAAACAACCAATCTGTGTATTTTCCTTCATCGTTAAATTAACAAATAAAACCAATATGATTGTTTAAGCGGTCGATAATTTGATTAGGCTAAAAGCTATAGCCTAAATAACAGCCTAAAATCTGTTCTTAAGCTAACTTTTCTATTTCTTGATTATCCTTTTGCAGCGACAACTGACTATTTAGCCATCAAAAGAGGTACAGAGTTGAGTGTCATGTTACCTCTGTTAAAATACTGCCTATTCACATGATAAAAGCAATCTTCGTGAAATTATAGATAAATGCACAAACACTTGAAGACTCCGATATTCCAATAAAATGTTTTTACCGGGTCCGTCTGAAAAGTATTTAATAAAATTAAACAGTTTGCAGCATCACTACAAAAACTGTCACCCCGCAAACTCAAAATGACAGTTATTTTCAACCAACTTCGAATAGGAGGAGATTCTCAATTCGTGTGTTTGTTTTTTTTTTGTGCTTTTGTTACACGAATTTTTTACAATAATAATATTGGTTGGATAGCCACAGTATAATCAATAATTATTCTTCACTCTAAACGCTTTCTGCTGTACTTTGAAGGTAAGTAAGAATCCTGGTAAGGGCGGATATGTAATTAAATGTAGCAATACAAAAAATATTTATCGCCAAATATTTTTTGTCCATTTATCATAAAATATACAACTATCCAAAACTGGATAGAGAATTAAAACTTGACCATTTGTCTTTATAACAATGGATGCTTGAAGGAGTAAACCGGGATTTTCAAAAGAAAAACAAAAGAAAAATTCCAAATATTTTAAAATGGTACACTTTCGAATCACATGATTTTGCTCAAATGATTCACCTTAAAAGATTCCGGTCTAATTACTAATAACCCTGTATATTATAGTCAGCCCGCGTACTGTCGGCTTAGAATAGCTCTACCGCCCCTGGATAAGCGTATCGTTTAATGGCGGCTAATCTGACCGGCCCCCGCTGGGTGGAGGGACCCCTTCAGGGGCTACCTGGCTAGAAACTAGAGATGTGACTAATATATTCATATCAGTTATACGTAGCAGTTACACGGCAGAAATATTATATTCGGTAATACCAACATTTCTTTATCATGTTACTCAATAGCAGTCAAGTAACAGTGAGCGACGTTGCATGCAGTCATCGTGTTCTTATGACGAGCGGCCCCGCAAGATTTTGGCAGATTTGGCAAGATGTGACGTTGCCATACTTACCAATCATTCCGAGGTCCTTGCGACGCGCAGCGCTTGGCGATAATGTATACACTTCGTGTTTTGTATGGAAGGTTCGTGGCTAAACAGAACGAAGGCAAGCAAATCGATATCGATTAAATAAAAATTGAAAAAAATGCAATAGGTTTAGGTATGATATGCACATCAAAGCGCGCGATATTCATTATGTTATAATATATAAGAATGAATATAGAATATTTTACGAACTACATCAGAAACTCTCACCGTTACTTGACTATTACCCAGTAACAGTTATGACATCATGTTATTGGGAAAGCGTTATATTAGTTAACAGGCATATGAAAATTCGATGCTAATATAAAATCTCTACTAGCAACCAACCTTCATAAACCGTAAATCTGCTGCCAAATATCACCGCTTCTGCGATGATGTGTTTCGGCAATATTTTAACCCGCATTTAAAACCGTTCCTATGTCCGTGTGATGTAGCGATAAAAAATCATCTTGTCAATGTCATCTTCGACTCCATTTTCACCAACCTTCAGGTGAGATTGAGGTCAAACGCGGGTTTAGATACAAATAAAAAAAATGCTTCTGAATACAATACCCTTTGAAGCATATAACAGAACAAATACTTTAATAATGTTTTTAACTTTTTATTTATCACATTTTTCATTTCTTTAAGAATTATTGATCACTTTAAATGCAAAAACTTAAAAACATTATTAAAACATTGCAATGCTTCACTTTAACTGGGATTCACAATTTCTGTAAAGAAATTGGTCTCGGGTGGTCTTAGATACTACCATAAGATGGAGCCACGTTAGCAATATAACGTAAAAACAAAAATGTGGTAAGTAATTTCAGGCCCCGATAGCTCAGTGGAAGAGCACTCGTCCGGCAAACGAGAGGTCCCAGGTTCGAATCCTGGTCGGGTAATTTTTATTTATCACATTTTTCATTTCTTTAAAAACAAATACTTACCTACATTGTTTAATAAAGGTTGGTTAAATTCGTATCACCTGATTCGGATATCGGAAGTCGCATTTAAAAAAATTGTTTATGCACTGGAGCACGTATTAAAATATTTTATTACTTATAGGAAAATAAAAAATAAATTATTTATTTATTTAAAATCATATTTATTTATTTATTCCTTCAATTTATGGTACGACAAGGTTATATACCTACGTTCCATATACAAAACTATCTTACTATGATATTATTGGCATGCAATAGTTGCATGGTATTACAGAATAAGTTTATCTTAATTACGCCAACGTGTTACATAATACGTGCCGACTGCCGTCTCTATAAATGTAATGACATAAAATAATGTTAAGAAAATGCACTTAGATACTAACAGAATTCATTATAAAATAAAGCGTCTTTGAGATGTTTTTAATTTTAAGAATCGAACATGCGATTCATGTCTCTGAGGCAGATATTGGGCAGACATTGGGCCGTATTCGACATAACCATCTCTTATTTTACGTCTGTATACTGTCAATCCTATCAATTCCTACTGAAAAAGTTCAGTTCATGCAGTCAGATTATGGAATTCGCTAAGTACCTCACATTATACGTGATCAAAATCAATATCTGTTTTCAAGAAAAAAGTTAGAGAGCACTACTTTTCTCAATGTTAAAAGTAGTTTATATATTAGTAAGTATAAGATATTGTATTTATGTATGTATTATTAGTATGTATTGGTATATTTAAGTAACTTTATTTAGGTATATATGTATTGTTTACATAATATGTAATTAAATATAATTATTCTGCGTACACACTACTTTTGCATTTTTATCTCAGGTCTGCTGGAAGAAATTTCTTTAGGAATAAGCAGTACCTTTGTACTAAATCTATTGTAATTTTCTTACGAACTATATCGTTACTTGTGTACATGAATTGTTAAATAAATAAATAAATAAAATAAATAATCCTAAAAGCTTCAAGAACAATTTTTGTTAGCAACTTTTAAATTTGAAGTCTCTATTTGACATTAGAGAGACTTAAAATTAGCGAATCTAACGTGGAGCCCAGTGTTACCCCGACCCCGTGTTAATTCTCGATACAGAACTGTCAGTTTTCATAAAACGAGCTTTAGTCCCGTTGCCTACTTATGGCGGGTTTCAATATTATGAAAACTGTTCGTTTTGCCTACGAACAATAGAAATTACTACCAAAATGCCTTTCTATATTCAAAATCTTGACATCTAAACCACTGCTTACGAACTGTTTGACTGTAATGGGTTGCTAGGTTACATTTGACCATTTACAAAATAAGTCATTATATCTAGCCAACGACGACGTAACAAGTTATTAATTTAAACCAATGAGGTAAAGGTAGCATGGCAGTCTGCTGCGGCCAATAAGAGTTATGTTTTCATTACGTATGACCAATTAAAAAGTAGGTCATTTTATCTAGCCAACGACGTAAAAATTTTTTCATTTAACGAAATATCCTATCAAATATCTGTCAACATATCAATAATCCAGTTTTCTCTTTCTAACTTATCTATAAATGTTTTTGAAAAAAAAAGGACGAATATTATTGAATGACATAATTTTTCTTTTAAATATTTACTTTGACGTCATAAAAATGTGATTCAACCAATGGCAAAATTAGTCGAAGGATTGGAGTTTCGTTTTACGTAAGCAGTTAAACGCAATTATTAATAAAAAGCTCTAAAAACATACTATTATATATTTATCGAATACTAAAACATAGCAAACATAAATTGAATAAGTTTATATATTTATTTAGTTCAAATATCAAACAAATAATTTGCGAATGCGTGATATTCTATAAATCACATATCACCTATTTTCTTGGAAGAACGTCACGCAAGGAATTGCCAAATTTGAGAACTTACAGCCCGTAGCTAGTAGATATTGTGAAACGCTACTTTTTTCCTACCAGTTTTGTACCTGTACCGGTTACGCATAGCAGTCAGTTGAATATTGAAACCCGCCATTAATCGTCAATCATGTCTCAATCATAGATTCGCTGTCACTTCTGCAAAGAGAACTTCCAAAGATCTAGGTACACTTAAGCACTTCTCAAGTCTGAGTAAGCTTTCAGAATATGACCATCATTAGCGTTTATTATCATTAATGGTGCAATTCAATTGCATAATAATATGTTGTTAATGCATGTGCGGATGATCTATATTTAAAATATGAATTCGTTACGACCATAGACAAAGCAAAACCTAACAAAAGTGTTATCTAAATTACCAATATTACAAAATACTGGCCGAAATTTAAATCATTCGCTTTTTAAAAAAGAAGCGTGAAGAAAGTACAGTCGTGATCTGTCGCCAGTCACTGTGGATTACCTGGAGTTGGAGAAAATGAACTTTCTACTCGATAATACCTATTGTATAACCAATATGCATTAATGTCTCTCGTAAAAACAAACTGTCTCAC
This sequence comes from Stenoptilia bipunctidactyla, assembly GCA_944452665.1. Classification (NCBI taxonomy): domain Eukaryota; kingdom Metazoa; phylum Arthropoda; class Insecta; order Lepidoptera; family Pterophoridae; genus Stenoptilia; species Stenoptilia bipunctidactyla. Next base: position 18,242,107 of record OX101730.1, read on the forward strand.
AATTCATTACGAAACTCTCAATTCCTTAAATTACTTAGAAATGAGGTCAGGACGATAAATTACGAGGTTTCTAAAAATTCCAAAGTTTTATCTTTTTCAAATAAAATTAGGATTGATTGATGTTGAGTATTATTTCTGGACATTTTTATTAATATTAACATTCCATGTAAAGCAATTGCTGTATTTTTTCAGTAGGCGCTTTGGGTCTTTTATGTCAGTCAAGCTTTATCTAATTTTTTTAACACATCCACATGACATAACACACTTACTCGTTAAAAAATACCGTTCACATACTTACCTCAGTTGTAGTAGTATTTCACTTTAAAATTAAATTTGGCGACTCAAAAAAAAGTCGTAATACTCACAATCATAACATTTCACTTGAACGAATCTGAACTCAAACAAATGAATGATATCCATCCTGTCCAGACGTGACAAGTTCTATTTGGTTTTGTTAGGCCCTGTCAGTCGTAAACACAAATAAAAACGTAATTTCTTTTACAGAGGGGCGAAGACCTTAGGGAATATTCATCGAGAAATAAGCCTGTGTAAAGTAGAAAAGTTAGAATACATTTCTTTCTGAAGGTTATGTTCTTATTTCAAAAATATTGTACAAAGTTTCTGTCTAGCTAGCTAGATATCCTACCCTCTTGTAGAGCTACCAAACTTTAATAACGTCGGAATTATGATTTATTAATAGTTTTAAATGCAAGTTAAAACGTGCTCAAATTAAACATTGAATATAAAGTGACTCAAACAACAGAATATAAAATTATAATTATCTTTCTACAAACATCTTTCTACAAAGCTGGCCATTGCTGTTCATGCAACCAACTTCATGCCTACCCAAAGCGTTGGGCCATGCATCGTAATCCCGTCCTATCCTGGCATTAAAGTCACCCAACTGAAGAATCTGCTCTCTAGGTCTTACGCTTTTGATACATTTTGAAAGCTCTTCATAAAACTGGTCCTTAATGTCATAAGACTTATCCATGGTCGGGGCATATACAGTGATGACATTAAGGAAGTTGTTATTATTAAGGGGTAGGCGCAGTGTGGTAACGCGGTGCGAAATATGAACCGGACACTCTTGTAGCTGTTTAACAAGCCTATTCTTAATCGCAAACGTACGTTCCACGCGCCGAATGTCATAACGAGGGCTTATTGTTTGTACATTCATTTTTTGACGTCGACTGCGAATTTAACGATGAAGTGTTGAGGGTGAGCAATTTTTAGGGCACTTTTTGTAGGTTCCTTGCGCAGGAGATATTTAGGTGCACAAGCGTACGCACAAACGCAGGTGCACACCCTCGTCTTCACCCATCTTGATCCAGTGGAACGGAGAGACCGATACGACTGGAGACAGATTCAGATGATGTGTCTGGCCAATGGTAACTCTGTCCTCTATCATCGCCCTCAGCCGTCCACCAGGCCTTGCTATCCCGCCGGGTCTTGGTGGCTCGTTGTATATCTGCGATGAGTCGCCTTTCCCACCGGAATAAACTTCGTGCACTTAGCGGGAGGAAACCGCTGTAAAACCTGTCTCAATGGCAGGCCTCCTCGACCAGGTTTAGCCCGCGAGCCGACGCGGTTTACCGGGGTGTGGTCGCTGTATTCACTACAGCTACTTGGAGCCACTGGCGAGAGTTTGCAGAACGTCTGCGATCAGTTGAAAAACCCACGTCATTCCCAGACCGACTGGTGAGATTCCACACTAGACTCTGCAATACACCCCAAGTTAACTTCTTATAAATATTTAAATATTTAATAAATATGTTTATGTATGTTTTACTGACAACGATGAGTAAAGACTGAAAAATTGGCAGATTATTGGGAAGTTTCGTGATGAATCTTAAAACATTTGATTGATTGAGATTGAGTTCTCGCATGTGGTTTATTTATTGTTTTGCAACATCCGTCGACAATTCCAAGTTAAATTTGATACAAAATGGAATATTTCATCTCTAAAAAGATACCTTTAGTAGCAAAAACGTTTCTCATTAACATTGAAAGATCACAAAGAGCAATTTTAAAAGTTTCTCATTCCCGACCTTTCCTTTACCCCACTGAGCTTCTCTATAAAGACTGTAAGTAAGTACTGACAGTTATTTATAATGAACACAATTTTAAAATACCATTGCACCCTTAACTACAGATCACAAGCAGCTAACAAAAGAAGGCTTTCTCGACAACAAAACACAAAAACTGCATTCTCTTCAAAATTTTTCATTTTTCTAGGACCACTTTGTATAAAAGATTAAACTCAAAACTAAGAAAAATATATCCCCTGACCTATAACAACACGAAACAGATAATACGATCATCACTTTTAAACATGTCTTATAAAGATAAAGAGAAACTGTTAATAGTCTTAAAATAAGATTAACTTTAAATACATGCAGAATATAATCTAGTTATGATTAACACCTACGTTTAAAAAAAGGTTTCAATGCTTTACTACTACATAATTATAGATTATTGTATGTTGTATATCCAGTTAAGTGTTTAGTATAGTATTTATTTATTTGAAAAACAAAAATGTTATAATCCTAACTTACCTTATAAAAATCATTTTATGTAGTAGTTAGACTGATTGTTATTGCATCCATTTGTTTAAGAATTAATATTGACTTAGCACATTCCTTATATTGAACATTTTATACCTAAAAAACTAGTAATCACAATTACTTAGTTTAGATATTTTGCCTGTGTTACCCTAGTTCATGATAAACTAATGAAATGACATATTATTGTCAAGCATCTTTTGTTTTTGAAATTTAGTAATCTTATTACTTACCTACGGATTATCTTGTTTAACCTAGTTTAAATTTCTAAATTAATGTTATTCTTAGATATAAGTTTTTATCAAAAACGAGCGTTTGCCCTCGACTTCGTACGCGCATAAACTAAAACAGCATATATTTCCCGTTCCCGTGGGCATTTCGGGAATTCCTGCCATCACACAACCAGTCACTTTTTGTAGAACCTTTATGCCTAGTATCATATCCGTGCACTCAAGGAATAAGATTTTTCATACAAACTAAAAAGTCCAATAATTCCCGTTCCCGTAGGAATTTCGGGAATTAGTTCCTTAAGCTTCAGCTCTCTACAGCCAGTAGTTTTGGCTGTACGTTGTCTGTCAGTCACTCAGTCAGTAACAGTCAGGAAGAGTGTTATATATTAAGATAGATATCTTTTATCTCAAAAAAAAGTAAGTATGTGTAGGGACAGCCTTGAGAGGAAAAATATACAAACTTATCTTTTTAAAAAATCTAAACTTCACACCTCGTTCGAAAATCAAACAAATGCTAGTGTCCATTAAAAAAAAGTTCTAAATTCGCTTTGCGTCATTATTCACTTTTTAAATCAGTAGGTATGTACATACAATATGAACACTTTTTTTATTTCGTGTCAAACAATTCCTGTTGTCCTACATATTTTGAATGTCGGTCTCTTTTCCCAAGCGGCCTCGGGTACCTACAACCTTCGAGTTAAATTTTTTATGCTTCTTAAAGAAATTTAAAGTTAAGGACTTCTCACAAAAATAAATTTACAACTGGAACCTTCACGGGGAAAGTTGTAAACGCTCAGGTGCTTAAAGACTTTCTTTCTTTAGTGCCTTTCATCGTAGGTACTGGGGACCCATTAAATTTTACACCAATAAGCTATAGCCCTTTTGAGTTCAATTTAAGATTGTTAAACGTGCTTAAGAATGAAGATGGTTCCTTTGTAATGGCTTAATAAATTTATTTAAAACTTATTTATGTTTACCCGTCTATTCCTAATTGTTTTGAATATTTATTTATATCAAGTTTCAATGCCTTAATAGACCCCTTTCTTGCAAGTGACTGTCACTACTACTGACAGTGTTTTATTTATAAAACGAATTTTGAAAATATAATATGAAAATATATAAAACGAATTTTGAAAATATAGACAAGTATTATTGATTATCAAAAATTTTAAGCCTGTTGTTTCTGCGATCATTAACTGTTATTTTTTTATCAGAATAAGAGCGTTCATTTTCAGTGGAACTAACATTTAACTCGTAGAACGGGTTTGATTCTTGTAACGGCCAAATGTATAAATGAAAAATGGTGCACCTACGTAATGTACATTACGTAGGTACATCAAAAGAAAATGCTATCAAGGTGAAGAAAGTACGACAACAAGTCTGCAAATATTCCCTACTGGGCAGATGCGGTGAGCAACAAACAGTACAGGGTGTAGTTTTACCGTTTCCAAAAACTATGGTATGTGATGAGCTTTAGTTCGTGACTTCGTACGCGCATTTTTTTTTTTTATTTATTGGGAATTTCGCTTCCATAATACCCATAACCCATTGAAGAATCATTTCACCAAGTTTCACATCCATCGGTGCGCTCAAGGAATAAGTTTTATACAAATTAAAAAGTCCTATTTTACCGTTCCCATTCGATTGTCGGGAATTCTTTCCTTAATGCGGGGTACAGCCCCTAAGGAATGTATGTTCCGAATTTCTGCTCTCTATGCCCTGTAGGTAATTATGGCTGGACGTTGTCCGTCAATCAGTCAGTCAGTCAGTATATTGATTAATGATACTTGTAATAACACATAATAGACAAAAGAAGACTTTAAATTAACAAAAGAAATATCGATATCATTAAAAACATCTCTGAATATCATTAAAATCACATCCAACAGGCATTGTTGTTGCGGAGTGCAATACAATAATGCAAATACAATGAACGCGGCGGCGGCCGGCGGCGGCGGATGTCGCGGGATGCGCGATTATGTGCGCATTACACTGTTATCGAGACCTTTATTCACTGCTCGCAATACTAATACAATGTGAAGATCAGGCTGGAAGACAATACTTTAATATAAAAAGTACAGAAATTACAATAGCAAAACATTCATAATGCAACTTCGTTTAAATATTGTCTTAAATTTACAGACCACGGGGTCTGCAAGGACACCGAAACTTCGAGTTAAATTTTTAGAATATAATTATATGTACTAAATCCGGTTAAAAGGCTTTTCATTTTACAATTTCGTTGTTTCACATGATTAGAAATATTTCATCGGTGGCTGCAGACACAGAAACGTGGAGTTGAATGTAAAATATATTGCACGCGATATACACGCGATAAATTTTTTACATGTTTTAAACAATTTCGTTTATTTACATGATTTATTTACATGACAATTTCATTGGGTCCGGTGAACTCAGGTGCATGGTGTCCCTGAATCGACTTACTTCGGCCACAATCTTGTTTGCCGCGGCACCGGTGGATGTCGTGGGATGCGCGATTATACAGGTTGACTGGTGACAAATTTTAGATACTGAAGAAGAGCATTCTGTACTCGATTCTGATCATAATTATCTAATAAAAGTAGGTACCCAGATTCTTCACTAGAAATCCCTATAAATAAATAAAGTTTTGTTACTATTCAGTTTACTTACGCCGGAGTCAATCGCGTCACGTGACCTGGCACGCGGATCGCTGCCAACGCTAGGGTAACCATGCGTTGCGTAATCAATTCTTTAAATTTCGGTTTAGGTTACACAGCAAATAATTTCTATTTATTAAGCTATTGCATAGTGTCGCGAAGCGCCGATTCCCTGAAGGGGGTCCGTCGCTCGCAGTTCAATAGGGTGCTGAAGTGGAAGAAAACTATTAACTAACACTTAAAAAACTTTAATTTTAATTTACAAAACGAGAAAGGCACTTAAAGTCACTATAGCACTGTAGGGAAAATGTTAAATTTTAGACGTTTGGAGCTAGCGGCCCTCGGCCGCAGTTGACGCCGTAGGAGACCGCGGCTCACAGCCGCGGTAGTGGTGGAGGCAGCCACCAACAACCGCTAAGTTAGCGGCAGGGAGGCCGCTCACAGCGGTAGGAACCACCGCGAGGGTTGTAGCGCACGGCCGCAGCCGTGAAGAGCGCCGAGCAGAGCAGGGCGCCTCAGGTAGAGCCAGGATGTCGTCGCCGGGGAGGGCCGGCGGCTTTTCCCGGATCGGTCAGCCGTCCTCCAGCGTTCTCTCCCGATCTTTTTTTTCTCTTCAGAATCCTCACATCTCTCCTCAGCGGACCTTTTTCTTCCTCCCCCTGACGTTGTCCAAATGCTTGACATGTCATTTTTTTTTTAATGACACATCGGCCAGTATTGAGTAAATTGAGTATTGCAGTAAGGAGTTCCAATATATTATATATTCTATTATATTATTATATATATTTCTATACTTACAAACTAAATATATAACTTAAGGAAAAATATAAAACGAAGCTGCTAAAAAGTAATTACAGTAAGTAAGTATAACATTATATTTCCCCGTGACCCCATGAAAAAAAAAAATTGCTCTTCAATTTTTTTTTTTGTGTGAAACTAGAATTTGGTGGTTAGGAACAGTCGTGCATCATTTCATACATCTCTTTCATACATCAGAATAACCATCAACTTACATACATAGAGGTGGAGCTCACATTCCATGGCTTCCACTCCAGCACCGACGGTTCGACTGCTGTGGCAGCTGGCATTAACGATGGCTTATTTAAGGAGTCGTTACCCGCTCCTGTTTAAGACCCTTATACGACGCTGAGGCTTTTTTATAGAGTAGTCAACCGCTCCATCTAGAGTCCCACATGTATGTAGTACAGTGTAGAAGAGTGTGAGAGAGGTGTAGATATGAGTTATTGTAGATAACTCATAATTGAGAAGAAGTGAGTTATTTTAGATAACTCGTGTTAAGATAAGGATGTGGTTATTGTAGATAACCCACGTTAGGGAAGTTTAGTAAATATTTACAATTATTGTCCATTTCAGGTTCCTCGTTACTACGAGAGATGATGGATAAAAAAGGTGAAAATATCAAGCTGAAGAACTCGAATAGTCAGCTGATATAAATTATTGTGACGTGTACTCACAATGTTATATATATATTATATGTACAGAAAAATAAAAACAAAAAAAAGGAATACAAAGATAAATTATGCAATGTACTTTTTAGAGAAAAAAAAATAAAGACATTTTTATTTAATGTCCTTAATATGCCATTTAGCTCTAATGCCGTCGGTATCTTCTAATATATACACTAAAGGTGAGAGTTTCTGTATGACTCTACATTTTATGTATTTAGGGGCGAGTTTAGCGGAATAGTAACGTTCAGCGTTACTTTGGGTATAGTTTTTACGCCATACCGTCTCGCCAACTTGTAATTCTTTTATAGAACGGCGAAGGTTATACCGCTCAGAGTTTTTGGTGTGTGCGTTGTAGAGAGCGACCTGAACTTTGTCGAAATGATTGGCAAGAAGGCCAATGTTATTAGCATAGATGTCTCGTGGTAAGAAAGTTAGTTCATCTATGTTATCTGTTGTAGTGTAAAGTGACCCACAGGGAATGATTTCACGGGCGAAGACAAGAAATGAAGGAGTATAACCAGTCACTGAGCTCACTGTGCTGTTCATTGAATGTTGTATTTTGGAGAGGTGAACGTCCCAGGTTCTATGATCGTCGCCGACCAGAGAAGCAAGGGCGCTTAGTATAGTTTTGTTGTAGCGTTCGGTGGGATTAACCTGAGGGCAGTAGTGTGGGGAGAAGGATATAAAAGGTACCTGGTAATTATGTAAGAGCCTTTTGAATTCTCGAGATTGAAATTGGGGACCATTGTCCATTATGATGGTTTGAGGAATACCATGAACTAAAAATACGTGGTTTTCAAGATTAGTAATGATGTTAAATGTTGTTGCACGTTTTAAAGAAAATATTAAGCAGTATTTTGAGAAACAACATGTGACAACGAGAATATATTGGTTCCGTTTTCGAGAAGGTGGCAACGGTCCTATTAAATCTAAAGAAATACATTGGAATGGTCTTGAGCAAATTTTTGGTTTGCCCATCGGGCCGTAAGGTGCGTGATTGGAGTGTTTGTATGCTGAGCATGTTTCACAGTTAGCAATTAGTTTAGCTATATCTTTGAACATGCCTGGCCAGTAGTAGTGTAAAGATAGTTTTTTGTATGTTTTAAAGATTCCTAAGTGAGGTTCGCGTGGTGAAGCATGATTGCGTTTGATAAGGTTGCCCCTGAGTTCAGGACTGGGTACTTCCTTCCAGGCAAAGTCATCAGATAATGTAGTAGGACAGCTTGTATAGCGGAATAGTTTATTATTATGGATTGTGTAGTTTGGGTAGCTATCGGGTGTGTTGCGGCAACCAAGAAATATTTTATTATATTGTTCTTGTATTGGGTTAAGTGATGAGTTGTCAGTATTGATGGGGGCAATAGGAAATGTGTCTGAAGTAGGGTTTTTAGAACAGGAGAGTAGGTCCGGAACGACGTTGTCCTTTCCTTTTTTATGTTTTAGTGTAAAGTTGAAGCAAGAAAGGCGAACTGTCCATCGAGCAAGACGTCCTGTGGGGTTGGAGAGATTTAAGAACCATTTCAATGCAGCATGATCTGTGTAGACTGTAAAGGGGCTTCCATTATCAAGGTAGCAGCGCCAGTGTTCAAGGGCTGTTAGTACTGCTAGTGTTTCTCTTTCAGTGGTGGAGTAATTTTGTTCGTTTTTATTTAGTGATTTACTCATGTAGGCGATTACCACTTCTTTGTTATCGTTGGTTTGTGTTAACATAGCACCAACACCAAAGTTAGAGGCATCGCAATGTACTGAAAAAGGTAATTTAAAATCGGGGCAGGCCAAGACAGGTGTAGTTATGAGAGCTTCTTTTAGTTTATTGAAGGCTTTGTCAGCTTCAGGGTTCCAATGGAATTTTGGAGCGTTTTTACCTGAAGCAGTGAGTTTATTTAGTGGTGCTGCTATGGTGCTAAAGTGTGGTATAAATCTGCGGAACCAGCTGCAAGTACCTATGAATTTCCTCATTTCTTTACGACAGGTTGGTGTAGGGAAGTCGAGGATTGCGTTAGTTTTGTTAGGATCTGCCCGCAGACCATGTTCATCTACGATGAAACCTAGATATTTTAGTTCTGGTCTGAAGAAATGACTTTTCTTGAAATTAATGGTAAGATTAGCGTAAGTTAGTTTTTCAAGGACTTTTAGTAATAAAGCTATGTGTTCTTCGAAGGTTTCGCTTATGATTATAATATCATCGAGGTAACAGAAGACTTTGTTATCAAATTCTGGTGTAAAGAGTTGGTCCATTAAGCGTTGTTGGGTAGCTGGAGCATTGGTTAAGCCAAATGGCATAACTACGAACTTGAACATGCCTCGGCCGGGTACGTAGAAGGCTGTTTTCTCTTGATCTTCTTTATTCAGAGGAATTTCCCAAAATGCCTTTGCGATATCGATGCTGGATAGGAATTTAGCGTTCCTAAGGTTGTCTAGAATTTCGTTCATGAGAGGTAAGCTGTAGGCATCTCGACGAGTTAAAGAATTTAGTTTCCTACTGTCTACGCAGAATCTCCATTCACCATTCTTTTTAGGGGTGATTATCACAGAGGAAAGCCAAGGACTTTCGCATGGTTCAATCACCTTCCATTGCAGCATCTTGTCTACTTCAGCACCCAAAGCTTTTTGTTTCTCCGGAGAAAGTCTATAGCAACGTTGCTTAAAAGGTAACGCATCTCCGGTGTCGATTCTGTGACAAATGAGGTGAGTGCGTCCCAGACTACCTTTCTCTTCGAAAGAAATTCCCGAGAACCGTTTTATGATATCATCAGCGATAGGTTTTTGTGTTAGTGATAGGTTGGTATATTGTTGTATATTGTGAGATTTTTCTATTGTTAAGCATGAGTTTTTTAGTGCAGAGGATAGTATGTGTGGTAAGAGATTAAATGATTTCCAAAAATCTATTCCTAAGATGAGAGAAGGATATACTTCCGGAATAGCGTATGCTTTGATAAGGTTTGTGGAGTTGTTGAAGGTTATAGGAATAGTAAAGTATCCTAAGGATTTAATTTTTTGAGAACTTGCAGTTGCAATAGTTATAGCGTTTGATTTGTGTAATGTATAGCCTAATTTTATAAGTTCTAGATGAGAATTGTTACCTAATATAGTGACGGAACTTCCGCTGTCAAGAAGACCAGCGAAGGGCATATTATTAATAAAGATTTTTACAAAAGGACGTTCAGAGTCTGCTTCAGTAAGGTAAAGTGTAGCTGTAGTCTTATAAAAGAGGAAAAAGTTACGAATAGTATCAAGCCATGCTTGCCAGTCTTGGTTATCTGGTGGTGGTTTAGTAGAGTTCAGGTCGCTTATTAGTTTTTTGAACACTTAGGGCAATTAATAGTTTTGTAGTCTTTAAGGCCACATTTAAAACAAATTAAATATCTAGGTTTAGTACACGAAGTTAAGTTATGTCCGTGGATTCTACAACGAACGCAGAATAATTGTTCACTTGTGGACGCGTTTACTTGTTTAAAAGGGTGGAAATTTCTGTTAGGTATAAAGTTGTTAGATTTGTGTGGTGTAGTGTGGTGAAGTTGTTTAGAAGATGAAGGCAGTGATTTGTAATTAAATTCAGCTGCTACATTAGTAGTGTCCGGTTTAGGTTCTCTAAAATTTTTATCCTTGTCTAATATTTTTTCATATCGTTGACAAGAGATTATTAAGCTATCCAAAGTTGTAAATTCATGTACAGCGATAAAGTTAGAGTAAGAAGGTCTAATATTTTTCATTATGATCTGTAATTGTTCTTGTTCGCAAATTTTTTTTGTTAAGTCGAGCAAACATTCCACACATTATCGCAACATAAACAGCCATGGATTCCGTTTCACCTTGCGTGCGGTGATGAATTGCTGCAAGTAGTTTAGCTTCGTAGTCAGGTGTGTCGAAGTCTCTTATCAGGAATGTACTTAAGTTATCCCAAGTGAGGTCTGGGTGGCGTGCTCTTTGATAGCGGAACCAATGGAGAGCATTACCGGTAAAAAGTTCGAGTGAAAAGTTAAGTACAGTTTCTTTGTCAATGTGTCTTGCCGTACAGAAGTCTTCAATCTTCAAGAGAAAAGAGCGAGGGCATGAAGTGCCGTCAAAGGTAAATTTCTTTATTTCTTTAATATTGTTGTAAGACTGAGGTTGGGGGTAGAGTGGTGGGGGTAGTGGAGGTGTTATTTGAGGTATAGTTGGTGATAGTTGAGGTGATGTTGGAGAAGGATTAGAATTTTGTGTAATAATGTTCGAAGCCGGGATGTTCTCTAAAGTGTCAGCGTTCACAAAAATAGTGTCTTCAAATTTTTTTAAGAATGATTGAAGCTTTTCTTGTATGGTAGTATATCTGTTTTGAAATTCGTCCGGGGCGATATCTATTTCCATTCGTTCTAACCGTAGGTATAGATGTGAAAAATAGGCTTCGATTTTTGGTGCATATTTTAAATTGGTTTCAGAGAATGCCACCATTTTATTGTGTAAGTAGTCAATAGTGACTTCCGCTTCTAAAATATCTTGATCAATGGGTAAAGGTGAAGAAAATATTACAGGTTCATCTCTCATTAATCTACGTAGCTGGTTTTTTTGGCTGAGCACAGTTGAAGCTGGCTCTTCAAGACGAATTTTGATTTCATATTCGAGTTCTGGTTTATTAAGCAAGGTAAAATCAAATTGTTTATCCATGATAGAGTAGTAGTAGTATTAAGTAGTTTTAGTATAGTTAAATATTAAGTTACAAGCTTGAGTGCCTATAATGTAGGTATAGGATTATATTAGTGTAAGTGTATATAATAAAAATAAATAAGTGTTGAGAAAAGACAAGGGCTATTTATAGTCTTAAGGTAGAGTGTTATATAATCCGGAAAATCGTAAAATATATTTAAGTTGTCGAAATAACATTGGAAAAAGAATTGTTTATACTAGAGGTATAGTTGTTTTACATTTAAATATACGTAATTTGCCAAATTAATTTCAGGAAAAAGGAAAAATGTTTAAACTCTAGAGGTAGAGTTGTTTTAGAAGTTGGAAAATATCAGCAGGTGTAGTGTAGTAATAGTGTTGGGACTTTAGATAAAGCAAATGACTAACTATAAATACCTTGAGGGTCTTCTTTCGTTGGGCGCCAAACTGTCGCGAAGCGCCGATTCCCTGAAGGGGGTCCGTCGCTCGCAGTTCAATAGGGTGCTGAAGTGGAAGAAAACTATTAACTAACACTTAAAAAAACTTTAATTTTAATTTACAAAACGAGAAAGGCACTTAAAGTCACTATAGCACTGTAGGGAAAATGTTAAATTTTAGACGTTTGGAGCTAGCGGCCCTCGGCCGCAGTTGACGCCGTAGGAGACCGCGGCTCACAGCCGCGGTAGTGGTGGAGGCAGCCACCAACAACCGCTAAGTTAGCGGCAGGGAGGCCGCTCACAGCGGTAGGAACCACCCCCCAAAACTGTCGCGAAGCGCCGATTCCCTGAAGGGGGTCCGTCGCTCGCAGTTCAATAGGGTGCTGAAGTGGAAGAAAACTATTAACTAACACTTAAAAAACTTTAATTTTAATTTACAAAACGAGAAAGGCACTTAAAGTCACTATAGCACTGTAGGGAAAATGTTAAATTTTAGACGTTTGGAGCTAGCGGCCCTCGGCCGCAGTTGACGCCGTAGGAGACCGCGGCTCACAGCCGCGGTAGTGGTGGAGGCAGCCACCAACAACCGCTAAGTTAGCGGCAGGGAGGCCGCTCACAGCGGTAGGAACCACCGCGAGGGTTGTAGCGCACGGCCGCAGCCGTGAAGAGCGCCGAGCAGAGCAGGGCGCCTCAGGTAGAGCCAGGATGTCGTCGCCGGGGAGGGCCGGCGGCTTTTCCCGGATCGGTCAGCCGTCCTCCAGCGTTCTCTCCCGATCTTTTTTTTCTCTTCAGAATCCTCACATCTCTCCTCAGCGGACCTTTTTCTTCCTCCCCCTGACGTTGTCCAAATGCTTGACATGTCATTTCTTTTTTTTATGACACATCGGCCAGTATTGAGTAAATTGAGTATTGCAGTAAGGAGTTCCAATATATTATATATTCTATTATATTATTATATATATTTCTATACTTACAAACTAAATATATAACTTAAGGAAAAATATAAAACGAAGCTGCTAAAAAGTAATTACAGTAAGTAAATATAACATTATAATAGCTTCTATCGCGGGCCTTGAGCGTGGGGACCGAATCCAGAAATTCCGTAACGAAAAAAACCTAACACCCCCACTCAAACCGGCACAGCGGTGATACTTTGATTTCATAACTTCACATGCGGGCTTTAATAAACAATCAGCGCCATCTACTAGGAACTTATGGACCTTCATATTAGATCAAACATTACTGCATTAATAAAATAAATAAATATAATTATAATTGCATAAGTTGATAAAAAATGCTATGCAATAGCTTTACCGCGGCAGTCTCCGAGTGCCACACGTCTTTTTTTTTTAATTATATTTTTTCTCTTCATGATGATCTCAAACTATCACGTCCTCGAATTTCAAAAGTAACCCACAAGTCACCCTGTAGGTATGTATGCACATTAGACTACGGCACAAAACTGGAAGAAAATACTTTAATATTAAAATTACATAAATCATTCCGAACGCAATTTTTAACATAATGAGAAATATTTGTACCTTCTGCATCTTTGGGCACTTGCCTTGGGCACAATTTTATTTGATGATGGTGACTTCGAATACTAGAAAGAGGAGCCAGAACATTGCCGTTGATCGGTTATTTTTCTGAAGGTACTATCGATTTGGGCATATTTTTATGGTCTACAGATCTTTTAATTTTTACTTAGATTGAGTTCCAGTACGAGGGCAAATACTTTAATGACTCCTAAATGCAATCCTCCAAAACAGTGCAAGTCTGGACTCAAGGTCGTTGTGTTTTTGATGCGTTTTGAAAAGCGCCGCGTCTGTAAAACTTCAGCAAACATCGGTTATCTTCTACTTCTAAGACGAAAAATATCTGTTGACCTCAACCAGCAGTTCACGTTTAGTTAGGCACATATCACGATAATCGCGTGGTAAGGTCGGCTTCAAATATCCGTACCTACCGCTCCTGGATAATTTGAGTGACGCCGCTTTATGACATGAACCTTTCAGGCTTCGCCTGCCTAGCGACCACCTTTCATATAAAATCTGCCGCCAAATATCACCGCTCCGGTGGTGATGTGCTCCGGCAATGATTTACGAAGAGCCAGTATCTTTCGCAACCCGTGTGCTGTCATCTTCGACCTCACCTTCGCTTAATCAGGTAGAATGAAGGTTTAACGCGGTTTTAAACACCAATCAAAAAATACCTAATCTTACCGTGACCTAATCTAAAATTGGCGTGGAAGATGGGAAGGTAAAGTGACTATTTGGGTTTTATAGATAACTGTTTAAATAAAAACACTTTTTAACCGGATGAATCGCGTATCATTTATATTTAACTCGACGTTTCGTTGTCTTTGCAGACCCCGTGGTCACGAGCGACTGGAAGAAAATACTTTGTAGGTATTATATGCGATTAATCCGGTTAAAAAGTATTTTTATTTAAATTATGAATCGTGAAAACTTAAGACAATATTATAACTGTTTGAGTTTGTATTGAGTCAAGACCATCAGACGTTACACCGGGCGATATCATCTCACAATCTCGAAAGAAACGGTATGTTATGGTGGGTTTTAAGACCCGTTTCATGCCATTTTACACTTCGCAAGAGGATTATTTTGCATTTTAACGTCTTTATGTGTTATAAATCTAATATATAAAATTCTCGTGTCACAGTTTTCGTTGCCATACTCCTCCGAAACGGCTTGACCGATTTTGATGAATTTTTTTGTGCTTATCCGGTATCTATGAGAATCGGCCAACATCTATTATTATTATTTTTTTATTTATATGGCAAAACAACGTTTGCCGGGTCAGCTAGTATATATATATATATATAAAAGTCAGATTCCAAAAGCGTTCGAATTTCTTAACTCAAATCGGTTTCATTCTTAATTCAAAATCCACAGAGCTAACAAAATTTAATTTGCCTACAGCCTGCAGAGATAATAAAACCATTAGCTACTCGTAAGAATAAGACTCGAGGCCGATTTGAATCGGCTCAAAAAGGAAGGCTTTTTAATTCAGATGCATTTCTTGTAATTACGCGATACCATCGTCATTTAATCTTGATGTACCTTTCTCCAAAATTAGCTTATCATAATTTTGACCACAATAAATTATTAGACATATATACACATTACCATTCACATAAATTTATACCCGTACATAAATGAAAGAACCCGCTATCACTAGAGTCAACAGCAGATAATGCTGCCATATTGCCACAGTACCTAATCATCTCATATTGTATAACATTGATTAGTTTATTTTATTTTAAATAAACTTTATTATTGATAGTGCCATAATAGAAAAGCTATTCTTTTTATTATATGCTGATAGATATCTTATTCACATTTTTTTTTAAACTAGACACAAATTACAGATAATTTATCATACAAAAAATCTACTAAGCGCATACACGAACTTAATACTTTAAAGAACTTATATTAATTCTACCTAACATCTTCGTGTATTAACACCCGTGGTTTGACAGGACTGGACTAAAATGTAACGACCGGACTGGACTAAAATGGGACGACCACTTTGGCAATGAGGTAAACCTATCTACCTCAGACACCAGTGGTTGCGGGTTCAATTCCTAAGGGCGCGGACCCATGTCTGCGGTGCGGCGCCGCTCGCCGCGCGGCGGTGCGGCGCCGCACCGCAACGCGACGCGGCGGCGGCGCGGTTCCGCGGTGCCGCAGACGGCGCCGCGGACAGTGCGCGGTGAGGTGAGAAATGAAACTATGGAAACCTGAATGGATTAGGATATGTTTGTTTATTATTTGTAGAATATTTTTTTAATTCTGTGACAGATACCTGACGAAATAATTGAACATAGTAGTGAATAAATTTGCGTTTGACCACTTTCTGGTAAACACTCTTTTGTTTTGTATATTTTATTGTGACAGTGACTTTGTGACAGTAATAAAAAACAAAATAACTATTTTTTATAGGTATGTGTACATACGCTTAAATCGCGTCAGAATGTTTCCAAATTAAAGTGAATCTACCACCACTTCGGAAAGTCGATCTGTTGAGAAGAAGTGGTAAGAAACTCAACAGCAATCGTCTTTTTCAACTTAATTTCAAATTTTTACATTAATAAGTGCATAAAAGAAACAAACACAAGACAGCTAATATCATCACATAAAAAAAATATACACTCAATTTTAAAGAAACAGCCTGTGGAGAACAACTATATATGTGCAATACAAACATGGCAAACTAGGTACACTAGGTACAGTGAAACTTTTATAAAACTCTAATTTACAAAAGGGAGCCACCAAACCAGATGTGTGTGTGCCACAAAAAAGGGCAATCCCAATGCTCCTCGGCACTGAAAAATGTTTGTGTTGGAATTTATTCACTACTATGTTCAATTAAAATTTCGTCAGGCATCTGTCATAGAATTAAAAAAATATTCCACAAATAATAAACAAACATATCCTAATCTATTCAGGCTAGTTTCATTTCTCACCTCACCGCGCACTTGCTTGGTGGTAGGATCCCTTCTGGGTCCGACTGGCTAGCGACCACCCTTTATATAGTCTGCCGCCAAATGTTACCGCTCCGGCGGTAATGTGTTCCGGCAATATTGTATAAAGAGCCAGTTCCTTCCTAAGCCCGTGTGCTTTCATCTTCGACCTCATCGTCGTTTACCATCAGGTAAGATTGAGGTCAAACGCGGGTTTAGTCACTTAAAAAAAAAAAAAAAAAAAGCTGTCCGCGGCGCCGCGCCGTCTGCGGCACCGCGGAACCGCGCCGGGCAAACTGTAAAAATCAGTTAAGGGACAGAGGTTTTATTGGCGTGATGTGATCTGGCACGCGGATCGCTGCCAACGCTAGCGTAACCATGCGTTGCGTAATCAATTCTTTAACTTTCGGTTAAGTTTACTCAGTAAATAATTAATATTTATTTTTTAATATATCATATTTTTTCCCTTCGTGTATGTTATGTATGTATGATCTCAAACGTCCTTGAATTTCAAAAGTAGCCCACCAGTCACCCTGTATAAAGGGTGGTCGCCAGCCGGTGGTAGTCCTAACGAGGTACTTTCTCCAACCGGGATTAACCCATAGGTTGTAGCTACCTTTCACGACACGGATCAGAGACCGTAACTCTTCGTATTTTCTTAAATGTAGGTAATCCTACTACAAACTAATATTTGAAACGTGAAGATTTGTGAGGTTGCAAGTTTGTCACATTTTCATACTAAAACGCCTCAACGAATTAATCTAGGTACTTAGGTTAATTTACCCTAATCAAGACTTGTCCTAATTTTCCTACGAGTTCGGGATACACAAGGGTAAAGCCGTAATAAACTTAGTAACTAAATAATTTTCCATATGTTATCAACTATTAAACTATAATAAATGTGAAAGTTACTGATAATTGGATATCTTTATTCGCGGTTATTAACGATACTTGATTACTGGATCATTGACATCGCACACCGCAAAAGTTTATAAAAGCTTCAAATGTTAAAGTTAGTGAATAAGGAACGCGTTAATTTTCCTCGCGATGCATCCGGAAGTAGTCCGTCTGTGCAGGCAAAACGACCGAACAGAGCATCGAATGGCTGCCGAAGTGCCAAAGTGCTGAGCGCGGGGCCTACCAAGACTAACGTCAAACCGACCGAACCGACCGAATCATTCAACCCGCGACCGCCGAGCACGCCGCACGTGCTTCCCGCGACAACAAACTTGCCTCGAATACGTGAATGAAAGATAGTGCTGTTTTTAAATCCAGAAGTTCGTACGAAACTTTCTTTTTGTTTTCACAGTTTCTTGTGTTTATTTTGTGCGCATTGGAGGTGTTCGGTTTATTGTTGTTGCCAGCGTCTGTTTACGGTGAGTAGGGATTATTTTGTTGTATTTATTTATATGCGTGTAGAACGTCCAGCTGATTTATGCGTTGGAGATCGCACCGTGAACTGCATTCGCGCGAAGGTCGGCCGCGGTCGCTCGGCACAGTTTCTACCGTCTTGCATTTTGTACATTCAACCTAGCTTATCAGAAAACTAATTGTTATTAACCTACATAGTTATTAGTTCTTAGAAACAACGATTTTCTAATTTAATCAGTTTTTATAACCACGAATAATCGAGGGTCGCAAAGACTGAATCGTTTATATTGATGTTTAAAAATTTTAAAGCTACCAAGTTTGTTTTTAAAACCTGTTATATTTTTAAATAACATATGTCATTAAGTTCATTGTACTTTTTAATTGGCCATTAGCTTTCGTAGTAATTATCTTTTATTTTTCACAAATGATTTCTTACGAAGCAGGTTTGCTTCTTGTTTGCATCATAATTACTCTGTATTTAGTCACAATTTTAACAAAATACTTGTAACTCTCTCGGGTACCTACCTTAATTTATTTAAGCTTTTAGTAAGGGCTCGGCAAGGTGTGTTGATAGATATCCTGTATTGTATACCTTGTAAACCTAAGTTTGCTTAAAACTGTTGAGTTTATAATATCGCATAAAATCATATAATGATATCTATTGATCTACGCTACCATATGTTAGTGAAGGTTGTTACATCGTGCGTTGAAGTCTTTCCAATAAGAAAAACTTCTCGATGACACGAGTATCTATCTATCTATTTCCCATGTTTTTATTCCAAAATTTGTTATTAAATTAAGATTCATTTTCATTGGAAAGCTTTCAAATATTCTATTTGATCATAGACGTATACCTAACCATAAAACGTATAATAATCTAAATTAAAAATATGTTTTAAAATCTGCTCGTTTTAAACGCAAACAAACAAAATGCTCGATAAACATTACCTTCGTTAAAGTTTATTCTATTTGATTGTGTATTCAAGTGAGCTACAACCAAAATAAAAATATAATAAACACTATAAACTAGCTAAGTATAAGCGTGCAAAATTTTCGATAAATACTAAAATTTAGGACGTCTATCCTACTTAGTATAAGTATAAGAATTGTAGTTATCTATCAGTATAAGTAAATATTGACAAGTTTATCTAGGTTGCACTTGTTGCTGTATCGCATTAGACTCTGCTCTAATCAAAACTTACGTTTACTGAGTGGTCTGTTGGTTAGAACAGTTCCGTGTAATCATTGATAGCATACCGTATAAAGCAAGACATTGTTTCTAATTAAAAGGTTCTATTTTTAAAATAAAGGCTCTTTTGATTATATTAATAACTTAGTTACTCATTAAGGAAATATAATTTTGTTTATATCCAATATCTTTGTCTATTATTGTCATATTTCATGATTCTGTTTGGATCAGCCTGTAAATTAGTTATGAAACTTATAAAGATCTTTTGAATGACTTTTAAGATTATCCCATTCAGACAGTAAAATGTCACTTTATGATTTTTTTTTGCAGTGCATACTGATTCGTAAAAATAGGCAACAACTTTGACTAAAATCCGTCACATAGAAATGACAAACAAAATAAGTAAGTATATTCAAAATTTGCTATAATTTTAAAAGTTCAAGTGAAGACATTGTTATCGTAAAGATGAGACGCACATGACATCAATTTCGCGTCTTTAGCAAAATTGTAATAAAAAATTGCAATGGTATAACGAGTCAGTATCATAGCTTCGACAACAGACACTACAATACAATGAGACACTAATCAGACATGTCTGGCACGATGCTTGAGACACCGTTAGCGGTAACCTTAGCGTAGTAACCGAGGCGCATGGCATGAGATATAATATATCGAGATATATGTTGAGATAACCTCAACTTTAAAACTGCTTGAAAATATTTGACATTAATTACAATAAAAATATTATTTTTCTAAATAAAAAAAAATACATTTCCTACTATAAAGTTTCGGAGACGTCACGTCGTATTATATTAGCGGCGAACTTTTGTTGTAATAAAGCTTCGAAGAGAATAACTTTAATCTATAGTTTTTTTTAATAAATCTATTTTTGGTTATAGGTAATGGCAACGATCTATAGCAACCAGCCGCGGATACTAAGCGTTTTAATAATTCTACCCATTTATTTTTAAACACGATAAATTTTATGTAAATGATCCACTAAAGTCACATTAGAAGAGATCAAAGTCAAACACGGATATAGTCAACAATAACAAAAATATCAACTAGTTATTTGCGATAAGACTTTCATCAATTTGCGCTATCCGGCTTAGAAAGTGTTACGTTATTAACTAATAAGGAAATACATTTATGGCCATCTTTAACACAAATATATGATCATGTTTGCAACACGCCTAGCTTTGTACGTATTGCCAAAAAACGACGGATATTTCTTATTTATTTTCGTATTTCCGCGACTTGCTCGCAAAATAATAATTACAATAACATTTAAAAGACTTGTTAAATATGTATGCAGTTGTAAAAATGTTCTTTTCATTTATATTATTTACATCTTTTAACATGCCATCAGCTTTACTTAACACCCGTTTACACAAGTATCGCGCATATAGCGATGCGCGGCGGCCCCATTGCTCTCTAAGCTTCTACCAACATATCTCAAAGACATTGTTTCTCCATGTAAACTAGGGTTAATTATAACAGTTTTAATGGCATCTGGTTTGATGAGAAACTGTCCAGAATTGGTATAGATGGCGCAGTTGCGAGAAGTTAAAACCAGCTTCATGGTTGACCATTTTGATTGATTGATTGATGTTGAAGAATGCGTTTTAATGGAAATGTCATTTGAAATGGATTTATGTTCACTTGATGTTCACTGCGCACTGATATTTATATGTTTTAGAACCTTAGGTACTTGCTTTTCATTGATATGCGAAATCTCAAATAAAAACTGATTTTCTTACAGTTTTCAACAATAGACAGAGATGTTCATGGGGAGAATTTATTTCTATGAGCTAAGTTTTCCCAAAATAAAAGTCAAAGAGAGAATGCTGAATGAAAAATTCAAAAAAATTATAAATATTCCTTCCTAAACCCGTGTGCTTTCATCTTCGACCTCATCGTCACTTACCATCAGGTGAGATTGAGGTCAAACGCGGGTTTAGTCGTATATAAAAAAAAAAAGTCTTTATATCTGTGCGTAATCTACTAATAGTTACATTTAAATAAGAGTCTGGTACCTTACTAATCCACAGACAAAATTTCGTGTAAAAATATGTACAATACTTGGTAAACGCATTTTACCATTGAGTGCAATGTTTGTTTACCTACTTGCAACTTCCCAGAATACCTTTTCAATGCCATGGCATTGTCTCAAGTTGTATACGGGTGTGCTCGCGCCAGTCGCGGCGCGGCGTACTCACTACAATACTGGATACGTTTCTTAAAGTGACGGAATCGATGAAAGTTTTATAGATTAAAATGCTTGTCAATTAATAAGCAATTAAAACATGAAGATTTAAAAAGTCGTAAGGACAGTAAGCTCAACTGGGTATTTAGATAATGTGTTAAGATATTCTTATTTTAGGGATTATTAAATTAGGAAATGATCACAGTTACGGGCGTAAAATACCAGTTCAGTTAAATTTTACTCTTAAAAAACTAGCAGTTTTGCACGCGTTTGATTTCGTGGCAATTTCGGGAAAAAATAACCTTCCTTAATGATAAGTCAATCAAAACAAAAATAATTTCTTACATCTGACCAGTAGTTACAGAAAAACAAACAAACTCTTCAGCTGTTTCATATTAAGTATAGATTTAAGCAGATATTCCATAAGCACATTTGCTTAGATTTATAAAGCTAAGGCAGCAATAATTTTAAGTAAAGTATTGAACTTGTAGTGCCGGGGTCGTGTACACAGAGAAATTCCCACAAACTGTCCCGAGACAATGATGGCAAGCAATAACTTAGTACACTCGACCACAACTGCATTAAGCTTTCAAGTATTATACTATGTGCGTTTATTGAGCTTTTATTTACTTTATGAATGTAAAAACCAAGCAAAACAAAATTTATATGATAAGACACAACCTTATGGTACGTACAGATTGCTGTAATGAAACTTGTAATGTAACATTCTGCGCACCATGCGTAATGAATGTTACATTACTAGTTCCATTAAAGCAATCTATACGCACTTTTAGGGTTTAATCGATATTTTTGTGTTTCTCCGTGTACTGCCTACCTATGTGTATCAAGATATTTAAATTACTTTTATTAAAATTACATGTAGCGAGCACCTCTTTTAAAATAAATTATTATTGGCACACAGTGCACTTGTAGCAAGACTTGTTATATGGTAACTAATAACATAAAGAATATAATATACGTGGAAGAAGCGAAAGAGGTATGTTTGGATCGCAGCAATTGGTGTTCCCTTGTCTCTGCCTACCCCAAAGGGAGACAGGCGTGAGGTTATGTATGTATGTATGTATGTATACTTAGTATTTGTTTTTATAATGGTTAGAAAAAAATGCATGTAATGAAGTTTGCGACTACGGTACAATGGCAGCTATGTTTAATTTAAATTTCGTATTTTTATTTCATATTTTTATTTTAAATATCTAATAGGTTCCCACAGTGGTTGACTATACGCTTTGTTGTACGGAAGGCACGCTTCTGTGCGCGCGCGTAGACGCAAACAATCGCAGATTTAGTTACAAATCGATACCTAGACGGACGCGACAGTCAAGAAACTTACATTTTACAGGAATTATTTGGTAGATGCTGCTTATTGCAATTTTTCTGCTACCATATACAATCTTCGGTCTGTTAGTATTAAGTGTAACCCTTGTCTTGTCTGGTTCTATTTTATTAATAATTTATTTAAAATAGTTTGTTATTTTATACGGAATGCAAATTCAGATCTTTTTACTTGTATAATAAAGCTACACAGTTTCTTTGTTTGTTTATTTGTTTATCGCGATTATTTTGGAAACGCCTAATCGGAGTTAAAGTATTTTTTATTATTAGTCTAGTTCTTCCAGAACCATCATTTATCAGGAAATTTCTACAAGATAAAAATTTACGCAGGTAGAACGTTAATATTTACAAAGTGTTATGAATTTATCGATGGGTACATTATTTTATTTAAAAGTTGCTATCATTTACCTTTATACGGAAAGAACCAACTTCTGCAAAACATGTTAGTACTGAATTTAAGTCCACTGTATATTAATGTTAAAGTATAAAGCTTAATAACCTTATAACTTTTTAATAGTTCATAATTATTAAATCGATTTTTATTTGCTACGTCCACCTAAGTTAAAACGAAGCAAGTACAAAATTGACATTATTTCAAACAAGACATTAACAACCGCGTACTTTTAATATTAACATTAATTTACGAAACGCTAATTATGCATTTCAATTTGTAAACAAAACAATAAAAATTAAGACACCAATTCTCATGCCCCATTTTACGCAATCCCGTGGTTATGTGAACTCCGCCAAGGTTGTAGTCTATTATTTCAGAACATTATATCTTTTTCAATGCATTTGACACGTATATTTTTGCGTGTTTGTGTAATAATAGTCAAGCGTAGAATAAACTTTTTACTTTGAAACGCCTTCATTTTTATGTACAATATTTTTGACGACCGGCTGGTGTAGAGGTAACATAAATTGCCTTCTATGCCAGAGGTCCTGGGTTCGAATCCCGGCGGCGGCGGATATTTGTGTGATGAACACAGATATTAGTCGTCAAGTCATGGATGTTTATATGTTTATTTAAGTTTATTCTAATAAAAAAAAATATGTATTTATTCAATATGTATGTTTATATATTTCTTAAGTATATCAGTTATCGAGTATCCAAAACACAAGTTCTTTAAGAAACTTAATTTGGGCTAGATAATGTTGTGTGAGTGTCAGAAATATTTATTTATTTATTTATTTATTATTTATTTTAATATTCACCACAGGCAACTTGTGCGATTTTTTAAGACTGTATAGTTAGTTACTACCACTGTTTGCTTTTGTCATCCACTTTTATCATTCAGCCATGCTTTGTTTCTGATCTGACAGATTAGCAAGATTGGCTATAGGGTTACTGGCAGCAGGACTTTCTCATATTCCAAGGTCGGTATTATATCTTGTTCATAGGCGGTGGTAATTATTTAACATATTCAAGTAACCCACTTGCTTGTTTGCCTAAATAACTTAAGCAAATATTAATTATATTGCTTAAGTTATTCGGTAATTAAAACCGCGTTAAATCTTAATTAAACATCCTGAAGGTATGCATCAAATGTAAATAAATAAATAAGTAAAAAGCCTTTATTTAAACAATAATCCTGCAAAGCAATTTTTTGTTTATTTGTTTCAAGACTGATAAATGTAAACATACGTCATTGCGTATTCAGTGAAAATATTTAAACTTGCTACTTTCAACACAAAATACTACTTCACCCTAGTGATACGATACTTTTATGAATCAGTATAGGAATTCAAAAAATTAAAAAAGAACGTTAAGAGAATATTTGAAAAAAGTTAATTTAATTAAATAATAATTAAATTAATTATGTTTTTCATAAATTTTGGAAGTTCATTTTAAGTACTGACTTCAGTTACTTTTAACCCACATGTCACGGATATAACTGTTTTCGTATAATTTCTTGAATTTTGGTTTATAGGCGTCTTATAAGTAGTTAATCATGGGAAAATGTATAAAAAAATCTTACCACCCCCCAAAAAGGGATAACAGGCGTAACGTAAACGTATCAGTAGGGCAATATACTCATGATTTTCCCATGATTAACTACTTATAAGACGCCTATAAACCAAAATTCAAGAAATTGTACGAAAATTTATTATATCCGTAACATGTAGTTTAAAAGTAACTAAAGTACTTAAAATTTACTTTCAAAATTTATGAAAAGCTTAATTAAATCGTTAAATAACTATAAATCTAAGAGTGAATTAATTATAAATTTTCGCGGTGAATTGACCCGCGGCTAGCGCGGAACCTGATCGTCGCCGACGCACCTGTCCGCGGCCCACTGTACAATCCACCTTCAAATTGCAATTTAAAACTACTTAAAATAGTGAAATTGACCGTCCCAAATATCGTAGACAAACATTTATGGCGTGCTGGCGAGCTTGATGGCTAAAATCATTTGTAAATAAACGATTTAAAACATCGAGAATTGATGCTTTTGATTCTGAGGTACTATAAATGATGTTTATATGTCAAGAATGGTTTGTATGTAGGCAAACAAATATTCGAATACTTACGAAAAGATACATGTTACAGCAAATTTTTTGAATTCTGCGTTAAATGCGACCTCCATTTTTTATGATAAATGATTTTCTATTTAATTGGCGACAGTCGCAACACGACATTGATATTGAAAACTGAAGTCTTGTCCGACTCTCGTTTATTTAACCAGTGTGTTTGGTCGGTCACTTTCTCCTCCTTAATTGATGTATAGCTGTCCTTTTGATTTAATTTAATAAGCTATTTTTAAGATTTAAGGTTGTTTTTACATGACGGGTTTAAATTTAAATCAAAGCAGAATCTGATGAAAAAAGATATAAATAAAATTACCTACACATACCTAACATCAAAAAAGTACTTGTCATGTTTGTTTGCTGTCAACATAATGGTCACGACTAATGTTCAAGATATACATTCTGTAATAACTAATTATGAGATAATAGCAATGTCTACATATGGTCGTTATAATACCCAAGTTTTAGGCCTGTAAAAAAGGCTCTATGTTAAACACTGCTCCAATACATCAACGCCTCTATTTAACCTTTTATCCAGTCAACTAACGAGTCGAATAAGGAATCAGTTTCATATTCAGGGAGGGAATAAAAAAAACATATCCAGTTTTGTCTTTGTTTGTCTATGATCTAGTAATGGCGCGAACGTCTCGGTGAGAACCCCACGACTTTCCCGCGGCACCGCTCCCGGCTCCCACGCGCGTCTTCCTCATGGACATACAATGGCAACTCTTTACTGCTGCGTAGATTTTTTCTCTCTCCCAGTTTCGTAGTTTACATTTATTGTCGCTGTTCTAGCATTCCTGGAAAAGAAACTTGTCTTTTTCTAAGTTTATTGAATTGTTATTGCTTCCGTACCGTTTTTCTACTTTACTACCTTGTAGCTGGGTGAATTCTAAATTTTCAATCGAATTTTATTCACTTTAATTCGACGTTTCGGTGCCTTTACAAAAACTGACATGGTATCAAAACTAGCCGGAGTAATTTACTTAATCGTGAAAACTTCTCGCAATACTAAAATATATCTGGTGTAAAAAATAACATATTCTGTACAACGGCTCATTAAACAGTTCATTTAAAATCTGTTTCTTTTAAAATGTTACACTAATCTAAAAATCAATCGATCGATTAAAATCAATTTATGCAGAAATCCGCTAATTACACACAATTATATTTTGAAGACTTCCCTTTAAAATGTATTTTATGTACAATGGAAGTGGTTAGTACAAGTGGTGATTACAACGTAGTGTTGGAGGCGAGTGTTAATTAACAACATGCCACCAAGTTGTGCGGTCATTATGGCGGCGTCCCCTGTCGTGTCCTGTTTCTTTGCATAAAACTAACTGAATTGTAGTTAGAATGTATACAGTTTGTTCGATAAAATGTAAACATGAAAGTAAAGCTGTGAAATTTTGGCAGGCAATGATACAAAATATTTTCAAACGGTTTTTTTTGCTTGTTCGGTTATTTTTTATAACTATTAATTATGGATTTACGTATTTTTGAATACAGGGGTAAACCCTTACCTTTATTTTACTTTTTGATCCAAACACATATAATAACGCTGAAGGGTTTGTGCTGAAACAACGAGTCAGATATTCTATTTTTAGCCCTTGGAGGAGATAAGAGGCTATATTTTATCAAGAAATTCTTACGGGATGAAAAGTTACACAGGTTACACGAGGCGCATGACTGCTAGTATTTAATAATCCTAAAAATCCTATAAATTGTAATTATATTAATTATTAAAAACTAATTACTTCCACTCATGAAAAATTCAAAAACCAGTTATCATGTCAAATATCGCGTTTTTCCTAAACATTAAACAAATTGTATGTATGAGAACGTGCACGTGTAAATTCGTCGCCACTGGGAATTGTGTTACAAGTACAATTTAACATTTTATTACCATATTACAACATTTAATGACTCCTCAAAATACTTACCCCAAGATTATAATCATAATTCACTTTACGACTTTATAAGATTAGTACGCCTTTTAAAATATTTACATAAGACTTTAAGCGCTCATGCGAAATATGTAAGTCATAGTAGATAATATTATAAATGTGAAAGTCTGTGGGTATTGATGTGTATTTCTTACTTTATTACGATAAAACTTGTGAATGGATTTTGATAATACTTAGCAAGGTTTTAAGTTTTTATATTTAAAATAGAACAGAATAGAACAATGGTAATAAAACATAATTATTAGAGTCCCAGAGTATATTGTACTGACTATAATATGTTAACATTGAATTTGTATTGTATTTGATTGCATCAAATTCCTTTCATTATCAATATCAATTATACTTTAAATGCAAAGAAGAAAATTATTTTGCGGTTAAAATTAATTGAGTGTGATATTTAATTGGAGCAAATATTAAGAACCAAAATGTTAAATGAACAGAACTTAAGAAAAGAAATTGAACAAATAACTTATAATCAACCTTAGGAACATAGCGATACCTATTAAAAGCTCGTAAAGAATTAAGCTAGTGAATGTGCACATAATAATTGTGGTAGCTGTAAAACTAGCAAATCGTAATTATTGCGATATAAAGATAACAGCGAGCAGCGCAAAGCGGGCAATGACATCACTCGAATTCATTGTACGACAACGTTGCAAATCTTGACCGTTTGATGGTACCTCTTCGCACTTGGCTTCAATCATTATAGCGCAGTTTCTTAATTGTTATATTCGGACTTACTCACTTTACTTTAGGGTTATGCTTTTTTGCTAGTTTCATTGTTGACTAATATCTAGTCGTGTGAGTTAACTTATCTTGATTTCAAATAATTGCCTACGTATAAGAACTTCTCGGTCGGATATCGAACCTGTGATTACGCAAACTCTACAAAAGGAACAGCCGAATATAATTCATAGTTTTTATTATTCAGCTTTCGACGCCGAAAATATCCCTAAAAGATTGAATGCTTAGTACATTTTTTGTAGTTTAAAAAATGTACCTATGATTTCGAATATGCCTAACAACAAGCGGCTGAGATGTTTCATCACTAGCTTAACTAATACTTAAACTTGAACCTGTGTCAAAAAGTTCATTAGTATTTTAGACTTTTTTGTCATAATTAAAACGGAATGCAAATTTCAAACCATGGTAAAATAATATTGTAAGTCAAACTAACTTTTAATAAAAATAGAAGTCTTAATGATTATTACAATGAGTATTGTTAAAAGCATACTGTTGAAGCGAAGGTTGGTAGCGGCCTACCGAACGCGGATTACCGTTGCATACCGTATTTTTATTCTTTATTTTAATTCTGCGAAGTGTTATAACGGTGGTCGGCCATTTGTTTTAGCCCGTCATCGAATTATCACCTGACATTTAGTATCTTCAAGAGTACGATTATTATGTCATAGAAACAATTAAAGCTGCGTTCATTCGTATTTTTATTGAATTAATTATCTACAAGCATTGAGATATTATTTACGTTAGTACATAGTAACTCAATGTCTACGAGCGTATAAAATAATCTGAAGATCGAAAATTATCTAAGCTATGATCTTAGATAGAATAGAGTGTTCTTTAAGTATGTGCTATGATATTTTATTTCATTTATTTATTTAACAGTTTACTTGCCATAGAAGTACGAATACACACTAAATTACAATTTAAGCGCCATCATACCAAAATACAAACAAAATCATTGTTTATTTTCACTCTTGGTTATCTGGCTTTAACACGTACTTACCTAATTAAATAAAAGATAGTTAATTAATTTTTAACATTGGTTATCAAAAAGAATCCATCGTCATTATTCGCTTTAAATATCGAACTTGAATTCCAAATAGAAATTTAAAAAGGTATTTTGATCAAATATATATTTTAATACTCATTTAATACGCGTAACGATAATATTTAAAATTTTCTTTTAGTAACTTTGTTACATGTTGTAATAACAAGGGTGACACTGTGGCAGTATCATGGAAATTTCATTAACAGCTATTGTTTTGTAATGGCGCGAGTAACCGAAGTATGCGAGACATTTTTTATCTGTAGGACAGCGACCGTATTGATCTACCTGACGCAATGATAACAACGGTTTGTGAATTTTCATTATTACTATCTACATGTACTGTTTGATTGAAAATATTTCAGACATGCTACCGATTTTGGTAATTACTTCAACCTAATATTATGTGATTGATCCTTAGGGCTTGATCAGTATTGTTTTTTGTGTCATTGTGGTATTACTCAGACTTTTTACTAAAGTTAATTTCACAAAATTAACCAGTTTTTAAGCTGGAACGTGAACCTTGCAGGAAATCTCTCTTGAAACTTTATTTCATTTTTCGAAATCATTCCACTCGGCGCACCTCAATGTATACAACCTTGATTCATCATAGAATTTGTAAAAGAGTATGTTTTACAGCGTATAAGAGTTACTTAACATTTATGATTTGAATATGAAATGGGCAAAGTTAATTAAATAAGCTCTTGACCCCAGAGGGCGCGTGCTTGCAAGATCCTAAATCTTTATTATTCAAAAATGTTTTTTTACATCGTTAACGAACGCTGTATAATGCCAATTTTGATCTGACTATCGTGTTCTCTTGTAATAGCTGCCCGGTGATATTAAGATTAGGATTTAATAAAAGGTCTACTCAAAATAAACTTTAGAACTTGATTGAAATGCCATATTTGAGTGTCAAACGCATTTCATACTAAGCTTGTTTTTAATTATAATTTTGTAAAAACAACCCCTGGCGCGGGGTTAGAAGTTAGGTACACGCCACCTTTCTTAGAAATTATCAATTCATGTTACTGCTAATAGGATAGTGACATAAAATAATTTTCAAATTTAAATCCTAAACCTACAATCTGGTAAAAGCATCAAAGCAATAAAAAACTGAGGCATTTCTTTTAAAGAAGTACGCAGCCAGACCCAGTCTCCCCTAACCCAGGGAAATAAATGGGTTCGAACTTTTCATAATGCTGCAGTTTTATCACTTTTCAATCGACTTCCAAAAAAGGAGGAGGTTCTCAATTCGTCTGTATGTTTTTAAAAAAATGTTCCAGGTCTGGGCGTAGATCTATATATGTATTTATATTCTAGGTTGCCCCTAATTCGCTACAAGGTATCCCATATCACAAGCTATGCTTAGTTTGGGGCCATGTATTTGGTGTTATTGTCTGGGGATTTTATTTAAAAAAAAAACAACTACGTTAAAGTTTAGAATCGCAGCAAACTAACCCCTCAAACAATATTTCAATTGTCAGATTTATAAGTATTTATTCTGTATTAACAGAAAAAGCTGTCGTTCTATACACGTCGTAAAACGTTGTGACCGTATATTGCAATCAGCTGGACATCTTCATCCCTTTTTTTGGAGATAATTACACGCATTGTTCGTCACTAAGTTTCCAATGTTTTTATCTTGTAGAACAACTTGGTACTATATTCTAGTTAGGGTATACCACGGTCACATTAAGGTCATTGTCCGTAATCCTTTGATGCCCTGTTCATGTTTACTTGTGTTTTTCTTTTAGATTCTCTGTGTTAAAATTAAATGGATTTCCATTGTTTCCTTTTATTAACGATTTTTTTTAATACAACCGCTTTTGGAGTTAATCTTGGCTCATTGTTAGCAGAATTAAACTTGCTAGTACTGCGGAGTTACACATACCTATTAATTTTAAAAATAACCGACTTCACCTTCATTTTCAAGCTCTTATTTACATAAAATTGTTTTTCTGAAGGAGGTTATACTTTTGTATTTATTATTGTCAAAGCACTAAATCGATTCTGATAAAAATAAAATGTGATCTAAGTAGACGGCTTATGTATAAAAACTTTCGTCAAAATAATTGTTTTGAAGTACCTATGCTTATTATGCAAAAGTTTGGAATGTGTGGATGGTTGTTTGTCCCTCTGTTACGCTTAATGTATATGTTGAATTAAAATATAATCACAGATATAATCATATACCTTAGGATATCACATAAGATATTTTTGATCCTAACATTTTGACGGGTCAGCCGGTCAAAGCCGCGAGAACTGCCAGTATAAATAACAATTGACTCGAAAGGACCAAGAAAAGTAAACCATATCTTATGAAACTCAATTTGATACATCCTGAGATTTATTTAGACATATTCATGTCATCGAAGCGTCAGGAAATCGAATTTCGCACTGTGACCTACCGTGTAACTACCGCGATGATAACTTTAGGGTTGTCACTTTGAATAACTTATATTGCCTAGTTAACACGTTTGGAACTTTGACAATCTCTGGCACCTGTCGTGAATGCTTAGTCCAACTTCTTGATTGCACTGGACAGCGATCGGAAAACTTGAGTGATTTCCGGAAATTAACAGTAAGCTTAGATGACAAATTGAAGTAAAATAAGTTATATAGATACAAACTTTTATGCTAAAAGCAAACAAATCAGGAAGAAAATATTTAATCTACTTATTATTACATATTAATATTTATTTATTCATTTATTTACCCTTTATTATACACAAAAACAAATCCAGGACAAAAAAAACAAATAAAAGAAAAATACAATGTATAAAGGGCGACCTTATCGCTTGGAAGCGATTTCTACCAGGCAACCCAATACTTAATATTCAGTTGGTTTGTAATAGCCAAACCGTTCTAAAGATAAGCGTGTCATGGAAAGTATCTAATCGGAATGGTCGAAGGATACCTGTCTAAACTGGTTAGTGGCCACCGCCATTGCTGCCAAATATCATGGATATTTTCTGACAGTGTTTCACAAAGGACATGTTCAAGAAAACTGTGTGAACCATTTTTGGTAGCATTGTCACTTATCATTAAGATGAGCTGAAATTTAACCGACTCTGTTACGAATAAAGTTTTAATATTTATTAGAAGACATTTAAAAAATGCACCGAAAACGATTATAATAACTTTAATTAATAAGATATATTACATGAAAAGTGTCTAGAATGTGATATCTATCGGCTCATACGATTTAAGGTCTTATTAAATATCAAAATACGGAAACAAAGAACTAAACTTGCTAATTTACATAAGAACCTTTCCTAAAATAAACATTCATGCAAAGTTCGGTAGTCATATTCCAATGGTAACATGTGACAAAAAGGTCAGAAATTTGTCCCACAAAAAGTGCTTTTTCCATTTTTTGCGTCCAAAAGTGTCAGCCCTACCCAAGATGATCTGATACAGTCTCAAAACAATTGTCGTAAATAGAGCAGCTGGTTCAACAATTGGGGCAAACGGGCGCGTCGAGTCTGTGGCACAATTGACAGTTGTGTTACAATTGACAGTTGACTTTACAATCGGAAGCCACACACGGAGTGCCGGATCGTGACCGCAGTAAAACCAAACGCCTTATTGAGTCCTTACGGACACCCGTAAAACTTTAATACTTTTTTCGAATTATCCCGAAAGTAACAATGTCATACAATTTTATGTACGTTTTGTTTTGATGAAAGTTTGATGTTTGATTGAAAATAATAGAGCACGTACCTATAGAGTTCGAATTTGTTTAGCTACTATTGTCAACCGAATTCCAAAAAAGGAGGAGGTGCTCAATTCTCATATGGTTTTTCGGACAATTATGAATCGATTTTAAAAATTCTTGATAGAAGATACTTCAGAGTTGGTCCCATATACATTTCATCGAAATCGATTGAGTACTTATTTAAAATTTAAAAAAAAATATCTACGAATTCGGAGAATGTTCACAATGACGACATTATAATTCAAAGTAAAGTTTTGACGTGAGGTCGGTTTTTTTCATTCGTTGATTATAATAACATCATATACTTACTTAAAAAAAACAAGTTAAATTAAATTTACTATCTTTTTATACACAGCATAAAAAAACACACAAAAATAGCGACAAGTAGTAGCCTCGAAAGATTATCTCAACTAACGAGAGAGAAATGGAATGCCCGGCGCGTATTCGAATAATTTCGATTTCCTATTATAGAAAGTAAGAATAATTCGATAGTTAATAGTGCAGAGACGCCATGTAAGTCGCCAAGAACCTGTTGTGCAGAGATAAACCGACTGACGTAATTAGTGCTCAGCTGAGTTATTGATTGACCTCAAATGTCATCGGCACTGACATTACGACGCACTGGTTAGTTAGATGATCAATTTGTCGTGATGATCTGTTCGAATTTCAAAACTTGACAGTTGTATGTACAACTTTTTGAACACACCTTCTTGCTTTCATCGAATAAGGCTGTGAAGATGATAAAATATAATAGTTACACCGCTGATTGTATTTGAACAATACAAATGCATTATCTATTTTCAATTGAAATTGTTAACAATATGCAATAAAGGTATATATAGGGAAGAATTAACAATAACTTAATATAAATAGCACTGAAATTCAACGACAAGCGAATGATAGGTATCCCATATTTGTAAATATTAAATTATACACTACACTTGACGTATATCAATCAGTATATTTTCAGAGGTTATGTATCACGATAGTCTATTTTTAATTTTTTAAATGAATCGTGAAACCTACTATACCTAAGTACTGAGATGCAGCAATAACACTCATTTTATTCAGAAAATAAAGTAAAATCCATATAAAACGAGCAATTTCAGTACGTCTACATTACACTCCAGTCATGTCTCGTTCTGCACCCCATCTCGTCGTGAAAATTACGACGGTAAATAATAAACTTTCACCCCTGGGATTGTCTCAAAAGTGCCTGGTTAAAAATTTACCATTCGCCGTCCCACTCAAAATGGCAATTGTTTTGTGTGTGAGTGCAATAACGAGAGTTTTTTCTTTTTTCCCCTTCTTGAGTACCTTAATCTAAAGAAGCCGCAACTATAGCTACATAAACGCAAGCAACCAACTTTAAAATTTTTCAGCATTGCCGTCTCAGCTTCGCTTCACGATTTTCCCGCTTCAGAGATACTGGGGCCTACCTACCTCGTAAGAATAACGCTATTTTAGGAAATGACCTAAAAGCTACGTTTGATCCGAATTTCAAAACAACATTTGTTATATTGTGATGTAAATCAGAAGATAATCTCAATGATAGTGCAGAAATTTCTAATAATAAACATTTAAAAAATAATATCATAATAAATAATATATTTTTTTTCAATTATTCTTAAATAACTGAAAAAAAATATTACATTAGTATGATAAGTCCATCCAGATAAGCTAATGTGTCCATAATTGGATTCGGACGCACAAAATCGAAAAACAGTTGTAATAAACCCATATCGAAATAATAATTAGCGGTATGCTAGCAGTTTTACCCTTTTTTAGTTTTACCTTTTTTATTTTTTTTATCCCTTGGGATTTTCTAAATAAAATATAGCCTTTAACCTGTCTCAAGATATAAGGCTAATAATTGCAAACGGATTATTTTCGAATTGACCGGTAGTTACAGAAATTAGTGCGTTAAACCAAATAAACAAACTCTCCAGCTTTCTTGTTCATTTGACCAGTCAGGAACCTAGGAGCGAAATCATAAATTATATGTTTGTTAATTATACCTCAAAAACAAATAAATTCAACGTTTAAAGCATTGGGTTGTTTTACTTGTTTCTAAACGCAATTATAATGTTTCTAATGTTCCGTGTTTAATTGAAATACTAACTCATTAAGACTCTCACACGCATATTATTATGTTGCGAACGAGTTTAATTAATTTAGTTAAAATTAAGAAGTTTTTATACAAAGAACTGTAAAAGTAGGTACCCAGTGCGTATATATTCCTAGAGGTCTTATTCTGAAGCAGTAGATATTCAATATTGATGTATGATAATGATAGTTGTTGATATGTAACGCAGTGTGGTCGATGTTGCTCTACCGATAGCAAACGCAACATAATTTGCGTCGGATTAGAAATATGTATAAAACCATTTAGTGCACCACCCATTAAACTTAATGAGTGACCACTGACAAGGATAAATAAGTTTAAATATCTTGGACATGTGACTGTCTTGTCGGGACCATAAAGACATACAGAACGTCGGGCGTGGTCTATGAATCTGGTGCACATATTTGCTTGTTGCTCCACTATGGTCAACATTTTGTGTCATTCGCGAGTCGATCTGCGAGTAATTCACTGCAAACGATAACTTGTATATTACCCTGCACTAAAGTAATAATGGGTAAATAAGTATCTCTCAAAGTATCATCATCATCGTCCACAGCCTATAAACGTCCACTGCTATGTCCAGCCTCCCACAAGGTCTTCCACGTCGCTCGGTCCCGCGCCGCCCTCATCCAGTGTTTACCGGCGACTCAAAAGCGTTTAGTTTATTTGTACTCTCAAATATAAATAAACTAAAACTTGTACTTAACACTGATTGGTCTGTTTGTATGAGAAAAATACATACAAAAAGATTACAAAATGAGTAAATACACGATGTGGTCAATTTACGATTTGACCACAGAACATAAAAACGCTCAACGTCCATAGCTAGGGTTAAAACCCGTGAAAACACTCCGAAACTCTCTGCGTTTTCAGACACTTTATTTAGTTAACCACATATTTAGTTAAGTTAAAAAATGTCTTAAATAAAAAAACGTATTTAGACCAAAGAGCGTTAAGGCGAGGATATAGCGTTTTTACACTTTTTTGAACATTTATAAACCCAATAGACAATATGTACATTTTGACTTCCCGTTTGCGTTCGCTCCCGAACGGTCGTGTCTGCGGCCGCTCCCGAGTGTTCGTATTGCGCTGCCCTTGTTCCCTCCCCCGCACTCGTGCGGGTCAGGTGCCAAGTTAAGCTCTTTCGGAAAGTTTTCTCTTGTGGAGGCTGTGTGGTGTCGGGGCTAATTCATCTGCCCTTTTCAGGGCGGACCCGACTGCTGCCGGCCGAAGCATCGCTGGTCAGGTGGATACGTAACCGTGCCAACGAAGCCTGATCGTCCGCCGTTCACCGGCAATAGGTCCGTACTAGGTCGTTTCTTTACAGCGCAGTTTGTCTCCGATAGACTTTCTTTCAGCCCAGCATTATGCCTCGTCACCCTGAGTGTGCCGAGCATCAATGCGAAATCAATCGTCGTCGCATCCGTAATCTTCAGGAGGATAGGAAAAACCTCGCTGAACATTTAGCCACTTATAGGAATGATATTATTGAGCAAAATGCTAAGATCTCTTCCCTGCAGGCGGAATTATCCGCTCGCCCTTCGTCCTCAGACTTCAGTCAGTTGTCTTCTGATTTCAGTCAGTTGTCCAGCGAAAAACAATCACTGGAAGCCCAACATGCCGCCGAGAAGGAAGCCCTTCTCTCCGAGAAGGACGCCCTCCTCGCTCAAATCGAGTCCTTGCGAGAGCAATGGTCCGCTCGTCCTCAGGTCGCCTCCTCTTCACAGGGGTTCCCAACCGATTCTCCGGCGTCTCCAGATCCAACTGCGTTCGTCGATCCTTTTTCAGATTGCATGTCGGTAGATTCCACCGCATGCAAACGGAAAACTACCCCGCCAGGTAGCGATTCCGACTCCGTTCCTTTAGTTCCAGAATCTCCTGCTCCGTTCACCGAGGTTCGCAAAAAGTCCAAGTCTAAGAAGAAGAAGCAAGAGGCTTCTTCGACTTTATCTCCATCCGTTTCAGCTGCTCCAGCCGCTGTTCCTGCTCCGCAAAATGTCGCACCGGCGTCTGCTCCTGCGCCTTTTGTTTCAGCGTTCCCGGCGTCCCAGCCTGCGTCGCAATCAGATTCGGCTCCGCCGAAAGTCAAGTCTCCGCCCCCCGTCTTTCTACGGGACAAGAGCCGCTGGACCGAGGTCTCAGCTCTCTGCGGTAGACACAATCCCAAAATCCAGTATAGTAAGGCATCCAACGTGGGTGACTCTATTAAGGTCGTTGTCAATTCCATTTCCGATTTCAGGAATCTTACTCGGCTTCTTGCTGACCAAAAGCTCGAGTACCACACTTACGCCCTCCCTGAGGAGCGTAAGATTCGTGCCGTCCTCAGGAACGTGCCGTTCGAACTCTCGAACGAGCAAATCCAAGAGGACTTGTCTTCTCAAGGCTTCCCCGTCGAATCTGTGCACAAAATGCACAGCCGCCGAGGCAAGCAGTTCCCACTAGCGCTAGTAATCCTAGCGAGGAGCCCGCAAGGGCAGTCCATTTTCAGAGGCAAGCTCACCGTGTGCGGTCTCTCCAACATCCGCGTCGAGGTACCACACAAGCGTGGTTTTCCAGGTCAGTGCCACCGCTGCCAATTGTATGGTCATGCGGCGGCAAATTGTCATGCTTCCCCTAGGTGCGTCAAGTGCCTAGAACCGCATGGGACTAAGGAGTGCTCTCGCACTCCCGAATCGCCCACCGCTCCGTCCTGCGTCTTGTGCGGCCAGTCAGGCCACACAGCAAACTTTCGCGGCTGCCCCAAGGCACCGCGTGCTGCCAGGGCTACCGTGAAGCCCATCGAGAACTGGAGAGAGCGACCGCAGCCTAGCTCGGACGCCCCTCCAGTCAGTTCAAAGGCCCCTAAGGCCTTTACTTCTATCGTTCCAGGTCAGCGCAGCCGGGTCGCGACTCAATCGCAACCGGCCGCCAAATCGGCTTCCCAGTGCCAGAATGCAAATGGTTCTCAAGACCGCATGGCGTTCTGGATCCAGCTCGCTCCCATCGACGAGATCCTGGCTTTCGGCGCCGCTCTCGACGCCAGCCCAGAGGGTTTCAACGGTGCTCTTCCGGTCCTAACCAAGTTCGCTCCCCTTATCAGGAAACTCCAGCAAGCTCAACGTTTCTAAACGTAGTCCTTCTTTCCAGCATTCCTATCTCAGAGTGAGTCTGATCACTCTAGATAATATCTTAGTTTCAGCTTTGTCATTTCTGCTAATCTTAGCTTTGTTTTTTCTCACTTTCAGTTCCTTTTGGTGGCAGCCGTCTGGATGCCGCTCACTGCGCAGCCTCTCTCTCCAATTGGCTGTCGCTCCGATAAATGATCAAGAACCTGGATTAAGGTAGGTCGTAAAGGGGGATGTTTAGTGGGTATGCTCGGCTTCACTGAGTGAGTCTCCACACTGTCTGGGCATTCTATTTGCCGTTAGCCACTGGGGTTAACAGCTTATAGAATGCCCATTCGTCCGTAATAGGATTCATCCTCCTCCCGCTAAAGCTTGCTTTACTGGTTAAAGCTTGTTTTAGGGGGTGCCCAAAATTTTCTGTGGCGGAAAAACAAAAAAAAAAAAAAAAAATGTACATTTTGTGCCTGAAAAAAATGTTGACGAAAATTGAACATAAGATAACCAACCAATGTGTCTTTACACATGGAAACATGATTTATGAAAATTGGCTCTATAAAAAAATCACAAACATATAACACTAACTTTCAATTTCAAACGGATAATGCTACGAAATGCCATCATGGAAAGTTACATAAAAACATAAAGCGTTCTTCTGTTAACCGATTGTTAACGAAAAACTTTTAAATTGATTTAGTTTTGAAAAATAAACAAAAGAAACGTATTTGCGCTTGCTCACGTCGTCGGTGAAGTTCAGTAACGATATCGGGGCGGAGAGTATGGTGCGTTTGAATACCTACACACCGAGCTATAACAGGGCCTTAAGGTAAAGTGACACAAACAGTAGTAACTTTTCCACGTGTGCACTAATAAGTGCAATTTTCTGCCACCCCTAGTCCCATGGGGGTCGTTTAGACCCTTTACGTTTTATCTTCCTTCCCCTAACTTATGTTGCTTGGAGGTATAAGATAAAACGTACCCTTCTACAATAAAGCAAAAGGGATTCTTACTGCACCACTGAGCTATTGAGGAGCTTAGTGGATACACGGAAATAAACACTGTAAAGATACAAGCTAATACTTTGCCTGAGAAAAATAAACTATAAATCTTTTTTGAACTAAGTTTTTGTGTTCTAACAAAACTGTTAATGCTGATTCAGAGTAGTTCCTTAACTAACTGGTTTACTAAATTTCTTCAGATTTATATCATCAAAAGTTACTGGCAATAAATACGGTTGCAAAAGGTTATTTTAATCATTAAGTATTTAATTATTTTAACAAGTATTTTAGTTTTTTCTGCTTACTGTACCTACCAATATGGTCCGTTTACTTAATATGCAAAAGCTCAATTTCCAGTCAAATTGCCAATATCCTGTTACAATATCTAAGTAAACGAACTACTGTATCTAATTATAAAGCGAGTTAATTAAATAGCATCTAACACCAAACAGATACAATTACTCAATTTATAATAGAATTTATAAGTGTTAAAATAAATGACCTAATTAACTGACCTTTTATTCTAACCGGTTAGTGTATTTAATTGCTGATTAAATAAATTTACTGCACATAATTAAGTTATAAATCTGTAAAAAACGTAGTAACGTCGGTGAGGTTGACGTTTCATTAATAGTTGACCGTGTAGAAGTACTTTAAATCTTGATGTGAAAGTACTACTCTACATGATCGGGTTATACCTAGTTAATTTTATTGCTCTTTACAACCAAAAGATTCGATATTCAAATTCAAAACTACAATAACAAACTATTGATTATATGTAGTAATTTGTACAAAAAATGTTAAATAATCAAATGCGGAATTTAAATCGCATTTAATATAAAAGCCCGAACTAAATATCGAGCACTAGATAAAGTCCTATTTTAGTAACAGTCAACCATGCCTGTCACCTGTCAGCGACAAGCTGAGGAGAATATCAGGCGAGCAGTTGTCCGGTATAGTTGACAAATTTGATTAGTGCGCCCACGCAAATCCTGCTGCCAGACATCTTCGTTTTAGTTACTTTTTTTTTAAACTATGATCTGGTCTCCTCTGAGGTTCAATCTAGATTGGGCTTTGTGTTTATTGATTATAAATTCATCTTATTCTAATTATTTCAACCACAATTTGTAGGATTATCAAATACTCACGAACCATAGGAAGATATAAGTTTCTTTGAATCGAATGTTTGAAGACCAAAACTTGAGGTTAACGTGTTTTGCTTTTTTAAATTCAATAATTTAAGGCACATGTATTAAGTTATCAAAATTGTTACTAAAAGTTTTAGTACGCAGTTGCTATCTTATGTTGAAATTATTGTTTCTCGAGATATTCGTTTTACTACCAAAAAGCTTAAGTCGCGCCTCCAAGAATATGAATAGTCGTCGCCCTTTGGCAGGCAGATTTCCTTACCATTTGTCCTAATATTAGGTATGTACATACATCTACATTCTTAATCTTAGTATAGTGTCATGATCATAACCGAATTATAGGAACGTTTTATTATGATTATCTGTTTGACTGTTCTTTAATAATCAGTTTGTTGTCGGCAAAGTTTAATTCCTAATTTAATTCAAGAAATAATGTTGCCATTACGTAATTATAACACGTGTTGTATCGTTTTTCATTAAAGTGTAAAAGGTAGTCAAGGTATTTGCTTACTGGCAATTTGGTTTGGTCCAACTCGCGGCCTAACTAATGGCTTTGCTGTGCAATCGTAAATCGGCATTTGTTTACTTTGTTAATGCTGCAGCTTGGCTACGGATTCGATTAGCTGTGCTTTATTTATTAATAGATCTACCAGTCAAAAATGCGCGGTAAAAACTTCCTTTTTTGTTTAAAAAATGCATTCTAGTTTTCTGTAACTTATCAAACATAGTTAAAAATAAGTAACATTATGCCAAAGTAAGCACAAGTTCAAGCAGATTTAGTGCTTATTATGAAAATGAAACTGTATCTGCATTTTAGAAATGCAAGCTGCAGAATAAGATACTCGTACCAACAACATACCCTAAAA
This sequence comes from Stenoptilia bipunctidactyla, assembly GCA_944452665.1. Classification (NCBI taxonomy): domain Eukaryota; kingdom Metazoa; phylum Arthropoda; class Insecta; order Lepidoptera; family Pterophoridae; genus Stenoptilia; species Stenoptilia bipunctidactyla. Next base: position 18,282,933 of record OX101730.1, read on the forward strand.
ATTGATAACTCTTAAAAGTGCCACTTCAAGGACGCTACATATAAATGTTGCCATGTGTGAAGAGTTTTAGATTTTTTTGTGTGTATACTTTAATTCTGTAATGCTCCAAGGCACCTTTAGATACTTAATATTTTTTGTGTACCTGCCAAGTAAAAAAAAATTAAACACCCTTGTCAGCGGAATATTTTGTATTCGGAATATTTTGTATTCATTTCGATTTAGAAATACTTTTAGATTGAATTATTTACATTGTGAATCTTGTTTAATATCCGGTATTGGAAAATTTAATCCTTCGTCTTTCACAATCTCAATTGAAATACATTTCGAATTAGTTTTCATCAGTAAAAGCTTTAAATAATTTCTTACTTCGGTTGCGTAATGAAGTTTAAATAACTTTGAATACGATATTTCAACAAAAGTTGAATTCTGTAATTATTTCCTATAATGAAGAGCGATTTATAACCATGATCAAATTGTGCTTCCGATGAATTCAAACAATTTTCCCTATTGTCTATGCCAAGTCAGCCTAAATTGACAATACTATTTAGATACAATAATAATGACGCGCTGAGCGCAATTCAGCAATGAACAATACAGAGAAAAGGAATTTACACTTTCTCTTCCTTTGACAAAAATTGCAGTTAAAAATATGAATATTTTCAATTTGAAAATAGAAGCTTTTGTGACAAGTCTGCGTGGATTCGGCTATTCGTATGGACAAAAATCTGCAAATAGAGATTGTTTTTTTTTTACTATGATTTAATGTATTTACGGGATTCTTACCACGATTTTCGATTTTATTTTCGCGCGTCCGATATTTCGATGCTGTTACAAGCACCATGATCGCGGACTGGCAGATGTAGGTAGGTGGCGATGACAGTTAGAGGCAGATATATCGATCTACCCCCTTTCTTATTCGTTTTGATCTGCTACTACTGGAACTCACATGAATGTCACTTTTGCAAAACACGCTCACAGTATCACTGGGTTTTTGACCGGACACACCACTTTCGCTGTTTTTTGGTTTAGTAAAAGTCCTAACCACTGGGTTCCACGTACTAGACAATTTAAAACCGTCTTCTCGATTAAAGTTATTTTCGCACTTTTTTATTTCTAACGCTTCTTTAACGATTCGCGGTATGTAGTGTCGTTCCGTAGATAAGATCCGAGTTTTATGGAATTCAATCCAATGATTAGGGCCTGATTCTAACAGATGTTCGGCGATGGCTGACTTGTTTGTGTCTGAGTTTTTTATGGCTTTGATGTGTTCCTTAAGACGGCATGAAATAGTTCTCTTCGTTTGGCCAACGTAGGAGCTGCCACAACTGCAGTCAATTTTATAAACACCCGGTGTCTCAAGCGGTATGTGATCTTTTGGTGAGCGCAGACACTGATTGATTTTCTTGTAGGGAGTGAAAATCGTGTCGATAGAGTACTTATTTAATATCCTTCCTATTTTATCTGTGACTCCTTTTAAATATGGCATGAAGGAGGGCTGGCGCTTCACCTTGGGTGTATTTGGTTTGGTTCTCGTTGTTCTCTTTATATTTGACACCTTCACGGTGTAGCCATTGTTTATTAAGACTTGTTGCACATGCTGTAGTTCGCTTTGAATATGGTCCTTATCGCAAAGATCATAAGCGCGATTAGTGAGTGACGAGACTACTGCATTGAGATGACGGGGGTGGTGGTGAGAGGATGCGTGAAGGTATCTGTCAGTGTGTGTTGGTTTCCTGTATACTGAGTAGTTTAAATAGCCATCACTCTTGATCGTTAGTTTTACATCCAAGAACGCCAAAGATCTTTTATTTTCAAGTTCTACAGTAAAGCGCATTTTAGGGTGTACACAATTTATATGGTTCAACAACAAATCAACTTCCGGTGGCCCACCTTTCATAATGCAAAAAATGTCATCAACATATCTTTTCCACAAGGTAGCACAAACTGGAGATGTACTCAAGGCTAAGTTCTCGATATGTTCCATCCACAGATTCGCGATTACAGGGGCTACTGGACTTCCCATCGCTACACCATCAATCTGCAGAAAGAATTCGCCCTTGTAGATGAAATAACTTGAAGTTAAGCAGTGTTCTATTAGCTTGATGTATTGCAGCGAGATTTTACTATCTTGTAATTTGGTTTTTACAATGTTGAGACATTCTTGTAGGGGCACATTGGTAAACAATGATTCAACGTCATAGCTTACCATTGTTTCGTCGTTTTTAACCTTAGTGTTTTTTATTATCTCAATAAAATTGCGAGAATCTTTAATAAATGATGACGTGTGACCAACTAGTGCTTGTAAAATACCTGAGACGTGCTTCGCGAGGTCGTAGGTAGGTGAATCTATTTGGCTGACAATAGGTCGTAGAGGAACGTTTTGTTTGTGAACCTTAGGGAGCCCATATATTTTTGGTGGTTGAAATATACGAGGTCTCAATAGGTGTTTATACACGTCATCGGGTAAAATTTTACTAAACCAAAAAACAGCGAAAGTGGTGTGTCCGGTCAAAAACCCAGTGATACTGTGAGCGTGTTTTGCAAAAGTGACATTCATGTGAGTTCCAGTAGTAGCAGATCAAAACGAATAAGAAAGGGGGTAGATCGATATATCTGCCTCTAACTGTCATCGCCACCTACCTACATCTGCCAGTCCGCGATCATGGTGCTTGTAACAGCATCGAAATATCGGACGCGCGAAAATAAAATCGAAAATCGTGGTAAGAATCCCGTAAATACATTAAATCATAGTGAAAATAACCGCGATAGTTTAAAACAATTATTGTTTTTTTTTTAGTTATAATATAATATTGTTATGGACCAGACAATCGATCTATGTCCTCATTAGTGAGTGGACTGCTGCCAAAATCACGAACTTTACTGAACTGCGTCAAACGGCTAATAATAAGAAAAGTTGTGTTTTAAACTTCCTATATTTAATGATAACTAATTATAGATTATAAATGTTGCGTCTCATTAATGTTATGGTCTTTTATGCTCCGTAATACAATGTACCTGCAGTGCAGTAGTTATGCTTTCTTTGAGCCGTTTATACCTTTTTCGTATCGTTTGTAAAATAAGTACAAAATCCATTACAACTGCTACTTATTAAAACGTAAGATAACATAAAAAAAGGCGCAGTTTATTTTGTAAAACGAATCTAAACGAGCATCTTTATGAGGACACTTTGTACAAGTATAGTCCTAGAAGGCTAGTAGCTAAGCACTAACTAATCTTAAATGCCCTTAGGTCATATCATCGTTTAACATAATAAAATACCTTCAATAAATACAAGTATTTTTAATGGCTATCCCAAGCGACCACACAATTTGACGGCACGGAAAACTCCTTGCTGATCAGGACCACTACATAATTTGTAACGACTGGTCTGCGGTCAAGAAACTGGCTGGCTATCGATCTAATGCAGCTTTAATACCCTGCATGGCAGCGTCAAGTGGTCAGGCTATTATTTTTAGTTTTATTTTCTGTCACCAGCAGTGTTGCCATTTTCAATAATCTGAAAATTAGTTTGATGAGAATCGCAGTTCTGCTGCCTGGGTGAATTCTATTTACTGCTTAAATAATGCTTTAACTGAGTCAAGATGCTAATTTGCAGTCGCTATCTTCTTGTGTACCTAATCTGGTTCTTAGAAAAAATATGTTTTATACTTATTATAGCGGTTTCGCACTACATCCGAATGTAACCTCTCTTAGATAGAGGACTCGTCTGTGTTTTCGTCGTTCCAAAACAGTCTTCTACATAAAAAAAATCGATCAGAAAAATAATTTATCTATAATAACATATTTTTTCGTATATCGAATTTGGTATAATAAAAAACGATCGACAATCAAACTTTTACTAAATAATAAAAGACATTCTGAAAAGAATTTTATCACGGATAATGGCGTGCACTCACAAATTGCCGAATTCAAATTCTCTCGCTTTTTTTTTAAAGTAAATTAAATTAGTTAAAAAAGCAAAGGAATTTACAAAGGGCGGATTTCTGGCATCATTAAAATTGTAATATTAACTTGGGTAAAAAAGATTCCGTGAAATAAATTTTCTTTCAAAAATATGATTGTCTTTAACAAACATTCAACTTAGATTAGATGCACTAGAAATAATTAATCAACCTAGCCCATTTAATACAGACGTATGTAATTACCTACTTATACCTGCTTATATCGTTAGTTCTATGTTACAAACCTGTCACTAGCAATAAAGTTAATAAATCGATTTGAAAAAGCGTTGTCCACTATAAAAAGCACATAAATGTTATTTTAAATATATTGATTGAAATTAAATGAACACTTGAGCTTTTCGTCGTCGCAGGCGCATTGCAATCGAGTGAAAGCGCCATCTTGTCTGCCCACTCGCAAAATTATCGGGGTTTGTAATATTTGAATTTTAAATGAGCAAACAATGATAAGTTACTTGGTAAGCTAATTATGGAATTTGATTGAGCATCTCTGCTAAACCCGTACCAATCGCATTGACACTTATCATTATGTAAAATTGACTTCGGACGCGGATTAAGACGAAAATAAAAAATGAATATTCGTACAATTTGTAAACATGTTTATTACTACATCGTCCTTTTGCTATCGTAATAATATGTTATACAATGTGGCTCTAGATTTGAGAAAACAAAAATAACATAATGTTTCCATTTTACTTACTTATGTTATTTTTAAATACCTATATGAAGATTTAATTAATATAGCTCAGATAAAATACAGCCCACAACCTTCTTCCAGTTCAAGAGTTGGGCTATTATATGTAAAATGGTCTTCCAGAGATCCTTTCAGATTTATTTTAATATGGTAGCATTGTCTTATTTTTATTCTTTCAAAGCTACAGCCACATTATAGAACTTATTAATTATTACGATAGCGGAGGGGCCGATGTGGTAATACGGAAGACGTCATGCCAAGTCTGACGTCCTGTCGCGCTCGGAATTGTTAATAGTCCGCGCATCATTGATACCGAAAGTGAAAACAGTACATGTGAGTTCGGAAGTGATTATAAAAATACAGATTTGAAGATGTGGTAAAGTTTATTTAGTTATTGATGACCTTCATGTTACCTGTTGATGCTATGTTAACATATTAACCATTTATGAGTCCTTAAATGAAACACGCAGGGTTGGCAAATTAACTATTTATCTTTATCAGGCTGCGCAATCAATTTCGAAGACTTAAACGGACCATATTTTCAAAGCTTACATTCGGACCCATATTACTTATGCACTTAAAATAATGTATTTTTAAGTAGCTAAGTACTTATTCATTTACCACCCGTTGTAAGTAAAAAAATAAATAATTTGAAATAAATAACTGCATGTCAGTACTTTGTTACAAATATAATATAAGATTTAAACGTAATTCAAATTAACACTTAAATTTAATGACATTATATTATGGTATGGCAAACCGCCAATGTTTTGCGAAAATTAACGTTATCCGCATAAAATTGTAGAGCGATATTGCGAAGTGAACGCAACGGGTAGGTAGCTGGTATATAAATACATGCTAGAATGTTACATAAATTATATTCTAAGGACACCTAACTACGACCAGTTCCTTTTGAAGTTAATTTTAAAGTATTTTGCCTATACGACATGGTGTAATATATAAAACACTTTTTGACTGCATATAGTAGGTACTAAATATTTTCCATTTTAACTCAACGTTTCGGTGTCTTTGCAGACCCCGTGGTCACAAGTCACGTTTTATTTTACGTAATAAATCGTGAAAACTTAACATAATAAAATATTGTGCAACTTTAAAAACTTTATAATAAATACTCTTTTGTCTTTTCACTGTACTTACACCGTTGAATTATCGTTTTATTCATTTGTTCAACCGGAAAGATTCGCCATCGAGCTTCAAAGCGCATGATGATTCTATATTTAAATCCGAAAAGACTGTCAATTTCCATAATAAATAAAAAACATTGTTTATACCCTTCTTGATAGCTATAATGAACATAGAGAACGAATTAATTAATTGATTGCATAACATGTCACCTACTTACGGGTCACGTTGAATCTTTTATTTTTAACTTCATAGATAAAAATAAATCAGTTTCTGCAAATTAAAATTAATAGTATCCCTTATGAATAATAAACCTACACATAATTGTGCAACACAGAACTGACTTAAAAGATTTTTATGAAACAAATAAACTGAAATCCATGTCCTAAGGGACCAACTTTGACAAAACCTTTTATTTAGTAAATTCTTCAAACGAAACTTCTTCTACATCATTAAAATCTTAAAAGACACTCATAACCTTGATGTTTGTAAAGATTTATTGAGATTTTCGCAAAAAGCATCTCGTAGCAGATGTAAATTATGCGAGTCATTATGCCATAACAATTAACAATAGGATTTTGTGACATAATTGATGACAAAGTAAAAGTGTGGACGACCGCGTGCGGCGGCGTGCCCATTGTGTTGGTAAGTTGACTGTTATAGGCTGAGACGTAACGGTGGCCGGAATGACGACCACTTCGATGATGGCGTAAACCTATCTGCCTCAGACGCCAGTGGTTGCGGGTACGATTCCCGCACGGAACAAGAAAAAAAAATGTTCCGTGTCTGGGTGTTTTTCTATTTATGTGTTTATATTTTAGGGTCCCATAACACAAGCTATGCTTACTTTGGGGCCATGTAGTTGGTGTGATTGTCTGGGAATTTTGTTTATTAATTTATTTAGAAAATGTGTAGAATTAATGTAGAGCATAGAAAAAACTCCAGGATTCAATTACAGGGTGACTAGTGACAACTTTTAGATACTTTTAGATCATTATTATGTGATAAAAGTACCTAGGTACTTAATTTTTCAGTAGAGTTCCCTATAAATAAATACTACTTTGTTAATATTTACTTTACATACAACTGAGGCGATCGCGGCACGTGACCTGGCAGGCGGATCGCTGCCAACGCTAGCGTAACCATGCGTTGCGTAATCAATTCTTTAACTTTCGGTTAAGTTTACACAGTAAATAATTAATATTTACTTTTTATTTTCATTTTTCTCTTCATGTATGATCTCAAACTATCACGTCCTTGAATTTCAAAAGTGACCCACCAGTCACCTTGTATAAATACTTCGGCATAATACGCTATGCTTATTACCAAGCGTCGATCTAGGAACAACAGTTCGATGAGTCTACGACCTGTCAGTTTCAGTGCACTATCTTCGAATAATTGCCACAGGCATTGTGACTAACTATACTAATCATGATCTGTGAAAAGCGGTAAAATCAAGTTCAAACGACTTTTATTTCAATTAAAAAGTAACGCCAGCGGGGTTTATCAAAATAGTATAACTTAAACTTTAACGTGTTGGGACACTTCCTAAACCTACGTATTAAATTTTAAACATCTTTAAAAGTTGAGGTTTAAGTTTAATGCGGGTTTGGTTACCAATTAAAACAACGATTTAAGCCCGATAAGAGAAATATAATATTCAAAGCCAGGCAAAAGTGGATTAGAAACCTAATATACCTACATTATTGCAGTGTTTCACAATAATGTTTGATTGAAAAATCATGGCTCTGCAAAGAAACGGTACCGTTTTGTGTAAGCAAAACTATCGTTTTCTTATGTTTATTAAAAGAAAAATTGTATATTATCTTATCACTAACATTGGTCATTCTTTGCACGGTCGCAGTATACAGGGTGACTGGTGGGACACTTTTGAAATTAGAGTACGTAGTAGTTTGAGATCATACATGAAGAGATAGAATATAATAAAACATAAATATTAATTATTTACTGAGTCAACTTAACCGAAATGGTTACACTAGCGTTGTCTGCGATCCGCGTGCCAGGTCACGTGCCGAGATTGACTCAGGCCTAAGTAAAGTAAATAGTAACAAAACTATATTTATTTATAGGGAAATCTAGTGAAAAAATAAGTACCTACTTTTATTATATAATTATGACCAGCAGTGCGAGCACAGAACTTTATCGACTCGTATTGTCACGAATGTTCTTATAGTATGGCGACGGTTTGTTAGCAATAATTGAAATCTATCCATTGCCGCACGGCCAGCTTAAATAAATGTGTGCCTTGTTAATTTCGAATGTTTGTAATCATGTTGTACTCTTAAATAACTGTTAAATAAAAAAAATCAATGTTACTAAAAACTTGCAACCGACTTCACATCATACGAACATTCGTAAATATATGAGTCGATAAAGTTATGTGCTCGCACTGCAGAATCGAGTACAGAGTGCTCTCACCAGTCACCCTGTATACATGCGGGGTTTTTTTCATGTTAACTGTTAATAAGTAATGTAAACTTTTTTAAGAATCGCTCGGTATCGCTTAATTCCTTTTTTTTCAATGATTATATGTATTGATTTATTATTGTGATTTATGTATTGATTTATTATTAGAGGTAAGTTTAAACAGATTGGATCTGGAGATAATTGTAAGTTAAGGATACGTTTATTTCTTTTTCGTGTTCTTTTATCTTGCGCGTAGTTATATATTTAAGGTACTCTTTTAGCGCTGTCAATAGGTATTCAAACGCACTATACTCCCAGCCCAGATATCGCGCGCTAGCGAAATGCGCCAACGCGACGCGACGACGTGAGCAAGCGGAAATACGTTTCATTGGTTTATTAAAAAAATATATAACTATTAAATTTTTTTGTTTTTCTTTAATCCACGAGAAACCTATTCACTCGACGCTTAAAAGTACTAGGACTATACTGGTCAGGGAAAATAGATGCAGGCAGTTCATTCCAAACCTTGGCGACCCATATCAAAAAGGAACGGTCAAAGCGCTTAGTTCGACTTTTCGGAATATTGACCACATACGAATGGAAGTTCTGCCTGCGTCTAGTAGTCCGATGGTAAAAGGGTGAGGTTTCAATTAGTTCAAACAGAGCACTCGCGCACTCACCAAAATGTATCCTGTAGTACACGGTTAAACAAGCAAACGATGATGCTCTAGGGTCTGCAGATTTTTTGGTTGTAAGGTCGACGTCGTTAATAAGTTTACGGGCTCTTCGGTCAACGGAGTACAGCGCTTCTAGTTGATATTTGGCTGAACCATCCCAAAGATGACTGCAGTACTCCATGCATGATCGCACTTGAGCTGTGTTTAAATTAAGAAGCTGTGCAGGGCCGAAGTACCGCCGTACCTTCGAGATGATTCCCAACTTTTTCGAAGCTACTTGAGCCATGGACACAATTTGTTGACCGAAGTGAACCGAAACTGGATGTTATAGTTACGCCTAAAAGCCCTAGATAGTGAGTGATGGGGACAAATACATTTTGGAAAGTGGGCGTTAATGTGAACTCTTTTTGCGGAGAATAGACACGCCTGAGTTTTGGTCGCGTTGATTTTGACCAAATTCGACTCATCCCAATCGGATACTTTCCATAAGGTCAAATCAACGCTCTCAATCATTGACTTTCCTAAACTCTGGATTTCACGGGTACTATTAGGTACCTAGTTTACAAACACAACACAAGTTCTTAACAGAACTTAATTTGGGTACCTAATTTGGGTAGATAACGTGATGTTAGTTTTATTATTTTATCATTCAATGCATCGTAAACATCAATCAGCAAAGATCTAGTTTTTAAGATCATAATATTTATTTGATGTGACTTTGAAAGCGTGAGGAATTCGTGTGATTTGTATTGTTTCCCGATTCATAAATCGATCGATTCATGACGCTTGCATAGCATACACAATCTACTTAGCTAGCTTTTGACCTAGAATATAACTATGAAATATAGGTCAGTAGGATTTTTTTTAAATCTTTTTTGAATAAGTACACAAAAAAAAATTAAAATATTGAAAATGAAAAACCGTTTAGGATATTTTTAGGGAAGGTTTTTCAATTTGTCAGCATATTTCTCAATTCAATTCTCCCACTATGTTAAACGCGATGTATTTTGGCTTTCGTATATTTATGTTATATTCGAAATTCATTTATATCATACTTAGTAAGTATAGGTATTTTTAAAATAAGCATATACGCATAATAAGCATATGTGCAAGTTAGGTATACATATAACTAAACAGAGATGTCAACAGGCTTATAGGTCTACACACATCTGACGTAACCTCTACCTGCATTCTAGTAAAATAAATATTTTACATTTCTCATACTCGGAAAGTAGTCTATGTTTGATCCAAGTATCGGTCTGAAAATGCTTCATCCGACCCGCGGGTCGGAATGTTATATATAAATTCACTCCGAACCAAGGGCGGAATGGATTTCAAAAATAGAACTAATACATTTCTTATGAAGGCAGCTGTCAAAAAATTTGATTTTGTTATGATTTTTTTTTTATTTTAGAAGTCAAGTTAAAAGAAGTAATTTAAAAAATTATATTTGTCTATATTTTGTCACTATCATTTAAAAAAAATATAAATATATAATTTTCTTAATTATATATAATTATTTTAATACATAGGGTTGTTTTATGTAAAAAATGATATCTATACCTACATAGAAGTATGTCACCGATTTATATGTGAATAAAAATGTCACTTTAAACTTTAGGAATTGTTCGAACTTTTCCATTAATTTTAAATAGATAGTTAAGAAAAAATGTTTTTTTTTACTTTCCTTATATTCGAAATGAAAAGTAGAGTGTTCCCCGCGGGTGGGTGACATCAATTCATACTCGGATTATATCCTAAACACCTCGTATGGGAATTGATGTCATCCGACCCTAGTTTAACAATCTACTATTCCTTTACCAGTATTCAAACCCACGTTAAATATAAATTATACCTCTTCACTAACATATGTAAACAATAATAAACTTTACAATAGAGTTCTACCACTCATATTAATCATAAGGCTTCATTCTAGGAAACCTTGCCTTAAGGATTCAAAATTCAACACCCTTGTTATAAGTTTGTATGCATTTAATAATTAAGTAGTCGTTAGTTAGTAAGTTGTGTAGTTTCTAGAAATCGATGCAAACTGCAGTAAGTACTACAAGTAGGTAGGTACATAATTTGAAGTAACAATATGTTAAATGTAAAGCTTATTTAAGCACAGTTTCTTATTAAATATTTCTTAGTAAAGTTTTTATTTTTTATAAGACCCTAGTAAAAAATTTGGATATAAAAGTGGTTTCACTGCCTTTACAGTAAAATTTCTGATCCGTAAAAAACTATATACTGAGAGCATTTTCTGCTGTTCCCTTTGTGTCCTGAAACGCGTATATTTTACATAAATCCTCGCTTAAGGACAACTTCTGAAACGCCCTGTATATGAATTAAATAATTCATTCATCATATTTGTTTGTTAATAATAATCAAAAAATAAATACAGGAACAATATGCTTTACCAGCTTAAGCCTTTATTTGGCAACACATTATAAATTTCACCAGGGTTAGGTACTTACTTATTTAATTATATTCATGTATGTCACATATAACCAATTATTTGCTGACTTAGTAAGAAACAAATATAAATTTAATGCTACTATTGCTAAGCTTCTATATTTATCGTCAGTTACATAAAACAAAACACTACTGTACCAAACAAATATGCACTCAATGTACTCAATTACCGACCATTGATAAATTCAGAGGTATTTCAATCATCCAACGGTTATATTTATCATTAGAGTCGGATTTGCTTACACCAGAGCAAATAGGCCAATCTCAGTTTAAGTCAAAGATATAAAAAAGGTAAACAGAAATCTTAAAAATTTGTAAAAAATTTGAATACCTAAACAGCATCAAATTAATATTTTAATATATTATCTCTCAAGTACCTACCTATTAATGCATTTAACCTCGCCAACAAGGCGGCGCGGGCGCCGACACTGTCGTTTTGAAAGGAGCTTGGCGCCATTACATATAAACATGATGACTTATGAATCAACTACTTAGACTTTTATTTTGATGCGCAAACGCATGGAAAAACATGTATTTAAAGCAGCAGGGCTGGAAAATTACGAGGTGATTTGGGGTACTTAAGGCTATAAAACTATCTAGATACCGACTGATATAACTTTTATGTAAGTTTGTGTTGTGGAGACCATGTAGTGGAACTAGAGGACATCCTGTTCTGAATACTGCGGTAGGTATAGAACTTCAAATCCGACCAGATAAATGTAATAGTAGACTCCAGAAGATCACCAACTCGTTCATGGGTCAATGTGTACGCTTTTTTAATAAAATTCCAAAATATTTAAGATTAACCCTTCGATAGATTTAAGGATAAGTATAAAGTTTTCTTATAAGATATCCGGATGCAAGAAGATTGTAAATTGTTATTGTTATTGTGTATTTTTAAAAGATGATTGCTGTTGAGTTTCTTGCCACTTCTTCTCAACAGATCGACTTTCCGAAGTGGTGGTAGATTCAGTTCAATTTGTAAATTGTGACTAATTTCAAATGTATTTAAATACTTACGAAAGATTCTTCTTCAGAGATTCTTTTGACTTTGACTTTGATAGAAAAGTTCCTTTCCTAAAGTGGTCTAAACGCAATCGCCACAAATCGACCAATGAGCCATGGAAGCAACTAAAAAACTTGTTTTGACACTTTCAACAGGTGAATATTTGATGCGGAGGTAAAAGGACTTTTTCGGATAAATTTTTCAAACCCATCACGTAAATTTATGAATCTTTGATATCTTGACTTAGTAATATCAGTATGGATGGATATAATAAAGTGAAATAGTTTGTATGTTTTGAAAAGCTAATCTACGTGTCCGATTTCAAAAAGTGTTTTTACATTAGATAGATAGTCTAATTCCTAGGAAATGTTATAGCATTTTTATATCAAGTTTTTTTTGCAAGATCAAAAGAACGCATAGCTGCTAGTTAATGACAAATGGCTGAAATACCATTTCCGTCACGTCGTTTTAGCGTGAACAAACAATCATCCAACGTGTCAAATTTTCAAGTTTCCAATATAGTGGAACTTTAGAACACCAATTAAGGGCGTGTTCGTTCCCTTTTTGTTCAGTAATCTAATTATTCTTTTACTTACGTAAATCGAATACTGTACTCCCTGTACTCGTAGTGGTTATTGTTTTGTTTTTCGAACAATATCAGATTTTAAGGTTAAGAGGTTTAGAAGATAAATAGTTTTTGTTTTAATTATTCCTTATTGTTCTATGTTAGATAATAGACAGATAGTGTTATTATGAGAAAAAAACGTAATAATATTGTTGTCTTATGCCCATTTTATTCGACTTTGAATAGGTAGAGAAAAAAGATACAGATATCAATATTGAAATTAAATAACAATAAACTTAAAAAATATGTAATAATAAATTACATTATTTCCACGCGTACTGTTTTTATATACCTATCCGTCAGGAAGGTTAGTACAGAAAATACAAATTAATTCATTATGCGGTACTGTCAATCATTATATAGGAATTCATATCAAATGACTTCTGATCTGTAATAGCTCGAGCGTTATCAACTTATTAAAATTAATCACGAACGCGGTCATATCTTAAACTCCCGACTCGACCCTCTCTGTGACGTTTTACTACAAAAACTCTTTAGTAAATAAACAATGTTCCAGATAAATCCATACTAATACTTTGTGTTTGAAAATGTGTCTGTCTGTTACGCTTTTATGGCTCAAACAAAACACCAATATGGAAATTTTGAATGAAAATCATTGAAAACGTCAGTCTCTAGATCCTTTAAAATAAAAAAATCAAACCCTTAAGTATTGAAATAGGAGAAATAAATAAACAAAAATCTTTATTTCCTCTACAACAAATTAAATTTAAATAGTACAATAATGCACAAAACAAAACAATATTCAATTGTGCAGAGGCTGGAGCCTAACGAGAAGGAAAGTTTCTATGAAAACTTAACCACCTTACCGACTTTTATGAATTTTGACATAAATATAGTTGATTACACTGGTATACTTTTTGATTGTCTCTACCTATAGTTTAATACGAGTAAATGAATCCCTAAGAGAATCTAAGCGAGGCTGAAAATGTGTTTAAAAAAAAATAGACCGCTCTATCGCAGTTTTTGAACTAAGCGAACGAAGCCACGATAACAGCCAGTGTTACTAAAAGCTCTTTAATAAATAAACAATCTGCCAGATGAAGCGTGCTCTCCACAGTTCGGTTTCAGATCTCGTGATGAACACATCTATGGGTCAAACGTCAAATCGAAAATGTGTTCGACAGAAAGTCAGAAGCAAACGTTTACAAAATGTGGCGCAGGAGCAACTGCGCAGCGCGGTAATTACTTTTTTTTTAATTGATTATTCATTTTAATTTCATTGTATGTAATCGGTTCCACGTTTGTTAACTAAACATGAAGCAGAGCGTTCTCAACATATAAACAATCGTGAGTAATTGAGATATAAAACATTGTAGTGTTGCATCGGTGCGTTCGATTGCATTCCAGTGCTTTGCTCATTATTTGGCATGATAACAAATATGCGAGCGGTTCCAGGTGAGAAGATTAAACAATTTTGAACTATATTTGTACTTATCGTAGGTAGATATAATTTAATTATTGCCTTACGTTTTTACGAGTTGCGAATTTTAAATATCACGAACATTAAAAGCAGAATTTGGTAGTCTTATTCATTTTATGAATTCTATAAGTAGACACATTCTACCCTCCGCTGCCTCTGTGCTTATGCAATAAACTCAATATTTTCAAATCTAGATTCTATTTTCTTGTCTAGCACTAGCGACAAGGGCGAGTCGCTTGTGCTAAGCAAAATTAGGAATTGTAAAATTAACCTTGTAACTTTCTTACAATTATGCGTTTATAAACCACTAAGTTATAATTAGTCCAGAACGTGTCAAAGAATAAATATCGGTACAGAAAGTGCACTACATTTGTAACAGACTTGTCAATGCTGCTTTACTAGTCTGCGATCACGAAAGCGGCATTTTCCCACGCCAATTTATTCCATTTTTAAACTACCGATTGCTTTTTCTCATTCACAAGTAATGGAGTTTTTAATAAGTTATGCTGTATTCAGAAATTAGTTACTATAACAAAGTTGCCTTGCTGATTCCGAAACAACGAACACCACCGAGGATGCACTTGCACCCTGAGGATGCTTCTGTTTGAAGCGAAACACGTGTCGGTGGTGGCTTGTGGTGTGGGTTTCAGTGTTCCGGGTGTGTGTTCGTTGCATTGCCTTCTTCTTGTTAGACGGAGGGAGGGCGGTACACCAACGCACGAAAATTTTGCATCACTAGTGCAAGTACAAGTCGCGGAATTAGCAAGGTAACTTTGTTATAGTAGTTGTCATGGAGTTTCGCAAAGTAACGCCTGATTCAATCAATTAGAAATTTGTTAATCTACCTACTGTTAAATATAGACTACAGCTATATCCTGAAACTAGGTTATTTGTTATGTTGGTGATATAAAAGTGATATAAGATCCGTTGTCGGGAAAGTGGGTACATCACTTTACGGTCACCGACCTGAACAATCAGTCTCTGAAAACGTCTCGTAATTTCGACCTCTTTCGCTCCTTGTTACGTCCACTTATCTACTACCGGTTGACAGGGCCAAGGGAAACTATAATTCACAAAGTTGCCAATAGTCGTGGCGCGCAAACGCATCGTACTATATGCATAAACGTCCAGCAGCTCAGTAGTCAGCTTCAAAGTAATTAGAACATTACGCTTGAGCACTTAAGCTCATTTTCGTACGCATAGGTCAGTGATTTAAAATATTAGGCTATCATAACCGTAGTATGGAAGATTTTGAATGATATGACTCATCTGTTACGCAGGAACTTTTAAGCAATCTTTGATTTGGATAGGTATAATTAAAATAATACTTTATGTTAACATTATAAAGGTGAAAGTTTGTAGGTATTTTAGATGAGTATAATAGTTAGTCACACCCCATTTCTAATAACTTGGCAATGTTACTTACACACTAGGAAAGGACATGGCTATATTTTACAAATAGTGCCGCGGGCAATAGCCTATTATTTAGGCTAGTTTAATAACTTGAGACTTGATATATTATAAAGAGACTATATGTATACTTGATATTAACAGCGTAAGCTTATATACTTGATGTATAGATGTTGTAGTATCGATTGTCTTTTAAAAGGTACCGAAACGTTAAACTTAATTTGATTCTTCAAATACGCACACGTTACAGGTTCTTTAAATTGGATTGTCAACGAATCGTGAAAACTTGAGAAAGTTCTAAATTTAAAACCTTAGAATGGAGTCAATTTTATTCACATTTACGAATAAATAGGAGCCATTAGTGTCCAAACTACGACTCTCTTAGTATTTATTCTCTTTGATCCTCCATCGGATATTCATATTACATGAGCTCTTAGAATTCTTCAGATCCGATATTTTCCATTTTGTACAAAGAAATACGTAATCAACTTTGGCGACTTCACAATAGGATTTGTACCGATTTCTTTAGATTTTCTAGACTATTCTAATACGAATTAGCTTGACAAGGAAAGAGGTTTCATTTTTTGACGTGGGTTTTATCATTTGCAAACAATAACATGGGTTCCAAAATGGGAATCTCTCGGATTTGTCGCCATTTTAAAACTGTTCCACGCTTACTATGCGGCGATTTTAACGTATTTTCGCTTATCGTTCATTTTAAAAGGCCTTGTAATATAACCTTTATGCTAAGCAAATTCATAGCCAAAGGAAAACAGGAAAAGCGTTTTTTACATCACTTCCCAGGATAGGGAGGAATCGTTGAGCCTCGGTTTGGCAACATATGAAATACTATTTTTATTTGCGATTTTATCAATGGAAGAGATCGATCGATATTTGTTTTAATTAATAAATAATTAGTAGAAGCACCAGCTTTATTTTATAGAACAAACAAATAAAATTACCTAATTGAAAGTTAATCTACGCTTGAGGCATGTTCAAAGCTTAAGCAGGTTTTAATTATATCGGCTTAAATTTGACATTGGAGAAACTTTACCTTATTTAATGTCGAATAGAGTCATTTTTAATTATCTTTTAACAAAACCTCACAGTATCACGTAAGAGCAAGCGAACCTTTTAATTAATTAAGTGAATTATATTAAATCCTACTTAGGAGACTAAGAACGAGTTGTTCAACACCAAACAAACACGACAAGAATCTTCTATCCTTGGACAGATAAAAGCCGAGAACGCCTTTGTATCGCAAAACAATCGAGTTTCAATATAGAGCTGTATCAAATGAAAAATACATAATCGAGTTCTTCGAACGCCTCTATAAACTATCTACTCGTCCGACAGTTTACATGGGACTGGTCGATGTTGACAACCTCTTTATTCAGGAGCTGTCGGCTAATCTCTTTGTAGAGCATTTTCTTTTGTAGAGTGGAGGTTTGCTTTAAATTATGCTTTGGGCCTTGACACATAGAGCTGACGGAGATTGACATGTGTAAAGCAGTGTTTCAGTTACACATTTGATGAAATTGTTTCCAATCGCGTACATTTTTACTGTTTATTTTGGCAGTAGGTATACTTACCTGATTGTATAATTATTGTTCATAGTAAATAAATGTTTTCTTCACAATAATGAAAGAAAAATCCTCATTAAATAAAAAAAAATACCGGATTTTATAACGAATTTAATTTTGACCAGGCCAAGCGTCTTATGGCCATGGCGTCTGTAATGACCTCGAAAAATCGAGTTAAATGAAAAATATTAATGAACGCGATAAAATTTGAGATAACTAATAATTTATTTAATACGTTATACAATGAAAATGCCTCATTTCAAATCGAATCTCAGCCAAGCCACCCCAACTCTTTATTCTAATAATAAATGTAATTCAAAATCCAGGGCTTTGACTTTGTCGGTATGGTACATTCATTATTAAAAGTACACAGTACAAGAAAACAGTTTTTCCTTTCATATTATTCTTTTCATTGTGCAGAAGTTAACTGTGCCTGTGATCGTTGGAAATTCCCGCGAAAACTAACGACTTCTTTAACTTAAATTACTTTCAAAGGTTCTGTATAACATCAGCGCTACAAGCTGTTTATTTATATCTTTCACTGGTAATTTTATTATAACTTTATATTAAACGTTTATATTTAATAGCAATCGTTTCACAAACGAGGACCGTAAATCTAAAACTTTCAATAAATCACATTATCAGTACAAGAGCTTTACCTTCCGTTTCCATTTTCAAAAAAAACAAGCATTGGTAAATAAATAATACGTTTTTTGTTCACCCTAGTGTTAGAGATCTATGGTTCACCCCTAAAATCGGTAGACATTAACCACAGACAAGGCTCAAATCAGAGACCACAGATAAACAAAATTCTGTAAGTGAGCGCTCCCTGTTCTACTTATGAAATGATTGTATGTCACAGCGCCACGGTGGTGTGCCACACTCACCAAGTTGCAGCAGGATACCTTGTCACATAAAATATTAGTAGAAAGCAACCGCGACTCACCGAGCGCCCTGTTGAACCAGTGTATATTTGTCTTAAGTTAATGGTGTATATGCAAATCTAATGGTTAAGTAGTTTCAAATTTACTTGCCTGTAGCATAAACTATGTGATGCATTAGTTGAAGGAACGGAATTTCAAAATTTCTTGAATTCCATTATTTGTTTAAAAAAAAGGTGAGATAGGTATGTTAAATATTCACAAATTATGTAGCAAATCTGGTCCGTACAGATTGTGAAAATGCTTTTTATTGAAAATTGGTATGCAAGAATTTCTTGTTATTTAATTGTAAACAATTTACTGCAACAAGGTGTTTTGTCAGGTCGGAAGTTTCGTGACATTATTGTGACTTATTTGAGTTAATATAATTTTTTTGCACTAGACCCATTTTATATAGGTCTTCATTATTTTTGTCCTTTTTTTATGAAATTTCAAATAAGTATACCTACATATATTGGTAAATAATACCTAATAAAAAAAATACAAAACTAACCCTACCTGTAGTTCCTTTTCTAAAACAGTGTTACCAGATTATAAGAATTCTTTGTTTTAGTTCATAAAAGCGGATACTTATTCAGTTCCATTCCACTCGCCCGTCAATTGCAAAAGGCAGAAAGTGATCAGAAACTTGACTTAGATTTTTTATAAAATACGCCGTAATAGGTATCCTGTTTGTAAGTTTTAGTAATCCAGTTTATTGCAAACCTGCTCCGAAGCAGGTCCTTTGAGACTTCTAATAAATTAGTTGGACCTTTAGTTGTTTGAACTTGATCTTACAAAGGCGAGCTAACTTTAGGTTTTTTGTTTTTCTTGTACTTATAATTTTAGTAGAAGGCATGAGCTCTTGATAAATTCATAATAATATTTACTAATTTATGAAAGGTAAAGTTGAGGGAAGCCTATGTCCAACACTGGACCCCTCGTGGCTGAATGATGATGATGATGATGATGAAAGGTAAAGACTTTGTTGGTGTTGGAAAGTAACTACGAGTCTTTTATGAAAATAAATATAAGTGAATAATAGACAATCTAATGAAGGATTATATATAGAAATTTCTTCAAGTTCATCGGCAAGGCGGTTACAGATAAAGCTAGTACCAGAAGTAAAATGCAAGGTTCTGTGTACTTGCTCGTAAATAAACATTGTAGCAAGTAAAGTTAATTACAAAATTGTTACTTAATTACATAAAGTTTGAATCGAAAGCGGTTGTTATTATGTTTTGAACATGTTTCTCAAGCTTTTTGTCTACAACTTGAATATATGCTTACATAGTGCTTCGTATATTGCAACTGAACTTTAAGTTTAACGGACGTAACCTATGATTTTCAATTTTGCACATTGACACTTTTTATGCTGGTGGCGAATGGCGATACAGTCTTGTATCATCGAAAATCGTCTATAAAAACCTGTTTAATCTGAGTAGTAAATATAATAAAATGAAATACCCAGACAATGACACCAACTACATGGCCCAAAACTAAGCAGAGCTTGTGATATGGGATATCATGTGTGTGTGTGTCTTGTAATTGTAAAATTTTGCATTTTTATGAAACGGTGTGCATCCTATAGGTACTATACATGAATAATAAAACTTATCATAAAGCCTTTGGATTTGTTGATAAAGCTTATCTGTAAAACTATTTTTAAAGATTCTCTGAACACTTTTTATTTTGCTAAAAGTTGGCCAATGTTGCCAGACTATTAACAAAAGCCCTTGCTCGTTCGTTCACCTATTATTATAAAAAGTTATCTTATAAATCAAAAGGGATGTGGTCATGTTTGTATAGACAAGTAAACATGTTTTATTAAATCTTTCTGAGAATATGAATCGGTATTATCTCGCTCTTTATGGTCGCCCTTGGCCTTTAAAACTCCGTACAATAACTGTTGATCATTGAATGCTCATAAAGATACCGGTATCAACGAACATATAATATATTATGTTTTATTGAAAAATATAAGTATCGTGGTATTGTTAAAAGCCCGGAATAGTTTAACTGACTTATTAAAACAAAACGTTTTTATAGTTTACAATGTTTTGTGAAACAAGGTTATAAAACCATCTGATGTCACGTTTGACAAATTTGGAGGCATTAGAATGATGGAGAGAGATTATTGCTCCGGCAGGGGGTCAGCCTATCGACCACAAAAAAACCTCCGATAAAATCTCTGTCCCTTAACTGACTCTTACAGTATGCCCGAGAAGAGAAGTAGCTGGCACATTCTATTTTTTTCGTTTGCTCCCAGTCCAGCATGGGAGATTATAATATTAGTTTATTCTAAGTACCGATTAAAGGTAATCTATCAGTTTGTATGAAGATTTTGTCGGTCCACTTTACGAGTCACTTTTAAACAGAAACAAAACAAAAGACGCTTGTCAATTTTTAACCAAACTTAATGTCAATCTAATCTTTACTTTACCTGTCAATATCTATGCTTTTTAAACTTTTATTTATTTATGTATCAGTGTTCACTGTATGCGTATGTGTTTTTTGTATGAGGTCGAATAAATGTATAATTTTTTTGAGAACATATATCGTTTCATAGACATTTCTTAATTTAATTTGCACGAACGGGATCTGACATTAACTAAAAGTGTCACTACCCACTCATTTCCCCGAGGTCGAGGAGGAAAAAAATAAAAAAAAAATACAAAAATAGAATAAAAAAGTAGGTAATCTAAGAAGTAGGTACCTACCTCCCCTAAAAATTATCGAAGCTGAATAATTAGTGCTTCAGTACCGGATTCTCAGGAACTCGTTATTAAAACTTATTACGAAACGGAAAGCGTAAGCTTAGAAAAAAAAACATGGCGCAGGGAACCGAAACGTTAGTATTTTTATTAAATTTTATTAATATAAGTATGTATTACTTAGTCTTTACTTAGTCTCAAATTTTATGGGACGCTACTAACGTAAAATTATGTTATTTATAATCTAACAAATTATATAAAGGTGGTCAACGATATCGTAAAATGATCATTCCGAGCTACAAAACTTAGTATTTAAAGTTTGCTGGAAGTTAATGAGGTACCCACCGGAGTTACAATTTAACTCAGTTCTTTTTTAGTCTTTATTGCCTGTGGAATTAGTTTTCTGAACAACCTTGTAATTTGAAGAGTCCGCTAAACATTAATTTTAAAGATATTTTCTTATTCCTAGATACCTACATTATTTTATTGTTTTGGTTTTTACCCGACTACGGCGAAGCAAAAATGAGGGTTTCGATTTTGACGTGTATGGCGTCGTCCTAACTGGCAGCGATCGTACGATGGCGCGATGCGTTCTCGTCTTGCGATGAGTTCAAACCTACAGATGCTCGCACAATGACTTGCGAAGTTCAAATAGGACACTCTGAAGATATCTGTATGTTTGAACTCATCGCACGACGAGAACGCATCGCGCCATCGTACGATCGCTGCCAGTTAGGACGACGCCTATGTATGTATGTGGGTATGGATGTTCATCTGTTCCCTCAGAACTTATAAAATACTAATCATAATTGGACAAATGCGGTGTCGTTGGAAGCCTCTTTACTGCAATTTACTGTCCGCTGTTTATAGGCTACATAAAGTTATGTTAAATTGACTACAGCGCCCGCTACTTAAAGAGAAAAACTAAAAAAAAAAAAATCTTTTTGGTAATGTGTGGGGTATGAAATGAAAGAGCTGTATTAGCACAGCTCAAATATGTGAAATTATTCCTCCGAAATAAGCGAAATAATAATTATAGTAAATAATTTCGAAGGAATCGCTTAGTTACCTGCTCACGCACTCTACACCTCATTTTGGGTCATTTATTGACTGGACTAATATATTATGTTGAAAGGGTATTATTAGAAACAGATTAATGTGTTTTCTTAATTCGTTATAACATACCTACGTTCTTCATGAAAACTTACCTTGGGCTAGATAACGTTTCCTAAATTTAAAAAAATATCTTTTTCTAAATTTCCCCTTTTAAATTGTGATTGAAGAGGGTTAAAATTACTGTTTTGTTTTTTCTTCAAATGTTTATATTAGTATTATTTAATTTCAGGTTTTTGCCGGGCGCTCAACATCGCGCGCTATAATGTGACGGGAGCGCAACGCTGCGCCTCTCCATCCAAGGTAGGTTTGATTTAATTTTCTAAGATTTGGTAACTCTTGTCTTATACTCTATTATTTTTTGATCTAAGACAGTATCTGCTCTAGATACCGATAATAATTTAGCGATAGTTAATTGCGGTAAAAAAAGTTTGGTTAAATACCCATGCTAGGTGATTTTGTTCTGAAATTTAAGACTAATCAAGTACTTATTCAAATGCACGATATCTTACTTTTTGAATGAATTAGTAAAACTCGGACAACCTTCAAAATGTGACGTTGTCAAACTGTGAAGATACAATCGCGCGAGCCGAGTTTTGAATGAAAGAGAACAAGACATGAACTTGTTTATTGAGAAACTAAGGTGAATATTCAAATTTGTAACTACGAACATTATTTTAAAAAAAAGGAATAAACGTAAACTAACATAATGTTCCAAAACAATATCCTGAAAACTTAAACTACGTACCTACTTCAGTTTACAACCATGCCAAGCTATTTGAAAACCAATTTCTTAAGTTTACCTTTAGAGTCCTTAATTTAAACACGCGAGCATAGAAGCACATGAGTAGATAAATAGAAGTATAGCGAAGTAATCTATCGTAATCAGTATAAGTGAGTATCAATTTATTGCTAATGAAGTTGAGAAATTAAAAAATAACCTTCAATAACTCATACGTCAATACTAAATTGACAGTCCCAAGCAAAAAAATTTTTACGCGTCGTGTTGTATGTAACTTATGCTAAACTAACTTGATATATGCTATGCTACTGTTTTGAAAAGATTCTTGTAGAGTTCCAACTTTCTGAAGTAGGTACTTAGACTCATTTTAATTTGAAAGTTATGTGACTTATTTCACCTAATTAGGTATACCTTATCAAAGTGCATTTATTGAAAATCGAGGGTACTTTTTAGAATTGCTTGATTGTGAAACCAGTTTTTTAAATTGTGTTCGGAGGCTTTGGGTGTTTTTATTTGTAACTAACTATAAACTTGCCTCTGACAGCTACAATTAAAGAATGACAGGAAGACCTACGGATTATCCTACGCTGTTGCCATCAGAAAATAACAGATAATATGTTACAATCAAAGTAATCGATTCCTGGTGGTCATGTAGGTAATATTTCTTTATAATCAACAACTATTAGATTTTATGATTGCTGATTACGCTTCTCTCTACAAATTATCCCACCGCACATGAAGTTGGTTGAAATTTAAATGTAAATGTTTCTTAGATATTGCTAATGGATGTACAAGTCAATTCATCTAACTTTTACGACCAATCTGCGATAGTAATGGGTATCTAGACTTATATACTATGTATGTGGCCAGTGGTAACACATTTATAGTCTGTGGTTTAGAGACTTCACAGATTATACAGTGTCACTAGAGCTATCCTGGTCTACAATAGAATTTGGAATAGTTTTGAAAAACGCTGGCTGGATTGACACAAAAAAATCTAAAATAAAGCCCTAACACATCTGTTTATTTGTTTTTTCGGGCTCCTGAAGT
The DNA here is from genome assembly GCA_944452665.1 of Stenoptilia bipunctidactyla. Lineage (NCBI taxonomy): Eukaryota > Metazoa > Arthropoda > Insecta > Lepidoptera > Pterophoridae > Stenoptilia > Stenoptilia bipunctidactyla. The sequence goes on from OX101730.1 coordinate 18,306,933, forward strand.
GACGCGATTAAACATTTAAACTATTGAACTCGGAACTTAGTACCAAAAGTATCTAAAATTTATAAGTTTTACCGTGACAACCAAAAATAAGATTTCTATTTAATATTTAAAAATGACGGATAAAATATCAAAACGGCTTTATTAACGTGGTATTATTTGTATTTTTAAGGAACGTATTATTTGACGCAAAAACTATCAATTCAGTCACTTCTACCACTGACTGTATTATAGTTATTAAAGAGCAGGTTTTCCAATAACTGAAATGTAGGTACAACAGTCTTAGAATATGGTTAAGCTAAGTTGATCATGCTTACTTAATTTTCCCATGCATGAGTCATACAACGTGGTGACAACTTGTAAGTAAGTTTTCAGCAACATGAATATAAAAATATATTAAGGATGTCCATTAGTTTGTCCTGTTTCTTTTAGCCTCTAAATTCTCGCTATATGTTTAAAATAAATTATTAATTTCATGTTAGTTTAAAGTAAAGCCTCAAGGCGATTTATTCATAGTCGAGTAGTTTGAGCGAAATGCAGAATATATTTGGCAATGATGCGTGCCCCCCTCATCGCCTCATCGTCTCTTATCATCAGGTTAGATTGTAGAAAAGAAACTCATATAAGGATGACAGCTATGTTGGTGCGGCGAACAAAGAACAAATTCTGGCAATTAGGTTCAACATTAGCTTTTTTAATGTTTTTACGTTTTTGTGATAAATAAAAAATAAATATTTATCACATTATTCATTTATTAAAGAGCTTTTTTACGTGATTTATAGTGAAAGGGTTACAGACATATATCTACCTACTACTAGGATACAAATTCTCACCCAATGTTAACTCGATATAAAAAAATGAATAGGTACCTTGATTAATAAAGTCTAAATTTCTAGACTCTACATTAATATCCATCATAAACTCGCGCTCTATACCAACATACAAACAAAAATACGTCCATACGAAGATACACCTATCCTGTTGTCTCGCTTATACATCATTTTACCTTAGGAAGTGTATCGAGTTGGTTTCCGTCCAAAAATAATAAGATGCTCGTGCTACATCCGCAGTGATGCGATGAATACGATATTCGATTTTCAAACTCTCACGTTCCTTGTTTAACTCAAGGTTGAAGGAAATATAGTTCGTGGTTCTTTAACAAAAAATAAGTTTTTGAACTGGATTTGTAAAATCCTAAGGGATGATAACTTAACTTCTGTTTTAAGCTTACTTATTTAATATCCTGGCTAGACTATAATTAAATAATTAAAATATGAAATTAACTCACTTCAATAGTGCCATCACCATCATTTAAAGATCTGTTTATTAGTGCTGACTGCTGACCTTTCAAAAAGTTTTTTCTGCGTATTATTTATAATCATTTTCTCGATGTGTGTCTCAGACACTCGCACGCAGCATGTTGTGAGTCGGTTTATATGAGCATTAATTAAATTATCAAAAACTCCGCGACTTATAAAATAATATCTATTTTTGGAGTAAAGTTGACTGTTAGCTTGCCACGGGAAAGTCTTGTGTTTGACTAAGATATTTTTATAAAGATTTTCGCAAGTACATAATAGCTTGAACGTATTTAATCATCTTAAGATCTTATAAATTATGCTGCATTGTCGACCTTAAAAAGTTTCAGTTAAAATTGCATTTCGCCTCAGTCACTGCCCCTTTTTTACCCGGAACTGATCTATTCTTGCAGGTCGTAATTAAATATAGGCGCCCCAGACTCGGTTTTAAATGCTGTCCTACAAACATTAAATATACCGTAATTACGCAGTAATTTATAACACCATATGATTATAATATTATTAATAAATAATCGAATTATATCAAGCTGGTTCAACCGGAGATCACATCATGTTTATTGCACTGTGCTGATACAATATTACCTACCGCTTTGTAAATATTAATGCTGGTAAGAAAATGAAATAATAACAGAGAACTTTCAAAAGTTACAGTCCTAGATCTTAAAACGGGAGCGACATTCAGTATTTCCGATCTATAACGGAATATTTACACTTAGGGACAAAATCAACACAAGGGAGATGAATGGGCTTTATTTAAAGACAAACACCCATGCCAGATGCTTTCTATAATAGACTAATACTACGTAAACAGAACAACTCGTGACACTCTTGCAATACAACTGCATAGGTAATAGAAAAAACGAAAAACTGTTGAAGAGTGTACGATTTCTTTTTAACGAGAAACACCTGCTAGAATGTTAATGAATGGAGGTTTTAAGATTAGATAGAGACGCGATAAATTAAACGGTTTCCTAATAAATACACATTAAAAGATAAATAGCTTAGGAGCTTGTGAAGGGTCGGCTCCCTGCCGGATGGACATGTGTGTTGTAAAAAGCGACTAATTCGAGTGCCCCAGTTTCTGCCTACGACTCTTCAAATAACGCTTATTGCCAAATATGGTGAATTTGGTTTTGGTGAGGGAGCATTTACATAAGATGGGCTTCGAAGACAATAAGACCAAAAATGAATTATGTAGTCTTCATAAACCAAGCTAATTGAATTTTAAATGGTATCTCTGTTTGCGTAATTTATGATTAAGTTTCTTCCTTAGTCCATATGATACATCTTCCTTTACATACCCTGAAACAAAATCAGATCGTTACATACATACATAACTTCACGCCTGTATCCCTTATGGGGTAGGCAAAACACCAGAGGCTATCAAACCATCTGATGTCACGTTTGGCGAATTTGGAGGTATTATAATGATGGATAGAGACTATCACAGTGATAGAGGGTCAGCCTATCGCCCGTAAAAACGCTAACAAAACCTCTGTCCCTTAACTGACTTTTACAGTATGCCCGGGAAGAGAAACAGCTGGCACATTCTATGTTTTTCTTTCGCTCCCAGTCCAACATGGAAGAAATCAGATCGTTATTAAATAAAATACAATTGCGATACGTACCTACCGATTGAAATCGAATGAATCTAGGTATATTATTCAAAAGTAATAAATGATAAATAAAAATTAAAACAACACAATTTCTTCCAAAATGTTTCTCGCTATTCTATAATATAAACAAAAGACAACCGCCTGATTACTCAAACGAACGATAGTGAAATTGTTAGTGGCTAGTCACTAGGTCATCTCGAGTTTTCGACACACTTGCTCACGCACGAGTATGAGACATGATGATCGTCACCGGAACAACACTGTCACTAAGACATGAATAGTGTAGACAAAAAAATGCCGACAAAGTTAATGACGAAAAAACGAAAAAGTTACGTATCTCGCGTCGTTTGATCTTGAACCGATTGCCACAGAATAAAGCACATAAGTTTTCCAGTATTTGAGTGCATATAAATACTGTTTAATTTAAATTTATAATAATGCAGGCTAAATGTCTTGATTTTTTTTAGCGTCGCTGACAGTATCCAACAGTCCAATAGACTCTTGATTTCAGCAAGCATTTATAAAAATAATTTATCGTTTTCTGCGCTGGTTTTATCTTTTACAGGTAAACTCAGTTATATGATCTTAGAATATCCTTCGAGTAGGTATAAAACTAAAGGCCAGCCAGTGAAAATACAGGAACACTATTCCAGCTATAACAACGCGTTATAAATCCTATGTTAATGTCCTTGAGCCTGGATGTCATTACTTTCTGGTGGATCTAGCTCTCATTTGTCATTTTTTATAAGGTATCTACGCAACAATGCCAATTATGTACGCAAACCCGCACTTGACCAAGTTTTTAAATCTATACTGCTAACAAATTTTGTTTGTTTGTTTGAACGCGCTAAGAACGGAAACTACACATCTGATCATAAAATATTTTTTTGTTTTCGATAGCCTAGCTCTTAGAAATATACCCTATAGCTAAGAAATTTCTACGGGATCAAATGTATCGCGGACAAGACCGCATGTGACTGCTAATATTAAATAAAATATATGTATAGAGTTAGCGCCTTTTTTCAATACTGTTTGTTAGTAAATAATCATTTATTTTTACAAAGCATTCCATTGTGGGATACTTGAAATAAGAACACTGACTAACCGTCTTTTTAATAAAGACAATACAGAAGGACTTCAATAGGCACTTTGAATAAACTGTTATTGAAAGTGTAATGAACTCTACTGAGGTTTCAGCAAGGCTGGTGCTTTAAATCACATATTAGAGGAATTTCAAAGGAAAATCGAGCCATGGGTCTCTAAAACTCCAATAGTTTTCATGGCTTATTAAGAAACGTTTTACTTGATGTAAATAAAGTAGTATTTCATTGTATAGGTTAATACTTAACGTTAGTTAAATGTATAATTTCATGAAATAAAGTTTTTTTTCCGCTTTTATTCATGTCCACTATATTATACCTCACGTGATAAAGGTGAGCGCCTATTCGATCTAATCATAGACAAATGAAGAGCTTCAAGTTCTTTTTTTAAGCTCTGCTTATTTGAATAATTTTTTGCACCTGACAAGATTTTTCGCATCTCCATATTCGTTTGTATTAAATAAAATGCAAGCTGGTAAATAATTAAAACATAAAAAATAGAGAATTAGACTTCATTGTCAATGAAATGACGTTAGTTAAATAAAGTGACCTAAGTACAGGTTTATTATATTCAGTAGTGTTACACGTTTCAGCTTAATTATTTTTGACAATAAAGACTAATTTAACATTATTCGTTCATTGGATTCGATTATGCCGTTAAGGACACAAACTATACCAAATACAACAAACCACTCGTTAATCATTTGAGGACAGTCGTGTGGAAAAATGATTTAACAAATGTTTACAAATTCATAAAGTGATGCGAAATCCTGACATCGTTTTGGAATTGTCAATTGTTTACGTAACTGCACAATTACGGTCACGATGAGAGACAACGGGACAAAAGTTTTCGTTTAGTAAGTAGGTAAATATAAATAAAAATAAATTTTTTTACGGTTACGACTGTTAGTTTCAAAGCGATAAAATTTTACCTAACTTACCTAAACCTAAAAAAAGATATGACTTCGTGACCTACCTATGTATTGGTCAGTAGCGAAAAACTAATTAATAAAACAGGAACTATATGGTCTTAACTTAATTTTTATATTAACTTTTTAATGTTCCATTTTCAAAAAACAAATCCATCGAAAGTTTAAGAAAAAAACAACTGCCAGTAATTTATGTCAGGATTGTCTTGTAAAATGACCAAAACCAGTAGCTCAAATGTAAATGTGTAGCCAGCCAGCCCCGTCACTTTCACGACACGGGCCATGGCGACTATGGCGATTATATTACCATACAATAGACAAAATAGACAGAATTCTGCAGATCGTGACGAGCGCCACTCCGTAACTTGGATTCAGGAAAATTATGGGAGAATTCACGACTTGCTACAGAATTGATATCTAAAATCTATAACAACTTTCACTGGATGTTAAACGTAAAATATACGGCTAGTTTTGTATTTGCAAAATTGCAACTGGTGTTTATTGTTTGGATCATAACTGTTCGTGTAGACATTAAATTATGCAAGAATTTATGCAATTTTAAAAGTCTTATATGCAGTCACTCGCTAGACTGGTTAAAAAATACTTACATTTAATTTTCGCTCAGCATTGGTTTACCAAATTATACTTATACCTATATAGTATTTCACTTGCTGCAAAATAAAATGAATTGGTACTATACAGATAACGTTCCAGCAAGATACTATCAAGTTTCTTCTCCTAAAACTCTATCTTCAGCATCAACATCAAACTATTACACTAAATTTAACCTGAAAAGATTTGATAATACCACAGAATAAGTAATAGTTGGTACAGAAGAATTACTCCGCAAGAAGATCTAAATAAATTCGAGTCTTGCTACGACGCGATACGGTGGAATTCAGCTCGCACAGCATTACGTACCTGCAAATTTATATACCTAGAAGTTTTGTCTCTTTCTATCGCATGCCTCTTATCTTTTCTTACGCTGTTAGGGTTGCTGCCTAATGAAGAATAATTAATCTCCTTATTTGTAATTAAGTATCTACCGATGTAGGTATTACTGTTATTCTACCTTTGTAAAAAATATTGTTTAAACTTACCTACAGTACAAAATGAAAAAAAAGTGACGACGAATAATTAGTAATACTACATATGTTTTGTTTGCTAAATTGAACATAATCAAATCCAAACATAATCTAATTGAATATTTGTTTCTTTTTATGTCCATTTTTAAATACTATTTGCGACCTCGATCATAGAATTACTGTGAGTGCTATTAGGTAGGTAGGTATCTACAACGTCCCGATGGGCGCGCGCGTGATACACGACCCATTCGAGTTGCGCCGGCGGAGCGCTTCGCTGTAGGTAAATAACGGATGTACCGAGCGGAGTGAGCCAGGCCTGATAATACTCACGACAGTCCGAATTCCCATACCTCGTAAGATAATAAAAAGCCGTAAAAAGCAAAGTCAAATATGCCTACAAAATATACCTTCATATTCTGTGTTTGTGATTGCATTCAGAACCTTAAATTCTCTACGCGTCGTAGCATGACGATGATATTTAAAGAAAAAATTAAATCCCTCATTGATCCAAACTACGACCCCTGTGCAGGTGTTGTTAGACAAAGCAGAGCACCTGCCGGGGTGTGGCAAGTCGTTACACAATCCATCAAAAGATAAAGGTTCTTCCAAATTTATTATTATATGGATACGTTCAGAGTTAGATACTCCGTTTATACAATTAGACGCCATTCAAATAATTCTACCACTAAAGCGAAAATATTTTATTTAATAAATATAAGAAATATACGGGTTTATATCCTTCGTATACCTATTAAAATGGTAATATATACCTACATAAGTTGTACTTGTTAGAGATAATTTACCACGTAGCCACATCATATCTAATATATAAAATTCTCGTGTCACAGGTTTCGTTGCCATACTCCTCCGAAACGGCTTGACCGATTTTGATGAATTTTTTTGTGCTTATCCGGTATCTATGAGAATTGGCCAACATCTATTTTTTTTTCTTTTTTATTTATATGGCAAAACAACGTTTGCCGGTTCAGCTAGTATCATATAAATAAATGATCGTAATTTATAAATCTGACGCTGTGTTTTTTTTGGCGCTATGTAGATAGTAGGTATATGTTTCAATTAGTCGAATTGGACATAGAAGTTATCAAAAAGTACGTAGTTTATTATTTAAAAGTAAATGGAAATTACTACCTTACGCTGAAATACTTATAAGATCGAACAAAATTTATAATCATTCGGTCTAATGATTTTTCATATATTTTTCGCAACCGCGTCGTCGATTCTTGTGCTAGTTTGACATAAAATACTCATAAGTATTGCTATTGCGAAGTAGGTACGAGTATTAAAAATAAAGTCAAAAATCTCTGTTTCGTCTTTTTTTGAGTAACTATGTAAAAATAATTATCATGATATTTTAAACTTGCGTATGCAGTATTACTGGAAGGGTAGCCGAGTCCTTCTAATAATAGCCAAGGGTTGGTGTTCAATAATTCAGACATTTATGTCTGCTTCGGTAATTTTATGTCACATAGGTAGGTACCTACCTAAACACAATCTTTACTACGAAGCTGTTTGAAAATTGACTAATCAAGAATAATTATAACAATAAGTACGTAAAAATTTCAAGAATTTAAAAAATACCGATGTTTTACTGATAAATCAACTTAAAATTTTTATACATATGAACATATATGTAGAAACCCGACCTAGATGTGTCTCTTGCAAGTTTAGAGCGCGTAGAGCGTTCTTTAAGTAGAGTCTTTTGTTCTATCAATTTTTTATTATTACGTACGTTTTTTTTTCTGTTTATAAACTTAAGTATCTATTGCTGAAATAATCATTAACATTTTTCGGTACGGAATATCTAAATTTACTCGAATCATACCTTTATGAACACAAATCTATAGATAGAAATATATTTTTTAATAATTAAGTACTTACATTGAATCTGTTTAGTAAGACATTTTGTGAAACTAATGGTTGTCTTATTTTTCTAAATTCAAACTACGTACCACGTAAGTTTGTAACGAACTATGAGTAAGTTTAAAAAAAATTGGACAGCAAAATTATATCGAATCTTAAAATAAAATTTCATTCTCAAAATTGACATCGGCGTTTACATTTCATTATTTAAATTTACGTCGACTGCATGGCCTTATATTAATTTGAGGCCATGAATATCGATAGCCAAGTCTGTAGTTTTAATTCCGAGGATTATGTATGAGTTCGAAGAAACACTCGAAATGAGTCTGGAAAGCTATTTGTGAAGCAGCGTGTACGCCATCTTCAGCGAGCTCGAATGAGGCGGTTCCTAGCCTGAACTTTAATTAGGTAGGTACATAAGTTTACTTCAAAAAGATTTATATTTTTTTATAACGGCGCGCCTTCACTCGTATTAAAGTTACTCGAGGTAGTTTTGATAATTGTAAAATACCCTTTCAATAATCCCTTTTTAAGATCATAATACATACGTGGATGAACAAAATATTGCAGCCATTATTTAGTTACCTTCAAGCCACAGGAATTACCTCATACAGCCCCTAATCAAAGTGCTCTCCAAATCACAGATCATCAGTAGAAATTTTCCAATGCTAAGCGGTCAGCAATTTTAGTATCTACTTTCAGTGTGCCAAAATGACTTAATTCAGATAAGACATTTAAATGTAAAATATCCCCGATGCTTATTCAAGATTTTACATTTTTTGCCGTTGGCTTTAACTTATTTTTACTGTCTCTCGAAACGTTTGCGAAAGAGTAAAATCTTTATTAAGATAAAAGCAAAAGTACGTATCCGAAGAAGCCCTTCGGATCCAGACACAACTACTGCGTCTCGACTTCACATACATGTCAAGGTAGAGTTCAATATTCGAGGCTCAGTACGGAAAACAACCCAAGTATCACTACAAAACATCGCATAATATTAATTTGACATTCACATATTTGTTTGTATACTCCCGGACTCCCGTCCTTATTTACAAATCAAAAGTATTTCGCATAAACACTGCGATCATAGTAGGTCAAATATCATAATTAAAGTATGAATACCTTCAGATGTTGTGATAGTAAAATTCCATTGCAATTGAAGCTCATAGTTTATCAATAACGTTCAACTAGCCAATAAATATCAATTCATAATAATAACAAATTAAGAAACATTTGTGAATCTGTGAATTAGGTATTCCTTCCATTGTGACTCAAACTTAGACTTCAAACATTATTTTAAACTAGCTGTTGCGCGCGGTTTTATCCGCGCAATTTCGAATCCCGGGATAAAAAGTAGCCTATTTGCTATTCCAGACTGTACACTATCACTATGCCAAATTTCATGCAAATCCGTTGAGCCGTCTCCCGTGATTAGGGTTGCCATCCATACTGTTTTTAACAGTATTATACTGTTTTTAACTACTTTATTATACTGTTTACTGTTGAACAAAAATAAAGTATACAAAATACTGTTTTCAGCATAAGAAGCTAAACACTGTATATGCTTGAATTTAATTAATACTGTGTGCAAGAAGCTCATAAAATATGTGTTTCAAACATTAAATAAACTAAATACTGTTTATTTTTCCAAAAAGCTTTTTGATATTGTTTTCAGACTCAAATATACTATACTGTATTTCAAGAAAAAAAAGTTGGCAACCCTACCTATGATTGAGGAACACACATCCAGACATCCAAACTTTCACATTTATAATATTAGTAAGATTCTTTTATAAATATTTGACTGAACTCTAAAATAATAATTACGTTTTACTTACGTTACGACGTTACACTTATTACTTAAGTGCTTATTTATGCAGTCACATTCTTCAGGGTGTATGGCATAATACGCACATCAAAGCTTCATCTTAATTGACAGACACGAATGCACATTGAGGCGTCACCACAGATTGCTCAACGACCACTTTCTAATCCTTTCTAGCCATCGCTAATGTGACGTCTGCCCTTAGGCTGTCGTTTTTTGTTAAACTTGTTGTGATATTGTGAGCATGTTCTTTTAATATCCCCATTAATAAAATTGTAGATTTTTTGAAAAACGTCTACCGTTTTTGATGTAAGCGGAAACGTCATACTAAGAGTCAATGAGTCAACGCAAATCAACCATCGATTTTACCTGCAAAATTCAACCTTCATAATGCAGCTTTCATCATCTTCAAAAAGGTCATTGCTACTGCCTTCAGTCTCTGATTTACGGCTTTTAGACAAAGTCTGTTAAAAGGTTAGATAAGCGATGAGCGAGATCTCTCATCTGCACAAGGATAACCGCCCTAACACATTATGAAGCGAGCTTCAATTCAATCAAGCTCCATTGAAACACGGTCAGGGATCGCTTCCGCGTGGAGCGATCAGCCAGATGCCCACATAGGTCAACAGCCAATGCCCTTGTTTTGCACACATGTTTATTTACATTACTACTACGCACAGTGTCTGTACACACGAACTGGAGTTTTATATCAGATGCGTCACGTGAAACTTGTTTAGGTTATCATCATTAAAACTTAATTGTGACTCTCACGGCAGCCCCAGAATCATTAAATGCGGGTTAACGTAGAAAATGCATTCCATATCATCTCAATTAGTAGGTGTTCCAGTTCCACCACGTGAGAACAGGCCGGGCCGAGTCGCTGAATAAAATGAATCGTCGTCGTCGCGATGTCATTGTTTGTTTAGAAATTCATTTGTTTGCACAAGCAGTAACATCCGCCAGCGCGTGCACGCGATTATAGCGACTCCTCAAATGTAACGTACAATTTCAGTTCCCCACTTTCTCATTTTACTTATACCCAAAATACTTAATCACAATCTTCAGAGATTTAATTCTGGTAATTATTCGACCACAACGCTACTTTGTCTTTCTCTATCTCGCTTGTGCTATAGAAGGGAGAGAGCTTGTAAAGTGAACTGTAAAACTGCGTGAAATTAATTTAACAGCCATTAGGTTCGAACATCTCAATAATGATTCCGTGGAAGGCTATACTTATACATAATTTAATGCGTGGTTAAAAGTGAAGGGGAAGACTAAGTAGGTAAGTGTCCGAAAGCTCTCACTTTCTCGAATGACAAAGGGCCTCAAGGTCGTCTATGGTATTCCGAACAAGATCATGGGTGCCAAGCGCTGATACGTTCATATAAAAACATCACTCGAACGGAAATTATCTTAATGAGTGCATTCCATCTCTTAGAAAACGAAAGTAACCGAAATGCTTTACTCGTGGATGATAAATGGAAATGTGAGATTTCGGTTTCAAGTTATTTATGAGGTTTAAAACGAAATGTTGTGAGTCAGCGTTCAAAATATCATATGTAAATCCAATAAATTTACAAGGCAGAAATAGGTATGCATACTTGGAATAGATGGTAAATACATAGGGGCGTAAGTGCATCCACTTAACAGAAGTAGTCTGACGTGAACACTAATAGTGGGTACCTAATGTGAACTAGCCGTGGAGAAGACATCTAGGCCTACTTGAGCTATTGAACTAATGGATAAGGCCGCACCTTGATCTACATTTCGTAATTTAAGGATCTATCAACGGCATCCAATGGCATTGCTATTCATATTTAAGTACCTTCTCTCTCCGCAAATCTTCCTTGTACGTAGATTAGCGTAAACGAAGATAATATTTAAAAGATATTCACATACTTTGGAATATTATTACCTACCTAAAAAACACAATATATCTTGATATAGCTGATCGGTTGGTAGGTATTACCTAAGTAGATAGGTGACACTGCACGGATTGACTGTATCATTATCATCCCTCGGGTTACGCAAGCCATCGTCGTCGGTCCCATCCGCCCTGGTGCTCTATAGGTTGAGCTTTATTTTTTTTTATTTAAAGGCCAATAGGCCATAGTTTTGATATCTATAATAAAGTATAATGTTATTCTATGGTTACTTCTCAATTAGCGAATTGAAAATATTTTTAAAAGTGAAGCAGTATTGATTTTGTAACTACTTAAAGTCCAAAGAACACAGAAGTGTATACTTTCAATATTAAGGGCCTACGTGACGTTGAAATTAAGATGAGAACTGAATTATATAGTATAGAAATCGTTAACAATATTATTATATTCTGATTCCAGAAAGACTTTGATCTTATTTTATTGGGCAATCAAAAGCTTTAAGTTTTTTAAGTGATAATAATGATAATAGTGAGTATTTTTGAAAGAATATCAACACGCACCTATTACGCACATATGAAAAAAAAAACTACTAACAATAAAAAAATTACCTAAGTACAGAAACTAAGAAAATCTTGAACGCATTCTCAAAATGGAATTATAACTTTCCAGGTGTTTGCGATGTGGTGCACGTGCGCGTTACTGTTGCTGTCGCTCTCTGTGGTGAAGAGTGAGGCGGAGGGAGCGGGGGCAGCGGGGGCGGCGGGGGCGGGCGGCGCGGGCGCAGCACTCGCGACCACGACGCGCGCGCCCCCGCGCACCCTCGACCGCAAGGCCGCGGAGCTCGCCTGGCGCTCGTGGCTGCAAAGCCCGGAAAGTGGCAACCCTAATGCACCGCCTAGAAGGATTACCACCAAGTCACTGTTTATCACGCCTCTTGTCTGTCCGAAGGGACAAAGGCTGGATAGAAATGGATGTGTACAGGTAAGAACTTTTGCGATTTTCTGAGTATTTAGGTCGAGCATTAGCTACCAACTACATTTAGAAATATAAATCGTAATCTGGATGTAATGAGATACTGGACAAAATATCTCTACTCATGGCAACAGTATCTCAAGATGGAGATTAACGAATAGAAAAACCTCAATCTCACCTGATGGTAAGTGAGAGCAGTTCGAAAATCACACACAGGTTTAAGAACCAGCTGGCTCTTGATAAAACATTGCTGGAACACATCACGTTTTTGCCGTCAGATTGTATATGAAGGGTGGTCGCTAGCTAGGCGAACCTGTTACTATCCTTCTAATTTGTGCGAACCCTAAAGGGATCCTAACACCAAGGGAGTTTCACTCGGGTTAGTCGCCTTTTACGAAACACTCATCCAGGTGTGATAGGGCTATTATAAGCCGACCCTACTCGGCTAAAGCAGTTTCGCCGTAGTGTCGTTGAAACTATACTCTGGCAAATAATTCAATGGAGTATGGAGTAGTAACTGACAGATCGAAATGTCAAATAGAAAAAAATAATGATACCAGTTAAAAACTTCGTAGTGTAAGTACTGAATGAGAATGATTGAAAACGAACGAGTATTTGTCATTCGTTTTGCATAAAATTTTAAAGAAATTTATAAATAATTGTATTTGAGGTGTGAACTATATCTCTAAAGTAACTTTAATGAAAATAATGAATTACCAAACATACCTTGAACTTTTAAAAGGTTACAGTAGAAGTAAAATCGACTTGATAAATTCGAGGTCTACTTAGTCTCACTATAAAAATATATAATAAACTACCGGACAATTTTAGATCTCTGCCATCGAGAAAGTTTAAATTTGCGTTGTCTGAATGGCTTATTCAAGAATGTTTTTATTCTGTTGACGAATTCTTAGGTAAATGGTTAATTTAGATCTTCTTCTTCTTTAAGTTTAATGGCAACCAGCCGTCGATACTAGGCGACGTGCTATTACTGCCAGTATCACGTGATGAGATAGACACGGTATTAGAGATGATGTTTAAAATCAATTTGACATGACAGGTTGGGCGCGACGTAGACCGGACATTGAGATACTACAAAAACTATACCCGGCGCGGCGAACCTTGATCCCTATGACACTTACAGTAATTTCCACAACATAACCTTGTAGTGCCGTCACCGTTACATTAGAATCGTATTGGAGGCTTCTAAAAATGGCATTTATTTATTTTACGTAGCTATATTCTAATAAAATGATATTCCGTTGGAATTATAACAATTCATAACATTTGCAAGAAATTATCTCAAACACAATTTACGTTTACCTACGTTCTGCAAAAGTTACTTCATAAGGTATGATTTAATAAATACCTGACGTACCTTTAATGGAATAGAGCTACGTAAAATAAATAAATGCCATTTTTAGAAGCCTCCAATACGATTCTAATGTAACGGTGACGGCACTACAAGGTTATGTTGTGGAAATTACTGTCAGTGTCATAGGGATCAAGGTTCGCCGCGCCGGCTATAGACAACACAATTATTACCATCAACAACAAACGCTATTATTATACAAATTAGTAAGATATACATATAATACAACAATTCACTAACTACATATTTACAGAGAGATATTAAAATCTCGGATATAATACAAAGGATTTTAAAGAAAAGGGGATGGGGTTAATTTAGATATACGAGGGAAACATGTTGACATTATTTAATCCAAAAATTTGACATTAGTTATCCATAGAATGACATGTAATTAATAACAATTATTCTCCATAGACATTGGTTATTGATAGATTGATATATGTATTTAATAATAATAATTCAAATCAATATGGTATCTTATCTAATTATAATATTTTATGAATGTGATATCCTATAAATTCAATGTAACATTGCATTCTTACTTAAATTACACCTTTTTTGTACAATATTTTCTGCAATAAAGAATGTTGAATTGTTTTTTTGCTTTTATATTTTTTTTTGTCGTTAAAAATTAAATTTCAAGAATAGTGGCCTGTCGCTCACAGCACCATAAAAAAAGAAAAATCTTGTGGGCCAAAATTTTTTTCTTCCCGAAAGTGGGCTCACTGAAACTGTCATTTTACTGCATTGAATTATTTGCCAGGGTATAGAGCCAGTTCCAGTTTTAAAAGGCTCCAGCTGTTGGTGTTAAATTAACCAAGCTCCTGTGAAATCAGCCTCTGTCATTCCCTTGAGAACCTTTAGATTGTACAATTTATGGGACGTTTACAATGACGCACAACGTAAAGATTTAGTATCTAATCTTAGCGGGAATCCCAATGTTGAACGCCCTTTATGTGGATGTTGAGAAGCTTTATTATGAGATTGCTTTAATTGACTTGAATATTTTAATCACTGCATTGGTTGGAAGGTACAAGGTACACGCCTTAAAAACAATGCTGCGTCTGTCTCTAATGCGGTTCTTACTAGCTAGACCGAGTCATTTATGAAGAAGGATTTTATTCAGGGTTTGAATTAATTAACTAAAATATGACAGATTGCTGACGATGTTAATCAATAGAATAATAAAACTAACAATGAAATGATCTGCAGTAGGTAGGTATAGATTTATTTAAGTAATTTAAAAAAATGTCAATACAAAAGATCCTGATTGTTCATTTTGTTAACAGTAGCTAAATTGTGAAAGTTTTTGTTTTTTTTTCTGTCTAATTCCATTTTTGTGTATAGAAGTTATTTTCCATTCACTTGTTCATACTTATTAAATAACACATATGTGGATAATGGTGCTGATGGGTTCTACAGTTACAACTGTTTTGTATTACTTTTTATATGATAAATCTGTCACTGTATAATTGTTTTTTTATCCAAAATAAAATAAAATAAAAATTTAAAAAATAATGTTAAAAAGGTCATGCCGATATACATAGAGTTTTACAAATCCTTTAGTTCCTAACCGGGGGTGGGTCGCTCAAGTTATTAACATATTTACTAAAACCAACTCCTCTACATTTCAGATCGTCACTGTGAACAAAGCTGAGCACGAGCGCATCCTGCTAGAGCAGTTGAACGCTCTGTTTACCGCGCCACCTAGTGGTGACTTGCAGTACGACTACGGAGACGACGAGCCCGGCCCACTGCAATTATCGATCCCCATCGGTCTTGATCCCCAGGCTGCACCGCTACAAGCCAGTGAGCCTTCATCACAGGTATACCCACCCTACTTAATTATTTGAATATTAGATATGTTTCCAAAATCTCAAAAAAAAAATAGTAAAAGTAAAATTTCCACCTAGGGATAAATTATTTGCAACAAATACTAAGTAAAAAGAATATATAAAGTAGGATACACGGATTTATAAACTCTTGGACAGGGCTAATTCTCTGCCAACCTTTCTTGAACTCCTGCGCCTTTGTTTTAGGTCATTCATTTATCTCCTCATACCTATAATTTATTACGGATCTTATATACTTATACCCTATTCTGATAAACTATTTGGTATTCTATGTCTACCGACTTAGGTACCCTACCTATAATGTAGGGTAGAACGGGTTCTCCCCTACTCTGACATCCTCAGCGGCAGATAAGATTTAGATCCAAAGCGGGGTTTTAAAATAATAAAAAAGAAGAAGTACTTAGGTACTTACCTACATACTTCATATTTTGTACTTTCTCTATTACGAAAACAAAAGTTCCACGATAATTTTCGATTTAAACTTCCGGATATAAGGTTTACAGTACGACAACTCCTTTATATGCTGTTAAATTTAAAATACTTATATTGGTTATCATAATAAATCTATATATATAAATTAGATTGGTCTCACGTAATAACGCAGCTTCGACTACATTCACCCTACATGAAAGACTCTATACAAGCCTGAAACTAGTCAGACATTTCTGATAGGAAGCAGGCAGATAAAAAGTTGTTTAATAAATTATAATATGATGTTATTTCAGGCTCAAGAATTACGACCAAACTACATCAAACTTGACAAGAAAGAAGAAAAACCAATGTCTGACGCTAGCATTGAAGCTGAATTAGAAATATTAAAACTCCAACAAGCACCTGACCAACGGAATCACACTTCATCTAAAACTGAGGGCGTGAATCTCAATGTGGGTAATAATATTTTATCTTCAGACAAACCGAATAAACGCGACAGTCCAGCAATAAACGCAAGTGATATTGCTTCGACGGACTTTACTAAAGACGAAGGACAGAAAGAACAAGTATATGGACACGTCAACATTGACCCCGTGCTGCTTCACATGGATGAAACAACTGAATACACAACTACATTTGAACCTGAAACTGAAATACCCACAACCATGTTTCCTCTTGAAACCTCAACGGAGAAAAAACTTACCGAAGAAAATAAAACAATCTCTGATTTACGTTACACTTCCACTCCAAAAACTGTAGAAAGTTCTAAGACACCACAAACTTTAAAAGGAGATCAAGGCAAATTAAATCCTGAAAACGACTACTCAGACATCGGGGAGGCTATAAAGCTCATCAGCAGGTACGCAGCAGTTACTACAGATGAGAACTTTTCTAAAGAGCATAACAAAAATTCTAATGAAGATGACTCTATACTAGGTACAAGAACTAAAGTTCAGTATCGCCGAAACAAACCTAAAACCCATAATTCCGCAGAATTCAATAAGCTCTCTGCAGAATACGATTCAAGCGACGTCAACGTATTGCCAAAAATTTATAATAATGACAATATTTATTACCGATATTCTTGGCCAAACCTAAAGTCGCCGACTCCCCCGCCGGACTATCCATTCCGACGAATACAGGATTACTGGCCTAATTGGAAACAAGTTGGTGGCGTTTACAATGCGATGATTCACGAAAACCCGAAGAGACACCATCACTCGTTTGCGCATAACTACTTCCGATCGCGTGGCTACCAGAACTACCCGCCAAATATCGGGAATAACTACCGTGGTTCACGGAAAGCAAAACAATTTAGAGTGCCTGGTGACAGTATGCCATACACCGCCAGTCTAGGGCAGTCTCAATTCGATAACCAGAACCTTTACTCCCTCCTTGGTCTGAGGCACTGGTTCAGCAGTGATAGCACTTCTAAAAGATAGTTTCTTACAAACAACCACGCTACTTGTGTTACCCGACGATAACAATGAAAGCTATGACAACCTTAAAATAATCATTCTTGAATTTTAAAATCCTTTTTCATTCTGAAACATATTCTTTTGTTAGACAAATAATAATAGCTTATTATTTTGAATAAGGTACAAAGTATAGGTGTAAATTCAATAGATATTATTTTTTCATGGCTTTCATAAATTAGGTGTTAATTTCAAAACCAAATATTACAGTCATAGTTAAGTTAAATTTTGTTACTTGTTGTAAGTTTTTGTAAATAGGTGACGAATAGGTGTGTTCACTCCCTGCGCTAAGCCAGTAGTTATTGTACTTTGAGATTTCAATGGCCTAATAACTAAAGTACGTAAAAGAATTTCAACAAAAAAGTGCAGTGAGTGGTCACTTTACGCTCTTTAGAGTTTTAATTTGCTGTAGAATTGTTCATAGTATTATTGTTGTTTTAAATTGTGTTAAATGTAAATTGTTTAATTAAATCATATTTATCTACTAATTTATGTTAATGTATAAGTATATTTTCTTTATATCTCGTTGTGAATGTAGTTGTGTCTCTAGAATTTTAAGTAACAATGCAGATTTTGTTAAGTAACGGCACTGGCTTGCCTTATTTTAAAATTGAATAGTAAATTTTGTATTGATGTGGGTTAAATGCTTTGTTTGATGTCTTCTATGTAGCTGTTATAATGTAGATTGTAAATTAGTTCACGCCATTATTTATTGAAGATAATATTCCGGACTTACGAAGCCCACCTACGATATGAAATAACAGTATAATAATGTACCTACTGACCCCTAATTGTCTTGCCATAAGTAATATGAATAGAACTACTACTAACATTTAAATAAACAACAGACATTTTAAAAATACTGGTTTCAAAACTTTTTATTGCATAGTAGTCAACAGACATAAAACTTAAAAAAATTATGAACTATTACATTTTATAATGATCCCACCAAAGTTTAGGATAAGTATTTTAGTATTTTAACACTATTATTATCTACTGAGAAGTATTAAGAAGCATATTAACTTAATGCAATGTTAAGTAAATTAATGGGCTTATACTATGGCACTGGTTACAAATCTACCTATCAAAAGAAATATATTGTTCGGACAATGTACTAACATTGAAAAGTTCTATGCAAACACTTTGAATTTCAACTATTGTACTAAATAATAATACAAGCTAGATGCTCCAAGCAATTGAAAAATTACTTATTAGAATGAATGCAATGTAATGAAGTTTGAGCATGCATAGTTACTTAATAACATCAAGTTAGTGTATTTTGCACTAATATATTATGTAGTATATCGGAAATAAGTATAACCGGCTCATATTATATCACATGGATTTCCTCGCTTGTATAATCTATTATAGTAATGTAGATATTTGTATTTAAAATTGTTAATTATAATACGCAATAAAAGATCATGAATTTACCTAGATTTGCAGAACTTTGCTATTCTTACTGATTACAGGAAACTGTACAAATATGAAAATAAACTTTACTAAATTACTTTTAACCTATCAATTATAGATAATATGTTCAAACTGAGATTATAAATTTTATCAATGCCAGTATTTTATTGTAAATATAAATGTTATTAAACATACTGAAATCCAATTGAAATCGTCAATTTTCTTTCATAAACCCCGTTATCCCTCAAATAAAAGAGATATAAGTTATATTCCATGAAAAATATTTTATTGCAAAAAAATATTATTTTATTATAACATTATGTATCTGAAATATTTGATTCCTACAAGTACACATCAGACAGCAAGTAAAAAATGAGTATCTGCACTTGCATACACTTTTATCAAATCCAAATTGGTAACTTAAATATATAACACTTGGCCGCAGGATGAAATAAATATAGCAACAAAAAGTCTACCTATGCATGAATAATTTGTACAAAATATATCACATTATGAATACCTTAGTATTAGTACATTACAAAAATGTACAGTACATGTCAAAATTATTTTAAACTAATGAAAAAAGGAAGAAGAAATCAAAGAAACTCCATAAGTATACAGATTACATTAATTATTTATGATTAATGTCAGTGTTGCCAAAAAAGTATATGCAAGTACAAAGACTAGCACACTATACTAAAATATTATTAATTTTGTTCCAAGAGTAATGTTTGTTGCCTCCAACATCTTTATCTTAACAGAGAAACATATTTCAATACAATATATTGCCTTTTAAAACAATTCAAAAGAATTTTTAATTTAAAAGAACAAGTAAGTACTGGCTGACAAGTAACATCCGTCCAAGGAAAACATTGATGAAATATAAAATAAGCATTTCATCTGAACTCATAAATTTGGATACTGTGTTCTGGGACATGACTCAATGTTAAAGATTGATACCTGAAATAAACAAAAAAAGAAATTAAAAATAGGTAATTAATGATATTTCTTATACAGATATTTCAGCATTTTTATTGATCTCTGCAGCAATCCTGTGTATTGTACAGTAACAATTGTACATGATACAATATGGATATTGTATATCAACGAAACCTCATAAATAGCATAGGTATATTACACTAAACATCAGTAATTTTGCTGTATTGCTACATAAGCAATCTTATGTAGCAATACAGAATACCTTTTCTAAAGAATACTGGTCCCCGTCCATACATTCAAAAACCTGTCACTTAAATTATTTTATTGACCCCGTCTTGAATTCGTTAGTGCTTTAAGTGGTTGTTTATTATATTTATCTAAATCTATAATGTATATTTCTTTTTAAATTTGATGCAGAAATAAAATTATTTCATAAAATAAATACATATAGTCTGTTTATGTCAGACGTCAATCCAAACTCTGACTTATAAAAATAATTGTGTTAGTTTCGCAGAATAGCTTCAAGATCACGATACTAGCTTCTTTGCATAATAATAAGTGGCCTATTGCAATGTAAGAAGAATTGCAAGAAAATACACATCACCTCTGAGATTATTTTCAGCTATTTTCAGGCTATTTTCAGCTTTAATTTTTTGTAACAATCATTATAAGTATGTATTTACTGATATAATAGTATTTTTATATATTTGCTTAAATATAATTTTTAGTTTCGGCCCTTCATAAGGTTTTTTTCTGTAAAACTTACAACAATAGATTGACTGCATTCAAAAACAATAAGTATTTCTCGTAAATATTTAAAAATGATTTTCTTATTTTCCATGAACTGTCTTATCACGATTTTAATTGCTTTAAAATCCATATTTTTTTTTAAGTGATATATTTGAAACTATGAAGTGTCTTCCGGCTATCAATCAGTTGACAGGTCACAATTGACCAGCCTTCTTTGTGACCTTTTTGTTACTTACCATTAGGTGTGATTGAGGTCAAATGCACATGCAAGTTTTTGGACTGGCCATTAATGGTTCATGTTTCTGGGATATTGCACCCTCAGGAATTTGTTATGAAAATAAGTTAAAATAAATTACCATTCAGAACTTCTGTGATAATAATAGCCTTCTATTGTAGCTGCAGACTTATGAAAACAAATATAATAAAACCCAGCAAATGAAGCACCATTTATATCCTTAATTGTATGGTCTGGCACCAAAAAGTGCTCCTTCCATCTCATAAACACATAATCAGCCTTTGCAAGAGAATCATAGTCAAAAGAGTCAGAGTTGAATGACTTCAGGTACGGGACAAACAAGTCAAATTTACTCTGAAAATCAAGAAAATTTTAAGTTAGCAGAAAATTATTTTAATACTATTCTATTGTTATTTGTCAATAATATATATTTTTCATTATTGGTTTTTAGCACTCTTATTATATTATTTTTTTCTTACACCATAGAGCAGAACAGTTTTCTATTACATACATACATGCATAGCTTCACGCCTGTACCCCTCATGAGCTAGGCAGAACACCAGAGGCTATAAAACTATCTGATGTCACCTTTGATAAATTTGGAGGTATTACAATAATGGAGAGAGACCATTGGAGTGAGGTGGTCAACCTTTTGGCCACAAAAACACCAATAAAATTTTCAATTTTTTGTATTTAATGACTTTAAATAATGGCAAATAAAGCTTAATTCACTATATTTATTCATTATAAAATTGAGAAACTCATAGCTTATATGCAGCTGATAACATATGCGAAGATGATATTTCAAAATAATCTTTATGAAAATATAAATTTAAGATTAGAAACTAATAACAAAACACAATGATTTGAAAACATTACACAAAATATCAAAATATAAGACTGACCCAGTGTTTCCTGTCAACATCTTCATCTGCATCCCATTTCCTGGTTAAAAATGGATATTTGGCAGAGATAATTTCTCCATCAAAAAAGGTGGTTAATGTGGGAAACTCTTCTGTTAACCCTTTTATCTTTAAATAACCACATAAATAAGAATTTTCTTCATCTACATGCTGGAAAATATAGAAAAATTATAACAATAAAGAAACATTCTAAAGATACTAGAACAATGAAATAGATAAGATTTCTGTCAAGAACAGTATTATATCCGAAAAAACAGCTTATAAAATACAATATCGATATTAGTTAGTGCTAACTAAGACAAACAAACACGATAGATTCTATTTATTCTGAGAATAAACAGAATTGCGTACTTATGCACTTTGTTTGCTAATACTAACCTGTAAAACGACTTCTACTTCATAAGAATTACCCTTAGATTTCTGATGTCCCTGGAATTTAGAACCGTTGTATAGGAGAGACTTTGTTACACCAGGCTGTTTTGAGTTCGCTGGAGGCGGTGGAGTTATATCAACTTTTACTGGCATTATTTTTCCATTAAAACGGTGACCCAACTTTCATTCATATGACGGGCAAACAGACAAACTTTGATGATTGACCATAGATGAAAATAAGTTGTGATTGCACTGACCTCTATATTTACCACTGGACTGGCGGCTGTCAAAGTGCTTTTGTGCCCGTTTGATAATCGCCATTTTGGCGCTGTCGGACGTAGCGAGCAGTAGCGAGTGTCCGTGGTACTAAAACTAGTCGCTTACACATATGTCAGATGTCCTCATTCTTGATAACTTTTATATAATGCTTATAACAATAACAACATAAAATTCGAATTAATATTTAAAAAATATAAAATCACTTAACAATAAGCTAGCACTTCTCTGGCGGCCACTTGCAATATACGTCAAAATTTGTTCTGCGGACACTCGCTACTCGCTAGTGGCGCTTCAAATAGGCACAAAAAAATAGCTGTCAAACTTACGGAACAGCCAGTCCAGTGGTAAATATAGAGGTCAGTGTGTGATTGACTGTCTCTCTCTGTCTGTCTCAAGTCTGTCTGTCTGTTCTGTACTTCTGTCTGTGGTGAGTGGGTGGGGGTTGTTTGGCTAACAGAACAAACAATGCAACGTCAAACATTCAATCGATCGAGTGAATAAAATACAAACTTGCTTGAATTAACCAGAAAAAAAAGAAAGTTTATCTTTTTTGCAAATTCTTTGTTTCAGTTTATCACGATAGGTTTGTACAACCTATAGTTATTTTAAAAATTACTTTTTAATTGGTCTAGTTATAATGTTTTGTACACTACGGCAATAAAACGAATGATTTTATTAATTTTGATGGATGACAGACGTTGTTGACTATTATATTATTGACAATAAAGTTGACAATATTTTCAACTACTGTTCGGGCAATGTTCAAATTGCAAAAGCTTCCTTTTGAATTTTATTCATGCTATCAAGCAAAAAGCATACAATCACTACGTTCGAAGAGACCCCACAGAACGAATGAATGAGCTAAAACAGTAGGTTCTAATTCTACTGCCAATATATTAAATAAAAAAATATGGCCAACTTAAAGAAAATATTAGGGATGTGACGTTCATTATCGATAGTTAGTGATGTTCATGGTCGATAGCAGTTTCCATAAAGTAACTTTTATAGGTTGAGATAGAGATATCAGCTAAAACGGAGCTCTAGCGCCATCTAGAACTTAGTGACGGAAACTTTTACTAGAACCAGTCGGGAACTTTCCCTGTATTTTTCTTTGAGAATATTTAAGGCGCCTCAAATATGTATATTATCATGATTATATGAAATATGTATATATCAGAAAGTCGTTATCACGATCAAAATTCCAATAAACATGTTTTTTCCGAAATCCAGTAGAATTGCCGGGTCAGAATTAAAAAAGGGAGCGTCAGAGTCCAAATGGTGGCCGGGTTGTGGGTAAAAGGAATCCAAGAAAAAAGAGATAAAAACAACATTCGAAAACGGATGCGCAGTAACGAACACAGGTAACGAATGAAAGATAGATTTAATGAGTCGGTTAGGTGATTGATTGAATGAACCAAAGAATGAAAAGTAGGATGAAAGCATTGACCTATATCAAATGGACTCGAAATACCTACAAAAAAAACGTGCCAACCTTGGGCAACTAAAATGGCCGCCTTAGGGTGGGGATAGCCTAGGATTGTCAATATTGAATATATTTCAAAATTTTTATATTTTATTAGTGAAATCATAATTTTCAATATTATTCCAACCAAAGAGCTAATTTAAACGAATGATTGATGAGGTAATTGGTATCTAGGTGTAAAAAACGCACAAGCAGGAAGATTTGGGAAAAAAATTGGCAAACGGTCAGGATTTAATGTGCATATGGATTTCACTTAAATTAGGTACCATTACCTACCTACTTAATTGATTTATTTAACAGTTTATGTACACAAAGTAAGATACATTATACCGATGAATGATCTATACAAAGTTAGTAGGTACAAAGGTACTGCTAATAAAGAAATTCCTTGAGACTGGAGAGTTTGATTGAGGAGCAATAATAATATGTGTTAGATAAAATAATTAAACTATAATATTAGATTAAATATACTGAATCATACCTACATAAAAATCTAATATATGAAATTGCAAGCTGACTAACTGATCATCAACGGCCAGCCTAAACCGTTGGACCTAGGAAGCTGAAATCTTACACTTGAGTTCATTTTAGAGCGACAAGGATTTTGGAAGGAATTTTCAAAATTCAAATTAATTTCACTGATGTTCGTGTTTCATTTGAGGTTTGAAAACATAATGACCCCCAAGTTCTTTGCTGTGTCAGTGTAATTAATCACAACATTATCCATGATGATAGGAGGTACTAGTATTACTTTATTAATTAAGAACTAAATAGGTATCGGTTATTAAATAAAAAAAACACTTCATTCATTCATTCATTTCTAAATAATACCAATTTGTTTAAAAACACATTTTGTTTCAGAAAATCTTGTGATCCAGCTAAGTCTTCAATTGATACAGCTTGTTCAATATTTATTTGATTTTTATATCGAAGATCATCTATGATTTCTCTAAAAATAACTAGTTTTTTGTTTTCCCTCCGAAGTTTTTCATTCAGGCACTTAATTTTTTTTTTTGCTCATCACACTTTTCTTGAGGCGCCTCAATTTTTTTTTAAAGTGTGACCTGAAAATTATATATTTATTATAAAATGCTATTTATTAAAATGAATGCAACATTGGCATCAAAAGTTGATTGATATGATATGAAAAAACAAAATTATTTGATATTCTGTTCGAATATTTTTAAATTATTCCTTATTGTTATAAGACTCAACTTATATTTATTTTACACTCTTTGAATTAATTGGTTGTTGGTGAAAAATATATTGTATATTTTTAACTGTATCCAACTATAGCATGCATGGTTAGATACCTACTGTTATAAGAAAATATGCTTTATAAAAATAAATACCTCTTTCTGAGCTTCTTTCGCAACTGGATGTGGTATTGACAATTGGGTACAAACTGCAGATGTACTAGAATTATCAATAAAATTTCCGGTTACCTGTAAAGAAAGAAATAATTAAAACAAAAAGCAAATTAAAAATTTATTATCATCAACTTGAATTTGACATAATTTAATTACCTAATGTTATATTAAATTTATTTTGATACTTACGGGAAATATTGAAGGAACTGGTTTTCTCTTAATCTTATTACATCTAGAGTTCTATTAAAACATGTTTTAGGAAAATGCAGTGAGCAATCAAACCACTGCTTTTGCCGAGGATTAATATTTTCTTCACTAACTGCTCTTAACCACTTTTGTCTCAATCCTTCATTTTTTGGAAATCTAGAAACAAAATATTTGTACTTATTGTATGTAATCAACATTAAAATCCACTAAACATATACATATAATTTTAATCAGAGCATAACCCTATTTTAACTATGAAAATAATTACGAATGAAATAAATAAAAGAGTCTGTTACTCGGAAATAAGGTAAGATACAGATTCTTTTAACATTTATTTATATATACTTAGCTTTACATTTGAATTCAAGAGGTTATATGTGATATTACATGAAAAATGGTACTCACATAAGAAGAGTCAATGCTACTTGATTTTTGATTTTTCTTGCACCACATTTTAAAATGCAACAAGATGGCATCTTGACCTACAGTTTCACCACACTGCGACTTAGTTTTAAACAACAATTTCTTGTTTATTTATGCAAATCTCAAATAAACAAACACTTGACAACGAACTACCACGAAATACGGGCAACTAAGATGGCGAATTGAGGCACGTTCCTACAGCTGTCAAATGAACTTTGACAGTATGTGGCACACATAGCAATATCTAAAATATATATGTCTCTTTCGTCATATGCAAACCTAGCCGTGAAAAAAAGAGAAAAATATATATTTATTGTTCTATACCATATATGAATGATATTTGTATATGTATAAATGCTATATGTTGACAAGGGCGCCTCTATAGAATAGAACTTAATGGATGAAAGAGACATTGTCTATGGCATTTTTCTAATTTTATAAATTATAAACAGCGTTATCTATATCTTAGTGATACTAACGAAATTTAATGAAAACACCGTGAAAGTTTCGATAAATAGCAGGTACAGGGAAAAATATATAAAACAAGTACAAAAAAGAAACAATAATGTTAAACATCTTATTGAACCAGATGGTATTTTTACTTAAACCTATTTAAGAAATAAGAAAAGAGATTCGATGAAAAATTTGTGACATTCTTAAAATATTAAATACAGCACTGTTATTTTTAAAGTATGTTAACCTTTTTGAGACTATGTTAAGCATGCATTATTGTGATTAATTACGTTGTTACATTATCCTTATTCCTTCTTGTTTAATTCATATTCATTATTCTTGAGGTAAAGTAATTAAGTATATACTTAATAAACAAATATTACAGTAACCTAGTTAGAATTATTGTGTACACTAAACTTTAACAAAAAATATACACGTATGTCAGTATAACAACAATATACAATGTTTAACAATAGTTTTACAATAGTTATTCTTTCTTCTAGCTTCGTTAGCTTCTATGCTGGACTGGGAGCGAAAGAAAAACATAGAATGTGCCAGCTGCTTCTCTTCCCGGGCATACTGTAAAAGTCAGTTTAGGGACCGAGGTGTTATGAGAGGCTTTTTTGTGGGCGATAGGCTGACCCCCTGTCACTGCAATAGTCTCTCTGCACTATTATAATGCCTCCAAATTTGTAAAACGTGACATCAGATGGTTTTATTACCTCTGGTGTTCTGCCTACCCCATACGGGATACAGGCGTGACGTTATGTATGTATGTAGAAAGTTATTAAAGATGCATAAAGACTAGTCAAACTGTTACATATTGCTGTTATTTATATAGGGTTAAACAAAGTATCCCAGAAAGTCTTCTGTTACAATTTTTGCTACTTGAACAGCATTATATCGTAGAAAGGCTAACACCAGTCGAGTAATTAATTATTAATATTTTCACTACATTAAGTAAACATACGATCTTTGTATAAATTATATTTTTATGTTTAAATAAAATATAGAAAAATAATAAATAAAGAATATATGCTACCTATATAATGTATTGTACATATATCAAACAATGACAAAAAATGTTTAACAATTAAAAAAAAATACAAAAACAAATTTTGATTTCGGAGACAGTACAATTTTACATATGTTAGTTCTCTGTAATATAAATGATTACACCTATTATATAAAATACTTCT
This sequence comes from Stenoptilia bipunctidactyla, assembly GCA_944452665.1. Taxonomy (NCBI): domain Eukaryota; kingdom Metazoa; phylum Arthropoda; class Insecta; order Lepidoptera; family Pterophoridae; genus Stenoptilia; species Stenoptilia bipunctidactyla. The sequence goes on from OX101730.1 coordinate 18,334,718, forward strand.
GAGTAAAGAGGATAAAATCTCAGTACTAAAAGAATGCCTCTAAAGTCTCATAATAATGGCTTGATAATGAAGCTTATTTCATGTAAGTTATTATTATTTTGAAAATGATGAAATATTTTCAATCGCTTTACTGAAATCAACTGTCTTTCTATTCGAAATATACTTTTGACTCTTAAATTATCATTATAAACTCCAGACCCATTAGGTACTGCTATACGCTATTTTTTCATTGAGTCGATCTGTATACAACCAATACCTACATACATTGGCAATGCGAAAATTAAAGTATTTTTATTTCGTTTGAATTTAAATAGACACATGTACTAAGTCATATTTTTTTAAAAAGTGAAATGAATCTAAATACAATTGAAAAGACGATCTGTTCAGAAGAAGTGGCACGAAACAGCAGTCTTATTTTTAAAAATTACAGCTTATACCCACAAAATGGCCCAGATATTTCATTGAAACCCTTTTTACATAAAACATATTACACACTATCTTTTAACAATCAATAAACAAAAAATAAAAACATACCTCCACGTATAACATACATTAAAAAAAGAGATCTAAGTATTGAGAACTTGCACAAATTCCAGGGCTATTTATCTTCTTTAAGCTGGTATGAAGTGTTTCGGGAAACTGATACAAATAAAGCATTCAACCTCTTTTTTGACTTATATCTGCTTTTATTTGATCAGTGTTTTCCTATATATACTGTAAAAAAGACAGTGAAACCCCGAAAAGCTGCAGGGCTTACAAAAGGTATAAAACTTTCTTCTATGACTAAACGCAAACTGAGGACTGAGGTTCACTTATTATAAGTCAAAAAAACATACTGACAAAATTAAATATACAAGTTATAATAAAATTTTTAAGAAATGTATTATGACCGCAAACAAAAATGACAATATTGCGTTTTTGAATAAGGCAGCCAATGTGTCAAAAGCTGCTTGGAAATTAATAAAAAATAGTGCAAGAGGTCAAATCTCAAATCATGAAATTAAACAAATAATATATAAAAATAAACTTTTTTGTGACACGGAAGAAATATGTAGGTAGTGCATTTAATAATCATTTCACTACGACTTCAAATACTGATCAAATACTACCATTACCAGACAACAAAATAAAGGCTAACTGCTCGTCCATGTTCTTATTCCCCACTGACGCTGAGGAAGTTTGTAATATCATCAAAACACTAAAGGACACTAACGCAGTAGGTTACGACGGTATACCCACAAAAATAGTCAAACAAACAAGTCATCTTATAGCTCCGGTCCTAGCTCATATCATAAACTTGTCATTTAAACAAGGTGTTTTTCCTGAAAAGCTTAAAATATTAGTTATCAAACCGATACACAAAAAAGGAGATAAAAATGACCCAACTAATTATCGGCCTATTGCTTTAATTACTATACTATCCAAAATATTTGAAAAATGTATGCATATCAGACTGGTGAAATTCTTAACAAAATTTAATATACTCCATCCGAATCAATATGGTTTCCAGAAAGGGAAATCAACGGGACTAGCTGCTTTCAAACTCATTAATGAGATTATTAAATTCACGAACGATAAGATTAGAACTATTGCAGTATTCTTTGACATGACGAAGGCGTTTGATTGCGTCTCACACCCGCTACTTTTACAAAAATGCCATTCATATGGGATCCGTGGCAGAGCGTTTGAATGGGTTAAAAGCTACTTAGAAAATAGACAGCAATTCGTAGAAATCAAAAGTAGTGGTTCCTCGTGCCATGAAAAAATATGGTCATCCAAGCTTAGTATCAATAAAACAGGAGTACCTCAAGGAAGCTTATTAGGACCTCTTCTCTTTCTCCTATATATTAATGACCTACCACTTATAACTAAATATCATATGACATTGTACGCAGATGACATTTCAATAATAATTCCTGACGACTCAACTACAAATTTTAATGACGTTATCAATAATACAATTTATGAAATTATCAATTGGCTTAATTCCAATAACTTGACCGTAAATATGACGAAAACGAAATATATTCAATTTCTAAATAGAGGAGCAAAGAAACTTCCTCTTAATGTTAAGTTTGATGACGTTATTATACATGAAACAGACACCTATCCCTTTTTAGGTATAATATTTGATTCCTTCTGCTCATGGAATATACAAGTTAAAAATATCTGCTCCAAAATAAATAGATTTTCATACGTACTCTGGAAGCTGAATAAAATAACAAACAGACAAACAGCGCTAAAAGCATATCATGGCTATGTTGCCTCAAACCTTAGGTATGGCATACTTGTTTGGGGAAATTCTGTAAAAATTAATAGAGTATTCATAACTCAAAAAAAATGTATTAGAGCTATTGCCGATGTCGACCCTTGGACAACCTGCAAGCCTTTGTTCGTATCAATGAGGATATTAACTGTACCATGTCTCTACATATATGAAACTGTACTTACAACTGTTTTGTAAAATTGCACCCAGAATGTTTTGCAACAAAAAAAGAAGTATGTTCATACAGCACAAGATATCCTGACAAGCTTTGCTTACCTGCTATTAAGACCGAAATTTGTAGTAGGAATTGCCTCTCTATGGCAATAAAAATGTTCAATAAATTGCCAATTGACATAAAAAGCTTACCGCTCAATAAATTTAAATTTAAATAAATGAAAAATGTGATAAATAAAAATTACCCGACCAGGATTCGAACCTGGGACCTCTCGTTTGCCGGACGAGTGCTCTTCCAACTGAGCTATCGGGGCCTGGCGCTACGCCTCGAAATTACTTACCACATTTTTGTTTTTACGTTATATTGCTAACGTAGCTCCATCTAATGGTATAAGCTTTGCAGCTAAGACCACCCGAGATCAATTTCTTTACAGAAATTGTGAATCCCAGTTAAAGTGAAGCATTGCAATGTTTTAATAATGTTTCTAAGTTTTTTTGCATTTAAAATGCTCAATTATTCTTAAATAAATGAAAAATGTGATAAATAAAAATTACCCGACCAGGATTCGAACCTGGGACCTCTCGTTTGCCGGACGAGTGCTCTTCCAACTGAGCTATCGGGGCCTGGCGCTACGCCTCGAAATTACTTACCACATTTTTGTTTTTACGTTATATTGCTAACGTAGCTCCATCTAATGGTATAAGCTTTGCAGCTAAGACCACCCGAGATCAATTTCTTTACAGAAATTGTGAATCCCAGTTAAAGTGAAGCATTGCAATGTTTTAATAATGTTTCTAAGTTTTTTTGCATTTAAAATGCTCAATTATTCTTAAATAAATGAAAAATGTGATAAATAAAAATTACCCGACCAGGATTCGAACCTGGGACCTCTCGTTTGCCGGACGAGTGCTCTTCCAACTGAGCTATCGGGGCCTGGCGCTACGCCTCGAAATTACTTACCACATTTTTGTTTTTACGTTATATTGCTAACGTAGCTCCATCTAATGGTATAAGCTTTGCAGCTAAGACCACCCGAGATCAATTTCTTTACAGAAATTGTGAATCCCAGTTAAAGTGAAGCATTGCAATGTTTTAATAATGTTTCTAAGTTTTTTTGCATTTAAAATGCTCAATTATTCTTAAATAAATGAAAAATGTGATAAATAAAAATTACCCGACCAGGATTCGAACCTGGGACCTCTCGTTTGCCGGACGAGTGCTCTTCCAACTGAGCTATCGGGGCCTGGCGCTACGCCTCGAAATTACTTACCACATTTTTGTTTTTACGTTATATTGCTAACGTAGCTCCATCTAATGGTATAAGCTTTGCAGCTAAGACCACCCGAGATCAATTTCTTTACAGAAATTGTGAATCCCAGTTAAAGTGAAGCATTGCAATGTTTTAATAATGTTTCTAAGTTTTTTTGCATTTAAAATGCTCAATTATTCTTAAATAAATGAAAAATGTGATAAATAAAAATTACCCGACCAGGATTCGAACCTGGGACCTCTCGTTTGCCGGACGAGTGCTCTTCCAACTGAGCTATCGGGGCCTGGCGCTACGCCTCGAAATTACTTACCACATTTTTGTTTTTACGTCCGAGATCAACTGGGATTCACAATTTCTGTAAAGAAATTGATCTCGGGTGGTCTTAGCTGCAAAGCTTATACCATTAGATGGAGCTACGTTAGCAATATAACGTAAAAACAAAAATGTGGTAAGTAATTTCGAGGCGTAGCGCCAGGCCCCGATAGCTCAGTTGGAAGAGCACTCGTCCGGCAAACGAGAGGTCCCAGGTTCGAATCCTGGTCGGGTAATTTTTTTTTTTATTTATCACATTTTTCATTTATTTAAGAATAATTGAGCATTTTAAATGCAAAAAAACTTAGAAACATTATTAAAACATTGCAATGCTTCACTTTAACTGGGATTCACAATTTCTGTAAAGAAATTGATCTCGGGTGGTCTTAGCTGCAAAGCTTATACCATTAGATGGAGCTACGTTAGCAATATAACGTAAAAACAAAAATGTGGTAAGTAATTTCGAGGCGTAGCGCCAGGCCCCGATAGCTCAGTTGGAAGAGCACTCGTCCGGCAAACGAGAGGTCCCAGGTTCGAATCCTGGTCGGGTAATTTTTATTTATCACATTTTTCATTTATTTAAGAATAATTGAGCATTTTAAATGCAAAAAAACTTAGAAACATTATTAAAACATTGCAATGCTTCACTTTAACTGGGATTCACAATTTCTGTAAAGAAATTGATCTCGGGTGGTCTTAGCTGCAAAGCTTATACCATTAGATGGAGCTACGTTAGCAATATAACGTAAAAACAAAAATGTGGTAAGTAATTTCGAGGCGTAGCGCCAGGCCCCGATAGCTCAGTTGGAAGAGCACTCGTCCGGCAAACGAGAGGTCCCAGGTTCGAATCCTGGTCGGGTAATTTTTTTTTTTATTTATCACATTTTTCATTTATTTAAGAATAATTGAGCATTTTAAATGCAAAAAAACTTAGAAACATTATTAAAACATTGCAATGCTTCACTTTAACTGGGATTCACAATTTCTGTAAAGAAATTGATCTCGGGTGGTCTTAGCTGCAAAGCTTATACCATTAGATGGAGCTACGTTAGCAATATAACGTAAAAACAAAAATGTGGTAAGTAATTTCGAGGCGTAGCGCCAGGCCCCGATAGCTCAGTTGGAAGAGCACTCGTCCGGCAAACGAGAGGTCCCAGGTTCGAATCCTGGTCGGGTAATTTTTATTTATCACATTTTTCATTTATTTAAGAATAATTGAGCATTTTAAATGCAAAAAAACTTAGAAACATTATTAAAACATTGCAATGCTTCACTTTAACTGGGATTCACAATTTCTGTAAAGAAATTGATCTCGGGTGGTCTTAGCTGCAAAGCTTATACCATTAGATGGAGCTACGTTAGCAATATAACGTAAAAACAAAAATGTGGTAAGTAATTTCGAGGCGTAGCGCCAGGCCCCGATAGCTCAGTTGGAAGAGCACTCGTCCGGCAAACGAGAGGTCCCAGGTTCGAATCCTGGTCGGGTAATTTTTATTTATCACATTTTTCATTTATTTAAGAATAATTGAGCATTTTAAATTCAAAAAAACTTAGAAACATTATTAAAACATTGCAATGCTTCACTTTAACTGGGATTCACAATTTCTGTAAAGAAATTGATCTCGGGTGGTCTTAGCTGCAAAGCTTATACCATTAGATGGAGCTACGTTAGCAATATAACGTAAAAACAAAAATGTGGTAAGTAATTTCGAGGCGTAGCGCCAGGCCCCGATAGCTCAGTTGGAAGAGCACTCGTCCGGCAAACGAGAGGTCCCAGGTTCGAATCCTGGTCGGGTAATTTTTATTTATCACATTTTTCATTTATTTAAGAATAATTGAGCATTTTAAATGCAAAAAAACTTAGAAACATTATTAAAACATTGCAATGCTTCACTTTAACTGGGATTCACAATTTCTGTAAAGAAATTGATCTCGGGTGGTCTTAGCTGCAAAGCTTATACCATTAGATGGAGCTACGTTAGCAATATAACGTAAAAACAAAAATGTGGTAAGTAATTTCGAGGCGTAGCGCCAGGCCCCGATAGCTCAGTTGGAAGAGCACTCGTCCGGCAAATGAGAGGTCCCAGGTTCGAATCCTGGTCGGGTAATTTTTATTTTTATTTTTATTTATCACATTTTTCATTTATTTAAGAATAATTGAGCATTTTAAATGCAAAAAAACTTAGAAACATTATTAAAACATTGCAATGCTTCACTTTAACTGGGATTCACAATTTCTGTAAAGAAATTGATCTCGGGTGGTCTTAGCTGCAAAGCTTATACCATTAGATGGAGCTACGTTAGCAATATAACGTAAAAACAAAAATGTGGTAAGTAATTTCGAGGCGTAGCGCCAGGCCCCGATAGCTCAGTTGGAAGAGCACTCGTCCGGCAAACGAGAGGTCCCAGGTTCGAATCCTGGTCGGGTAATTTTTATTTATCACATTTTTCATTTATTTAAGAATAATTGAGCATTTTAAATGCAAAAAAACTTAGAAACATTATTAAATTTAAATTTGCTCTAAGAGAATGATTAATTGACAAATCCTTTTATACGATTGACGAATTCTTCAATAATAAAAATGGACATTAATTATTTTTTTTATGTTTGTATTAATTTTGTGCTTGTGACCATAATAATTGTTAAAGTTATGATTTCTATTTGAATAATTTGTTGTGTAATTAATGCTGATTATTTTAATGTAATATGTTTAAGTTAGATAAAAATATATAGACCTTAATATTAAATATTGCATGCTGTAATACAGTCAAATATGTGCTCAAAGTTGTATAATCCACCAAAAATGTTACCATATTTATCGCAATAAATGATTTGATTTGAATAATTTTCAGGCACTTTTTATAAAAGCTTACAAATTGACCCACAAATGACCTAGCTGATATTGTGAATTATACCATGAAGTTCTGGCAAGTTCAAATATATATCTAGAATAACATCATAAAGTTACATATTTGAAGTGACTGTGAGAATATGTATTTCACTGACCTTACTCTAAGTAAGAATAGAATAGAAAATTATTTATTTGCGTCCACAACATATTTACAGGTAATAAATAAAACTTATGAACAAAAAAAAATAACATTAAAAAAAAACTTAAGGAAACAGAATACATATTAAAAAAGTTATAAAAATTGTTAATGAAATACATTTATAGAATAAAGGAAAGTTATGTTGCAGCAGCACAAAAAGGCCATGGCTCAGTGCATTGATTTGCTCTATAGAGCAAGGCACTGATAATTCTGCCATTGCCTGACGAAGGTTGCACTAGTTAAAAAAGAAATCTGTTAACGAAATAGATGAAATAAACACGTATAGTGGTGAGTCTGAAATATATAAATAATTTGTGTAGCTGTTTAGTTTATGTGATTGCAGTGTTATGTTAGGGTGAGTTTGAATAAGTGGGATAGTGAATATTTTTGCATACCTAATGGTGGTCAAACAGATGTGAAGCCTGAGAAATAAGCAAGGACCTGTCGCCGTTACACCGCAAAATCCGCTGATGAATAGCCATTTGGAATACCTAACAACTGTTTGTTCAGTAAGAACATTTTAAAGCTTTTTTAAACGTAAATTTAGATGTTAAATGGCGTATAGGTGGAGGTATATTGTTCCAGCATTTAGTGGCCAGATAGCGGAAACTGCCGGTGAATGCGACAGTTTTGTGAGAATGGAACTCTAATGGCATGCGACAAGGTCTAGTACTATATCTGTCATTAGTTTTAGCAAATTTTAATTTAGTAAACAAATAGTCCGGTTTTCCATGCTTTATTACGTCAAATAATAAAGAAGCTAAGTGTAGGTGTCTACGGGAACTCATGTTCAAAACGGATGATTTATTGAGATAGGGAGTTATATGCTGACGAGGTGGAATGTAGTAACAAAAACGACAGCATGCGTTCTGAATTCGTTGCACGAGACGGCGAGTCCTGGACTGCAGACGTGGACCATACACTAAATCGCCATAATTCAACTTTGATAATATCGGAGATTCACACAGTGTTACACGCACCTTTTCACAAAGTAGGTCGCGAATACGATATAAAACTTTAAGGCGATAAAAACATGATTTTAAATAAGTAAAGTAATGCTCTACTGTCACGATCAAAAATGCATTTGGACGATTTGGAGTCAGGTGTTTAAAATAATAATTATTCAAAATGCTTTAACTAATACAAATACCTAAATCCTCGGTTTATGGAGATTTTGAAATGACTACTAGCTTTATACACGAGGTATGTATCAGCTTTTTTTATACCTTCAAAATAAATAATTAGTGGACAATTATTTTCCCGACGACGACGACGTGGCTTATATTATAGACTGTGGGGAACTGTTGTTTTTTCCGAAATCTTAATCAGTGAAATGGTTTCCAAATGCAAACTTTTTGTGTAGTTGCTTCACTGTAATATGCTTCTAATAAACACAGATCTTCCTCACGAACTTTTTGTACCCATTAAGGTAACTGCAAGCAGACATAAATAAATGTTTATATTTTTAAATCTAGGTACTTACTTTCTACAAAAATACTTATAATATAAGTGGGAAGTGAACCCTTTTAAACATACTAAACCGACTTCTATAACATTTTTAAATCCTTGTCAAAACTTTGGCTGAAGTGAAATGTCATCTATTTAGGTATATATCCTCTGCTTTCATAAATTTTTTTAAGTAGGTAGGTAACTGGTTGGGTCAATAAGTCCGTGACTTTTTGAATTTCTGTCCTCTTTACTTAAAAAGCAAAGCTACTCCTGTCAACAGGCAACTGTCAGTTGACTCCTGTCAAAATTTGAACTTTTGTGTTTGACAGCTATCGACTTTCAAGTTAAGGTTTGTGTCAAAAAATTGTGATGAAATAGTCGTATGACACGATAATTATTTTGGGCTTATTTAATTTGAAAATTATTATTTTTTATTTTCCTTACATTTCTATGGCGGATAGTCGCGTCTAAAATCCTCCTCTGGTTTGTTAATATTTTTTTTAGATGTTTATTCTTTGCAGGCTGAGCTCTGTAATGGATTTTTTTTAATAAGTAGGTACGGGAAGAGCACTTTCTAACTAAACCTTAAACACTGGTTAAAAATCGGATATAAAAAGTGGATTTGTTGAGGGTTTGACAATGATATGGATTTCCGTACAGTTTTCCGTACCTTGGTTGTAAGTCAGTATGTTTAAATGTGTCGTTCTACGCGTAAAGGAAAATAAGTACCTTTTGGTTGATAAATAATGATTTTGTACGCGACTGTCTGCCATAGAAATGTAGGGAAAATAAAAAATTGACATTTTCAAATTAAATCAGCCCAAAATAATTACCAGGGTACCTTTGTATCTCTGGATCTCGGAATGTCGTTATCACTATTTCACGACTATTTTTTGGACTTAAACCAAGTCGTTAGACCTAACAGTTTGCGTACACGAGAGGTGAGGATTACAGCTTGACGTTTAATCCTCACCAACCTATAGCTTTACCACCGAAACTGTAATACGACTATTTTTTTTTATATGCATCACTATTTATGACTATTTCATCAGTATTTTTGACATAGTCAAAGTTCCTTTCCATTGAGTTTTCAGAAGTGAGGATTACAGCTTGGAGGACACCTCTAGCACGGATAAAGTCTTATTCTCTTTCTAAAACTAGGTACATACAGTTTTATCAACCATTCAGTTTCATTTTATGAATATAGACAAGAAAGAATTTAGTCATATAGCTCCGATTGTTCATGGCATACGTCATCCGTATCTCGTTTGGGTAGGGTTGGTTGGATTCGTTTCGTGTTTCTTTGATTTTACCGATTGTATTGTTTGTTTTATGATTTATTATGGCTAAAATAACTTTTTCTGCATAATGATTCTGTTTTTTGAACTAAACAATCTCGGAAAGTTTACCAATCCGACGTACCTTTGTGAACTATAAGCAATACTAACTAGTGATATTTTCCCACATATAATTATGGTTAACTGACATTAGTCTGTGCATCCTCAATTATGGCAGACCCAGGATATTACCACAGTGATTATATTCGACACCCCGTTCTTTACGAGCTGGGAATTAAGTATGGAATTAAAACGGAATGTATTCCAGAAATAGCTTTGCCATCTAAGTTGGAAGAACTCAAGGATGTAATACGTAAAGAAATACGTAAAGAACTTAAAATAAAAGAAGGAGCCGAAAAGTTGCGCGAAGTAGCCACGGACCGGAAATCTCTTGCTGATGTAGCTAATATTGTAAAGCAAGCTAATCTTAAGCTAAACGAATTAAAAACTGATCTCCAAGAATTAGAGTCTCAACTTCTACTTTCAAGAGGACAGTCTACACCTACCTCTCCAGAGGAGTTATCTTATGATGAGGATATTATATTAGCTTCAGAAGCAGCTCAACAACAGCGCCAACTAGGTGAAGCAGCAGCAGACCGCAAGCTTGCTTCTCTGGAAAAACAACTCAATATAGAGTTGAAAGTAAAACAAGGAGCTGAAAATATGATACAAAGTATTACAAGTGGTAATCAATCACGAGACAAAAAACTATTAGCAGAAGCCCACCAAATGTTAGCAGACTCTAAGAACAAAATTGAATATCTCAAATTAAGGATTTCCAAGCTCACTAAACAACAAAAAGGAGAAAATGCAGGAACTAATGGTGATGGCAGAAATTTGGACATGAGTGGAGTTGACCCTTTGCTTGATGAAAGAATAGCAGAATTGCGAAACCGACTGAGAATAGAAGCAGCTGTAGTAGAGGGATCAAAAAATGCTATAAGGCTTTTACAGAGTGATAAAAAGGTAACTGACAAAAAAGCTTTACAGGAAGCTCAGACAAGCCTTCTAGAGTCCAACCAAAAACTAGATTTGCTACGTAGATCTCTGGATATGCGTAGACAGGAATTACCTGCTGAGAGTACTGCATTTATTGAACTGGGTCATGAACTTCGTAACACTGGCTCCAGCCCTGGTTATGTTAGTTTGTCTACTGGTGGCCCACGAACACAATTTTCATCCCCTGCACCCTTAATTAGCCCCTGTGTGCAAGTCACAGGCACACTTGAAGTAAGACTCATGGGTTGCCAAGATCTTCTTGAAGATGTCCCTGGAAGAAGTCGCAGGGACCCCCTGGCGAGCCCTTCAGATCTCAAATCTTTTGTTAAGGGTGTGGCCATCAGAAACTCTATGAAGTATACATATAGCATTAAAGAAGATACCAGCAATGAGATATGTGCTGTTATGAAATTAGATAATCATACAGTTGCCCAAACAAACTGGAGACCCTGCTCTCAGCAGGCCTGGGACCAAAGGTAATTCATTATTTAATATCAATCAATTTCACTTGCATTTATCAACTAGACAGTTAATAATCAAGCATCATTCTTATTTTTTTGTCTTCATTCATTCAGTGATTTTGGTTATAGTAACACATCCATATAAACCTTCAAAGAAGTATTTATACAATTGCAATAACAATTCTTGCAGCACTAATTCTGAATTTACTTATTGTCAATTTTATTTTGTAATATTAAATTTTTTTTGATTATCAAATAAAAAGAAAACTGGACTTAAAATTGATTTAAAAAATGTCCATTTGCCCTACATTAGCAATACATAACAACAATATCTGAAAGATTAAAATAAAAAGTAGTCTTAATGAGAAATAATAAAAAGCTAGAATATTATGTCGCTTTAGCAGTATTTATTATTCACTATTTAACTTCCTTGAATCTAATCTTCTTAATTCTTGTATTACTCATGTAGCTTATATCTTATCTCCACACACCATACCTACCTGCATGATTGTCAAATGACTAAGAGAAACTAGATTTTGTAAATTTACTGATGAACTTATTTTTATATTTTAGGTTTACCATAAAATTGGACAAATCCAGAGAACTAGAAATTGGAATTCACTGGAAGGATTGGAGAGGTCTTTGTGCAGTTAAATTTTTAAGATTAGAAGAATTCATTGATGATATCAGGCATGGCATGGCTTTAGAACTTGAACCACAGGGTCTCATATTTGCAGAAATAAAGTTTTTAAATCCAATCATATCAAGAAAGCCAAAACTTCAACGTCAGAAAAAGATATTTAAACAACAAGGCAAAAATATACCAAGGTCTTCCTATGGTGAAATGCATATACCTGCAGTTGTACTTGGAAGGTTGTTGAAACGAACTTCACCTTCAATACAAAATATACAAACAGCTCATACTCAACCTCAATCTAACTATTTGGATGCTGGATCTGCTGACAGTAAAGATGCTGAAAACCCTCATGCCACCCTTGCTGGTATGGCTGGGGTTAGGCCCCTTGGTTTGCCCTCAAACTTTGCCGCTCCCTTGCCTCCTCCTGTACCCCCAACAAAACCCTCATTACCCTTACAACAACTGCCAAATGTATCTACCCTTCGGATGGAGAAAGAATTGCAAGAAGCCTTTGCATTTTTAGAGGATTCTTACACAAGAGATAATTATGTTTCTAAAGATCAGTCTTCATCATGTGATAGTGGACCATTAGTGGAGTATCCCCCATCCCCATCTCCAAAATTAGTTCTTGATTTCCCCAGCAATGAAGATCAGATAATGGAAGTCACAACTGTAACTAGCAATATGAGGATATCATCTTCCCGATCATCATCAGTCATTGATACAATGTCTAAAGAGCCTGATTCAAAACGGCAGTCCGGGGAGATGTCTATGACCTGTTTTAGACTATTAAGTGTTCTTGGAAGAGGTCATTTTGGAAAGGTTATCTTAGCACAGTACAGAGCAACCAATGAATACTTTGCAATTAAAGCCTTAAAAAAAGGTGATATAATAGCTAGAGATGAAGTTGATTCACTGTTATCAGAAAAAAGGATTTTTGAAGTAGCTAATGCTATTAGACATCCGTTTTTGGTAAATCTGTTTGCATGTTTTCAAACAGAACAACATGTTTGCTTTGTGATGGAATATGCAGCTGGAGGAGATTTAATGATGCATATCCATGCAGATGTGTTCACTGAACCCAGAGCAGTATTTTATGCAGCTTGTGTAGTGTTAGGCCTACAGTATTTACATGAAAATAATATTATATACAGAGATTTAAAACTAGATAACTTACTTTTAGACACAGATGGTTATGTGAAAATTGCAGATTTTGGATTGTGTAAAGAAGGAATGGGCTGGGGAGATAGAACAGGTACCTTCTGTGGTACACCAGAGTTTCTTGCTCCAGAAGTCCTCACAGAGACATCATATACTCGAGCTGTTGACTGGTGGGGACTTGGTGTGTTAATATTTGAAATGCTGGTAGGAGAGTCTCCCTTTCCTGGAGAAGATGAAGGTGAAGTGTTTGATTCTATAGTTAATGATGAAGTACGCTATCCCAGAACACTATCTCTTGAATCAATCGCCTTAATGCGGCGACTTTTGAGAAAGAATCCTGATAGGCGTTTAGGATCCTCTGAAAGAGATGCAGAAGATGTGAAGAAACAAGCTTTCTTCCGTAATGTTGATTGGGAACAACTGTTACTTCGTAAGATAAAACCACCATTTGTGCCAACTATTAGGAATCTGGAAGATGTTAGTAATTTTGATAGTGAATTCACTTCAGAAGCACCTGTCCTCACTCCACCAAAAGAGCCCCGACCTCTAAGTGCCACTGATCATAAATTGTTCCATGACTTTACTTACATGGCAGATTGGTGCTAGACCAAAAGTCTAACACTGTTTTATTGTTATAAGGTCCCTCGCCATATTATTTGGTTAAAATATATTAATTATTTGAAATAGGTTACATTCTAAAATGAGTTGTGATTGACTGTTATTGCCTTAAAGGCAATTTAATAAAAATGGTGATGGACCAAGTATAACATATGTAGTTTTAACTTCTTAGCTATAACAATAAACCCCTTTGCCTTACAGAGTGTGTGAAATATACTGTATTTTGATATTAACTCTCAACTTTATTGTTATCTTTGTACTAAAAGAGTGACTATAAAATCCTCTTGTTAACTTGTATTTAATGCAGTTTAAATGCAATATTGTAAGTTTTAAATAATGCTAATGTTTATTTTTTTAAAACATCATGTTATTGATTTATATATATGTAGTTATGAAATTAACTTAGAAATATGTAAGTGAAGGTGTGTCAAATCATATAACATTTTCAGTCAATTGTTTACTTATTCAGTGAAATAAAGATATCACCTACGGACAAATTATCACTAGTTTCACTTTTGTTACAAAATTGTTATACTTAAATATTTTTATTGTACCTGTTGAGTATGAACTTGCACATATAATTAAATACAAGTATATTGATTGTCCCATTAGTTTTCATAATTAATATTCTAACTCTTTTGGATCTCTTTGATAGAATCTTAATGTTTAAAATTAGTCTATACATATAAACTAAAGTTAATTTTTAATATAAATGTGCCTCTATGAATCTTTGAAACTAACTGAAATATTTTTTTCAAAAAACTAATTATTAACCCTTACAAAATAATTTTCAATGAATCAAATTAAAATCAAAGGCATCATAATAGTTTAAACTAATTTTAATTGCATAGCAAATGAGCATAATATCTGGAATAAGAAAGTAACATAATTATTTAAAAGGACAATTTTACAAATTATGTTCAACATCAGAATATTAAACATCTTTATAAATAAATAAATATAAATTACTTCCAAATGACAAATGGGTCTTCAAATAGCCACAATATTTTATTAACATAAATATCGAAAATGTTGTAAAAGTATTACCTTAAAGTATGTTTTCATAATTTCTTGATTTTTCACATGAGTATTCTATATTATTATTAACATGACTCACAATTTACAGTACAATGCATTACCAATTACCACCTAATTGACTAATCCAAAGTCTACTTTAAACAATAAGCTCACTTAAAAACAATTATATTATAGAAATAAAATGGGACATGATTTATTTATGTACACATTTCACACTTCAAATCAAAACAGTCTCAATAATATTTTGGAATATTATACTAGGAAATTTCACATTCTTGATCCCTTTTGTTGCAGTACCTTCGCTCTATCTGTAGGCTCAACATCATTACTGTTTAATGAACTACCACACTCACGGCTCACTACACAAAGGAACTCTGCATGTTCCTCATTTCCATAATTATATTGTGATCCAATATTTATGAGCTGCTCAAACTTCCATCCATCTGACATAGTTGAAACCATTTGTGTCAACTCTTCTTCATGAAACTGCAATACTCTGTAAACATGTTTTTTAGAATCTTTTAATGGCCTTCTTTCTCTTAAACATATTCTTTCTTTGACTAATCGTATTAGTTCAGTAATATTATAAAACTCTGCTTCCTCAAGTACACCCTCTTCAGCTATATCATTGTTGATAACGAGTTTTCCATGCCTCAAGTAGTTGAGCACTGGAGAAAAATAAGTTGGATCTCTGTCTATTAAATACGCACCGGTTTCGTCCTGAAATGATCATCAGCATTTTTATTTACAAAATTTACAAACAATAGAACAAAGGCGCTCCAGTCATAAACATAAATGTGTCCAAAATTGTACATACCCTGTCTGAAATCAAGTCACTGTCTTCTTGTACTAATCGATATAAAAATGAATTAGGGTCTCTACATAAAGTCGTTTTTGTTGTAAGGAAATATGTTCCACCAACATTTAGTTTAACCCATTGCTTGCTACTTCGTCTTTCACTATTATATTTTTGTCTATTTTCCTTCGAAAAATCACCGTCAACTTCGTAGTCCGCCATGGTACCGACCGACCGAGTAAATAATTGCCATACATGAAAATGTACAAAAGAACCGCTTTACTCTTTATACCGGCTCCACACTCGCGGCGCGAACGGTCGCGACCACCGCGAATTGCGAGTGTGGAAGTTGTTCACGCATCGTGTTCGCAGTTCGCGCCGTTCCTCGGTGTCCTTCAAGCTGTAGGTAATGCTCACTTTTGAAATCTCAATGGAAAGGAATTTTGATTATAGTTTCGTCAGTATAGCTATATGTTGATGAGGATTACAGCTTGACATTCAAGCTCATTCATTAATTTCAAGACATGCATCCTCACCTCTCGTGCACGTTAACGGTAAGTCTATCGACTTGGTTTAAGTTCCAAAAAATAGTCGTGAAATAGTGATAACGACATGCCAAATCTCATAAATTGTCGGCTAACGACTCCGGAGATATAAGGTACCCTGGCGAGGATTACAGCTTAAACATTTGAAAACTTCGAACTTCTCCGTTACGCCTTCTAATTTCAAGTTAGTGTATGTGCCAAAAAGTTGTGATGAAATAGTCGTATGAAACGATCATTATTTTGGCCTGATTTATTTTGATATTAAAAACTTTTTATTTTCCCTACATTTCTATGGCGGACAGTCATCAACCGAAAGAAACATACTTTCCTTGACCCGTAGAACGACACATTTATACGTATTACCTACCACCAAGGTACGGAAAACAGTCTGGAAATCCAAATTGTTTTCAAACCCTCAAGAAATCCGTTTATTACCCGTGTTCCTACCACGTAGTCCTACTGGTAGGTCCACGGGCATTTTTTTGCCCATAGTACTACCGATAGGTCCACCGGCAACTGGATATGCCCGTGGTTATACTCAAACTAAAATTAAACTTTTATAGAGAAAAATATGACAAAAACCTACATTGATTTATTATTTTCGCTTCATGAAATATCATCTTTAAAATACTAGGTGGATTAGCCACGGAATTTTGTAAAATATTTTCTAACTTAGACATACTTTTGTCCCCATATTAAATAATAAATATATAACCAATATTATAAAATTCATCAGTGTGGCGTTGTTCTAATAATATAATATGTTCTAATAAACAATAAATGGTTATTAATTCCAAAAAAAGTCGCTAAATTTGGCTAAAAACGACGATCTTATAATTGTGATGGAATTGTTAAATTTATAAAAAAGTGCTACATTTGATAAGCTGCGCTGACATTATGTAGTTACCAAAGTAGAAGTGCATTTTTGTTATGAGTTTTATTTTTTTATAAATGTCACTAAATTTTATTTCTTTAAGTACAAAATTTGTTCTTATAAATAATACGAATGGACGCACCATGGGAAAAAATATTTGTGATGGTCTTACTCAATTACTAGAACTACCACCTATAAAATTTATCTTGGTTCTACTCAAGCAGTAGGACCATCACCAATAAAAAATAATATTAATATTAAAAATGCCCTACTGATCGGACCATGGGCAAAATAAAATTTCCATGGACCTACCAGTAGAATTACGCGGTAGGACCATGGGCAACAAACGAACAAATTTCTTTTCACTTTTCAATTCCGATTTTTAATTTTAAGGGTTAATAAGTAAGTGCTCTTCCCCTTACTTATTACATAATCCATTACACAGCACAGCCCACAAATAATAAACCTTAAAAAAAAATACTAGCAAACCAAAGGAGGGCAAAGATAAAAAATGATTTTATACGTGACTATCCGCCATAGAAATGTAGGGAAAATAAAAAGTTTTTATTTTCAAATTAAATCAGTCCAAAATAATTATCGTTTCATAGGACTATTTCATCACTATTTTTTAGCACAAACCTTAACTTGAAAGTCGTAGGCGCTCGGGATAAATTCGAAGTTATAGAATATTCAAGCTGTAATCCTCACCAGGGTACCTTTATATCTCTGGAGTATTTAGCCGACTATTTATGAGATTTGGCATGTCGTTATCTCTATTTCACGACTATTTTTGGAACTTAAACCAAGGCGATAGACCTTACCGTTAACGTGTACGAGAGGTGAGGATTACAGCTTGACGTTCAATCTATCATTCTTTGGAAAGGAAAATATCCGAATTGCAAGTTGGAACACAACACTAACGCAATTGGATTAAATCTTGCGCTCATATTCTTAACCGAGGAGTAAACAAAATAATCCGACTCACTATAACTAAAGACGAGAACAAACAGCGAGCGACTGATTGTTGCTGACCAGATTGACCGATGTTCTTTTCTTTATTATTGGTAAATTATCAGACGAGTGTGTATAAATTAAGACCACTCTTACCGCGTTACAACACTACCTGGCATTCTAGTATAGTCATCAATTACTTAGCCTCTCAACATCCTAATTACAGCCTTACTCTCGAACAACTCACTAAAAAAATGTATTATAACTCGGTTCAATAAAGAAAGGAATCTTAAATGGCGGCCTGTACATAAGTTGACAGATAGTACAGATGGCAAAAAAAAACAATTCAAAAATAATAATAAATAGGTAAGTAATTTTTTACATAAATTAAAAAAAGACTGCGGAATAAAGTAAGTTTCAACTAAAAAGCATAAAAGTCAATAAGAGCTTTTAAATAATATTAAACAAAAATAGTATGTATAAAGTATTAAACTGTATATTTTGTGATTCTTTGCTAGTATAATTCTTACATACGTAGGTGACACCACACACAAAGTTTTGCGTAACTTAAAAAATCAACATACTATAAGAAAAATATTATGATTATTGCTTCTAAAAATACTCTCTTCTACAATTCAAATATTTTTCATGCAATCGAACCATTCTTTAAAACAGGAGGACTACTGATCACAATGCCAATGGATCGCCATCACTGCCTCTTCGAATTTGGTAAAATTGAAACCTATCATCAAATCTTTGATTTTGGGGAAAATACAGATATCACAGGGTGGTCAGTCGGGCGGGGAAGCTAAAAATTACTTTGTTTTGTTGGCCGTGTATGAAGAGGCGTTGCATTTTATTTATTTAGAATTTTTCAAACGTAAATAATTTTATACAGAAAATTCGATTAGTGTGGAATAATAAAACCACATTTAAATTGAAATCCTGCACCCTTTAATATACTTATGAAGAGATTCCCCTCTCGGTGGCCAGACCTCCCAAACAAATAAAAATAAAC
Source organism: Stenoptilia bipunctidactyla (assembly GCA_944452665.1). Taxonomy (NCBI): domain Eukaryota; kingdom Metazoa; phylum Arthropoda; class Insecta; order Lepidoptera; family Pterophoridae; genus Stenoptilia; species Stenoptilia bipunctidactyla. Next base: position 18,353,676 of record OX101730.1, read on the forward strand.
AAATAAGAATTAGATCTTTTATATTAATTATTAATTATAGTTTTTATATCATAGAGCAACAAAATAGCAGTCTTTATAAAATTGAAAGATTAATATCAAATCTCTTTCAGTTGCGTGTATGTCATTAATTTGATGTGCAACGACTTCATTCATTCCATGCTACGATGCAACACAACGTTTTTACAAACTCCCACTGTTTAAAATGCTTATTTAACAATAACATTTGGGATATCGACATCGCTGGCGAAAAAAATGATGTTGCTGAACATACATGGGGGCTATTTTGGTAAGTATTGAGCTCCTCTATCCCTGGGAAACGTTTGATCCACCCCTCAAGTTACACTCAGTATCTTATTAAAAATATAACAATTTATTAAACTGTAATATTTTTTACTAACCGTACACGCAAGAGTGAGTATAGACAGCACTAGTGTGCGAGCGAGAGAACACGATAAGCGCCGCCATTTTCAATGCCTTTCTTTAATGAACCATGTTATACCTTATTACCTTTAGTAACAGCACACAGGGTGCAAACACTCTATAAAATAAATATAGAACAAATTGCTACGGATTATTATTAAAATTATATACTTAAGTAATAAAGACTTCTAAGGCAGGTTCAAAACAACCTACTCTTCATTTCCCATATTTCAATGAACGTCCTGAAATCTGCGCAGCTAGGACAATCAAAATCTACTTAGATAAGACTAAAGAATTAATAACTACCTAGTAATGAATTTTCTACTATGGTCTTAATATGTTTACTGACCTTACTAACCTTGAGGACGAAACACGAGTAGGTATGTTTACATCACGAGGTGATTAAACGAACTTAAAGCCCGTTCACACATAGTCCGTCTTACTGGATACGTTTTTGTACCGTAAATACGTATACTGAATACTGTACTGTACCATATGTGAAGTCACACATACCAGCTACCATATACACATTGAAATAATTAACAAAATCTGTGTCTACTGATTACATTTTATCTGAATCCGAATAAATTAATTTAATTTTTCAATTATGCAATGTATGAAACGGAACAGATTAATTGAAACATCACAGGACTCCTCGCATTTCAAAAACACTATAATCACCAATAATTTCTTATTAGATTAACTACTGTTAAAGTCAAAGGGCCGAACCGAGATGGCGCTAGTGTACACTATTGGAAGTGTCCTTAAAAATTTTGTCTCCCCCATATGTAATTATATTCCATTAGCCGTCTGTCTATGTTGTTTGTTGAATTTGAAAGAAAGCAAAATATTTTGAAGTTTTTCAACAAATAAAAAGAATTATGCTATAGATTTTAGTTTGTGTAATGATTGGCGTATCGTTGTGATCATTATTCCCGTTCCCATGTATAGTGTCGTTAGGAAAACTGTGTCGAAATGAGTAACAATATTGAAAACGAAAGGTCTGTGTCGAACAATAAACTATACCCAATTGACTTGGCGTCTCCTAAAATAACTATTGTAAAAAATGTTGGAAATAATGATATGAAAATGGCACATTTATTACCAGGACAGGCTAAGAGTGCACCTGCAGGTCAATTATTAACGCATACCGGGTCTGTAGGGTTAATGCGTCCCTCGGCTCAAATTCTGTCCTCTGGCGTCGTTTCGCAGGTATTTATTATATATTTGTTCATAGTTAGTAATTTTCATGCTTTTCGCTCCAATTTCTACAATTAATAATTAGTGTACATGTCTTTTTCATTTAAATATATTTTGTTATTACTTTCAGTCTCAAATGATAGTTAGTGGATCACCCGTGCTGCAAGGGGCTCAGATAATTAGTCAGGGTTCACAAATTATGGGTCAGAGTCCACAGATAATAACACAATCTCAACTCATTGGTACTGGGCCCTTGCTTAGTCCACCTACGCAAATCATCAGCCAAGGACAGCAGTTGCATGCTCAAGTTTCAAGTGGCAATTTAGGAGCTGGAAGCATCCAAGCTAGTGTGCCCTCCAGTGTACCAGGAGCTCAAGTGTTGAGTGTTGGTGGTTCTTTGGTGACTGGTGCAACTAACTTGGTAGTTAGCTCTTCAGTTAGAACTTTACCAGCAAGTGTAAGAGTTCTTCCTCCATTATCACACCACAACCCTAGACCAGGTAAGTCCTTAAAATGTAAAATTTATTTTTTTAATCCATTTAGTTTGTCAAGTATTTTGGTATTTTATTACAAATTTAGTAGTAAAGATAGTGATATATATCCTGATGTTGACATTGGAGCCTAAGATAAGACATGTGGCATCAACAAGGAACTCTTCATACATTGATGTCAATAATATGAAATCTGAATAGAAATTAATCATTGCTTTCTTGTTTCACAGCTACTGTGCTATCAAGTGTAACTGTGTCTAATGCTGGGGGTGTTCTCGTGAGCAAAAATATAACAAGTCATGTCCCAAGAGGCCTAGCAGCTGGAGCTTCCTTGGCTGTGCGACCTGTCAGTGCAGCCACCAATCCTGCACTCACCGTGCAAGGTACTGTCTCCAAGTAAAAGTAAATACTATAGTTGTAGATGGAAACTAGTAAAAGCATAGCAATTTTTTGAAATTATTACTCCATAATATTTCATAGATCTTCTAATAAATAAAAAAATATAAATTTAGTCTCTTAAGAGTAGTCTTTAAAAAAACTATAAGTAAAACATTCTTTTAGTACAATTGGTACATGGTTTTTGAATAATATATTAATTTCATGCTTAATAACTACACCAGTTTTTGTAACTCTGAAGGTCGTATATGCCTATAAAAGGAGTGCATATGAGAACCAGTATTTTAAAACTATGTATTTTCTAATAGATATCATGTTGAAAAAATAAATAAGTAAATATCTTGCGGGTGACATTTGTCCAGGTTGGGGCGGGCTCCGCACTGCCCGCGGCACATACTCGCCGCGGCCGCCGCCGCGAGCGCCCTCGCCGGCCGCGCCGGGCGTGCTCACTAGTAAGTATTGCTGTTCAAACAAATTATGTATATCTCTAACAAAGACTTCTAAATAAGGAGTCTTCAAAATTGATAGATAGGATTTTGCTAGTAGAAAGTGAAACACAAACAATAAAGTTTAAAAACTAAAACCCGACTACTCAAATACGCTCTAAAGAGTAGGAAACAAGCAATAGTCTCCTCTGAAATATTTATGTATTTTTATATGTCATACTGATAGATATGTTTACAGGATAGCCATGATGATATGCCACTTAGATTTTATTTTAGTAGGTATTATAATGAATCTGTTTTGCTTTAATAGGTGGCATACAACCACGGCTATCCTGTAAATATATCTCAATCAGTATGATATATAAAAATAGATAAATATTTCAGCGGAGACTATTACTTGTTTCCTACTTTTTAGAGAGTGTTTGAGTAGTCGGGTTTTAGTTTTAAAACTTAATTTTATTCACTTATTTTGGAGTAATAGTGTTTAATAGTGTGACTGGTGGGTCACTTTCAAAATTCCAGGATGTGATAGTTTAAGATCCTACATGAAGAGAAAAAATTTATAAAAAAATAAATATAAATTTTTTACTGAGTAAAATTCTCCGATAGAAGAATTCATGACGCAACGCATGTAACATTAGCGTAATACAATAAATACTTAGCTGGTGGTGGTGTGCGTGTTGCCTGAGGAAGCGCGTCGGGAAAAGTGTAGTCAGGTCTCTTTATTTATTCATAGGGATTTCTGGTGAAAAATAAAAGAACATAATTATGATCTGAATCGAGTACAGAGTGCTCTTCTTCAGTATTGCAAATTTGTCACCAGTCACCCTGTATAAATTACGGTCGAATTTCAGCCACTGGGCGGTCGCGCCGCTCACTAATTTTAAAAAAGTTTATTATTTTTTTATGCTTTATTTTTTTATCCGCATTATAAATTCATGTACTACTATATCTTTGTATACTATTTTCACGAAAAAATCGAGTACCTAATATTATTAATTTCGTCTTCAGCCAGCAGCGTAATAACGTCGAGTATCCGCGCGGTGCCGGCGCCGCCGACGCCGCCCTCGCCGCGCCCGCTGCCGCTGCTGCAGCGGAACTATCAACAGACTAAGGTTAATAAGTATTTCTCATATAAACATTTAAAGATCGGCGGGTACTGTATCAACTAAGCTAAGGGGCCCGGGAGACCCAGGTTCAAGTCCTCGTCGGGTAAAATTTGTATTGTATATTTTTCCAATCTTTAATTCAGCAAGAACAAATTCAATAATAATAATGTTTTTAAGTTTTTTGCATTTAAAATGCTCAATTATTCTTAAATAAATGAAAAATGTGATAAATAAAAATTAATAATAATGATCTACTCCGTCCATACGAACATCTTTAGAGGGAAGTGGATAAGCGTATAATTTTAGATTTTTGATCTGCAAGTCGCGCTGTAAAGAGCCGTTACTGGGACGATCTCTTACGAGTATATTTCCATTCCTTTATCACTGCAAAGAGAATCAGCCGATTCGTTTCGAAACTGGCCAAGAATTGAAAGTTGATTTTTTGGTATTCCTTTTGCAATGCAGTTTTCTTTTCATATAAATCCAGGAATTGATCACTGCTAGATCAAGTAAGTGTGAAACTGGCGAAGATATCAGATATTCTTACGCAGGTTCCATTTCGTATCTCACTATCCATCAAATCCATTCCCCCCATATGCTTATTATATTATTGTACAATTTTCTGACAGCTTCTTCCGTCTCCTCTAGTTCATTGAGATCACTAAGTATTTCTCTGGCATCATTTTAAAAGGCCTCATTGTCCTCTTCTTCATCCTCCAAACTATAATCGGAACCATTTCCATCCTCTAAAGCAGCTAACAGTACTTGGATCCTTCTATTATCCGGTCGGCGCGACAACAATAAAAAAATACAAAAAAGGACTTGAAAAAATAAAATACTTAATACAATTTGAAAACTTAATTCTATTATGATTTATTTATAATATTAAAATAATCTCGTTTACAATTTAAATAGGTACATAAATTCATCATGTCCTTCATACCAATATTGTTTTAGTTTGAGACATTATGAAGTACAGTAGTACCACTTTTGCATACTGATGTATTTCTACATCTATAGGTACTAATATATTGGGTTGGGGAAAAAGTTTCTTTGCATTTTTTAAGAAAATTCAAAACATTTTTAATATAGTTTATTGACATTTAACTAAAGTATGTATGTACCATTTTGTTCGATAACCTTTTGCCATCTTGTAGGTAGGGACATGATCCCATTGCTATAAAAATTTTGGGACCTCTCATCAAAATACCGCGACAAGTGGATTTGGCAGTCCTCTCGTGATGTTGACCTAACACTGCCTAAAGAATTCTGAAGAGACCTAAACAGGTGGAAATTTGAAGGTGCAAGGTCAGGACTATACGGCGGATGCATTAACACCGCCCAGCCAAACTCTCTATATGAGGTCTAGCGTTATCATGATGAAACACCACACCCCTTCTGTTGATCAATTCCGGCCGCTTTCTCTCAACTTCTTGTTTTAATCTCATAAGTTGTTCGCAGTAGAGTTCAGAATCGATAGTCCTGCCTGGTGGTAACAGCTCATAATGAATCACCCTTCCAATCCCACCACACACACACCATCACCTTATTGCGAGTTAACCCGGGTTTCGCCACAGTCTGTGAAGCCTGACCGGCCTTTCACCACGACCTTTTTCGCACGTTCTTGTCGTACGTGATCCACTTTTCATCACCAGTTATCAGCTTCTTCAAAAATAATTCGGTTTCGCTACGTCGTAATAAAGAATCACAAATGAGTACACGGTTTTTAGGTTTCTTTCAGTGAGCTCTCGAGGTACCCAAATGTCGAGATTTTTTGTGTACCCAGCTTTTTTCAAATGCGCCAAAACTGTTTTGTGGTCAATTCTCAGTTCTTCGGCTACGTCATAACTACTGATATGTCGATCTTGTTCAACTTTTTCAAAAATGGCATCCATTTTAGCCGTAATAGGGCGACCAGAGCGAGGTGCATCTTTGACATCAAAATTTCCGGATTGAAAACGCTTAAACCAAATTTGTGCTACTCTCACAGACACTGCACTAGGTCCATAAACGTCGCAAATTTTTTTCGCGGCTTGCGTTGCATTTTTACCTTTTTTGTAGTAAAATTTTAAAATGTATCGAATTTCTTCATTAGGTTCACTCATCTTGACAGTACGAAAAACAAATGAAAATCTGGAATTATGTTCTTTAAAATTTTAACTTTCAATGATACCAAAACCAGCCAGATACAAATACTATAGCCAAAGAGATTTTATTACAAGTTCATACATACTATAATGCAAAAAGACTTTTTCCCCAACCTATTACAAAGCTGAAGAGTTTGTTTTTTTGTTTGTTTGTTTGTTTGAAGTTTGAACGCGCTAATCTCAGAAACTACTAGTGGGATTTGAAAAATTATTTTTGAATTTGATAGCCCAACTCTTGAGGAAGGTTATAGGCTATATTTTATCCCGAAATTCCAACGGGATCAAAAGTTACGCGGGTAAAACCGCGCGTAGTGGCTATTAATAAATAAAACTTTCATTTCTGTCTACAATCTAGTCACCATAAATATAAATAATTTCGCAAAGTTAAACCTTTTATCTTTGCGAAAATATAAACAAATCCGTATTATTGTAACTTTCTCTAAATAAAATAATATAAGTAGTAGTTGTAGCACACAAAAACCAATTGAAAAAAAAGTTTTGAAAGTTCTGAAAGTCCGCCTAATATTTACAACTATAAAAAAAATATTGACATCTGTCAAAATTGCATTCGGAAACGACAAAGTACAGTACCCGGCAATAAATATTGCACATCGACCTTTGGAAAGAGACAATCGGCTAATTTCGGCTTCGTAGAGCGCTATCTCTCTCGCACGAAATACAAACAGTCCGGTATCTATTAGGAGCTGTTAAAACAATTATGATTTGCTTCTTTTGATAATTATTATTACTATAAATTTTGATAATTATTTTTTACTTTTGATAATTATTATTACTATATATTATTAGTATAAAATACACCAATTTTTCTATAGTGATGGCTTTAGGTTGGGGTAAAATAAAATAAAAAAAAAACATGTTCCCATTATGTTTTCGTATTTAATTATTTTGGAAAATTACAGCTGTAGTGTACCTATTAAACAATATTAATCATATTGTTAAAATGAGACATTGTAATAAAAATAATAATAATTCTAATTCTCAATTACTTCCATTTCACTATCTGTGCTCTCAAAGAGATCAATATCACTGTCACTGTCAGCCGTATTTATCACTAGTCTATCAGTGTAATTGTCTAAACCGTGTTGAATGCTTCTATATTCATTCTCACATTTGATTGCATGATCGCAAACCTTTTTCCAATCTTCAGCCCCGATCATGTTTACTTTTTCAGTCAATAATGTTTTTACTGTAGTTAAATTCATACCCACATTTCTAGAGGCTACATAGCCTTTCAGTTGAGACCATATATTTTCTATTGGATTAAAATCCGGATGATATGGTGGCAATCGCAACACAGTGTGCCCATGTTCGGCAAGTACTTTGTCCACGGAAAACTCTGTATGCCTCTCCTTGTGCTGACATATAATAGCGTAAATCTGGGTTTTTGTTAATTTTGGATCTACTGGAATTTCGTGTCTGTTTAACCAGTGGATCATTTCCTGTTTAATGGTGTTTGAGTTGGGGGGACTTTCAACATATTTGTTGTGATAGGGTGCGTTATCGATAACTAGAACAGAATCACTGGGTATATTTGGTATTAATTGATTAACCAGCCATTTTTCGTAGTTATCGTTATTCATTTCATTGTGATAGTCACCTGTAGTGTCCGTGGATTTATACGTTAAAAAGGCACCGGGTACAAAGCCTTTTTCATTACCCGCATGAACTATTATCAAACGTTGACCTTTTGAAATTGGCTTTTTTACTCCTTTTTTCTTGTCGTCACTCCAAGATTTCCCTTTAGTGTGGGATGTATGTATGTAAGACTCATCCATGTAGACGATATTTTTTCCTGATTCGCGAAATTTGCGTATTTTATCGAGGTATTCCATCCGTTTGAGACTTACATCGTGCTTTTCCATTAGAAGTTTTCGATTATCTTCCATTTTAGTGAACCGAAATCCCATCTCGTGAAGTATTTTTCTCAACGTCTTTTCAGACCCATTGTAATTAATAGCTTCAGATAATTTAGCTTTTAATGATTTTATTGTTGGCAGTTCATTAAATCGTAAGTGAAAATCATACACCATTCTTCGAACAACATCATAATCAAAATCGTCCATATGCAAACGAAATTGCTTTTTTGGTCTCCCTTTTTTTGGAGTGCTGAACTTTATTTCAGTAGAATGTGTTTCAGTACTGACTTCGTTTAATATATTGTTCAAAGTTCTTCTTGAAATTCCAGTGGCATTTGCAACTCGCTCTTGAACCTTCTTAAAATAACAACTTACATTTTCATCTTCATTTTTTTTAAATCTGTCACTTTCGGTTACAAAATATTTATAAACATTGTAGATAATTTCGCGTGACTGACCTCGTAAAGGTTTCCCTCTTTTTCCTAAAGATGCCATTGTGCAATTTTAAATTATTTAAATTTGGGGGTGTTAACAACTCTTAATATATATTTTGAACTGGACGCGACCGCACTTTATCGCACTTGAACAACGACTGACAAACGTCATATAGGTAGTGTGCAACAGAGATAACGCTCTACGAAGCCGAAATTAGCCGATTGTCTCTTTCCAAAGGTCGATGTGCAATATTTATTGCCGGGTACTGTACAGTCCGACAAGGCATTTTTTGCGTTTTGATCCTTTTTGGTGCTTTGTTGATGACGTCAGAGGGGCGTGAGGGTGATATAAGGGTTATTATTTTTAAGGATTTTTATTATTATTAAGGGCCATTCAGTATATTTTCCCTCCTCTCAGAGAAAAATATGAATGCATAAACTTTTAGTTTTTTCATGAAAAAATTTTAAAAAAATAATCATTTTATGCACCGAAGACAGCACATAAATAAAGTGTTACAAATCTGTCAAAATTTTTTACTTGAATCGAACTCTATGCCCTCGACATTAAGTTAAAATTGGTTGGGGAAATTTGAAAGGTAATATAACGTTTGATCTGCTGCCTTCTGTACTACAAAAAGTCATGTCGCTTAAACTTTGAGAAAAACGAACAAAAATACAGGATTAAAGATAAAAATAGAAGATTAAGCAAGAAAATATAAGTATTAAAAGAAGAGTAACATGAAAATAATATCATGTTTTTATGATAAATTGTTTCCCTAGTCATCCTCGTCACCACTACTGTCTGTATTAGGTACCTACTCGTATCTAGAAATGCTCGTATTTTGAATGGTTTGTAAAAAATCTGCTTATTTTTCTTCACTTTTCATACAGTCTTTCTAAAGACACAATTCTCCTGAAATCGTAATTTTTATTGAGATTAAAAAAAATAAATAGGCAACTCTTACAGGGTTGCCTGTAAGAGATCATCTTTCGATGATAAGGCCGCCTATTGTGCTCTGTATCTTAAAAATTGTTCTGTATAAATATTCCTTATTTTTGTGTACAATGAAGAATAAATAAATAAATAAATAAATAAATTATGTTCTAAAGTGTATTTTTCAAAGTAGAGCAATATGTGAACATTGCAGCGGCAACTTGCTTCTTTACTCTTAAAAAGGGATTTATTGAGACATTAAATTGTTTTTTTTTTTCTGAAAACAACTTCTTCAATTTTATACCTACACTAAGTAAGCCCACATTTTATTAATTTTGGAGTATTTCATATCTTAATATTGAATTTAAAAGTACATTAACAAATATGTGCGGTAAAAGTAATAAAGTTCCAATTTTTGCCACGCGTCAAAAGGTCCTTGTCGGACTATAATGTATTTCCTATGTATTTCTTTTAAAAATAGGCATGACATTGAAAATTCTTTCTAACGATACAAGACGAAAAAATATTGATGCAGGTCTACATCACCATGCATTTAAGGGAATGGTACATAATCAACATAGAATATTACCGGAACACATCACCGCCGGTGCGGTAACAAGTAATTGGGGACAGATTTTATAATATGAAGCGTGGTCGCTAGCCAGTCGGACCCTGGCGTGATTCTACCGCCACGGTTACTTGGATTAGTCGTCTATTACGACACTTATGTGATTATTCATATGAGATAGGACTAATTGTCCATATATGTGCGATATTATCATTGAAATGTGTTTTATTTCTGATCGACGAATAGGTGTATTTATTGAGATTAAAATGCAATGAATAATGTCTATTTCCAGGTGGTAGGAGTAGCCACAGCCGGCAGCCGACCCCCCGTCGGTAACAGTGCGCCGCCGCAGGTTTATTATGAAGTAGCGCGCGTTTCACAACTACCCGCCGGTTAGTATATCATATTCATCTATACTAATATTATAAAGAGGAAACCTTTGTATTTTTGTATTGAATAGGCTCAAAAACTATTGGACCGATTTCAAAATTTCTTTTACCATTACTTAGAGGGATTCTTCCGAATCCGTATAGGCTACTTTTTATTTCGAAAATCCCGCGGGAATCGAAATTGCGCGGGTAAAACCGCGCGCAACAGCTAGTATAATCATAAATTAACTTAACTCACCACCACCACCACTCACACCAACTATAACAACCCAAAGTGAGCTTTTATGTTAGCTTGCTTCATGGAAATCTCACAGAAGAACTACGGATATTGTTGTATAAATATATCTAATAATTTATTCTAATATTATTTAATTTATTATTAAAGTTAATACTTGTTTAATGGAAAATAGTAGGTTTCCAAGTATACCCCTAGACCTAAGCTGGTAACCTACATTAACATTAAAAAAATGTTTCAGTAAACACACAAACGAACATCCCGTCGCCGGCGCGTGAAGTCCGGACGCCTCCGACACAACAGAGCCAAGTGTTGAGTCGACCTACGATATTAAGGAAACGGGATGCTGAAGGGTAATTAAATTATATTAAATCATTTATTCGTTAACAAAAAACAACACTTTTCAAAACGCTAAAATGTACAGTTTTTGGTGATTTAAAAGTCCATAATGAAATATAATTTTGTTAAATAAATTTTATTCAGTATTAATTTAATGTAAATTACAATCATCTACAGTAAGTATTTATTTAATCGATTTATCAATAGTGGTTATTACTAACGTTATTTTTATCAATTGCATTGAGTGCCAGCGCTGTGGCGCGTTAAATGGCTGCCACTCTTTAGCCACTGCCACTGCCCCGTAAGTTGGCTCTATGGTTTTCTATACCTTGGCTAATAGTTAATGCAGTAAACTGACAGTTCGAAATGTCTAAAATAAAAATAATGATACCAGTTAAAATCTTCGTAGTGTAAGGTACTAAATGAGAATGATTGAAATTGAATAATACCTTTTCATTAAATGAAAGAATGAAATGAATGAATTCGTTTAGCATACAATTTTAAAGCAATCTCTAAATATGTGGATTTGATGAGTGTACTTTATCTTTACAGTAACTTTAAAACACATTATTAATACCCAAACATAATTACAGTAGAAGTAAAATAAGTTTTTGTTATTTTTTTAAATTCAACGCTAAAGTAAATGACGTAAAGTATTAGCAATGAGAAAATGAAAGTAATTTGTGAGTCAAAATATATTTTTTCTCAATTTAAGATTGTATTAATAAAAAAGATCTTTCGTTCACTTGATCCACATCACAATTTATTTTCTTCCCTAAAGTGGGCACACTGGAACTGTAATTTTACTGCATTGAATTATTTACCAAGGTACAGTGCGTAAGTGACCGTAGAAGTAATTCGGACCGCCGTTTCTTGGAATCGGATAGGATGAAGTGTGTAACCGCTTCCCTAAAGGTATAGGAAAAATGTTAGCATCGCACATTGTGACGGGCCGGGTCGCAGCGCATCGACGGATTTTGAGTACAGTCTACGTCTAGACGTTGCGTATACTGTACGTAAAAATTACGAATTAAAGCTTTAAGCCTTTTAACATAAGGTCAAGTTTTTCTTGACACTCTATGGGTAATTTGTCGGTTGAGTACAGTATATGTCTGGACGTGCTTGTCTATCGACTTGTCTTGACTAGTCCACTTGCTATAGAACACTGTGACAATCAACGGCGGATCATGCGATGCTCTGCGCCCCGGCATAGTCTACGATAATGTAAAATGCATGAGGGGCGTACCTTTAAGTGTCGCATGCGCGTACCTTTGAGTGTTCTTAATTTTAAATCGTTCACTATACAGGGCGTCCCAAGAGTATGAGACCTCAAAGGAAAGTACCTTAAATATCGTAGATAGGGTGTTTTGCTGAAAGAAGACTTTATATGATTTTCAAATATAAGCAATTCTGTACTTAAAGATTTCACATGTATTTTCACTTTATTGGCTTTAGCAGTTTCTTGTTTCTTTTTAATTTGATTAAAATGATTAATTTCTCGTTATTCCTTTATTTTAAAATACTATGTTTCTTCTTAAGATCTTATAAGTTCTTAATATAATTAAATAAATAAGAAGAAACATAGTATTTTAATACTATACTATATAAATATAAACACAGTATTTATATTTATGTAGTATAGTATTTATAAGTTTTTTTCCATTTTGTCGATTGGCATCATAAACATGGAAGTCTTTTTTTTTTAAATTTTTAAGTCGGTTCGATTCCCAGACGAAGCAAGTAATAAATAAATATTTCTGACGCTCACACAACATTATCTAGCCCAAATTAAGTTTCTTAAAGAACTTGTGTTATGGATACTAGATAACTGATATACTTAAGAAATATATAAACATACATATTTAATAAATATATATATTTTTATAAGAATAAACTTAAATAAACATCCATGGCTTGACGGCTAATATCTGTGTTCATCACACAAATATCCGCCGTTGCCGATGAACACAGATATTAGCCGTCAAGACTACACCAGCAAGTAATTTCAAGCAAATCTTCAAATGCAGCATTATTTATATTTAAAAATCAAAAAAAGTCTTTATTTAGCAAAATAGCCTATCTGCGATTATTTACGGTACTTCGGCCTGACGTCTCATAGTGTTATGACAGGGTGTATTGTTGTTACCCGGCAGCAACTCGGCGATGTTCGCGGCGGCGCCGGGCTGGCAGCACGTGGCCACGGGCGGCGGCGCGGGCTCGGGCGGCTCCACCACCGTGTCGGCCGCCAGCGACCCGCCCGACGCGCCCGACACGCCGCCCGCGCCCGCGCCCGCCGCGCCGCCCCCGCCGCGAGCCGCGCCCGCGCCGCAAGCGCCGCACAGCCCTAAGCGCCCGAGGAATCAGCTGTGAGTTTGATAAGTTTTCAACCTACTTTTTAACCTTTCGACGTTCTCAATTCGTCAGTATGTCTTTTTTGTGTCTTTGTTACACGATATTTCGACCAATTATGAATCGATTTTGAAAATTCTTGTTTCATATGATAGAGGATACTTTATAGTTGGTCCCGTATAAATTTTATCCGAATCGACTGAATACTTCATTGAAAAGTTTAAATTTAGCATGCAACCATCGATAAATAGTCGAATCGACAAGATAAATATTTTGTTATTTTATCCTATTTCGTAAGCTAGTATGCGCACCACAATAGATAAAATTACTCGATTTGATACCATAATTAAGACCACAGAACCAAATATGTCATAACCTTAATAATTTACATACACTAAATACCATATTCTAAGAAAATATCGATAAAAGGCCCGATTTATCGTTGTCGATGGTAGCATGTTAGCCCCGCATATTATAACTCAGCCGAAGTTTTGACGTGAAGTCGGTTTTTGAATGCTCTGCATTCGTTGATTATAGAAGGAATAGGTTCTCAAATCGTATATCGCGCTTGATGTGTCCGCGCCTGCTACTCCCAAGTAGCTGGCTAACATACAACCTACTTCAAAAGGGATTAAGTTCTGAATTCATCAGTCCCAATATTTCCGCGCCTGTGAGACACTAGTTTCAAGAAGCCAGCTGTGAGTATGAAGAGTCTTCAAGCTTTAACTAGAGGGAATAGGTTCACAATTCGTCTGTCGCGCTCGTTGATTCCGCGCCTTCTAGCCCCAAGCTGAATCTTGGAAGAATCAGCTGTGAGTATGAGAAGATTTTAATTTACTGCTACGAGGAATAACTTTTCAATTCGTCTGTCACGCTTGATGAGCCCGCGGCTCCGAGTCCCAAGAAGGAACCAGCTCTGATTATGAACAATTGTCAACTTACTAGTATAAGGAATAAGTTCTCAATTCGAATGTCGAGCCCGACCGTCCGCCCAGCGAGTCGTGGCCACGCCGCAAACGCCGCACAGCCCGAAGAGGCCGAGGGATTACATATGAGTAAAAAAAAAATCTACTACCAAAAGGAATTTATTTATTCATTTTAGGAAAACTTACAGCTAGCTATTACATAATTATAATTAAATATTTACAGAAGGCCAATTCGCAGTTTTCACAAATGAGCAATGGTTAAGTTTCTTATTATGGCCAGAGGCAATTGAAAGATGACAAATGTAAAGTATGAACAATACAAGATAAAACAGATTTCGATAATGTAGAGAAAAAAAATAGCTGTGTGCACTAAAAAGTAAGTAAATTAAAATTAAATGTAAACAAAAAACAAAACAACCTAATTCAATAAATATAAACAAAATAATAGTAATTGAAAAAAAAAACTATGTAATATTAAACAAAAAAAAACTTAGCTGAAAGAGCCGCTCTGACATTGCAGAATAAATCTAGTTTATTCAGTCTTCGAATCGCTTTGTTCACGGAGTTGCACGATCGTATAAGGAATTAATTCTGTCTATAGTTGGTATTTTCGGGAGGCACATGCAAAAGCGTTGGGTTTCTTTATAATTTTAAGTGCGTGCAAATACCAACCATTACCAGAAGCTCAGGAACATCTAACGAGTGGTTGCAATTTTTACGAGATTACACGCGTCTGCAATCTGCCTGCGCAAGCTCATAGGAAGTATATGGTAGTGTTTAAAGCAAGTCACCATCGTAAGTTTTTGCTCTAAAGTTTAGACTCTAAAATCTTTCGATGCGGTCAATATAATCCTTGAATAAAGGGTTCCATACTGATGACGCCTATTCAAGGTGACTTCGAACAAAAGTACAGTACAATATCTTGAGGGTTTTGATATTATTGAATTCAGAGGATACTCTTAGTACAAAACCTAGAGCCCTAGAGGCTTTCTTAACAATGTTATCGACGTGGTTATCAAAAATTTATTTGGAATCATTCTAACACGTGATACCGTGATATCGTTATTCTAACACGTGATAATCGTAATTAATTTAATTGTTTTACCTTGTGAAGGAACAAACATAGCATTTATATATATATTTAAGTAAAGTTTATTTAGTAAGCAGTACTGATAAAAACTGTCCAGGTCACTTTGCTGTTTAATACAATCGGAATCGTCGTCAATTGTTTGTAAAATTTTCATATCGTCAGCGTAAAGTATGATTTTAGAGGAAAAAAAGCATTAATGGATGTTATTAATAGGTCAATAAGGTTCGAGCAACGACCCCTGGGGCACCCCTTAAGGCACGATTTTTGCTTGCGACATGTATTCATTCAGAACTATTATTTGTTAGCGGTTCTCTACATAAGATCTAAGCCACCGATACAAGTTGCCTCTGATACCAACTTTATTATGAAGCTTACTGAGGAAGATGGCGTGGTCAATACGGTCAAAGCATTTGGCGTAGTCGGTATAAACCACGTCCACCTGTGAGGGTTTATACATTTTCTTAGTGAGGTACTGTGTATGCTTTAATATTTGATTCAGTTGATCTGCCTTGAAGAAACCCATGCTGTTGCTGAATAAAAGTGTGTTTAAGAATATTTAATTTGTCGCACCCGATACGCGCCGAGACAAGCCGAGGAATCAGCTCTTAGTTAAGCTACTCAACCTAGTTATAACATTCAATCTACTTGAAAACGGAATAAATTGTCAATTCGTCTGTCGCACCCAGTTTTCAACCTACTACCAGGCCTGGCTCACTCCGCGCGGTACATTCGTTATTTACCTAGAGCGAAGCGCTGCGCCGGCAGATTTCGAATGGGTCGTGCGTGTGTCACGCGCGCGCCCGTCGTCGGGACGTTGTAGATACCTACCTACCTAATAGCACTCACAGTAATTGTATAATCGAGGTCGCAAATAGTATTTAAAAATGGACATAAAAAGAAACAAATATTCAATTAGATTATGTTCAGATTTGATTATGTTCAATTTAGCAAACAAAACATAGGTAGTATTACTAATTATTCGTCGTAACTTTTTTTTCATTTTGTACTTTAGGTAAGTTGAAATAATAATAATAAATACACTTTATTGTCAATCAGAACACAACACACAAACAATATTTTTTACAAAGGTAGAATAACAGTAATACCGATGTAGGTAAATACCTACATCGGTAGATACTTAATTACAAATAAGGAGATTAATTATTCTTCACTAGGCAGCAACCCTAACAGCGCAAGAAAAGATAAGAGGCATGCGATAGAAAGAGACAGAACTTCTAGGTATATAAATTTGCAGGTACGTAATGCTGTGCGAGCTGAATTCCACCGTATCGCGTCGTACAAAGACTCGAATTTATTTAGATCTTCTTGCGGAGTAATTCTTCTGTACCAACGGTACTATTACTTATTCTGTGCTACTACTTAAAGGAATAAGTTCTCAATTCATCTGTCGCACCGAGACAAGCCCAAAGCAACCGAAGAATCAGCTGTGAGTTTGAACTCTTAGGTTCTCAATTCGTCTGTCGCGCTCGTCGGTGCCCCGCCTGCGAGCCCCAAGCGCCTAAAGAACCAGCTGGAGTTTGAACAGATTCAACCTAATGCTGGAAGAAAGAGGCTTTTAATTCGTCTGTCGCGCTCATTGCGCCCTCGTTCTTTCAGCCACAAGCGGCTGAGGAACCAGCTGTGAATATTGAAAGTTTTCAACTTCAAAAAGGAATATGTTCTCGATTCGTCAGTCGCGCGCGATACGCCCGCGCCTACTGGTCCTAATTATCGCGGACAGAGGAATCAATTGTGAGCATATGAGGCTGAAGGTAAAAGGTTTCAATATACTTCGAAATGAAGGAGGATCTCAATTCTTCTCTGTCACGCCGGACCACATAATACAAGTTTTTAATGGACTTCAAAAAGGAAGAGAAAGTCGAATCTCAATTTTTATGGGAAGAAATTATTAAGAAACTGGAAGCTTGCCTCAGCCTCAATAAGACCGCCTTTTGTACTTCGCTAAATTGTTTGTTACGTAATACTAATATGAAAACTGTAGAAAAGTGTATTTTATATTGATAACTGAATTCTACATATCCAATTGAATTAATTTATTTATACTTTTTTTTTCAGAACGAGTAATGAGAAGAGGCATAGCAATGAATATCAAAGGGAGCACTCGCCACCGGTGTCGCCGGCCGTCAATATTAAACCTCAAAAACGTAAGTTTTACATTTAGCTTTGGTTATACCAAGAACCTTGACATCATAATGTTATTACATTTCAAAGGTGACTAAACGCGTTAATATGTTGGTACTTTATGGTACGGGATTTATTTTGACCTGTCTTTCTCCGTGTGCCTTGGTCTTCGACCTCATTTTCGTATATTTTTTAATAAAGGATGTTTTAGATGACAGGATTTTATCGTGTTAAATATTATTTTACCAGTCTTTTGAGGTTTTAGTACGGTTTTGTTTCCTCGGTGACTTAACCCGCATTTGACCTCAATCTTACCAGATAATTAAAGATGAGGGTTTAGGAAACTGGCTTTTCATAAAAAGTTGCCGGAACAGATCACGAACAGATCACGTATCTCTCGGAGTATGCCTTTACGATATACAGGGTTGTTTTTTAGTCACCAGCCAAATTTAAATATTTTCATTGATACGATATAAACATACCTGCATATTTATTTTAGTATCGCTCACTATAAAAAAATAAAAATATGGCACCACAAACTTTATTACTAATAGTCACTGTTGATGAACATAGCCACTACGACGCGGCATTTCATTGATAAAACTACAACGTAGTACTACAAGATGTTTTGTAGTAACGCGTACTCGTCTTTATTTTAATGGTATTCATTCATAATTTAGAGTGACCATGCTTTGCGTAATATGTTAGTGAATATGTTTATTTTGTTGTGAATAAAATACATACTTAGCAAAAATCGTTTCTATACATGCTACTTATTGTGATAAAAAAATTGACGGGTAACTAAAAAATAACCCTCTGTAAGTGACGGTAGAGCTATTCTCATCCGATTGCAGGTGTCCAGAGTTTCTCATTATGTTTTTTTGTATTTCTTACAGATTCCCGGCTCTGATATTTTTTAATACGTTTATTTGTCCTATTCTCTAAGAACCTTCTTTTTCCTAGTTAAGATTATATTATTCTAAGCGGCTTACATGTTTTTCTATATACATGTTTTTAATTTGTATTTTTTCTATAGTTATTTATCCTTCCCTACATTCCCAGGCCCGCAGCTAGGCTCCACCTACGTTTGCGGCTGGCGCAGCACCGCGCTACACTTCGTGCGACCGTCGGACGTCCGCCGCCGGGAACCGAACGCTAAAGACATCGTCGCGATAGCCTCGCAGAAACACGTGCTCAACAGTGCCGAGGGCTGGAAGGTGCACCATATTACCGCGCAGATGGATGATTTGGTAAGTGTATAATAAATAGGTGAAATTATACAACGTGATATCAAACGTTCAATTCAATTAAGTTTTTGGACGAATTGGCAACTACGACGATTTGGTAAGTGATAGTAGCGATAGCCTCGCAGAAACAAACTTAATAACGTCGGGGGATGGAAAGTGCACCATATTACCGTGCAAATGGAAGTAATCAACGGATAGTCATTGATTTGCACCGTACGGCGCTGAGCCGTGCCGTTTCACGGCGGCGGCGCCGTGCCTTTATATGGCATACTTTTCTATAATGAACAATGATGGAGATTATTTTAAGAGCTAATATGAAACGTTGAGCGGTCCGCCGTGGAAAGTTGCGGCGGCGAACCGTGCCACGGCACAGCGTGCCGTATGCCGTGCCGTGCCTGTTCTACGGCAAGGGCGCCGGAACACGGCATGGCATACGGCGCGGCGCGGTACCGTAGAGATGGATTAAGCTTTAGTAATGCTAAACGTTAAGAAATCTCCCACTCAGATTGCCTCCAGAGTAGATTATCTAACATGCCGGACACATTCCATCAAGTATTTTTTATTTCATATAGGCAAGGTCGATTCACGTTGTATAATCTGTGTATTTGTGAGTGTGTTTTCGTAATGTTCGTATGTAAGATTTTTGTTGAGGGAGTTGCGTGAGTGGCGGTTTAGAGATTTATTTTCTTCTCAGGCTTCTTCAATTATTTTCATCAAATAATTTGCCACATGTTTTACATAACATGTTTCACATAATAAAAAATAAACATTAGAAATATTATTTATGTATATTTTATGTGTAGCAATTTATTATCTATATGTGTAAAGATTTGTATAATTAATTTATTTTTTGTTTGTACATACTAAAATTGTATTTTATTCCAACTCTCCATCTGTCTGGTTTGCTGGAAGAACTAGAAATAAGCTGTACATACCTTTGTACTTATCTTTTTAGCAAACTTTATATTGTATACAATTATCTAGTGCGTACATAAATTGTTAAACAACATATACATACATACATACATAACTTCACGCCTATATCCCTTATGGGGTAGGCAGAACACCAGAGGTTATAAGACCATCTGATATCACGTTTGACTTTGGAGGTATGATACTGGTGGATAGAGACAACTGCAGTGACAGGGTAACAGCCTATCGCCCACAAAAACGCTAATAAAACCTCTGTCCCTTTGCTGACATTTACAGTATGCCCGGGAAGAGAAGCAACTGGTACATTCTATGTTTTTCTGTCGCTTCCAGACCAGAATGGATTTTTATTCATTTGTTAAACTAATGAATAATAGTATATTATGCAACTAGTTTATACCATGACTACGAGAAAAAGACATAATTTAAGCGAAAATAGAAATTTAATCAAGAAATAAGAAATGTTACATTGATTGAAATGGACATTAAAATTAGAGCAATGACTGAAATTAAGCGTAATTTTCTTATTATTATCATTATCAAACACCAAAACAGTGAATTAGGCCTTTTTATTCATTATTTATTCTTTATTCGTGAATAAAATAAGCTTTTTAGAGTAGGTATGGTATAAATAATTTATTATCTACGTGTACACAGTTTCTCATCCAACTCACTCCCACAGGTATCGTTAGAAACGCAGTAGATCAGCTGGACCAACTGCTACGATATGTGTTTGTGTGTGTATGACAGTGTAAGATTGCGTCAATGTTCGGTTTTTGATTGTAAGAAAATGTGTGAAGATATAGCTTTGTTTCGTACTCATACTTGTTTTCCTACTAATTTTAGGATATACAGGGTTATGGGTAATTAGATTATTATATTTATATTGTTATATATTATAAGGAATAACCCAAATATTAAAACCCAGTTTTACACTTTCGAACATCGATTGTAAAAAACTAATGGAACGATTTCCATGCTCCTTCCAGTTTTGAATAGGTGTTTATTAAAAAAAAAAAACAATGTGATTCCAAACAAAAGCTACAGGACGATTTATAAAATGGAGGAACCCTTACATAAAACAGATTTTTTCTCCTAAAAAGAGCTAATGAATTCTTCGTGCACTTTTTTTGAAAAACATCTACAACTCCCTGACTATGTATAAAAGCATTTAATTTCACAAATGCAGAAAAAATCAAAGACAAAAACAAAATCAATATCATCCAATGGATTGTCTACAAAAACATTTCAAAAATTAATTTAAATCAACATCTTAACCGGCTTTTTCCCTTTGTTTCTTTTCTTTGCATAAATAATCTATAATCTCTCCCCGGTTTTCACGGTGTTTTGCTGACGTTCAATATTAAAGACCAGGTTACTTCATAATGTAAGCAAAACAACCACAGGGCTATAGAGTTTCTTTTGATGTTGTTTAAACAGCTTTAAAAGCATAATACTTCATTCATTTGATGCCTCTGATTACATACAAGGTTGAATACAGGTCAAATCTATTTTGTTTCTAATCTATAAACAAACCCCCTATGTTTTTAAATGTTTTAAATCGACTAAATTAATCAGAAACCTTATTCCTCGGTATGGGTTTCATATGAAGTTAATAAAAAAAATTAACAATGCCCATTATACAAAGCGATCCTGTCATTAAGAAACAAACTTTTCGCTGTCAAAATCTTTGTAAACCATGTCAATTAGGGTTTTACATTTATAATCTGATTGATTGCAATGAGAGGCGTAAATAAACATGCTATTTGTATTTTTTAGACGCTTTATTTACCCATTGTAGTAATAACACTTAGATTTGCGTATGTAAGAATTGTAAGAATGTGCGTGTGTGTGTGAGGTATGGCTTTGTAATCTAATCATGATTATTTATACTATTATTTTCCTTTATTTCCAATGAAACTGTTGGTAATCATTAACTGGATAATATGGTATGAAAGCTACAAATTGAAATTCTCTTATTATCTCACAGGTATCCTTAGAGTCTGACGCGGTAGATCAGTTGGACCGACTGCTTCGATCATTAGAAAGTGTGACGGGGCGCGCGGTTTCAACGCTGAAACCACACGCGCACGCGCTTCTAGAACTTATAAAGGTAAGACTAGTTATTATTGTGATTGAATAAATGGGGTTTAAGCCTTGATTTTATCGCCTTTGTTGGGATATAGGTATATTAAATTTAACTCTTAATAAGACGTGTAAAGGTACGCACACACTATGCCTCGCGCTCACTCGTATATCTTTTATATAAACTGTGATCCGCTGCCTCCCCCACATAGTGTGCAGTAGTTCATGTAAACGAGTGTCGCAGGCGGATTTTTGCGCTGCACGCGGTCCTTTAAACCGATAATTCGATCATTTCATCGCGATTAATATTATTTTACTTTAACTTGATTTTTGGTAACTTTACACCGTGCTCATAAGCGATTATGTGAAATCAAGTTAATCGCTTCAAAATCTGGTTATAATAATGATAATATTGCGATACAGGACCAGGTTGTCAAGACGAACAACTACCGGAAATACATTATGAGGAACAGCACAGTGGACGTATGTCGGGCGTGCCGCCAATCTGGCGAGTCCCTCAGACATGTAGTTTCAGGTTGGTCAGTTTTTGCCAACACTGAGTATCTGCATAGACATAACCAAGCAACCCAGATTCTCCACCAAGAGTTCGCTCTGAAATATGGTCTCATCAATCAGAAAATGTTCTCGAAAACGGCAGTGCCAAGCTCTACTGGGATCGGCCCATTATCACGGACAGGACTATTCTAGCGAATAAACCTGATATCGTGTTAATGGACCGATTGTCGTCCAAGGTGTTTTTGGTGGACATAACTATCCCGCATGACGAGAACCTCGTGAAGGCCGAGACCGAAAAATAACGCAAGTACTTGGACCTTGCACACGAGGTGACCGAAATGTGGGAAGTTATGTACACCGAAATCAAACCGGTTGTAATATTCGCAAACGGTTTGACTCCAGCCACACTGGTCAGAAACCTTGAAAGGCTGAGATTCGGCGGGGGTTCGCTTCCAGCACGCATGCAAAAAGCGGTTTTGCTAGATACTCCCCGAATCGTTCGCCGGTTTCTTTCTCTCTTGCCTCGATTCCCGACCGACTGGTCAGACTGTCGGGTCCTTTCCGCCTGTAAAAGGCGTGTAGCTCTTATGATGCCAAATAATAATAAATCTTTTTATTTCAGACTTTTTAAATGTCCATATAATATTTTTAGTATCACTCCTTTAAGCTATGTTAGTAAATTGACGAACAAAACATAATAAATTTTACCTATACTTAATCGTGATCACAAAATTGAATTTAATTATAAATGTCAGAAATAAAATTCTAAATCGAAAATTAAAATATGAATTAAGCTTGAATTAAGTATGTCACAATATCAAAGTCAAAACCATTTGAGTTTGTTAAATTTATATAGAATTTATTACCTCAGACTTATAAAATGTTAGTAGTGATAGTTCCACATTATTAAAAACACACATTAGTACGGTAAAAAAAATTAAAAGTTACAAGATGAGATAGGTACCACGGGCTTTGCAACAATGGCTCACATAAGGACAGTCAAGTCTGCCCGCTACCATACACAGGATGCTGTTGGTGCTACGTCGCACGCGCCGCACCAAAGACGCATCTTTTGCTCATGGTAGCGTAGAAGCAGTCAATCCAGGCTCCCGCAAACATCTCTGACGCACTACAGTAGCGAGGGTGCCTCATCAGCACCCTGAACGCATTGTTATATTGATCGCATTATAAGCCTTTTGTATATAAAACTCCCACAGGCTGCTCGTATAGAAACTAGGACAATAAGACCGAAAAAGTGTATATTTTGTTTCTTTTGAGCAACAAGCACACCTGTGAGCTATCAAAAGTGGTTAAAACCCCTTTTTTGTAGATAATATGATCTCTGAAAACTAAGGTCAATTCAGAAGAGACAGCCACCTGATTTTTCTTCAAAACGAAGTCCGTACCACAACAGTGGTTTGGACTTTGTTTTGGGGTGATTATATATTAAAATATTTATATTCCTTATTTTAATTTCTTAAGATTCATTAGGGAGAATTTCACACTTGTTCCCAATATTAAATTATTCATAATCAAAACTATCTTAGTATTCATGATTTTGTTTTTATTTTACAGGGCAACAGACAACGAAGTAAAATAGTAAGCGAAGGCATCCAAGAAGCCCGAGGTGACATACTCCGAGTCTTCAATCACCGCGGCTATGTGTCCGACATTTTAGTGCGACAGGCCGACAAACGGTGTTTCCGAAAACACCGCTCACAGTCCTAGCATACAGCCCAACCAGTATTGGACACTAATAAAGCCAAGTCGTACGTGACACGACCCGGCAAATCTGGATTTACATTGAAACTAGTCAATGTCACTGAAAAGAAATCTAAAGTCAAAAAAGTCAGTGATGTTAAAAGTTAAATGTAATCTCGAATTAATGTACATAGTGATAAAGTGTTTAAGTTTCTTTGAGTGTTTTTGTAATATTAGAATACGACGCGCGTCGTGCAATGATTGTTTTTATTGTGATCGACGATATTATATACTTAATATGCCTATATAGAATATGTAAATGATTTATGGATTGACAATGGAAGCCTTGAATGGTGTGATTCTGTTCATGATCTATTTTTATTTAATAAATTTTTAAATGAAGTATCGTTTTGTTTTATTGAAATTCTTACCTATAAGCTCAACGTTAAGTCAACTCATATACCTACAAGATAAAAAACCTAATGGTAATTGACGAAGAAGTCGAAGACGATACGTAGCTGCAGACTTTATAAAAATAGTATTTGCTTCACAAGTGGACCTTAACTACGGTGTTTTTTTTTTATACGGGACCTTATTACTCAGACTCGTGTGTCCGTCTGCTTCCAGGCTGTTTCTCATGAACCGTGAAAGCGATAGTTGAAATAGTCACCGATGGTGTATTTCTGTTGCCACTATAATAACGAAAATACCTACTAAAGAATAGAACAAAATATTTAAAGGGGCGCCCATACAACAGACACACAGTACGTATTATGGAAGTTTCCTGCCGCCAAATGGCGCTGTTTAAGAACTCTGGTAACCTAATGTAGTATAATTGCATTCATTTGTCATTTGTTTTTGTGAATTGGCGGCAAATCTAAAACTCTTGTTACACGCGAAAATGAACCTAACGCGAGAAAATTTTCAGCCAATGATGTATTATGACTTTAGTTGTGGGCTTTCTCAACACACAAGCTATGATTACCAACCTGCGATTAGCATTTTTTAATGAAGCCCCATCTTGTGCAACTTTTTACAAATTGTTTAACGAGTTTAACGCTGCGACAGCGACGCGGGGAATCCGGGCCGTTCTCGACGCCAGCGGGCGCTCGAGCGATTTGTCGCGGTTTCATACTAACTCAATACCTTCTATCATGTCGCGGAAATCGCTGCCCGCGCTGCTATCGCTATCGCTGCCGTCCAGTATGCAGCCTAAGCGTGGACGTAGCAAGCTCAGTGATGATACGCGCGAGGCACGTCTTTTAACAACGACTACTAAAGATAGCATCAGTGCTGTACGACGCATGATAGAGGAAGATGAGAGAGTGACCTATCAGCAGATACGGGCAAGCCTAGGAATTGGTATGAGTCAAGCTCAAATAATATTACACGAACATGTAGGCGTCAGGAAGCTTTGTACCAAATGGATTCCCCATACTTTGACCGACGACCAGAAACGCCTTCGTATGACCTGTTGTGGCCAAAGTTAGATAAGTTCAACGGCGGTGACTCAACTGCTGTATTGGACATCTTCACAGATGATGGAAGCTGGATATATCGCTACGAACCCGAAACCAAAAGACAATCAGTTTCAAACGGGAATCCCGCCAAAGTGTGGAACTTCCTTAAAACATTAGGTATTGGCAAAAACAAAAATAATTTCTCAGCGGATAGCTTCGATATTCATAAGATGAATCTTCATTTCTCTACGTCAAGCTTAGTAGAAGCTTCCGTTAAAGCAAAGACGATTAAACAACTTTCTTCGTTGCCTTTACCTACGTATGAATCATTCACTTTTAGTCGATTCACTGAATGTGGTGTTAAGAAAGCTATTGAATCCATTGCCTCTAATGCTATCGGGACGGATTACATAAGCCGCAAAATGATTTTAATTCTCCTTGATTTCCTTCTCCCCATAATCACTAACATTCTGAATAATTCAATAAGTTCCAAAAAGTTTCCAACTTTATGGAAAGACGCCGAGGTTATTCCGTTGCCTAAAATAAAAACTCCTGCTTCTTTCAAAGATATCCGACCCATTTCAATTCTCCCATTCATGTCTTAAATTCTTGAGCGTCTTGTCCATCAACAACTAAGCGAATTTCTTC
Organism: Stenoptilia bipunctidactyla; assembly: GCA_944452665.1. NCBI lineage: Eukaryota > Metazoa > Arthropoda > Insecta > Lepidoptera > Pterophoridae > Stenoptilia > Stenoptilia bipunctidactyla. The sequence goes on from OX101730.1 coordinate 18,379,755, forward strand.
ACAAAAATAATATACTTACTCAGTCCATTTCAATCAGGTTTCCGACCTGGGCATAGTACCGTCACTGCATTAGTAAATATTACTGATACTATTAGAATGGGCATGGAAAATAAGCAACTTACCATCCTGACCTTACTTGATTTTAGCAATGCCTTCAATACCGTAGATTTTGATATCCTCTTACAACTGCTCAGCTGTCTTAACATATCTCCATCAGTGATTGACTGGTTTCAAAGTTACTTGTACGGTCGCCGGCAACGCATAGTCTTGGATGGTTCTAGCTCGACCTGGACTGATATCAAAGCTGGCGTCCCACAAGGTGGCGTGTTGTCCCCTCTCTTGTTTTCGATTTTTATCAATACTATATCTCGTAATTTAACTTCTTCTTACCATATGTATGCAGACGACTTGCAAATATACTCTCAATCTACGCTGAAAGATTTACCAAAGACAATTAATATAGTTAACAATGACTTGGCCGAAATACTCGACTGGAGCAAAAGTCACGGTCTAGCTGTTAACCCAGCTAAAACACAAGCCATTGTTATTGGTAGCCCGAATATGGTAAACTGCGTCTATTTTCCCTGATCAGTATAGTCCTAGTACTTTTAAGCGTCGAGTGAATAGGTTTCTCGTGGATGGACGTGTACCACCTTAGTCTTCATGTTCACTTAACATCAGGTGGCATGTAAGACAAACGTCCCATCCATAATTTATATAAAAAAAAAGTCATTTTGTTTTTCATTTCCTTTTATTCAATTTTAAGAGGTTTTCTGACAGCTCATTAAAAAAAAACGGTACAAAAGGCTTCGATAGATGGCGCTTTACACAAGGCGAAGTCTTGTCTGTAATATAGCCATTTATTCCATACTAGCTGCTGCCCGCGACGTCGTCTGCGTGAACGCTATGCAGCACCAAACGCACCTACGATTATAACACTGCTAGCGTGATAATATGTAGCCTATATGTTGACCCGACTTCTTAACTATCTTCATGCCAAATTTGAAGTAAATCCATGCAGTACTTTTTGAGTTTATCCCGGAAAGACAAACAGACAAACAGACAAAAATTCTAAAAACTATATTTTTTGTTTCTGTTTCGATTGTAGATCATACCCCAAGTATTCTTTTAAAAAAATATTCAATGTACAGTTTTGACTTTCCTACCATTTTATTATATGTATAGACTACGTTTCTAAAAGTAATAGTATATTATGTAACAAGTGAGCTAAGTTGCAAATTACAGTCGAGGCTGTGCTTTTTTCCGCCAAATGTGTCAATGTCTGTATAGCATATACAGCCTATTTTAAGTGAAAATGTTTAATTTGGAGTGGTAAATGCAAATATTTTAATATTTTATAACAAATTATTGTAAATTGTGAATAATTTGTTTGATATACAAATTTGTTTTACTAATATAAGGCGCAAACATTGGAAATGTATATGGATTTGAAGTGGTATAAAATCTCTTTGTTGTTTCTGAAAATATTAAAATGTATAACCCGGACCAATAAAATATGCTCTGTTTACTCGCATGTAATTTGCACAAAGGTACAATTCAACTTTGTAGGATTCATTATATTATGCACTAGGGTATAATATATTATGCACGCGTGACTTATAGCCCAGTTTATAGTTCTAAATTCAATAGAATAACGCTCACTTTACGAGCAAGTGTGTTGAAAAATAAATTAATTGACGTCTGTGTCAGAAATCGAACTTTTAAATAACCATAGATGATAGATACTACTTAACTAAATTATAGTATACAGACTTAACGCCTTCGACTTTTTAAAAGTGCCATCTATAGAGATTTTTCGAACTAAATTATATGAGCTGTCCGAAAACTCCCCATTGGAAGTAATTGGAAGTAAATGGGGTATTAATAATTTAATGGCTATTTAAATCAATATATATATAAAACTGTTCCGTTACTGATTGAGTGACTGAGTGACTGACAAACAACGTACAGCCGTAACTACTGGGCGTAGAGCGCTGAAATTTGGAACATACATTTTTTAGGGGATGTAAGGGTGCACTAAGGAAGGAATTCCCGAAATTCCCACGGGAACGGGAATAATTAGACTTTTTAGTTTGTATGAAAAATCTTATTCCTTGAGTGTACGGATATGATACTTAGCATAAAGGTTCCTCAAAAAATGACTGGTTATATTATGAAAGCAATTCCCGAAATTCCCACGGGAACAAGAAATATATGATGTTTTAGTTTGTATGAAAAAAAATTATTACTTGAGTGCGCGGATGTGATACTTGGTATAAAGGTTCCTCAATTCAATAGTTTATTGCATTCCACAATGGTAAACTCGATCTAAATTATTTGGTAGTACATACATTATGGACCCTGTTGGGCATAGCAAATTGAAAGAGAAGAGAGGAGGACATTCTATTTCATTTTTAAAGTTTAAGCATTTTGTGTATTGAGTTATTTTGTTTTGTCTTCTAAATATTCATGTATTGTATAGTAACTTTTATTTATAAACACTTTTTTAATTCTCGAACAAATTGCATGTCATTTGTTGAGTTTTTGATCGAATCAGGGAGTTTATTATATATTTTGATTGACATTACGTATGGGCTTTTTATATGTAGTTCTAGACGGGATCTAGGGTGCACTAATTTATTCTGTTGTCGAAATGATCGCTTTGTTTAGAGTTCCGGGTGTTGTCTTACGAACTTGCTCATTTCTAAAATGTAGATGGATGGTAGAGTTAGGACTTTATGTTTTTGAAAATAAGGTTTACAGCTACAAGTTTACTTAATATTTACTAAAATTCTTAATAGTTTTTGTTGTGCTATGAAAACACTTGTTGCGTCTGTACTATTTCCCCACAGCATAACGCCATAACTTAGCCATGCGTTTGCGTAAGCATAATAGGTTGTGAGAGCTGTTTGCATGTTTGTTCTTATTTTAATTTCGTGGAGTGCGTATGAAACTGATTTAAGTTCTTTTCGTAATTTAAAGACATGAGATTTCCAATAATTTGTATCTATTTCTATCCCGAGTAAATTAAATGAGTTTTTTACTTCAATACTCACTTTAAATAGAAAAGAGGTATCATCAGCAAACAATATGACCTCACACTTGTCCTTTACCACAGATGGCAAATCATTTATATAAACTAAGAATAAGAAAGGCCCAAGAATCGAGCCCTGGGGCACTCCCATATGAACTGCTGATCCCGATGATCTCTTTCCATTAATATCAACTCCTTGCATTCTATTGCATAAATAGGATTTCATAAAATCAAGTGCCCTATCATTGATTCCACAGTGGTGTAGCCTCATGAGGAGTGTACCGTAGTGAACACGGTCAAAAGCCTTTTGTGATCTGTCAAAAGCCTTGGACAGATCACGAAAGCAAACAATATGACCTCACACTTGTCCTTTACCACAAATGGCAAATCATTTATATAAACTAAGAATAAGAAAGGCCCAAGAATCGAGCCCTGGGGCACTCCCATATGAACTGCTGATCCCGATGATCTCTTTCCATTAATATCAACTCCTTGCATTGTCATAAATAGGATTTCATAAAATCAAGTGCCCTATCATTGATTCCATAGTGGTGTAGCTTCATGAGGAGTGTACCGTAGTGAACACAGTCAAAAGCCTTTTGTGATCTGTCAAAAGCCTTGGACAGATCATAAAAGACACCGAAGGCATCACGTGACTCCTCCCAGGCATCAAATATATGTTTGATAAGCTCAACACTGGCATCAGTTGTTGAGCGACCCCGTGTGAAACAAGTTGTTTTGGATTCATTAAATTATTGCTATAGAAGTGTACCACGAGTTAGTTTAAAATAAGCTTTTCAAAAATTTTCCTAAGTGTAATATAGAGATTGGTCTAAAGTTACGTACGTCGGTTATGCTTCCAGCCTTAAATACAGGAATAATTTTACTAAGTTTCATATAGTATTGGGTATTGTATTTTGTCATATGCTTTGGTCAGGTCCAACAGCAATCCGATTGCGTACTTTTTATCTTGCATAATATTTAAGGTTTCCTGAACATATTTGTAGATAGCCAAATTTGTAGACCGTTTCTTACGAAAGCCATATTGGTTTTCGTCAAAAGCTTTAAATTTTTCAAGGAAATTATAGATTACCATTACCTGTTCAAAAATTTTTGATGCAGAAGGTAATAAAGCTATGGGTCGAAAATTGTTAAGATCAGTTAAAGGATGCTTTTTGTGTATTGGTTTTACCACGGCCTGTTTAAGAAAATCTGGGAAGGTGCCCTGTTCAAATGATTGATTAATTAATATACGAAAGGGAAGAGATAACTCATCAACACACTGTTAAATTAGTCTTGTTGGGATCTCATCGTAGCCATGACTAATTTTATTTTTAAGGGATCTAAGGGGAATAGTTTTATCCACTTCGCTTGTGGTCACTGGCTCAAGGAACATAGTATTAAGAGTAGGCTGCACCACGGACCGGCCGGAAGGTGGAGTTGACATGGATTGGTTGCCTTGTTTTCCTAAAGATAAGAAAAAGCTATTAAAAGTTTCAGCCACAATTTTAGGGTCAGATATTATGGAATTGTTTATTTTTAGGGTTAGGTTCTTTTTTTGAGTTATTTTACTTTTGTTTGTACGTCCATTAATAATGTTCCATGTCGTTTTTATTTTGTTGTTAGAGTTTTTGATTCTCTTGATGTATTGTAACCGTTTAGATGTAAGGACTATTCTTTTTAAGAGTTTTTCGTATTGTTTATAATGGCTTGTCGTATAATGGAGTGTCGGGTTGTCTGTTGTTGAAATAAAAACCCTAAGCAATCTTTTACAAGACTTTTGTATTCCTGTAGTTAGCCAAAATTTTTTTTTAGTATCTTTAAGCTTAATTTTTTTGATCGGTATGCAATCATTAAGAATATTATTAAGAATGTTATGAAATATTTTATAATTTTCGTTTATGTTTTTTGTGTTTGTAAAATGATGTGACCAATTTATTTCTTTTAATCTTGATTTAAATGTTAGTATGTTTTGGTTGTTAAATAATCGTTTATAAGTGTAACAGACATTTGAATCGTAATTTGGTGCTATTTCTAGTCTTATAGTTGTGCCTCAAAGATCGGATAAACCAAAATTTTGAACCTTGCTATCAATTGATTTATCTTTAAAATTTGTTAAGATTAAGTTTTTTTTTTTTTTTTTTTATAAGTGACTAAAGTTTAAACATGAGGGCCCTCGCGTGGGCTGTTTGATGTGTTGTGTATAGTTGTATTCTGATATAAGATCAAGAAACGCTTTTGATTTTGAATTGACTTTTAAAATGTTTATATTAAAATCACCTCCTATGGCAGTTTTTTTCTTATAGTGCTTATTTTTAATATAATTGAGTAATTTTTTAAAGTTTTCCGAAAATTTGTCTTCCTCCTTCCCGTTCCAATAGAAAACAATCAATACAATATTTTCCTTTATTAATTATACAGCACATATTTCCAACACATATTCTATTGACATATTCCCTATTTCCTTATTTTCTATGTAATCAAATTTTTTTTAGTAATATAGAAACGCCGCCACCTTTCATAGTTTTCCTACAAAAAGATGCTGCAAAAGTGTAGTCTTCAAACTGTACAAAGCTCTGTTTATCTTGTGATAACCAAGTTTTGGATATGCATAGAGCTTGTTATAGGTTTTCTTCCGTGAATGCCTCTATCATATACTGTTTATTATTTAAACTTTGCATGTTTTGAAACAAGACATTAAAGTGACGATGACTTTCAAAATGTATAATTTTTTGTATCCAACTCTACGTTTTGCGGGTCTTTCCTATTTTCATTTACACATACATCTCGTACTTGTTGATTCGTGACAGAACTATTCACAGTAGACAGACGACAACTAGGGAAGTCTTTTGAGTTTATCCGTTTTCCTTCTATAAAGAGCTGATTGTTTCGAATAACTGCATGTCTTCCGTGTTTTCGAGCGTTTACGAGTATCATTTCTTCTTTTAAGGCTTTTCTTTGCAATCGTGCTTTTCCATCAAGGCATTCTGAAACTGGCAGACCAGTCCCATGCCTATAGTAGCTGTTACGTAATATATATTTCACCATTCTTTTACTAATGAGCTCTACTATTAGAGGCCGATTATTTTGTCTAAACTTTCCTATCCTGTGTGTGTCTTCAATGCATCCTGTTAAGTTTATTTTATAAATATCTTGAAAAATTTATATTATTCTATTATGTTGGTCGAATTCTTACTCTTGATGGATTTTATGCAGTCCATAAAGGACTATTTTTTTCATGTTATTTTCAGGGGGGCTGCTGGCTCTCGAGGAGTCTTTATATTCTAGTTTTAATTGAGATGTTTCATAACTTAAAGTGTTGCATTGATTTTTAAAATATCTATTTTATTTCATAAATGTTTTTATTTATAGACTTATTTTCATTTGATAATGAATCGGTTTTTTTCTCTATGTCTTTTCTAAGATCCTCAATGGCTGTTTTTATTTCTTACTTAATTGTATTTTGTAATTGTAAAATCAAAATATTATTATTATCTCTCAAATGTTGGGCTATAATTTCACTCAGGCCGGCTAAGGTATAAGTAGCTTTCTGTGAACTCTCTGTTAGTGTGTCTCCTAAGATGTTTGATGTTTCCAGATATTGTGACTCATAAAAGTCGTTTGAATCTTTTCTAACGGTAACGTTGCTGTTTTCGGTTCCTTTGAAATTATTTGCTGTACTGGATGCTGCACGAACTGGTGTATTTGTATTTTTTGTTTTTGGTTTTTTACAAATATATTCCTGGCACTTCCATTTTTCTTTGTGTTCAGGTGTCATTGTATTATAGTACCGCTGCGTTGAAACATTTGCGCATTCTAGATCGTATTTCTTATTACATAGTTTACATATCAGTAACTCTCCGTCTGGGAGCTCTACGTTACATCCCGCGCATTTATCTGTCATGTTTGAATAATTTGCAGTGAGATGATATCCATGGAGATGTTCTATTTTTCTATACATACTTTATAGTTATATAGATATTAAGTAGGTATAACTAAAACTCTTTTATCTCACTCTCCCAATACAAAAACCATTGAAGAAAAAAAGAGATAGTACTATTTTCATGCTCCTACGGAATGAAAAAATTAAAGGCATGACGTCATACGAATGTCATTAGAGTGCCTTGTCGCCATGTTGTATTTCAGAATTCAGAGTACTTAAGATGTCAAATTGTGTTTTTGCTGAAAGGTTTTTTCAATTTACTAATTAAGTGGCTTCAAATTTGTGTTTTATGTGTTAATATCTGCAAAAAGTGCAAGCAGTTTTCAATATGAAATGTTCAATTTTGTGGTGTGGTGCGAAGAAAGATGATAAATACCCTAATTTAACTTTACACAGGTTAGTAAGATTTTCATTGATTAGAACAAGTGAATTGTTGTTATAAAGTGCTCCACATAACTTTTTTTTGTGATTTGGACATGCAATCTTAACTATACACTACATTTTTTTTATATTAAACACGTTTTACTTTGCCGAAACCCATTGTTGAAACTGTCTTGTTTGTTTACATTAGAATTTAATAGTGATGTATTTTTCTTAAAACTCTATATCGATATTTATAATTTCAGATTTCCAAGAAATGTTAACTTAAAGGGACGGTGGTTAGAAGCCATTGGAAGCGAGAACTTAAACCCAAAAGTTAAAGTTTGGTATATTTGCTCTTTACATTTTGAGAAAAATAGCTTTAATAAGACCCTTGATGTAATTAGATTGCGAGATGACACAGTACCTTCAATTTTCCAAAAGGTAAGAAATTTTATTTTGTATTATTTAATAAAAATAGACTTTGTACCTTTTATTTAGAAATGAATAAATATTTGTGAAAATTACTATGTTGTTTTACTGCTACCTGCATAATACGAGTGTAAAATCTTTCTAACTTTCATAATATAAAAGGAAAGTATGGTTAATTATTACATAGTTGCCATGTGGATAGTTATATTTTATAATTACTATTATTTTGATCAGATTTCACTTTTTATAATTGCAATGTCCACTTTTATTTTATTTATTTTCATTTTTATTGTTACTATTTTGTGTTCCTTCGTAATTCATAAACCTCTCCCTCCCCAGTATCGAAAGAATCGAAGGAATATTCTTTCAATACTTCTTTCGATTTTCCAAAAAGGTAAACAACACCTGTCATTAATTCGATACTTGCTCTCAATTTCGAATAAAACGCTTCAAATATGCTTCGGAAACACTCTTAGACTAATAATCCAAGTCAAAAAAAAAAAGAAAAAACTGGTATATATAAGTAGTAAATGGAAAAAAAGGCAGAAAGTTTTACTAAATGGCAGATGACGGCTAAGGGGCGTCTCTTTTAATAGTTGCATGAGACGCCCTAGGACCGTTATAAAAAATGGTATGACCGCACCAGGCAGAAGTTTGTAAAAATAACCGTCGCAATTAATCGGATTTGTGTTCCTTTCCTGTCAAATACTGTCAATAGGAGAACGTAAGTTTTGAACCCCTAAATTTTGTGTGAGCGATGAAGCTTATTAAACACGATAGAAATAATCACAAGGCAGTTACTCAGTTCTGAGAATGTCGGCTTGGTCATAATACCGGCTTATTCACAATACAATCTTTATTCGCTGTTACGTTCCGTTATTACTTTACCATTACAACGCTAAAACCAATTAATACCGAGCTACTATTAACCGTCCGTTTGAGACACGTCCGCACGCCTAGCCTTCCTAACCGTCTATGTGACACTTGCCATCACCCTACTTCAAGATATAACCTATGGCGCTGCAATCGAATGTCAGTCATTCATTGCATTTAGCGCCCTCTTTAACAGTACTACCAACATACTTCCGCTACCATGAAGTCATACAAACATCTTAATATCGCAAGCTCATCGTTATCGCCAACACGGCCATCCTGCGATGACACACGTCCTCGTGTGTTAATCTGAAACAATCATACCAAAGTGGCGGCTTGGCCACTCCTGACAATGAAATCAAGCTAATTCTCAAAAGTATACAAAAATGTTCTAATCGAATGTCCTGGGAAACATCAGCAAATGTCACCCGCACTTAAAGGGACTATGCCTCACTTAAGAGCCCGAGTTTTTCCCACACCGTTCTTGCCAGGATCACTTGCATTTAAAGAGCTTTTCGCTACACTTAAACGTACCAAGATTTTTCCTTCGCTTCTTTAACATTTGCTTTTGTTTCCCATTTGACAACACAATCTTTTCACCCGAGTCAACCAATGACTCCTTGAACACAGTACCCAGAAACACTCTTGCGCATTCATCAAAACTAACGAACAAGTGTCCACAACACCTTAAATCTCTTTCCAAAACCACAACTTTCTTTAAAACTTCAATTTAATATTTCCTTCAAAATTCGAAATTAAGATTTTATAATTTACGCAAAGCTACCACTGGTTCGGAAGATCCATCTACTGAGAAGAACCAGCAAGAAACTCAGTAGGAATCGGTTAACGTCAACGCATTGTACGAATCGCAATACTTTCGATAAGAAATACTCACAGTATTAATCATTTTATCGTAAGAAATATAAGCCAAAAAAACAAAAAGTAACGTGGAAGCTTCTGGATTATGTCAGTTTTTCGCTCCGTGACTTATAACAGTGCATGTTTCTGTTCGGTCATTTTGAGTATCACTCCGTGACTTATATAACAGTGCATGTTTCTGTTCGGCCATTTTGAGTATCACTCCGTGACTTTTATAACAACGCATGCACATGTTCGGCCATTTGAGTTCGCCGATCATAATCCCGCTTGCCATTTTACTTTTCATGTAAATGTTGAGAGAAACAATTATTTCGTATTAACGGTATTCAAATTGTATGTACTTATGGTAAAACCACTTTACTTGACCACGATACTTTTTTTTCACAAAATAATAACAAAAGACAAAGAAACTCCAAACCATAATCGGTCTGAGTATAATCCTTTCTACGCAAAACCTTATTATGATACGACTTTAAAAGCAGTTTTACTTTAGCGACAAACAACAATTCAAAACTAAACGAAAGATACAGTGATTAAACCTTTATCGATATATTTCAAAAACTCACGCAATAAAGTACCAAACATACAAGTTATTTAACTAATATATCCATAACGATTTTACTTAATGACGTCACTTATTTTTACAAAATAACAAACAATTATTTTGAAGTCTCGGCCAATTATAGGAAAATTCCACTGTTCAACAACGCTTTATGATCACAAAACAGTTTTATTTTACCACCGTATAGATTTTAAGAAAACAAATCGAAACACAAATTAATTTTAAGTATGGGCGGATCCGAAAAGACTATTCGCAAAAATTAATCGAAACACTAATTAATATTAGGCATATCCCACTTCTGATGTGAGCGATGAAGCTTATTAAACACGATAGAAATAATCACAAGGCAGTTACTCAGTTCTGAGAATGTCGGCTTGGTCATAATACCGGCTTATTCACAATACAATCTTTATTCGCTGTTACGTTCCGTTATTACTTTACCATTACAACGCTAAAACCAATTAATACCGAGCTACTATTAACCGTCCGTTTGAGACACGTCCGCACGCCTAGCCTTCCTAACCGTCTATGTGACACTTGCCATCACCCTACTTCAAGATATAACCTATGGCGCTGCAATCGAATGTCAGTCATTCATTGCATTTAGCGCCCTCTTTAACAGTACTACCAACATACTTCCGCTACCATGAAGTCATACAAACATCTTAATATCGCAAGCTCATCGTTATCGCCAACATTTGGTAAGACAATTTATTTCTGGTGGCGTGATAAAGTTATAAACAAAGCTATTTAGAAAAAGCGTATATTTTTCCTGACAAATAATAAGTTAATAAATCCCCAGACGAATCATTTCAAGCATTTTCATGGTAAGCATGTGGGATAACAGTTTTAGTAATTTATATATTTTTTTCCAATACCAGGATAAAGCACAGACCTAAAAATTTTTTTTTTTAAATATCTTTGATCATCAAGTTTTCAGTTATTTACGAATAAATGATGCTACTTACACCCGAAAAGTTTCCTTTCTCTATCAATAGGATAAAGCTTCATTTCGCATTTTTAAATACACATTTTCTCAAGAAAACAAAATACTCGTCCGATGAATCAGACATTTTCGCTGATAAGCGCTTATAAGTTTCCAGCTTTCTTTCTGTATACGGCCTTAGAAGTATCGATATCGATACATTTTTAGTATGCTCACTATTGGCGGCCATTTTATGCTACGATTTAACTTTAGGTATGCACCCATTTTTTGCTGTTATTTCAGATCCATAGTGTTAAGAGATCTATGATAATTTGATTCATCAAGTGGTTTAATTGTATTAATATGTAAGTTAATAAGTTTAGCGCCCTCTGGTGGATATCTTTAGTATTAAATCGGTTTATAGATCCGATGAGTGCTTTATCGATCGGAGCTAACTATTGGTTCAAAAGGTTCCTCTCCTGATGGCGTTAGCTGTTCTTCCTTTGATTAAAATATTGAATGATGTTGCGAATTTGAACAGTATATTTTTAGGTTAGAAATTACCAATTTGTTAATTGTGTACCTTTTGTGTATTCCTTTGTTTGTTGATTTTTGGTCACTTCAATTAGTCCAGGTTATTATATGCAGTATTTGCTATAGATACTATCACAAATAAGATATTTCACAGTTTATTTAGTTGGTTCTTTTTTCACAGATTTTCTCAATAATATTGAAAATTTGAACTGTACCTACTCCAACTAAAGATGCAATATAATGTTGTAACACTTGAATAAATATCACTTTTATATAAATCTTTCACTTATAAACTTTTTTGCGAATAAAATAACAAGGACCGTATTTGTTTACACTCACTAGCACTCTCTCTTTCGTATTGTTACGGAATCAATAAGTGTCTGTTTGTATTATGTAAGGAATTCCCGAAATTCCCACGGGAAAGGGTTGGACTCTTTAGTTTGTATGAAAAATCTTATTCCTTGAGTGCATGGTTGTGATACTTGGCATGAAGGTTCTTCAAAGAGTGACTGGTTGTGCTATGAAAGGAATTCCCGAAATTCACACGGGAACGGGAAATATACGATTTATAGTTTGTATGAAAAAAAATTCCATGAGTGCACAGATGTGATACTTGTAATATAAAGGTTCCCCAGTGAGTAACTGTTAGTTTTGTGAAAGAAGTTCCGGCCATTCCCAACGGAACACGAAATATTGGACTTTTTAGTTTGTCATCATCATCACAACTCTTTGTAATGAGCCCACTGCAGGGCATGAGTCTCTCCCCTGGGTGAAGAGGAGGTATAGGCCATAATCCACCAAGCTGGCCCAGTGCTGGGTGGTGGATGCCAGAATTTTTAGGGCGCCTAGATGGCTTCTGACAAACCCTAACGACTACTATATACAAGTATACAGCACCCGGGACCGACTGCTTAACGTGCCCTCCGAAGCACGGAAGTCGTCGTGAGATATGAATGGTCGGCGGTCACCCATCCAAGTACCGACCGCGCCGAACGTTGCTTAACCTGTGATATCATATGATTTACACAGTAACCACGGCGCCACGACGACTTCTTTTTAGTTTTTTAGTTTGTATGAACAATTATTTCTTCAGTGCATGGATGTAATACTTGATATAAAGGTTCTTCAATGACTGGTTGTGTTAAATATAAACAATGTTTATGCGCGTACGAAGTTGCGGGCAAAAGCTAGTAGCCAATAAATCAGTAAAACTCAAGACGAATAAGAAAAACCCCGGAACCCAGAAACGAACGGAATAACAAAATTATTTGAATGACTAATGCAGGGTCGTCATCCTATCATTATTGATAAATGCTGACATATGTCAAAACATGATGTTACGAAACGGCGATTTTTTACAACTTTATATAATTTATTTTATTGAATTTAATCATGAAAAGGTAAAAATATCTTATATACAGTTCCTTGGTTTATGCCCTACAATTTAACGCCCATGTACCTCGCGGTGCACATATGGGCCAAAATGTATGAAGAAAAAAGACGTGTGGCACTCGGAGACTGCCGCGGTAAAGCTATTGCATAGCATCTTTTATCAACTTATGCAATTATTGGGTTGGGGAAAAAGTTTCCTCGCATTTTTTAAGAAAATTCAAAACAGTTTTTAATATAGTTTATAGACATTTAACTAAAGTATGTATGTACCATTTTGTTCGATAACCTTTTGCCATCTTGTAGGTAGGGACATGATCCCATTGCTATAAAAATTTTGGGATTTCTCATCAAAATACCGCGACAAGTGGATTTGGCAGTCCTCTCGTGATGTTAACCTAACACTGCCTAAAGAATTCTGAAGAGACCGAAACAGGTGGAAATCTGAAGGTGCAAGGTCAGGACTATACGGTGGATGCATTAACACCTCCCAGCCAAACGCTCTTAATTTTTGCAGGGTGGCTATAGATGTGTGAGGTCTAGCGTTATCATGATGAAACACCACACCCCTTCTGTTGATCAATTCCGGCTGCTTTCTCTTTTTCTTGTTTTAATCTCATAAGTTGTTCGCAGTAGAGTTCAGAATCGATAGTCCTGCCTGGTGGTAACAGCTCATAATGAAAAATGCCCTTCCAATCCCACCACACACACATCATCACCTTATTGCGAGTTAACCCGGGTTTCGCCACAGTCTATGAAGCCTGACCGGCCTTTGACCACGACCTTTTTCGCACGTTCTTGTCGAACTTGTTCCACTATTCATCACCAGTTATCAGCTTCTTCAAAAATGATTCGGTTTCGTTACGTCGTAATAAAGAATCACAAATGAGTACACGGTTCATTAGGTTTCTTTCAGTGAGCTCGTGAGGTACCCAAATATCGAGCTTTTTTGTGTACCCAGCTTTTTTCAAATGCGCCAAAACTGTTTTGTTGTCAATTCCCAGCTCTTCAGCTACGTCGTAACTACTGATATGTCGATCTTGCTCCACTTTTTAAAAAATGGCATCCATTTTATCCGTAATAGGGTGACCAGAGCGAGGTGCATCTTTGACATCAAAATTTCCAGATTGAAAAAGCTTAAACCAAATTTTCGCTACTCTCACAGACACTGCACTAGGTCCATAAACATCGCAAATTTTTTTCGCGGCTTGCGTTGCATTTTTACCTTTTTTGTAGTAAAATTTTTAATGTATCGAATTTCTTCATTAGATTCACTCATTTTGACAGTACGGAAAACAAATGAAAATCACACATTTTCCTAATTTGAATTTGGAATTATGTTCTTTAAAATTTTAACTTTCAATGATACCAAAACCAGCCAGATACAAATACTATAGCCAAAGAGATTTTATTACAAGTTCATACATACTAGGTATAATGCAAAAAGACTTTTATAATTATTATAATTATTTATTTATTTTATTAATGCAGTAATGTTTGATCTAATATGAAGTTCCACAAGTTCCTAGTAGATGGCGCTGATTGTTTATTAAAGCCCGCATGTAAAGTTATGAAATCAAAGTATCACCGCTGTGCCGCGCCGGTCGGAGTGGCGGGTGTCAGGTATTTTTCGTTACGAAATTTCTGGATTCGGTTCCCACGCTCAAGGCCCGCGATAGAAGCTATGCAAAATCTTAAAAGTTTTTACTTAAATTATGTATCATGTCATTCAACTTATTTTCGTTAAGAATACTATTTTTAATTACGCTCAGAAGTATAATATTGCAATTAATATATTTATTTAAAATTAAACATGTTTCTAACAACACTTTTGTCGGGTTTGTGTCGTGTTCACCTACGCAGATTATTATTTTGTCCTCTTCTTTTGGGTCAAACCACTTAAACACCGTCAATATTTCTTCAGTGCTTGCGTAAGGTTTAGTAAAAGATATAACTTCATATTTTTCGTAAGGATTATTAAATCTTGATCTCACTAATCTGTTACGAAGACATTTACATTGCTGTCCACCAATTAAAAAGATTCTGTGTTCTTCATGTCTATTTTTCTTAGATGTCACCAATACCTTAGCCTCTTCCACTGCCTGGAGATTTTTTTTGTTTTTAGTATTGAGGATTCCGGTTCCACTCGTAAACAATCCTTGTTACTCTCCTTCAATGGTGATGATAGTGAGTACGATGATGATGGTGGCAATGATTGTAATTTCTCTACGTTTTCATTGTGTGTATTAGCTATTGTCTGCCGACGACAATTTTTTGTCTTTTTGTTTTGTTTCGTAGAGTTTTTAGTTTCAAGCGTTTTGGTGCACATATTTTTGAGTAAGTAGGTATGTTTTCTATTATAATATTCTCCATTTCCATGTACGTGATTTCTAACTGCCTCTGTAAATTAATTATTTCATGTTTCAAGTCTCCAGTTTGGTCCGCACTTATATCAGTCGATAAATTAAAACTTTTTGAAGCTGTGTCAAGATCAATAGTGTCTAGAGACAAATTGTGATCCAGGGATTCACATGAATGTGTGTGCGTGATGCTAGGCGACTTGGCTGCCGGAGGTTTTAAAGCCTTTTTCCTCCTAGTAGTGACGGTACTTATGTGGCTATTTGATGTACCCGGCTTATTTTTAGCTTTATCTTTTTTTTCTTGGCTTGGAGCACTTCCGTATACATTTAATGCCCTGCCATTTTTTTTGTGCTCAGCTGTTAAGGTATTATGAAACCTTTGAGTCGAAATATTTTCGCATTCTATGTGTTAAATTAATTTCTTTTAAATATTAAAATTTTAAATGTTAAAATAATTCAATATATTCTTTTTACATTTGTCAAACTTTTTAATGTCGTTTTTTGGTGTCATCATTTCTGTTTAATTTAGTCAATCAATCAATTTGTTTGTAAATGCCTTTTCTTTTATTTAATCCTCTTAAAACAAAGTAAGCTTCCAATATAAAAGAAACTTTAAAAAATGTATTTATAATTTTAAAAGGAGAAAAGAAAAACATAAAAAAGAATTCATGTCAATGCGATTATCAGGGCCTGAACTCGTAACTCTTGATCGGGGACCTTATGACGTCACCACTCGACCACTCATCGATTCACTCAGATCAGCGAAATAAAGGATTTGTTGGCACAGCAGCAAAATTTGACGACCACTTTGGCGATGGGGTAAACCTATCTGCCTCAGACGCCAGTAGTGGTTGCAGGTTCGATTCCCGCCCGGAACAAGAAAAAAAAATGTTCCGTGTCTGGGTGTTTATCTATTTATGTATTTATATTCTAAGTTCCCCCTAGATTGCTACATGGTATCCCATGACACAAGCTATGCTTACTTTGGGGCCATGTTGTTGGTGTGATTGTCAAAAAAATAAAACAGCTTTTTTTCGTTACGGAATTTCTGGTTTCGGTCTCCACGCTCAAGGCCCGCGATAGAAGCTATGCAATAGCTTAAAAAATCTTATCCTTTGCCGTCAAATAGGTATCACGGAAAACTGTACGTCGTCGTAGTCTAGGCTCAAGCAGGTTATTCAAACATAAACATGTTTTTTTGATACAAAACTCATTCTGGCTGTAGGCATTTATTTCAACGATTCGGCCGAGTTACAATAAGAACTACTTACATAGAAAATATTCCCCAGTTGTAGTATAGGTACTTTTCTAAACCTTAAATCGCCGATCATTACGATCCAACAAACAAAATTATTCCAAAAACTCTTACCAATCACTTGAGCCTTGTAACGAGATTACGTCCAATTACGCAACGTGCGCAGAATGTTACATTACTAGTTGTATTACTAGCAATCTGTACGCACCATTAGAGCATACAATAAATTGCACCAAGTTGAAACATTTATCTACTACTTAAAGTACTTCAACCTTAACACAAGAGAAATACAGTTTTAATATGCGACTGTCTCGTACCTTAGGTACGGTACCTATTGCTTGGCTCGCGCGTTTGTTGAGTAGATAGGTATCATTCATATCACAAACCAAGAAATTGTTCGGTACCTATTTTTTTAGTTGGTAGGTTCATATTTGTTAACTTCTATTTAACAAGTAGTTCCTTGCAAATTTCCATTCACCCCGACATTTTCGTATCTCCATCTTTGTAGAGTTTGCTTCCGAGGTCCCATAATGCTGGTTGGCATTGTGCCTCGACAATTACTCGCTCTGCGCTCATTACTTTCATACGCGCGTGCGACACGTTTCACGGAGCGTTGCTGACTGAATTTGCTGTTCCTAAGTATAATATTTATAGTATTTCTCTACCTATGCGTTCGTTGCTCGCGCGTCCAATCCGTACCGAACGCACGTATCATACGTGAATTAACAGGCAAGTGAAGAACAGGCTTAATAAAGTCTCTCTATGTTCCATTCATTCATTCAGCCGGTCAAGTCAAAACTGACCGATGTAAATTGTAACCTTAAACTTTGTTTTTGTTTAGTTATTATTGAATAATAACATAAAAATCAGTTAATAAAATACTAAAAATGGCTAGCAGCAGATTGGAAAGAATTGGAACCATATTTACAAGGTAAGTTAAGTGTACGGCATAAGGTAACATTTTGTTCGAATTTCAAAAATATTTTACCTATCACGTACTTATATTTCGAACAATTTGAAATCGCAATTCATGACTGGAATTATTACTTACCGGACAAAGAACTTTTTAGGCGGGAAATAAACTTTCTTTCACATTTCTTTTAAAATTTAATTTAAACGTTTCGTGCTCTTAAATAATGTCTGCAATGAAAAAAACGGTGAAGTCCAAGTTTGTGGAAGATGAAGATATGGCTAAGTTAATGGATCAATTTCAAGCAAGTGCATCTAAGAAAAAGAAGGCAGATCCCAGTGTAGAAATGTGCAAAGAGTCACGAGAGAGAATATTGGATGTTATGGGCCATCAACTAGAAGCAAGGTAACTTTTTATCCGTAAATTTATGTCATCTCAGTCTAATAAGATGCAATTATCTATTTTTTATTTTAAATATTTGTTACTTTGTTATCTAATCAATATTTTTTTCAGAAAACACAGTAATGAAAATCTTTTAACAAATTTGTCAGAAGTATTGAGCCAATCTGAAGCTGATTATAATGCTATGAAAGAGAATGAAAAGAAATTGGAACAACTTACTGGAGCTCTCATGAAATGTATCCAACAAGCAACTACAGCACAAAAGCAAAAACTCAAAATGTTGAAAGATATTCACACTACTTATAAAAAAGAGTAAGCAAAAGTATTCCTTAATATTGACAATAACATTAATTTTATAAGCATAGAGCCAGCTGAGTATCACACTCTCTCACAATTTTGGAATCTGTTATATAATATTTATATATTATACTATAACTTATGATTGATGGCAGACTTGAACCACTTTAATCTTGTGGACATACCTTAATTGTTTTCAAATTCATAAAGAAGCTTGGTGGTTGGAAGCCTGTCGGGGTCGACTAGCTATCAACCACTATTCATATAAAATCTGACACCAAATATTCCATTTCCAGTAATATTTTATGAAGAGTACCTAGTTCTTTCTTAAAACTGGCTGTTTTCTGTGCTTTATTCTTCGACTTCATTACCACTGACCATCAGGAGAGGTGATGAGAATAATCTATAATATAAAAAAAATGCAGCTATTCATTTATATCACTGTTACAAATGTTCTGATCCTGTCTACAATTTTAAATTATGAGTTGATAGTTAGTAAATATACTTTATTTGAACAGGTGTGAAGAATTGGAATCTGAGCATAAAAATGAAACAGACAAACTTACTTCTGAATTAGAAGACAATATTCAAAAACTCCAAAAGAAGTTGATCACTGAAACAAAACGCAGTAGCTGGGAAACCCTCCGAAGAACAATTTTTCATTCTATGCAAAATGATTTTTAAGTTTATGTCATTAATTATAGTTTTTATAATTTGCTACATTGTTTTCAAAGTTTAAAATTACTTAACTTTAATAATTTAAATATTGTTTTATTTAAATGTACCTCCGAAGAACAATTTTTCATTCTATGCAAAATGATTTTTAAGTTTATGTCATTAATTGTAGTTTTTATAATTTGCTACATTGTTTTCAAAGTTTAAAATTACTTAACTTTAATAATTTAAATATTGTTTTATTTAAATGTACCTATAAACAATTGTCAGAAAAGAAAAAAATAAAATAATACATAATTTTGTACGAATAAGCACTGTTAGTCACAACAATGATGACCACTTTGGTGATGGCGTAAACCTGTCTGCCTCAGAGGCCAGTGGTTGCAGGTTTGATTCCCGCACAGAACAAGAAAATGTAGTCATTAGGTACCTATAGATACATAAAATATGTAAGCTCAATCTAGGAATTAATGTTGTACCTTTTTTTCGTCAATATGGTATTTATTATATGGTCTGCAAATCTTATGTTCCTAGAGGATGCTAGGCCATAACAATAACTCTCCTGCATACTGCGTCAGGTATTGGATAAGGTCTCGAGGTCAATCTCACCCGATGATTAGTAAAATGATGTGGCGGATGGTTCATGATGATTATCAGAGGTACCTACCTACTTTCTATAGGACAAAGAAGACATTAGTAGCAGAGATTTAATGAACACTACAGCCTGTCAGATACTAAATAGATCCGAACACCAGGCTAGTAATATGAAAGTTTACTTAGACGTGAATTCTACACGAATATGTACATACAAGGTCACTTTCGAAATTTGAAGACTTGATAGTTTAAGATCATAAATAAAGAGAAAAAAATAAATAAAAAATTTAAATTATTTATTTACTGAGTAAACTTAAACCAAAAGTTGAAGAATTCATTACGCAAAGCATGGTTAGACTGGTACGGACGTATGCATAGGAAGGTAGGTATAGACGGCTTCACGAACGATCGTCGACCTAGTCGAGTCGAACTCTTTATTTGTTTATAGGGAATTCTGCTGAAAAATTAAGTACCTACTTCTATTACATAATTATGATCAGAATCGAGTACAGTGTGCTCACTTTCAATATTTTGTCACCAGTCACCCTGTAGGTATGGATTTTTCGACAGTTCTATATGGTGATTTGTGAGCGAATCTATGCTTGATTGAGCCATCATAATCATAACACGGCTTAAAACAACAGATTAGTAAACTCATTCATGATTTGTAATCATTTTTGTTATAGAGTGGAGGGTCTCATCAAACATGGTGCTTTAAAACCAGACGATAGGCCAGTGTGGTTCGATGTCTACAAAGCATTTCCACCAATTTCAGAACCGAAATTTTCGAAGCCACTACCTGAACTGACGCCTATCAGACCCATTCTTTATAAAGAGGACGTGATAAGAGCGTAAGTTTACTTTATTGTGTTAAGTTAATGTGTAATTGTAGAATCACTTAGGTATTTTACTAATTTAATTCAGACGCAGTCGCAAGGAGAGGGGGGCGCCTCATACATCTCATTTTGAATAATCCAACAAAAGATGAAGCACTTTAACAGTTTTATTGAGTCAATTTATAGAAATATTTTCTTTTAGAGCCCTTTCTACCCCCCCCTCTAAAATTTTATTTCTTGCGATTTATATTTTAAAATTTTCTATAGGAAGTTCCATGCCAAGGGGCATGGGGTTAGTGGAGTCAACATGCTGAACCCAACAGGAGAAAGCCACACTAAAAGACTCATCAAACAATATTACAAACTGGAAGTGGAGGGTGTGTCCGAAGAAGAACTAATAGAAAAGTCTGCCGCAGCAACTTCTGCTGATAGGAGCGGAAGACAAGAACAACCGACGAGAGTCAAAGAAACTGTGAATCCTAAGTCTGCAACTGCCCAAATACTTTCAGAGGTCGACATAAAAAATATATTTAAAGAAGAAAAATAAATGTTTATGATTTAGTATAGAACATATAATTGTTATTCTTTTATTAGTTAGTCAATAAAGTTATAGTTTTAATTAATAATATTGTTTTAATTCTAATTCAAAAAAAACGTGTGACGTCCCATATAAATTAATAATTGGCGAATGTGCCATATTAATTGCAACTTGCAAGTAGAAAACAATGACGCAACGACTTAGGTGACCGCATGTGTACAGGATTAATTTCATGTGTACAGGAATTAATTTCATAAATTACATTCAGTGGAAGCAGCGACGCAACCTGTGAGTTAGGAGCTTCCTACCAATAACAGAATAACCATACGCCATAAATCTGGTTAAAAGTGTTTTATTAAGAACACATATTGATTCACACTTTGAAAAATCAAATCATTGTAATACTTTTAATTAAGTTTACTTAAATCAATTTCTTCCTTTTTTTGCATCATCTGGCTAACGCCGGAACCCAATATTTGATCCCAATCCACAGATTGTAATCAATCTTAGATCGATACCAATCCGTAGATCGATCTCCAATCTCCGTCTCAATAAAAAAAGCATAAACCCACAATCTTTTTTGTGCCCGGATAGCCGGACGTTCGGTTTTGCGCAAATCTGCATGTTTCTCGTTTATATTTTTATGGAAATATTAATCACATATCTTCGCAAATTAAATATAATAATATAATAGTCTTTAATTTAAGAAATACAATCTGGTAATAGCTGATGATATGTCGCTCACTATTCTACTTGCGGTAGATTTGGACACTCCAACAAAATCTGCTACTGATACAAGCATTGTGCCTAATGCATAAAAGCGTAACGATAACAGCAATTGATGTAGCGGTGAGACTCCGTAGTTTCTGCAAAGGTAATTTAAGTTGTACATACAAAAATAAAAAAGACAGTTACTTTGGATTTAACATAGGAATTTATGTAGTTATGTAGGTTTGTCGTTTCTCATTACTTACCTCGACGAGGACCCACGTATAAAAGGTATTATTTCATTTAATAACAATTTTACTGCAGGTTTTGATAACCTAAACCTAAAAGTGAAATCTGCTTCATCGAGACTTTGCATGTAGTTCACTCTTCTCATCCTACGTGAACGGCGTCTCGGCACATCTTCATCGCTCGAACTCAACATTAATCAATCCTCCAAATCACTACTATCACTGCTTGATAAAACGGACATGTTTATTTTTCAACAGTAAAACCGAGAAATACGAAAGATTGCAGATTTGGATCAAAAAGTCAATCGAAAGAAACGTCAAAATTGTGGGATAGGTTATAGAGACTGGCAAACTGTCATTTTCATACGGAGGACAATCCGTAATCTGAGATTGAACCTCCCATGGATGGCTTGCATCCACAGATAGCAAATGCAATCTGTGGATACATTATTGGCACACTAAAACACAATTTCGGATTGAAATCTCAATCTCGGATAGGCAAAAATGGATTAGGATCGAATATTGGGTTCGGGCGAACCCAATATTTGATCCCAATCCACAGATTGTAATCAATCTTAGATCGATACCCATCCTTAGATCGATCTCCAATCTCCGTCTCAATAAAAAAAGCATAAACCCACAATCTTTTTTGTGCCCGGATAGCCAATGATCCTTTCCCTCCCGGCGTTCGGTTTTGCGCAAATCTGCATGTTTCTCGTTTAGGTATATTTTTATGAAAATATTAATCACATATCTTCGCAAATTAAATATAATAGTCTTTAATTTAAGAAATAAATTATTTTAAAAATGTACAAATTACGCAATTTTGCGCTTGACAGTTACTTTGGATTTAACATAGGAATTTAGGTAGTTATGTAGGTTTGTCGTTTCTCATTACTAACCTCGACGAGGACACACGTATAAAAGGCATTATTTCATTTAATAACAATTCTACTGCAGGTATTGATAACCTAAACCTAAAAGTGAAATCTGCTTCATCGAGACTTTGCATGTAGTTCACTCTTCTCATCCTACGTGAATAGCGTCTCGGCACATCTTCATCGCTCGAACTCAACATTAATAAATCCTCCAAATCACTACTATCACTGCTTGATAATACGGACATGTTTATTTTTCAACAGTAAAACCGAGAAATACGAAAGATTGCAGATTTGGATCAAAAAGTCAATCGAAAGAAACGTCAAAATTGTGGGATAGGTTATGGAGACTGGCAAACTGTCATTTTCATACGGAGGACAATCCGTAATCTGAGATTGAACCTCCCATGGATGGCTTGCATCCACAGATAGCAAATGCAATCTGTGGATACATTATTGGCACACTAAAACACAATTTCGGATTGAAATCTCAATCTCGGATAGGCAAAAATGGATTGGGATCGAATATTGGGTTCGGGCGTTAATTAATTTCAAATGTCAGCCTCCGCGACTCAGCCAATTCTTAGCCCGTGGCGACGAAGGAGGTATGGGTCGATTCGATTCTCGCTTCATCACAAATGTTTAAAATAGTCCTTATATTTTCTATCGTGATGAATAAATTGCAGCATGCCAGATTAAATAATAGTTTTGTATCTTACGTTTACCCTGGCACCATAGAAGAAAATCTTTTACCGCCTTTTTTATGAGTAAGTAGGTGCTTTATTACATAAGAAAATAAGAGAAAATTTAGAATACAACTAAAACGAAGACCATTTCTTTTTTGAATATACCTACATCAATCATAATTTGTTGTCTTGTTAAGTTTACCTTAGTTTAGGTCATTTGACAGCCTCCGTGGTGCATTGGTGGAATGCTCGCCTGCAGTGAGACTAGGTCCTGGTTTCAAGTCCCAGCCTAGCCGGTTCAGTTCGGGAAACGAACTTTTCTAAACTGGCTAGATGTACCTATACCTACGAGGATTAGTTTTGCTGTGTGATCTCCATGTATTTTTTCTTTTAAGCTATTGCATAGCTTCTATCGCGGGCCTTGAGCGTGGGGACCGAATCCAGAAATTCCGTAACGAAAAAAACCTAACCAAACCTAATACTAGGAACTTGTGGAACTTCATATTAGATCAAACATTACTGCATTAATAAAATAAATAAATAATGATAATAGCATAAGTTGATTAAAAATGTTATGCAATAGCTTTACCGCGGCAGTCTCCGAGTGCCACACGTCTTTTTTATCTAATAACCACCAAATGTTGCAAGTTTCAGTGAACTAAAAGAACTTCGCAAGTTTTCGAGCAGGATTTCGGTTCTAACTAAATTGACTCATTCATTATTCACTTTCAAGTAGATAAGTAGGTACGTAGTGGTCGGCCTATGCAAACATAACATAGTAAAACGTATTACTAATCATGGTTATCTATCTTATCTAACAGATAAGGCATAACGAGAACACACCTATCGCAACAGTGTGCTATACGGCAATCAAACCAGCTTATTGTCCTAAAACAAATTATTTTACTGTGAAGTGAAGGAAATAATTCAAAATGGCCCAAAGGAAATCATGTTTGTTCTATCTTGCTGTTATTCTGGGTAAGTACCTACTAGCGTACCTGGAAGCTCCACTAATTTTGAGTAGGTACCTATAAGCTATGAAGACAAACAAACTAATAAGTGTTTGATTATCAGAAAAGCACGGTCTGAGTCATGTTACGGTTTTTATTATATTATTACCATTTGAAATTCAAGTTAGTTGCAATGAAAAACTTATGCGATTGGTTATTTTTGTTGTTAGGTATTAGTAAAATGTTTCTGCACTGAAATTTCTATTAACATATCGTTTTTACATACTTTGTAAAAACGAAACAAAAGTTACACCTCACTTCTGCTCTGCCCATGAAAAAAAGAATACTTACACCACAATACTACACGCGAAGGGTGAGTTTCTAATCTAATAATAAGTATTTTCATAATTGGTATGTAGCCGTGCCAGACTGGGAGCGCAAGAAAAACAGAATGTACCTACCAGCTGCTTCCTCTCCCCGGGTATAGCCTCTCTCCATCATTATAATACCTCATTTGTCAAACGTTACATCAGGTGGTCTTAAAACCAGTGTTCTGCCTACCGCATAAGGGATACCTACATGCGTGAAGTTATGTATGTATGTTGTATGAAGTTATGTATGTATGGCATATTGGCTCTTTTCTAAGCTGAATCGATTTTGGGTTTTGTGCATGATGAGGGTAGGTATAAGCTTTGAACAATGGTTTTGATATTTATTAAGGAAGGTTATTTATTTGTTTATGTTTATCATAGTTGTGCCTATGTACCTCTACCACATTAGGTCAAATTATAATATTTGTAAGCCAGATTTACAAAATTACTGTAAGAAATACTGTATTGTACCCATTGATTGCATCGGAGTATAGATTACCTAATATAAATAATATTTATTACTTTCAGTGGTTCTAAGCACTTTCGTCCATGAAACGGAAGCAAGACGAAAAATTCTGCGGGGGCGCAGGGTTATGACTCGCACATATTACCGTAAGTTAAATCCATTTTGAATGTAGATCTCCCTTAATGTTTTCTCTCGGAATTAAGGTAACTTCTTTACGGATACCCCAACTCATAGTTCTTATAGTTAGTTGGGAATTAAGAGACTAATAAGTTAAAGGGCAGCGTTTTTCAATGAAGTAGGTAAACAGGGCCGTGGTAATCAAGGGTGCTGGATATGGCACCACAGATGATACAGTGCACTACCCTATTTTATTGGAGAAAACATTTAGTGAAGTAACGTCGGATGATACCTACCCAATTTTTTAGAAGCTATTAGAAGCCACAGACTCAATTTGTTGTCCGAAGTTTAATTTGAAAGTTATAGTGATAGATTCTGGAAAGAGGGCTTCTGGAAGAGGAAAGAGCCGAAAATAGACACGCCTGTGTTTTGGAGGCATTAAATTTGACCAAGTTGAACTCGAACCAATCGGACACATTCCGCAAGGTCAAATAAACGCGCTCAATCATAGACTTCCTCAAACCCCATAATTCATGGGGGCTCGTTCGCGCATTGCATATGTATTTCTCCACAACAGTGCTGTCATCAGCTTATCCAATAATGCCTGTTGTATGGGCTGAGACGAACAGAACCCGTACAGTATTTGATGATAGTAGAATAGTAAAATAATAGATAGGTGTAGATATTTAGTCTATAATTAACACTTAAGGAGTACACAATTAAACTTAAACTGATAGCAATAAAAGGATTAAAATGATAGAATTTAATTAAATGATAGATAATTGATAGATTTGAGTGACCGCCGCGGACACAACTTGTGCACTGAACTGAAAACGCCTGAGCCGCGTAAAATGCAAGCTCGGCGGAAACGTACGGCTGGCCCGTACACCTGTAATTGTTGCTTAATTAGTTTAAGAATAAAAATATTTTCAATAAATAATAAATAAATAAAATCCCCAGACAATCACACCAACTACATGGCCCCAAAGTAAGCATAGCTTGTGTTATGGGTTACCATGTAGTGAACTAGGGGAACCTAGAATATAAATACATAAATAAATAAACACCCAGACACGGAATATATTTTTTCAATACTCTTGTTACTTGTACGCGGTGGCCGCAGATGTAGGTATTAACAGTGAATCGGACCCTTTTTAGTCATGAGTCGGTAAAATTATGTAAAAATATTAGATATTAAGAAATCAATTGCATTTAACATATTTGTTTATGATATTAATGTGTGTAAGTACATACCTACATAATTTATTGCAGTTTCTTTTTAAGACCAGAAATTAAAAGTTCTGCTCTGAACTGTACCAATTCTAACTATAAATGCGAAGAAGCGGCGTGCTAGGAACCACTGTGTAGGGAGGAGCGACGAAGTAATTTGAAAAGCGACGAAGTAATTTGAAAAGCGACGTTATGTGAAGTACCGATACCTACCGATGTAGGTATTACTGTTATTCTACCTTTGTACAAAATATTGTTTCAACTTATCTAAAGTACAAAATGAAAAAAAAGTTACGACGAATAATTAGTAATACTAGGTACCTGTTTTGTTTGCTAAATTGAACAATTGAATATTTGTTTCTTTTTATGTCCATTTTTAAATACTATTTGCGACCTCGATCATAGAATTACTGTGACTGCTATTAGGGTATCTACAACGTCCCGAAGACGGGCGCGCGCGTGACACACGACCCATTCGAAATCCGCGAGAATCCGAAAGGCGGAGCGCTTCGCTGTAGGTAAATAACGGATGTACCGCACGGAGTGAGCCAGGCCTGTCCATACTATACGAATATTCGTAAACATACGAGTCGATATAGTTCTGTGCTTGCACTGCAGTACCGTCTTCAAGTTAAATATTAGAAAACTGGATAGTTTGTATGATTTACGATCTTGCTAATCTCTGAAACAACTTTTCGGATTTGGAAAAATATTTAATACATTTCATAGTCCAACTCTTTCGAAAATATATTTTTATTTAATTAAATTACTACTGGACCAAAGTAACGCGGGTAAAATCGCACGACACTACTATTAGAATTGAAAAGATAGGAAGAGTTTTTGTTTCATATAAATCGGGCTTTTTATCGATATTTTCTTAGAATATGGTATTTAGTGTATGTTATTTATTAAGATTATGACGTATTTGGTTCTGTGGTCTTAATCATGGTATCAAATCGAGTAATTCTATCTATTATGGTGCGCATATTAGCTTACATAATAGGATAAAATAACAAAATAATATTTATCTTGTCGAATCGAGTATTTATGATGTGCGCATGCTAGCCCTGCTGATCTCAAAAGCTGCAGTGGGTACCTATCCTACGATTAGTACCGTTCGCAAAACGTCGAGGCTTTGAAACTAGTGTGAAAAACATGTATAGGTACCTACTATAGTTGTAAAAAACCGTTAGCTACCATTAGCGTGCGTCCGGCTGTCTGGACATTTTCTCGCAGAACGTTGCTGCTTATCTAGGTTGCTAAGTCATCGTTTGTGACGACGATCTGTAAAGGTTTCATCGTTTGTGACGCTATAGTTTCCTCAAAAAATCGAAAAAACTTTGGCCAGCCAGCCAGAATTTCGCATTTTCCAGCATTCCAGATCTCAGCCCCCAGAGGGTTTTGAGGATCCAGCTGGTATACAAAGGTATGTGACGCGATATGTGACAGCAACTAAAGTGGTTTTATCAAGCAAAACGCCATAATTTTCGAGTTAACACGAAAAACAAGTGGCCAGCCAGCCGGACGTTTCTGGCTGAGCCACTTTGTTTTTTTCTTATATCTCAGTAATTAAAGCAGTTGGAACTGAGTTTTAAGTCTAAAAGGAATGTGACGCGATATGTGACAGACCTCATATAGTTTAAAACATACCTGACGCATGTGTTTAAGAGTTATTTCGATAAAGATTTTGATGACAGATGACAAATGTCCGGCTGGCTGAGCCACCCATTCCAGCGCTTGCAGACGGTCTAGAAAGCTAGATTCTTATCAAAAGGAATGTGACGGCGACGAAGACAACAAATCGTCGTATGTGACAGCTCTAAATACTGCCAAACAAAAAATATAAGCGATTGTTGATTCTTTCATACAAAGTCAATTAGGGTGACCATATTTTACTCCTGTACATTGTCATCCTTATAAAATACTTCCACAAAATTTGTCAAACATGACAAATAACTTGATCATTACGTTGCTCTAATTAAGTGTAATTAAACTTACAAGGTGCTTGGTGTTGTAGAATGTATCAATGGTGGTTCACTAGGGCATTATAAATGTCATTTTTATTGTAATGATAATGATCGGTTTTGCTATGACGATATGGATTACAAAATTAGACAAAGCCTTAAAAAGCCAATGCTTCTACATTGTCTTGTTTATGTTTTGACAGACTGAACTGAGAGATGCATACCTACATTATAATGAAGATGTTTTATTTACTGAGGAACTTGTTTTATTAATGAGTATTTAATACGTTAAGGCTGATTGAAAATAATTAAGTACAACTCAAAAGACTGATTAATTAAAACATATATTTATTTATTAAGTAATACTTATTTACAAATTAGTGTAAACAAACTGAATTAGATTCAATTATTAATTTAATGATTGCAGGTGGTTTGTTATGTGAAGTAAAGAATTGTAAAGAATAAAAAATTATTTGATTAATACTCATAAGTAATGCCATAATGTTAAGTGTAATTAAAAATAACGTTTTATTAAAAAGTGGTTATCAAGATTTAAATTTTTTTTATTTTTAAAATTAAACAATGTCAGTAAATACTTTCCAATTACCAAAGTGTACAATATGTGATACCTACTTATTTACTTACCTGCCAACTAGATTTAGCAAATTGAACTAGATTTGATTATGTTGTCAGATTATATCACACTATGTAAATTTATAAATATTAAATTTTTACTTTTTATGTATGATCTCAAACTGTCACGTCCTTGAATTTCTAAAGTAACCCACCAATTACCCTGTATACCTACTTACAAGTTTTACGCTCTTGTGGTTTAATGTCAAGATTAATAATAAAATAATATATCAAGCCAAAAGTTAAAAAGTTTGTATACGAGATACTTACTTACTTTTTTCAACATGTTACATTAATCCCAGACTAATTTTATTAATTGGTAAACACAAACAAAAAGTAAATTAATAAAAAATAAATACATGATGCATTATGAAATAATATTTTTATTTACCCACTTAATTGGAGCAACGTAATGATTAAGTTATTTGTCATGGTTGACAAATTTTTTGGAAGTATTTTATAAGGATGACAATGTACAGGAGTAAAATATGGTCACCCTAATTGACTTTGTATGAAAGAATCAACAATCGCTTATATTTTTTGTTTGGCAGTATTTAGAGCTGTCACATACGACGATTTGTTGTCTTCGTCGCCGTCACATTCCTTTTGATAAGAATCTAGCTTTCTAGACCGTCTGCAAGCGCTGGAATGGGTGGCTCAGCCAGCCGGACATTTGTCATCTGTCATCAAAATCTTTATCGAAATAACTCTTAAACACATGCGTCAGGTATGTTTTAAACTATATGAGGTCTGTCACATATCGCGTCACATTCCTTTTAGACTTAAAACTCAGTTCCAATTGCTTTAATTACTGAGATATAAGGAAAAAAACAAAGTGGCTCAGCCAGAAACGTCCGGCTGGCTGGCCACTTGTTTTTCGTGTTAACTTGAAAACTATGGCGTTTTGATTGATAAAACCACTTTAGTTGCTGTCACATATCGCGTCACATACCTTTGTATACCAGCTGGATCCTCAAAACCCTCTGGGGGCTGAGATCTGGAATGCTGGAAAATGCGAAATTCTGGCTGGCTGGCCAAAGTTTTTTCGATTTTTTGAGGAAACTATAGCGTCACAAACGATGAAACCTTTACAGATCGTCGTCACAAACGATGACTTAGCCACCTAGATAAGCAGCAACGCTCTGCGAGAAAATGTCCAGACAGCCGGACGCACGCTACCATTAATTAACCTTTAACTACCGATAAAATGCAGTTATTAACGGTTAAATATCTGACAGTGACAACGAAAAAGGATAGTTTTCTTTCTTTTCTTGTTAACCGCGTGCGTCCGGCTGTCTGGACATTTTCTCGCAGAGCGTTGCAGCTTATCTAGGTGGCTAAGTCATCGTTTGTGACGACGATCTGTAAAGGTTTCATCGTTTGTGACGCTGTAGTTTCCTCAAAAAATCGAAAAAACTTTGGCCAGCCAGCCAGAATTTCGCATTTTCCAGCATTCCAGATCTCAGCCCCCAGAGGGTTTTGAGGATCCAGCTGGTATATAAAGGTATGTGACGCGATATGTGACAGCAACTAAAGTGGTTTTATCAAGCAAAACGCCATAATTTTCGAGTTAACACGAAAAACAAGTGGCCAGCCAGCCGGACGTTTCTGGCTGAGCCACTTTGTTTTTTCCTTATATCTCAGTAATTAAAGCAATTAGAACTGAGTTTTAAGTCTAAAAGGAATGTGACGCGATATGTGACAGACCTTATATAGTTTAAAACATACCTGACGTATGTGTTTAAGAGTTATTTCGATAAAGATTTTGATGACAGATGACAAATGTCCGGCTGGCTGAGCCACCCATTCCAGCACTTGCAGACGGTCTAGAAAGCTAGATTCTTATCAAAAGGAATGTGACGGCGACGAAGACAACAAATCGTCGTATGTGACAGCTCTAAATACTGCCAAACAAAAAATATAAGCGATTGTTGATTCTTTCATACAAAGTCAATTAGGGTGACCATATTTTACTCCTGTACATTGTCATCCTTATAAAATACTTCCAAAAAATTTGTCAAACATGACAAATAACTTAATCATTACGTTGCTCTAATTAAGTGGGTAAATAAAAATATTATTTCATAATGCATCATGTATTTATTTTTTATTAATTTACTTTTTGTTTGTTTTTACGAATTAATAAATTTAGTCTGGGATTAATGTAACATGTTGAAAAAAGTAAGTAAGTATACCCTTCTCGTATACAAACTTTTTAACTTTTGGCTTGATATATTATTTTATTATTAATCTTGACATTAAACCACAAGAGCGTAAAACTTGTAAGTAGGTATACAGGGTAATTGGTGGGTTACTTTAGAAATTCAAGGACGTGAGAGTTTGAGATCATACATAAAAAGTAAAAATATAATATTTATAAATTTACATAATCTGATATAATCTGACAACATAATTAAATCTAGTTCAATTTGCTAAATCTAGTTGGTAGGTAAGTAAATAAGTATAGGTATCACATATTGTACACTTTGGTAATTGGAAAGTATTTACTGACTTTGTTTAATTGTAAAAATAATCAAAATTTTTGAAATCTTGATAACCACTTTTTAATAAAACGTTTTTTTTTATTACATTTAACATTATGGCATTACTTATGAGTATTAATCAAATAATATTATATACTTTACAATTCTTTACTTCACATAACAAACCACCTGCAATCATTAAATTAATAATTGAATCTAATTCAGTTTGTTTACACTAATTTGTGTGTAAATAAGTATTACTTAATAAATAAAGATATGTTTTAATTAATCAGTCTTTTGAGTTATACTTAATTATTTTCAATCAGCCTTAACGTATTAAATACTCATTAATAAAACAAGTTCCTCAGTAATTAAAACATCTTCATTATAATGTAGGTATGCATCTCTCAGTTCAGTCTGTCAAAACATAAACAAGACAATGTAGAAGTATTGGCTTTTTAAGGCTTTGCCTAATTTTGTAATCCATATCGTCATAGCAAAACCAATCATTATCATTACAATAAAAATGACATTTATAATGCCCTTGTGAACCACCATGGATATATTCTACAACACCAAGCACCTTGTAAGTTTAATTACACTTAATTAGAGCAACGTAATGATCAAGTTATTTGTCATGTTTGACAAATTTTGTGGAAGTATTTTATAAGGATGACAATGTACAGGAGTAAAACATGGTCACCCTAATTGACTTTGTATGAAAGAATCAACAATCGCTTACATTTTTTGTTTGGCAGTATTTAGAGCTGTCACATACGACGATTTGTCGTCTTCGTCGCCGTCACATTCCTTTTGATATGAATCTAGCTTTCTAGACCGTCTGCAAGCGCTGGAATGGGTGGCTCAGCCAGCCGGACATTTGTCATCTGTCATCAAAATCTTTATCGAAATAACTCTTAAACACATGCGTCAGGTATGTTTTAAACTATATGAGGTCTGTCACATATCGCGTCACATTCCTTTTAGACTTAAAACTCAGTTCCAATTGCTTTAATTACTGAGATATAAGGAAAAAACAAAGTGGCTCAGCCAGAAACGTCCGGCTGGCTGGCCACTTGTTTTTCGTGTTAACTCGAAAATTATGGCGTTTTGCTTGATAAAACCACTTTAGTTGCTGTCACATATCGCGTCACATACCTTTATATACCAGCTGGATCCTCAAAACCCTCTGGGGGCTGAGATCTGGATAGCTGGAAAATGCGAAATTCTGGCTGGCTGGCCAAAGTTTTTTCGATTTTTTGAGGAAACTATAGCGTCACAAACGATGAAACCTTTACAGATCGTCGTCACAAACGATGACTTAGCCACCTAGATAAGCAGCAACGCTCTGCGAGAAAATGTCCAGACAGCCGGACGCACGCTGTTAACCGACATCAATAGGAGGTTATCAATTCCACTCGTATGTATGTAATATTTTCAGAATTACCCAGTTTTCGTATAATTATGTTAATCTATATCAACAAATGTGCCAAATTTCAATAGTGAAGGTATGTATGTTTTTATGTTTGTGTTCGCATATCTCCGGAACTACACATCCGATTTGAGTAATTATTTTTTTGTTGTACTAATTATCGTTCAACTTAGGGTATAATATAAGTTTTATCAAAATCGGTTCAATCGGTTTTGAGGTAAGGAATTTGAACAGACTTTTTTTTGCCAGTCGAAGCTGGCATCGTCGCGCAACTTGCGATTCATATTTCAATCTGTTAGCGACATCTCGCAGTGGTATTTAACCGTAACAAATATAAAATGCGGTTAATTAACCGTTAAAAACGAAAAATGCATATTTAACCGCGTGGTTTAAATCGTTAATAACCAGCTTCGCATCTATAGTACCTACCAATAGATACTAATTTAAGGTTCTCTCGACAATAGACTTGCTAGAAAGTCATTCAATACTCTTCTTTCTATAGGTACATGTCAATGTTAAAAACCTTTAAATGTCTTTTGAACGAAATTTATCTAAAATATTACTAAACAAATACGGAAAATGCATTCAGGATGAATGTGATATTTATGTTACAGATGGTAGTGCCGTGCCAGCGTGGGCCATCAGCTTCATGGCCGGTCTCGGAATGCTCATGGTTGGAGGAGTCCTCTACCTTGTCATGAGGAAGATCGTGCTGTCTGCAGAAACTTCCAGTTTCAATACGTACCAACCCGCATTGCAGAATGATGAGGTGTAAAAACTACATTCAAAAAATCTAATACTTAATTATTTTCTTATTTTAAGTTTAACCTTATATAATATGATGTTATTCATCAATATAAGTCTTTAAGTTTTAAGCACCAGGGTTTCTCTACTGAAAACTATTTAATTTTTAACCCACCACTCTGGTGCTTTTTATCCCGTCGATATTAAGGCCGCGGCTTAAGAATCAGAGTACTGCGGGTCACCATACTGCTCTCACGTTATTGTTTCTGATTTCTTTTATATCAAAAAGTTTTCCCAAAACAGTTGTTTTCAAATAACACATGTGTTCTGTACCAAGTTCTATTGTCTGTCTTGGTTGAAACTTGTTTTATCGCATTGCAGCCTGGATATCTTTAGTTTCACTTATGCTACTAGGTACAAAAATGTAAATCCATGTCTGAATTGCAGTGAAAAAAAAAATTATGTTTATCAATGAATAAAACTATATTATAAATGTAATTCATTTTTATTTTCTATATTATTGAGATGTGAAAATTTAATTTGTCCTCAGGGTCACGAATCGATGAAAAACATTGAGGTCAATCATAATTGCATTACTTAAATGAACCACATTTGAATTTGTCTAATTCCATATTTCTATTTTCTTTATTGTTGACCTGTAGGGTCATTATCAAACTAGTTTATAAAATCTGTTTCAATTTTGTTTAAATAAGAGAAGGGGCTATTCAAATGTGCTTCATGGTACTTAATAAGTTAAACCTAAAATTCTCTACGGTGATATTTGTCCGGATCAAAGTATGACGTTACTACAACACGGTTGCTGAACTTCCTTCCTGTGAGGGTCTGTTGAGCCTTCTGACAATCAGCAATACTGTTGAACTCCACAAACACCTGAAAGGAAAAGGTATTGTGAAGTATAAAATAGCACCATAGAGCATATAGGGATGTTTTAAATTTTGTTTTTATTATGACTAAACACACATTTGTCAGATGTGAATGTCTAATTGGAAGAAAATGGCTCTGCACAAAGCATTGCAGGAATACATCAACTTTGGAGCAGTGACATATGGCAGCTGATTTTATTTGAACCCTTCATATTCCGTAGCCATGAAAATTCTGAAGGAGGTCACCAATGATGTGGTCACTCAAATTAGTTGCCTTATATGACATGTACATAAGGCGGTAGTATATTATAGAGCTTTTATCAAGATAACTGAATATTAAGATATTTTATGTTATATCAATTAATTTACCTTTCCACAACCTGGTACTTCAACACCTTCAATAGGCCTTGGAATCTCTATACTCCTGACACAACCATATTTATTACACTCCTCCCTAAAAAACAGATAATAAAATCATTAATATTTAACACTTTTATTAAATTCCGTGTGTATTGTGATGGTAACAAGTGATGACTCACTTAATATCTTCAAGAATGTCTTCATATTCTTCTTCGTCTCGTAATTCGTCTGGGGTGACCATGTTAAGAAGACAAAGCACTTCTGTAGGCGGCCCGGCGCCCGCTAAAGTCAATCCCGCCACTTGGATTTGCACTGGAGCTGCCCCGGTTAGTGCTGGAAATTGAGTAATCAAGAGTTAAACAAAAGCTTTTACTAAGTTACGAAGATGGAGGTTATTTTATACAGCTCTACAACACATAAACAAGCAATAGGTACAAGAATAATCAATGTTCTTTCAATTTATTTCCTTTATAAATAAAATAGATGGTAAAATAAAAAAAAATTGCTATCAAACATAGTAAGTAAACATTGTAGAAACTTGAGTAAAAAATTTTCAAACTCTTGATACATTCTGGCTAAAATCTCAACCAGTATCCTCTTGCTGCATACCTAAGGATTATTATTTTGTCTTAGTTTTAACTTAAAATTAGCGCTTACCCAAAGTGGAGTTCTTGGCTCCTATACTGGCTCTTTGTACTATTAGTTTCTTATCACCTAACTGCATTCCATTCAGACCAGCAATAGCCTATTGAAAGTATATATTTTAAGAAACTGCTGCAATATATTTAAACTTCAAAATAGTTTGTATCAGAAGTATATAATTACCTGATCAGTCATTGAAATGTCCACATACTCTGCAAAAGCATAGCCTTTACTCAAGCCAGTTGAGGAATCTTTCACCAAATTAAATGCTCGCAATTGGCCAAATGCCATCAGTAGTTCTTTAACCTGTTACACATTAATAATGTTATTATTTGAATTAAACACTAAATTGGCCAGTAATCAATAAATACTTATCGTCGCTGCGCGTGCGAGACCGCGTAAGAGCAACTTGTAAAGACCGCGTATGTGCTTTTTGATGATTTTACAGGAGGAAGAAAAACTTGATTATCTCAGCGATTTCAATTCCTAATGCCGACTGAACTTAACAGTTAGTTCCTTATAACTTCCTTCATTAGAATATAACGTAAATTTACTCGTAGTTGGCTTAGATTTTGTGTAAAGTCACTTACGCGGTTATGCTTTAATTAATTACAAAATAAGTAGTACAGTTTTGTTAGATACGCGGTTTTGAAATAAAACAGTTTAGTAAAGGTTATATTTATTATTACAAAAAAAACAAATCTAAATCAATATTATTTTATAAAAATATTATGTTAAGTATTTACCTATTACCAAATCAGTTTATGAAAGGATATTCATAATTTTTAATAAAGATCTTATTATAAAAGTTCAGACTTCTTATGAGAGATCAAAATAATCATCTAAAACTAAGAAATAGAATAACAATTTATCATTAATTAAACGTTATGCATAGGTAGGTATATACATACATACCTACCTACCTGAAGAAAAGAAAAATATGTTTATAAAAATAAAAAACTTGGTATAACAAAAATAAACCGTCTTCTAGGTTCTTCAAAAAACTTAATGAAACTTAAACATAAGCAAATAATAATCGTAACAAAAATAATCTGGTAGGAACTTGCTCTTAAATTCTAATTAAATTCACTTAATCACAGCATTTCACAGTCAAAATAGGAAGAAACTAATAATATTATTAATATTACTAAATTAATATTACTAAACTAATAATATTATTAATAATATATTAATATTATTTAAAAGGTAAATTATCATAAAAAGTGTGGTAGTCTTTAGGTATGACATTCTTGAGCTCTTGTAGGTGATCATACTTTGTCTTGGAAATTGGTTGCCTGGATTCATAAAGCGAAGGCGTACTGTTAATCAAAGACGTAATCTTCTTTGGTCTTCTAGGCAATGGAACAAAATCGTCTGAAAAGTGGAGTTTATAATCTATGGTGCCGTTTGGATTATATCTCAGTGCTTTTATATCAATAACACAATGATCACCTGCTCCTCGACCAGGTCTTATTGATTCATAAATCAGGTAATCTTTAAGACCAAAGTCTTTAAAAAAGGTATAATCAGGTGTAATAACTTCATAAGGACTTGGTACTTTTCTGGCCTCCTTTGTTATTGTGGCGTATTGTGAAGGTAGAAATATTTCCCGATTTTTCAACTTCCTCTCAATCACCGAGTGGACTGAATCAACTTCCATCTGCGTGTGACCTTTCTCCAAATACTTTTGAGTTATTACTACGTTCCTAGACATAGCCAAACGCAACAACGCATTCGATACTACATTATTTCTATTCTGTGCTGTACAGCCATCTGTAAATATAACAACATCCTTGCAATCATTATCCAGTAATTTAGTTACGTAGTCCACGAAAAAAGATGCGTAAGTAGTGGCTTTTAAGTCGCATGCTGTCTCATCAAACCAGTAACACGTGACTCCATTATTTCCAAGATTGTACACAGAAAAGTTATGCACGGCGAGTTTTGTTTTAAAATAAAGTGCACTGGCATTGAGGAATGGACATAGTTTGACTGCCTGAAGATCTGCTGTTAATGCATGTATGCTCCCTTTTTGTGCTAATTCTTTGTCAGAATGTTTTTCAGTCCTAGCTAAGTCTTTTCGTTCGATATGTTTAGCATACTGCTCATCTGATAAATTGCCAACTTTGTGAGCGCAGCACAGGTCGCAAGCATCCTTTTTTGGTTGAAACAAGCCAATATTCTCCTCAAACAAAACGCTTCCGAATACTTTTCTAGATGCCACAGGTTTATTTTCTAAAGCCGAGTAGTCTACATAAAGGCGATACAACTGTGATTTTGATTGTATGATGGGTTCTAAGTACAACTTTGAAGTAGATTGTCTGCAGTAATGGGACGGTAGTTTCGGTAGTGCAGTTAAATATTTTTTAGCTAATTCTCTTTTGGGTTCTTTTTCTATGACTTCTGTTGTTTCCCGTTCCACAAAATTTGTCCTATCTCCAAGCCAATAGCGAACCGTCCATTCTTTTATGCCCAGTGTTCCCAAAAACGTCTTCAAGCAAACTCTTTCTTTTTTATCATTAACTTTTAGATAGTAAATTTTGGTATCACTTCGTCTTGAATTTGAATCGTTGGTTTTTCTACATGTAGGTTTTTTATCCACCATGGAAGATATGTACATTTTTTTCTCTTGCCAAGTCATCTTCCAGTAGTTATTAAATATTTCTGATCGAACTTCTTCTGTTAATTTTGAACAGTACCTAGCTTTACCACCAAAGCATTTTGTTGACATACATAATGGACCCATTACTCTTGCTGGCTTAGGATCGTTCTGAACGAATTTAGTGCCCTCTTTTTTAAATCCAATGTACTCTTTTCCCATCATTCGCTGTTTCTTATTTTTTATTCTCTTCCAATTATTCTGATCTCCTTTGCGTTTTTTTCTGTTTTTTTTATTTTCTTCCATTTCCCTTTCTGGAAACCATTCTACACAATCTGGCGATAATGGCTTTAAGTTTGTAATGTCTGATAAGTTTACAAAAGAATGATCATCAGACGTAAAATCAATGTCATTAGCCATTACATTTTCTGCTACATCATTAGAGTCAATCGGCGTAGGTAGGTATTCATTTTGCATCGAATCTGGAGGGTCCAAAATCGTCGTCAGTGTAGTAAATTCGGAACTTAAATTCTCAGACGAAGGTAAATTTTCATTCTCAGGCAAAGGTATCTCCGGTGGTAAATTTTGATTTTCAGACAAAGGTGTAGACACTGGTTGTATAACTGGTTGATTTTGATAATTTAATCTATTTAAAATTTCTCTCTTCTTCTGTAACAATATTTTTCGCCTTTCACCTAGTTCTCGCAAAGTTACGACGTTTTTATTAATGTCCGCATCTTCTAAAATAAAGTTTTCTTGGTCTTCCATCATTTGGGTACTTAATAACTTGAGAATGCAAGGATTTATCTATAAATAAGAAATAAATAATTATTAGTTCAGTAAAATGCAATACCGCGTAACTTAACAAAACGAATAAATTAAGCGATGTCAAAACCGCGTAAATACTTGTTAGGGGTTATATTAGTCAGAATCATTAAATTAAAGCAAAATTACATGTAATTTAAATATTTTAGTATAAACACATAACAAAAGAAAAGAAATAAACAATTAAAACATACTTACATGGTGGTTAATCACGAAAAACCAATTATTTTCGGGAGCACACACTAATCGCATTCCATTTTGCTCGCGGCCGCTGTAAATACGCGCGCTCGCCTCCAACTTCTGGCCTCCTACTGTTCCGCGGTATTGCTTCGATGGCCCTACAGACGTCTCTGATTGGATAATTTCAATCACGTGAGGTCTAGTAGCCAATAATAGGCCTTTAGAGTCGGATGGCACGATATTACAATTTTGCGCGTTTTGCTGTTACGCGGTCTTTACAAGTTGCTCTTACGCGGTCTCGCACGCGCAGCGACGTTATGTGTTATAAATATAATATTTTGCACACATTAGTGTATGGTAATAAAAAACATTTTAAGAGAATTCTGACTAGACTATTATGTTCCCAGAAAATTTGCTCATAAAATGCAGCAAACTTTAAAATAAATTTAAGTTGACTGGTCTCTAGCCGCACATTTGAATCAGATGTGAATGGAGGAGACTTGCCTTGACAATGCCGACGTCTCGTTCAAGTACAAGACGTATAGGTGATAATGAGAGACAACAGTGACACGCGGGCCGCGAATGTGCCAAATCTAAGCTAGGGAGGGGCAGAAAGCAAACTATATCAGTTATAAGTTACAATAGGGAGCGTGTCAAATGCACGCTCGCTGCTAGTGGTACCTGAAAATACCTGAAATGTCAAAATAAAACTGCAGGCTCCATGGTAACCGTGTCAACTGTTGAATCTCGCCCTGAAATTGTAGCGGCTCCTAGACTAACTAAATGGGAACTGTTGGGCCTATTCTACTTGGAGTGATTTAAAGAGCCATCACAACAGATGATATGTACTGAAAATTGCTAAAAATATTTTCATCACCATGTATTGAGATGACTCTACTAGAGCTGTGATTGTGTTGTGTTTTTGTAATTTATTGAGATATTACCAATAGTGCTACAATGTATTGGGAAGTCTAGGAAGTGACCTGCAACATTTCTTAAAATCAAAATGCATTATTTTTAGTGCTTCACATTGACAAACTAAGTCGAAAATATTTTGTAACAAAAATCTAGTATGGTTATTGTCGTCATTGATATTTATGAATCATGAATCCAATAAAATCAGTGATTTTGTATTTATCAACAAAAATTTACAATTCAATTATTTTTTTTATATTAAAGTAGGTAACATTATTTGAAATGATTATGATACAAAAAGAAACCTACCTGGTCTTCATTTAAGTAGTTTGGTAAACCACCAATGAATATTTTATGTGGTGAATCTGGCACCACAGTGCTTATTACTCCAGCTGAAAAGAAAATAAAAATTTATTTGAATATATATTTTTTGGTTTTGGCGCATAGTCTGGTGCTGTGTCAATATGTTCGCTTGGCTCGAATAAAAAAAAAAAAAAGAAAAAAACAAAATTTTCTGTGACAAGAACCTCAAAAAAAATATATATAGATAAATAAATGGTTATCGGATTAGCATATTATTTCGTTTTGGCTACATATATAACTATATGCAACCTAACATGCTCCTACTCACTACGCTCGTCATCGCACCTAACCGGTCCGACTACATGTTCTGGTGCCGCTACCCTTTTAGTCCCATAAGCTTTTATTTACCTAAGTTATTTAAGTTATGGCAAACAAGATTATGACAAAATGTTTAAGCAACCAAAATGCCCATAAACTTAGATTAAACAAAGAAGGTTCATTTATTGAAGGTTCCGGTAACAGGGAAATATTAGAGCATTTTTTTTCTCTGATGCAGGGTACTAATTGTAGTAGTAGGGTAGTTATAGTTGTCTCTTTTGAAAAACTCCTAACCACCCATTGAACTCCATTCTCAGAATATGAGTCCCATCCTCCACCCTAATGGGTTTTCTGGATTGCTTTGGTTAACTTTTTATGAATGTTTTTATATCAGAAACTATATTTAGTGATTATTTAATGTAAATTGTGCTTACAATTGCTCTTAATTTGAATTTTTTGCTTAAAAATACAGGATTTCGTTAGAGTTGTTGAAAATCACTCTCTCTTCAGTCCTACCCAATATGGTTTTAGGAAAGGTTGTAGCACAATGGACAGCCTGAGTATTTTTATCAAGGATTTAAGCTCAGCCATGTCTGACAATGAGTCCATGGTGGGACTAATATATAAAGCTGAATAGTTTTTGTTTGAACGCGCTAATCTCAAGTGGGATTTGAAAAATTCTTTTTGCATTTGATAGCCCAACTCTTGAGGAAGGTTATAGGCTATATTTTATCCCGAAATTCCCACGAGATCAAAAGTTACGCGGTTAAAACCGCGCGCGGTGGCTAGTTAACAGTAAATGGCAAGATTGGACCCTGATCTACACGGATGCCTCCAAGTCCCTCGGACAGGGGTGCGTGGGGGCAGCCGTGTGGGTACCGAAATTCTCTCTTAGCATTTAAGTGCCCCCTTTTACCACGGTATTTACAGGGGAATCCATTGGCCTTCTTGAGGTGGTGAAGTTTGCATTTGACAACAAGTTGAGTAACTCCCTTACCCTATCCGATTTCTTGAGCTGCCTTATGGCACTCAAAGGAAACCCCTTCCGATTAGGATCCAAATTCCCACCCATCCTTCAAGTTAAGCATTTCCTGTTACTTTGCAACCTTCACACCATTAACATTGCTTTAGCCTGAATTCCTGGTCATTCTGGAATCATTGGAAACTCTGCAGTGGACTGTTTCACCCGAGATGCTGACAATACAGGATCGTTTGAACACTACAGGTACTTTTCCCATGATCTCACCAAGCTGGCTAACTCGTGATTAATATCGAACTGGAGCAACTAATGGGACAAGACTTGTAGTATTGTAGGGAAATATTACAGAGACATCCAGCCCACAATTCCTTCAAAACCATGGTTCTGTACCTTTTAACAATTTATTAAAAAAGTCACCTCTATTATCAGCAGGCTATGGTTGGGGCATGTTTGTTCCCCAGTATTTTTGAATAGAATTGGTGACTGTGACTCGCCAATATGTGACTGTGGGCTGAAACCTGGGACAGTGGATCACATTTTCTTTAACTGCCTCCTACACCCCACCTCTCTATATGATATCATTCCCCCAGTTCCCCAGACCTGCCAGCATGAAGGTCCTCCTACCCTCTAGCCATCCCGTTTTCCTTAAAATCCTTTGTAAATATATCAGAGATTTTAATATTTCTCTGTAAATATATAGTTAGTGAACTGTTGTATTATATGTATATGTTACTAATTTTATATTAATAATAGTGTTTGTTGGTGATGGTAATAACTGTGTTGTCTGATTTTTGTAGGTATCTCAATGTCGGTCTATGTCGCGCCCAACCTGTCATATTAAATTGATTTTAAACATCACTTCTAATACAGTGTCTATCTCAGCATGTGATACTGGCAGTAATAGCATGGCACCTAGTAACGGCTGGTTGCCATTAAACTAAAAGAAAAAGAAAAATACAGGATAATGGCATTCAATCATTGGCTGTAAAAAAAAACTAAGCAGCTCCCCAAACTGGGGCTAGCATTTTTGGTAAGGGGGATCACCCTTTACCTATTTCATCCCCCATCACCCCCAAAATCCAGCGGCACACTACTAAAGCGCACGGGTCGGTTTTAGAATAGTGACACCGGATTTCGGGGATGGTGGAGGGTGAATTTTGTAGGGAGTGATCTCCTCTTTCCAAATATACTATTCCCTCCGCGCGCGGACCTTTACTTTTTTTTTAAAAGCCGATTTTGTGTTCGTCAAACGGAACGTAATTATTAATTATTTTTAAGCAAAAAAGTTAAATCAAAAGCAATATATATTAGAATTCACTTCAATTAATAATTATACATAGAATTAAAACACCATAAAAAGGCAATATCTACAAATTTTATTTTTAAGTATCCCATTTAAAAGTTAATTAGTGTCCAAAGAATTAGGATTAGATTTGACTTTTAAAACTTGAAGCAATTTTGATCATGTGTGGTTCTTAGAACTTGAGCTTTTCATCAAAGTTGACTCTGATTATATACATCCCAATTTTATCAATTGGAGGCAACCATGCGAGCTGGAGCGGCTGAGGCTGGTTGCACAGAACCGACATGGACCGGTTAGGTTAGGAGGTTAATGCAAGGAGCGAAGCAAAGCGGAGGTTATCTCCGTGGTTATTTTTTTTATAATCGCACAAAACAGAGTATATCACATTTTCAATATTTTGTCGCGATTTCGTGCGTCGAACTAATGTAATACACTCATTTCAAACCATTTAGAATGGGTTTTTTTATCAGTTATTACATTATTGTTAACTACAATTGTTAAAGACAAAACCAATTTTTTGACCAAAATGATCAAAAAGTTGAAAGAAACTAATGAAAAGCTAACCCTAAACTATTTCTAACTTGATATTCGAGTTTGACATTAATTTTACATTTCACATTACAATCTGCAGTGATTTTTCGGAAAAAATATAACCTCAAAATTGAAACTTTAAAAATTTATATCTCAGAAACTAGACGTCTGCGCGGGGGAGGACCACCGGGGGAGGGATGTATACTCCCCCCCCTCCCCCCTCCCCCCCCAAACACCCCAAATCCGGTGTCAACATTCTAAATTAACCCCGTTGTTTGTTGCATCCTAGTTCAAATATATTTCTTAGAACACCATGCATAAGGTGAAAGTTATGTTTAAAAGTTTATTTTAATCCTGCTTGTTCCTACTTATTTGTTAACAATTATGATTTAAGACCATGATTTATAAAATACTAGCTATGTGCAATTCCAGACTGTAACCTATCACCATGCCAAATTTAATTCAAATCAGTTGAGCCGTTTTGCCGTGATTGAAGAACAAACTTTCATACATCCAAACTTTCACATTTATAATATTAGTAAGATAAGAGCATGATCCAAAAGTGGAGATAAATTTAAAAATATAATTATATTACAGAATGCCTTCTTACCTGGAACATTTATGGATGGATTTTCAGTGCCAGGCATGGGCTGGTAATCGTGAGGTCGTCTTATTTTTAAACTCTGACCCTTAAAGTTGATACCATCAAATGCCATAGCTTGGGTTGTTTCATCAATAGATCTAAACTCAAGGAATGCAAAGTTTTTGTCTAAGTTTATCTGACATGCAAGAACTGGATTACCAGCAGCTTGTGCTAAGCCAGATAAATGCATTTGCTGATTGAAAAATTCCATAGTCTCTTCCTCTGTTACACCAAATGGTATATTTCCAACATAGAGACGACGAGCTTGACGTGTTATGGTTGATCCAACAACGGGTACAGCTGCCTGTGGTGTATCTGCGACTATGTTAGCAGGTATCTGTCCCGCTGCCTGCATCGCTTTATATTGTAGCGGTGTAATGTGTTCAAAGCCAGGCGGTGGAACATCCCAGTATAACGATGGGTTACGACGACGAGATCTTTTAGTTTG
This sequence comes from Stenoptilia bipunctidactyla, assembly GCA_944452665.1. Lineage (NCBI taxonomy): Eukaryota > Metazoa > Arthropoda > Insecta > Lepidoptera > Pterophoridae > Stenoptilia > Stenoptilia bipunctidactyla. The sequence continues at coordinate 18,424,393 of OX101730.1, forward strand.
TGGTTGATTTTGTGTTTGGGATCTTGACCTGCTTCTTCTTTTTTCTCGACGTTCCCTTGAACGAGATCTCGAGCGCCGTCGTTCTCCTCTTTCCCGTGATCGAGATTTGCGCCGTCGATCTAGAAAATATTGTATACTTATTAGTACCAAGAACAAGAAGCCATAATCTTAATTTTCAGAAAACTTAAGATTCATAAAAACATTACCTTTATCTTCTCCCATTTTCAAATGTTTCTTTTAGAATTCAAGCTATTAAAATAATCAAAACGAACCACCGCAAAGCACGAGAAACAAAATGGCGTTGTTGCGTGCGGTGCGAGCGAACCAAAGATTAATGGGGAGTTTTCTGACAGCTCATTAAAAAAACAAAACTGTACAAAATTGGTGCAAAAGGCTTCGATAGATGGCGCTTTACAAAAGGCGAAGGCGAAGAATTTATTCCACACTGCGTTTTTGAAAGTAAAATAAATTAATTGATGTCTGTATCAGAAATTGAACGTATAAATAACCATAGATGGTAGATACCACTTACCTACATTATAAGTGGTAATGTAGGTAAGTTATTAAACTAAATATTTTTTTTATATTTATTTCTCTCTCTCTATGGATTGGCTAATGGGGAGTTTTCTGACAGCTCATAAAAATTAGTTCAAAAAACCTCTATAGATGGCACTTTTAAAAAGCCGAAGGCGTTAAGTTTACAGACTTAACGCCTTCGGCTTTTTAAAAGTGCCATCTATAGAGGTTTTTTGAACTAATTTTTATGAGCTGTCAGAAAACTCCCCATTAGCCAATCCATAGAGAGAGAGAAATAAATATACCAAAAGGACTTTGCCTAATGCGTTCAGATTGCTAGTAAGTAATGCAACTGTCACATTCTGCTCTCAAAAATATAGCTTAATAAAGAATACCCCTTAAAAAAATTATTTATATACTATGAAAGTTTTAACTAAAAATAACGAAACAAGCATATAATGTGACTGGTTTACAAGTAAAATTGTTTTAATTTTTGTAAACAACTGATTTTTGTATCAAATATGTACTTACTTCCTTATCTGTGGTTCATACACCTGAAATTGTTCGAGTTTACGCGCTCGCTCCGCCTTGTTTTGGTTGTACTCAGTACTCACAGACAGAGTACATTGTTTACTTATACTAAAAGTTGTACTCTAAGTACTAAGTTGTTGTTGTTGCTGTTTTTGTTAAAGAGCGGCAAATTTTTATTTACTTTTTTCTATCGTTATAGTGAATGTCTTGCATTAATTATATTTTATATTAAGTTTTACAGACGATACTGTGGAAACCAATGTTTACATCTCACACTATGTTATAACCTGAAAAACTTGCGTTAGAACATGATAGAAAAACATTTTCTTTTAAAGTTTTGGCGTTGTAATTTTCGTTTTAAGTCAAAACTCTCAATTTTAAAGCGTTGTTATTGTTGTAATCAATCATTTGAAGGCATGAAGTTTCTTAATGTTGCGGAAAAAAATGACGCGGCTAAGAATATTGCACTACACTTATCCCGGGGTACTTCTAATCGGGTAATTAATTGTGCAAATTATTTATGATCTGAATAATTGCAAATTACTTTGATTACCATTAATTTTATGTTCTTACAGCGTGAAGGGCTGTCACCTTATAACAAAATTTATGAGTTTGAAGCAGAGGTAATGGGCCAAAAAGCACAGATGGTTATGACCTCTGTTTCAGGCCATCTATTAGCTTTAGAATTTGTTGGTGCTTATAAAAAATGGCAAACTTGCAGTCCACTTTCATTATTTGAAGCACCAGTATTTAAATATTGTCCAGAAAACTATGAAAAAATTAAGGTACTCACTGTTTTTGTCTGTTGTTTTTTTTTTTAGTTTTTATGTTTTTAGTAATGTAGAAATTATTTTAGAGGACACTGGAAAGAGAAGTTCGTAGTTGTCAAGGTGTCATCATATGGACAGATTGTGATAGAGAAGGTGAAAATATTGGATATGAGATCATAGAAGTTTGTAAAGCTGTTAAAAATAATCTTCAAATATACAGGGCAAAGTTCTCAGAAATCACAGCAGTCTCAGTTAGAAGGGCTCTACATAATTTGGAACAACCCAATAAGAATATAAGTGATGCTGTTGATGTTAGGCAAGAACTTGACTTAAGGATAGGTAAGTGAAATGTTTTTTAACTTTTCTTAGTTTAAGCTTTATGTTTGGACAAGATTAGAATTCTGTTCTATTTTCTAGTTTATTTTTCTAGTTAAGTAGGGTAGTACTAAAAGTAAAATGATGTGAAACACTAAATGAATATTGTTTTAGGTGCTGCTTTTACAAGGTTTCAAACTTTACGCCTTCAAAAGGTATTTCCAAGCAAGTTAGCAGATAGCTTGGTAAGCTATGGATCATGTCAGTTTCCAACACTTGGTTTTGTTGTGGAGAGGTACAGAGCAGTTGAAAATTTTGTCCCAGAACCATTCTGGAAGATTAAAGGTAAAATTGTTGTCTTTTTTAACATTTTGATACTTGTTTTGTTATAGTAAACTTGACTCAAACACTTGTTTGTGTTGCTATGAGACAACAACTGTTTGTTCAAAGTTTTTAAAAAAACCACAAGTTTATTCTTTAGTGATGAACATTTTTTTTTAATTTTACTTCTATAATTATTTTTTTAATTATAGAAGGCCATATTAAGTATATCTTCTACAACATGGCCTTCTATAATGGCATACTCTTCTTTGTGGTTTATACTTCTTAATAGTATAATCAAACCATATTTGAAATTACAAACCTATTACAAAATTATGTACACATACAAAATAATATACAGGGTGACTGGTGACAATGTGTGCGTACCAGTGTAACCATGCGTTGTGTAATGAATTCTTTAATTTTTGGTTAAGTTTACTAAGTAAATGATTAACATTTATGTTTTATTTAATTTTTTGTATGATCTCAAACTATCACATCCTCGAATTTCGAAAGTGACCCACCAGCCACCCTGATTTTACTTCTGATAATAATTAATAATAATAATAATAAATATACTAATTTATACTAGTCTAAACAACATAATCTTTATTATAATGAATATTATGAATTATAGAGAAAATATAACTATGTTTTTTTATACTCACCAGTAACATTACATATTTACAGTTAACCACACTCAAAATGGTCTCAGTGTGGACTTCAATTGGGATAGGATAAGATTGTTTGATCAGCTGGCTTGTCAGGTGTTGTATGACATTTGTATGGAGAATCCGAGTGCCAAAGTATATGATGTTAAAACAAAACCCAAGTCTAAATGGAGACCTTTACCTTTGGATACAGTTGTAAGTATCCATTCATTAAATAGTTGTAACTGTCTGAAAGATATTTAAGCTGCAACACTTTTTGATGCAGTTCATACATACTTGTATTTATATTTACACTGTAATAGCTAAAAAATTCATGGGCCTTAAAATGTTTGCTGTTCCATCCTGGGTTTCATTCCCTGCTATTTATTTATTTAAATATTTTCGTTAACAACCCAGCTCAAATAAGGTTTTTTAAATTGTATCAATGTGAGTGTTTTATTTAATTTTGAGAATTTTAAGAAAACTTAACTAAAAACTAAAACTAGCTACCATGCGGGCTGGGAACAAAAGAAAAATATAGAAATTTTTTTACCAGCTGTTTCTCTTCCCAGGCATACTGTAAAAGTCAGTAAAGGGACAGAGGATTTATTGGTGTTTTTGTAGGCGATAGGCTGACCCCCTGTCACTGCAATAGTCTCTCTCCTCCACTATAATATACACCTCCAAATTATTCAAATGTGACATCAGATGGTATCACAGCCTCTGGTGTTCTGTCTACCTCATAGGTAAGGGATATAGGCGTTAAGTTATGTATGTATGTAAGAAAACTTACAGGCGGTATGAATAAATAACAAAACATGCAAGGCGTGAATTGTAAGCATAAGGCCAATTACAAGTTTCCACATATAGTTATGGAATGGAAGCTAGAACACTTATTCATTAGTTTACAAGTTCATTAGTTTATCTTAACGTCCCACCAATCGATCTACGGGGTAGCCGTGGAAACAAGCTCTCATTGTCTCATATGTTTTCATATTTTTTCGTGACAATAATGTCGAAGATGATGCACACGGGTATGGGGAGAAAAATCAATGAGAGAGCGTCCTATTACCTATACCGATTCAGTGAATATGCTACCCTGATAGTGGAACTTATTCCAAGAAGCAGAATATACTATGCCCTGCGTGCAGCTCTTAGAGCCGAAACTGGGTTACACGGGCGCACGCGCCGGCCCATACAAAAATGCCGTGTTGCGTGGTCCCGCGCGGGCGTCCATCGTGGACAGGCGGGCCCCGAGCCCGCGCGAAGGGCCATGCTCCCCCGCGAAGGATGCCTGCGCGGGACCACGCGCGGGGCTTACTTCCAACAGTATCACTCGCGCCGCGGGCGTCTTCGACGCTGCGATAAGCGGACGCCCGTGCACGTTCCCGTCCCGTGTCCACGGCGTCCGCTTAACGTAGTTTTGGTCCTTATACTGGGTTAGGTGACAAATTTTAGATATTGTAGATTGTAGATTATAAAAATAGGTACTTAATTTGTCACCAGAATTCCCTATAAATAAATAAAGAGTTCACGACTGCTTCACGGCTCGACGACCGTTCGTAAAGTCGTATACCTACCTATTCTGTGTTGATAGGGCCGTGTGTGCGTAAGTAAGTAGGTAAGTAGTTACCAGTGTAACCATGCGTTGCGAAATGAATTCTTTAAATTTCGGTTACTCAGTCAATAATATATATTTCTCTTCGTGTTTGATCTCAAAGTATCACGTCCTCCAATTTCAAAAGTGACCCACTTGTCACCCTGTATACATGATTTTTATCACAAATATTTCTTCCCAGGAACTTGAAAAACTTGCATCCCGTAAATTAAAAATCAATGCGAAAGAAACCATGCGGTTAGCTGAGAAGTTATACACGCAAGGTTTCATCAGTTACCCCCGTACTGAAACAAATGAATATCCTAAGGAAATGAACTTAGCTCAGCTCGTGGGCTTCCAAACTGGAGACGCGAACTGGGGACCGTTTGCACAGAGGATTCTTGATGATGGAGGGCCTACGCCGAGGCAAGGGAATAAAAGTGATAAGGCCCATCCTCCTATTCATCCTACGAAATACACTAACAGTAAGATTTATAATCCTTTTAAAAAAACATATTCATAGTGTTAGTTTTCTCAGATATGTTTTCGATATTTCATTTTGAAACTGGAGGTCTATAAGATAATATTCTCTAGCTTTAATTCAGTATACGAATATTAGATTGGTTAGAATTGTTGACTAAGCGATATGGATATATTGATAAATAAATATTACGCCGTGACTCATTTCTAAAAATAATAAAAAATGTAGGTGTTTAAAATATCTATAATCCTTAATCAAACGATATTGACAAGAAAAAAGACGAATTGCTTTGCTACCATTCGTTTTGCTACTTTATAATTAGAATAGAAAACCATGATTTTCTTATTTTTTTTCTTTTTTAAAGGTTTATCAGGCAACGAAGCTCGTCTATACGAGTTCATAGTGCGCTCATTCCTGGCTTGCTGTTCGAAAGACGCGCAAGGCCAGGAAACCGTAGTCAGTATAGAAGTTGCAGGCGAGAAGTTCAGCGCAAATGGTTTGATGATCACGGCCAGGAATTACCTGGAAGTATATCCTTACGATAAGTGGTCGTCTAAAGAAATACATGTGTATCAGGTACTTATGTGGTGTAATTAATATTTAAGTCTTAGAATTTTTTGACTCTTTATTTTTAATTATGGATAACTTTAACTGGATAATATTGTGTATTTTTTGATTTGAAATTTGATTTTGTAGTTTTGCTTAACGTTAGTAAAGAACAGTAATTTTCTCGTGGATAGACGATTGGTGACATAGTCTATGGATACCAGCGCTTACATAATAAGGCCGAAATATCGAATTAAAGTCGCATATCATATCAAATTATAAATAAAAATGCACAATGTTTTCTGGTTGTAGGTTATTGTTTTTTTTTTCATTCATCAAAGTAATTTTTGCCTATGTAAATAGTATAAGTTTATTTCATTTTTTTCCAGCTAGGACAAACGTTTAATCCGAGCCGTATAGAGATGTTGGACAGTCAGACGAGTCCACCTAACTTGCTAACTGAAGCTGATCTTATAGCGTTGATGGAAAAACATGGAATTGGTAATTACGTACATTTTTATCTCTTTTCATAATTATTTACGCACAAACAGAAATAGCGTGCCAAACTTAAGGATAACACTGAGTAGAGTTAATAGTAATTTATTTTTAAAGGGTGCCGATTACAAAGATATTTCATTTTTTTTACTATCGCCAAAATATAGTACCTAAAAGAATTGTACCTGCTTCCTATAGGGTCTGCTTAGCCCTACCGCCTCTGCATAAGCGACAGTAAAAGGCGACTAATCCGAGTGGCTACTGCTTGGTGGTCCGTCAGGGTCCGAACGGCTTGCGACCAACCTTCATATAAAATCTGCCACCAAAGTTTCGACAATATTTTATTTCTTTCCTAAGCCCGTGCGCTTTCATCTTCGACATAATCCTCACTAACCGTCTGGTAAGACTGAAGTCAAACGCGAGTCTAGTAATCTTACATTCTTTCTTTTTCCATCTTTACTTCACCTTCATTTACTTTCTATTATTTCATGCAAATGAATCATCAAATTTCTATAACTCCAGGAACGGACGCAACCCACGCCGACCACATAGAGACCATTAAGAGTCGGTCGTACGTGGCGCTCGCGGACGCTATACACTTCGTCCCGGGTTTGCTCGGCATGGGGCTGGTTGAGGGCTACGATGCTATGGGGCTGAATATCTCCAAACCCCATCTTAGAGCTCAGTTAGAGGCAGACTTGAAAGCTATTTCGGAGGGGAGGAAACAACCGCAAGTTGTTTTGGCTGAACAGGTATTTGTTTTTCTTTTTAAACGTGTTAATATTTTGGGTAATATGTAGGTTTTGAGTAATATTTTTATTTTAAATATCTTTGAATGGCCATTGGCGGGTAGGGTACCCATACCCAACGCTTAATTCCGAAACACCGACACGGTCTTCAAGAAACTTAATCATTTATAATTAACGAATGCAGAGCATTAAAAAACCAACTTCACGTCAAAACTTTGGCCGACTAGTATATGTCACGTAAACATTCTCCGAAATCATATATATTGTTTTAGTCCATTGAAATGTTACATTTTTTAGGCCTAACCTTGCGTTTTTCAGAGGACGCAATTTTATTTTTTTGATGTGTAGGCTAAAACCAAGTTTGTGGGATCGCCACCCTTTTCCTACGGCCGCCATCTTGAAAATAGGGGTTGAAATGGTTTTTACGATATATCTCTTAAACCATTTATCTGATAAAAAAATGTATTAACATTTTTTGTTGCAAATTAAATCCTCTACAACTTTGGTCAAGTAACTTTTTGTCGTAGAACTATAAATAAAAAGTTATAAGCGAAAATGTTTAGAAATTCGAGAAAATAATTTATATTTTTTGATGTAACTTTTTGTTATCATTTTACGTAAAAATTATATCAGACCATTTATATAGATCGTTTTTTGAGAAAAAACTTTTATACGCAACATTTTTTCATTAAGTCAATAGGTGTTACAGCGCTCCGAAATGAGTACTATTTTTCAGTACTCTTAACTAGACTTATATTATACGTGTGTACTAATAATGTGTCATCAGTAGTTGTTTTTATTTTGTTATTATAGTTTTTTTAATTATTAATAATTAATTATTGACTCTTTTCCTCTCCATTACAGAATTTGACAATTATTGATTTTTAAAATAATTGTAATCTGATGGCCGTTACCGAGAATACTGTCCAGGTAGAAAATACTTTGCTCCAACTTCCACTAAGCTGGGAATATTAGCTATGCACACATACATATACATAATACATAACTTCACACCTGTATCCCTAATGGGGTAGGCAGAACACCAGAGGCTATAAAACCATGTGATGTCACGTTTGACAAATTTGGAGGTACTTTTATGATGGAGAGAGACTCTTGCAGTGACAGAGGGTCAGCCCATCGCCCGCAAAAACGCCAATAAAACCTCCGTCTCTTAACTGACTCTTACAGTTTGCCCGGTAAGAGAAGCAGCTGGCACATTCTATGTTTTTCTTTCGTTCCCAGTCCACACAAACCCGCGCTTGTCGGCTTGTACGTGAATTACTTGGATCCTGAACCGATGAAACAGGCACAGATGAAACAATTGTTCGCAAAATCGAAGTCTGGCTCTGGAGCTTCTGACACTGACGATAAACTACTGGAGCTGCTGCTGCGACGACGAACAACATTATCGGTTCGATTGTCCACGTAATAACAATAACACGCAATATGTACAGTAACTTCCGAAACAGTTCGTAAAAATTGTAAAGCGCTGTAAAACCTTAACTATTGACTTAATGAAAAAATGTTGCATATAAAAGTTATTCCTCAAAAAACGATCTACAAAAATGGTCTTATATCATTTTTTCGTAAAATGATAACAAAAAGTTATATCAAAAAATATAAATTATTTTCTCGAATTTCTTAACATTTTCGCTTATAACTTTTTTATTTATAGCTCTACGACAAAAAGTTACTTGACCAAAGTTGTAGAGGATTTAATTTTCAACATAAAATGTTCATACATTTTTTTATCAGATAAATAGTTTAAGAGATATATCGTAAAAACCATTTCAAACCCTATTTTCAAGATGGCGGCTGTAGGACAAGGGTGGAGACCCCACAAACTTGGTTTTAGCTTTAGACTGACCCCCCCTACACATCAAAGAAATAAAATTGCGTCCTCTGAAAAACGCAACCGCAAATGTAACTTTTCAATGGATTTTTCGAAAATTTGAAATTTTCAATGAAGTACTCAACCGATTTCGATGAAATTTATTTTTCATTTTAAAACACGAAATTTTAAAATCCATTCATAATTGTCCGAAATATCGTGTAACAAAGAACTAAAAAAAAAACACAGACGAATTGAGAACCTCCTCTTTTTTTGGTTTGGACTGATGCTAGGAAAAGACGAAAACTTATAAAATATCGGATCAAAATAAAATCCATAGGTACTAAAAACTAGTTATTTGATGGAAATACTAACTACTAATATTTTTTTTTTCAATTAGATAGCGAGATATAAAGAAGTATATTTGACTGTGACCGCCGAAGCTAACAAGATCGACCAAGCTTTGGGAGCAAGGTTTAGTGAACCACCCGTAGACTACAGGCCGACTAACGAAAGTGATTTCGTGGCAATGCCTTCAGGTAAAAACTAACCACACACACAAACGTTTTCGCATTTAATAACCATGTAATAAATCACAAAAATTGCCACACAATTTGTTTATGAAACATAAATAAGCTTTTGCTATAAAGATGAAGGCGCCGTGGGTACCGTATGTATCATACGATATCGCAGGTTAAGCAACGTTCGTCGGGGTCATTCATTTCCCTCGACGACTTCCGTGGGAGGGCACGTTAAGCAGTCGGTCCCGGGTGCTCTATACTTGTATACAGTAGTAGTTAGGGTTTATCAGAAGCCATTTTGGCGCCCTGAAAATTCTGGCATCCACCACCCAGCACTGGCCCAACTTGGTGGATTATGGCCTAAACCTCCTCTTCACCCAGGGGAGGGACTCATGCCCTGCAGTGGGCTCATTACAAAGAGTTGTGATGATGATTATGATAAAGATTACCTTGATACCAGAAAAGGTTACCCATACATAGACCTAGCCAGTTAAGAAAATCAGGACCCTATACAACGTCATTCTTCGTTCATGCAAAACTTAACACATGAGTCAAATATTTTCGTTAAAAAAATCGGTATACAAAAAATTATAATCAATCTTAAACACTCGGCAAGTTTCAAGCTTCCTGTTGTGTCCGCTTTTGTCTTGCGCTTTATGCGACGTAGATGCCCATTTGCACCCTGGGATCGCGTAGAATACGCGCGCGAGTGAGTGTGTACGTTATTAAATGTTATTAAGAGACTATTGAATTAAAATATAACATTGTATAAATACTATTGCATTCGATTCTGTTACCGAATCAGCAGTGCGAGCACAGAACTTTGTCGATTCGTATGTTTACGAATGCTCGTATAGTATGGAGACGGTTTTTAAGGAAAAATTGAAATCTATCCATTGCCGCACGGCCAGCTTAAATAAATGTGTGCCTTGTTAGTTTTGAATGTTTGTAAACATGTTGTACTCATAAGTATTTGTAAAATAAAAAATTACAATGTTACTCAAAACTTGCAACCGACTCCATACTATACGAGCATTCGTAAATATTCGTTAACTTACGATTCGATAAAGTTCTGTGCTCGCACTGCAGAACAAACTGTTGTCAGGTTTCGTATAAACAAAAAATAACGTATATTGTAAACCAACTACCTATTGTCTAGCAATTAAACCTCTGGCTCCGTTTAGTACTTAAGATTACGCCACTTAAGCCCAGTCAGTACACGGATTAAACCAAATTACATCCACAAATATTTATTTTCATGTTCTAGTTCTGAAATGCCCTAAATGCGGCTCCGACATGGTTGTCAGGCAGAAGAGAGGCAACGCTGATGAATATTACATCGGCTGCCTTTCATTTCCTAACTGTAAAAACGCACTTTGGCTGCCGAGCATAGTGAGAAGCATACAAGTATTATCTGATACTTGCTCTGAGGTAAGTACGAACAACGTATGTTGTTGCACTTTCTTGGTTCTATTATAAAATATGAATGAAGCGTTTGCTGTCCACGTAGTTTAAAAATAAATAAAAATTATTATCCATGAGGTACCTTTCACTCTACTCTTGAAATATACATTTGAATGGTGTATTATTATTGTATCGCAGTTTTGTTTTCGGTATAATAGTAGATTATTGCATCGAGCACAACGTAATTTATTATTACACCGAGTGACTGATTTAACAGGCACGTTAATTGATAAATTACTTAAGGCGAGGTGCATAATCTGCTTTTCTTTCAACTATTACCTATAGGAATAGTAGATAAAAGAAACTCATATCGAACAGTTAAAATAGAAGTTTAATTATTAAAATTAAAAGTTATGCTTGAGCAATTATTAAACGTAAGGTTAAGAGTTTTGTTGGGCAAATTTATATTTGTTTCTATAACACTGTCGGCTTCATTTAGAATGTTTTCCAGAGTTAATGTGTCGCTAGATGATTCCTTTTTTATTTGAAGCCGAAGCACTCAAAATAAGATAGTATCACACTGTATCGTTTCCAAAAATATTGTCAAGCAAAATTAACAAAGTTCCCGCCAAATCTCTTTTTTAAATTTCTTTCATTTTTAAATCAGATTTAGCAGCAATCATTTTTTAAATTTGGAACAAATATAAACGAATAATACGTACGTAAAAAAAGTATTGATATCGGCTGCCTGAATAGAGCTAATTAATCCATTGAAATTGGCACCTTTTGGTGTGATTAAAAAAAAACTGTGCAATAATGAAATTTCATACATTTTTATTGCTCTAGAGTATTAAAGACTCGCTTTGTACTGAGTTTTTAGTGTGATTGTGATAAAATTAAAGCATAGTTGGAAGAAAAATAAATTTATAGTAGTCAGGCAGGAGAAAAAATGTGCTGGCAGTACCATATTTTCAAGACTCAACGTTGCGACTTTAGTTAAGACTTAAGGTTTATTGAGACCTTTTAGGACACGAATCTTAACTATTCAAAAATGTAGCAGAAAGTTTGTGAAGTTAATGTGTGAATTCGCATTTGTGTGCTAAAATAGTCATGTTGTTGACCGTTACTTATATACATGCTATTTTATCGACGTTTACAATTTAAAAGTACTTTTTATTTTCAGTGTGGTCCTAACTCTAAGAAAATCAAGTTGGACTGGCGAAATAATTCCATAAGTCACATTTATCCTCCGCCATACACGGCTTGCGTTGGAGGCTGTGATACGACTTTCTTAGAGCTACTTAAAATAAACATATCTAGCGTAAGGCCTACTAGTCAAAGTAACACTAATGTTAGTAACAATAGAGAAAATGGTAACGCAAATAGGCAAAATCAGAGAACAACGAATGAGCGAACGCAATATGTAGCTCCGCCACCTACGAATAGAGTTCAAAATACATCAAATGTAAGACCAAATACAGCCGCAAACACCAGAGTTCAAACAACAAATACGAGATCCAATGTTAGTAACAGGATGCCTGGAACGATTTCAAATCCGTTTCAAACTGCGGGTAGTTTGCCGACCGCTAATCTACAGACGCCCTCTACTGGGAATGCCTTCCCTAATAGTGGTACGGATGATAATAACGTGATGTGTGCCTGTAATCAACCGGCCATCTTGTTGACTGTGAGGAAGCAAACTGCTAATTTTGGTAAGTTTCAAATAGTTTAATAATTGATAGCATGAGAAAGTATCGTAAATTCATTAAACCACTGGGTTCCGTTTTTGACTTAATCCGGCTTGAGGGACCAGAAATATGTAATGTTTAGATAAACGTAGCCCGGACAATTGAAGTTAATTGTAGTAAAACTTTAGTCGTGAAAATCGATAGATAATCAAGTTGTAATTAATCAAGAAAGATGCTTAAAATGATAGACAAAATATTACATAAGATATGGTGACTACACTCACTTTTGACCTGAACCTCACGTGATGTTAAGTGACGTGCTTAGGAAAGAACTGCGTCTTCATTCGGGAACACATTACAGACGATGTGAAGACATTTTAAATGAAGGGACGCTAGACAGTCGAACCCTAAGGCTGCAAACTGGACGGCAGCGACAGCGGCGCGGGCAGCAACGCGGGGAATCCGGGCCGTTTTCGATGCCAGCGAGCGCTCGAGCGATTTGTCGCGGTTTCATACAAACTCAATACCTTCTATCGTGTCGCGGAAATCGCTACCCGCGCCGCTGTCGCTGTCGCTGCCGTCCAGTTTGCAGCCTAAAGCGGTTCTGCCTCTAAGCAGGGTCGCTGGCTATTCTAAGCCAAACCTACGCGGTACTGACGCCTTTTTATTACTTTCGTGACATAAGTTTAATTGCGAACAATAAATGTAATGTTTCCAGAACTGCCCAGTTTCCGAATATGTTAGTCATAATACTTTTTTTCTGGTACATGGTATTGTCCAACTTAGTGAATACTGCATGTTTCATCAAAATTGGTTCCGTAGTTTTTGAGATAGGGAATTTCAACCGATCAAAGAAAAATATATATCTACCTACACTGCCAATGTGAGGAACCTTTAAGTACCTAGCCTTAAAAAAAACACAATTTAAAAAAAAACCGACTTGATTGTAACTTACGTAAGTTTAGAAATAATACAACACAACCAAAAACGCACTTACAGAAAGGAAGAAAAATTTATATCTCCCTACAATACCAATATCGGGTACCTTTATGGACTTACCTAATTTAGGGTAAATTAACAGTAAAGTAACACCGACTTCAAAATTGAACTAAAAAATAAAAACGATGACTTCTGTCTTAATTAACTCACTTTTATATACCAACTAAGTATTCTTTGAAGTCGGTTCTTGCCCGAATGAAATTAAAACATACAAATCAATCGTTAAAAGGCACCGACTTCAAAAAATTCTTAATAAGTATATTAATGTGAGTTTATTTAAGACAAAAGTATATTTTTTTTTTATTTTTTACTTTTAAGTTCAATTTTAAAGTCGGTTTTATTTTTTAAAATATCTTTTAATCTTACAGTTCCAAAGGCAGCAAACTACGTTTTCTAAGAAAAATTACACTATATTTTATGTTTATAAATGTAAAACACTGTAAGAACGACTTAGCGAGCACTCTGACGCAGTCGTTCTAATTAGTAAATGGTCGGACTCCGCCTATTCTTTAATCATGACAAGCTTGCTTATTAACTATACATATGAAACGACTTAAATGTTACACTTTAATGTAAAATTGCAGGAAAGAAGTTTTACAAATGCGCAATAGGCCGCGAAAACAACGGCTGTGACTTCTTTCTCTGGGCGCCAGAATCAGCTGACTCCCCGCAGAATAACTTCGAAACTCCATCCACCAACAGCTGGGGAAATGCCTCATCGAACAACAACGGTTGGGGAGAATCGACAACGAACAGTGGTTGGGGACAAGGAACTTTCGGACGAGATAACCCGCAAAATAATGATGACGGCGATGTCACTTGTAGCTGCGGAGTGCCGTGTAAAAAGTAAGTAGTTGAACTAAATGTACTTAATAAATATAATTATTCAAATAAATTTTTTTGTTTCGCTATGAAACTTTTTATTTAAGTATATTTTATGATAGCTATGACATTTACAACCTTTTGCCGACAGCGTTCTACAAATGTAAAACTAATTTAATTTCAAATATTTTATAAAATTGTTTTTGTGTTTGTTACAATTTAACATTGCTTTTATCCTTATGCGATTTTATGTCGCCTAATAATACTGTAACCTTGAAAACTAATCGTTTAAATAAATGAAAAATGTGATAAATAACTAATCGTTTACTGCTACATTGACGGACATTTATTGAAAACTATTATTGTTATACGAGCTTATGTCTCGTCCGCAGCTTCGTACGCGCATAAACTAAACAGTCTTATATTTCCCGATCCCGTGAGAATTTCGAGAATTCCTTCCAAAGTGCACCCATACACCTCCTATGAAACCTATGTTCCAAATTTCCGCTCTTTACGTCCAGTAGTTATAGCTGTATGTTGTCTGTCAGTCACTGATGGTGGGTTTCAATATTATGAAAACTGTTCGTTTTGCCTACGAACAATAGAGTTCACTACCAAAATTCCTTTCTATATTCAAAATCTTGACATCTCAACCACTGCTTACGAACTGTTTCACTGTTATGGGTTGCTAGGATACATTTGACCATTTACAAAATGTCATTTTGTCTAGCCAACGACGACGTAAAAAGTTACTAATTTAAACCAATGAGGTGAAGGTTGCATGGCGGTCTGCTGCGGCCAATAGCGAGTTATGTTTTCATTATATGTGACCAATTACAGGAAAAGTAATTTTATATAGCCAACGACGTATATTTTTTTTAATTTAACCTAATATCCTATCAAATATCTGTCAACATATCAATAATCCAATTTTCTCTTTCTAACTTATCTATAACAGTTTTTGAAAAAAAGGACAAGTATTATTGAATGACATAATTTATCTTTTAAATATTGACTTAGACGTCATAAAAATTTGATTTAATCAATGGCAACATAAGTCAAAGGATTTGCGTTAATTTTACGTAAGGAATTAAACGCAATTATTAACAAAATCTCTAAAAATATACTATAATGTATTTATCGAATATCAAGAATAAATTTAATTAGATTATACGTTTATTTAGTTAAAATATCATACAAATAATTTGCGAATGCGTGATATTCTAAAAATCACGTATCGCCTAGTTTCTTGGAAGAACGTCATGTAAAGAGGGTCTGTGCCAAATTTGAGAACTTACAGCTCGTAAGTAGCTAATAGATATTGTGAAACGCTATTTTTTTCTACCGGTTTTGTACCTATATCGGTTACTCATACCAGTCAGTTGAATATTGAAACCCGCCATTAGTCAGTAACGGAACAGTTTTATACAGGGTGTCCCAGTAATGGTGGTCAAGATAGTTAGTACGTGTGCGTGGGAGGGTAGGAGGTCTCGATCCATTTGATTTGTTTTTTTATCTCGATTAGTTTGTGTTCTACGCCATTTTGTAAAATTTCGAAAATTCCTGCTTTTTTCATATTCATAGGCAGCACGTCTGCAGTTTAAGCCCTAGCCTATTTTTTTTGTATCATGTGTTCCGTGATAATGGTTCTACTAAATTACAGTTCAAAAATCTCAACAACTATGACAGTTAATTTACAAACCATCACTGAACACAATATTATTTTTAGACTTAATTGAACTTGAAAGTTGGAGCACCTGTGGTGTAAAAAAAATGTATGGGATCTGTATGGCCAACCATCTAGAAAGTTTGCGTACATCATGAAGATTCTAGAATAGTGGCAAACCATGTAGGTACTTAATTTTATTGTTTACTAAGCTGTAGCCGCTAATGTGCAATAGTAACCACTTTATTACAAAATTTCAAAATAATTAGCAGTTCCTTTTTTAGCACATCATGTAATTTTTAGATAAGACTGGTGACCTTGATACAGCTAGAGATGCAGAGCCTGTATAAGAGAAGGGGGACGCCAATTTGAGAATTTTTCGTATTTTTTTTTTGTAATAAATATTTTTTGCACGTTACTTGTTTCATTTTGCTATCAATTAATTTTTTTAAAGTTTGATACAAGTTCATACCTAAAAGCATGCTATGTGATGAAAAAAATACAATTTTTTTTATTAAATGGATACTTTTGCACATTTGCGTAACTCTCATTATTGCCTTGAACTGTTTGTCTCGCTCCCACAGCTTAGAATTAGTATGAACAAGCTGAGCAGGTAGTAAAGTAAAGTTTTCAAGGTCGCCAGATGTCTTGTCTAAAAATTACATGATATACTAAAAAAAGAACTACTATTATTTTGAAATTTTGTAATAAAATGGGTACTATTACACCTTAGCGGCTATATGTATATGGTATTCTAGAATCCTTCAATGTAGGCATACTTTTTCGGTGGTTGGGCACACAGATCATATAAAAAAATGTTACAGCACAGTTGCTCAAACTTTCAAGTTCAATAAAGTTGAAAAATAAAATTTATGTTCAGTGATGGTTTGTAAATTACCAGTCATAGTTGTTGAGATTTCTGAACTGTAATTAAGTAGGACCATTATCACGGAACACTTAAAGAAGTCGTCGTGGCGCCGTGGTTACTGTGTGTATCATACGATATCACAGGTTAAGCAACGTTCGGCGCGGTCGGTACTTGGATGGGTGACCGCCGACCATTCATATCTCACGACGACTTCCGTGCTTCGGAGGGCACGTTAAGCAGTCGATCCCGGGTGCTGTATACTTGTATACAGTAGTCGTTAGGGATTGTCAGAAGCCATCTAGGCGCCCTAAAAATTCTGGCATCCACCACCCAACACTGGGCCAGCTTGGTGGATTATGGCCTATACCTCCTCTTCACCCAGGGGAGAGACTCATGCCCTGCAGTGGGCTCATTACAAAGAGTTGTGATAATGATGATGATGACTTAAAGAAAAAAAATTAGATTACGGCTTAAACTGCGGACGTGCTGCCTATGAATGTGAAGTAGGAATTTAATAAAAAAAAAACAAATCAAGTGGATCGAGACCTCCTACCCCCTTCACGCACACGTACCTACTGGCTTGACCACCATTACTGGGATACCCTATATATGTTGACATACCAACTCAATTTAAAACTACTTTATTTGGAAAAACCATGTTTTCAGGATCACTGTACACAAAGAAGGACCAAACAAGGGTCGGCCCTTCTACGGCTGCTCTAAGGATTTCAACGCGGGACGGTGTAACTTCTTCCAATGGGCCGACGCTCCGGCTGGCACAGGTATGTAGATAAAGAAATTATTTATCTGTATGACAAATCAACGTTCATGATTATACAAGTATGGATATGTAGCGACATCTAGCGACGCGTCATAGAACGACGACGACACGTCGAAGTTTATATGTTAGCTGCTATATAAACTTTGATAGCGCGATGTAGGAAACTTCGTCGTGTCGTCGTCGTTCTATGACGCGTCGCTAGATGTCGCTACAGATACTTTGGCATTTCGCATTAAAACTAGTAAAAAATAGGTTGCTGCTGTAAAATAGGGGTGCAAATAGTTTGTTTTGACCTACTGTATAACCTCTAGACATATTATGATGGTCTAATAAAAGTAACCCTGAAAAGAGCCTTAATTCATAGTTTGGTATGGCCCGCCAATCTTCGTGTTTTTATAAATCTAAATCCCGACTGCTGAAACACGCTCTGAAAAGTAGGAAATAATAGTCTCCGCTGAAATATTCATGTATTTTTATTCGTCATACTGATAGAGATATGTTTACAGGATAGCCGTGATCGTATGCCACTTTGATTTTATTTTAGTAGGTGTTACAATAAATCTGCTTTGCTAGAATAAGTGGCATACGACCACGGCTATCGTGTACACATATCTCTATCAGTATGACGCATAAAAATACAATATTGCAGCGCAGACTATTTTCTTCTTTTTAGATTTTAAACTTGATTTTTTTTTCACTTATTTTGGAGTAATAGTGTTTACATATTTAAACTGTGCTAACAAAGCTATTTCATTTGATATCCAACACGAAGCAGTGAAGAATTTTACTTTAATTATTATTGCACACATTTTGGAGTGTTAGTGTTTACATTTTGATCTGTGCTAAGAGCTCGTTTTTATTAGTTATTTAAGTCCCCTAGAAGGTGCTGTAGTCAATTAAGCGTTAC
Source organism: Stenoptilia bipunctidactyla (assembly GCA_944452665.1). Classification (NCBI taxonomy): domain Eukaryota; kingdom Metazoa; phylum Arthropoda; class Insecta; order Lepidoptera; family Pterophoridae; genus Stenoptilia; species Stenoptilia bipunctidactyla. The sequence continues at coordinate 18,442,851 of OX101730.1, forward strand.
CTACGTCATGTAGCCTATAACCAACGGAAAATCAGGACGCCTCCAAGAACACCTCATTTGTCCAATTGTGATAACTAGTTAAGAAGTTGTGAGGGAACAGATGAATATCCATACCCCCATATACAGGGTGACTGGTGGGTCACTTTTGAAATTCAAGGACGTGGTAGTTTGAGATCATACATGAAGAGAAAAAATATAATAAAAAATAAATATTAATTATTTACTGAGTAAACTTAACCGAAAGTTGAAGAATTGATTACGCAACGCATGGTTACGCTAGCGTTGGCAGCATTCCGCGTGCCAGGTCACGTGTCGCAATAGACTCAGTTGTATATAAAGTAAATAGTAACATAGGAGTATTTATTTATTGGGAATTCTGGTGAAAAATTAAGTACCTAATTTTATTACATTCTTATGATCAGAATTGAGTACAGAGTGCTCTCCTTCACTATCTAAAATTTGTCACCAGTCACCCTGTATACACACAGGTCAAAATCATAACCCTCCTTTTTGCTTCGCCGTAGTCGGTTAAAAAAGGTTAAAACGTTTGTCTCCCAACTCACCTGGTCGAAAGTGTTTATTAACGTTTCCTTCCTTTTAAGATTTCTAGTACTAAATCTTTCAAACTACCTACACAGGTGACTGGGGTGGAACATCAACAGTGACTTCACGGGGCCGGGGGCAATCAAGGGGGCGGGGTGCGCGGGGGGGCGCCAGGGGAGGTCGCAGCGAGGGAGGAGCGGGGGGCGTTCGAAGATGCGGGCTGTGTCGAGAAGAGGGGCACACGAGGAACCGATGTCCTAACGCTGGGGGCGATCAGTGAAAACTGATCTTATTAACTGCCTTGTAAGAACTAAAGTGCCATATTGTTTTGTAATTTGTAATTTTGCTGAAGCCAGTTGAAACAGTTGAGGCAAGGGAATTGGAAGGAAGGAGGCCGCGGTGTCCTCATGCAACGCCAGTTAGAACGGACGTCAAATTAAGCTACCGTGAATTAAAAAAAAAACCCTTATTAACCGCGTTATAAAAACATAAATGTCTTGTATCGTGGCACTAGTAGTCTTTTATAGTTTTGTAAGAAAATTTTACGGACGTTGAAGTTTTGAAGTCAAGTGCCTTTTGCATATTTGATTTTCTAGTGATATCGGCATTGTCATGTCTTCATTATTCGTTAGTTTTACCGTGCCTACTATAGTGTGAAGACTATTTTAGATAAGATTAATAATACCTACTTAATTTTTTATTGGTTAGCAAAACAGATGTTCTATTCCATATACAAAACTGTATTTGCATTTAAAATACCTACATTGTAAGTATTCAACTGAAAATCAATTGTCAATGTGATATTATCGATATGTTTTACTCCTTTTGTATTAAGCTGAAAGCTTTCTCATGTTGGTGAAATATAGGGTGATTGTAAATATGAAATAGGTTAAGTTCTAGTTTTCTTTTTAAATAAAATTTACTTGTTTCTAAAAATGGTTTTATTTATTGTAACAAAAATAATTAATAGCTTATGTACTAACGATGTATGTAGGTCATTTTTTTTGTATCTTTTATTATTTTTCTACCACTTAGACTTTTTAGTTTTGTGTTTCAAGGAGCCTGTATTCGCAGTTTTTTGAAGATCTTGCTCTGACTCCACAGTCTTGTCTGTCATCATGTCTAAAAGTATTTCGAACTTTAATCGTAATAAATTGTTTTCTTCCTCTAGTTGTTCCAATTCTTTCTTAAGTCGGGCATTTTCTTTGTGAGCTGCACCGGCTTTTCCGGATGCTGGAAAGGCAAGAATATACCTATTAATAGGAGTGTATTACAGTTAAAATAAGTATACCAAAAATTGTTAGTTTACCTTTCATTTAATGCTTACAATTTTAAAGCTCATTGTTTTTTTTTTGTTTGTGGTTTAAGAATCTTTATTTCTCATAAGAATTACATAATTCGCTTACTGAGAAACTTTACTAAGTATATAATTTTACAACGAGAGTGCTATTATCTTTGGATATATTATCTTGAACATTATACAATTCAAAATTAAGAGAGTAAATAATTTAAAGTAAAAAGTGGGTAATTTTAAATAAGGTTGAACAACAAACGTTGGATGCTAAAAAGACCGAGCGGAACACAGATCTAGAGTAAAAATCAACTGGATGTGGTATTGATCGTATCATACGTATTGTGTGAACTATTGAAATTTTTAATTATTTATTAAGTATGTTCTCAGTTTTTGTTTAAAGTTATGCATACTTTTTGCTTCCTTTATTTTAGTAAGAAATAAAGTTATGCATACTTTTTGCTTCCTTTATGTTTGCTTTAGGAAACTAGGTCCATAGTAGTACTTTAATGAATAACACTTCTAAGTAACTAAAAATGACATTAAAAACAAAGAATATAAAACTGACTTCCCGACAACGTAATGGTCAATTTAATTTTTTTTCGTGAAATCTATGTAGTAAAACCTATTCGATAAAGCCGAAAATGTTGGACCCTCAGTTCAGACGTTTAAGTAAAATTCAACTTTAATTTACTTTTTAACAATTAACTTTATTTACATTATTAATTTCTAACGCATTCACACAAGTGTCTTAAGTAAAAAATATTGAAATCGTATTCAAGTATTTCTTCAGATAAATTATTGTATTGCAGTTTTCTCAGTCAAAACATTACTCAATCGATCTGTCGCTATAAATCTGTAATGATATTATCTACAGATTTGGGAAGTTCCTAGAATATCTAATTAACTACTTACACACCTAACATATGTAAGAGTGAGGCACTCGACTAATAGCTGTCTAGTATAGGACTCAGTTCTAGCAGGGGCAACTACAGACTTGATATCTGAGATTCCCTAACACAAATAAGAACGATAACATTTTATTTATATTTATCTCCCTTTACCGTACCTATAGGTTTAGGTTAATAAAACAGGATCCATAAATAGAGAGCTTACATAGAATTCTTACCAGGTATCCATTGGCCATCTTCAAATGTACATTCGAAATCACCAAGCTTCACTTTGAGATGACCAACATCTAGCGATAACTCTTTGGCTGCATAATCACTTCCAAATTCATTTTTTATAACGTGCGTATCCTGTTTTCGCACAGGAATTGTTTTGGGAGCAAATTTACTACTAAACAACGGCATTGATATGAATGCAGATTTCTTCGGAGTCGAACCAAAACAAACGGTTACCATGGCAACCAAGTCAATACTTCTTATAACAATTTGACATACACGTACCATGTTTAAAAAACGGATATTAAGTTTTTTTCTCCGCTTTTTAAATAATACTTTAATTAATTACAAAACATATTTTGTTATACATATACCTACTTACCTACAGGTGGGTACAAGAGTTGGATCAAACTCCTTTTTGGTTTGAGTCAGTAACATTTAAGTTATAATATAGGTATAAAATAAGTTTTTGATTAGGAGATAGGGTAAATTAACAGTCCTATAAACAACCTATAAATATATAATTTTGTCTTACACTTAAATTACAGTAGACGTATCAATTATGTATGAACCACATGCTCATTAAAGAAGGTATCAATACCTCTTATCGCGAAAAACTTGGTTTTTATCGATGAATTAATGCTATGAATATAAATAAGGTGTTGTAAACGGGTCTTTCGAGTTACCTACTATAATAGGTATAAAAACTTAATTAAGTAATTATTTTCCTTAGTGTTTTATGGTACTTACTAGGAGGAAATGCCAGGATATATAATATTGCATTACCTACCTATATTATCTTCTTCTCTAGAGTCAATGGTAATCAGAATTTCTAGAGTGTTTTGGCCCAGTACTTGGTTATAATAAGAGCATTCCCGTTTGCCACATAGAGTCCTCTGTTCGTGCAGGAAGTAGGAGAGAGTATACGTATAGTAAGAAGGAGAGGATACGACAACAAGTGCGCCATAGATTGCGTTGAGCCGCAAACACATTTGTCATCCGTGCAGAAGCCCCATCTAGGGCCAAATTTTTTTTCTCCAAGTTCAAGAACTTTTCTGTAAAAGGGATATACGTTGGGATATATGTTAAAGTGGACACTTCTTAGACCAAAGCTGTCTGGGTCGGTGTTAGAAATAAAGCTGTGGCGGAACTTGAGATGGGATGATGGTGGGCTATGTCCACGTAATGGATGTCTGCTGTCGTCAATCTTTTTATGTTTCTCGATAGAACAGGCAAGCTAACGAGCATGTGGTAGTGCTCTCCCAGCTAGGGAGTAGATATAGAGGGCCCATTGGTGTTGGCTTCAAGGTGCATTTACCTAACTACTCTATAGGTTTCGTGAAGGACTACAGCCACGTCCTTTGCATGTAGGTACATATTCTTACAAAGGTATGTCACAAACAAACATAGACAATACCGAAGTCAGACATTTATGTTATTACATTCGGTATGTTGGTATGGGTTTAGAAAAACATAACATTTTTATACCTATCAAATTTCATCACAATCGGATTAGGTGTTTGGCCGAACGACAGACTATCTTTTCTAATATAAGTATGCACTGTATGAAATTATGGGTTTCCTATACCCACGTAAAAGTATTATCGCATAAATTGTTTATTTCAACGTTAATTAGAAAAATTAGGTTTTGTGCAGGAAAAAAAACGCCGTTTAAAGTATAACATGCGATAAGTGTTGATGAGTTGGGGTTTTATCAACTGTCTCGACTTTAGGTACCTATCTAAGATGTAAGTTTATTATCTTCTGTTATAGATAGCCCATCTATAACGAAAGATAAGAATCTAAAATACCATGTGCAAGATTTTTAGAGTTAGCATAATAAAACAACTGTTAACTTTAATAAATGTAATATAAAATAAATTAATACTGTGTTGTCGACAAATATTCGAGAAAAACATCTTAGAAAAACATAGTAAATAAATAATACAATGTGTAAAGGCAGGTAGAGAAATATTAACTTATAAATAATTGTTTAATCTTACGCAAAGTTAGGTTGTGTAATGGCAATATAAAAGTTATGTTTAAACAGTTTTCAGTCTAAATAACATCACAGCTGGAATGATAAGTATAACTGCACCGATGGTGTAAGTCACCGTTGCTCCAAAACACCAGTAAACTGTAAAAAGAAAACAAAATGTTACGAACTATTTACGAATTTTAAATATTGAAGATGGAATACGATTTACGATTTACAATGTAACGTAGTACCTACTTCTTTGTAAGCCGCCGTGAAAGCCGAAAAGTGAAGTGAATTTGATATGTGTAGTTTCAAACAGAAGTCTCAGAACAGATACTGATCTCTGCAGTACCTAATATTTCAGTAATTGCTAAAAATATTGAAAGCTTTAACAAAAAAAAACTCGTAATTGGGTGATGTATTACTTCCACCCGTATGTACCTACCTAGCTGCTTATTGCTAAAGGGTCGCTCACATGAAATTGAAACTTTAGTAGCGCGAATAAGGAATGACATGACAGATTAAAAAAATTTGAATAGTCGTCTTAGAATAGAAGAAGATAAACTGAAAAATGGCTGCTATAAAATTCACTTACCTGCACTGGCCAGCAAGGGGCCGAGCGCCCGCGCCAGTGCGCCAAGCGCTCGCAGTGTGCCGAGCGCCGCCCCGCGCCCCGCCTCCCCCGCTCGCCCCGCCGCGCCCGACGACAGACACGACACCGCCATCGACGTGGCTGGGAAACCAAATCATTATTGGAGAATTGTCTGAAGTAAGAATGCCCTGAAAATCACACCAACCTCATGGCTCTAACTAAACTAAGCAAAGATCGTGTTAGTGCCCTTTTCTTTGATTCGGATTACGCAGTCCTGGTAATTTTTTTCCTATTACGTGTACCTATACATAGAACCGCACGCGTGTCGCCATCCGGATCACAGGATAAGGGCACTACAGTAAGGCCTACGATAGCGGGTAACCTATATATTTTAACGTAATTCAACGGCTGGTCATATTAGATCAGTCAGTGGGAAAGTATGAAACCAAAGGACATAAAGATCTTACGAACCATGTCATCGTTTTAATAATAAGATAATAAGATGTTACTTAGGTACTTGGATTTCGAACACAGAATTTGAAAAAATAATATTATTTATATTGTGAAGTAGTGTTCCTTGTTTTTTTAGTGAAAGATGTATCAAAACGGAGAGAGTCAGTCAGTTATTTCCTATGATTTTACATATATTTAAAGATTTAAATAAAGATAGAATAAAAATATTAAACTCACAAAAAGCGAACAACACGAGCCCAATCCATAGCCACGTAATCGGTGCAAACAGGGGTGGGTGTTCCGCGGCTGCGCAAGCGACGCTTAAAAAAGATGGCGGCGTTAAAGCTAGCGCCATACGCGCCGCGCGAGCCGCTCCACTTGGGCCCAATCTTCTAGCTGCCCCGCCTTGCAGCAAGGCCATAATTACACCTATGAAACACAACGTTAGATTATCGCGAAAATTAAAAGGCTTTTTAGGCGCAGATACTTCTTTAGAACTACCCATTACCTTTTCTAGGACATGTAGCAAGAAATTAGTTCCAGACTGAAATGTAGGAATTAATTTATTAATGAGAATAATTACCAGAATATTTTATAAAAATGTAGGTAATAAGTTAAACCCTAAATTGGTTACACCCTAATTGTCAAAAAAAAGATAAATCGAATAGAATATACCTACACCAAATACAAAAATATTTAGCTCTTACCTATAACTAAAAACATTTTGCCCTGCTGCATCGCAGTGTAGTGGAATGTATGATGTGTCAGGAATGTAAGAGTAAATTCCAATCCTGAATATATAAATAAGTATAAAAAGTAAATGAGCCCCGTCCTTGCAAGTACAATCTTTTGTTTTTGTGGAATATTTTCAACTGCAGTAAACTGTAACAGGTGCCAGGGTGATACAAAGTTGATCGCTTTTGATAATGTCAATGAAATAGGAGCCCTTTTTTCCTGGAAATATTTTTTAAAATTAGCTCATTTTGAATAAGTAGGTATACTAAAACTATCTTTCAATTTCAGTAATTTGTTGCAACTTACTTTAGGTAATGTCTCTGGGACAAATACTGCCACAAGGGCTATGTTAATAAGTGACAAAGTAAGAGCACACAATGCAGGCTTTTCTCCCCAAGGTCCTGATGAAAGATCACTTTTGGCAAACCAGGCACCGGCTAGAGGTCCAAAGATAAAGCCAACAGAAAATGCTAGTCCAACTAGCGCCTGTAAATAAATTATGAGAATTATGATTAATTGTATGTTTATAATTGTGATTGCAAAGATTGAATGATTAATAAGAAGAAGGAAATAAATAAAATTATTATATTATTATGCATATTTACTACTACTCTCCTTTCGGCGGAAAAGACCCGACATTATTATTATTATCCAAAAGTGGGAATAACTTTAATCTTCTATTGAAATGTTAAACATATCTTTGAATGAAAGATAATTAACAGACATAGTTAAATAAAGCAAATATTTAAGTACATTTTACTTGAAAACAAAATAATAGTTTTACAGTAATTACAATATTAAGGCCATATTGGTTACTTCAATTTGTGTCTAATTAAAAATTGGTAAAGTCAATGATGCTGAACAAATGACTATACATCCTTTCTTTTATCACTTGCACATACTAAGTAAACCTTGGTTATTTATCTTAATCATTTATATAATGCAAATAACTTCATTTTACTTACCATACCTCTTGCTCTAGTCGCTTCATTTGAACTATCTGTGACTATTGCCATGCTAAGGCTTACATTTGCTTTACTAAGTCCACCAATAACTCGGGCTATCACAAACAATGTAAATGTTTGGGCACATCCCCATACAGCATGTGATATGGCAATGCCAACCTAAAAAAATTATGTGAAGTACATAGTATGTAATATGAACTTTAGAAAATACTTATAATAAGTATTATATAAAATTTTAATTAATGAATATGAAATAAGAATGAGTTGATACTCCTACATACGTCAATTATCAAATTTATTAATTACTTAAATATTATTTAAACATAACTTACTAGACAAATTATTAACATTGGTTTCCGGCCATATGCATCTGAAAGGCTTCCAACAATAGGGCTAGTTAGAAATTGCAAAAAACTGTATAATGATCCTAAAGCACCACCAAAAAGAACAGAAGAAAACCTATCAGGAGCTCCAGTCAACCTTTGAAAACTTTGAATTGCTTTTAACAGTGATGCATACAAGTTTACTCCAGTTCCTTCCTGTTTATCATAATAATCTAAAAGTGTTGGAAACAATGGAAGTATCATAGTAAATGCCAGTAAGTCTAGCAACAGAGAAAGAAAAATTAATCCAACTGTTGATTTAGGGTTTTTGTTTTTATCATTAGTTACTTTTGAATTACTTTCCAATTCAAGATTATCATTTTTTACAGGTTTAGTATTCCTTTGCCTAATGTCTCCATTACAGTCTATGCCTGCCTGAAAAATAAAATAGCAATTAAAAACTTATATAGCTATTTGTGAGATAACATAGAAATACACACAAAAATAAATAAAGATATTATATTAAAAATACTTACCATTTTTAGAATAACTCTGCGTTGCGCTAGAGGTTTAGTCGATTGTCAAACTTAACTTGAAGCATTACATTGAAATCACAAGTAGAGTACATAAGTATTATCTCTTCTAACTTTCACTTATTTATTAGGTACTTATCTCCTTTTTTTTAAATTCGGATTATCGTAGGTATTCTAAGAGTAAACACTGTCAATAATTTATAGCGACTGACTGAAATACAGAACAAAATAATTACCGATGTAAAAATTAATATTTTGTGTACTTTTTTTTGGAACTTGACATAAAGATTTTGTGTGTTTATATTCATCAACAAATCATATCTTTGTAAAATATTCGCTTTTTGAGTCCTTCAAGCTGTAATCCTTACTTTTGATATCTCAATGGAAAGGAGTTTTGCTATGCCAAAAAATAGTGATGAAACAGTCATAAATAGTGACGCATATAAAAAAATTGTATTGTAGTTTCGGAGGTATTTTAAACAAAATTGTTGGAATGCTTACAGCTAAACATTACAATATGATAGGTAGTTGAACTGAAATTCTGATGGTAATAACCTACTATTTAATATGCACACACTATTACTAAATCCATTGCATAGTACTTATAAAAAGAATAAACTTTTTATAAGAGCACTTTATAAGTGCTCTGCAAAGAATAAGTTTTTACAAAGCAAAGTGATTTTGTACGCGACTGTTTGCCTTAGAAATGTAGGGAAAATATAAAGTTTTTATTTTCAAATCAAATCAGCCCAAAATTATTATCGTTTCATACGACTATTTCATCACTATTTTTTGGTACAAACCTTAACTTGAAAGTCAAAGGTGTTCCGGAGAAATTCGAAGTTTTCAAATGTTCAAGCTGTAATCCTCACCAGGGTACCTTTATATCTCTCTGGAGTCGTAAGCCGACTATTTATGAGATTTGGCATGTCGTTATCACTAAGACGACCATTTTGGCGAAGGGGTAAACCTATTTGCCTCAGACTCCGTGGTTGTGGGTTCGATTCCCACACGGAAGAAGAAAAAAAAATGTTCTGGGTCTGGGTGTTTATCTATATATGTATTTATATTCTAGGTTCCCCCCTAGTTCACTACATGGTACCTATCTCATAACACAAGCTTCGCTTACTTTGAGGCCATGTGGTTGGTGTGATTGTCTGGGGATTTTATTATTAATCATTACTATTTTTTGGAACTTAAACCAAGTCTATAGACCTTACCGTTTGCGTGCACGAGAGGTGAGGATTACAGCTCGACGTTCAAGCTATAGCTATACCTCCGAAACTATAATACAACTATATTTTTTATATGCGTCCCTATTTATGACTATTTCATCACTATTTCATATTTTTTGGTATAGTCAAAACTTCTTTCCATTGAGATTTCAAACAAAAGTGAGGATTAAAGCTTGAAGGATACCGCTTTTTTAGACAAGAAGCATGACTGTTTTTGATAACCTGTATTTAAATTACCGACAAAAACAGTCTTTAATGTGAAGCTAGCTTATTATTTATAATAATTCATTCTATCTATGTTATACTCTAAAAAATTACAATAAATAATAATAAACTATGGCCATTATTAAACTTAAAGAAGAAGAAGAATAAACAATGGATTCAAATTCTTTCTACTATTTATCTGTGATAATATCTTGATACTCAAGAAGAAGCACTTATAGCTTAGACAATAATGACCTCTATGCGATATTTGGGGCATCACACCATAAATTTCTCTAAAATGGGTTTTGTTGTAAATTTTTTGAAACGAATGAAAAGTTCCCAACAATGGTTAACTCGGCAAAAATTAGACCCGTATGTAGAAAAAGCCAAGATGCAAAACTATAGGTAAAGAACAAGTTGCACATAGAACACGTTTATTTTAATTTTAAGTACATAAGTACATTGCTAATATTCTCCGATTCTTTTTCATGGTAACTTTCAATAAACTCTGGGCAGATGTCGCAGTGCTTTCAAGCTTCTAGAAATTAATGAGAAGACAAATATTCTTACACCAGGTCTATCAGTTATTGACTTGGGAGCAGCCCCTGGTTCTTGGACACAGGTAGCTGTCCAGAAAACAAATGCCAATGGAAAAGAAACTGATAAACCTAAAGGAACTGTTATAGCTATAGATAAATTACCAATTTTCCCGATTGAGGTAACATTTTTCTATTAAGTTCATTGATAAAACAATAAATAAAAAAAAACTTTACTTATCTTAGAAATCCAAAAGTTTGTGTACATATTGCTTATTTCTTCCCTCTGTTGGATAAACTGTACATACTTTTTGTTTAATTCATTTTATACAAGTAATTTTAATATTTATCTTCATTTTCAGGGCGCAACAATTATGAGCAACCTAGATTTTAATACTATTGAAGCTCAAGAAAGGGTAGTCGAAGCTCTTGGGGGTAACAAGGTAGATGTAGTCCTTTCTGACATGGCTCCTAGTGCCACAGGCATCAGAGAGTTGGACAAAGATAGAATCCTTGGTCTTTGCTATATGGCATTACGATTTTCAGCTCAGGTCTCCAAAATCAATGGAGTGTTTTTGTTTAAAGTTTGGGATGGAAATGAGGTAGGTATTTTGGAAATCGATCTAAAACGATTTTATAAAACAATCAAGATTTTGAAGCCAAATGCTAGTAGGTCTGAGTCCTCAGAAAAATTCATACTGGCTAAAGGATTCAAAGGTGTGCAAAGACCCTTAGAAGGTGGTAGATGGGGTTGATAAAAATATGAATATGTCGCAGGGATATTATAAAAGCCCTGGTATTATAAACTCACTAATGACATTACACGGTTTTTTGTCAATGTGGTATATTTCTTACGATATAACTGCCTTGTTTTAGTGACATTATAATTTCACTTCACCAATACAGTTAAATTGGTATTTTAAAAATATGATAATTAAGTTATGTTAGGTACTTCGCAAAAATAAAAGTCTCGAGGTTACATAATTGAGTAAGTAACTTACACAATTAAAAATATAAATTAGGCAATATTGAATTGTTTCAAATTTTTAGTATGTATTTAAATTATAATGAAATTTGTAGATTGTCGGCCAATTTCAATAATGGCGCTACGCCTGGTGCTTCCGCACTACGCTCGCTCGGCTCGCGTATGCGATAAATACAGCCTAACATTAACCTAACCCAAATTTACCTATTATTATTCATACGCATTTTTATATTTAAATGACTTATGATGAAATCTTAAGACATTAATTAAATCAATCTAAATAGTCTATTTTGTAGTTTAGGTTGTACTAACATCATCAAGAAATCTTAATTATTTACAATAAAGTTATTTATTTATTTTTGCAATTCAATGCTTTGTGACACTTGGAGTTGCATAAAACTTTGCTTTTTTACATGCATGCAGAACCCTCACCACAGGTAAGAATCATAATACGCCTAGGGTTATTATAGGTTGAAAAGAGACTGAAATTATAGTACCCAGTCGTTATTTACAATAATCTGTATAATTATAAACTCACTAGTGAAATTATAAAACCACATCTCTGACAAAATCCCTGCGACAAATATAAATATAGCATGTCTTCCACATAGTAGTATATTTAAATGGACATAGTATATTTTTATTTATTGTTACAACAAACCAACAAGAATATTATTTGTTATAGAATGGTACAAGAACCATTTGTTAAGACAATATTAGAAACCAAATAATTGTATCTATGTACCTGCTTTGAGTGAATACTGTTATACAATTATACCATAATTATTAAGAATTAAATTATACACATTACAACTTTCCTTACTTTTTTCTGTTCCCAAGAAAAGCTTCGGCAGACTGTATCCCAATAATTGCTGTAGGGAAGTGTATTTGTAGTTACTTGCAACATAAATGTGGATACTAACACCTATTTTTTTTACTTTTCTTTTTTTGCTGTTGGTAATTTTTATTATTATTAATAATTATTCATATATTTGAACTCATTAATTAATAGATATTCTTATCAGCATTCAAACTTTTTTAGGTTTAACCTTATTTTAAAGAAAAAAAAGGGTATCTAAAAATAAAGTTGTTTTCTAAGTCATTTGTAGTTCTTTAGTGTAGGTTTTAGAACAAAATAAAAGTCACTTTTACTAATGTATGACTAGAAGACACCTTTAATTACTGACTATCAAGAAAGCTGCGTTAAAAGTTTGCAAATGTAATACCTTCATGACTACTAAGCCATGTGTATTTTTTGTTTGGATTTGTACCATGCTTTTTTCATACCCACCTATAATTATTTCTGTGCTTATGTAGACATAATGAATATAGTAAATTGTACCTAGTTGGTTTCAATAGTAAAATAAGCTTTTTATTCATGTGTAATTGTGTAAATAGTACTTAGTTTTAAAATGTTATTGTTGATATACAACAAGATTTAAGAAAACAACTATATTTAGAAAGATGTATATTTTCATGAACTTTAGCATAATTTTGACAAATCAGCAAAAACCAGTTAAAAATATGCACAGCACTCTGTATATAGTGTGTATATAGTACAATTTATTAAATCTTTGTATTTAGTTTAAGTTTAATTTAAAGACAATTTCAGTACATAGGCACAACATATAAAAATATAATCTTTAAATATAGCAAACAGAGTTTTAATTAACCATATATTTCGTAAACATTGTACACTTGAATTAATTCAGCATGAGTAGACACCATAAATATATTTTACATTTCAATTTTAATATTAGACCAAGATTTGCGCTAAAAATCACAATGGATAAATGCTTAGACACTTCTAATTGGAAATATCTTTTTCTATTTCAATTGACAGTTTTTATTAAAATAGAACCTTTAAATTCTCAAACATTACAATTATAGCCTTTTGTATCTTTGAATAGCATGTAAAGCCGGCGATTAGCTGTATTTACATCCATTATCTATAAACAAAAATATTATTTGTGTAGATAGTTCAAGTAATATGTGTGAGCTGGGCGTTTCTTGTGCGTGCCGAAAAATAAGAATGGAGCCCTGCCAGGATAAAGATATTTATGTATTAAAAACACAGTAAAATAAAGCCATTTATGAAAATATCCACCAACAGGTGGTTATAAATATAACCTGAGACACTAGCGTCGCCATCATGTATCTAAACTATTTTCCCATAAAAATTAGAAAGATTAGATCACACTCTTCAGTCAACAAAAAAGTATTTAGAATAGATAAGAAAAAAAAATTCGTTCGGACTGGGGACAACAACTTATCATTAACATATTTATGAGCATGATTGAATTTTATATAAGTATCTAACTAGATTTCGGCATGCCGCGTTACGCACAAAGTACTTACTTAGTTTTCATTAGCGTAAGGTCAGCCTAGAATAGGCCCTACCGTACATTGATAAGTGTACCTAATTAGCAACGTAACTGAGCGACCTCAACTTGGTGATAAGCGTTCAAACCTTCAGCGTTCGGCTGGCTAGCGAGCACCCTTAATATCAAGCCTACAGCTCAATATCAACCCTCCGGAAACACTTTAAAGAGCCGAGCCTTTCGAAGGCTTTCTTTGCTTAGCGAGCAGGAAAGCGATCACAGTAGGATGAAAAGGATGGGGATTTGATTTTAAATGGGTCATTGCTATTCGACAATATCGATGCTTTTCACACACATAGCCAGCAATAGATAATTAAATAGATTAACTATCTAACTTCATATAACTATCTACAATAATATACTTGTTGACAAGCTCGGTACAAACCAAAGATACTATTATTTATCATAAAGTAGTTTAATACTGTAACAAGTATTTACCTGGTAAGTGGGGCGTACCAAAAGGAACGTTAATACTGTAACATTATATGTCTGGTAATTAGGGACTAAAGGAGAGAAGGTGTAAACCATGTTACATCTTCTCTCCTAATTATAATAATTTCATATTCATCGACACGCTAAGAAGAAGGGCCTAAACAAATTGTGTTCTTGATTCTTGGTTGAGCTTGCTAAGTTGTGCAGCGGACAGTAGGCTGGAGTGGGCGGCGTGGTCGAGCAGCAGGAGTCTTTCCCCGGGTTCCTCGGAGGAGATGCGAGAGGCGCCGCGCTCACAGCGGCTCAACCCGGTTTCAAAAGCGAAGCTAATTACAGCAAGAATGGCGTAAATGCACCCGAACACGGTTAAGACACCGCTGAAACCTGAAATTATTATTTTGAATTATTTTTTTATAGGTATATCTCAAGTACCTACATCTAAGTCGGCAGTCTTGTACAGTATATGAGAACTGAAAAATATACTTAATAAAACCACCCGACCAGGACTCGAACCTGGGACTCCCGCTTGCCGGACAGATGATTTTATTTAGAATATTATTTCAGTTTTTTAAGAAAAAATTTAAAAATATTGATGAGTGTATGAAAATGTATGAGAATTTTAACAGTTTATGTGACAGTTACCTTCTGCAATACTATGTAGGTACCTATCTACACATAAGAAATAGGATATTGGTAAATAACAAAGAGCACGGTACTCAAAAGTTTCAATGTTTGTAGGTAGATATTATCTAAGCATTGCAAAAAGCTAGGTATATTTTACAGGAGAGCGATACAAAGTATGATTTTTCCGAAAATCGTGTCAAGAAATGTAACTTTACAAAAGTTGTTTTCCCAAAGAAATTTGCATAAGTAATAAAGTCTAGTAGGTACTTTTTGAATCCTGCTCTTAGTTGCTTAACTATATATTTGGAAGGAAACTAGCAACATTATACAAGGTGCTCTTTTTTCATCCCATAACTTTGAGGTGTTGTTCCTTACTAAAAAATAATACTTTTTGCCAAAGAATATGTCGTTCAAAAGTGCATACTTTCCAAAATATCATCAATCTTAACATATATTTCATTTATTTATTTACACTTTATTGTTAACCTTTTACCTATTATAACAATTTAAAATACAAATAAAATGACTTAGATTACACAATTGGCGGTCTTATAGCTGGGCAGCGATTTCTACCAGACAACCATGGATAATCGTAAAAAGTAGCTTGGGGTTAAGGCATACTAGTGAATCTATAAAACATAGACTACATATCAATATTATTAAATTATAAAGATGAGAAAACAAATAACTATAAGTAGATATACATAGGTATACTATACATACAGGGTTGATTTGTAGTCACCGGCCAAATTTAAATGTTAGTTTCTTTGATACGATATAAACTGAGCGTCGCTCAGTACAAAAAAGTAGAAATATAGAACCACAAACTTTAAAAAAAAATTGTCGCTGTTGATGTACATATCTACTACGAAGCGGCATTTCATTGATAATACTACGATGTAGTACGACAAGACGTTTTGTAGTAGCGCGTGGTTGCCTTTAAACGTAATTTAGAGTGACCATGGTTTGCTTAATATTATAGAGGATGAATTTATTTATTTGTAAAAAATAATCTTTACTTTTTTACAGAAGTGATTTTGCGGATTTAATGTTTAGAGGAAGTTCGTTCCACAAGATAAGTGTTTGAACCATAAATGGTTTTAGGTAACCCGTAGAGTGTAAAGGTGTACTGAGCATAAGGTTGTCTATTGATCGTAGAATACGCTCATGTTGGGAGTGACGAAATTTAAAATGTTCATGAAAGGAGCGCGGTGCAGTAGGAATGAACAGTAGACAGAGAAGATGGATATCCTGGAGAAAGCGAATAGGAAGCCACTTGAGTTTAATGCGGTATTGAGACACGTGATCATATTTGCGTAAGTAGTCAAAATATAAATGTTATAAAATGAAGATAATATTTTTAATATAAATCGTAAAATGAGAGCATGTGCAATCGATATTTACCTAGGTGAAAAAAGGAAGGAGATAACAATAATATAATGAGTTCATAAATCATCATCCTTGTAAAATCTCTTCATTCATCAAAACATTAATTCAATAGACACGTGTCACCGAAGCCATACAATAATAAATAATAATAATAGTAAAATCCCCAGACATCACACCAACTACGTGGCCCCAAAGTAAGTAAGTACCTATAGCTTGTGTTATGGGATACCAAGTAGCGGACTAGGGGGGGACCTAGAATAAACGAATAATAGATAAATACATAAATACAGGGTGTCCCGCTTACCCTATCATTGGAGCTCTGACA
Source organism: Stenoptilia bipunctidactyla (assembly GCA_944452665.1). NCBI lineage: Eukaryota > Metazoa > Arthropoda > Insecta > Lepidoptera > Pterophoridae > Stenoptilia > Stenoptilia bipunctidactyla. Next base: position 18,459,499 of record OX101730.1, read on the forward strand.
ACTTTTTTTTTTTTTATAAGTGGCTAAACCCGCGTTTGACCTCAATCTCACCTGATGGTAAGTGACGATGAGGTCGAAGATGGAAGCACACGGGCTTAGGAAGGAACTGGCTCTTTATACAATATTGCCGGAACACATTACCGCCGGAGCGGTAACATTTGGCGGCAGACTTTATATATAAAGGGTGGTCGCTAGCCAGGCGGACCCAGAAGGGATCCTACCACCAAGCAACCAACTTATGCGTAATATTTTTGTATACTTACCTTCATTTTGGGCAATCATTCAAAATCTCGAAAAAAATTGTTACCACAATTACTTATTATTTATAAATCAATGTGGTAGACATAGACTCACTTTTAATTTTGTTAGTTTGTTTAATTATTAAGTAAGTGTTTTTTCTTTATAAATTTGTAATCTGAATAGAACGTAAGAGCGGAAATCTCCTAATACAGGTTTTTAAAACTTAACAGGAGACTTCCAAATCATGTAATCGCAAATTGTAACACTAATAAAGAATTTTGAATTTAAAGAAGAATTTTGAAATTTTGTACATATATTATAAATGTGAAAGTTTGGATGGATGCATGTCTGGATGTTTTTTCCTCTATCACGGTAAAATGGCTTACAGGATTTGGATGAAATTTGGCAAAGTGATAGTTTACAGTCTGGAATAGCAAATAGGCTGCTTTTTATTTCGATATTCCCGCGGGATATGAAATGGCGCGGGTAAAACCGCGCGAAACAGCTAGTATTGTTATAAAACACTTCTGGGAACACATAAAATAAACGTGACGATAGGTATCTCTTTTTAAAGGAAGAACTATCTTCCCAACTCTTATTATAAAACTGGGGTATATTTTCGAGGTGATGAAAATGACTGTAATCCATCAAGCTAGACCGATGCTGGTTGGTAAGTAGGTAGATCTCAGAATTTCTAGGTCGTCGTAATGGTTGTGGATACATCACGTATCATAGGTATACGACAATATTCAGATGACCAGCTAGACTATGTCACACAGTTGTAGATACTTAATCAAATCAATGTATATTTGTTTGTTCTTACGATATAAATGGTGTCCTCCCAACGCGTTTACGAAGCGTGGGTAGCTGTCGCCAGCAATTAAAAATAAGCAGTAGAAGACAACGGCAACACAGGCTGCCATGATCCAAGGCATCACGTATTCACACTTGTAGTTCAGGGCTCCGTGTAAAAGAGATATACAGCACAGCAGGTATATCGCAATCAGAGCAGTGCCTGTGTAGAGGACTACTACTGTCACTAAAAATAAAAAAATAAAAACAGGTTTTAATTGTGAAGCAAATTTCAAAACTTAGGTAAGTATACAGGGTTAATTTTAATTAACGCATCAACTCTTGCGGGCAGCCTCTCCATGTCAATCCCAACAACATTTGTTCTATGACTTTTTACAAATTTTGATAAATAACACAAAAAATAAAAACAAAAAATGTTTTGCGCCTAACTCTACATTTTGTAAGTACCTATTATTATTATTGAGCGATATTTAACTGCGCAAGCTGCGTGGCGTACCTACTGTACGCTCAGAGTACCTAAATGGATTTACGCCTCTAAACAGAAGCTATAAATATTTTTTTGTATGGGAAAACTAAAATTTTAAAAACTTGTAGAACAAATGTTGTTGGAATTGATGTGGAGAGGCGGCCTGCAAGAGGTGATGCGCTAATTAAAATTAATGTATATGGGATATTTTATTTTTATTTTGTTAATAGTACCTAGGTACTTAATAATTTTGAGTCTACCTGTAGCAAGATGTTGAGCTTTTGCAAATCTACGCTGATTATTTGTGCTGATTACATCTCCCTCATGGAATGTCATCTGGTCACCATAAGTGATTCCATAAAATCCTCGTCTTTCGGCATCATCTTCCATATCATTGTGCAACGTAGATAACATCTCCCCCACATGAGAAACACCAACTAGCATGATTATAAGAACAAAAGATGATAGTGCCTGAAAAAAAGAGCAAATTAGTTTTCCAAAGTTATGGCTACCTAATAAATTTTAACAGGCGACAGGTACTTACTATTTGATGGATGGCAATGAAAATTGCGCCTTGGCGTAAATTAAAAATACCAAAAAAACGACTGAGGCAAAGCCACATTCTGTGATGCAGATAACATCGCTTAACAGTTCTTTCAAACATTTTGTTTGTTTTCTTAATCACTTTCGGATGAGAAGTGAAAACATTATTTTGTGTTGACTGATTTGCGCATGTTCTTACGCGACATCGATTTCTTGTTGCAAACGCGTTATGCGCATGTTTGCATAGAACTTCAAACTTAACGCGTAGGTGACGATATCACTCTTGTTCTAGATAAATTCGCGCCGGTATATCCAGATCATACCTACATTGTTTTGTCAATAGGTTACTAATGAGATTGCAAGTTGCAACATTATTCGATGTCGTTGTGTTAAAATATCTTGAAATTTTTTATCGTTACATGTACTGGCGGCTAAGAGTTCCCTCTGACTTCGTCCCTTTTTTAATAGCTTATCATGTCATTGCAGCTTAAACCGAGTGTAGGTACCTAAACTTTGAACATGATTCGTGAGGGGTTTTAGCGTGCCAGCTTACCTTCCTACATGTTTATGACACTTGAACGCATTCTACGTAATGATATAGGTACTTGAGAAGGTAAATGTTATCGTTTTATATGAGTCCTACACTTTAGCCCTGTTTTTTTTATAATTTCACCCTTAGCCGCTAGTCTACCCAAGGTTCGAATGTAGTTTCGGCAGGGTCGGTTTTGAACCTGCCGCCTCTGGATAAGCGTCTCGTAAAATGCGACTAATCCGTGTGACCTCAGCTTGGAGCTGGGAACCCGTCAGGGTTCGCCTCCCGCCTCCCTAGCGACCACCACCACATAAAATCTGCCGCCGTATGCAGGGTCCGCATATAATAGTAAATTATATTTGAATAGCAGATTAAGAATGATGAGTGGGTCCGAATTTCAAAATAAACATATTTTTTTATATATTTTTCATAAATTAAAATTTTAAAATTCTTCTCTGTGAGTAAAATTTAAGAATAATCTACATTTTAGGTTTGACTACATAGAATTAGATGGAAAGGTTTTTATTACTTGCTGTGTACCTACTTATTCATAAACTACAGATCAAACTTAAATTTTGATCACTTAGAAGAAATTTGATTTTTTTTTTTTTTTTATTAACTATGACCCACTTATCAGGCTTAATCTGCTATTAAAATATTATTAACTATTATAAGGCGACCCTATATAACCGCTGCGGCGGTGATGTGTACCGGCAATATTTTATTTTTCATCTTCCACCTCATCTTCACTTCACCATAAAGTGAGATTGAGGTCCAACACGGGCACTTTAATTAAAAAAAGTTCAATTGAAATGATACAAGTATTTGTATTATAAATTAGTTTATTTTACTTAAACTAACATTATGACTGTATTAACCAAACTTTTAGCTGGCTTAGTAATTTTTTTGGATTGTTATAATAGCTAAACTATCACAAATAAAAAAATGGAAAATAATAATAATTTGTTAAATACACAATATTTACAAAAAAAGAGAATAAAAAAATATGCACTTATTTCCTGCTTTAAAGATAAATTGATTTTTCTAGTGATTCAATAAAAGGCAAAATACTATTTATAAATACAGCCCTAAGCTGTTTAATGCCCGATTCCAATAAATAGCGGTTAGTGACACCACCAGTATTAAACCAATGACAGAAAGAGGTGTTAGCTATAAAGTGAATTGATGGTATAATTTTTAGCCAAACATCAAAAATAAATCACATTCATAACATTAGAAACTTTAAGAAATCTATCAGAAAGTCCCAAAACAATTTGTATTGTTCTACTTGACAGACTTCAAATTTATAATTAACTTAACACTGTCGTTATTAAGGGACGGATTTATTGTTTATTTAGTGTCCGGCAACATTAAATTTTAACCATTTAAATGCAAAATCATAACTGTTTCACACAACCATTACAGTTTCAAACGTAAGTTAGAAACAACTGTTATTATCATTTCTCGAGATTAAAGTCCTATAATAAAGTCAAATCATCAATGAAAGAAAACATCATACAATTGACACAATTTTCAAATTTACAAACACATAAATTAGTATAATATATCCTAAACACTAGCATGAATACATGAGTACGAAAATAGACAATTTACATTATGCCGCCTTTGAATTTAGGTTCAGTTTTGTTATTGAATTAAACTCCTTCTGAAGTCATTTTACGAGTTAGTCAAACATTAACATTTCATTTCATATATCCAATGAAATATTTTTTTAAATAGTGCAGGTTTAGATTAGATGATAGAACATATTTATTTTTACATTGAAGTATCACTATTTAAATTTTTGTACCTTATTAATTAATAGTGAGAACACCTTAATTGCTAATTTAGATATAAACTCGCATAAGGTACATAATGTTTCCAATATATATACTTAATACAAATTAGGAAATTTATCCAGGCTTCAAGAAATCCTATATCCAAAGATATAGGATATTTTTGATTGATCAATATTGTATTTTTGTTTTTGTAAAATTAGCAAGTTTTTGACCAAACAGCTGTTGCACAATTTCATATATTTACACATGTTTTGATTCCATTATACAAACTATTCAAACAGAGCTCTTATTGTTAAGATCTAATCAAAATTGTTGAAAAATTTTAAAAATTAAACATATCAGTGTTGCACAAAGCATAGATTATAAGATCCTAAAAATGGACAAAATCTCAAAGCTATTAAAATACTACCAAATATTCACATTTACACTAAAATTAAACAACACTCATATTCACATAACATTTTAAGTAACAATATCTTATAGTCTAAGTTGCAAATCCATTTTCAATACAGCCTGTGATTTGAGATAGGATGATAACTCTAAGAACTACCTTCTTTATACATGAATATACAGCTACCATGTTCATGAAATGAAACAGAATTAAGTATAGAAAAACATATATATAGCTTACCTATTTATATTGATGTTATCTTTTACATAAAGTGTTTATAATATTCAATGCTTTGATTGGAAATAAAATTTGAATTTAAAAGAAATGGGGTGTAGATTTAACGTTAATACTGTAATACTTAGTTTATTATAATTGGCAGTCAATTGATTGATGTAATAGTGAAAGAACTAAATGAGCATTTTTGCTACATTTCTATTAATTTATACAGACCTAAAATATTGTTGTAGTCACAACTTTGCAAAGTGTCCCTGATCTTGGATAATGTAAATGTAAAGTAAAAATTAAGATCCTGCAGAATTTCAAAATTACTAAATATAATTACCATAGTCCCAGAAAGAGATTTACACAATACTGCAAGAATTTCTTCCAGTGCAGTTGAGTCTCGCATGATGTTGATGTTTAGTCTGCCTAGCTCTATGTCTGGTTGGGGCTGAAGATATAGCATAAGACTTTAGGTGTGACTTCAGTGTACTAGGCAAGGGAAGCCTTTCAAGACCATACACAGAAGTACGAGCAACTATGGCACGACAGCAAAGCTCTTGTAGACTTAGTACTGAAACAAAATACAGTTTGTACTTTATTGTCAAAAAGGAACTTTTCAGGAGCTAAATAAGATTTTGAATATAAAAAAATAAAATTGCATTATGCAACAAAACAGTTTCATTTCATATTGCCATACTTATATCTTTTTAATTTGTATGCCAACTTTGAATGATAAAGTTTTATGTTGTAATACAAGCAGATAACCAGCAAATGCTACTATGATGCCATAAACTGTGTCTACAGCTTTGTTTTAGAGTTCTCTAAAACCATCTTTGTATTATTCTCCTTCAATAGGAACTAGTTCGAGATACAGCAATTGAATGGTTTCAATATATGTATACAAAGTACTTTGCTAAAAAGTTTTGATGTGTTACCCTAATATAAACCCTATAATATTTACCTTTATTACTTCTCCAAAGTCTTTCCATGCCATTCCTGTGTAAAGCCATTCTTGACAGTTCACAGAAGCTCTCATGTATGTTGAAGTCACATAAAGGACTAACTTCAAAAAATGCCATGTGATTCTTCGCTGCATACAGTTCTGCATCTCGCTCTTGAACTTGTCTTTTAAATGCTAGATGTAATCTATTGCCAACAAGAACCTTAGGAACTCCTGGTGCATGCTGAAAATATCACTCGTATTTGATAAAGGATCTACATTGCCCTAACACAGGATCAATTGTGTTATGAAACATCTTTTAGAAACAAAATGAAGAAGAATACATAAAGAAATGTTCATACCTTTTCCACTTCTTCAAGCCATCTATCAATACTATCAAATGACCATTTGTTAGTAATGTCATAAACTAAGAGTATGCCCTGTGCTCCACGGGAATAAGATCTTATAATAGTACAAAAGCGACCTTGTCCAGATGTGTCCCAAAGTTGAAGTTTCACCCGTTTCCCATCCAAGAGAATTGTTGTTGTTTTGTATGCTGCAATGAAAGACATGATGAATGAGTAGTCACATTTAAATAAACATGTTATTTTATAAAGAAACTGCAAGGTATTTAAGATTTTAAAACAATAAACTTACCACTTCCACTACAGAAGGGTGAATCTGCTGAGCCATCTTCTAGATCTTGCAGAATTTCCTGCTTGCCAACATCTGAGTCTCCAACAAGGAGAACTTTCAACAGATAATCATAGGGCTTAGGAGGGGGTGGTCGTCCTGTTGGATCAAACACAATAAAATAGATAGATAGAAAGGTACAATAAAATATCTTTCTATCTTATAAAAATATTTACAATATCTATGTTGATAGTTATTTAAAGCACTTACTTGGATGATGTGATCTTGGAAGTGTAATGCTTCCGTTGGTAGAAACTTGATTAGTTGGTTGCTGTGGTGCTGCTACCATTCCTGTGGTTGTGAACATCATATCGATGTAAACCCCTCTACTTTCAGGTAGCCTTTAGACACAAGTGTGTTCATAATACCATGCGTATATACTAGCTTTCCAAAGAAGCCATTAGGTCAATTCTACATTTTCCATTGATAAACTAATTTGTAAGTAAGTAATTTACAAACGATTGACTACTTAAATGCCAGCAAAAATATAAATCTTGACAAACAAGGTCGACACTTCTACGACTTCAAATAATAATATTGATCATATGGTATTTTCTCGTTGGCTTTTGATTATAATGATTGTAGATTAAATTATTTTCACTTCATACACGTTTACAAATCATTTATCAGAAAAATATTGCAAATATCTGACACAATTTACACATTAGGGTTTACTATTTGTGCAATTCGCGTTTATTTTTTTTTCATTGATTGAATGTGCGAGTTATAACTTTGATTGATAGAATGAAACACAGATATTTTCTACGTCAATGAATAGTGATGTGCTCAATCATAAACAATGTTAAGGCCGTTCTTCACTTGCCCACTTCACTTGCTTCAATTCACGGCGCGAATTCGGTTACGGTTACGGTAACTTTGCCCATAGCCGGGAACAGCTGCGAACGCGTGCCCTTCAAGCTGCAATCCTCACTTTTGAAATCTCAGAACGAATTTTGACTATAATAGTCATAAATAGTGACCATGTAAAAAATGAAGTCGTATTATAGTTTCGGCGTTATAGTCATAGGTTGGTGAGAATTATAGCTTGAACGTCTAGCTGTAATCTTCACCTCGAAGAACGGCCTCTAGTGTCCTTGAAAGTAGGAGGAATGTTATTTTCTTGTCTTTTTCAAGGTTGGGTGTTGAGAATCGTATAAGATAAAAAAACTTAGAGCTCATTTTAGGAAAAGTGTACAAAAATAATAAGATGTGATTATTTTTGTACACTTTCCCTAAAATGAGCTTCACTTGGTGGACACTAGTTTAGGTTTCATTGAATTTTATGAATTTTGTAATGAGGTCCTTCCTACTTGTCTTTTACAAACTTTCGTCTCATACAAATTTTTGGATTGTCAAATTCAATTAAAAATTATAAAATTCTTGGAAGTCAAAGTGTAGAGTGGTTATGCACTACACCCGAAGTCGGGTGTAGTGCGTAACCAACTCTAACTGCTTCGAACTTAATCCGAAGTCAGTTGATCTTTTACGGCGCGAAAATCATTTGCCCCATTAGAAGTTTTTCAGTTATCATTGAATCAGGACTATACAGGGTGACTGGTGGGTCACTTTTGAAATTCAAGGACGTGATAGTTTGAAATCATACATGCATGAAGAGAAAAAATATAATAAAATACATATTAATTATTTACTGAGTGAGTAAACTTACCCAAAAGTTTGAGAATTGATTACGCAACGCATGGTTACGCAAGCGTTGGCAGCGATCCACGTTCCAGGTCACGTACCGCGATTGACTCAGTTGTATGTAAAGTTATAGTATCATGGTTGTCTGGTAGAAATCGCTACCCAGCGATAAGACCGCCAATTGTGTAATCTAAGTAATTTTTTTGTATTTTAAATTGTTATAAGGTTATAAGTGTAAATAAATAAATAAATATTTATCTATAGGGAATTCTAGTGAAAAATTAAGTAAGTACCGAACTTCTTTTATTACATAATTATGATCAGAATCAAGTACAGAGTGCTCTCCTTCAGTATCTGAAATTTGTCACCAGTAACCCTGTATACAGTGTATTTTTTGTTGTTGAACTACCACGTTTTTACGTAAGGAGCTGTCTTACCAGCTCAGTATAGGGGGTATAGGGGGTGAGTACTCGGGGCTCAGTATATAACGTAATATAACATAGCATAGATATATATACATAATATAACATACATAGCAATATAACGTAAAAACAAAAATGTGGTAAGTAATTTCGAGGCGTAGCGCCAGGCCCCGATAGCTCAGTTGGAAGAGCACTCGTCCGGCAAACGAGAGGTCCCAGGTTCGAATCCTGGTCGGGTAATTTTTATTTATCACATTTTTCATTTATTTAAGAATAATTGCCATTTACTTCTTTTAAATATGGTACACTGAACGGAGTTATATTTTGAGATCTAGTTGCATAGGGACACTTTATTTCTGGGGAAGCTGCAATATGCTGTCTTTCCTTACTAGTGAAAAGCCCACAGGGTTCAGCCAAAAGATCATAAGTATCACAATATTTTTTTAATGCAATTTTTTCATTTATAATACCATGATTTGTTGCTCGAGACTGAAATGTATTCTTTTGTTGTATTTGTTTGGCATAACTTTTCATAGTAGTGTCTTTTAGATGACATGTGGTATAAAAATTGCTAGCAGTCAGTCGCTTCTGACGTTGTTTATACCAGATATCATTATTATTTTGCTCTCTAGTTTTTTCTTCAATTTGCTTGATTTGATCATCAGTGATTTCTGATACCAGCAAATCTTTAAGGACTCTGACTTTTGGGTCTTCTGATGTGTAGCGATGGTCAGACTCCAAGCCATAGGGATTGGCAGGTTCAAACAGTTGTTTGATAGGCATTGAGCTGTTAGGGAAATTTAAAATCAAACTTCTAACTCTGTTATTATACCCTCGAAGGGGGAGGTGCGGAGCCTTCTAGTTAGTGAGGAAATCGAAGATAAAGTTTTGAGGTTAGCGTTAATAAATTTTACAAGGATAGGATGTATAAGGACTTTAGGGTTAAAAGGAAGCAGGGGAAACTACAGTATATGGATCGTCAGACTGGACGCTAGGATTTTTACGGGTAAAAGGTTATAGCCTAAAGCGTTTTTCTGCAAAGTTTCACATTGCGGAGATAAGTAGTTTTTATAAAATTTAAGTTTGAAATTCCATTAATTCAATTAGTTTCAAGCTAAAAAAAACAAACATAGAGTATAGAGCAATGAATACAATCACTGATTGATTTATGTCGCCTGTCATTGCGTTTAGTTTCACTCACAGTCGTAAAATATAGTTTAACGTTTTTGATATAAATAAATAAATAAACACATTCTATATGAAAATTGTAAATAAAAGTATTATTATTTTATAAATTACAACTTAAAAAATATTTAATTAATTAACTTAATCTTTTTTTTTATAAAAAAATATTTATTTATATCAAAAACGTTAAACTATGAGTGAAACTAAACGAAATGACAGGTGACATTGTTCAATCAGTGATTGTATTCATTACTTCATGTTTGTTTTTTTAAGCTTGACATTAATTTCAATCTAAAATACAAAAACTCTAATCTCCGCAATGTGAAACTTTGCAGAAAGACGCCTTAGGCCTTAACCTTTTACTCGTAAAAATGCTATCTTAGAGTCTGACGGTCCATATACTGTAGTTTATCCTGTGTGTTTACAGTACTACAATGAATATAAGTACCGCCTAATTAAAAAACTGAAGGAGAAGCAGAACAGCTACTGGTAAATTACCATAGGAACAGTTTTACTGTCTAACAAAGGCTGCACTGTACGCAGATTCAAATTATCATTTGTTAAAAGCCTGCATAAATTAGTGCTATTGAAAACACCACCATCTGATATTCTGCCTTCCACTCCAACATCAAAATAAAGTATGAAGCATCTACTCAAAGTCAAAGTGAAAAGAATCTTTATTTCGTAAGTATTTAAATACATTTGAAATAAGTCAAACAATGTACAAATTGAACTGAATCTACCACCACTTCGGAAAGTCGATCTGTTGAGAAGAAGTGGCAAGAAACTCAACAGCAATCATCTTTTAAAAATACACAATAACAATTAACAACCAGGGAATCCCATCTTCTTGCATCTGGATATCTTATAGTAAATTTTTTTATAAAACACTTATCCTCGAATCTTTCCAAGGGTTCATCTTAAATATTTTAAAGATAGAAGTAGATGTAGCGATAGAGATGAGAGAGAATACAGATAATGTAGATGGAGATGAGGATAGTCGTGGACAGAGACGGGGAAGTCAGAGTCAAATACTAAGGCCATTAGCACAATGCTAAAATGCTTTTTTTATAATTGAAATATTCAACTGCCACTGTAGTTGGGTTTTATTATTTCTATGTGCTTTCCATCTAATGCTCCTATATAAAGTGATAAACTCCAATGATACTCAAAATCTCTTGAAATTTTTTTCCTTCTGAAAATGTAGGCATCTTAAAACAACATTAACAAATAACAATTTCTTTATTTCAGATAACTGTTGCTGAAATTGAACAAGAAACGAAACACATTATTCCACAGCCTTCAACTGGTACATCTGATCAATAATTACTCAAAATCCCAACCCTGGTCCAATTTAAAAAGAAAGTGATGTTCTCACCTTAAATTAATTAAGAGATGCCTCATCTGAATTAATCAACAAACAAATAAGACAAGTTTGTCTCTTGAGAGGTATAGGAAGTGAGTTAAGGGAGATAAAATGTGAAAATCATTTAGTAATTTTGTAAAAAGAAATTATGGATAAGACAAGATTGTCTTTAATGGAATCTGTAACACTAATCAAAGTAAAGAGAATACTGGAGCCCCTTTATGTATTGAAGAAATGGAGGTTTAATTAATTGATACAAAAAGCCATTAGTTGATATAAAAAGATTGTTAATCTCCTGAACCTAAGTCTAAGAAATCTTCATATGTTCACTTAGTATAATATGTATGTAAAACGTGATTGAAATGAAATTGTAGGCTAGTAAATATTAAATTGCAAATTATATTTTATAAAACAGGTACCGCAGTGACCAAATGTACTAGAGGGATTAACAATACCTGAATTATTTTGCATATTTTTTATGTTATGAATGCAGTTACTATTTTCATTTATAGGTTAGAGATTATTTAGAAGTACCTACTTGAGTGTTCTATTAAATTTGTTGTTAAATAAATATATACATAACAGCTTGTTTGATCTAGACATATGTACATCCTTCTAAACCAGAGGTCCCGGGTTCAGAATGGGAAATTTTGTGATGAACATAGCTATTTGTTAGCAGGTCATGAATAAGGTTTATTATATGTATTTAAGTTTATTCTTAAATTAAATACGTAAAAAAAACTATGCTATTTATATATTTCTTTAGTTTATTTCTCCGTTATCCAGATTCCAGAAGACAATTTCTTAATTTATACTTAATTTTGGTTGGATGATGTGGTGTGACACTTTTTGTTTATTATTATAAGGCTAATTAAAACGCATATATATACTTAATATTACTATTGTTCATGTGATTATGTCATTAGTGAAATTTGTTGTAGATTATAAGGTTAATTAAAACCCATATTATAAAATGTTTTTATTGTTTTTATTTACTTTCACATATTCTGGTAGGCATTGAAATCATAAAGAAGCACTCAGCATAATTTAATTTGTTTTATTGGATATTTACAGTTTTGTATATATTAAAGTTAATGATTTTCTAGTAAAAGGCAAGTTCTACCTCCAAGGCTAATAATCTCCAACTTTTTCACATCACTACATTGTTTTTCACTATTGTTCTCAACACCACTTAAACAATGGAATCTCTTCATAAGTCAATGATGGCTATGGCGGACCTGTTCAACAAGGAGATGGCTGAATTTCGTATGGAACTCAACAAGAATCCTCCACAGAATTCTGCTTCAAACTCTTCTCCACTTGCACAAGACTTTAACCGATTCCAACTTTTCGTCACTGGTGCTATGGAAAACTTGCAGAAACAGCTACAATATCTGGCGGCTGAGATTGATAAAATCCAAATGCACAGCCGAAGAAAATTCCTTCTGTTGCATGGTATACCGGAGCACAAGCATGAGGATGTGGCCAGTGCAGCAACAAAGATCATCACTGAACAAATAAAAGTTGCTGAATTCACCAGTACTGACATAAGTAGCTGCTATAGGCTGGGTCACTCAGAAAGGCCAGGCAAACCTCGTCCAGTGCTAATAAAATTTGTTAATCTTCAAGTGAAGGATAAGATATGGAAATTGAAGACGGCCCTCAAAGGCTCTGGTATAACGTTGTCGGAGTTTTTGACAAAACTAAGGCACGACACGTTCCTTGCTGCGCGGGAAAGATTTGGTGTGAAGCGGTGCTGGACCAGGGATGGTTCCATTTTCGTACTGGGACTGGATGATGTCCGACATCGCATTGTTACCATGGCTGACCTCGACGCTCTACCACTGGAGTCCAGCGAGGAAAATGAACGAAAATCTCCGGAGCAGTTGAAGGAAACAAAACCGGCAAGAAGTAGACGTCCAACTCGCAAATAGTATGTTCTTTCCTTTCCTTATCTCTCCCTATGTAGGTATATGTAGATATATATTTCTTTCTCTAACTTAGTCTACCTCCGATAACTTTTTATTTTGTTGATTTGCTTGCATATAAGTAAATATATCACTCAACTCAATCCACTCATCAATCATCACTCGCTGTCAGTGAATGATTATTTACCATTACAGTAGCAATATATTGTCATTATTATTGACAGTATAAATTGACAATCCATATTGCAATATTTATGTTCTCAATCAGATTAATTTAGTAGTTTGGCCGAGAGGAAGAACTTGCTTTATATGTTGTTGTTATTGTTTTATTCTTAATATTATATATTTATTTTTATTTAATTTAAATAGCATAGTATAAGTAATTATTTATTTAAATAATATGTATTTATCAGATAACGAAGATGACAATGATTTACCTGGCTATGATTCACGTAGTTCACTCTCATTACAGAATACAGGTAGCTACCACAGTCTTTTATCTCCCTCTTTAAGTACTGCACTCGACACTGAATTCTCTGGTTACACCAAAAACTTTAATGTTATTCATATTAACGCACAGAGTGTTCCAGCTCACTATCCCGATATGCTGGCAGCTTTTGATAGCACTAATATACACGCCATACTTATTTCTGAAACTTGGTTCAAGCCATGTCTCTCCTCTGTTTCCTATTCTTTGCCAGGTTTCCAACTAATTCGCAGTGATCGACAAGACCGGACTGGTGGAGGTGTAGCCATATACCTACGTTCACATATCCCTTTTAGTGTGATCAACGCATCAACCGCATCATCGACTAGCGCAGTCGAGTACTTATTTTTAGAGATAACGTTGAGTCACACTAAAGTGCTATTGGGGGTCATGTACAGTCCGCCTAATGTTAATTACTTTGCGACTTTAGAAGATATCTTGGAGGACTTGGTACCCAACTATGGGCATTCCATTTTGATGGGAGATTTCAACACCTGTCTCCTGAAATCTGATAATCGTACTACGAGACTTCGCACATTAATTAGGTCAACCAACCTAAATATCATCCCGTCTCAAGCAACACATCATTACCCTCACAGTGCCCCTTCTTTAATAGATTTAGCTATTGTTTCCTCCTTAAACCACGTGTCCCACTTTGGCCAGTTAGACGCGGACGCTTTCTCCTATCATGACTTACTATTTCTTTCATATAAAATTCGTCCCCCCAAAGCAAAGCCGAGAATCCTTCTGCGGCGCAATTTTAATGGCATTAACTTAGAAAAGCTCATCGACGATGCTAGCAACACTGATTGGTCAGCTGCCCTCTGTGACTTATCTGTGGACAACCAAATAAGCACATTTAACAGTCTTATCACCGATCTTTATGACAGACACGCGCCGTTACGTCCTGTGAAAATCAAACATCTTCCAGCTCCTTGGTTGTCTGAAGATATCAAAATATTAATGCGTCAAAGAAACTGTGCAAAAGCGAAGTACAAATTATTTGCTACTGATGAAAACTTGCAAGTGTATAGAAATTTGAGGAACCGTTGCAATACGATGTGTAGGGACGCACAACGGCGCCATATTCATAAATCAGTTTCACTCGGCGATCCAGCTAAAGTCTGGAAATTCCTCAGAACTTTGGGAATCGGTAAATCTAAAAGTGACAGCTCCCTTAAAAACACTAATCTAAACTTATTAAATAGTCATTTCACTTCTTCTAGCTCTATAGACGCTTCTACAAAATACCATACTCTGAATCACATATCTAGTTTACCGACGCCAAATATTCCTTCTTTTTCAATAAGTCAATTTTCGGAATGTGATGTTAAAAGGAAAATACTCTCCGTGGCCTCTAATGCGAGTGGATCAGACTGCATTAGTCGTAAGATGCTCATCCCTATCCTAGACATTATCCTTCCTATAATTACCTCCATACTGAATAACTCAATTGCTAATAGCGCTTTCCCTGATGTATGGAAGGATGCTAACATTATACCACTCCCCAAAAAAGCCAATCCTCTTTCCTTTTCTGATTATCGTCCTATTGCCATCCTACCTTTCCTTTCTAAAGTGCTCGAGGGACTAGTTCATCAACAGCTCAGCACTTTCCTTTTAGACCATAAGCTTCTCAACCCTTTCCAATCTGGTTTCCGTCCTGGGCATAGTACAACTACTGCCTTACTTAAAATTACGGAAGATATTCGCATGGGCATGGAGCAGAAGAAACTTACTATTCTGACACTGCTGGATTTCAGTAATGCCTTTAATACAGTAGATTTCGACATCCTTCTGCAAATGCTTCGTTCTCTTAACATATCTCCATCGACTATTGACTGGTTTCATACTTACTTGCATGGACGCCGGCAACGTATATCTACTGAGTTGGATATTTCTGATTGGTGTGATGTTAATGCCGGTGTACCGCAAGGTGGCGTGTTGTCTCCACTCCTCTTCACTTTATTCATCAATTCGATTGCTCTTAATATATCTTCTCCCTACCATCTGTATGCCGACGATCTTCAAATTTATACACAAAGCAGCCTCGAAGGTCTGTCAAAAGCTCTAGTGCTACATAATACGGATTTGAAACATATATCGGACTGGAGTCACAAACACGGGCTTATTGTCAACCCTCTTAAGACACAAACAATCATCATCGGCAGTAATAAAATGATTCCTCGAGTAAACTGGAACTCTCTACCTCAAGTTGAGTTTAATGGCGTTACCATTCCTTTCAGTGAAACTGTAAAGAATTTAGGTATCACCTTTGATCGTACACTTTCCTGGATACCTCAGATCTCTGAAGTGAGTAGGAAGATGTTTGCCGCGGTGAATTCCCTGAAACGACTTCGCAATTTCCTTCCTGTTGCCACTAAAATTGCGCTAGCACAATCTCTCTTACTTCCTATTCTCGACTATGCTGATGCCAGCTATCTTGACCTAACTGAAGAACTCCTTAATAAACTTGAGCGGCTCCAGAATCTCTGCATAAGGTTCGTATTTGGATTACGCAAATACGACCACATTTCTGAATTTAGAACTAACCTCAAGTGGCTTCCCATTCGCCTTCGCCGGAATACTCACATCCTATCTGTAGTTTACCGTATTCTGTATGATAAAGCTGTACCTGTTTATTTGAAAAATCGCATTACTTATCGGTTTAGCAATAACGACCGCAACTTGCGCTCTTCCTCAAATCTCCTCCTGGCGACACCATCACACACATCCACATTTATGGGCAAATCATTTTTCATCCGTTCGGTGTCATTGTGGAACGCGTTACCGATGGAGATCCGCCTAGCTCGCAATCCTTACATCTTTAAACGAATGCTTAAACAACATTACCTAGAAAAACATTGTTCATCTTAACGCTATCATTGTTTATGTATGTGTATGTATTATTAGAATGTATGTGTATGTATAATTCATATGTATTTGTATGTATTTATTATATTTACCTAGGTATGTGTATGTAATTATTGATATGCATGTGAGTAGTTTATTATTTATAAACATTTCTAAACTTTGTCCCAACGCCCATCCTAATTTCCACTTCCTAATACTATCACAACTTGGTTGCCTGGCAGAAATCGCTCTACAGCGATAAGGCCGCCTTTGTACAAATATGAAAACATATTGTAATTTTTATAATGATACTTTTTCTGTTGGTGTACAATAAAGAATTATATTATTATTCTGCTACACCCGTAGAATGGCTTTACACATTTGAAGTATAATTTAACTGATTTAGGACTTAAAAATTCTACATAAATACATCATAAAAGAACAAAAATCACCACTTTCTAAAAACCTTAAAGAAACCTTAAGGTATATAATGTTCCTATTGCTTTACTTACTTTCACATATTCTGCTAGCACCTGTTTTACAATTTCACCTGCTTTACACACTTCAAGTATAATTTCACTGATTTTGTACTAAGAAATTCTTTATAAATATATCATAGAAGACGATAAATATATAAATGTTTTGTGAGACATAATAAAGTTTATTATGCAGTTTTTAATCACACTTATTGTTGGAGATGTCCAACTAGTTTTGAACTCTTAAGGAGTCCTACATCAGGGGTAGGTGCAGCCACAATCACAAAGGACTTCTTAAGAGTTTGAAACTTTGGGACACCTCCGACAAGAAGTGTGAATAAAAGCCGCTATAACTTAACAACAATAGTTAAATACATAAATAGATTACAAGGTTGATAAAAACGCATATTATATAATGTTCCTATTGTTTTAATTACTTTCACATATCCTGCTAGCATCTGTACAATGGTTTTAGA
Source organism: Stenoptilia bipunctidactyla (assembly GCA_944452665.1). Lineage (NCBI taxonomy): Eukaryota > Metazoa > Arthropoda > Insecta > Lepidoptera > Pterophoridae > Stenoptilia > Stenoptilia bipunctidactyla. The sequence continues at coordinate 18,476,969 of OX101730.1, forward strand.
CACTTCAAGTATGATTTCACTGATTTTGGACTTTGAAATCATCAATTATAAATACATCATAGAAGAAAATGAATCACCAGTTTGTAAAAACCTTAAGTAACAACTAATTTGTCTGTTGGTGGTATGGAAAGCCTGTACCTTTTGTTCCTTTTATTTATATCATACTGTAATAAAACCTCAAAATCTTTTGGTGATATGTATTTATGAAAATGCAATTTTGTTTCAACAAATTTATGAGTTTTTTCAGGTCTTGTTTCTAGTAGTAAGTACTTAATTATCACTCAAAAGTAATAAATCTTCAACACTGAAATCCATGGCAATATGCAGTTCCATTGTTTAGGCAGAGATAAAAAATCAGTAGATATCCACAAATTCTTGACTACTGAATTATTATTACTGAATATTGAATGTTTTGTTGTCAAACTTCTTCTTATTCTTCTTCTTATTTACGGCAATTTGTTTCGGGTTAGCATTATATTCCATTTGACAATGAAACACATTTTGTTTTGGCAATATAAACGCATTCAGATACATTGACAGAAAACATTGTTTAGGGCGATTTACGTTTCTAGCTGATTATTTTTCGGCGGCGGTGACGTTCAGCATTCGCCAAATATATAATAGTTCACAGCAAACGTGGATCAAAGGCCTCATACTCAATTAAAAGAAAAATAAAACATTGTCACGACTGAAACAATCCCTCCAGTACGTACTGTTGCTCAGTCTTAACCAATCTTCACTATTCTCATTCCGAACATATTGAACGAAATGTCAAATAAGTACCAGAATACGCATTACAGTATCAATTGGACTTAGAGCGACACACGATTGAACACCAGAATACGGAAACAGTCCTAACGTTGTTCACCGGTTAACCGATGGTTCTTATTAATTTGAAGAATGCCAAATCTGTCAAAAAATACAGTTCTATGCTGATTACGACTCCATTGACTCATTTGTAAGCTTAGAGAATCGAGGCCCAGATGGTGATCAATAAAAAGTAAAAAGTGAACTTTTCTCGAGATGTGAAGTAGGTAGGTAAATTATTGTTTGTTTATTTCATTATTTATGTACACACAAGGAAACTTAAGACAAGCAAACAGTTGAATTGAAGTCATTGTACTGATCAGTCTTGTAGTGTTTGTAATTAGTGTAATAACTATACCCTGGCAAATAATTTCAATGCAGTAAAATTAAATTTCCAGGGTGCCCACATTAGGGAAGACAAAAAAATAGGGACGTGGTTTATGCGAACGAATCAATTCATCAATAATTTCGTCAAATTGAGAGAAAAAATTTTTACTCATAAAATATTTTATAGGTAGTTAAATTTTCAACCGACTTCCAAAAAAGGAGGAGGTTCTCAATTCATCTGTATTTTTTGTGTCTTTCTTACACGATGTTTCGGACAATTATGAATTGGTTTTGAAAATTGTTTCATATGATAGAGGATACTTCATAGTTGGTCCCATATAAATTTCATCGAAATCTGTTCAGTACTTCATTGAAAATTTCAAACTTTTGAAGAAATATGTATGATTTCGGAGATTGTTTACGTTGATGACATTCTCAACTCAGGCAAAGTTTTGACGTGAAGTCGGTTTTTTAATGCTCTGCATTCGTTGATTATATTATTGCTAGAGTGCAGGCAGATGCTTCACGTCGCATACCTTTTTGTTGACTTCAAAAAATAGCAAAAAACTAATTTCACTTCTACTGTAACAGTTTGAAAGCACCAGGTATGTACATACATAGCCTCACGCCTGTCTCCCTTTGGGGTAGGCAGAGACAAGGGAACACCAAATGCTTCGATCCAGACATGCCTCTTTCACTTCCTCCACGTTCATTAATCTTTTCATACATTAACGCCGGTTACGGGTACTTTTAACTAGGCCCTTTTTAAGAACGTCGCCAATTTGATCGGCATACGTTCGCCTAGGGCGGCCCCTTCCGACAGCACCATCCATTCTTGCTCTGTCGTAAATCTACTTTCATTCATCCTTTCCAAATGTCCAAACCACCGTAGCATACCCTTTTCAATCATAGTCACTACATCTTCTTTCAATCCGCATATCTTTCTTATTTCACTGTTGCGCACCCTATCACTCAATGAGGAGTTTTCTGACAGCTCATAAAGATTAGTTCAAAAAACCTCTATAGATGGCACTTTTAAAAAGCCGAAGGCGTTAAGTCTGTATACTATGATATAGGCACTGACCTCTATATTTACCACTGGACTGGCGGCTGTCAAAGTGCTTTTGTGCCCGTTTGATAATCGCCATTTTGGCGCTGTCGGACGTAGCGAGTGTCCGTGGTACTAAAACTAGTCGCTTACAATTACACATGTCCTCATTCTTGATAACTTTTATATAATGCTTATAACAATAACAACATAAAATGCGAATTAATATTTAAAAAATATAAAATCACTTTACAATAAGCAAGCACTTCTCTGGCGGCCACTTGCAATATACGTCAAAATTTGTTCTGCGGACACTCGCTACTCGCTAGTGGCGCTTCAAATAGGCACAAAAAATAGCTGTCAAACTTACGGAACAGCCAGTCCAGTGGTAAATATAGAGGTCAGTGGATATAGGTAAGTGGTATCTACCATCTAAGGTTATTAATAAGTTCAATTTCTGATACAGACGTTACGTCAATTAATTTATTTTACTTTTAAAAACGCAGTGTGGAATAAATGGCTATGTGACAGACATGACTTCGCCTTTTGTAAAGCGCCATCGATTGAAGCCTTTCGTACCGTTTTGTTTTTTTAATGAGCTGTCAGAAAACCTCTCATTTCAGTCCACACATACTTACTCCTCAAAGCTCTCATCTCCACAGCATTAATCCTGCTCTCATGTCTCTTCTGCCACACCAACGATTCACTACCATACATAAGCGTTGGCGCCAAAACTCCCTCAAGTACGGCAAGACGAGCCTTATTCGGTATGATTTTGCTTGCCATAATCGAGTATAAGGCGCCATTAAAACAATTTCCTGCTTTTACTCTCTTTTTTATATCATCGTCATACTTCCCATCTCTTGTAAACAAGGACCCCAAGTATACAAACTCTTTCACTTGTTCCACTTTTTCGTCTCCTATCATAATATTGCATTCCGTCATATCTTCACTCCTCTCCATAACCATAACTGTCGTCTTTCCGACATTCACTCTCATACCTTTGCTTTTGAACGACTCATGCATCACAGTGACCATTTGTTGCAATTCCGACGCTGACAATGCAAGTAGAACCTGGTCGTCGGCGTAAAGCAGAGTTTTAATCACTTTTTCATTCATTTTTAAACCACAATGAGACTTTCAGATCTTTTAAACAGCTATCCATGAATAGGTTGAACAGCCATGGAGACGCTACACAGCCCTGTCTAACACCGCATTCGATGCTAAACCATTCTGTGTAGTCATCATTCAACCTGACACAGGCACTCGAGTCCTTATCTTATAAAAGGGCCCGTATCAAGTCACTGTCCACCCCAAACTCAGATAGTGTTGACCACAGTTCATTCCTCATCACACTTTCATACGACTTTTCCAAGTCAATGAAGCAGCAGGAAACCTTTCGGTGTTTAGCCAGAACCTTGTCGGTTACTGATCTTAAGGCAAAGACTTGATCCTTGCATCCCATCCCCTTTCGAAATCTCGCTTGCAAATCCCAGATCTTGCTTTCTGTTTCATTCATCACCCTTTCGATTAATATCTTTGCATACATTTTGCCTACAAATGTATGCAAATTCCTGCTGTGTCCTTTATAAAGTGGCACAATAACTGCCTTGCATCAGTCGCCTGGAACACGGCCAGACCGCCAAGATTTATTAAAAAGCTGGTACAACAGGTGTGCAGTGACACCTTCACCCGCCTTGAGCATTTCGGCATCTATCCTATCATACCCTGCCGCTTTACCCAATTTCAAACGTGCCATTGCTTTCATAACTTCTTCCAGACTTCTCACTTTCACGATTGGTCACACCACTCGAAGGTGTGGGCCTACTTTCCAAACCATCACTCGCGCTTCGTTCAAATAAATTCTCGAAATATCCTTTCCACTGATTCATAATAATGACTACCGGCTGGTGTAGCGGTAACATACATTGCCTTCTATGCCAGAGGTCCCGGGTTCGAATCCCGGCGGCTGCGGATATTTGTGTGATGAACACAGATATTAGCCGTCAAGTCATGGATGTTTATATGTTTATTTAAGTTTATTCTAATAAAAAATATGTATTTATTCAATATGTATGTTTATATATTTCTTAAATATATCAGTTATCTAGTATCCATAACACAAGTTCTTTAAGAAACTTAATTTGGGCTAGATAATGTTGCGTGAGTGTCAGAAATATTTATATTTATATAATACGAGGGTGGATTGAAAAGTTCGCGGCCTAGTCGAGAAAACAGAATAAAGTACATACAAAAATATTTTTATTTTTCGACGTAATCTCCATTTAGCTCTATGCATTTACTTCTTCCATCTGCTTTCCAGAGCTTCCATAGCTGTTTTAAAAAAAGATTCCTCAAGGTCTTCAAAATACAGGTTAACAGCGGCTTCGACCTCTTCATTCGTTAAAAATTTCTGCCTACCGAGGTGTTTTTTCAGGTTTGGAAACAGATGAAAGTCCGAAGGTGCCAAATCAGGAGAATAAGCTGGATGTGGCAACAATTCGAAACCACAATCACGAATTTGAGCCATAGACTCGACAGACGTGTGGACTCGGGCGTTGTCCTGGTGAAACAACACTTTCTTTCTCAGTAATCCTGGGCGTTTCTGTTTAATTTCTTCACGTAAACGGCGCAGAAGGGTGCTATAGTACGCAGAGTTTATTGTTTCGCCTTTTGGAAGGTAGTCCACCATAATGACACCCTTAGCATCCCAAAAAACCGTTGCCTTCACCTTGCCAGCCGACAGAATTGCCTTTGCTTTTTTCGGAGTTGGTTCACCTGATTTTTTCCATTGTTTGGATTGTTGTTTTGATTCTGGGGTATAGTGGTGAACCCAGGTTTCATCCATTGTCACAAATCTGTCAAGAAAACCTTGTGGGTCAGCCTCGAACATCTCCAAACAGTCGCGAGAAATCGTGAGTCGAATTCGCTTTTGCTCTACTGAAAGCAATCTGGGGACCCACCTAGCCGAAACCTTAGAAAAGCCGAGTTCATGGACAATGATGTTTTGCGTTCGTTCATATGAGATGCCTATAGTGTCTGCAATTTCTCTGATAGTCAATCTACGGTCTTTCAATATGAGATCACACACTTAATTGATGTTTTCTTCGGTCGTAGACGTCATTGGCCTGCCGGAGCGAGGGTCATCTTCGATGTTCTCTCGTCCACGTTTAAATTCTGCAACCCATTTTTTCACAGTGGTATAAGACGGGGCAGATTCCCCTAATGTTGTTTGCATGTCATCATGGATCTCCTTTGGTGTTAATCTTTTTTTAAACAAATATTTAATCACAGCACGTTGTTCAAATTTCTCCATTAGTGAAAATTTGTTCTACACACGTATTTATATTGTTCGTAAAATTTTATTTAAACAAGATATCAAATTGAAAATTCGCGGGCTGACAATTGAATAATGACAGTTCAAAATGACGGCAGAAATAAATAATAATAAAATAAAAATGTTTATTAATTTCAGAAAAGCATAAATTACAAATATTGGCTTAAATATACAAGGAAGGATAGAAAATTGGTGCCTGAACTAGGATAATCCTGTTTTTCAGGCTGGAGCGTGCTTAAAATAACATTTAAAAATCATTCAAATTAAATATACTTAACTTCAATAAAATAAAATATGGATCTTATACTTATACAAACATAGTAGAATCTATTTAACTATTCTTAAGAAATAAAAATAAAATAGGAAATTGTGACAATTTTAAATTTAAGAGATTTACCTACATAATTATTTCATTTATTAAACCTAATTACACATTTATGCAAACATTATCAAAAATTAACTTATAACAGTCAGTAGCATCTCGGTTTCATCGTACGACAATTCCTGGAGAACTGTTTTTAAAGCCTTTTTACAATTTCTTACGTTTAAGGGATGTATGTACACTTTGGCGTTTATTTTGTTATACAATAATGGCCCTAGGAATTTATAAAATCGAGTAGTCAAAGTGTATTTTACCCGCGTGCGATTTGAGCATACAATATCCTTGCGTCTTTTGTTAGTAGAACTGGTGCTGTATTGAAGTGCTGTGTGCTGTTTAAGTACTGTATTAGTTATAAATAATTGTCGGACTGTTAGTACATTGCATGATTTATATAAAAGGTTAGTAGGGTAGAGGTATGGCCTAAAAGAAGCTACCTTAAGAATTGCTCTTTGAGCTCTTTCTACAATAAGTAGAGAGGTTTTAGGAGCTCCGCCCCAGATCGTAATACAATATGTTATCACAGATTGACACAGGGCGCTGTATAATAGCATGATAAGTTTTGAATCCGCAATTGACCTGATTTTCTTAAAAACGAAAATCAGTTTACGGATTCTATTACTAAGAGCTTCAATGTGATATCTAAAGGAAAGAGTTTCATCAATAACCACACCGAGATACTTTATTTTATCTGTTACTGTAATTCTAGGACACTCACATGCAATGTCAGCAAGGTTATTGCAGCAATGTGCATACAGGGGTCTATTAGTTCGTGCTGCGTGTGATTTCCGCATTGTGAACATAATATATTTTGTTTTGTCTGCGTTTAATGTAAGTAGGTGAAGTTTAAGCCAGTTATTCACAATATTGAGGCCATTCTGAGTAAGTTTAAAAATGTCTTGTTCAGAGTCAGCTGAAAAAAGTAGAACAGTGTCGTCGGCGTATGAAATTATTTTACCTTGTACTAGTTGCAGATTACAAAGGTCATTTACGTATATTAAAAATAATGTGGGGCCTAAAATACTACCCTGGGGGATACCGAAGGGGGTGGTTTTTTGTTCAGAACTAACTATATTGCCTAGTTTAACGCATTGACTTCGATTACTAAGGTAACTAGTTAAAATATTTAGCTGATTTCCTCTTATACCTACATTTTCTAATTTATTTAACAGGATGGGAATAGAGACCGAGTCAAAAGCCTTGGCTAGATCAAGGAACACCCCTATAGTCTGGTTTCCCTTATCTAGTTCCTGTGCAATATAATCTACTAAGTCGTGCATAGCATCAGAAGTCGATAAGTTTGGTCTAAAGCCAAATTGTGACTTAGAGATGATAGACTTATTTTCCAAATATCGTACTAGCTGTTTGTTTATTATTTTCTCTAATATTTTAGATATTGAGGGTAGTATGGAAATAGGTCTATAGTTCGTTATTAGGTCTTTGTTACCAGATTTAAAGACAGGAACTACGAGGAAAAATTCCTTCTGAGAGACATTTTTGAAATATAAAAGTTAAAGGAGGGATGAAGAAATGCTTGAACTTTTTCAATAATTTGCTAGGTATATTATCACACCCAACAGCACAGTCATCCCTTAACCCCATTATTATTTTTTCAACCTCTGCTGCGTCTGTATTTAATAATACAAAAGAATTCAAAGATGAGTTATTGTAAGTATTAATAGTTTTATGTGTGATGGAGAATTGTCGAATCTTTTCTGTTAAAGTCTTTCCGATGTTATTGAAAAAGTCGTTAGCACTGTTTGCCGCCGATAGTGGGGAGGGATGGGATAGCAATAAACTCGAGGACGATTCAGTGTGTTTGGACGTATACGTGACTTTTTTATGTATTTCCAAACTTTTTTACTGTCTTTTCCAGCTTTTGCAAGTTCAATTTTGTCATAGTCAGCTTTAACTTTTCTTAAAATACTATTACAAAAATTACGATAGCGCTTATAAGTTATTTGTATAACTAAATTTCCCGGACAAGATTTGGCCCTCATGTGGAGTTTGTCCCTATTTTTCATGCAACGAATAAGCCCCGGCGTAATCTATGGTTTGATATTTAAGTTTCTATTACTAACTTTTACTTTTGATGTGTTATTAAGAATTGCTTGTTGAACAATATTTACTAAGTATGTCATGCTCGAGTCAGCGTCAGCAGAGTTATAAACTGGACTAAGGTCAGCGTTACATAAATCGTCCTCAAGTTTATGCATGTTTAATTTAGAAGTAAACCTTGCGTATTTTTTTTTAGTTACTTTTAGTCTAAGGGTTAGTAAAACAGCTTTGTGGTCCGTTACGGTGGAATTAGTAACTAATACAGATGATAGCAACTGGGTTTTGACAAAGATATGGTCCAGACAAGAGCCGCTATGATGTGTAGGCAGTGTGTGCGCAGGGTATAGCCCGTGAAATGCACATCGATTTAGGTACTCCTGTATCGACGAAAGAAGGGGATCTATACATCGCTAATATTGCAACTTTATTTTTGTTTTCATCGAGTTTTATTACCAAACCACTGCATTCCCTAACAATAGAGTCCTCGACTGTGATATTCAGGGTGTTTCGAGCGTAAACTACCACACCATCATTTTGGTTGTTAACTGTTTTACTACTATACACATCGTAACCTGTCATCTGTGGAAGTTCATAATTATTGGAAAGCCAACATTCAGTTAGTACAATAAGATCGCAGTTAACATTTAGCCTCTGAAGAAAAATATTAAAATTATCAAAGTTTTTATAGATACTCCTAATATTTTGTGTTAGTATGGTTATCGAGTTGTCGCACAGAGGTATATACTGTTTGCAATCTTCAACATTACAAGGCGTTGCTTCCGAAACAGAGATACTATCTAACTCGTTAATGATATGATGAGTCATATTTTATTAAAATATTAACAATTAAGAATTAAAATATAATAAAGATATAAAAATTTAAAACGAGTATAAAAAGAGATATATAAAATAAGGCAAAAAATTAATTTACTAAAAACGGCGCTCTTAGGCGCCTTCATAATTAATTGAGTTTATGTACCTTTGTTCGGCAATTTTCTTGGCGGGGCAATCAGTTTCACCTGTTTTGTGATTATTAGGCTTATTGAAACGGGAACATGTTGCACACTTAGGTTCCTCTGCCTTTTTCTGGCACTCGTTTGATGAGTGGCCTAGAACTCCACAGTGTCCACAGGTACTAGTTTCTGCTCGGCATGACTTCGCTGCATGTCCATACTGCTGGCATTTAAAACACCTAGTAACTAAAGTAAAGTCCCTCACCGGACAGGACGACCAGTTAACAAAGACTCTTTCTTGACAAATAAGGGCTTTTCTTATTAGGGCAGGAACTTCGATTACATAGTTACAGGTCTCTGCTTCTTTCTTTCCAGACTTATGGCTAAGTTTAATGGAGGACAGGATTTTTTCACGACTATCACTAAGTTTGTTCGAAAGATTTTGCTCGTATATGCACTTAAAAACTTCTTGTTCCTGCATTGATGTGGGCACCCCAATTATGGCAATTCTAGGGTTTCGCTTGCTTGGTTCATCTAAGGCCACAGGATGACAGCTGGACTGACTGCTTCAGTTTTTCGACATCGCCTTTCGAGTCAGTGCTAATAATAACCCCACCATTTTTTGTTTTGCGGAGTCCTCTAACCTGCAGCTTCATTTCACCAGGGCTAATAATCTGCTGTACAAGTGATTTAGTGGCCTCGCTAGTCTTTAATTTGTTCTTGGGGTAAATTGCTACCGAGCTTACATTTGCAGGTTTAATGAAACTATTCTTGGTCTTAATCATATCTGCGTAAGTAACTTTTGCCAAACTTGGTTTAGCGGACTCCAGGATTTCTTCTTTAAGGTCTTGAAATTGGTTAGACAGCTCTTGTTTTTCTTTAAGCGCTTGTATTAACGTGCGGCCTTGAAGTGCTTTCTGCTTGAGGGATTGGTATGTGATAGCCAGTTGGGATGCACCATGGCCGATCTTTCGACAGAGAGAGCTGATCCGAAGTTTTTGCTCGGTATTCATTTTTCCTTCACCAGAAATTGCGCAAACTTCATTGAGGCAAGCTTCAATGGATGACATCCAATTTTGAATTTCGGGCGTTGAAATTACTTCCATGTCGTCTTCATCTGGTACTGGAGGTGGTTTTGAAGAGGGCGTTGGAGGTGGGCTGCGGCAAGTTTTACCACTTCGATTGAAGGGGCTGCTATCCATTTTTTTTTTGTATTTAATTAAAACGTATCATTTCAAAAACACAAATATATGCATTAATTATTATCACAAGAATAAATTTGCGCTGATTCAAATCTAGGTCGTGTACTATCTGCTTTAATTTAAAATTGTATCAAATAAACTAAAAACACGTCCGATCCATTTGGCGATTGAATAATTGTGAAAAAATAACAAAAGTTTTTTTTTTAATGGCCAGGCCGCGAACTTTTCAACCAATGTAGTATCTTCATGCTCAATAACAATATTCCCATCCTGATCTCTTAACACGCCCACTTTCGAGTCTCCAACCTGCCCTCGGGCTCTATACTGACTAAGTGCCAGAACAGTTTGGAATTGGCTCTAAACTTTTCGGAGAATTTCCTATCAAGCTTGTTCTTACATTCTTCTTTCTTTTTGCTCACCATATCTTTCACAGCTTTTCTTAATCTATCACTTTTCTTTTGCTACTCTTTCATCATAATTCAAGTCATCTTGTATTCTATTTCTGCCCCTCACAGCTAGTAGATCTAGCCACGCTTTCTTCTTTTCTAGTACAAAACCTTTTACTTCATCATCCCACCACTCGTTCTTATCTCTTCTCATATTCTTCTTCACACTTACCCCACATATTTGTGTGGCCGTTTCTACCACACCATTATTAAATCTACTCCAATATTCCTCTATCTCGCAGTCTTCATCATTCAATAGCTGTCCCACCTTTCTTTCAATTGTAACTTATATTTCTCACGGACAGTCTCTTCCTGCAAATTTTCGACATTCACTCTTTTCCTTCCAGACATACGTACCCGTGGGCGATGTTGCCATTTTTCAAGCAGACCTGCTATTCGTACCACCGTAAGAAAATGGTTGCTTCCGACATTTACTCCACGGTACACTCTCGTATCCTTGACTTTCGTTCTCAACAGTTCATCCACAATTACAAAGTCAATCATACTTTTTTTTTTTTTATAAATTATGGATGGGACGTTTGTCTTCCATGCCACCTGATGTTAAGTGAACATGAAGACTAAGGTGGTACACGTCCATCCACGAGAAACCTATTCACTCGACGCTTAAAAGTACTAGGACTATATTGGTCAGGGAAAATAGATGCAGGCAGTTCATTCCAAACCTTGGTGACCCGTATTAAAAAGGAACTGTCAAAGCGCTTAGTTCGACTTTTCGGAATATCGAACACATACGGATGGAAGTTCTGTCTGCGTCTAGTAGTCCGATGGTAAAAGGGTGAGGGTTCAATTTGTTCAAACAGAGCACTGGCGCACTCACCAAAATGTATCCTGTAGTACACGGTTAGACACGCAACCTTACGACGATGCTCTAAGGTCTGCAGTTTTTTGGTTGTAAGGTCGACGTCATTAATAAGTTTACGGGCTCTTCGGTCAACGGAGTCCAGCGGTTCTAGTTGATATTTGGCTGAACCATCCCAAAGATGACTGCAGTACTCCATGCATGATCGCACTTGAGCTGTGAATAAGTTTAGAAGCTGTGCAGTGCCGAAGTACCGCCGTACCTTCGAGATGATTCCCAACTTTTTCGAAGCTACTTGAGCCATGGACACAATTTGTTGACCGAAGTTCAAACTGGATGTTACAGTTACGCCTAAAAGCCCTAGATGGTCAGTGATGGGGACAGATACATTTTGGAAAGTGGGCGTAAATGTGAAGGTGCTCTTTTTTGCGGAGAATAGACACGCCTGAGTTTTGGACGCGTTGAATTTGACCAAATTCGACTCACCCCAATCGGATACTTTTCGTAAGGTCAAATCAACGCGCTCAATCATTGACTTTCTTAAACTCTGGATTTCACGGGGGCTCGCTCGCGCATTGGATACGTATCTCTCTACAACAGTGCTGTCATCAGCATAACCAATAATGCCCGGTGTTAAAAGGTCATTAATGTGCAGCAAGAATAATGTTGCAGAGAGAACAGATCCCTGAGGTACCCCGGCATTAATTGCCATTTGGTCGGAGGAGTAGCCATCTAAGACTACTCGAATTGACCGTTCCCTCAGAAAATCAGATATCCAGTCGCAGAACCTAATCGGTATGCCATATGCTGGAAGCTTACTTAAGAGACCATACTGCCAGACCCTGTCAAAGGACTTGGAAATGTCTAAGGATACAGCTATTGCTTCACCATGACCCTCCAAGGCCTCACTCCATAAGTGAGTGGCATACACGAGAAGATCGCCGGTCGAGCGTCCGTTGCGGAAACCATATTGGCTATCGCTTAGGAGCTCGTTGGTCTCGAGGTATGCCAGGAGTCGATTATTCAATACACGTTCCATGACTTTGCAAAGTATGGAGGTGATTGAAATTGGTCGATAGTTGACAGGATCGGCACGGCTTCCCTTCTTCGGTATTGGCTGTACGTTAGCAAGCTTCCAGGACTTGGGGACCTTACCCGATTCCAATGAAAGTCGATAGAGGCGCGTCAAAACGGGAGACAACTCAGCTGCGCAGCGTTTTAGGACCACTGCAGGAATACCGTCTGGACCACTAGCTTTGTTCTCGTCTAGGTGCAGCAAGCATTTAAGAACCTCCTTTTGGCGATTGTGAACGGTACCCATTGTAGGTCCGAACTGAGGTAATTGGGGTGGGATTTTTCCTTGGCAATCTAGACGAGAATTTTCCGCAAAGATACTAGCAAATAAATCTGCTTTCTCCTTAGCAGTGTGGGCCAGAGAACCATCGGGTTTCCTCAGTGGTGGCAGCGACGGGCGACAAAAGTTCGTTTCGACCGACTTGGCAAGGGACCAGAAAGCTTTACTTCCCGAAGGGTATGCTGCTATTCTGTCTCCGATACGGCCTATGTGGGCAAAACGAGCTCTTTTGATCACCTTTTTGCAGGACTTGGCGGCAGCGTTGTATCTTTTCTTAAGTTCTTGCGAATCCAGAGCTTTGCTTCTGCGAGCATTTGCCCAGGCTTTGTATGCTTCCCGCTTTCGCTTTTCAGCGGCAAGGCAAGCACTATTAAACCATGGGCAAGCTTTGGTTTCAAGGGATAGGTCAGCGTGGGGAATGTAGTACTCCATTGCTTGAACTATCATACTTGAGACAGCATCAGCGCAGCACGATGGATCGGTTGATGTAAAACAAGTTTGCCGCCATGGATAAGATGCGAAGAAATGTCGCATTTCATCCCAATCTGCTGACTTGTAACGCCATACTCGCCTGGAGCCTTTTGGGCGGGTGTCAGGTGGCGAGTACAGCGATACAGATTTCACCATACAGTGATCGGATGTCCCTAAAGGAGCAGTGACGGACACCGAGTATCTGTCAGGATCGGTTGTCAGCAGAAGGTCCAAGCAATACGCAGTATGGCCAGCAACGTCGGGGATGCGCGTAGGCTCGTTAACAAGCTGTGAGAGACCATAAGTCAGCGAAAACTTAAAAGCCTCTCTGCCAGCATGGTCAGTGTCCTGATACGGGTATAACCACTGCCCGTGGTGAGCATTAAAATCCCCCAGAAACACCAACTGCGCTGTGGGAAAACGTTGCTGAATCTTATCTGCTGCATTGCCAAGGTATTCCATAAGCCTCGTTGTCTCCCGATCTCCGCTATGTGAACGATAGATACAGGCGTAAACCACTTGGTCTAGGCCAGTATCTATGTGAACCCACATGACTGAAAGGTCCGGCACTTCCAAGTAACGGAGACGCTGATAACAGATCGCGTCACTGGCATACATGCACACCCCGGCGTGCGGGCGGAAAAGAGACTCCAGGATATAGCCTGGGTAACCAAGGTATGCCGAGTCTGACGGATCGCAGATCTGCGTCTCCGTTAGAAAGAGTAGGTGTGGTCTCTCCGTCTCAAGATGGTGGTGGACATCATTCAGATTGGAGTGCACTCCTCGGATGTTACAGAAGTGCACTTTAAGGGAGAGGAAGTGCAACCGCTGTTGAACCGTACTCTTTTTAGGACCTTTCATTGTGAATTGGTAGTGGAGTGAATAGGGAGGAGAATAGAAGTTGAGTGAAGCGCTGCAAATGGAACCAAGCAACTCGTAGGGAACAACGCACCATTAGGGAACTCGCCTGGAGACTGCGGGGACGCCCGAACCCCCCCGAGGTCGCCATCGGGTCCTCTCCAACCGGTCGCCAACCGGCACGATGGAGCCTCCCGGGATTTTTCGCGAGGTGGCGGGGCAGCCTTTCGCATGTGGCTGGCATGTTACTTGGGCCCCCTACTACCTGCGGTCGGCCAGCGGTGCACCGTGCTTCGGATCCCGCTACCCTCCAAAACGAGTTACCCGGTGAGTCACTATCCTACGATTTGAAAACCTCCAATGCAGCACGATTACTCAGACCTACCCTCCTAAATGGCTACACTAAACATCATGCCGGAACGCGACGAAGTCACTTGGCGGCATGGTTTTGTCTAGTGGGTGGTGACAAGCCGCGGCCGAAGCCTACCACCAGATGATACCGCTCGTTTAGCGCCACCCAGGGACCACGCACAAGGCATCGAGGGCTAAACCTTGCGGACGCGAGCAGTTTTCAGTCCCCAAAAACTTCTCTCAGACTGACTCTGCCATGTATACATATGAATCATTTTGTGACTAAACATAGTGTTAGTCACCACAAGCTTTCACTCCAAACATACATCTAACAGACTAGTGCCATTTTAGTTTATCCTTTCATCACGAAAATAACTTAACACCCATTCATACCCATCACGCTTTACTCCCACCCAGCCATTACAATCGCCTAACATAACAATTCTTTCATTATCTTCACACCTTCCAAGCACACCTCTAACAATATCCCAAAATTCTTCCCTGACTGCCTGTGGCTTGGACATATGTGGCGCATACAGACACAGGATAAAAATCCTGGTCAAGCCTACTTTCAGTCTCAGCCACAGGAGCCTGGGACTCACATACTCATAACCTTTCACACAATCACTCATTCTTTCTGACAAAAGAATGCCCACACCTTGACTTCCTCTCTCAAACTCTTCTACTCCCGTCCAGTAAGCAGAGAGTCGGCCATGCGTGGACATTACAAAACCTTTCTTTTTCGACTCACTCACACCTAGCACATCAAATTTCCTGGTATTCATCACCTCGCATATTTCGTCAGTCTTATCGTCTATTCCTCCGCAAACATTCATCGTCGCAAAAAGGCCCCTGCCATCTTTTTGCCTGCTGGGGGGACAAGACGTGACGTGTGGCAATTAGGATTGCAATCCGGAAAAACGGATCCGGTAATCCGGCGGGTCCGGCATCATTTTCACGATTCATAATTTAAATAAAACTACTTTTTAACCGGAAAATATATACAAAGCTGTTGCATGAGTAGGTACTTTAAATGCGTTATGGGTAGTGTTCATGCGTACGATTCGTTCGTAGGCTATATTTGCAGCTCTATTAGAAGTCGTTTAGCTGATGACACAATTAACAATATTTATTTTCTACGATCTTATTTTCAAAATCAATATTGATTTTCTTTTAATAGGTACTTATATTTTTTACAATTATTACTTAAAGTAATTGTTTATAGTAAGTTGATTAAACTAAAGAGTTCTAAACTCATTATTGTGATAATTTTTGCCATTCATTCGTTCGACAGATTCATCAAATCATGATGGTATCTGTCTTAATCATAAATACCTATAAGACTTCTTTGTTAGTATTCTCAAATACTTTAATAATGATTTTGATCTCATTTCAGTTAATTACGTAAGGTTAATTGTATCTTATTGTATTTGATAATTAATATTGTTACTTATAAATTGATCTATCTGTGAAAGTGAAATCTATAAAAACTAAGCTACTCGTTACGATGTAAAATACCTACACTACTAAATTTTAATTGTTTTCTTGTTGTCTATTTGTCTTAGCATTGGTTAGGAAATAAAGTCGATTTTATATATTTGTGATTTATTTTTTATAAACTACCTACATATAAGTGCAGTGACAATTAATTAACTCACTTATTTTGTACTAAAAAGCGAAAATTATCTTGATTTAATCAATCCGGTCGGATCCGGCCGGATTGATGGGAATCCGGTCGTATCCAGCCGGACTGAAAATGACGCCGGATTGCAATCCCCAGTGGCAATGCACGTCGCCGTCGAGAATTTCCCACCCCTCAGATAAGATGGTGCTGCCTGAGGTGGCCTCAGGGAGGGATTCTCCAGGTGGCCTGGTACTCTCCTGGGGTAGTATATTTTTAATTCCCTTCCTCATTGTACCTGCTCCTACTTCGTCGGATAGGAAAGGATAAGGTCAGTTTTGAAGGGGATGAAGAAAGAGAGAAATGAAAAAGGTATTTTGAGGATACTGCATACACGGAGGGGACGTTTGTAGTGTACGCAGTAGCTAGGGAGGCCGGGGTAGCTTACCCGAGTGCCTTTTCTTCATAGTCGGACAGAACAATGAAGAGAACACCCCATGTATGGTAATTAATTATTTTAATTAAAGTCAACTATAAAGTACACACCTCATATATACTAACATATTTATACATTGCTTTATTATTTTATCCTAAATGGATGAAAAAGTACCAATTTAATCTCATTCAGTACCTTACACTACGAAGATTTTAACTGGTATTTTCCTTTTTGACATTTCGAACTGTCAGTTTACTGCATTGAATTATTTGCCAAGCTATAGTCTAATAGTCATAAAAATGGCCTCTTGCACATGGTATGGTGGGGCGTACGTTAGTTAGTAAAGTGAGAACCGTGGGTGAGAGCGGACGTGCGCCTGCGACCAATAAATATCATATTGCCGATCCCGTGGACCACGGGTAATTGTGGCAACAGAGAACACAAAAATGTTAATGTCTATAGGAGAAACGAGAAAGGACTGAATTTCTGCTCTCTATACGCCTACACTTGCCCAGTTAAACTGCGCTTCTTTCCTTCAAAAAACATGTTCTCTGCACACATAGTTTGGCTAGTAAAAAAACAGATTTAGAGATTCTTAAAAGTATATTATATGATTATATCATAAGGCACTTTATTGATGTATAATGTGATTACAAATTGTATTATTTTAAAGGAACATAATTGGAATGGCACCACCCTATATAGCATAATAATAATTTTTACAAAGTCTCCAAGCCAGGCAATGGGAATGAACGACTGTAGTTTTCAATTTCATCGCGAAGCTTCTCAATTTTTGCTTTGATTGTGGCGTTTTCTTCAGTAACCTTGTTGAAGTCAACGAGTTTAGGTCCTGATATCTTGGTGATTTCTTGTGCGAGCTTCAGCGATCTGTCAATGAAGTCCACTACTCTGTCAAAGTCAGTTTCTTTTAGGCCTCGGGTCGTCAGAGCGGGCGTTCCTGGAAAAAATGGTTTATTAAGAATCACAAGAGGTAATATTTTTATATTTAATAATTAAATAAGTGAAAAAATATGCCAAATATTTTTTCAGTTATTTAAGAATAATTGAGCATGCAAAAACTTATAAATTTATTATTAAAAAATTGCAATGCTTCATTTTAAGTGAGATTTACCATTTCTGTAAAGAAATAGGTCTCGGGAGGTTTAGCTGCAAAGCTAAATCACTAGATGGAGCTACGTTAGCAATAAAACGTACGACAGAATATGCCAAATATTTCCGATGGCGTGTCGTCAGGTCCCGGTAGCTCAGTTGGAAGAGCGCACGTCCGGCCAACGGGAGTCCCAGGTTTGTGTCCTGGTCGGGTGATTTTATTTGGCATATTTTTTTAGTTCCCTTAAAATTTCTTATACAGTGGTCACATAACATTATGAAAACTCGTGTAGCATAACATTTTGGAACACTGTACATTTTGCTCCAACATGTTAAAGAATGTGTTAATTGGTGCAACTTGGTCTGTTGGTCTACTGTAATATCTTATCAAACAACTATCAACGACTTTTCGAAGCCGAAGTATACAATGATGATGTTCATCAAGTGTAGATTTTTCGACTTTTTGATAACATCTCTAACAGATTATTACTTTTTTATAACTACAATGTAATGCAACATGATCTAATATTATGTAGTTGCTGTGTGGAAACGCTTTTATCGATGGATGTTTATATTAGCATTCTTTGATATAATTGTGACGAAACAATTTAATGTTATGTCAATATTTTTGTTAAATACAACACAAAAGTTTTAACCATTTAAAGCCTTCCAAATTTAAAGAACTAATTAAAAAAAACGTAAATATTTCGTAAAATTATATCAAAATAACATCTCCTCTATTCTTTTCTTTTCACAGTGGACCAAGTTACAATAATTCCTTCTTGATTTAAGATTCGATTCATGCAAATATTCATTCAAAATATTTTTTATTTCCCAGGTACATTGATAAAATCACAAAACCTACAAATTTTACATTGACATTTAAGAAAAGTACAATATTTACGGATAGTCGGTTCGATTCCACCACCAATACAGAGAGTCGGTTCCTTGAGAAGTAGTGCCAAGAAAGTCTATGCATTTCCAAAACAGTTGATAACCAAGTACTTTTGATGTTAAGTCAAATAAAATACTTTTTCATTTCTCATACTCGGAAAGTAGTCTATGTTTGATCCAAGTATCGGTCTGAAAATGCTTCATCCGCGGATCGGAATGTTTCATACAAATTCATTCCGAACCAAGGGCCGGAATGGATTTCAAAAATAGAACTAATACATTTCTTATGAAGCCAGCTGTCAAAAATTGACGGGATATTATCGCATATATTTTACACTAGCTGTTTCGTGCGGTTCTACCGAAATATCGGGATATAAAAGGAGGCTATATATGATATTCCAAACTGTACAGCCACATGTAATAAGATGTATACACTTCTCAATTGCTAGCTTAGCTCCAACTGGTAATGCAGACTAATTACGTTACATAAATTAAAAATCATAGTTCAGATGAAACATTCCGTATTTTAAATCATACCTAGTGTCTGTGTAGGGTAGGCTTAGAATAGCCGACTAATCCGAGTGACCCCGCTTGGTGGCAGAACCCCGTCAGGGTCCGACTAGCGACCACCCTTCATATAAAATCTGCCGCCAAATATGACCGCTCCGGCGGTGATGTGTTCGGCAATATTTTATGAAGAGCCAGTTCTTTCCTACTCATCTTCACTTCGGGTGAGATTGAGGTCAAACGCAGGCTTAGTCTTAAAAAAAAAAACATAATTACAATGGGCCTTATTCATTTTTTTACCTTTTATTTTTATTAATCTTTAACCTATTTTGAGAGACTGATTTGCCCAGTTTTATTTTTAAGTGTGTCTATAATTTTATATTCATTTTATTAAATTAGTACGTAATGACGTCACTTGTGGCATTGACTTTATGAACATGTGTCAGTCAGTAAAAAATACATTATCTGTGTCTGTGTGCTTTAGTCATGTAATGTCACCAAATGTATTGTAAACAAAAGCATTTCAAAAATTGATTCAAATCAACATCTTAATTTGATGCCACCAAGGTTAAATAAAGGTCAAATGTATTATGTCAAAAATCTATAAAACCCCAATGTTTTTAAATCGATTAAATTAATCAGAAACCTTATTCCTCAAAACGGTTTTTGATATGAAGTAAATAAAAAAATATGAACAATGCCCATTGAGCATTATTGAATGCAAACTTACCCAATCGAATGCCGCTGGGGTTAAGAGCACTCTTATCTCCAGGCACCGTATTCTTATTGCACGCGATACTGCAAAGTTCCAAAATACGTTCGGCGCGGGCGCCGGTCAGCCCCGCATTGCGCATGTCAACTAATGCAAGATGGATGTCAGTACCGCCGGTGGCAATGTCGTAGCCGCGGGATTTTAGACCTGCACAGAGGCGTTGGGCGTTTGCGATCACCTGGTGATTCAATAATAATAATAATTACACTTTTATTGAAAACAAAACAAATACAAAAAGGATAAAAAAATTGAAGGTTGTCTTTCTGTTACAAACTCGTTTGGTAAGTAAATTGGCAATTGTAAGCGCCGTTTTAATCGCGCAATTTTTGATAGAACAGGAATTTTGTGATAAGATAAATAAATAAATATTTCTGACAATAACACAAAATATACCCTTCCTCAAGAATGTGTATGAACAACTACTAAATATATTTTCAAATCCGACTCTTGTTCAAACTCAACCTTTTAGGTTTATTACATTAGCAGGGATCAGGGACCGGAACCGCTTACCCTTAAAGAGGTTTTTGATTGGGTTTTTCATAGACTTGTTTTAAAAAACCCTATCAATTTGGTAACCGTATCGAAGATTTACCCTAATTTAAGGCTTACCATATCAATAGAGTTAGCTTCATGTAAGCAGTAAGCCTATCGAAAACCCTATTAAAGGTTACCGTTTCAATAGGGTTTTAAAACCTGCAGGCAAATTTAATCTCTAAGAATATCAAATTATCAAAAATATCACCATCTATTCAATCTCGCACTTCGAATTATACTTCTGAATTCAACAGCATGCGCGGAAAAGAGATAGAAATAGGCTAACCCCATCACAGGGTAAGCACATCCGAAAGTAGTTAACTTTATTCAAAGTGTTACCACGTCGATAGGCTTACCATATCAATAGGGTTACACTTCCATATGGTAAGATTTTGATAGGGTTACCCTATCAATACGCTTAATCAAATAAAGGGGTTTTCCCGTCCCTGGCAGGGATAGGTATACAGGGAGTTGGATTCCAGATGCTGGAAGAAATTTGTTTTACTTGAATTATTTCTTTGTATTAGGCTTCTAATACAAATACCGTTTTCCTTAAGCCATTATTCCGTAGACTTACCCAATTACCAATTAAAAACCAGAAAAGCACAAAAGCGAAATAAAACTTTGAACACTATTTTTACTTTATGACATGTCTGTTAAAACCGCAAATATCATTTTGTACTGCTGAATACTATTGTAATATTTCAATGCCAAGTTTGTGATTGAAGCCATTTTTATGAGTTTTCATTGTTACATTAACAATAACTGCCCTACCTAACCATAAACCGCAATGTTCACTGATTATTGTGTAAAATTGATAGCCATACGTTTTCTCATCAATGTTCAAATAACATTTCTACAAACATAATATCAAATCGAAACTCTCATTATCAATATTTACATTACTGCAAGGCTAATGAGTGCGAGCGAGACAGACAAATCCAAAACAGCTCAACTTTATTTTTGATTCTCAAAGAAGGATTGGAATTATTATTATTTTTATAAGCAATGAAGTCATGTTTATAACTTTTATTATCTGTTATCAACTATACATACTACAAGTTCTTAAAGAAATTTTATTTGGGCTATACAGGGTGACTGGTGGGTCACTTCGGAAATGCAAGGACGTGATAGTTTGAGATCATACATGAAGAGAAAAAATATCATAAAAAATAAATATTAATTATTTACTGAGTAAACTTAACCGAAAGTTAAAGAATTGATTACGCAACGCATGGTTACGCTAGCGTTGGCAGCGTGCCGCGTGCCAGGTCACGTGCCGCGATTGACTCAGTTGTAAAGTAAATAGTAACATATTAGTATTTATTTATAGGGAATTCTGGTGAAAAATTAAGTACTACTATTATTACATAATTATGATCAGAATCGAGTACTGAGTGCTCTCCTTCAATATCCAAACTTTGTCACCAGTCACCCTGTATAATGTTTGTGAATGTCCGAAATATTTATTTATTTGCTCTTAAAGAAAGAATAGTTTTTATGTACTTAGTTGTTTACCTGTTTCTGATATTGAACAAATTCCGGCGTAGTGGCCTGTTTCATAGCAGTTGCTATGGCAGCAATCGCATGGTTGTGGGGACCACCTTGTAAGCCAGGGAACACTGCTTGGTTGATCTTGGATTCAAGGTCGTACATGACTTTGTCGCCATTAGCTTTGACCGAGCGAACTCCTTTACGGAAGAAAATGACGCCCGCGCGAGGACCTCGTAGAGTTTTGTGAGTTGTTGTTGTTACAATGTCACAGTAGTCGAATGGGCTTGGGATCACACCTGTGGAGTTAATACTAATATTATTTTTAAACTATACTATTTTAGTTTGTATAATATCACTACATCTCTAAATATTATTACAAGCAGTCTGTCTGAACTTGAGAACTATTGAAAAAAATTTTATAATGTTTCCACTAATGGACTAGGATCCTCATGGTAGGTTTACATATAACTTTCATTAAATATTGCGTTAAAATAAGTTTGAGTCTCAAAACATAGCTCGCTGCATTCTCACCAATAAGCGGATCATATATACAGCATTATATTATATCTTTATACAAAAATACTCTCCATTTGAATGTGGTTTCGACTTATGATCAGCAGCTCATATTACATACAGTCCTTCTCTTCCGGATATTATTATTGTTTTCAAATGAATCATTATAACGCAAATCATTAATTTATTATGTACTAGCTGTGCCCGCGGCTCCGCTCGCGATAGTTTCGGGATACAAAGTATCCTATGTTACTTCTAGTACCTCTCATGATTCGTCGAGTAGTTTTTGCGTGAAAGCTGAACAAATATTTTATATTTATTTTTATTTTATTTTATATATATATAATATCCACGCTTTCATATGTATAATATTAGTAAGGATAAGGATTGACATTTTATAATATTTGACAATTAATTGCTTAGATCACTTTCACATGAGGCTTAAGTATCTACGGAACGAAAATACTTCAGCGCAAAGATTCTGAGTAAACTTTATTGAAAGTTGACTCGTCCGGCACGTGAACATGAAGATTTCTAGAACTGCTAACCAGTCAGTTATACGTCGCTCTTTCCCGAGCGACGTATAACTGACCATGCGAGAAACAACTGACACCGAGATCTACTCCAGCAACACGAAAAGTCTGCCCTTGAGCCTTATTAATTGTCATTGCAAAACACACCGATGATGGGAATTGCGTTCTTTTAAATTGGACTTACCTTTCAACCTAAGCAAGATATGTGCGTGAGGCAAGCCGCGTTTTTGCCACTCAACACTATACATAATAACACAATACTTCTCCAAAAATGTTATTTTTGGTAAGTAGATCTATCATTGATTTTTAAATACCTTACACTTAAAATCTAAGTGCCTGTTTAAACTAAAATATCCAAATAGAATTATACCCAGAAATATGTACAACAACCAACAGAAAAAGAAATGAAAATAAAGCTGAAACGGCTGTGCAATGCTATCTACCTATACCTACTTCACTTAAAAATAAATACCTATAACTACAATAATTAATAAAAGTACCTACGCTTTTACCTAAAAAGTACAAAAAAAACTGAACATAAATTAGCCAAAATTTGGAATTTGACCGAATATTTAAACAATACTTACCTATTTTATAAAATAACAAAAGAAATTCAAATAAACTATGTAAAGACTAAAAGTCGCGCTGATAAGCACGGTTTATAATATCAATTATTGTCTATCAATAAAGTCGAAAGCTCTAAACGCATCAACAGCCAAATATTGAATGAATTATGAAGCTTGCGCTCGCTTCCCGCCTTGTATGGTACCTTACCACCGCGAGCCGCGTCGAGCGCGCCAACCGTTACGCAAAAATAATCTTTATATCATATTCACGCGCGATGGGTTGTTAGCGTATTTCATGTATAAGTTTGGTGTTTCTATACCGATTTCTATGATTCTTTTTTTATTGAATAGTTTATAATGTTATTTTTTTTAATTATGGATGAGTGAGAGTATTATAAACGTAAGAGTAAATATAATCAGAAAGCTCCGAACTGCTAAGCTATCGGGATTAACACATGTTATTGTGAGTCAACCGTAAAATATAGACATATACTGTTGTGGGATATTTTTTATATAATTTTATGAAGAATATTTCTGTCATACATGATTTCTATGTATCTTTAACCATTAAGGCTGCACACGCGACGGGAGCTTAGAAAATGAAGTAACTTCTCCCGTTTTTCCAACATTTCCCTTCACTGCTCTGCTTCTATTGGTTGTAGCGTGATTATAAGTATACTATAACCTGCCCAGTAGTATGAAGAATAATTTTGCCAAGTTTCGTTAAAATCCGTCGAGTAGTTTTTGTTTCTATAAGGAACATACAGACAGACAGACAGACAAAAATTTTACTGATTGCATTTTTGGCATCAGTATCGATCACTACTCACCCCCTGATAGTTATTTTGAAAATATATTTCAGGTACAGAATTGACCTCTCTACAGATTTATTATAAGTATAGATAGATTAATTAACTATAAGTATAGATTCTTAATTACATAAAATATTTTTATCTCTCAAAATGGCATGCTCACAATCAATCACCATTTGCACAATCAGTATTATAGTTTACTAGTTTCGGGTTCATCTGTGTCTCAATTCATCACTGATCGCGTGGGATTTTTCTAAATAAAATATATCATTTGTTCCTCGCAAATAGCGTAGCTTGTGTGAGACAACTTAGTTTCAGACTTAATTCAAAACAAAAAACATTAAATTTCTGTTGACAGTATTAAAACCTATATATTTTGCTGTAACAAAAACTCACCAGCAGCAACAAGTCCAGAAATATGAGCCATATCGGCCAACAAATAAGCTCCATTTTCGTCTGCAATCTGCCTAAAGCGCTTGTAGTCCAAACATCGGGAGTAACAGCTGATTCCCGCAATGATAAGGCGAGGTTTGAAAATTCTAGCTGTTTCAGCAAGCTTGTCATAGTCTATCAACCCAGTTTTGGGGTCCACCTGTAATAATTGCACCTTTAATTAGTATTTCT
Source organism: Stenoptilia bipunctidactyla (assembly GCA_944452665.1). NCBI lineage: Eukaryota > Metazoa > Arthropoda > Insecta > Lepidoptera > Pterophoridae > Stenoptilia > Stenoptilia bipunctidactyla. The sequence goes on from OX101730.1 coordinate 18,501,796, forward strand.
CTACTTCATTTTTATACTAGCTATATTACTTTATTATGTTGCAGACGCTGGAGCATCGTCGTAAGGTTGCTTGTTTGACAGTATTTTATCGGCTACATTTTGGTGAGTGTGCGAGTGCTCTTTTTGACCAAATTGAACCCACCCCTTTTTACCACCGGACTACCAGACGCAGACAGAACTTCCATCCCTATATAGTGGATTTACCAAGAAGTCGAACAAAACGCTTCGATAGTTCCTTTTTGGTACGGATTGCCAAGGTGTGGAACAATCTGCCTGCTTCTGTTTTTCCTGACCACTACAGTCCTGGAACTTTTAAGTGTCGAGTGAATAGGTTTCTCGTGGATGGACGTGTAACACCATAGTCTTCATGCGCACTTTCCATCAGGTGGCATGGAAGACAAACGTCCTATCCTTACAATATAAAAAAAAAATATGTATAATATACTAGCTGTTGGGCACGGTTTTACCCGCGCAATTTTCTAATCCGTGGAATATCAGGATAAAAATAGCCTATGTGCTATTCCAGACTATAGTTTATCACTATACCAAAATTCTTCCAAATCCGTTGAGTTGTGAACAAACATGACAAACAAATCTAATAATAAGACATACTAGTAACATAATCAGTTTAGCCAAGGCAATGAAAAACAAAAGTTACATCAATAAAATAAACTAAAAATATAAACAAAGATAACATTATTTGTGTCTCCATGCTAATGGATATAAGTTAATGGCCATTGCCAATTAAGAGGTCGTTGATAAGGATGAGGACGTCAACAAGTTTGTTTGTAAGAATTTCAGTTTCTTTAGGAATTTTTAAAGGCGAAAGTTCTACTGAAGAATTGTAGTTGCATGAACAAATAAAAAATGATATTGAACTAGTCAAATAATGTAATATTTAACTTATTACATATTGCATGAGCTACAATCATCTGTCCTCTATCCATCTGTTTGTAGTCTAGTCCACTCCACACCCTTCTTTTATAGTACCTATACAGGCTGACTGATGGGTAATTTTCGAAATTCGAAGACATGATAGTTTGAGATCGTACGTGAAGAGAAAAAATATAATAAAAAATAAATATTAATCATTTACTGAGTAAATTTAACCGAAACTTAAAGAATTGATTATGCAACGCATTGTTACACTAGCGTTGGCAGCGATTCGCGTGCCAGGTCACGTGCCGCGAGTGACTCAGGCGTAAGTAAATTAAGTAGTAAGAAAACTTTATTTATTTATAGGGAATTCCAGTGAAAAATTAAGTACCAACTTTTATTACATAATTTTAACCAGAATCGAGTACAGGGTGATCTCCTTCAGTATCTAAAATTTGTCACCAGTCAACCTTATAGGCAAACAAATCTTAATATTGTCTTAAGTTTTCGGTTCGTAAATCCGGTTTAAAAAGTGTTTTATTTAACAAACTCATCTTCAACGCTCATCATAGAATAAAAACAATTTTTTTGACCATTATAGTCCTGGTATTAAGCGGCCAGTAAATAGGTTTGTCGCGAATGGACGTGTACTTAGCCTTCATGTTCACTCACCATCAGGTGTCAAGGAAGACACACTTGCTGTTAAGTTTCTTGCCACTTACTCTGAACAGATCGACTTTTCGAAGTGGTGGTAGATTTAGATAAATTTTTAAACAGTTTGATTATTTTAAGTGTATTTAAATACTTACGAAATAAAGATTTTTTTGACTTTGACAAACATCCCATCCTTAATTAAAAAAAAAGACGACATTTCTACATACCAGACTCAAACAAGAGCTCAAGTATGTCTAATTAAGCTCGGTCGTATTAAGATTATTACCAATTTTTTTTTAAGATGAATTATCCAGCGTTTGTCCTGCATATCACTTGATGTGCAGATAAGGTTGAAGATGACAGCTAACTTGAACCATTGCCAGAATGCATTCCTGCCACAGTGGTGCTAATTAGCAGCAGAGTTTATATGAAAGGTGATAGCTAGCCCGGCGAACTCTGAAGGGAACAACTTCTATGAGCAAACAAAGTATTGTCAAAGTTATGGTATTTCTTACCTTATAAGGCATACTTTCAAAGAAAATAGAAGTAGCAGAGATTTTCTTAGTCGCTGTGAAGAATCCATGAGTGAGGTGACCACCATCAGGAAGGTCCAGTCCCATGATCCTACCGTGAGGCTCAACCACTCCAGTGTATACAGCAAAGTTTGCAGGTGACCCTGAAAATTATAGTTTAAGGCTTGAAAGTGTTATCAAAAATAAATATTTAGTTTAACCCTCCAAAGTAATTTATAAAATAGTATTTTTTTTAAATATTTTATTTAAGTGCTTTTGTAAATTGTTGCTATAACAATAATCATTGTAAGGCCCGTAAAAGACAAATTATAATGATAAATGTAAAATATAATTAGAGAATAAATCAGGTTAAAAAAAGTATTTTATTAAATATAATGTGAAACAAAACAATATCCACACCTCAACACTCCAGAAATATTTCACAGATATTTCACTGTACATGCAGCATGTTTGTGGAACTCTGTACCACCTTCCATACTTGCGGCAAAGACATTAATTTTACTTCATTCATTCAAACGTAATTTAAAAGAATTTTATTTACATCAATTATATTATATTACCTATGTATGTATATTAATATTTACAATTGTATGTATTTGTGTATTAGAGTTTATTTATGGTATATGTATATTAAGTCTGCCCATAGATTTTATTTATTTTCCTTATTTCTTTTTGTTTTGTTAATTTAAGTTTTCTTTAAATTTAATGTATTTCTTTTAAAAAGGTTACCTGGAAGAAATCGCTTGTAGCGATAAGATCGCCTAATTGTCAGTTTCTTTGCTTGTTATTACCATGAAATTGTATTTGTATCTTATTTGGCAGTAAAGAGTATTATCATTAATATTATTCAAAGAAAACCCAATCAATTTAAAAAAAAGATAGTTTCAAGTATATCTTTTCTTTCACTAAGCCTAAATGCACGGCAGCTATAGGGTTTGAGCAGATTAATTTATTTGTAATAGGGGTTGTAATAATTGATCGACATTGATGGCTTTTTTTCTGATTGAATCTGATCGGATTGGTCTAGTAAAAACTATAGATTGTATTCGACTAATCCATTCTACCACAGATCAATGGTAGCGGTAATACCCTAAGAGAGGAAGCGATGATGTTTTTTTTTTATTAAGGAATTGTGATTGAATGTTTCCTAAGGTTTAATTCTATCTAACTCACTTACCTGAGTAAGGTTGTACATTAACGCCCCAATCTTCTTCTTTTAGTCTATAGGCTTGCAATGATCGCTTTTGAGCCATAATCTCAATTTCATCTATGAATTCATTGCCACCATAGTATCTGAATGGAACATAGAACAACTTTTTAATAAATTGTAATAAGCATGTCTTTTAAGTTTATTAATATCAGTCTGCAGCTTTAGTGGATTTGTTTCAATTATTATTTTTAAAGAGAAAGTTCAGTCCTAATTCAACACACTTCATCTTTAATCTTATAGAAAATAATAATCATGAGCATATGAAAGGCCCTCTTTGTTTTAGTTTTTAATAACACTTTTGAAAGTAAATAATAAATAAATGCAGGAGGAAATATGCTTTTTAGATCTAAGTACATGATTTTTTAATGTCTTAATATAAAGTATAAAGACATTAATTTTACTTCAATATAAAACCAAAAACCTGAAATTTAAATTGCTTGCTGTATACATAATCTTGTCTCCTTTAGGTTAAGTGTTACCTAATTCTTACTTCCAAATTTCAAAATTACCTTTGATGTGGCAATCCTTCAGAATATTTATTGTGCAGACAAGAACTAAGACATTGTAGTACAGGTACAGATGTGAAGTTTTCTGACGCTATCATTTCTAATCCCGAGGCTTGGCGTTTCTTCTCATTTTTAATAATTTGAAATAATTCTGGATCAGTGTCCCACAAATTTCCATTTAATAAGTTATCCATTCTTAAACTTGTATGGATACCTCTAAATTGAAATATTTTCTGTAAATGAATAATATGTGAAATAGTGGATATACTTTTCACTCTTAGTCAGTGAATAAATTCCAATTTAAACAAGTGACCACAGTGAACTCGTGAATTCAATTGATTCACTTTGTCAGTAACTAACTAAATCTTAATAAAGGTCACAGTAATTTAACCTAAGATGTTATCTGACCATAACGCAACAAGAACCAACACATTACATATTTCATAAGATAAGCACTCACGACTAATCTTCGGCTACTAAAAAAATATCTAGTTAATTGTAGATTTATTAAGACAACACAGTAATATACTAACCAACCAACTAAACCTAACCTCTAAACAAACAACGAGAAAACTTAGAAAACTTTACAAATAGTTTATAAATTACCTGATTGAATGAACGATTTTTTTTTACATAGGCACATTAAGCTTACCTTTGGGGTCAATGTAGCTCGATGGGCCGAGATCGGAGGTGTTGCAGTTATCGAATTAAATGAATTGAGTTTGCGAATAGAGTCCTTTATACAGGTATGAAGGATTTTTTGACTCATTTTGTATGATTACAGCTCACCCTTTTCAACTAAGTAATAATATGTTAAAGCATTATTCAACACAAAAACTTAGGTTTATCGTCTTTGATAACCTAATTTGAACCTAAATAGCACAAAAGTCAAAACAAAACTGACGTTACGGTTGGCGGGAGAAACTTGTACTTTTAATTTTATTTTTGCTAGTGCTACATACTTCTACGGACGACGGTGGCAAACTTTGAATGATGCGTCAAATGAAACGTAACACAATGTTATGATATGAAGTTTATGAAGTGAAACGTTAAACATACCGTTGTTGATAACCAACTTGCTCGTTTGCAAACGATGTTATTACAGTTCTTATCAAAGATATTATTAAGTTACAATAGTAGGTACTTACGATTGAAAACGTTATACAACGAACGATCGATGTTTTCTTTGTTAAACCTAGCATTTTATTTTAGAATTGGTTGATAAGAATGGTTTCATAAACCATAGGTACTTTGATTTAACACCGGAAATAAAATATAGGTAAGTTAGTAGGTATACCAGTCTATGTACTCAGATACTCAGGGTAGGTGCTACTGCTTATTTCTGCAGAAGTTTCGTATACCCACTTATTTTATTATTACTAATATTTTTATTAGTAATAATAAAATAAGATATACCAATTATTATTAGTGTGGGACTACATATTTGTCTTCAAATTAACCATGTGTAGAGATATTTCAACGCATACTTTTCGCGGCTCTAGGTTGCGTCCAACGGTACTATTACTTATTCTGTGGTTGCACTGGTTGCGTGCGCTCTTCTTTTTCTTTACTTGAGCGGCATCTGGTAGTGAGTGACGACGTCGACGTTCAAATAACATAAATTGTGTTTTGATCGCCTTTCAGACATCTGGCTGCGTCCGTTTTTCCTGACCACTATAGTCCTGGTACTTTAAGTGTCGAATGAATAGGTTTCTCGTGGACGGATGTGTGCCACCATAGTCTTCATGCACACTTTCCATCAGGTGGCATGTAAGCCAAACGTCCTATCCATATAATAAAAAAATAAAAATGTTTTAATACCTAATTTAACTTGTGCTGACTGCTTTTTGTAAAATGTGCTTCAACCCACTTTCTTTAAAGTCAACTTATTATTTAATCTTAGAGCATTAAAGCTGAAATTATCAAAACCCACGAGGTAGACTTATGTAACTTGACGTAGAATGACGTAGACGTAGAATGTAATTTGAAGTAACTTAACTGTCGACGTAGAATCATGAAAGTTTGCTAGAAGTTAGACTTTTATAAGTAGTAAGATAAAGAAAATTGCTTGAAAATGGGTAAATAATTGATTGGTATTTGTGACTGTTTGTCACAGTTAGCTAGTGAATCATACAAAAAAAGTAACATGCTACGGATCTATGACAGTTAAACGTAGAAATTAGGGTGACCATGACACTAAAAAAACATTGTTTTAATTTACGAATTATTAAACAGTTTAAACTTAAGTTAAACAATAACATATTTCTGTTTATGACTTACGGTATCATAAGTATTATGATCGTCACTATATTATTTGTAACTATAACTCTATGAAAAGTCTATTTTCGTACAGATTATACTCTATCTACCACGCATGATATTATATTTCAAACTATCGATAAAAGCGAATATTAACGAGTTATTGTTTATTGTAATTCAAAAATTAATAAATACAGGTGTACACGACTGAAGATAGTTTTAATTTGAAATTCGTATAATTCTTAATATTATGTAAATAAAGATAACTTTGAATTGATTTTATAGCTTATAAGAAATGTATAGTTGTTGTTATAATAGTTTATGTTCGTATCTTATAAGAATTTAATTAAAAATACAGTCCACTTAGTTTGTATAGGATAAGTTTATTTTGAAATTAAATATATAGTCGGCGAAACCTCAGTATGGCACTCCGACCTCCCGAAGCAATAAGTGTCCTGAAAATAGAAGAAAGTGTTTTTAATCAAGATTCCTGAACAAATCCCTGCAGTAATTCCTGGCGAAAATTCCTGGCGAAAATCCTGACGAAATTCCTGACGAAAATCCTGTACAAAAACTGAACTGTATAGAAGCGAATAAAACCCTGCCGTGAACCTAGTGGCTATTTAATAGTATAGTTTGTCCAAGCCGTTAGTCGTTCACATTTATGGTCCTGTCGAGGCGCGGATATTGTTCCACACAAACAGTTCGGTTTATTGAAGAAAGAAAATGCCTGTAACAAGATCACAGCAGTCGGAGAATGCAGTCGAAAACGCAGTCGAAGCCGCAGTCGAACACGGAGTCGAACACGCAGTCGAACACGCAGTCGAACACGGAGTCGAACACGCAGTCGAACACGCAGTCGAAAATCCAGTCGAAATCGCCGCCACCACGACCGCTACTTCCACCAGCGCCACCGACACTACCACCTCCACCTCGTCGTCCGCAACCGCGTCTACTGAAACTACCACGCAGTCTGAAGAATCTTCAATAGTAAAGAAAAAGAAGAATAGAAGCCGACCACCCAGCGTCGCAAGCACTGCCAAAACACGTTCACGCCGCGTTGAAATAGCGAAGGCGCGAGAGGAGCTACTACAAAAAGAAATTCAACTTTCGAAACACAGAATAACCATGCTGGAATTAGAAGAGGAAATATCAGATCATGATTCTCAAGAAACGCTTCGGGAGGAACGGACGTCGGAATGGGTGATCCAGAACACCAAATCGAACAAGAAAACCACGAAGGAAGCTCAACCCATAGAAAATAGTCAACTTCCTCCGTGCGTCGACGAGTTAAAAGAAACACAACCTTGCCAATCGACCGCGCCGGGTATCGAACCTACCGACGCGAGGGATTCGTGTTTCGACTACAACAAGTTAGCCGCTGTCATAAATACAGCGGCACGTGTGAATCAACCTACCATACTTCACACGCAGCGAGTTATGGAGCTACCAAGTTTCAACGGCTCATCGGGAGAGTGGCTTCCTTTCAAAGCCGCATATGAAGAATCCGCAAGCTACTTAACAGAACAAGAGAACTTATCGAGGTTAAGAAGATGCCTTCGCGGAATAGCAAAAGACGCCGTTCAATGTTTATTCATCGGCGCTACAACTACGAAAGAAGTCATGAAGTTACTAGCAGCACGGTTCGGCCGCCCAGACGCACTCGTCGCCGCCGAACTCGAGAAATTGAGAAGCCTGCCGCGACTTCAAGAGAATCCGAGAGATATTTGCAACTTCGCTTCGAGAATAAACAACGTCACAGCGACAGTGCGAGCGTTACAGAAGCCGCACTACTTATATAACGCAGAAATAGTACGCGTCATTATAGAGAAGCTTTCAGCTGCGCTACGACTCTCTTACTTCAACTTCGTAGCAGAGCAGCGTGAAGATCAACCAGATCTCATCATCATGGCAAAGTTCTTCGATAGACTAGCAGACAGATGCGGGAAGTTCGCGCCAGCTGAGGGGACACCGACTGAAGACCGGCGGGAGAAGCGTCAAGCTCGAAACTATCACATAGAAAGCACACAACAGTCGAAAACACCTTCAATAAACACCTGCGTCGTCTGCAAGAAAGAAAACCATCAACCATCAGACTGCTCCATGATGAAGAAAGCTGAAGTTTCAAACAGATGGGAACTAGCTAAACAACACAGGCTATGTTTTCGATGTTTACGACGCCGACTTTACCGCCACCTTTGCAAGACGAAGAAATGTGATATTGACGGGTGCGACTACTCTCATCATCCACTCCTTCATCACATCACAAAAGAAAACGAGAAAAGCGAAGACTGCGCCATAGTAACGTCGGCCAAAGAACGAGTACATTCAACAGCATTATTGAAGATACTTCCAGTTCAAGTTTCGGGACCTAAGGGCACGATAGATACCTACGCCCTGCTGGACGACGGCTCGACCTGCACCCTCATAGAAGCAGATGTAGCGGCGAAGATTGGAGTATCAGGGCCACCATCCCCTTTCTACATTGAGGGGGTGGCTGGTGCCCGCGTAGACGCCAAGAAATCCAGGCGCGTCTTCTTCGAAATCCAAGGCCGCGACACTGAACGCCATCGAATATCAGCACGCACGATGGAAGACCTGCAACTGTCGCCTCAATCCATCTCATGGCAGAAAATAGAAACCAGCTCACACTTACAAGACATAGAAAAGTTCATTGTAAATGAAACACAGAAGCCTACAGTGCTCATAGGTCAAGATAATTGGAGCTTGTTAGTCACACATGAAATGAGAAGAGGAAGGCAGCATGAACCAGTCGCGTCCTACACAGAGCTTGGCTGGGTCCTACACGGCTCAAACGGGGCGAAGAAAGAAGCTATCCATAGAACTACGCACATTCACAACTTCGAAGAACAAGAGTCTATGGAACGTATGATGAATGAACACTTCGCGCTCGAGTCAATAGGTGTTGAAAAGAGACGCTCATACAACAGAGAAGAGCAACGCGCGCTTGACATACTTCAAAATGAAACTAAGCGCATACCGGCGGGAGGTTTCGAGACGGGACTTCTCTGGAAAATCGACAACTACGTACCTCACAATAATTACGACATGGCGTTGAAGAGATTAGAACACATAGAAAAGAAGCTCGATAAAAATGAAGAGATGAAAAATAGATACAAGCTTCAAATGGAAACACTCTTCGCGAACGGGTACGCCGAGATAGCTCCTGAACCAGTAAACAATCGAATCTGGTACCTTCCCCACTTCGCGGTGATCAACCCTCAGAAACCAGAGAAGCTGAGAATCGTACATGATGCTGCAGCCAAGTCACAAGGAGTCTGCCTCAATGACATGTTACTCTCGGGCCCCGACATGCTCCAATCATTGCCGGGAGTCCTCATGAGGTTCCGACAACAACCCATAGCAGTGACAGCCGACATAAAAGATATGTTTTTGAGAGTTGAAATCAGAAAAGAAGATAGAGACATGCAGCGCTTCCTCTGGCGAGGAGATCGACGTACAGGGGCGCCCACTGAATACAGAATGAAAAGCGTGATCTTCGGAGCGACATCTTCCCCGTGCACTGCAATCTACGTAAAGGATAAGAACGCGGAAGACCACAGAGACCAGTATCCCCGAGCAGCGACAGCCATCGTTAAAAACCATTATGTCGATGACTATCTGGCGAGCTACTGCGATGAAGACGAAACAATCGAAATAGCGTCACAAGTGGCCCTCATACACAGCCGCGCTAACTATACGCTTCAAAGGTGGTCCTCAAACTTCACCAAAGTCTTAAAATCGCTAGCGCCGGGTAGTAAAGAAGACATCGTACAACTCGCGCCCGAGAAGATCCTGGGGATGATATGGAACCCGAAGCTCGACACCTTATCATTCAACATAAACAAGAACAAATTAACGAATGAAATATTCAGTGGAAAAAAGAGGCCTACGAAGAGAGAAGCCCTGAGCACAGTCATGTCAATATATGACCCCCTCGGGCTCGCTACGCCGATCACCGTACAAGCTAAGAAGATACTCCAAGAAACTTGGAGGTCCGGCATAGAATGGGACGCTGAACTTCACAATAATGAAACCGAAATGTGGAATAGTTGGATGACTCACGTACAAATACTACCACAGTTGCAAATACAAAGATGTCACGCCGAGTTGGCCCGCGCTACGATTCGAGAGCTACATACCTTCGTAGACGCCAGCTCGTCTGCATACGCTACGGTCGTATACTGGAGAACGGTCGATGAAAACGGAAGAATCCACGTATCTATAGCCTGCAGCAAAGGGAAAGTCGCGCCATTGAAAGTAATTTCAATACCGCGCTTAGAACTTCAAGCCGCCACGCTGGGTTCCCGCCTCGCCGAAACTGCATCGACAGAATACGACTTCAAGCCTACACGTCGAGTATACTGGTCGGATTCGAAAACGGTACTAACCTGGATTCGAATGGGACCGAGAGCCTTCAAACCTTTCGTCGCACATAGACTCGCCGAAATCGCAGAAACCACGAAAGTTAATGAATGGCGCTGGGTACCGACGAAACTCAACGTGGCAGACGACGCGACACGAACAACGCCGACAGATTTCAACTCGCAACATCGCTGGTATCAAGGGCCTTCGTTCTTACTCTCACCCGAGGACGAATGGCCGACTGAAGAGCCGTCAGAATCACCAATCGATAATAGTGAAGAAAGAGTGTGTGTTAACACAAACAAACACACACTCACACAAGCCCTACCGGATATTTCAAGATTTTCAAGCTGGATCAGACTTCAGAGGGCGACCGCACGGGCCCTACAGTTCATAGAAATCATTCGTAGTAAAGAAAAGTGTTCAAATACACGAAAACGAACTAAGAAAATAGAAAATATAGATCCAGATTGGAAAATAATACAAAATTCCAATAAGAAAACGCAAGCTTTCAAGACTAAAATAGAAAAAACTCTCAACTTCAAGCCTTTAGAAGCTCACTTATTGTTACAAGCTGAGATGTTGTGGGTGAAAGCCCAGCAGCAAGAAACCTTCGCGGACGAGCTGGAAGCCTTACGTAAAGGAAACGACGTAAACACAAATAGCAGATTACTTCAACTGTCGACTTACCTAGACGCTGAAGGGATCATCCGCCTTCGTTCAAGAGTAGCTGCCGCCGCCGACATCACAGACTGCCAGAAGACGCCCATCATAATCGACGGAAGTCATCGCTGGACTCGATTATACATAAAACGAGTCCATGAACAGCTTCATCATGGTGGATTCGAAACAACGGCGAATGAAGTACGTCAACGCTACTGGGTGCTACGCCTACGCTACGCAGTTAGAAACGTAATAAAAACCTGTCAAGCGTGCCGCATAAGAAAGGCGAAACCAGCGTGGCCAGCTACGGGAGACCATCCTCGAAGTCGTCTCGCCCATCACAAGCGACCGTTCACCTTCACCGGTCTGGATTACTTCGGCCCGCTAACAGTCACAGTCGGTCGTACGCATCAAAAACGCTACGGAGCGCTCTTCACATGCCTAACTACGGGAGCGATACACTTGGAGCTAGCCGGCAGCCTCAGCACGGACTCGGCTATCATGGCCCTGCGCCGCTTTATAAATAGAAGAGGATGCCCTACAGAACTCTGGTCAGACCACGGAACTAACTTCCGCGGCGCCGACATAGAACTGAAGAAAGCAGCGCACGAAGCCTTAAGAGACGAAGCCTCGACGCAATCGATACAGTGGCGTTTCATCCCTCCTAGCGCGCCGTTTATGGGCGGCGCGTGGGAACGGCTGGTTAAAAGTGTGAAAACTGCCTTAAATGTCACTCTACATGAACGAGCTCCCAAAGAAGAGATCCTGCAGACGCTGTTGGTTGAAATAGAGAACACAGTCAACAGCAGACCTCTCACACACGTCTCGACGGAAGCTGAAGACCCAGAGGCGATTACTCCAAACCACTTCCTACTGGGTGGTGCCTCGCGAGTACCCGTACCTGGCACCTTCACCGAGGAAGACAGCTGCGGACGTCGGGATTGGAGGAAGAGTCAGCGCCTGGCTGACATGTTCTGGGCACGTTGGGTGCGCGAGTACCTTCCAGAACTCCAAAGAAGACGCGAACCTACGTCCAAGGGTACCATCAAACTCAACGACCTGGTACTCATAGCTGATGGAACTCTCCCTCGAAACGCCTGGCCCCGAGGCATCGTCATAAATATCTACCCCGGACCAGATGGTGAAATTCGAGTCGTCGACGTGCAGACAAACAAAGGGACCCTGCGAAGACCTACAAAGAAGCTGGTGATCCTGCCCTGCAGCAGCCACTCCGAGGATGATGTCTCCTGAACGTGTACCCCCTGATGGTTCCAGTCAAGACTGCGGCGGGAGATTATGTACACGACTGAAGATAGTTTTAATTTGAAATTCGTATAATTCTTAATATTATGTAAATAAAGATAACTTTGAATTGATTTTATAGCTTATAAGAAATGTATAGTTGTTGTTATAATAGTTTATGTTCGTATCTTATAAGAATTTAATTAAAAATACAGTCCACTTAGTTTGTATAGGATAAGTTTATTTTGAATTTTAATAAAGAAAGAGACAGTACGCATACGGAGTAAAGAGTACCATACTTTAAGCGTGATAGGTAGAAACACGCATAGTTGCTCGCCCGCAAGCCTACACTAGTTGCGGGCCGCCCAAATTAAATATATAGTCAGCGAAACCTCAGTATGGCACTCCGACCTCCCGAAGCAATAAGTGTCCTGAAAATAGAAGAAAGTGTTTTTAATCAAGATTCCTGAACAAATCCCTGCAGTAATTCCTGGCGAAAATTCCTGGCGAAAATCCTGACGAAATTCCTGACGAAAATCCTGTACAAAAACTGAACTGTATAGAAGCGAATAAAACCCTGCCGTGAACCTAGTGGCTATTTAATAGTATAGTTTGTCCAAGCCGTTATTCGTTCACAACAGGGTTGTTTTTTAGTCTCCGGCAATTTTTTTTACACGATAATTATTATTTATAACGATTGGAACGATTTTTGCAAAAAAGTATTTTTTTTTTACAAGGAAAATAATATATTCTCTAACATATAAAGCAAAGCATGGTCACTCTAAATTATGAATGTAGTCGTTACGCGCTACTACAAAACATTTCGTAGTAGGTACAATGAAATGCCGCATCGTAGTAGCTACGTCCATCAACAGCGACTATTTGTAAAAAAGGTTTTTGTGCCATATTTGTATTTTTTGTACTGAATGATACTATGCAGGTTGTACATTATATCGTATTAAATAAAATAACATTTAAAGAACAAAGGCGGATTCTTAGTTACGTGAAATAATGCGCGTTTAGAAATCTAATCATCACTTATCTTAATTACTTATTTTTCTAGGAATTTTCAACACATTGATTGAAAGTGTTAAAATAAATAAAATTTGTCCAAAAAGTGCCAAAGACATATAATTTTCAAAATGTAATATCTTTCTACGAGTATTTTTTGCACTGAGTTACTCAGGAATGAGTTCCGAATAGTCTAATAGGTATGTTTTATGTTGTTGACATGTTTTATGTTGTCAGATGAACCATTTAACTTTAGGTTCACTTTAGGGTGAAATAAGTTTGGTGGTTTTTGCTTGTACAAATTATTATCAATCAAGTTGCCTTAAAATAATACTTTAGAACCTAGACTCTGATTATGACTCTGATTATACTTAAGTTTTACCATTATAAGTATTTATATTCTAGTTTGCCCTATAGTTCGCTACACGGTCTATCCAATATCACAAGCTTTGTTTAGTTTAGGGCCATGTGTTATATTGTCTGGGGATTATACAGGGTTGTTTTTTAATCACCAGAGATATTTTTTTAACACATAAGTATCATTTGTAGAAACTATGTTTGCATAAAAAGGGTATGCATTTAAAAAAAAAGGAAATTATTATAGTCTCTGACATATGAACCAAAGCTACTACAAAACATCTTGTCGTCGTAATGCCGCGTCGTAGTTGCTGTGATCATTAACCGCGACTATTTGTAAAAAAGTTTTTGGTGCCATATCTTATTTTTTTGTACTGCGCGTAACTAAAATTTTGCAGGTACGTTATATCGTATCAAAAAAAATTACATTTAAATTTAGCTGGTGACTAAAAACAGCCCTGTGTAATTTCCACAACTATTTTCTTTGGCACAGGTGCTGGCCAGACGCCCATACTAAAATGAAACGTGTTATTTGCAGGTACGTTAAATCGTATCAAAAAAAAAATTACATTTAAATTTAGCTGGTGACTAAAAACAGCCCTGTATAATTTATTTATTGAAAATGAAAATGAAAACTTTTTATTCGTAATAGGTAATTTTATACACTTTACGAACGACAAACGCTGGATGAGGGGGGCGCGGGTCCGGAAGACATGACGAATCCTGGGGGAGGCCTCCGTCGAGAAGTGTGCATCTCTCGGCTCATGAGGATAATGATCGCCCATTATCCACCAATGTCTTGGTGTTGTCTACTACTACTTCTTCTTCGGCTTTAAAAAACGAAATGAAAGTAGAACCCTAGGTAGACCGAGCGGAAAAAACTCTCGGCACTCTTTTGTAAAAAGTGCTTATTATAGGTACAATTTCGCAAAAATACAGCTCTGCTATAACATGAACAAACAAACAGAAGACAGCTATTCGTGCTTGCCAATATCATGTAGCAGCCAAGCTGCTTACATAGTGATTAATGTTTAATATTTGGAAATAACCTGTGGACACATCAATCCCACGCTCTTTTGTCATCTAAATAATCTTTGAGTCTATAGTAGCCTCTTTTCCATAATGTTTCTTAGATAGTTCTTTTAAATTTATTAAACGTTAGGGATTGAATTGACTTTGGTATTTTTTTTATTATAAATACGTATTGACATTCCCATAAATGATTTGGTGCTTTTAGCCAGCCTTAATTTGGGAAACGCTAATTTATGGTCGTTCCTTGGCATTACAGAATAATTCTTTTCATGGTTTTAAAGGAGAATGGGCAAAATTGTATGGAGCCTGGGCGATCCGCGGCCAACATTAATTATAATATCTATTGGTGCTGTTTAGCCCTATGGTGACTGTGTAAAAGTTTTATCGCCGCCATGCACATCTAAAACGAATAACGCCCATTATGAGTTTTGATCACTTTGGATAGTTTTACTATGTTACCTGACTTGGTTAAGTGTAAAAGAGGAAAAATACAACATCATGTAAGGAAAATACTATTTATTAAACAATAAAGCGTATAATAATATTATTATTTACTGTATTGTACTGTATTTACAATTCCTAGCTTATATTATGAGCAAAAGAAGAAAAGTAAAACAACATATATACGGAAAACACCATTTATTCATAAAAAACATACCTATTTAACATTATTTACATTATCAACACTAAGTTAACTATTTTGCTTGGTGGTAGGATCCCTTCTGGGTCCGCCTGGCTAGCGACCACCCTTCAAATAAAGTCTGCCGCCAAATGTTACCGCTCCGGCGGTAATATGTTCCGGCAATATTTTATAAGGAGCCAGTTCCTTCCTTAACCCGTGTGATTTCATCTTCGACCTCATCGTCACTTACCATCAGGTGAGATTGAGGTCAAACGCGGGTTTAGTCACATAAAAAAAAACTATTTACAGTTAAAGTTCGTGAATTAGTGGTGCATCATGATCTATGATCGCACTTATTTCCGCTGCTGGTAATCTAATGTCTTCCGTTTGGTTCCTTATACCATACTACGCACATAACATGAGCGCAACATCCTACTGTGCGCCTTCCACTCAAACAAGAACAATAATAGTGAGTGATTGCTTCTCTTCCTTCCCTTTGTCGGTCTATTACAACATAAGAATTTTAAATCCTTGACCTTACGTGTCTGGACTGTATTCGAACGCGTAACATCCAGACGTCTCGCTCTTCGATGTATTCGCTAAGACCACTTATATGTCCTTCACGGTAAACTTCAATATTATACAATCCCTGTCTTAGATGCTCAGCATAATAACTGCGTGCTAACTTGATTTGGTAAGTACCAAGAGCGAAAAGAATTAAATCGTTTTCTGACAGATTTGGAAAATCTTCGAAAATCGGTTGATCGCCGGTTATAGGTACTTTCAAATGTTGCTCTTTGCCTATTTATATTACGAACAACATAATCCGCTAAGAGATTTGGTCGATTCATGCGGTCACTTATAATTTCTACAAACGCGGCTGCATGCACATTATCATGAATTGGCTCCTGAACAGCGTTGATCAGTGCCGCTGCTATTTTAAAATCTTCAAACATGTGATTTAATTCCCGATTAAAGTAATTCTGTCTAAACAACTTGAAGTCACGCTTGAATCGACCATTTATTACTTCCACCACCCAGCGGCATATAATCACCAATCTAGATCTGTTGGCTTGTACGATTGTAAGTTGATCTGCACCGCGATCTTTAGTTTCAGGCATATGTGCCGAGTAATTAAATTGTTGTATTTGCTGATTGGTTGCTTCTGAGCGCAGGTAGATAAAAGAGCATTGTACAACTCGGTCACATTACCTTTGCACCTTGATGACGTAATTTTTGCGTGCTATAGAAATAGGGCGAGTGCGGGGACGTGAAAGGGGCAGTGGGAGGGGCGCTGCGTTCCAGCTAGGTGCACAGATAATGTGACCGAGTTATAACCATTATCAGAAAAGTTCTGAAGTCTTAAGAAAATGCTTTACTCACAAAAATAATGTCATGCTCCATACAATTACATTATCTTTAAATGTTAATATTTTTTTTTCTAAACAGAATACAGAGAAACGTCCATAGTAAAAGTTATTCCTTGGTATCACTACTTTCATTGGACATAACTTTCATTAATGGCCGCCGACCGCCCAAAAGTGCCCATACTCCTTTACTACTATTCTTATAAATATACATAATGTTTTCATATATATATATATTGTGATGCAAAGGTCAAGATACCAATCTCTTTAAACTTTTCTCTTAGAGATTCTCTATTTCCAAGTTTATACATTCCAAGAATAGCCCTTTTCTGCAGTGTAAATATCGTGTCAATATCTGCAGCATTGCCCCAAAGAAGGATGCCGTAGGACATTATAATATGAAAATAACTATAATATACCAGCTTCGCCGTATTAACATCAGTCAATGAGCGAATTTTCTTTACTGCGAACGCTGCAGAACTAAGTCTACTCGCTAGCTGTGAGATATGGGCGCCCCATTGCAATTTAGAATCTAAGGTTATTACAAGAAAAACAGTGTTCAACCTACTAGATTCAATCTGTTTCCATTAAGCCGCAGATCAGACTCAACTTGTTTTACATTTGGTGCAGAGAATTTTATACCTACATTTAGTTTTTTTATCATTGAAAGCTAGATTATTTACATTAAACCACTGCACTACATTTGAGAGACATTGTTTACATCGTCGTAGTTGGTTTTCTGTCTTATCATTTTAAAAATTAATGATGTGTCATCAGCAAACAATACAATATCGTGATTATTGCCTACCATGTAGTGTAGATCATTTATATAGACTAAAAATATAAAATGGGCCCAGAATTGAACCTTGAGGCACTCCCATTCTCACAACCGACCCAGCTGACTTATTCCGGTTAACCTCAACCTTCTGGATTCTATCACTCAGGTATGAATTCAAAAGTTTGAGGTCAATTCCTTATTTCAAACGAAATAACTCAGGGTAAAATGGGGTAATACGGTCACGAGGTAATACCGGTCAGCACTCTAACTCATAAAATCAAGTAGATATTTGCGCGCTCACATAAGCATATGAAGCGCTGACCATACCTAGCAAGCCGGCGTTGACCGCCGCTGAGTTTCCATCGCGCATCTAGGAAGAACGAACGTAATTTTTTTTCTCGCCAAATCGTTATAATTTTTCGATCTTCGTAATTAAGAGCTGAGTTGATATTTTCACTGTATTTTAATGATTGGGTAATTTAAATATGTAGCTTGCATGTTCATTATCATAACAGAGTATAGTTTTTAAGAAAATAACAATGCGTTTTTTGTAAAAAAATATTATTGAGAAAAATACGATGTTGTGTTATACCGGTCCAATGAAAGAGACTATGGCCGGTCCATACTAACCCGCAATCAGCTTCCTTTATTTCAGATTCTTGCATTTTTTCTGCAACAACTATACTAGTGCAAGTCTCGAAAAAAAAAATATTCCAAAAAGAACAGAACAAAATAAAGAAGTAAAAAAGAAAAAGGGATTGGGACTTTTTCTAGCATTGGGGGAGGCCTATGTCCAGCAGTGGGCGTAATATTAGGCTAGACCGGCATTAGACGAAGCCCGACCGGAATTACCCATCGTTGCGTGAAATACCGGTCAGACAGTATTTTTAAAATTTTTTATTTCCACCAATAATACTTAAACTAGTGATGTCAAGAAAATATCCATTTGAAAATAATTATTGATGTTTGTGTTTCAAAATTACTTTGGTGACTGGTATTACCCTGTTCTCCCCTAAAGGGCAGCCCACGTATTTTTTCGATATATCATATGTGATAATGAAACTCAAACTCCATAAATCTATAACACATTTTTATATTCAAAAAACTGCTTTTCCATATGATGCGATAATCATCAATGCATCAAAGACAAAAATAACGATCAAATCTAAATATAACATAAAGTAAATTGTGCTAATCACTATTGAGTTACCAAATAAATACACGCTTGTGAATGCAAAAAATGCCAGACCTCCTTGAGCGATAACATAGTATATTTCAGCGGTGGCATGTGGTTGATCAGAGATGATCAGAACCATATGCATGAAGGACAAAAGTACCGTTGGCCCAGCCACTAGACAGCCAAATGGATCATTTGTCGGTGCTACCAGGAACATCAAATAGATGAAACATGCAAGCACCTGCGAGAGTGAGAGATTAAAATGAATTAATATATTGTTTTAGTGGTAGTCAGTAGAGGTCTACATAAGGGTGAGGCCACATTAGCAACGCAGCATTGTGATCACAGGGCTTTATCGATTCGTATGCTTGACGGTATCCGTGGTGCAGTGATCTAGACCCTACTACTCCAATCGTAAGGTCGCTGGTTCGATTCTCGCACGGAGCAAGAAAAAAAAAGGAAACTACTTTTTAACCGGATTTATCGCGTATATTTACATTTTAAATTTTAACTCGACGTTTTGGTGTCTTTGCAGACCCCGTGGTCACGAGCGACTGATGTTTTATTTAAATTATGAATCGTGAAAACTTTATAATTTAAATAAAACAATATTTAAAAAAATGTTTAGGGTCTGGGCGTTTATCTATGTCCAGAAATGAGAAAGTTCTATACAAACTTCACCCATTTCATCACTATAAAGGTTGAGTTTCATAAAATCCGTTCTTAGTGATCATTTAGGTACATCATAAAAGGAACCTTTGTACCAAATTTTAAGTTTCTAGGTAGGTACAGTAGTTTCGGCTATGCGTTGATACCTAACTCAGACAAGTTAGCATAGAATATATGTATATAGATAGAAAAAAGAGAAGGAACCGGAGTAAGTGTCTGCAATTAAATGTTTTACACAACAAAATAATATTTTAAGATATTAAAATGGCAGACAAGCTGCGATCACGTTTTGGTAGTCAATATTTACGCCTTTCGACTTCTAGCCACGCGCAAAGGAACCCTGGGAATAGTGAATGCCCATTTCACCATCGGCAGGTAAAACAGTATACCTAGTATTAATATGTGGCTAGCTGCTATGACGTAAGTCTGCTCTTAGATTATTAAGTCAGTGAACGCAAAAAACATGGAATGGTAACTTGAAAGTGGCCCAGCGAAAATTTAGTTTTATTCAGTTGGCTCGGGTGGTTTCGTGTTTAGTTCGTAGTTGGCAGCGTATGTTTCAATTATTTGCGGCATAAAATTGTTTATAGAACGATCGCATCTGCATAATATAAATGCAAGATAAAAATACCAAATAAAATCGATCCCGGCTGGGGCTCGAACCCAGATTGCCTGCATTCCGGGCTGAAACTCTTCCAACTGAGCTACCGGGGCCTTGTTGTTGACCATCGAAATCATTTAGTAGGTATATTGGATTTTTTGGGCCATCATTATTTCTTTCTTTTGTTGCGGATTAAGGAATCCTAAATTCACGCCTGCCTATTCTTTAAGGAGAAGCTTTATTCAATAGACGATAGACGTCAATTGAATAATGTAAAAAAGCTCCCCTTTGGTCCCAATTTCGGTTTATGGGAATCTCTTAATATGTAGGCAAAAACTACTGCACCCAACAACGCACTGCTAATATTTTTAGCAATACCTACTATTTCCTTTCATCAAATGTGACATATTGTTTTCAATCAAGGCTAAATGTTATTTCCGATAAAACTGAATCAGGATGAGATACACAATTAAAGATACTCACAAATTCTACAATTTTCAGTCGAAAAACGATGGTTGTTGTAGCACACGTGGCTCTGACTGGGTCCATAGAGCACACATCGTCCTCTAAAAGTCATAGATTTATATCGAGTAAGTTTATATTAAAATTAGAAAAAAAAGTTCGTTTTCAATCGAATTTTAGTGTTTTTAACGATATACGTTATTTTTTGTTTATACGTAATCTGAAAGTGATTTGTCCAGAACCGTTAATAGAGTCTATTACAGTAGTTTAAATACTATGATATATTTTGACCGAAAAATCTGGTCTTAGTAGGTACTTAGTAAACTGATACACACGAAGTTAAACTATTAACTCACAAACTTTGGCCCCCAGCTAAATAAAAAAAAAATTCAAAGAGTTACGTACTACTTACTCTACGTATCGATATCCACGACAGCACGAAAAATAGTATGCCGAATATCTTCGGATGCGAGCGCAAACTTCCTAACACATATCGATATTCACGAATTTTTGCTACGAAAACGATAGGTACATTTTGCGCAAAACTATTTCAGAGACATATCAGATAGAAAATCGTGCGTTAGGCCAATAAAAGTTTTACTTTTCTGAAATAACCCGAGTCAAAATCACGAAAAGGGAAAACTCGAGTTAAATCACTTATCACAGGAGGCACACATTTTAAATCAACGTGGTGACGAGAGACGGTGGTGTCTGAAAGTGTCTTAAAACTTATTAATTAAGTCCAATAAAACTTAATAAATGGTGAAAACCTTAAACTATGGATAGTCAGCAAATTCAGTGTTGTTTATATAAAAGATTTTGTACATAGATTAGATATAATTACTACATTTCATACGTCTTCGATTAATTCTTATTAATGTAATACTTTGTACTGACCCATCACTTCACATGCTAACTGCATTTTGTATAAGTATTATATTTCCAAGTTTTCTTAATTTAAGTTGAGTTTCTGTTATAAATATGGTAAAATTAAGAATTTAAAAAAAATCTTCAGAAAAAGGGTAAACAAACCGCTTGTATATAAAGAATAGTGTCACAATGTGTCACTTACTTCTGTCAGAAGAATATTGTCGGATCGATCTAGGACTAAGAACAATGTGATCACAAGTCCACATCTTCAATATGGACGAAAAGGAAACAAATAATTTAATAAATATTGAACAAAGGCTAACTTGAGCAAAACTAATTTCTTTCATCAAGAGCTCAGTTGTCAATTTAAAAGGTCCCGAGTTCAAGTCGCAGTCAGGTCAGTTTTGGAAATAAAACCGTCTCGGTCATTTTCAAATAAGATGCATTTGTTTTAGGTACTCAATATAGCAAAGAAATAGAGTTTAATACTTGTTCATAATGTTATTTTGTTAATATAAATACATATTTCGATTTTGCATAGAAATGGGCACTCATTTAGATCTCAATTCTTTTTGCGGCGAAGCATAATTTTTGTATTACACTTGGCTCTCCTTTTTTACATTTATGTTTTTGGTGGGATACCATTACTTTTTGTAAAGAAAACCAGGCAGGTATTGAGATTTCATGTTTTTTCTTGCGTTTGCGTTTCTTGCCACCGGAACTCCGTGGTTTCCTTTTATGTGCTATTGTCTACATTCTAGCCACGTAAAACACCATCCTGATAAACTTCAATTTTAATAGGATATAAAACTCCTGCCATCATTAATTCAGAAACCGCACCATAAGTGGTCGATTGAAGCATACTTGCTCTATACTGTTCCTCCGATCTGAAAGGATCGTCGCTTTCCGTGCAAGTGTAGACACCTAAATCTTCCCAGTTCAGACATACATATTCGACTATAGCCGCCCGCAACCTACAGGCTTGTTGTGTACCTATCAGTCGAATTAAACAAAGAAATTCCAAGCGAATGGAATAAGCAGCTCCTATCAAGAGGCATTGGAATAATACGGTGTAACACAAATGTATAGTTCACCATTGACTCTACGGTACAACTCATTATGCGACAGTTAGAGTAGCTATTAAAATACAGAAATACTTATTTACAAAGAAAAGATAAATTTAACTGTCAATAAAACTTACTACTTTTAACTAAAGTGTTTTTATTAAAGAAAGGAATACTATTTTACACTTGTTTAATATTCCTGTGTGTGTTTTCATACTTTAATTACATTTTAATCTTACTCCTATGGTCCTACCTAACCTAATAAACAATTGACAAATTACCCTGAAAGAGCCTCAACCAAATGAGGTTTTGAAAGACGAAAGAACATTAATTAACTTACAATTGCCTGGAAAAGATCATCTTTTGATGATAGGGCTGCCACTTATGTACAATAAAGAATAAATAAAAAGACGTGTGGCACGCGGAGATTGCCGCGGTAAAGCTATTGCATATCATTTTTTATCAACTTATGCAATTATAATTATTTATTTATTTTATTAATGCAGTAATGTTTGATTGATCTAATATGAAGTTCTACAAGTTCCTAGTAGATGGCGCTGATTGTTTGTAATGAAATGGCCCGCATGTAAAGTTATGAAATCAAAGTATCACGGCTGTGCCGGTCGGTGTTAGCTCAAGGCCCGCGATAGAAGCTTTGCAATAGCTTAAAAAAAATTAGTGCTTAAAAATGTATGAAACAAAAAGGAAGTTGAAAATATGAAGCTTTAAAATTCCGCGGGAATTTCGGAATCGGAATAAAAAGTAGCCTATGTGCTATTCCAGATTGTACTCTATCACTATGCCAAATTGCATTCAAATCCGTAGAGCTGTTTTGACGTGATTAAGTAACGGTATATTCCCACGGGTGTATGATTTAGGTACCAGCCGGGTCCACGGCAAATTTAAAACTTCATACTAGTAGTATCACGGGTCCACAACAACGTTAAAAAGTACAGTCGGCAGTGGATCAAAAATTACAATTTTCCTTTATAAGAACTTTACTATCATTCGTGAGTCTGATTTTAATTAATACACTTTGTTTTATATCCCAATCTAAGGGCACCTACCCTATAGTAGCTAATCAGAGAAAATCATTGCTCTATTTGTATGAAAAACAATGTAATTATTTATTTAAAAAAAGTTAATTGTTAATTTCATATTTTCTCTATTTCAAAGGCTTCTTTATATTACTATATTTTGGTCGTACGATTGATTAACTGTGATATTAAGTTTTAAAGAGTCTTAATTTACACTTTTTTGTAATTTTTAGTAGGTACAGTCACGTGTAATAAGATGTATACATTTTCATTGAAATTTGAACCTTGAACAACCAAATAAGCTGCGAAGTGGGTACATCTTATTGCACGTAACTGTACATTATAAGAATAATAAAACATCATCAATCATTCCGGTTCTAATATCCGCAAACAAAGAAGTGGGTTTGCTTGAAACTCTCCGAATCGTTCGCCATTTTCTGTGCCTCTTGTTCTGATCCCCGACTGGTCAAATTGTCGGTCATTCCGCCTAAAAGGCGTGCAGCTTTTCAGGCGGAATGACTTGTGTGTTTTTTTTCATTAATAATAATTATAAGTAATAGCTATTTTTTTTTATCCTTATCTAAGCCCAGTAAGTAATAACAGAAAAGCTTTCCCTTATTTGTATGAAAAATCACTGTGATTATTTTATTTTAAAAAGTTTTTTAATCATATGGTTTCATATCTTCTCTAGTTCAGAGACTTTCTTATTTTATTAAATTTTAGTCGTAAGATTGATTACCTGTGATAATATCTTCAAAATAAAAATATATATATTTTCGCCTTTTTTAATACTTCATAGTTATATTCATTAACTCTCAGATATAAATAATTAAAAAACTACTTATGTACTATGCACTTATTGTATTTTAAGTAAAGAATCCTTTTAAATTAATATAACCTCATACAAAAAACTGTAGCTGATAGTACTTTTAAAAGCTGAAAATATTTTTTTATTGCTACGGACCCGCTTGGGAATACTTATATGGGCGGCATTTTTTGAGATCAAAGGATCGGTGGACTCCTGGGAACTTGCCTAAGGAACAATCATCCATACATCCAAACATCCATTCAAACATAATATTAGTAAGATAATGTTTTTATTTTTTTGCTATGTAGTCATAAATTGTTGATTAAACTTAAATTTTATTCACTAGAAATAATTTTGAAATTTTATTTTATGAAAAATATTTGAAAAAATTTACTTCGTAATTTAAACCCACGTATCATTCTTAAACCGATTTTAAAATATTATATACTTATTATTTTTGGAAATCCTTGTATTTGAAACAGATTTCTCCTAGATTTCTACTTACAATATACCAACATCGTAGACTGGCAAGATTCTAGAGTATGGCCCACGAGAGAAAAAATAAAAGGGCATTGACGTCTCTCTACCAATGTACCCTTTTTGTAAAAATTACACAAAAAAAGTGTATGGAAATTATCGCAAATATGTCGTAAACGACTAAAACATGAGTATCGTATAAGTATGAGTATCGTATGAGTTTGTGTAAAACTTGGCAGAAGTCGAGTCAATGCTGTTTTATTTTTTCTCTCGTGGGCCATACCATAGCCATAAAAAACATACCCACCCTTTCGCTAATACCATAACTCGTTATGTGGAGATTCAAAGTATTAACGACTTTGTACTGTCGTTATAAGATCCAAAGTTGATTCATTAAAAAAACACAGTGCTCCGTCTTGTTACTATTGGGTTGGGGAAAAAGTTTCTTCGCATTTTTAAGAAAATTCAAAACATAGACGACCGGCTGGTGTAGTGGTAACATACATTGCCTTCTATACCAGAGGTCCTGGGTTCGAATCCCGGCGGCGGCGGATATCGGTGTGATGAACACAGATATTAGCCGTCAAGTCATGGATGTTTATATGTTTATTTAAGTTTATTCCAATAAAAAATATGTATTAATTCAATACGTATGTTTATATATTTCTTAAGTATATCAATTATCTAGTATCCATAACACAAGTTCTTTAAGAAACTTAATTTGGGCTAGATAATGCTGTGTGAGTGTCAGAATTATTTATTTATTATTTATTTATATTTTAATATAGTTTATTGACATTAAATTAAAGTATGTATGTACCATTTTGTTCGATAACCTTTTGCCATCTTGTAGGTAGGGACATGATCCCATTGCTATAAAATTTTTGGGACCTCTCATCAAAATACCGCGACAAGTGGATTTGGCAGTCCTCTCGTGATGTTAACCTAACACTGTCTACAGAATTCTGAAGAGACCGAAACAGGTGGAAATCTGAAGATGCAAGGTCAGGACTATACGGCGGATGCATTAACACCTCCCAGCCAAACTCTCTTAATTTTTGCTGGGTGGCTATAGATGTCTGAGGTCTAGCGTTATCATGATGAAACACCACACCCCTTCTGTTGATCAATTCCGGCCGCTTTCTCTCACCTTCTTGTTTTAATCTCATAAGTTGTTCGCAGTACTGTTCAGAATCGATAGTCCTGCCTGGTGGTAACAGCTCATAATGAATAATGCCCTTCAAATCCCACCACACACACAACATCACCTTATTGCGAGTTAACCCGGGTTTCGCCACAGTCTGTGAAGCCTGACCGGCCTTTGACCACGACCTTTTTCGGACGTTCTTGTCGTACATGATCCACTTTTCATCACCAGTTATCAGCTTCTTCAAAAATGATTCGGTTTCGTTACGTCGTAATAAAGAATCACAAATGAGTACACGGTTCATTAGGTTTCTTTCAGTGAGCTCGTGAGGTACCCAAATATCGAGCTTTTTTGTGTACCTACCCAGCTTTTTCAAATGCGCCAAAACTGTTTTGTGATCAATTTCCAGTTCGTCAGCTACGTCGTAACTACTGATAAGTCGATCTTGCTCCACTTTTTCAAAAATGGCATCCATTTTATTTGTAATAGGGCGACCAGAGCGAGGTGCATCTTTGACATCAAAATTTCCGGATTAAAAACGCTTAAACCAAATTTGTGCTACTCTCGCAGACACTGCACTAGGTCCATAAACATCGCAAATTTTTTTCGCGGCTTTCGTTGCATTTTACCTTTTTTGTAGTAAAATTTTAAAATGTATCGAATTTCTTCATTAGATTCACTCATCTTGACAGTACGAAAAACAAATGAAAATCGCACATTTGGAATTATGTTCTTTTAAATTTTAACTTTCAATTATACAAAAACCAGCCAGATAAGTACAAATAGATACTATAGCCAAATAGATTTTATTACAAGTTCATACATACTATAATGCGAAAAGACTTATTTCCCCAACCTATTATTTTGGAAATCGGGGATCGTTTACCTTGACGACGTTCTACTTCTGCCAAAGTTTTGACGTGAAGTCGGTTTTTTTAATGCTCTGCATTCGTTGATTATTTGCAAAAATCGTCTCTATAAATGATACGTAATGCGAGAAAAATATTGGCCGCTGATTAAAAACCTAAAAACCAGATTTAAAGAACCCTGTATGGGTACCTACTGAAGAAAGTAGTGTGAACGATAATTAAGAATTAGAAAGAATAAAAAAAATATTTTTTGATACGGCCCCTTGATATAGGTATCTACTTAGCAAATTATTGTAGAACATTTTGAAGCTATTTCTACAACGTTTCTCTGCACGATATAGTCACATGTTTCAAAAACTCTAAATTTCTTATGTATGCTGATGACACGAAAATTTTTACAATTGTAAAAACTCAAAACGACTATATTAATATGCAACAAATTCTCGCTCGACTACACAGATATTAGGTACATCAATAACAAAAAATCAGCAAATAAAAAAAATGCGAATGCATCACATTTTCTCGTAAAAATAAACCTCTAAAATATAATTATACATTTGATAATGTTCAGATTTCTAGGACTAATCTTGTTAGGGACCTGGGAGTAAACTTTGATAGCAAAATGTTATTATCGGAACATATTGACTTTGTAGTAAACAAAGCATACCAGAAACTTGGTTTTGTCTTGCGGGTTTGTAAGTTAGCCTTTTAAAGATATCATTCCCATAAAAATAGTGTATTTAGCGATAGTTCGAAGTATCTTAGAATATGCTAGCCCTTTATGGTCTCCGCAATATAACATTTATACATATAGATGCCCTGGAACGCATTCAGAAAATATTTATGAAACATCTAAATTTCAGAAACTGTACTGATATTTCTTACGATGATAGCTGTAGTAACTATGGTCTTTTAAAGTTGGAGAAAAGGCGCATCGTCATAGATATGTGCACATTATACGACATAGTTAATGGTAAGGTGGACTCCCTAGAACTAGTCGCTCAAACTGGATACCGAACACCCTCCATCCGCACACGTCACACCAAACTATTCCGTGCTCTAGCCCATTACACCAACTACACCAATAACGCTGTAATCACTCGAATCACAAGCACATACAACAAACATTTCGATCATATAGATCCGTTTGTAAGCTCTAAGTTTAGGTTCAAAGCAGATGTCGTGAGTGCATTAAAGAACAAAAGTAATTAAGCTATTAGTTAGAATTAGTGATAATTTTGAAATCAACATATTATGTATTAATTTTCAGATTTAAAATTAGATTAAGCCAAAAGCTATTCCTTGTCTGCAATTTATTCTTCAATATATACAAGGTCCTTAAAAAATAAGCTTTAGATTGAAATATAAAAAAAATATTTATAGTTTGCTTAACGATTATGAAATGGACATAATACAGATTTTTTGTTTAATTTTTGTTTTTGTTATTATGGAATTTGCTCTTCCATAATTTAAATAAACTTTTCTGTTTAATGCAAACGTGCCTAAAACCCTATACCAAACAATTGTCTAAAAAGGAAAATCTGTTATTAGCCATCCTCTAAGTTAATGTATTGTAATTGCAATTATATCGCTGTTGGTTTTCTAATAAATTAATAAATAAAGCTATTTTATTTATTTATTTATTTATTGTACAAAATATTTCTACACTATATAGTTATATTGTCATATCGACGAAAACCCGCAAGGTTTATATGTCGAATGACGAGTTCGTTTACATTAAGTTATATTAACAGGTAGGTACAATATTAATACTTATTTCAAATTTGTTTATTTTATAGATACAATTAGTATTAGCTATTAGACACTTTCGTGTTATAATATTCTACACATACTACTATATATACTATTATTATACTAAACATATATTATTTAAAATTAAGATTAAACTTTAAAAGGTAAACTGAGGATTATTTTCTATTAAGTGCTTTTTGATACTAGAGATAGACTTTAAGCTAACTTGGTAAGATTGCAACATATTTTGTTGTTTAGTTTTTAGTCAAATTATTTTACACAATTATAGGGCCGCCAGACTGTTAAAAACACGTTGAAAACCAATGCTTCCAACCAAGGTTAAGGAAGGTTAAGTTTTTGTCAACCAATTCCGAGTCATCCACACTGTTACAAACGGTGGTTGCCAACAAGGAGACAAACAAGAACACAAGCCAAGGTCACGCCAGGCCACGCCCCTTAATAGTCAGTGTGCTCTGATCTCACGCGTTGGCAACATCTTCGCGATGGCAGTTTTGTAAGCAATTGAGGATACAAAGAAGGAAAGGTTGAAAAGCAGGATAAAAAGCTACAAAAATCGAGTCATTTCTAGTGATAGTTACATAGTAGAATATACAATATCAAGCGTACACACTGTCCTAAACACAGACATACATCTACATAGATAAACGATATCACCAAACACATCCAGCAGTCCAGCTCCTTGCTCTACGCAGATGATACCAAGATTTATAAGGTTGTTCGTGATATTAAAGATTGTGAGCTTCTGCAACATGACCTGCACAATTTTGAAATTTTCTTGCCATAATAATAATTTAGTTTTAAATTTAGATAAATGCAACGTGATTAGTTTCTCTAAAACCAAAAAACCAATAAACTACAACTACTGCCTTTTTCATAAAAATATCAAAAGAGTTACTCAAATCCGTGATCTTGGTATTATTATGGACACAAAATTAACCTTCTTGCCTCATATAGACTCAATTATACGTAAATCATCATTGGCAGTAAGTTTTATGTATCTGATTCTTTGTAATTCTATTGTAATCTAAAGTGCTGTTGGTTCTGTGAGAATTAAATAATTAAATAAATAAATAAATCATACCAACAGTTGGGTATTATTCTGAGGGTGGGTAAGCCGTTTAAAAATGCACTTACCTATAAGATCCTTTATAATAGTTTTGTCCGAAGCCATTTGGAGTTTGCTTGTGCTGTTTGGAAGCCTTATTATAATTGCCACATTGAGCGAATAGAAAAGATCCAGCGTAAACTTATTAAAACACTAGAGTTTAGAACTGACAGTATTTACTCTGAATACACTGAATCCATAAAAAAACATAACTTTCTGTCTCTAGAAGATCGCCGCGATTGCATCGACTCCGTTATGTTGTATAAATTAGTAAATAACTATATAGATGCCCCCTCACTATTCAATAAAATATTGTTTAGAGTACCTCGTAGACGTGAGCGCCATTGCCGTGATAAGAAATTGTTTTTTATTCCACTCAGTAAGACCCTTTATGAAGCTAATTCTTTTGCTAAGCGTGCGTGCAAAATTTTTAATGAAAGTAAAAAATTAACTAATGTAGACATATTTTTCGATAAATTATATAATTTTTAAAAATCCTTTAGGAGAAATGATTGATTTAACATATGTAAATTTATAAAAAATATATATGTATCTTCTAATTGTTCTATAACTTTATTTTAACGTATCGTTTTATGTATTGTATATTGTGTAAATCTGTAAGTACATGTATGCTGTGAATACTAACGTAAGTAAACTACTTGAACTGTAAAATAAAATTTTCCTTGTTCGTTAGATAGTAAGCGTTTAGAATTACTTTGTATTTTTAAGGAAACTGTAGGTCTATGTTAAGAAAATGTTTGATATTAATTACTGTGAAAGACCGTTTGTTTCTATTTTAAATAAATAAATTTAAATAAATAAACAGCCCTGTAGGTAAACTATAATAGAATTAGAGCACATTTGGAAACACTATGCGCACAATTCTTAGACCTCATAGTCGTCCACCTAACTTGAGAAAGGGATTTATTTACAAATATTAGAAAACTTACTTACATACTTACTAGACACATAATAAATAGAAAAGATAGGAAAATGATAGCCAATTAAAAGTTTTCACATATAGGTGACAAAATAAATAAACAAAGAACAATCACAAAACTAAAATCACAAAATTAAAATTGCACACTGTAAAAACGGTAAACATTATGGAAATAGGTAACTTCATGACCTGCGATCAGTCTAGTGTGCTGGGGTGAAAGAGGTCCTCTATTCGAGTCTCCGCTTCTACCGGGTCCTGGCCTCAAATATAAACTTACCTGTGCTGGCTTAGATCTGGCTATATTATGTAGTTCGTCTTTGTGGTCTCAATAACATAAGCTTGTGGAAGCTTAGGGGCGGCATAGTCGGTATTTCAGTTTCGGTAATTAAATTTTTTAGCTCGTGTATGATAGGATCGTGATGTAGTGAATAGATTTCATGTCCATAGGTATTACGAAAATTTAAACATGCATGCTTATGTATTAATATTTTCCCTGAGAGTAGGATTTTCTAAACGGTAACTCTAATTTCACCCTCCCCTCACCTAATTTCACCCCCCTGACAACGTCATCCATCCAAGCGCCAAAAGAGCATTGTCGCACTATATAGTCCGACAAGGATCTTTTGGCGCCTGGCAAAAATTGGAACTAAATACCATCCTGGGAAATGTCACTTCATGACTTGTGCGGCTCATATTTGTTATTTTACTTTTAAATTCAATATAAAGATACCAAAACGCTAAAATTTACAAATTGTGGGCTTATTTATTGTAGTTATAAAAATGAAGAAGTCATTTTCAGAAAGAAAATCATTTTAACGTCCCAATAAATCCATTTATAAGAGTAAAGAAGCAAGTTGCCTCTGCCATACTATTGCCATACTTTGAAACTCTTTGAAAATTACATTTTAGAATACTATTTATTTTATTTTTGTAATTTCACTAAAAAAAGTGGTAAGCAGAATGTTTACAAAGATTTCAAAGTACGAGCAATTCCAGATACGAGTAGGTATCTAAGGAAAGTTGTGGTGACGAGGATGATGAAAACAATTTATCGTAAAAACATGATTTTAATTTCATGTCACTTTATGTTTTAATATACATATTTTCTTGCTAAATCATTTATTTGTATCTTTGACCCTGTGTTTTTGTACCACTAACGTTTTTCTCAAAATTTACGCGACAATCCTTTTGTATTACATAAAACGAAATAATTTCTGTTTCTAAACTTGAAAAAAAACTAAACGTTTAAGCATTTATATTTTTCCCTGAGAATAGGGAAATTGTACTTAATGGTAACCCTTATTTCACCCTTACGCCCCTCTGACGTCATCATCAAAGCGCCAAAAAAGCCTTTTCGGACTGTAGGTAGGGTCTAGAGAACAATATGGAGTAGATAGATAATGCCCATTATATTGTAAGTTTAAATTATATTGCACAAAAAATTGTAAGTAATGTGTAGAAATGTTAGTAAAATCATGTAAGCAACTTTGAAATTTCTATTTATGGAATGGACAAGGTCATTGTTTTGGTCCTAAGTATACCTACATTCAAGGACTTCGTATTTTAATGTTACAGTAGGTACTACTCAAATTCCTTTATATTTTTATGGAAACATTAGGTATAGGTATATTATGATGCAGAAAATAAGCAAGGATTTAGATTTTAAACTCACATTTAATATTAAGTACACAATTATAAAAAATACATTAAAAAAATTAAAAAAAATGTAAAAAAAGTATAAAATGCATCAAATTTGGGAAGTCTATTTTATACACTTGCTTTGTTCAAGAACAACTAAAAGTACAACCTTGAACAGCCACTAAAGCAGTTATATCAACCACGGTTACACACAACAATAAGTACAATCCCAAACAGTAGAAGAGCCACAAAAAATTTTTAAAGCTAATGTATAATATATACGTCTCGATAAAAGCTGAAAAAACAAACATTATTTGGAAGGTTAAATGTAACTTTTCCAAAAATAATGGCACACTTCTCCGAATATACAATATAACAAATATAAAATTTATAACGAGAGGCCCACCACTACCCATACAATACATATGTCCGCGTGGTGATTCACGTATTAGCAACGTTGCCCCAAAAAGCAAAAATGCCAGTACCTGTAAAAGAAAATTAATGTATGATAATATACATGTTTTTTGATATATTTTATTGAATAAAACACTTTTTAAGTGGACTTCATTTATGGATTTATATTTTATAGATAATCTACGATACTATGGCGTCAGCCTCGAAATTTCTGTTTCGATGGGGGAAGTCATATTCTTATGAAAAGTTTGTAAGAGTTTGTCTTCAGTGGCGGGTCGGACAGTGGCCATAAAGTAACTTTTCTGTGAGGAGCAGAAACAAAGGCCACGTAAGCCGTAGATTGAGTTGGCTCTCACTATCACCCTCATCATTGTCGACAATTATAGTTAGAGGCCCACCGCAAGGCTCGTTATTCAACTCAAAAGTTCCCGATCTTAAGAGATTAATGAACCATGTCTAGGAAGCTCAACTAAGGCTGTTTAAAGTTTCCCGTTGTTTGCGCAGCTGTATTTTGCAACTCATATTCAAAAAATATTTTACTATTTTTTATTTATCCATGGCGCGAATAACTAACACAATTTCATAAAAACGAACACTAACAAAAAACAAATGAATGACTTCATATTAGGAAATAAGCTTTCGAATAAAATTTATTTGAATTTTGAGTTGCGCGCCATCCACAGATACTTAAATCTGAAAATGCTGGTTATAAAATCCCCAATTTCAAAGGTTGTTATTTAACTTTTATTAATTGCAAATATGTACCTACATAAGATTGAAATAATATTTTAGGTTTGTTGCACTGTATATCGCAAACAAGTACTTGTTATTATTATATTTATTTATATATCCGATATAAATAAATATTTTTTATAAATACTACGAGTAAAGCTAAAAATACTTACCATCTCAAATACTTTAAAAAAAAAAGGTCTTGACACTCCCGCTCTGATTTCCGGGGTGATGGCACCTTCTAGAAAAGTTAATAGATTACATTATTTCTTTTATGAATTGATACAGGGTGTTTGGTTCATCGCCGGCCAAATTGATATGTCCTGTAGAGTAGGTTATCTGATATGCCTAACTAGCCATTAAAGCTTCTAAAGGTATGTGGTTTTTTTAATAGAATTTTTAATTTTTTTTTGTTTGTCACCCCGAAATCATCATAAAAAAATACAAATAAAAAAAGAATCAAGTTTAGACACCTAATTTTGATTTTATTTTAATCTATACTGTTTTAGGCTTCTTTTAATTCCTAAAACAATATAATTAGTTTACTAGCTTTTGTTTTATTTGCTTACAAAGTTTTGAAATCGAAAAAAAACAGTATTTGGCTTTATATGCGCATAAAAAAAATTAGAAACGGTGACCAGGATCTTCCAATTTCTCAAAAACTTTTTTGGACTTTCTAAAAAACTATTCTGAACATCACGAAATTCGCTAAAATAGTTAAAGGAGTCCCGTAAAGTTAAATTCAAAATTGTGACAATATTTTCTTTTGCATATGTTGTCACATGGGAAATAGTTAGAAGCTATTTTCTCACTCTTGCGAAGTGAAATCTATCTTATATCACTTACTTGCATATAATAAACCTGTTTGGAAAAGTCGCGTACACGAAGACCGATGAGGTGAAGCTGCGCCGCCGCGCCATTCACTCCGGCCACTCTCTTCTTTGGAATTATTATTTAAACTATTTTTTGTGGGTGTACATTGAAAAATTTTCGCTGGATATTGGTGCGGTATATAAGCCTGGCAGAACAAACGTTACCAATTTTCTACATGAATTTTCATTGCAACTTAATCAGAGAAAAAGGGCTATCGTATTTGGTGATTATAACTTCGACCTGTTTAACCCAGACAATACCGTTGAAAGATATAAAAATACTATTTTGGAAAGCGGTTACATAATAGTTTACAAAATTTCTTCTGAGTACTGCACACGCGAGACTTCAAAATGTAAAACTATTCTTGATCATGTATCCACAGACTTAAAAGAAAGCAATCTTCATATGGCGATCATTGAATCATCAATGTCGGATCATAAACACATATATTTTGAAATTAAAAAACGCAATTCTACATTTAAACACAGAATGGAATACGAAGCATTAGATTATAAAAAAATGTATGAAACTTTTGAAAAGAATGAGCAGCCTAATAACAAAGAGTACACAGAGTTTGAAGAGAAACTACTAAGCATTATCGAAAGTTGTAGAGTCAAGAAAATAAAAATTTTGAACCCGCCGAGACAGGAATGGATCAATAAAGAAATAATCAAAGAGATCAACTAAAAAAATATACTTTGGCAACAACACAAACGCAATCCTGGTACAGATAGTTCAACTCAGTTGTGCGCGCGGTCCTATGTGTGTAAACCTTGTACGTATACAGTGAGTTTGTGTGCGTACAGTGACGACGACTGCAGCGTCACCGCCACACAAATGCAAGTTGTATATTTACAAGCGCACACACACATAGCGCCGCGCGCACTACTGAGTTGAACTATCTATAACAAACAATCCGAGAACAAGTATATAAAACAAAGAAACCTTGTTGCCAGTGAAATACGAAAAATTAAAAAAAGATATTACTACAAAAGTTCACAGAGTATAAAAAGAATCCTAAAAAGACGTGGCAACTCATAAATAACCTCAGTAATAATAAACACAAAAAAACTACGATACCATCCAAACTAGAAATAGGTGGCACCTTGGTAACTGATAAAATAAAAATTTGCAAATGCTTTAATAGCTTCTTTTCGGCAGTTGGAGAGGAACTAGCACAAAAAATTCCCTCTCAATACTATAACAATAGTACTTTCACTACTGCAGTCATTCATAACAAAAAAAGCCTGACAATAATGTCTCCAGCTACAATAAACGAAGTAAGTAAAATAATTGATAACCTAGACCCAAATTGTAGTTCAGGAATTGATAATGTTAATACTAAATCAATAAAATGCGTCAAAAATCTTATATTGCCGGAATTAACTCTGTGTAATAACTGCCTAGAGCAAGGTGTATTTCCCGCTAATCTAAAAATTGCCAAGGTAACACCGATTTTTAAATCTGGAAAGAAACACGACCCAAGTAATTACCGACCAATATCCGTACTTCCTGTAGTTTCCAAAATTTTTGAAAGAGTAAACTTTATATACCACAAACACTATGGTTTTAGACCCAAATCTAACACGTTATCAGCGACTGTAGATCTTGTTACCAAACTTAAGAATAATATTGATGAGAAAAAAGTGGCTATAGGTATTTTTATCGATCTAAAAAAAGCGTTCGACACAGTATCCCATAAAATCCTTTTAAATAAGCTAATCGACATAGGTATAACAGAAAACGCACACAAACTTTTAAAATCTTACCTTTCTGATCGTTACCAAATTGTTAAACTATCAGATTACATAAGCAGCTCAAAATTAGTCACTTGCGGTGTGCCCCAGGGCTCAATTTTAGGACCTTTGCTCTTTCTAATTTACATAAATAATATTAGCACATTACACCTAAAAGGAGACCTATCCCTATATGCGGATGATACCAGTTTATTTCACTTTGGTAATAACGTAGAATCAATCATTAAAGATTCACAAAGTGATTTGAATTTACTCGATATTTGGTTTTGCTCAAACCTTTTAACAATAAATACAGCCAAAACAAGTTATATGATATTTGCCGCTAAAAATAAAAAAAATAAACCTGAATTCACATCCTTAAAAATTAATAATACAATAATCAACAGAGTACCCAGTGAAAAATACTTGGGCTTGACTTTAGATAACAGGCTAACGTGGAAATCACACCTAGATATCGTAACGCAAAAACTCATATCACTTACTGGAGCCTTACGTGGAATAGTTCATTGTCTACCACAACAAGTCAGATACACTATATATAATACTTTAGCCAAGCCACACATTGATTATCTGATAGAAATTTGGGGATCAGCTGCTAAAACCAACCTAAATACTGTCCAAATTGCGCAAAACAAGTTGATTAAAGTGTTGTTTAATTATGACTATCTCACATCCACACTAAAAATATATAAAGAAACTAAAATATTTAACATAGAACAATCGTACAAGTACTATTCTTGCATACTAATTCGTAAAATTTTAAATAAAGATATACACACTAATATTATTTTCAGTAAAAAAAATAGCATGCAAATTAAAATGTTAAGGAGTAAAAATAACTTAATTTTGCGACCACCGAGAACTAACTATGGAAAAAAGAACATAACTTACGAGAGCGCACAAATTTACAATAAGTTGCTTAGTGATATTAAAGAAGCTAAAAATATGCTTACGTATAAAAGAATATTAAAAAAACATATTCATAACAATAATTAATCTTAACATGACTTGTAAAAAAAATATTCTTTAGTAAAATAATGCTAAATAACATTTTATTACGCTCTTAAAAGTATAAATAACAAAAGGGAATAAATAAGAACAAAAAATACTAAGCTAGAAACATGTAGGTACATAATTATTTCATAAAAATAATTGTCCCCAAAATTCTTCTTTAATGACTTATAAGTACGAATGAGGCCTTCGGGCGGCCGGCCACATCTAGTTAAATTTCGCTTTAGATCTTCGTATTTGTGTTCGCTTTTATTGCATGGTGATAAGTCATGCCGGTTTGATGAACCAATTATAAAACTACCCACTTTTATTATACTAGATACCTACTTTTGCTTTGAAAGAACATATGTTTTTCTTTTGTTGTTTGCTTGTTCAAATATGTGTAAATG
This sequence comes from Stenoptilia bipunctidactyla, assembly GCA_944452665.1. NCBI lineage: Eukaryota > Metazoa > Arthropoda > Insecta > Lepidoptera > Pterophoridae > Stenoptilia > Stenoptilia bipunctidactyla. The sequence continues at coordinate 18,539,105 of OX101730.1, forward strand.
TATTTAACGTAAGTATTAATTAAGTGCACGCTTTTTTACAAATGTATGCTTATTTCTTTTATTGCATTTCTCATTTAAGTGAATTGTAAAAATTCTTATGAGAATAAATGTCTTAAACCCATGTTAGTCGAGTCTTAGTCGCCTCTGCTACCTATCGTTTGTGACTTTTTTTAACCAGGGGATATCTTAATGGTAACTCGTTCAAGAACTTTACTATAGCCGGAAGGGATCGGTGAAACTTTAGATCACCAGAATCTAATTCTAACCTTTAGCTATTAGAATTTATTTTTAAGCGAACCCTTTCATTAATTTAGCAAATTTCGCAATATTCTGAATAGTTTTTATAGCATGTGTCATATCATTAGACAGAACAATTGATACAGGGTGTTTGGTCCTTCGCCAGCCAAATTGATATGGCCTGTAGAGTAGGTTATCTGCTATGCCTAACTAGCCATTAAAACATCTAAAGGTATAAAATGAAAATCTCCAGAATATCAATACAACTTCACTTTTATTTCCAACTCTTATCAATAGCACAACTTCGTAAGTAACTTTTTAGACAAATATTCAAATCGATTGCTCGAACTGAAGTGACTGACTTATTTCGAAGATCCAAATTCCGTTCTCAGCCCCACCACGCGACCGTCATTCAACGGTTCGCGCAGTGTGGCCAACTTCAAAAATATAAAATAACCAAAATTATGACAAAATCATGACACTCGGCCATCCGACAACGTGCGGCTCCCGACGCACAACAACAAACATTAACTTTAAAAAAATCAGTCAGTTCCTTTCAAAACGAAACCGTTCAACACTCTGAAACACGCAAGTTATACAGCAAATCCAATTAACTTTCTAAAAGTAGGCACTTATCTAAAATTTAAAAAAAATAAATATACAAAAAAAATTAAGACAACATTGGTTTTGGAATTTGTCTACAAATTATGACATTTTATCTTAAAGATAAACCTTATCAATTAATTGAGTGCATCATAATTCATTAGGTACATTAAAATTGAAGTCCATTATTACGTACTCTTTTTTAATTTATATAAACATCTTTACAACTTGTATGTCCACGACCGGTAGCGTCAGCAGTCCCGTATGGAGTGACGAGCGGAATACCAGCCCCGCGCGCCCCTCCCGGTGTTGCCACCACCCCCGGATGTAGAACCACTCAATTGCACATTACATATCTTATTTGCAAACAAAAACAGACTTGTTAACCACACAATTTTTTTCTTTTACATATTAAGCAACTAGAAATCGAATTTACAATTGATCTGAATCTACCACCACTTCGGAAAGCCGATCCGTTGAGAAGAAGTGGCAAGAAACTCAATAGCAATCATTTTTTAAAAGCACATTACAACAGTTTATAGTCAAGGAGTTTCATCTTCCATATAATATCAGTCAACAGAGTATTTATGCTTGAACATCATTTTCCACGGACTATTCCACATATCCTGATTAACCACAGTCCACCAATCGTTTACTTTCTTTAAATGACATTTTACATTGCTGATATTCTTTTCTAACTTCATCCGAACACCAATATCACGACCGTTTACATCCCTACAAGTGTGCACGGTGGGACTATGACTGTGTTCTTCCTCTACTGTCCTCACACTCATCCCATTTATATTTCTACTGTATATCTATATTTTCACTGTCCATATTTTTAAAATGTTCCATTGAATAGGTATTCATGATTATTAAGTATTATTTATTAACCCATTTGATTATTGTTGGACTTCCCCTTTTCTCTTTTCTCCAGATTCTCTGTATTTTGTATATGCTTGGTGGTAGGATCCCTTCTGGGTCCGCCTGGCTAGCGACCACCCTTTATATAAAGTCTGCCGCCAAATGTTACCGCTCCGGCGGTAATGTGTTCCGGCAATATTGTATAAAGAGCCAGTTCCTTCCTAAACCCGTGTGCTTTCATCTTCGACCTCATCGTCACTTACCATCAGGTGAGATTGAGGTCAAACGCGGGTTTAGTCACTTATAAAAAAAAAAAAAATTTTTTTTTGCTCTCGCTGTGCGTCTCCATTTTTTTCATTCAGAATTGTCTTCCTTTTAAATTAATTTCTTTAACATTCAAATTTAGCAAGCTCTCACCACAGTCCCAATTTTCAAAATAGTTTGTAGTTCCATGTTTATGCTCCACTGATGCTTTTCTTCAGCATAATAATACATATATTTTTTTCATCTTGCATTTGCTTTATATTCATTATAGTAGCCTTACCGTTTGCCAATTTTTTCGACAAAACACAGTTTTAAATTTCATACCTACTAATTTCTCCATTCATTGAAGCAATAGCTTGTTTAAGGCACTTATGATATTAATATTTCTTCTCCTTTGATATATTTATATCAATTACTCTAATTTCCATGGAGGCACCCTTGTACAAAATATTTCAAACTTTATAAGGGTACCTTTGTACCAAGTATTTCTAATCGAATGGAGGTTCCTTTGAACCTTGGCTTTCCAACTAAATGATACCTTACGCAAAATACATTCCTTACATTTGCAATCCAATGGCATTCAACCTTTGCACTTATATTTCTGATGAAAACATACCACCATAAAGGTATTTTATGCAGTTTACGTAAATACGCTTTTGACACCCTAATATATATGTGATGTTATAATCATGTGTAACATTTATTATCGTATACATTCACTTCATATTAGTGTTACTCCAAATTAAACTTTTCAACAATAAGTTTCTCTAAACGTAACCTATGCACGCAATAAAGATAAATACCAACAAAACACCCATAACAGTGTCACAAACCATCACCAAACAAAACATTTTAAAACTCCAACGCTACATCAACAGTTGTTGTTGTGTTAGGGTATCGTTCCTGACACCAAACCACTTCCATCTCAGTTCAATGGCACAGCGAAAACGCTTTCAGAACAATGCCAACATTTGACAATCTTACTGACGCTGTCATATAAAAGCACATCTCTACCCGATGCGACTGATCTAACACATCAAATTCTTTTGCGAATGAGTCCGCGAAAAATTGTGTTCAGAACATTGACTTCAAGATGACCGCCCATGCACATCGATTCAACGGACAATCCAATAGCGGCAATCCCTATCAACAGAACGTTCCGCTTCTGTCAATTACCCATTGTGCAATAGCAAGGTTATATTATATTCTTAAGGGCTGAATGGATTCATTAATTTGCCTTTCCCATTTAGATGGAAAAAGTATACTTTTTCTATCTAGTTCTAGGTATCTAACCAAATTTTAATATTATACTAAAATGATTAATGAACTTGGTATTTGTACATAAGTATTCAACTAAATAATGATATAAAATTAAATGTGAAAGGACATTACTGAACTGTAAATAAGTTAAATCAATGATATAGTTTGAAAATATAGGTTAAGATGGAATTACGTGTAAATTTTTGTATGGAAACAATTTATTATTTCTGCTTGCCAGTTTACAGCAATTAAATTAACACACTGCCTATATTGCTTTGAATTAACATAGCCTCATACGTGCATAAAATGTGGCCTTAGTTTGTTTTTCTTTAACTGACATAATGCATATTGACATATGACATAATAGATGGAGATTTACAATGACTTTGTCAACAACAACAATTGTTAACATGCACTTATTCCCTCCTTCAATTTGTTTTGCCTTGGTATTGTTGATTGATTCTGAACCTTGCCGCAGCTGTACCCAAGGAATTTTTGGCACGGTGTTTAAGTTTAAGTTATGAGCAGGTGGGACTCACCCATCCTGCAGCGATGGATTGGGCTACATGCGCTTAAATAGGTATGTGATAAATTTCTGTAATGCAATTTTTAATCTAAATATTCGTTTAATTATTAGTAAATTTAATTTCAATTACGTACAATTTAATTTTGATTTTGACTTTGATTTTAATTTTGTGTTGTATTATTTAAATAAGTATTAATTTGAATAGAATTTAACATAATTTGTAATTTTGTAAATGTCTCTAATATTAAATTAATGTTATTATTATTATGCCTACTATTATTATTATTATTATTAACACAGCTAAGTTGTTGCTAGTGCAATTTCGGATCTCACTTTGTTAACAATTCGAACACACTTTGCTAGCAAGTCTCATATCAATACCAATTCCAATATCTCCGTCATTCTTAAGGATCGGTACCATTAGAGATATCCATTTTGAAGGTTCATTAACTGGTTCAATTATATCCACTTTAATTAACTCATCTAATTTTGCATTTTTTTTTATTCTAAAGGAATAGGCACTCTGTTGTAGGGCTTAACTATAACTGGCTTAACAGATTTATCAACAGGAATTTCTTATTCAACACCTACTTATAAATTTCAGGAAACTTTTAAACTTTTTATTTTATTTATTTATTTATTTAATTAGTTGGTTTGTATGGATTTGTTGTCTTTATTGTAAATTTTCTTTCCCTTTAGTTTTTTTTTTATTAATCTTTAATGTACCTTTATGCTTTCGCTTAATATAATTTTGACTGTTGCTTATAATATTTTTAAACAAATTGTTTAATTGATCATTTTTTTATTTTATTTTATTCAATCTTATTTTAATATTTTACTTAATTTATTTTAAATTTTTAATTATAGTTTGTGGAAGAGCGGAGTCTTCAAACACAGGCATTTTTTTTTGTCTAATTGAACACCCCAGATGAAAAAAATTGTACTAGAATAAGTATAAGGAAATAAATCATCATTATTCCAAGAGTTTTTTTCCGCCGGCTTTTTTTGTCTCTTGGTCTACTGTAATATCTTATTTAACAACTATCAACAACTAGTTAAAGCCGAAGTATGTGGTGACTGACTTCATCAAGTGTTTTGTGAAATTCCTAAGATGAATAAAACTTTTTGTTTTTTTTTTTTTATTATGTTATTATATTTGTACAGATTCAATGGCATTTGTCCAAAGTTATATCATCCCCTAAGGTAAGTATTTTCTGAAAAGTTACATTAATAATAATGAATTCAATTCCCAGTTTGATTTTTGGAATAGAACTTACACGAAGGCCTAAAGTAGCGGATCTAAAGTTATTCTTTTTACCCGACTCTTTTTATTGATTTTAGTGATTACAATATTTTAGCTTAATATTGCACTCTATGATATTTATATATGGTTGTATGATAGATATACACATATAAAACTATCACGATTTTTTCATGAAGTTAAAGGTATAAAATAGGTATAATATTCACGGATTTATGCGATAATTTAGGTTACGACACACGAAATCTTTACTATTTCAATATATATATGTATACACATAAATAATCGTATCCCTTTTATCGAGCTATATCCATGTTGTAGTGTGGATACCCACGAGCGATTCCTTTATTAAACTCATTTGCAACATGGGTGTGTACACCCCTTTCTTCAATAAAAATAATTAGGGATGGGCACACATCAGTTCACCAATAAATTTTGAGCATGGGAACACATAACCCGACCACGGGCACACATAACCCGACCATGGGCACACATAACCCGACCATGGGCACACATAACCCAACCATGGGCACACATAACCCGAATATGGGCACACATAACCCTCATCCAATATATTCTGAGTATGGGCACACATAACCCCTCTATAGTACATTCTGAGTATGGGCACACATAACCCTCATCCAATATATTCTGAGTATGGGGCACACATAACCCTCATCCAATATATTCTGAGTATGGGCACACATAACCCTCATCCAATATATTCTGAGTTTGGGGCACACATAACCCTCATCCAATATATTCTGAATATGGGCACACATAACCACTCTTTAGTACATTCTGAGTATGGGCGCACATAACCCTCATCCAATATATTCTGAGTATGGGCACACATAACCCTCATCCTATATGTTCTGAGTTTGGGGCACACATAACCCTCATCCAATATATTCTGAATATGGGCACACATAACCCTCATCCAATATATTCTGAGTATGAAGCACACATAACCTTTGGATATAAATAATATTAAAAACATTCACACACACATCTTCCAAATATCATTAAAAAAAAATGTCAACTTGTAAAGCAAAAATGCGTTACATCATTATTGAAGAGTTGCCTCGATCAAGTAATGCCCCACAAATAAAGAAAGGAATGCAAGATGACTCGACAGGAGAGTAGCCCCCGCCACGTGCCACCCTACACAATTTTGCATATGTAGCCAACACTATCGGAGAGTAGCTGCGACCACGTGTTGGACCCACATGCCCTTTTCACAACTACTACTACTTACAAATATATATCTTGTGAAGCATCACGGCAAGAGAGTAGCCCCAGCCACGTGTTACTTAACAAAACTTTAATGCAAGTCAACACTATCGGAGAGTAGCGCCGACCACGTGTAGACTTACAAATTAAATTCTATCGTTTTTCAAAGAATTATATAAAAATCTTTAGTTGGAAAATATGTTCCGCATCGCAATTAGAATAAGAAACAATAATTTATAGTAGACTTACCAGGAATTCGAGTCCACTTATGTGGGTATTTTTACGTGCGTACCACTTCTGAATTAAAATGAAAATCTCCAGAATATCAATACAACTTCACTTTTATTTCCAACTCTTATCAATAGCACAACTTCGTAAGTAACTTTTTAGACAAATATTATATTATTAATCGATTGCTCGAACTGAAGTGACTGACTTATTTCGAAGATCCAAATTCCGTTCTCAGCCCCACCACGCGACCGTCATTCAACCGTTCGCGCAGTGTGGCCAACTTCAAAAATATAAAATAACCAAAATTATGACAAAATCATGACACTTGTGGTTTTTTTAATAGATTTTTGATAGATGGAGATGATGATGTATAACTTTTTCAATCTATCAATCCGACGCTTGACACCTCAGTCGCTCGTGACCACGGGGTCTGCAAAGACACCGAAACGTCGAGTCAAAATTTAAAATTTAAATATACGCGATAAATCCGGTTAAAAAGTGTTTTATTTAAAGTCCTAGTAATTTACTGTGCAGATTACATCATAATAAAGTACATTGTGTAAGCTATCCAACAAGTTATAATACATATTTAGACTTTTTAAAATTCCTAGTTAAAATTAATTTAAAGGTAATGCAACCATTTTGTATAAAAATAACAGTAGGCGCTAAGGGACGAGTCTAGCAAGGGACGAGTCTGTCGAGAGTATACAAAATGTGTCATACTTTTTTATTCATGCATTTTTTACAACTTTTTATTTTGTAAGATAATTAAGGAGAAATCATTCTTTTTATCCAATGTATTAGCAACGAACATTTATCAGTAAAAAAAAAATAACAGCGAACACGTGTACATTTTTTTTATTCAAGAATTTCAAACTTTATTTTTAAACTGAACTGGTGTAAAAAAATGTATGACAACCTATCAACAACAATAAGTCATACAGATTTCAAAAAGATATAACAATCTACAAATAATATTTAAAACGTATTTTTTTTATTACCCAGATATCAATCAGAGACCTAATTGTCGAGGTAAAATAAAATAAAAGAAGTAATCGAACTTTTAAGATTTGTTAAGCCTTATTTAATTACATTAAATGCTCGAAGTGTCTACCTCTTGCTCGTACACATAGCCAGCATCTCCTTTAGAAATTTCTGTTCAGTCTTCTAAGAGCCACTCCGTTATTTATCTATCACCAATTCACCTACATGGTTCAATTTTTCACGTAACGCTTGTCAATTACTGTTTCATACACGGCTTCTTTAAAATAGCCCCACAGAAAATAATTAAGTGGATTTAAATCAAGCGAGCGTGGTGGCCATGCAATTGTATCAACGCGTCCTACCCATCGGTTCGGGTACGACTCGTTTAAGTGATTTCTACGTGGATAGTTTTTTTTTTATATTGTAAGGATAGGACGTTTGTCTTCCATGCCACCTGGTGGAAAGTGCGCATGAAGACTATGGTGTTACACGTCCATCCACGAGAAACCTATTCACTCGACACTTAAAAGTTCCAGGACTGTAGTGGTCAGGAAAAACAGACGCAGGCAGATTGTGGAACAATCCTTGGCAATCCGTACCAAAAAGGAACTATCGAAGCGTTTTGTTCGACTTCTTGGTAAATCCACTATATAGGGATGGAAGTTCTGTCTGCGTCTGGTAGTCCGGTGGTAAAAAGGGGTGGGTTCAATTTGGTCAAAAAGAGCACTCGCACACTCACCAAAATGTAGCCGATAAAATACTGTCAAACAAGCAACCTTACGACGATGCTCCAGCGTCTGCAATTTTTTATTTGTAAGGTTGTTGTTATTTATGATTTTACGGGCTCTTCGGTCAACAGAGTCTAGCGCTTCGAGCTGGTATTTGGCAGAACCATCCCAAAGGTGACTACATTACTCCATGCACGACCTCACTTGGGCTGTGTATAAGTTGAGCAGCCGTTCAGGGCTGAAGTACCGCCGGACCTTCGAGATGATATCCAATTTTTTTGAAGCTGTTTTTGCCATAGACTCAATTTGTTGACCGATGTTTAATTTGGACGTTATAGTGACGCCCAAAAGCCCTAGTTGGTCGGTGATGGGAACAGATACATTTTGGAAAGTGGGCGTAAAAGTAAAGGTGCTCTTTTTTGCGGAGAATAGACACGCTTGTGTTTTGGAGGCGTTGAATTTGACCAGGTTAGATTCGCCCCAATCGGACACATTCCGCAAGGTCGAATCAACGCGCTCAATCATAGACCTTCTCAAAACCTGGATTTCATGGGCGTTCATTCGCGCATTGGATATATATCTCTCAACAACAGTGCTGTCATCAGCATATCCAATAATGCCTGGTGTTAGGAGGTCATTATTGTGCAGCAAGAATAAAGTTGCAGAGAGAACAGATCCCTGAGGTACCCCGGCATTAATCGCCATTAGGTCAGAGGAGTAGCCGTCTAAGACTACTCGAATCGACCGTTCCCTCAGAAAATCAGATATCCAGTCGCAGAGCCCGGTCGGTATGCCATATGCTGGAAGCTTGCTTAAGAGACCATCATGCCAGACCCTGTCAAAGGCCTTGGATATGTCTAAGGAAACAGCTATTGCTTCACCATGACCCTCCAAGGCCTCTCTCTCACTCCATAAGTGTGTGGCATACACGAGAAGATTGCCGGTCGAGCGTCCACTGCGGAAACCATATTGGCTATTGCTTAGGAGCTCGTTGGTCTCGAGGTATGCCAGGATTCGATCAAATCAAATCATTTATTGCGATAAATATGGTAACATTTTTGGTGGATTATACAACTTTGAGCACATATTTGACTGTATTACAGTATGCAATATTTAATATTAAGGTCTATATATTTTTATCTAACTTAAACATATAACATTAAAATAATCAGCATTAATTACACAACAAATTATTCAAAAAGAAATCATAACTTTAACAATTATTATGGTCACAAGCACAAAATTAATACAAACATAAAAAAAAAAACTAATGTCCATTTTTATTATTGAAGAATTCGTCAATCGTATAAAAGGATTTGTCAATTAACCATTATCTTAAAGCAAATTTAAATTTATTTAGCGGTAAGCTTTTTATGTCAATTGGCAATTTATTGAACATTTTTATTGCCATAGAGAGGCTATTCCTACTACAAATTTCGGTCTTAATAGCAGGTAAGCAAAGCTTGTCAGGATATCTTGTGCTGTACGAACAAACTTCTTTTTTTGTTGCAAAACATTCTGGGTGCAATTTCACAAAAAGTACAGTTTCATATACGTAGAGACATGGTACAGTTAATATCCTCATTGATACGAACAAAGGCTTGCAGGTTGTCCAAGGGTCGACATCGGCAAAAGCTCTAATACATTTTTTTTGAGTTATGAATACTCTATTAATTTTTACAGAATTTCCCCAAACAAGTATGCCATACCTTAGGTTTGAGGCAACATAGCCATGATATGCTTTTAGCGCTGTTTGTCTGTTTGTTATTTTATTCAGCTTCCAGAGTACGTATGAAAATCTATTTATTTTGGAGCAGATATTTTCAACTTGGATATTCCATGAACAGAAGGAATCAAATATTATACCTAAAAAGGGATAGGTGTCTGCTTCATGTATAATAACGTCATCAAACTTAACATTAAGAGGAAGTTTCTTTGCTCCTCTATTTAGAAATTCAATATATTTCGTTTTCGTCATATTTACGGTCAAGTTATTGGAATTAAGCCAATTGATAATTTCATAAATTGTATTATTGATAACGTCATTAAAATTTGTAGTTGAGTCGTCAGGAATTATTATTGAAATGTCATCTGCGTACAATGTCATATGATATTTAGTTATAAGTGGTAGGTCATTAATATATAGGAGAAAGAGAAGAGGTCCTAATAAGCTTCCTTGAGGTACTCCTGTTTTATTGATACTAAGCTTGGATGACCATATTTTTTCATGGCACGCGGAACCACTACTTTTGATTTCTACGAATTGCTGTCTATTTTCTAAGTAGCTTTTAACCCATTCAAACGCTCTGCCACGGATCCCATATGAATGGCATTTTTGTAAAAGTAGCGGGTGTGAGACGCAATCAAACGCCTTTTTCAATACACGTCCCATGACTTTGCAAAGTATGGAAGTGATTGAGATTGGTCGATAGTTGACAGGATCAGCACGGCTTCGGTACTGGTTGTACGTTAGCCAGCTTCCAGGATTTGGGGACTTTACCAGATTCCAAAGAAAGTATATAGAGACGCGTCAAAACGGGAGACAACTCAGCTGCGCAGCGTTTCAACACCACTGCAGGAATACCATCTGGACCGCTAGCCTTATTCTCGTCTAGGTGCAGCAAGCATTTAAGAACCTCCTTTTGGCGAATATGAACGGTACCCATTGTAGGACCGAACTGAGGCAATTGGGGTGGGATTTTTCCTTGGCTATCTAGACGAGAATTTTCCGCAAAGATACTGGCAAATAAATCCGCCTTTTCCTTAACGGTGTGGGCCAGAGAACCCTCAGGTTTCCGCAGTGGCGGCAGCGATGGGCGACAAAAGTTCGTTTCGACCGACTTGGCGAGGGACCAGAAAGCTTTGCTTCCCGAGGGGTATGACGCTATTCTGTCTCCAATACAGCCTATATGCGCGAAACGAGCTCTTTTGATCACCTTCTTGCAGGACTTGGCGGCAGCATTGAACCTCTTCTTGTGTTCATGCGAATCCACGGCTTTGCTTCTGCGAGCAGTTGCCCAGGCTTTGTACGCTTCTCGCTTACGCTTTTCAGCGGAAAAGCATTCAGCACTTAACCATGGGCGAGCTTTGGTTTCAAGGGATAGATCAACGTAGGGAATGAAGAACTCCATTGCTTGACCTATCACACTTGAGACTGCATCAGCGCAGCACGATGGATCGTTTGATGTAAAACAAGCTTGCCGCCACGGATAAGATGCGAAGAAATGTCGCATTTCATCCCAATCTGCCGACTTGTAACGCCATACTCGCCTAGAACCACTTGCTCGGGCGTCAGGTGGCGAGTACTGCGATACAGATTTCACCAGACAGTGATCGGATGTCCCTAAGGGTGCAGTTACGGACACCGAATATCTGTCGGGATCGGTTGTCAGCAGAAGGTCCAGGCAGTAAGCAGTGTGGCCAGCAACGTCTGGGATGCGCGTAGGCTCGTCAACAAGCTGAGAGAGGCCATGAGTGAGCGAAAACTTAAAAGCCTCTCTACCAGCATGGTCAGTGTCCTGAAACGGGTATAACCACTGTCCGTGGTGTGCGTTAAAATTCCCCAGGAACACCAACTGCGCTGTGGGAAAACGTTGCTGAACCTTGTCCGCTGTACTGCTGAGATAGTCCATAAGCCTTGTTGTCTCCCGATCTCCGCTATGTGACCGATGAATACCAGCGTATACCATTTGGTCTAGGCCGGTATCTATGTGAACCCACATAACTGAAAGGTCCGGCACTTCTAAGTAACGGAGACGCTGACAACAGATCTTGTGCCAGCCGGCACGATAGAGCCTCCCGGGATTTTTCGCGAGGTGGCGGGGCAGCCTTTTGCATGTGGCTGTCATGCTACTTGGGCCCCCTACTACCTGTGGTTGGCCAGCGGTGCACCGTGCTTCGGATCCCGCTACCCTCCAAAACGAGTCACCTGGTGAGTCATTATCCTACGAGTTGAAAACAGTTCTCCGATGCAGCACGATTACTCAGACCTATCCTCCTCAATGGCTACACTAGACATCATGCCGGAACGCAACTAGGTTACTTGGCGGCATGGTTTTGTCTAGTGGGTGGTGACAAGCCACGGCCGAAGCCTACCACCAGATTTTACTGCTCGTTTAGCACCACCCAGGGACCACGTACAAGGCATCGAGGGCTAAACCTTGCGGACGCGAGCAGTTTTCAGTCCCCTAGTGAGCGGGTGCACCATCATGCTGTAGCCACATCCTATTGCGAACTTCTCCTGGTACATCTTTTAACAAATTACTAAGCTCTACTCTTAAAAATTGAAATAATGAGCTCCATTCAGGCGTGATGGGAGTTCAAATGGACCGATGATTTGTCTGTTCCCCCATCCCAGCCCATAAATTAACTGCAAACTGGTGCTGAGACCTGTCTTCCCTTACTGCACGGGGGTCTTCGACGGCCCACTCATGGAGGCTGTGCATGTTAAAGACGCTCATTCTCTTAAAACAAGATTCATCACACCACAAAATTTAATCAAAAAACCGGGGATCTTGTCTGTACCGGCGCAACATCTCCCTACAGAAATCTAAGCGACTTTGATAATCCGCTGGCAGTAATGCTTGCACCCGTTGGACATGATACGGGTGCATGCGGTTTGTTTTCAAGATTCTATGTACCGTACTTGTAGCGATACCCGTGCGTCTAGAAATACGGCGAATGCTAGTAGAAGGATCTTGTCTAACTTCCATAATAACCTTATTTTCATCCACCTGTCTAGGTCTTCCTTCACCTCTGGTAACGCCAGGGATTCGACCCTCCAAATACGCGCTTCTGACCAAATACTGCGATTTGGATACCGCACACGACATCTACGAGCAGTCTTCCGAGCATTACCGTCACATAAACCGTAGATAAAATACATTTCTGCGTATTCACGAGCAGTAAAACCAGTGGACATTTTCAGAAATACTTTTCATGTGTGATGAACAATATGAACAATTAAGATTTTTTTTTATTTACTTGAATTAATCGAACTGTAACTTTTTTAAGTGCCTGGCTTAAAATAAAGTTTGCCATTTTCTATCCAGCCAGCATCTTTTCATAGATCTTAAAATAAGAAATAAAATCATTAAAGATATTAATGATTTTATTTCTATAGATATTAAAATCATTATAGTAAAAAAATATGTTTCGTTATTTTTTTTGTATACTTTTATACCTTTTTGATATTTGTATCACTAAAAAGTGACTACATAGGGTTAAAAATTAAATCCTTGGGCAGTTAAAACTGAGGGGCAGTGCATCGTTAACAAAATAGAACAAATATTACATACAAACATAAACGACAACGAATTAGGTACCTAAAAATCGGATTAAATGATAAAAGATCTTAATAAATAAATAAATAAAAAATAAATATTACTGACACTCACACAACATTATCTAGCCCAAATTAAGTTCCTTAAAGAACTTGTGTTATGGATACTAGTTAACTGATATACTTAACAAATATATAAACATACATACTGAATAAATACTTACATATTTTTTATTAGAAAATAAACTTAAATAAACATATAAGTATCCATTACTTGACGACTAATATCTGTGTTCATCAAACAAATATCCGTTGCCGCCGGGATTCAAACCCAGGACAGAAGGCATAGAAACAGCAATAGAAGGCTATGTACGTTACCCCTACACCAGCCGGTCGTCTAAGGTCTTAATCTGGATAGAGATCCTATTTTGGAATAGGTAGGTAATATTTTTTGTGGAAATTTTGTTGCTTCATCGTAAAGGTCTGATCGTGTATGTAAAATCGAAATGATAAGTTGACAAAATAGATGGCAAAGAATATGAACTGAACATGAAACATGAGACGTTTAATTTTCTTTTCTTTCTTTTTAAACTCTTATCTGATAGTCAAGGAAAAGTCCCACCTCAATTAAGTCACTTCAGACCCAGGTAAGTACCGTTCATATTCGCCTTAAGGCGGTTCTTAAATGCTTGCTGCATCTAGACGAGTATCCAGCTGGTATTCCTTTGGTGGTACCGATGGTGGTCTTTTGGGTCATTGGAAATTAGACCGGAATCTTTTACGTGATATAGGGGAGGTCATTTGCTATTATTTGAGCCCAAATCATGTGATTCCAAAGTTTTTATAAAATATTTAGGTTTTTCCTTGTTTTTCTGAAAATTCAGCTTTACTCCTTCAAACATCGATTGTAAAAGAAACTAATAGGTAGTCCGATATAAATTCAATAATAAATTTTGGACATGTGCGTATTATGTCACTAATAAAAAATAATTGTTTCTCTATGAATCCAAACAGAAGTTACAAGACGTTTATAAAACAAAAATGATATTTTTTGGAGAAACGTTTACAGAAACAACATTTTTCTCCAAAAAAGTACAGTAGAATTTTTCGTGCACTTTAAAAAAAAAAAAACAACTTTATAGCAAGGAGGTAAAACAACAATTACCCTTTGATTACAATGTTTCAGAAAAAAGTGCAAAAACAAAATCAAAAACCTGAATCTTTTGATCCTCCAAAGGAATCATACAAAGTGTTCCTGTCATTAAGACGCTAACTTTTCGCTGGCAAAATCTTCTAAATCATGTTAATAGGGTTCTTTATCAATAATTTGACGAATCGCAACGCGAGAAGATGAACCGGGCGCATCATGCTATTAGTATTTTTAGACGGTCCCTTTACCCATTTTAGCAACATCCCTTCGACTTGCATTACTTTAGTGGACCAAGTTATTTCTCTTTCTGTAATTTGGATAGTGAACTAAATTGAAACTTGGCTTTTACTGAATGGTATGGTTTATAGCTGTGGAGCCATGTCATGCCATGCCTTAAAAAGTTTACAAATGAAGAGTATGCAGCTTTTCCAATGGCGTCGCTACACATGCTCGAATAGATAATTAATCTAGATTTCCACGGTGTTGGTAATCCCATTTGAGCTTCACAACAGAAAAAATAGCGGAATCCTCTAAAATAAGCTAATAAGATTTAGGCTGAAAAATGTTCTTTGAAATTCATGTTCTGAAATTCTTTGGCGAAAAATGCTGTTTTTGTAAACGTTTCTCCAAAAAATATTTTTGTTTTAAAAATTCCCTGTAGTTTTAATTTGGATTCATATTGAAACAATTATTTTGTTTATTAATGAAAAAGTAAACACCTATCCAAAACTGAAAATTTAACCGACATCGGACGATTCGTTTTTTCACAATCGCTGTCTGAAGGAGTAAAACTGGATTTTTAGAAAAAAAAAGGAAAAACTAAAATATTTAAATAAAATGGTACATTTTGGAACTAGCAAATGACCTCCCCTATAAAGGTCCCAGTCTAAATACCTATAACCCTGTACACCAATTTCAATCACCTCAATACTTTATAGTCATGAAACGTGTATTGAACAATCGGCTTTTGGTATACCTTCAGAGCCACGAGCTCCTTAACGATGGACAAAATGGTTTCCATAGTGAACGCTCGACCTTCTTGCTATCTTCTTGTGGTCTTGGAGAACCCATATCTTTAGACATTTCCTTTGACAGAGTCAGGAATGCTTTCTCTAAAGTAAGCTTCCAGCATAATAGCATACCAATCGAGCTCTGCAACTGAATATCTGATTCCTCAGTTAACAGTCTATTCGAGTCGTCTTAGATGGTTACTCTTCTGACCTAATGGCAATAATTAATTGCATTGTACCTCAGGGACCTCTTCTCTTTAGAATGTTATTCTTTCTGAACATTATGATCTACTAACATTCGGCATTATTGGTTTCACTGATGACAGCACTGTTGTAAAAAGATATGTATCCTATAAATAAAAAAAAAACAGCCAAGTGCGAGTTGGACTCTCCTATGAAGGGTTCCGTAGCAGCAAGTAACATTGTAAATTGCGGTTTACAATTTATGAGGTATAAAAAATCTATTAACTTGATTTCGTGCAAAGCAATTTTCGGTAAAAGCTTACATCGTAATGTTCATTGTATATTTTTTTTTAGTTTTAGCATTCATTTATTTCAGAAGTTACAGTTTATCCTACAATTATTTAGGAAGCCACAGTTACACACATTTTACCATTTGGAAGTGTCTCCCGCATAAACTATTCAGTTTAGAAAAAAATGATATTAGTAACCTAAATAAAGATAAAAGAAACCTAAAAAACGCAGAATGAATCTATTTACTAAGTTTCAGTAGTACAATACAGTTCATCAGTACATACGGACGGACAGAGAGACAGACATTCCGAATTTTTAAGGGTGCCATTTGGCCACAGAACCCTAAAAAGCTCCGTGAAATCTAGGTTTTTAAGGAAGTCTATGATTGGGCACGTTGATTTGACCTTGCGGATAGCGTTCGAATGGGATGTCCAACTTGATCAAACTCAACATGTACAAATTGTAATATTTTCTACTTAATAGATCACTTTTACCATCTACGATCAATCATCGAGGGCTTTTGGGTGTTACTATATCATCAAATTACAAAAGCGACAAAAAATGTAGATTGAGTATCGCCGTAAGGTTGCTTCTTTGATAGTAGATACTACAGAATACAATTCGGTGAGTGCTTTTTTTGAACAAATTGTACCCACTCCTTTTTGCCACTGGACTGCCAGATTTAGACAGAATCCCCATCCATATGTAGTGATGCATGGCAAGATGGATGATGTGTTGCCAACCCAAGGCTTTATCTGGCAAAGCCTTTTGTTCCTATAATGGCACTAGCTGTTCCTTTACATTGAACGCACCTTTGCCTATACACAGTTTCTATGGTGGTTAAAATAGGAAGGACAAGTACTGTTGTAATACCGCCTCAAGCGTGTCCTGGACATGGACATTTCTACCACTATACCATTACTACAGTACTATGTTACTTTATAGTTACCGAAGTTCATCTTAGCGCAGAGCGATTTTCACAACAACAAGAGATGAGGGTGGATTATGCCAGGTCTGAAAGTGGCCCAGTTTTTTAGGCGTTTGTGTCACTGTTGCAATATAGCTGTTTTCGAATTGTTAATCTTCTCTATAGTATTTTTCGTTCGGATAATAAATAAACTAGCATCCTAGTATAATATACGTTTCATATTTTTAGTATGTGAATCTTATGAATGCCAGTGTAAACAAGTTCTTCTTCTTCTTTTAGGTTAATGGCAAGCTGCCAACGTTACTAGGCGACGTAAATCAACAATAAACTTATATTTCATACACATGTCATGTTCACATTTAACGCATGAATTGCACAGATTGCACTACATAATACTGCTTACACAAATTTTGATTCTAAGTGAGCAGAATACAGATCTTTTTTACTGAACGTTCCGAGTAAAAGATATCCGAGCCAAGTGTGATAGATAGCCTTTGGGTGTCTTTGTCCAGCATGCCGTTAACTACTTATAAACCTATAAAAAGTATGTTATGTATTATTTTGTGAAAAAACATCCTACCAAAAACATAAACATAAAAAAGGAGAGCCAAGTTCAATACAAAAATTATGCTCAGCTGTGGGCTTCGACGCAAAAACTAAGGAGATCTAAATGAGCGCCAAGTTCTATGAAAAATCGTTTTTTTGTTATTTACTTTATTGGAAACAAAACAGAAATAAAAGATACAACAGATATAAACAAATTTTAAATTAAAAATAATTACAATTATTTCCTTAGAACGTCTCACTGAGGAAATTAAGGCGCAGCAGTGTCTTATATAAATAATCAACGAAAGCAGAGCATTAAAGAAAATTTGAGTTGAGAATATCATCAACGTAAACATTCTCCGAAATCATACATATTTTTTCAAAACTTTGAAATTTTCAAGGAATTACCTAACTGATTTTGATGAAATTTATATGGGATCAACTATAAAGTATCCTCTATCATATGAAACAACAATTTTTAAAATAAATTATTAATTGTCCGAAATATCGTGTAACAAAGACACAAAAAAAAAACAAAGAAAACATACAGAAATTGAGAACCTGAGAACTTTCTCCTTTTTTGGAAGTCGGTTTCTTTATTATTTAAATTGTGATTTTGAAACTGCGAAGTGGTGCACGCTAACCAGCATTAGTCCTAGTTGATGAGATGTGAAAATTATTTGATCTTGTTGCATTACATTTTATATTTTTTAGCATTTTTTTGCGTTAGAGCGTCAATTAGTCGTCGTCTGTCAGTCAGGGCAGGGATAATGTATTGTTTTTATAGACTGAGAGCCCGTACGCGGTTCATAAATATTGACTTTAGAAACGTGATCGCAGCTAGTCTGCTAGTTTGATATCTTATTTTTTTTTTGTAGAAATATTGAATGGTAGATACTTTATCCGGTTCCTTCTATCTATTTTCTATCTTATATACAACGTGTAACAAAATGGAGATATAAAACTTAAGGAATAACTTCTATACCATACGTAGACTATACAATAAAAGAATTAGCATTATCAGTAGCTGAATAAGGATAACAAATTTTTGTTACTGTTACTTATAAACTACATCACCAAACATACAATTCCCTTAAGTGTTATCTCTTCATTATGTTACACGTTGTATACAGGGTGTCCAAAAAAGCACTTTGGAGAAAAATATCCTAGATAGGGCTAGTCTTTCCTATTCGACTACAAAAAATCGTTTTTATTTGAACTTATAATTTTTCCATAAAATAATTCTGAACATTTCAAGGAAAGCGCGCGCGCGCGACCTTTCGTCTATCCAGATAATGGTCGCGCCTTTCGATCAGCTGAAATGAAATGAAATGTCTTTATTTGCCAGGAAGTTGGTACATTTTAGGTCTTAAAAAGTAAAGAAAGTTTCACAAGATCCTACCAACAGGTGTTGGTGTGCAAAATTTGGTGAGATACAATAATTTTTAAATGTCATAATATTAAATTCATCCTGATGTCAAAAGAAAAGGTTACAATTAGAAACAATTAGATTTATGTAGTCTGAATGTCTATAAGCACTTGTCATTTAAAAAATCTTTTACATTGTAATATAGTTTGTATAGAAGTAAGTTAAAAATTCTTTTTTTAAATAAATTCATTGGTAAATTCTTAATATCTAGAGGGATTTTATTAAATATTTTTACTTCCATACATACAATATTTTTTTGAAAAACGCATAGTCTCTGGGCTGGGGTATAAAGCATTTCTGCATGTCTTCTATGTCCAGAAATCATGTCCCGATTTTTGGGGAACAAATTTGGATGCTTTTTAATAAACAAGCATACCTCGTAAATATAAAGGCAAGGCAATGGAAGAATGTTTAAGTTTTTGGAAATCGGTCTACAACTATCCTTATAATCGGCACTTGCTAACGCCCGCCCGCATTTTTTTTGTATTCTAAATACGAGCTCAATATCAACTGAGTTTCCCCATAATACAATACCGTAACGCAAGATAGACGATACGTATCCGTGGTATGAGAGCAGGGAAGTTTTTTGTCCTGCTATCTCTTTGACTCTTCTAAGTGCATATATAAATCGGTCTACTTTTTTACATAATCTGTCTATGTGCGCTTTCCAGTTTAGATTTTTGTCTATAGTAATACCTAGGAAGACAGCCGCGTCAACGTTATTTAATTTATGATTATCAAAAGTTATGTCAATTGGATCATTTTTAGAATTATATGTCAAAAATTGTATTAAATTAGTTTTATTTATATTTATTTTGAGGTTTAAATAATTTAGGTATGATACAACGTCTGTCATTGATTTAACTATTTCAGTTTTTAATTCGTTTTTGTTTTTAGATTTTATTACAAGTGTAGTATCATCTGCAAATAATATAGATTTTTGTTTTTTTTTATTATGTATGGTATGTCGTTTATGTAGACTAAAAATAAAAGTGGACCCAATATGCTACCTTGGGGTACTCCGTATTTGTTTTCGCGATAAGGGGAACATACTGTGTCTCTATATTTTCCGTTGAAGTAGCTTAGTTCTACACATTGCGATCTATTTTCTAAGTAACTTCGAATCCATTCGTTTGCTTTACCTCTTATGCCACATTTATCTAAAGTTTTTAATAGAATGGTATGCGATACAAAATCGAAAGCTTTGCTCATATCCAATAGCAGTGCTACTGGAAATAGTTTTTTGTATAAGCTCTCAGATATATCCTTGATTAGAGAAAAACAAGCTAAGGTGGTTGAGCTTCTTTCGCGAAATCCGAATTGCTCCTCTGCTAGGATGTTATGTTTATTTAAAAAACCTTTGATTCTCACTGACATGACTTTTTCAAAAAATTTTGATAATATAGGTATTAACGTTATTGGGCGATAATTATTCATGTCAGTTACGTCACCTTTTTTGTGGATGGGTTTGACTATGGATTTTTTTAATCTTTCAGGAAATTTTCCTTGCGTGAGGGATAAATTAATTATGTGTGCCAGGGGCGCCTTCAGAACGTTTGCACATCGTTTAATTATTGATGTAGTCAAGTGGTCGAATCCAGTACATCCAGCGTTTTTTAAAGTCTTTATGATTTTACTTATTTCATTTTCGTCAGTTGGTGTGACAAATATGGAATGATCTCGATATATTCGAGATTGAGTCATTGGGGTATAATTAAGGATGTCAGAATTGGCTTTATTAGTCATGTTTATAAAAAAGTTATTTAGATTTTCGCAGATAATTTTTGGGTCAGTGTGTAAAATGTTATTTAATTTAATTTTTTCAATATTTTGATTTCGGGTAGAGTTTGATGTCGCGTTTTTTTTTATAATATTCCAAGACGCCTTGCATGTATTTTTTGCATTTTGAATATATTTTATATTGCATGATTATAATGATGCGGTCATACACTTTTTTAAAATTTTGTTACATTTATCATATGTTGCTTTATTTTGTTTTTTGTTGTCGTTGCTTAAGGAATATTTGAGGTAAAGTCGTCTTTTATTTAAGCAACTCCTTTTTGATCCCTTGGTAAGCCATTTTTTCTTTACCGCATTTTTGTTTGTCATTTTTACGTTTATGATAGGAAAGCACAGATTAAAAAATAGGGTCAAATAGTCGTGGGAAATGTTAAACGCAATGTCCGTATCAGTTTCAGCGTAAACATCGTCAAACGATGTTGCTGCTGACATAATAGATAAAAACAAACAATAATTAAAGTAAAAATTGGAATCAAACTTTTTGCAGTAATTAATTAAATCAACTCAATAGTTCAATCTTCCTCTAATATGAATGAATCTAAAGTTATGTACAAAATAATGTTAAATAAGAATTATTAAGCAAGTTTTATTATTTTATTTATTTATTGAATATTTCCCAGCTGATCTTAAAGCGCGTGCGTTATCTGGATAGGTGAGATGTCGAGCGCGCGCGCTAACTTTGTTAGCATAGTTAGCAACCACATCGAGGCCACGCCTTAGACCTTAATGTTTACCGTGCTGTTTGATGGAAAGTCTGGTTATCTGTCTTACAAAGATGGTATGTTTTTGTTTCTAGTCTATATAAATGATCTACCCTATATGGTAGGCACTAATCACGAGATTGTATTGTTTGCTGATGACACATCTGTCTAATCATTTAAAATGATTAGACAGAAAATCAATTACGACGATGTAAACAATGCTCTCTTAAATGGTGTGCAGTGGTTTAATCTAGCTTTCAATAATAAAAAAAAAATATCCAAAATTCTCTGCACAAAATGTAAAACAGTTTCAGTCTGATCTGCGTCTTAATGTGAACAGGTTGAATCCAGTAGATAACATGGTTTTTCTTGGAATAACCTTAGATTCTAAGTTGCAATGGGACACCCATATCTCATAACTAGCGAGTAGACTTAGTTCTGCAAAATTCGCTCACTGACTGATGTTAATACGGTGAACATGGCATATTTTAGTTATTTTCATAGTATAATGTCCTACGGCATCCTACTTTGGGGCAATGCCGCAGATATTGACACTATATTTATACTGCAGAAAAGGGCTATTCGTGGAATGTATAAACTTGGATATAGAGAATCTTTAAGAGAAAAGTTTACAGACATTGGTATCTTGACCCTTGCATCACAACATATTTATGAAAACATTGTGTATATTTATAAGAATAGTAATACATTTAAAACTAGGAAAGATAACCATGATAAAAATTACTCTGTAAGGACTAGGATCGTCCAGAAATCAGCGTGTTCCAAAATAAGGCTGGCTCAAAGCAGCAATAATTTATGTCAATAGTCAATACGTAGGTATAAAACGTTATTTTTTGTTCATGCGAAACCTGGTAACAGTTTGTTCGGAATCGGTAGCGAAATCAATTGCAATAGTTTTTATACCATGTTATATTTTAACTCAATAATCTTTACAGAGCCTTAAATTATGTACACACTCGCATATCGTACGCGATCCTAGGAAGGAGGTATCTACGTCGTATGAAGCGGTAGCGAGCGGGAGACTCGCGCGCCAAAAGCAAGACACTACAAGAGACTTGAACCTTGCTGAGTTTTTAAGATAATACCATCATTTTTTGTACACCACTGTTTTGAACGAAAATATTTGACCCGAGTGGATTTCGCATGAACAAAAATTGACGTTGTATATAAAAAAATCCAAAGTCAATTCAATCCTTGTCATTCAATAAATTTAAATCAATCATTAGAGGCTTCTTATCTCGAAAAGCTTATTATAAAACTCACGATAATTTAGACGATATAAAGGATTGGGATTAAGTACACAACAGGATATTTATAGAAATAATTAATTTTGTTTACGGTTTGGCCACATGAGTAGATAATCGGGTGTCGGGTCAGCCTCTTCCCTAAAATATGGTTGAGGAGGGTGATGGCTGGTGCTTGCGTTATACTCGTGAACGAGTGCTGCTGGTGGTGCCAGGTCGTTTTGCTGATGACACTATGACTGTTTTATTCCATTCTTGTTTCAATACTCTGGTCCCAGTTTGTCATGTTCGTGTTGTGCATCCATAGCTCAAAGCACCTACGTAAGCAGTTTGGTTGTGGCATGACATTGGCTTTAACAATTAGCTGTCTTGTGTTTGTTTTTTTTTTCATGCGATGATCAATTTGTACTGTACCTATATGTATTAATTCGAATAATTCTGAATGAAAAAGAGTGCCAAGAGTTTTTTTCCGCCGGCTTTTTCTGTCTCAAGGTCTACTGTAATGTCTTATTCTACAACTACCAACAACTAGTTAAAGCCGAAGTATATGATGACGTCATTAAGTAAATTATAAAATTCCAAAGATGAATAAAACTGTTTTGAAATTTGTATGCGAAGGCGACGGTCTCCTCTTTACCGATAACATCATGAAAAGAGCAAAGTTACGTAGGGTCTCTTTAGAATAGCCCCACCGCTCCTGTATACAACGTGTAACAAAATGGAGAGATAAAACTTAAGGGTTAGCTTCTTTACAATACGTAGACTATACAGTAAAAGAATTAGCATGATCAGTGCTGGTATAGACTTTCATACAAATTTATTTAATTATTATAATACATCAAAATATTTTGACAACCCTAGTCAACCTAATAAGCTAAAACAAGACTTGTGCCGCAATCAGTGACGTTATGACCTATCCCGCACCGGCTGAACTTTGTAGTATCTGTCTTAGTTACCCATCACTTTATTTTTACGCCATCTGTTTTCGAATAGATTTCATCAAAAGCTAACAGCCGTTTTTAGGGGTGACACTTAGATAATTTGATCTAAACTTTGAACTTGTTTTTTGGCCGAACCGTAAGCATAACAAATTTATGTTACTGTTACTTATAAACTACACCACCAAACATACAATCCCCTTAAGTATTATCTCTTCATTATGTTACACGTTGTATAGTCCCGCTTGGTAGTCGAAACCCCACTGGCTTCACCTGGCTAGCGACCACCCTTCATATAAAATCTGCCATATTTTGTAGGATTTATTTATTTATTTACTAAACGACATGCCAACAACATAAATACAAAATAAATTACATAAACATACAAAAAGTTCTTAAATCTAGTATATACATTTATTAAAGGCACGTACAACATTCATAAAATTCACAAGCCGAGTTCACACAAACAACGAAGAAAAAAAAATACAATTTAAATAATAAGTACCCTAAATAATGTGTATTATAAATTATATTAGCTATAGAAATAAATTAAATTAAATTAAATGTCAGTAAAATTAGTTCATTACTTATCAAAATTTTTAAATTATTCAAGCACTTAGATAAATAAATTACAATAATCAATATGCATATAAAAAAAAAAATACTAAAAATAAAAGTCAAAATATTTTTTAATCACAATATAACAATCATACGAAGAATGAAAATAAATTACAGTAAATTAATGAAAAATAAAAATAATAAAAATGAAAATTTGGAAATTTTGGAAAATTTGTATTTTCATAATTCAAAAAAATAGTTAATTATTCACATAAACATTAAGACATTAAGTGAGTTACAATCTTTTTATGGAAAAGTAAAGGTGAGTCATTGAAAATATTTATAGTTGGAATCTCAGAAGTTATTTTATTTAACGAATTAGTCACCCTGGGGAGGGGAGAGTGAGCCAGTAAATTGGATCTACAAGGGGGAACATTTAAAACCTTAGTATTGCGATGTCTCGGTATGCATCGTGGTACTGTTATCATGATACGATTTAGAATAATAGGGCTGTCAATCAAATTATAAAGTAATTTATATACAAATTTGAGATCAAGAACCTGCCTCCGCAGGATTGAAAAGGTTACAAAGTTGCTTCATGAGGTATCTTCAGTTCAGGTGCAACAAATGACTATGCAAGTCAAAAAAAAGTCAAAAGAATCTTTATTTCGTAAGTATTAAAATACATTTGAAATAAGTCACAATTTACAAATTGAACTGAATCTACCACCACTTCGGAAAGTCGATCTGTTGAGAAGAAGTGGCAAGAAACTCAACAGCAATCATCTTTTAAAAATACACAATAACAATAACAACAACAACAATTACAACAATCTTTCACTAAAAATGGCAAATCATTTATATAAACTAAGAATAAGAAAGGCCCAAGAATCGAGCCCTGGGGCACTCCCATATGAACTGCTGATCCCGATCTCTTTCCATTAATATCAACTCTTTGAATTCTATTGCATAAATAGGATTTCATAAAATCAAGTGCCCTATCATTGATTCCATAGTGGTGTAGCTTCATGAGGAGTGTATCGTAGTGAACACAGTCAAAAGCCTTGGACAAATCACAAAAGACACCGAAGGCATCACGTGACTCCTCCCAGGCATCAAATATATGTTTGATAAGCTCAACACTGGCATCAGTTGTTGAGCGACCCCGTGTGAAACCAAATTGATTTGAATTCATTAAATTATTGCTAAAGAAGTGTACCACTAGTTGGTTTAAAATAAGCTTTTCAAAAATTTTACTAAGTGTTGGTAATATAGAGATTGGTCTAAAGTTACTGGGGTCGGTTATGCTTCCTGCTTTAAATACGGGAATAATTTTACTAAGTTTCATTAAGTCCGGAAACACACCATTATCAACACAATTATTAAATATACTGGCTAAATAAGGTGCAATACCGTCAATGATAGATTGGATGATTTTAACAGAAATACCATCCAGATCAGCAGTGTTCTTAATTGTTATACTTTTAAAAGCTTTCAATACCTCACTTTCAGTAACATGCCTGAAAGTAAAGTTAGTTTTACACTTATTTACATTATTTTCAAGAAAAGATTGTGCAGCTTTAACTGATGAATTTAATGTCTTCGTAGTCGAAACTGGAATGTCTGCAAAGAATTTTTCAAAAGCTTCAGCAACTTCTGTATCTGATGTCAACAGTCGATCACCAATTTTCAGTTTATGTTCCGCGTTTCTAATGTTTGACTTTCCAGTTTCACTGTTTATAATTTGCCAAGTAGTTTTAGGTATATTTACACTATTTTGAATTTTATTATTAATAAAATTTGATTTCGCAATACTACACACATTTTTGAACATTTTGGAGTATTTTTTAACATATTCCTTAAAGGTTTCGCTATGATTATATGATTTTTCATCATATAATTCATATAATCTGTCTCTGCTTTTGAATATTCCTACTGTTGCCCAGTCACTAAACTTAAATGAGTTATCATCTATTTTAATTGTTTTCGATTTAAATACTGTATCATACTCACATTTAATTAAATTAAAAATACAATTATACTCCTTAACAGGATCATCATAACATTTAAGTTCCCACAACTTATCCAAGACATTACTTCTGAATCTCTCCAGCCGACCCTCGTTCATGGGTACAAACTTAATCTCTCTTCTTAATGCCTTGTTTGTGTTAATGTTAAAAGGTGCTAATTGTCCACAGTGATCCGATTTTAACTTATTAAATATGTATTGACTGTTGGGTGATGCATCAGTGAAAATGTTATCAATACATGTTGCTGAAGTGGCTGTAACACGTGTAGGCTCTAAAAAGAGATTTTTAAGTCCATAACAAAGAAACAAATTAGTTAACCTTTGGCTAAGGGATGATTGGATTAATAAATCAATATTAAAATCACCACAGACAATGATATTTTTTTTAGTATCACTAAGTTTAAGTAAAGCTTCCTCCATGATTTTTTCAAACAAATCAAAGGATGAAGCCGGCCGCCTGTATACGCTTATTATAATAACTTTCCCTAGTTCTATACATGCCATTTCAATGGTTTGCTCAACAGAAAGACTAATAATATCCTTTCGTTCTTTAAATTTCATTCCTTTGTGTGTAATAATCAAGGAGCCGCCACAATTAGCCTGGATTCTGCTGTATGAACTGGCTATTTGATGATTATTGAACGAAAATATCATTTTTTTTTCATTTTTGCTTGGTGGTAGGATCCCTTTTGGGTCCGCCTGGCTAGCGACCACCCTTTATATAAAGTCTGCCGCCAAATGTTACCGCTCCAGCGGTAATGTGTTCCGGCAATATTTTATAAAGAGCCAGTTCCTTCCTAAACCCGTGTGCTTTCATCTTCGACCTCATCATCACTTACCATCAGGTGAGATTGAGGTCAAACGCGGGTTTAGTCACTCATAAAAAAAAAAAAAAAAAATTTGATGGTCTTTTAGCCAGTGCTCCGTTACACACAAAATATCTAAATTTTCTTGATTCATAAAAAGTTCAATTTGTAAATCCTTACCCAGCATGCCTTCAATATTTTGGTGGGCTACATTTAATACATTTTTACTACATTTTAATTTTGCAGCTGGGGCATATGTGCTAATAACATTTTGATTATAGCTAGAAGTCTTATTATCTATTGTCGTCGCCTCTACTTTAAATTAACTAGAGTAGTCCTAATACTATTACTTGGAATGTTATATTCCACCGGTTTAATAAATATAAGTGGCTGCTCAATAGAAGCAGAGGTTTCAGTCAAGATGACTGGTAAATCATTACTAATAATATAAGATAGCGAAATTGCTATTTGTCGTATAGAATAATCGTACAAATTGTACTTATCATACTTAAAATAAAAAGGTTTACTAACTATAATGTTAGTATCAATCATATGGAATTTATCACTATGCCTACATGTCATAGTGTGTAATATTTTATTCAGATGGTGCCTTATATTGTTTTCTTGCTCTGAGAAAGAGTGGCTAAAAG
Organism: Stenoptilia bipunctidactyla; assembly: GCA_944452665.1. Classification (NCBI taxonomy): domain Eukaryota; kingdom Metazoa; phylum Arthropoda; class Insecta; order Lepidoptera; family Pterophoridae; genus Stenoptilia; species Stenoptilia bipunctidactyla. The sequence continues at coordinate 18,566,861 of OX101730.1, forward strand.
GTAATGCAAATAATATTATTCTACATATAGTAGATGCATATCCTCCCCCTGTTACAGCGTCGTCGAATTGATGATATTGTGTTTTATGTAAAACTTGCCCAAGCAAAAATCGATTCATGATATCTACTCACACGATTCGGGTTGAAAGCAGGCGTGGTCCTAGTGGGGGGGGAGGTCACAGGGGACATGACCCCCCCCCCAAAATCATGAAAAGATGGACATCTTATAAGAAAAGAAGCTAAAAAAGATACTTCTGATTAAAAAAAATGGTTGTGACCCCCCCCAAAATTTCAGTCTGCGACCGCGCCTGGTTTGAAAGTCCCAATTGAATCTCTGAGAAACTGTAGAATACCATCTTTATTGGAGATACCTACATACAAATAACACATAAAAACTCTTTCTTTATTAGATCTCCAGAGCTTATGAACAATATTTTAGTTGACTATCCTGAGTTTGATTTGTTTACCTCATCTTTCGTTGTCATAAGAAATGCATTGGTAAAGTTTTGGATGAATGCGTTTCCTCATTAATCTCTTTATAGCAAAGGCACCATAGGTTAACACTATTAGTATTGTTCAGAAAAGAACATTTAATTTTATGAAAACCGTTTAATATTTTTAAATAGAAATGTATTTTATATATTATTATACTAAAATATTTATTATCTTATATTAAAATCTTTATTTAGTAACACAAGTTGTGCCTCCTCACAATAAAACAAACACTCCTCTACCCCAATAGTTGACAGTGACAGATCAAAAATTTTAATCAAGAACACACATTTACTTTATGATTAAAAATTTACTTTAATTATTATATATCAACATCAATAGGGTAAGAAAAATAAATGTGATAGTTTGGATGGACGTATGCATGTTTGTTTCTCAATCACTGAAGAACGGCCCAACAATTTGAATGAAATTAGGCATAGTGACAACAGGTGCGGTCCCAGGGGGGGGGGGTCACAGGGGACATGACCCCCCCCCCAAAATCATGAAAAGATGAACCCCTTAAAAGAGAAGGAGGATGAAAAAGATACTTCTGATGCAAAAAAATTGTCGTGACCCCCCCAAAATTCGGTTGTGACTCGCCCCAAAATTTCAGTCTGGGACCGCGCCTGAGTGATAGTGTACAGTCTGAAATAGTACATAGGCTGTTTTCTATTCCAAAATTCTCGCGGGGATCGAAATTGAGCGGGTAAAACCGCGCGAAATAGTACACAAATATTTGTAGAATTTATTTTTACCAAGAAATTCCACTTACAGATAATAAACATACAGATAATAAATGTATGTTTGCTATAATGTTTCTGGCGCATAGTGAATATTCAGTCACATTTCTGACGTATTCTCTTCTTTTATTCTATTCGTTTGTGCTATCACATTAGAAAATCCCTAAACAATTCCTACGTAATAACCAAACTTAATAATTGTTAGGTAGGTACTCCCATAGATGAAAATAAGTACGAAAATAAGTAAGAAAATAGATGGCCGTCTCGCTGATTTTGCACTAGGGCGCCAAGAAGGCCCCGGGACCGGATCTAAAAAGCGGGGAAAGGGTTCGGGCGGGGGATGCCTTATAATTTCTTAAAATATTGAAGAAGGTTTTAGAACTACTTGCAGAACTTCAGGCTAAATGAAAATAATCCTCGAACTTAAGAATAAATTTATCCTCGAACAACACCAAACACAAAACACCAAAGTTTGAATTTCTAAGGGACAACTCTGACTATGTTGATCTGTAAAATTGTAGCCATAGATATTATGCTTATTCAAGATTTTAATAAAACAAATATTACCTAATCAATAAAATAGGTGAGTAATAATACGTGTTTTGCATTAGGCAAGCTAAAATAGGTTTATTTGAATTAAAGTGAATAGCTTAAGAGTGTGTTATTAAATCTACTATTAATTGTTACTTTTTTGACTGGCAGCTCTATTATGAACGCTATTTCAACGCATTTTTTTCTATTCGTAATAGTTCCGAGCCCAAGGGTATGGTGGCGTTAGTTTATATCAGAATTTCCCAATTGTATGGAAGACAAACTAGCATGGGTACTCCTGAACATCTAATGTTTGACATGCTGTTAACTGTTCAATAGTATTGTTTTAGAAGACGATTTTTTCCACAAAAGTTAACATTGAACTTAAAATATAATAATAAATAACATACAATAACGCAAAACAAATGAAAAGACTTGAAGTTAATAGTTTGTCACCAATGTCAAGCATTGGTAGGTACCCAATAAATGACACCCTAATAACTAGTAAACCATACATGAAATATTATTTCTAATCATTACTCAACAATTTAAAGTGATAGGTATTTAACTCTTTTTTACATTCAAAATTTTATTAAAAATGCCCAAAAATTCACCTTAAATGAAATAGCGTCCTTAAGCACAATCGTAAGAAATTGCGTAATATACTGTCACTTTGACCGGATTGAGTTTGTATGTTTGTTTTTATCGAATATTGCAAAACAAAAAAAAGGGAAGTTACAAAATCAAGTTATACAGGATACTTAGTGTTGGAAAATGTTATATTAGTATTTCATATCATTAAGGTATAGTTTATTTTCATACTTCAAATAAAGGGTGTCAAGCATTGGAGCCGTGTCATCCTTTAGCGCCTTTACCTTACATATTTTCTTTTTTTGGTTTATTTTTCTCATTAATTTGTCTTTTGTTTTTGTTTCTAGCTTAATATAACTTTTTGTGTAATTTTGTGTGTCTCTTCTTCATCTTAATAATATGTTGTGTATGTTTACTTTAATTTTTGATATTTACATAAGTGCCTCATTTGTTCGTCTTTTTTTTGTTCTTTTTGGATTTCGATGTATACTTGGACTTCTTATCTGTTGAGATTTTATATGTGAAAAAGTTTAAATGGTGTGTAGTTTTTATTGTTATATTTGCTTAGATTTAATTCATTGTATGTTTTCCAAATAAAATACAACAAATAAATAATCAGCGACGCGTGCCATAATTGGTATTCACTTATCATAACACGACACCAGCGCTTGCTTGTCGCTGATGACTGCGGGAGTACGGACTGTTACATGAACACCTGTGAGCTCGATGACGAAATCTTTGGTTAGATTGAGTTAAAAAGCGGGTTCACTCATGCTTATAAAAAAAAAGTCTTGTTGACACCGGATACAAATGTGGCAACCTGTGTTGCTGTAATGGCAATGTCAACAGTTTATTATTCTTCCGATTTGATTGTTGTTGCTACATAAATATCAAATAAAAAAGATCTCTATTACAACCGTTTAGAATACTATATGTGAACATTTTTGTTTAGTGCGTGATCCAGTTTAAAATACAAACCTCTGGTTGTCACTTCTTTTTCTGACGTAAGCGTATTCTGATACAAGCGGAATCTGACTTATAGATCAAAATTTCGCTACGTTACAAATTAGACTTTTTATTATTTAGTGTTTATTTTTATGAATTTCTTTGTTCGAGTGGTCTATATAATGTTTCCATCTAATTAAAAGAATATTTTAAAGAAAGAATACCTTATTCTGATTTACCTTTTAGAATACATAGGTAAAGATAAATATACAAAATGTCTGCATGTAAGTTTCGATTTCTGTATTCTTTGGTAGTTAATCCAACTATATTTTAGATGGAGTTCGTACCTAACGGCATCACATGACTGCTAGGAATCAAATTCATGTTTAATAAGTCAACCTTGCTTCGGAGGGCACGTTAAGCAGTCGGCCCCGAGTGCTGTATACTTGTATACAGAAGTCATACAGAAGTTCGACGGAAGCCATTTCGGCGCCCTGAAAATTTTGACATCCTTCAACCAGCACTGGGCCACCTACGGGCTAAATGGCCTCGTCACCCAAGGGAGATAGGTACTCATAGTCCTGTAGTTGGGCTCCATTACAAAGAGTTGTGATGAAGTTAAATATAGGCGTCCTGTCGGTTTGAGCGACCAAGTGCGAAACCATATAATTCACCAAATTGTTGTTAAACTTGGATCAAAATAAGCTTTCCAAAAACTTTGCTTAAAGTTGGTCATATACATGGTGACTGGTGGGTCACTTTCGAAATTCGAGGACGTGATAGTTTGAGATCATACGTGAAGAGATAAAATAAAATAGATATTAATTATTTACTGAGTAAACTTAGCCGCAAGTTCAAGAATTCTTCACGCAACGCATGGTTACACTAACGCGCATACTACTTTTGATGCAGCGGCTTGCAGAGTTGTGAGTGCCGCAAAAAAACACTTTATTTATGTATAGCGAATTCTAGTGAAAAATTAAGTACCTAATATTGTCTTAAGTTTTCGCGATTCATACTATTAAAACAAAACACTTTTTAACCCGTGGTCACGAGTGACTCCCGGGGTCTGCAAAGACACCGAAACGTCGAGTTAAAGTTTAAAATGTAAATATACGCGATATATCCGGTTAAAAAGTGTTTTATTTAATTAAGTACCTACTTTTATCACATAATTATGATCAGAATCAAGTACAGAGTGCTCTCATTCAATATCTAAAATTTGTCATCAGTCGACCTGCGGGGCTAGCATGCTACCGTCGACAACGATAAATCGGGCTTTTTATCGATATTTTCTACGAATATGGTATTTAGTGTATATAATTTATTAAGATTATGACATATTTGGTTCTGTGTCTTAATCATGGTATCAAATCGAGTAATTCTATCTATTATGGTGCGCATATTAGCTTAAATAATAGGATAAAATAACAAAATAATATTTATCTTGTCGATTCGACTATTTATCGATGGTTGCATGCTAGCCCTGCTGTATTAAGAATTCTAAAATAAATCAATCAGACATGTATCGGCTTTCAATATAGAAATAGCTTTATGTATTAAACCAGAAGGTAAACCTATTACTATTGCATTACTGTTGCGGCGTAATTACTGCAAGAATGAGGTGTACATACATACCGTCAATTATAGATTGAATGATGTTGAAATTTTTTTTATCCAAATCAACAAGTTTAATCAGCAGTACCTAAAACTAAGTTTTATCTGCCTCCCTGATTCATATGAGAATACCTAAAACTAATATTTCTTGTTTCAGCAACGGCCCAGACTTCAACCATGAATGAACTTAGAACAAGTGGATCATTCGTATTGAAAATATGTGTTGCTGTAAGTATTCAATAAATCTAAAAAAACGAACTATAAGTTAAAAGTAGACCTATAAGTAAAAAGAAGTAAGTAAAAAGTAGATCGGCGCGGCCGCGCCACAGAAAGCTCGTCGCTTTTGTATGAAGTGAACAAGTAACGAAAAAAAAAACTAGAGCTAGATACGAGTAAGCAAGCAAGCGGCAAAAACCGAGTGTTTTTTAACAGTGCCTAACCATGACCTCCATCTCATCCGATGGTACCTAAGTGAAGATTAGGTCGAAGATGACGACCTAATCTTCACACCACATGGATTAAAGTAAAGACTGTGTGCCGAGCATCGATGAGCGAGCATTATCTTTGATAGCTCTTATCCCTCGGCGATGCACTATTATGGTGCCTACAAATTGCTGGTAATGCAACTAGTAATGTAACCTGCAAAAAAAAGTTCCCATGATTTGGACGCCGCTCGAGCGCGAACTGAGCCGCAGTAGAGCGCTCTCGTGGCCTGCTCTAAGCTATCCGTACATTTTCTGTTTTTTGAATAACATCAAAAAATGCTCGATATTCAATGTGGACGGGGGCGCCCTTCCTAATTGCGAGAGCACCCCTCGCGAGCACGAATCGCGCCTGTGTGAGTGAGACTTGCTCCTGTGTGCGTGACGCTCATAACCTGTTCGACGCAATCCGTGAATTGTCGGTTTTTTAGACAATATCACTCGGATTCGGATTACAAATTGGATAATTACGAGAGCAACTTGAAAATGTAATTTTTTGTTTGTTAAGTTATCGTAACGATTTTCATGTCAAATGAAAGGTCTGGGTATAAAGCAATTTATCCATTTGAATCATGTAAATCAGTTTATTCGTTTATAATTTAAGAATTAATTTGTATCGTGAAAATGTAAACAATCAGAACATTTAAAGTTTTTGTTTTCTCAACTGTAAGCCTTCTCTCCTTTTAGGAGTTTTTTTTATGAGTACAGAGATTGGCTTTTGCTAATGACTCCGTACGTGAATAAACATTGTCTATCTAGTATCCAAAGCGTAAGTTCTTAAGAAAAAAATATTTGGCCCAGATAATGTGGTGTGAATGTTGGAATTATTTATTTATTTTTAATTTACCTGACCAGACACCCATTTACGAACCTTTTTAGCAAGTTAAATAAATCTTACTAATATTATAAATGTGAAAGTTTGGAATATGGATGTTTGTTCCTCCATCACGGCAAAACGGCTCAACGGATTTGAATGAAATTTGGCATGGTGATAGTTTACAGTCTGGAATAGCACATACTTTTATCTCGATATTCCCACGGGATTCAAAATTGCACGTGTAAATCCGCGCGATACAGCTAGTAAATAAATAAATATTTCTGACACTCACACAACATTATCTAGCCCAAAATAAGTTTCTTAAAGAACTTGTGTTATGGATACTAGATAACTGATATACCTACTTCAGAAAGATATGAACATACATATTAGATAAATACATATTTTTTAATAGAATAACCTTACATAAACATATAAACATCCATGACTTGACGACTAATAGGTATCTGTGTTCATCACACAAAATCCGCCGCCGCCCCGCCGAGATTCGAACCCAGGACCTCTGGCATAGAAGACAATGTATGTTACCACTACAATGTATGTTACTATGAAACAAGAATCATCCAAATCGATTCTAATTCATATGGAAAGTCAATTTCTTTTTATTTACTATTACATAAACTTAAATATTTATTTATTTGCAATTGCTCCCTTTCTCCCCATATTACTCGTTTCAAAAAATTATTACTCTTATTCATTATTATCTCAGGTACTATATTTTATTTAACATAAAAAATGAAGAATTTGAAAATTTACAAAAAAATAATAATACTAGAATGAACTTATGAGTAAATAACAAAAAAAAATCATCGACCAATTAATCAAGTAACAAACATACACACGACTTGATAACCTCTTCCTTTTGGAAGTCGGTTGAAAAGAACGTGGCGGCGACGGACCGTGCTCGCGACGAAATACGAAAAAAATCTTACTCAGGATGCCCGTATTGAATGCTCAGTTCGTGCGCAATACACGTCCAAATACAGCGAGCGCAGGCATCGACGCTGGATATTACATTACTAGTTCCATTACAGCAATTTATACGCACCCTTAGAGTGAGTCCTCGCAGTGTGAACAGCCAGCACTTTTTTTTATATTTTTTTACATTTTGCTATATGCGTCATATCCCGCATTGAGTATAATAACCTCTAGTAAATCTTTTTCTCCCCGGTCTATGTATTTGATTCTTTGGGTCATTGGTTCTATGTCCAGAATGTTTCGAATTTGCAAAACTGCGTGCTTTGAAATTCTGTACCGGATTCTGAAATCTTCACCATCATATTTCGAAAAAATATCTATCCTACCTGGGATACGGCGGCGACGATGTTGAACATTTTCTTCTGGATCAGATAACGAAAAAAGACTCGACGAAGACATTTTATGATATAGAAACACAAAAAATCTGCACTGAACTCTATTTAAGTTTACCTACTTTAATGGACCCTTTTGGGGTAATTAAAATTCTAACCTACAGAACGTCAACTAAAGTTGCACTACACGCTAATGACGATTTGTGCAACCCAAAACTGCAGTAAAGTCGAAGTTTGACACTTCATTAGTTAAATTTAATGGAGCTTTAAAAACCAACTTTAAAATACTATTGTACTACGCATTGAAGCATTAGTTTTTAAAGTAACTTTAAAAAGATAAGACTCGTTTCTGTAACTGGGTGTAAGACATGCAAGAACAAACACAACAAAGTTATTTGTGAGTGCAAATGTCATGTCACAGCCCATCTGCTTACACGTTGATTTACATTTAAGCCGATCGTCCACCGCCAACTAAAGTAAGTAAGTTAGTTTAGCAAAACTTATGTTGTTTGTCCAGCGCAAAATAAGTATAGTTTGCGGTGGACGTACCTGAAAAACTGGCTCAACTATGCGCGCGAGTCAAATTATCGGCTGTAAGCGGACGATCGGCTAAACCAAGTTGGTTAAACTAAGCTTAGCTTGCACAGTTGAGCCAATTTTTTATACATGTGCATCTACCGCAAACTATGTCTATTTTACGCAAATGTATGAAAAACTAAGCTAAGCTAAACTAATTTAGTTTAGTACGATCTCTTCAATGTTAAGAAATAACCTGTGGAGTCGTCCATCTCACACTCTTTCATTATTTGAATAATCTTTGATTTTGTAGCAGCCTCCTTTGGATACTGTCTCCTTAATCGTTATCTTAAATAAATCGAACGGTAGGAATTGAATTCAACTCGGTATTTTGTTATAGATACGTATTACTTTCCGATGAATCAATAAGTGCTTTTAGTCAGCCTGCATTTCTGAAACATTTACTCATACATACACTTAGAATTACTACCATTATGGTTATCTTCCCCAGTTTAAATTTGTTGCTATTCTTGTACATATATTAAGTATACAGGGTTTATTTAAATTAGCGCATCACCTTTTGCGAGCATAATCTCTCTGCATCAATCCCAACATTTGTACAAAGACTTTTTCATAAGTAACACAAAAAAAGAAAATCATATTTTTTTGCTTCCTCCGTTATTTAACTCTGCCCGCTGTGGCAAACCTATGCTCAGAGTAAACAGAGTTACGCCAGTTTAGAGACAATTAGTAATATTTGAATGGGAAAACTTACATTTTAAATGATATTAATTTTAATAAGTCGTAGAACAAATGTTGTTTTGTTTGATGTGGAGGAGCTGTCTGTAACGGCGTGGATCCATATCTACTAGAGATTGCCCGCTCTTACCGGAATATTACATTAACAATATTTTTTTTTTTAGGTCACTGCCGCAGTAACAATTCTATTATCAAACACATTGTTACGAAAACCAAGAGCCCACATGTTTTGCATCGCCACTTCCGCTCCACTGACTATAAGCTTAATTTTTGTTGCATTATATGTTCGTCACAAAGTGCCAGTGTTTATGGAAAAAATGCACCTCTTCTTCCAAATTTGTTTCACTTTTGGATGCTTTGTAGAGATGGTTTTGTTATACCTAAATGTACGACGCTGGTGGTGGACTCTATACTGCATACTGTTTGTTGTGATCATGTTATGTTCAATGGCAGATTTTATGATCATTATAAATAATAAAGGATGTACGTTTAGTTGCTCATAATAAACCTTTGTGAAGTAAATTTGAGTTTATTTCTTAGTAACTAAACTCTTGTTAGTCATTAATCTCACTGATGTCAAGTGGCAATGAAGGCGAGGATGAAAAGCGCCGGTCATTTTTTTGCTTGAAATTTTAGGAAGATCTGCCAGTAACAGGATAAAGTTGTATAATAGGCCGCACATTACGTGTAACAAAAATATGTCAGTTTATGCATGAAATAAAGTTCATTTTTTAATATGTGCATTAGTTTTTTTTTATGTTTAATTTAAGTATCTATTAATCAACGAATTTTTTTTGTTTATACGAAACCTGAAAAGAGCTTTTTAGAATGGGTCAATTGCAGACAGAGTCGATTGCAATAGTCTTTATACCAATCTCTACAATATCTCTATACAATAATCAATAATCTCCACACAACCTTAAATAATGTACTTACACACTCACTTGTGCGCGTATCGTATCTAGATGCAGGGTCCCAATTCTCATTTCAATAGACAATTTCCCTATACGCTTTGAAAACATGTAAGACAATTTGCTAATAGAAAAAGGCGATGGGTGGCTAAAATCTGTATTCTAGACCTCCGTAGACTTTGAATCCGCACAGAAATCCCAATGCGACCGGAATTAAAGTTTACTCTGTGAATACTACGGTTTTTTCCGTCCGTTTCGTCAACTGTCAATGTCAACGTCAATGTGTCTTCATCCAATTCTTATGAAATGAAACATACTCTCTCATTATTGCATTCATTTCTATGGATGTCTCCGGGAAATGCACCCATCGGCCAAACACACTGATGGTTTAGGACATAAATAACTTCCCCTATGCACCTTGATATGGAGGGTTGAGAAAGATTCACAATATAATTATTTCCAACCGGAGTTTGATATGACCCTGTGCCCACAAAGTTCAAAGTACACAAAACCTGAAAAACAAGCAAATTATAATTAGTAATTGATGATTGTAACTAACGTATGGGATGTTTATATAAACAAACAACTTATAAAAACTCACTTTTGTCTTTAAATCAATTTTCTTCTGAGGAATAAGCGGTTCCACTATTTGGATGAGGTTCCTCACGAGATCTTTTGAGAGACGGAAGTTTTTCACGAAGTCGGCGTCGCTCAAGTCGAATGGCTCCACCCGAAACATAGCACGGCGTCGTGGGACAGCTGCAGCGATTTCACCATCTTCCAACATGTCTTGTACAAAAGCCGCTACAAACTCATCCATTATTCAGTTTTACGTTCACGTTTATGCATGCACCAATTTACCACAGCAAAAATGACACACACAAAGACAAGCGACAACGAACGAATACGTCCACTTTTTGGACGCCTTTTGAGAGTCGAATGATCAAGACCATTCGTCTCGAGAGCCAGTAAAGGCGATCAGAAAGTAATAGACAATTTGCGCATACGCTTTTGCCAGAATACATAATAGTAGATTGTTAAAACAAGGGTGGGATGACATCAATTCCCATACGAGGTGTTTAGACGCCCGAGCGCAGCGAGGGCGGATATAATCCGAGTATGAATTGATGTCATCCACCCGCGGGGAACACTCTACTTTTCATTTCGAATATAAGGAAAGTAAAAAAAAAACATTTTTCTAAAATATTTATTTAAAATTAATGGAAAAATTAGAACAATTCGTAAAGTTTAAAGTGACTTTTTTATTCACATATAAATCGGTGACATATTTCTATGTAGGTATAGATATCATTTTTTACATAAAACAACCCTATGTATTAAAATAATTATATATAATTAAGAAAATTATATATTTACTAGCTTTATCCCGCAACTTCGTATGCGCTTAACTACCCTTCTCGTGGAAATTTCAGAAACTATACAACCAGACACCCACTAAAAGAACCTTTATACCAAGTATCACACCCATGCACTCAAGGAATAAGTTTTTTTCATACAAACTAAAAATCATATATTTCCCGTGCCCGCGGGAATTTTGGGAATTTTTTCGTAGCACAACCAGTCACTCTTTGAAGAACCTTCATGCCAAGTATCACATCCGTACGCTCAAGAAATAAGATTTTTCATACATTCTAAAAAGTCCAACCCCTTCCCGTGAGAATTTCGGGAATTCCTTCCATAATACAAACAGATACTTATTGAGGAACCTTTATATCAAGTATCACATCCGTGCACTCAAGGGATGGGATTTTTTCATACAAACTAAAACATCATATATTTCCCGTTCCCGTGGGATTTCGGGAATTACTTTCATAACACAACCAGACACACGTTGAAAAACCTTTAAACCTTTACACCTTTACAATTTCGGGAATTCCTTCCTTATTGCACCCCTACATCCCCTAAAGAATATTTGTTCCAAATTTCAGCTCTCTACGCCCAGTATTTGCGGCTGTACGTTGTCTGTCAGTCACTCAGTCACTCAGTACCTCAGTCACTCAGTCAGTAACGGAACAGTTTTATATATATTGATTGATGATACGAGGGTCATTTGAAAAGTTCTTAGCCTAACATTGTTAGACTCGTCGGTATATTTTATAACTACCCTCATTTTATAGCTACATTATTTAGCAACAAGTATGCACAGTTTAGTTTATTTGCAATAATTAATTGTTCGTTTACACGTGATACCGTAAGTCAAGTCAGAGCAATTTTTGAAAATGGATAAAATTGAACATCGTGCAGTGATAAAATACTTGTATTTGAAAGGTTTAACTCCAAAAGCTATACATGAAGACATGTCTGCCACTTTAGGTGAGTCCGCTCCTTCGTATGCGACTGTTAAAAATTGGGTGGCAGAGTTTAAACGTGGTCGTGAGTCCATTCAAGATGAGCCCCGTAGTGGCCGGCCCTCGACGGCTTCCACTGATGAAAACAAAGAAAAAATCTGTGATTTAATTTTATCTGACCGAAGATTGACAGTCGAGGAAATAGCTAAGACTGTAGGCATCTCTTCTGAGCGAACACATCATATAATTACTTCTGAACTTGGATTCTCTAAGGTGTCTGCGCGGTGGGTACCGCAGCTGCTTTCAGTGGAACAAAAACGCAACCGACTCACAACTTCCCGCGACTGTTTAGAGTTATATGAAGCTGATCCACAGGAATTTATTGAAAGATTTATAACCATGGATGAAACCTGGGTTCACCACAATACACCTGAGACAAAAGAACAGTCGAAACAATGGAAAAGGGCAGGATCACCCACCCCAAAGAAGGCAAAAGTGGTTTTATCGGCTGGCAAAGTCATGGCATCAGTTTTTTGGGATGCAAAGGGTATAATTCTGGTGGATTATTTAAAAAAGGGTGAAACAATAAATTCTGATTACTACTGCAACCTGCTGCGGCTTTTGAGAGAAAAAATCAAAGAAAAACGTCCAGGTTTATTGAGGAAGAAGGTCTTGTTTCATCAGGACAATGCACGCGTTCACACTTCTGTGCAATCCATGGCAGAAATCCATCGGTGTGGCTTTGAATTGTTACCTCATCCCCCATATTCACCGGATTTAGCACCGTCAGACTTCTACCTGTTCCCAAAGCTGAAAAAATTTTTAGGTGGTAAACATTTTTTTACAAATGAAGAGGTCATAGCCGCCGTAGACGCTTATTTTGAGGAGTTAGACGAAGATTTTTTTAAAATGGGTATCGAAGCCTTACCGGGTCGATGGAAAAAGTGTATTGAGCTCGGGGGAGAGTATGTTGAAAAATAAAAATATAATCAAAATCATGTGGTTTCATTAAGTACGTTAGGCTAGGAACTTTTCAAATGACCCTCGTATATTTTTTTAAATGATAGTGACAAAATATAGACAAATATAATTTTTTAAATTACTTCTTTTAACTTGACTTCTAAAATAAAAAAAAAACATTAAAAAATCTAAATTTTTGACAGCTGGCTTCATAAGAAATACATTAGTTCTAGTCATGGAATTAATAGGTAGGTATGGTAGGTAGCAATAGACAGGAGATGCCCTTAGAATGAAAACCATGAAACACTTGACAGTTGCTATAAAATGGCTGCTGAAGAGTTGAGCCCTAATTAAAATTACATATCGATATCGATAAAGTTTTCGTAGTCATTGTGTACATATACTTAATGGATAACCCAGTATTGGCAGGTAAAGGAACTAGTGACTGCTTAGAAAAAAAAATTGATGTTTTTTTTAGGAAATTCCCTCATTTTGTAACTAAAATAGCCAATATCTCTCATTGAATAGTGACTTCATTATAAGGTTACATTATTTTTGTAAAATCGCAAACTACGATAACTCTATCCAATTTTAGGTAATTGCCGAAAAATAGCTCTTAACACATTAAATTATCAATATCTTTTATATTTTTAATCAAATAGTAAACGTTATATCGCTTTAGAATGAGGCAATTTTTTGAGAAGTTGGCCACTTACGTCTCCTTACTTTTTTTTACACGAAGAGGTTCCAAAGTGTGTCTACAAAATTATGAAAAAACAAAAATAAAAGTTCTAGCGCTTCTTAAACAAAGGAATTCTGCTTATTCTGATTTTATTTAGTGGTTATTCAAAATTGTTATTCATTAAAAGAAAGAAACAAAATCTGATACTTGTGGCCAATATGGCTATTTTAGTTAGAAAATGAGGGATTTCCCTCAAACAAATTTAAAAAACACAGACCTACTTGCTGAAGATTTTTTTTCTAAGCAGTCACTAGCTCCTCTACCTACCACTACTGGGTTATCCATTAATTACTGGACACCCGATATATTATACCTAACTTTCATGTTCTAATCCGCTGTTTAGTAATAATAAAAAACAATTGTCTTATGAGGTAGTGGTAACATACATTGCCTTCTATGCCAGAAGAGGTTCTGGGTTCGAATCCCGGCGGCGGCGGCGGATATTTGTGTGATGAACACAGATATTAGTCGTCAAGCCATGGATGTTTATTATTTAAGTTTATTCTAATAAAAATATGCATTCACTCAATATGTATGTAATATTTTAATACGTATGTTTATATATTTCTTAAGTATATCAGGTTATCTAGTATCTATAACACAAGTTCTTTAAGAAACTTAATTTGGGCTAGATAATGTAGTGTGAGTGTCAGAAATATTTTTTTATTTATTTAGGTACTCGTATACCTAAAAAAAATTATCAATACGGCCACCAACCTAATACAAGACTTTTCCAACTTGGAAGCAGTAGATACGTTAGCTCGTATGAATTTATAATACCTATCCATATTCTTTCGATATTCTATTTATAGTCATTCTGTATGGTTAAAATTAGTATTTAAAATTACCAAATAAAACACCTGCATTGTGAATAGATTTTGATGTATTGAAATCAACAATTTTAAGGTCACTTAGCGACACTAAAGTAAACTTATCTTTGAACAGGTGTCAACATTTTGAATTAACTGTTAATACTTATTACTAATTAAAAAACAGTCTGATTTACAAATAATACGGTAAGTACAATTTCAAGGTCACTTAGAGACACTAAATTAAACCTTATCTTAAACATTTTGAATAGATATTAATAAAATTTAACTTTTAATACTTATTTCTAAATAAAAAACAGTCTGATTTACAGATAATAAGATAAGTACAATTTCAAGGTCACTTAGAGACAATATAGTAAACTTATCTTTAACATTTTGAATAGGTATTCATAATATGGCACGAAAATGTTAACTGTGAACCAGGTTTTACAAAAGAGGCATTTGATACATTGAAGCTCATAGTTTTGGGAAGTAAATATTCAGTGGTGTGTTCCTTAATCTTTGATGAAATGGCCATTAGAAAGTCGCTTATATGGGATCAAGAAAATAAAAATATTATGGCAGAGTTGAGTATGGACATAATCTAGAAAGTGATAATGTTGATGAAGCCAATCAAGCTTTCGTTATATTATTAACTGCCATAAATGGAACGTGGAAAATACCCATTGGGTACTTTTTTATAACATCGCTCACAGGAGAGCAAAAAAGTGTTATTGTTGATATTGCTCTAAAACTATGTGCAGATGTGGGTGTTAAAGTAGTGAACATAACTTGTGATGGCCCTGTTGCAAATTTTAGCATGTTTTCACATATCGACTGTGATATCTTCGAAACCAGGATAAAACCAGTTTTGAACGATGAAACACGCTTAATCATGCTTTTATAGACCCATGCCATGCAATAAAATTAATTTGGAATGCTTTTGGCGAATTAAGAGTGTTCATAGATCCTTGTGGAAGAAAAGTTAAGTTCAAATATTTAGAAGAGTTGCTTGAACTACAAGAAAAACAAGGTTTGCATCTGGCTAGTACAATTAAAAAACCACATATATTCTTTCAAAAGCAGAAAATGAAAGTAAAACTAGCTAGCCAACTGTTTAGTAATTCTGTAGCCGATGCTCTGGACTACTATAGAAGTAAATTAAAATAAAAAAAATTGAAGATTATGAAGGTACTATAAACTTTATAAACCTCATAAATGACATTTTTGATGTATAAAATAGCCATTCCATCTACCCACCAGGATTTTAAAATGCCATGTACCCATCTAATATTGCCTTAATAGCAGCATTGTTTGAAGGTGCTACTAGTTATCTGAAAAATTTAAAGTTGCCTTCTGGTGAACTATTAATTAAATCACGAAGGAAAACTAGTTTTATTGCTATGATAATAAATATGCAAAGTGCGCTGGCACTATACAATTATTTATGCAAGATGCAAAAATATTGAAATACATCCTATGTTATAAAATTAGCCAAGATCACATAGAGCTGTTTTTTTCGGCTGTAAGAGCGAGAGGAGGGTTTAACAACAATCCGAATGCTATACAATTTAGGGCTGCATACTGCGAAAATTATTAGTGAGAGCTGAAATCCGGGGTATGGAAATCGTACTCCATTGCAGCAAATAACAATTTTGACTTGTAGCAGTCAAAACCCAATAACAGCTCTAAATGAGGTCACAGAAAAGGAAAGATTTGCTGAAATCTCAGAAGATCATAGCGATCTACACGATCAATATTTAGAAACTATTTTAAAAGATAATGATCTGTACACTGATAGTATCCTTAAAAACATTGCAGGATTCGTTACTAAAAAATTACTCACTAATATAAAGTGTGAAGTATGCACCTCTCTATTACTCGGGGTCGAAAATACAAATAGTTTAATTTATAAAAAAACAAGGGGAGGGTAAAAATATGCTTCTAGCAGTGTGATAGAAATTATTAAAAAGGCTGAGAAATTGATGAAAACGCAGTGGCAAAATAAAGAAAAACCAGAATTAAATTACACATATTATTATTGCTCCTCAATCAAACTCTCCAGTCCCAAGATTTTTTTTATTAGCAGAACTTTTGTACCTACTAACTTTGTATAAATCATTCATCGGCATAATGTATCTTACTTTGTGTACATAAACTGTTAAATAAATAAATTAAGTAGGTAGGTAATGGTATATAATTTAAAGTGAAATTAGAAGAATAACCCAAAAAGTCATTACTCATTTCTGAATAAAGTAAGCTTATTAAAATGTTGTCTATTTGATAAGCGGTCAGAAGAAAGTTTTCCAAAGTACCTATATCGCAAGTCCAAATATGTTTTGATGATGGTTTTAATCAACATAAGCCTATGTTGAACATTATGCTCAGTGTCTTCTGAAATGACAAACATTTTGTTTGTGTCATAATATTCTGTCATAAATTTAAAAATATATAAATAATAATTTTCGGGTTTTCTGTGTTTATCTGACTTTAAATGAGATGAGAGTAATTTTTCAGTTTTCTTAATTACATCTAAAACACCATTTGAAGCATATAATAATCCACCTCGCGATTTTTTATAAATCAACGTATTGGTGTTTTCTTCGCCTAATAATAAGATCGAACATTTATGGCATTTTAGTCTACTAATAAGTTTTCTAATTACGAATCCTGCTATATATTCCAAAGCACTTTCAGTGTACTCGTCAACTTCTTTCGTCAAATAAGCCAAATACTCATCATAAAGATCACTATGGTCTTCTTCTATCTCCAAAAAGGATTCTTCCGCTGTAATGGCATTGAGGTTATCAATTGGACAATGGCTACCGCAGGTAAGAATGCTAATTTGTTCCAGTGGAACGCAATTCCCAACACCACCATCTCTTATTTCCGCACGAATTAATAACTTTTTGTATGCTGCCCTAAACTGCAAAGCATTCGGGTTATTGTTAAAACCGCCTCTGGCTCTAACTTGTGAAAAAAAAAGTTCTAAGTGATCTTGATTTATTTTGTACAATGGTATGTATTTCAACATATCTGTTTTCACTATTAAATAGTCGTATAAAGACAATGTACTAATCATGTCTATTATTAGACCGATAAACCCAGTTTTTCTTCTTGAGTTAACAATAAGTTCGCCAGAAGGGAGTTTCAAAAGTCGTATGTAATCTATTGCACTTTGAAATAATGCAATAACGAAACCGAAATTTCCTGGGTATACAGCTTTTTTCCAACCCGGTTCATATAAAGAATGACTGTTAAGAACATCAAATACGTCATTCATTAAATTAATAAAAAAAACAGTTCCCTCACATTCCCTAAAGTTGAGATATTTTAATTTGTCGCGGCAATACTCGAGGGCATCCGCTACAGACCTACTGAATATTTGTGCTGCTAACCGAACTTTCATTTTTTGTTTATAAAAAAAAATGTGAGCTTTTTTTAATTTGGTGGCAAGGTGTAGGCCTTTGTTTTCCTGTAGCTCCTGCAACATTTCAATGTACCTGAAATTAATAATTCTATTTTGGTGGTCATAAAATATGGTTAGCTCACCAAATGCGTTTCTAATTAATTTCAATGCATGACAGGGATCAATAAAAGCATGTAAAAGTGTGTTGTTAAATTCAGCGACGGTTTTGTCTGCGAAAAAATCAAAACCTAAATGGGAAAACATGGCAAAATTTGCTATAGGGCCATCGCTTGTTAAACTAACTACTTTAACACCAACCTCTTCACACATTTTCAATGCTAATTTTACTAATTCGCCTTTTTGTTGCCCTGTCAATGAATTTATCAAAAAATATCCAATGGGCAATTTCCATCTGCCATTTATGGAGGTAATTAAAAATACAAGTGCCTGACTGGCTTCTTCAACTTGGTCAGAATCAATATTCTGTCCACAATCAACCCTACCGTAATATTTTTTAGACTTAGAGTCCCAAGTCAATGACTTGCGTATTGACATTTCATCAATTATGAGGGCACATATGACAGGATGACTGCTTTGCTCGACTTGTCTTTTTAAAGCTAAAAATGATTCATTGGTGAAACCTGGCTCAGCATCCACATGTTGGTACCACTTGGCAAGGGTGCGTGTATGAGGCAAGCAGGTGTTATACTCTTGCCTGATGTAATCATAGGCTTTTGGTGAAAAAAAATGAAGCGTGAGCGCAAATTTTCTTATCTCTTCGGAATATTTACGTGTAAGCGGTTCACCCTTCGTCTTTGCGATCTGTCTTTTCAAAAAATCCTGAGGTCCAGCACATTCTTTCAATATGTTGCACTCTTCGTTTGTTATTAACTTTTCAGCTTTTAATTTCTCCATGACATCTTTTTGTTCTGCTATTTTCTTATTTTTTCGATATACTTGAAGTTTCAGATTTTTTATTTTTTTTATTAATCTGTCACATAATTTTTCTAACTTGATAATTTTGATTTCATTTTGATAAGCCTGAAAATATTAAAAGAAAAATATTTTATTTAATAAACACAAGTTAGAAACGCCTGGTATCCTCAGGAAATTATGCACAAACAGTTCACGCTATCTTTCACTCATTCTACTACTAAAAAAAGTTAGAATCAATAACTACTTAAGTTATATTGTAAAACCAACCTTATCGTGACTTGAATTTGGTTTTGGTTCTTGTTGGTCAGAACTTTGTGGTATGACCTGGTTTTTCAAGTCTGTGAACTGTAATAAAAAAAATGGTTGAAAAAAAAATGGAATGAAAGAATGTTGCTTTTGCGGAATGTCACATGAAAACTTGAAGTTTATTTCACTTACTTCAGCGAGTGCTGAGCGTGGGATTCTTTTCTGTGAAGCCACGCTCCGAACACTAGTAATAGTTGGAGACTGAAAATGAATACAAAGTTTGTATTAATAAATAGCAATTCTCCAAAAATTAAATTTTCTTTTAATTATCATCATGCAAAAGTTATATCCTTCGATGATTATGTAATTTAAATTATATTTAAAAATTTTCAGAGAGGTGCAAAGTAACAATTCTCTTCAAAACACTTACTGATAAGTAAAGTGAGGGTACTGCATCATCTTTTAGCCTGATGAGTCCAAGTGTTCTGTTGATGTTATCATCCTCAAAATGTAATGAACATATAAAATTCTTCCTATGACGTGGGCTTATATTTTCTAATCCAATTGCGTTTATCCACCTTCGCCGCATATTTAAATTAGTGGGAAATCTGAAAAATATCGATAAAAAAGACGGTTTACGGATGCCCATCACTATGTTTACATTTGGTAACTAGGAATCAAGGTTATAAATTTAAAACCTTCTAAACATTCACTATTACTCAATTATTATCGCTTATAGGTACTTGTTACAGTAAACCAGATGATGTTATACGCAAATAATTACAAAACATAAGAATTTGAGTTAACTTACTGGTGTAAACTTATGTTTTGCGACTTTTTAGCGCCACAACCTAAAATCGAACACTTATGCATATTGTACACAATAATTAAAATCAAACTTATAAAATTGATATTTACTAAAGCATTTCATAGTCAAATCTCTAAAAAATCCCGAATATTTTGCACTTTTCCTGAAAGTAAACAAAACACACTGACTGACGCAAACGTATAAGTAAAATGGCGACTGCATTTCACCAAGCTGACAAC
Organism: Stenoptilia bipunctidactyla; assembly: GCA_944452665.1. NCBI lineage: Eukaryota > Metazoa > Arthropoda > Insecta > Lepidoptera > Pterophoridae > Stenoptilia > Stenoptilia bipunctidactyla. Next base: position 18,587,050 of record OX101730.1, read on the forward strand.
ATAGCGTAAAAAGAAAATCAAACCAAAAAAAGGAAAGGAAGAATTTGACTTCGAGTCTTTCACTCATGTCAAATGTACGCTTGTTAGAAAGAAATAAAGATATGTCCGTAAATTCATCGCACGTTTGCCACATATATCCTACAGTAAACAATTAATGGGCATCTCCTGTCTATTGCTACCTACCATGAGGTAGGTACTACGTACAACTGGAAGGCTTACTGTGCGTCTAAGCACGTGCCGAGTGAGAGGTCATAAATCTTGGTTTGTCCCTTTCTAACTAGTGTAACCATTCTTACCTGTATACATTGGACATTTAGATAATCGCTCAATGCCTACGAATAAATTTAATAATAATAAATGACGTGCGTACTTAAGGCAAATCGGCCAGTGTGATGTGTGGTTTCAATGAGGTTCGAAGAAAACAATCCACAGCTGTACAGCGCACAGTTTATTTTAAGCCACAAAGTTTGTATAGAGGAGAAAATATAAATTTACTGAGTCTAGATACTATTAGAAGTGGGTGTCCTAGGGCGTGGATCCATCTCTACGGTACGGCGGCCCCGTATGCCGTGTAACGGCACGGCGCCGCGCCGTTGCCGGTAAACAGCGCGGCACCGCACTGTGCCATGGCACCCACCCGCACTGTGCCATGGCACCCACCGCCGTGCACAGCACCGTACGGCACGGCGCCGTACCGTATAGATGGATCCACGCCCACACGCATGTACCTACTCATAGGTTCACGGATCGTAAATTTCGACTGGAGAGACGCGAGATTCGATGTCCAGTGCAGCAGCAGCGGCCGGCGCTCGGGCATCCAATTCGGAAACAAAGGATGTGTGGTAAATAAAACAAAATTAAATAGTACCAATATTTATTATTTATCTTTGAAATTATAATAATAATAGGATTCACTAAGCCCGTTATGGTTCTGTATGGCTTTAAACTATGAATTCTTGCTCCCACAATATCACACATTTATTATATACTAGCTGTGACCCGCGACTTCGTCCGCGTGGATACCGGTTGTTGGAGTTGGATAAATACTATTATTATATTCTCCTTGAAGTTTAAACTTACCTTATTCAAAATTTAGTCAAAATCGATTCAGTAGTTAAGCTGTGAAAGCGTTACTGATAGATAAACAGACAGAGTTACTTCAAAAACTGTTACAACAAAGCTGTGATCCGCAGTTTCACTTAGGTGTTTTGTGAAAAAGTATAGGTAGGTAAGTATATTACATAGATGATGCCTGCGACTTCGTCTGTATTGAATTAGTATTTCGAGTAGGTTATTTTCTTCTCCAAGGTCCTAAGTACTATCTTTAATAACAAAAATAAAAATGAAGAATCTTCGCCCATATAATATGTATAACTCCTAACCACAAACATAGGTAACTATATTAGGTACATTACAAATAGAGGTGACTATATTAGGCACCTTGCGTTATAAACAAATCGGGTGCCAAAGTGTCATAAATTTTACATAGGTATTTCATGCAATACCTATCTTCATTAATTATAGCTTATTGTTATTCTAGGTAAAGCTATATTACTGTAAAGTTTCAGAAGAATACATTTGACAGTTTTTGCGTGAAAGAGTAGCAAAGATCCATCCATCCAGCCATTATCAGTGTATAATGTGTATCTATCTATAGTTATGATTGGCTACTTTTCACGGTAAAATGGCTGAGCCAATATTAATGTAATTTCTTTTGGTAGTTAACACCTACCTACGGTTCTTTTTATTCTACGTCTAAATCTACGGTTTCTAACTTCCAAGAGCTAGAAATGATCACGAAATAAATAAAACCTTGAGTCCCATTATTTTAAGTTTAACTTTCTTACAATATTATCTCTGTATGTACAGAAGGCAGCACATCAAGTCTTACAAATCTGTAATTTTTTTTTACTTGAATCTGAAATCTATGCCCTCGACATTACCTAAATTAAAGTTGTTTGGGGAAATTTGACAGGTAATGTAATGCTTGACCTGCTGCCTTCTGTACCTACCTGTATTAAATCGCGCAAGAAGCTTTATTAATGATTAAGCCCTATCAACATAGCAAAATTTTCTACTGCATACCAACTATTTTTCAGATTTATTATTTTTAAGCCCCTAGTACTTTTACCAGGAGTATTTCCTTAGAATTCTTATTCCCATGTTTATTTTTAGTGTAGTTCAGTTTCTTTTCTTCTGGCTATCCGAAAGCTTTTACATCTAATCTACTAATGCCACGTTACAATATCAAAAACACTGTTCGTTCGTTGCTTCCACGCTGGACTGGGAGCAATAGAAAATCATAGAATGTACCAGTTGCTTCTCTTCCCGGGCATACCTTAAAAGCCATTTTAGGGATAGAGGTTTTATTGGATAGAGAGTCTTGTCAAATTACTACTTACTATTGTTATAACTACCTACCATTCGTTTGTAGTAGCTTTTACTCATGTAAAATATTGAAACCCAGCATTCATTGATTTTGACGACAATTTAGTTATAATTTAGGTACCCCTAGAATAATTGACTAATTCGAGTGAGCCCCGCTTGGTGGTAAACTGACTGTCTCGGCTGACTCAAATTTGCCGTCAAATATCACTACTGCCAGCGGTGACGCATCCCGAAAACATTCTATAAAGAGCCAGTTCTAGACCCGCAAACGGGTTTATGATAGAACTGGCTTGGCTTCGGTATTCGACCTCATTTATACTTACCATCAGGTGAGAATGAGGTCAAATTCGGGCTTATTCACCGATTTGAAAAAAAACTTAGTATTTTTAATATTTTGGAATAGAAAGTTATAAAATTAAACTCGTGGGTAGTCTGACTCCCAACCGTTACAAAAATTTGGTGGTTCATTCAGAGAAATCTTATTTCCAAGTGAAATAATAAAAGTTGGGTGAATATGGTCATAGGCACCCAGAGTTTGGTAGGTATCTCGAACAATTAACAGCGTGAGTGGCCGGCCATGCCAGCGAATCACTCGCTCGCCCGCCCGCGTCTTATCGAACATACCTACCTATTTTATTACGGAGTTATTTTAAAATTATTACGATATCTCTTTGGATCTTGATTGAAATCAAGTGGTGTCAAAGACAATTATGTTCACAATTAAATATTTAGGTATTGTAAACAAAATAAAAATAAAAATAATAAAAAAAAATTACGCGAGCAGGATCGAACCCACGACCTTAGACTCATGGTCGGTCTACGCGCAACTGAGCAATGAGTACTTCTGATCTGTATGCCGAACATCTCCACCATATTCTAGTAAGTTTTAGGCATTACTTTTAAAAATCTATTACAATTTTTTTAGATCCTAGATTTTTTTTATGTCTGCAGAATCTGCTCATCATCCTGGACAATTTTTCTTAAGGCATCATATCTATATTTCTTACGGTTTTGATGATCCCTTAAGGGTTCTGCATCAGGTGTTACAGTAACCGAAATAAAATATACCCTATATGTTGCCCCGGCTTCACAGCTATACATCAAAAAAAGGTTCATTCAAATCTGTCCAGCGGTTCCAGAGATTAGCGTGTGCAAACAGACAAACTTACAAACAAACAGACAAATTTTTTTTTTCAGATTCTTACTCTTTTTTCATTTCTTTATAACCCTAGATAATTTTTTTTGTAAAAATATTTAATGTACAGACACGTTTTTTTTACTGTTTTATTATATGTATTGATGGACGACATTAAGTTATATGCCACAAACATTACAGATTTATTTAGACTCGTAGATATAACCCAAATATTCTCTGATGATATAAAAATGCATTGCATTTTTTCTTTAACTCCAAATCCGAAGGCAATCTGGAATTGTAAAAAAAAAAATTTTTACTATAGTATTTATTTAGTTTGTTTAGGTGTGTAGATAGATTTTCGCAAAAGATCAGTAATAAATAAGCCTACAGACCAATAAAATTATTGAAAAACTACATTTATTACTTTATTAGAGAAGAAATCAGGGGACTACGAAACGTTAATTTAGGGTATTTTTCATACAGATCATTTAACGTTTAATATACTTATAATGCAGAGAGAGTTGTAAATAGTGAATTTCTTTGTTAAGTATTTAGTGATATAACAAGCTTAAATCCAGTACATAATTTAACAATGAAAATGTTGTCACCCTAGTTCCTATTTATGTCAAACTTACCTGTGAAAAGATAATCCACAGCCAGGATAAGATTCTTTTCCACACCCACTCACAGCACATATATTGTTCACCATTTTTACAATACAATTAACCAATATAAAGCACTTTTTGAAACCCAGAAAGGCAAACAAGTCAATACGACAACAAAAAGAACGCCATATTGTTTTTGTGGTGCCACACAAATGTTACCATTTTACCAAGTGTTGCCTTACGTAAGAGTAATAAAACTCTACCAAAATATTGAAATGTCTCGTCGTGAAATAAAAAAGATTTATCTACACCTACAAACTATTGCATTTTTAATTCGTATAATTACAAACATGCCGCACGTATTATTCATATACAAAATGTCATTATTTTCTGCGAAAGAACTTTTCTGGAATATACTACCTTTATACCAATAATATTTTACATGGCAATTGTGCGAAAGGGACACACCAAGAAAAAGTAAGTTTCACTTGAGCTCACTTCATTGAGTAGATATTGGTTATTTAAAAAAATACTTTACCTGCATGGACTTATGGTTCATTTTGTTATGTTGAAAGTTTGCGAGTAATCCTTCCAGTTGTACGTAGTACTTATTAATTCCATGGTTCTAGTTTTGAAATCCATTCCGGCCCTTGGTTCGGAATGAATTTGTATGAAACATTCCGACCCGCGGGTCGGATGAAGCATTTTCAGACCGATACTTGGATCAAACATAGACTACTTTCCGAGTATGAGAAATGAAAAATAACTTTTTGATAGAAAAAAGACGTAGACGGATACTTTTTGTCGTGGACGTCTTCAGAGTCGAATGGGTGAGAATTGGCTCCCTGGTATACCTTGGCAAATGATTCAATGCAGTAAAATGACAGTTCCAGTGTGCCCACTTTTAGGAAGAAAAAAAAATAGTGATGTGGTTTAAGTAAATTCATGTAATTATTTTTTAAATAATAATATCGTAATGTATGGAAAATAAATATTTTGACTCACAAGATTTTTCTTTTTTTATGATGCTATTAGCAAAGTGCAACTGTTCTTGAAATATAATTTTTAACGACAAAACGTGTTTTACAATCAACAACGCTTTTACTTCTACTGTAACCGTTTTAAAGCACGAGGTATGTTTGGTAATTAATTATTTTTATTAAAGTTTAAAGTTACACACCTCAAATTCCATTATTTGTAAATTTCTTTAAAAATTTTTGCTAAACGAATGAGAAAAACTCGTTCGTTTTCAATCATTCTCATTTAGTACTTACACAACTTAGTTTTTAACTGGTATCATTATGGTGAGTGCTCTATTTGAACAAATTGAACTCTCACCCTTTTACCATCGGACTACTAGACGCAGGCAGAACTTCCATCCGTATGTGGTAGATATTCCGAAAAGTCTAACTCAGCGCTTTGACAGTTCCTTTTTGATACGGGTCGCCAGAGTTTGGAATGAGCTGCATGCGTCTATTTTCCCTGACCAGGTCCTAGTAGTTTTAAGCTTTGAGTGAATAGGTTTCTCGTGGATGGACGTGTACCACCTTAGTCTTCATGTTCACTTAACATCAGGTGTCATGGAAGATAAACGACCCATCCATACTTTATTAAAAAATATAAGATTACATCATGGGACATCTCTAAAATTATCAAACTTGAAACGTTACCGGACCCGTCGTATTTGAAAAACACTATAGTTCTTAAAACACTATAGTACTTTTGAGTAGCTCCGTGGGCGAAGGGCCTAAGAATTGAATATAATATTTGGGACCGAGTTATCAAAATGTTAGACAAGGATGCATCCCCACGAGTACACGAGTTTTGGCGTGATGTGAAGAATCAAAGAATTAACGGCTTTGAAGTGTTGTAATAAGAACTAAATTTGATGCAATGAAAAATATAGTGCATCTTCTTGCTGTTAGTAGAAAGTTTATGTTCCCCATATTGACATATTAGCCAGGTGCTCTATCTGCCTGACTTGTTTATGGAGAATTTGTTATTTTATAATATTTGTATGTTTTTTTGATACTGTAAGTTTTAACAGTTTTACGCTGATCTTCTTGCAATTGTAAGCCTTGAACTACGAACCGAAAAAGTAGCTACACAACCTCCAAATGTCTAGTACAGAAGGTAAATACTAGTTTATAGACTGAACAACTTTTTATTTTTCATAAGGGCGTACTCGTAAGGAAAATACCTTGTGTAAGTAGGTATTAACGTAAAAATTGCCTGTTAAAGTAAAAGTCCAGAGATCAAATCATGCTTTCCATCTGTATGTGGTTAGGTGAGTTTGGGATTTTGAGATTAGACAATCTCATGACTTACTTGACTCGTGTCTTCTAGGTGGGATAGAGGGCTTCCATGTTACTCCGCTATCTTGAGCTTTGCTTCAAATCTTCCCTATATGATTTACCTCTGCGGCGATCAACCGCCTACAAGTCTGCTTAGGGTGGCCACGCATTCGCTTTCCTTGGGTGTGACCGATCTTGTTCCACTTGCAGTGTTTGATTTGTTGATCGATCGGAGTCTCACCGCAGTAATCCCACAGTTCTATGTAGGTGATTTTCTCGGGCCAATTAACAGCGAGAATATCGTGGTAGCAGTTGATGCCGACCTGTAGTTGGCGCGAGATGCCTTTGGTAACCTTTTACGACTCAAATCCATATAGCAACACGGTTTATTTATTTATTTATTTGGGACAATAAACAATCTTACATTAAAACATTACAATTTATAAACACTTACTTAATAATTTAGACTTAATGTAGATCAACGACATTGTCCACGGTTTTTACGTCGGAATGGAATATCTTAAACTCTCCTAGTTAGTATTATTCGAAGGTAACTCGGCTTGGCGATTCTGGTAGTGATCTCCTCTTCGGTCCCTCCAGTTTCCAACCATAGGGAAGAGTCGGATAATACCGAGCCCCTAAGGACTAAGACCTATTATTTTAAAGATTTTTAATTTTTTGGGAAAGAAATTGCAGTAATTAGTAGGAAATTTAATAAGCTTTATCATACCGTACCGCAAAAAGCCCAAAGTTTAAACAAAAAGTACTTATTGTAAAATAACAAAAATGGGGAAAACGCGGTATTGTCAAACTGGTCGGATAAAACCGCGCCTACATAAATTACATAGAAATCGGTAAGTAAGTTTTTTATTTTATATAATTTGTCGTATTTATAACAACAATAGTAATACATAGGTACGACGGCTTAGCGCTGGTATAGTCAATAAAGGACAAAAAAATGTTTTCAGCGTCGCATGCAATGATAAGCGTCATTTAAATTCATCAACCGCCTGAACAGACTGTTGTAAATTTTGGAAGATATCTCTAAAATGAAAATCTCATATTTGGTCCATTCGCCTAGGATCTACAAACCACAAGCAGTCACATAGACAGACAAATAAATTAATAAAAAGGTAATGTCATTAAAATATTTTTTCATACTTTACAATACCGCGCCCCTGGCGCGAAATTATCAAACTTCATCATTTCATTTTATAATCTCAAAATAATAAAAAAAAATTAAAATGAGTATCAAAAATTATTCTGACAATTATTCTACAGTAAAGTCCCATTTAAATTGCATTGGTTCCATTTATTACAGTACAAGTACCTACAGGATAATTGACCTCTTGTTGAAAGCACACACAAAATTATAAGGAGTGACGAAAAAACTTCTAAAGTGCATAGCCCCAATATCGTTGCGCAGGCCAAACTGGTGTTGTGCGAGGGAGGGTTTAGGCATCTCAGACTTCAATGTCTACCGCACAATTAATAATATATAGATTTTGAAATATACCGATGCGCGGAATCATCAGCCGTGCGGTATTATCCAACTCTCCCCTACACTACCGAGGCACCTTTGTGAATTTGTGGACTATCTTCTTATCTGAAATAATTCTTTCAGATTTCCGAGAGTGATAAGAGTGATATGTAAATAACAATAACTTGCGTTTTATAATTACATGTACTTGATAATATTCTGTTAAGTATTAACGATACATTATCTAAAATTCAAAATTTTTAACCAGAATTGTAATTTCAATTTTAAGTTTTTCAAAATTTTTGGATGTACATACATACATAACCTCACGCCTGTCTCCCCTTGGGGTAGGCAGAGACAAGGGAACACCAATTGCTACGATCCAGACATACCTCTTTCGCTTCTTCCACGTTCATCAATCTTTTCATACATGATCGCCGGTTACGGTTACATAGTATGGCCAGACGAGCCTTATTCGGTATAATTTTGCTTGCCATAACCGAGTATAATGCGCCATTAACACAATTTCCTGCTTCTACTCTCCTTTCAATATCACCTTCGCACTTCCCATCTCTTGTAAACAAGGACCCCAAGTATACAAACTCTCACTTGTTCCACTTTTGATGTCTTTGCGTATATTTCTGTAACTAACCAACATAAATACATGTCATTTTTTTGGTACAGTTTAGCGTTATCCCTTACTAGTGCAAATTATATATCAATAAATCAATATATATAAAACTGTTCCGTCACTGACTGAGTGACTGAGGTACTGAGTGACTGAGTGACTGACAGACAACGTACAGCCGTAACTACTAGGCGTAGGGAGCTGAAATTTGGAACATACATTCTTTAGAGGATGTAGGGGTGCACTAAGGAAGGAATTCCCGAAATTCTCACGGGAACAGGAAATGTAGGACTTTTTAGTTTGTATCAAAAATCTTATTCCTTGAGTGCATCGATGTGAAACTTGGTGTAAAGGTTTTTCAATGTGTGTCTGGTTGTGTTATGAAAGGAATTCCCGAAATTCCCACGGGAACGGGAAATATATGATGTTTTAGTGTGTATGAAAAAATCCCATCCCTTGAGTGTACGGATGTGATACTTGATATAAAGGTTCCTCAATAAGTGTCTGTTTGTATTATGGAAGGAATTCCCGAAATTCCCACGGGAAGAGTTTGGACTTTTTAGTTTGTATGAAAAATCTTATTCCTTGAGTGTGCGGATGTGATACTTGGCATAAAGGATCTTAAAAGAGTGACTGGTTGTGCTACGAAAAAAATTCCCAAAATTCCCACGGGCCCGGGAAATATATGATTTTTAGTTTGTATGAAAAAAACTTATTCCTTGAGTGCATGGGTATGATACTTGGTATTAAGGTTCTTTCAGTGGTCGTCTGCTTGTATAGTTTCTGAAATTTTCACGAGAAGGGTAGTCAAGCGCATACGAAGTTGCGGGATAAAGCTAGTTTACAATAAATAAGTTAATAAGAACCTCTTTATTTATATGGCGCGCTAAAAAAGGTAGTGAATAATTGACCTATTACAAATAAAATTATTGTGATTACATCATTCGTTTTTTAAAATAAGTAAATAAGAAGCGTGAGCATAAGGTCAAAAGAGCAAAATGACAAGTGGGTTGCAAATTGTCAAAAGAGCAGAATGCCAAAAGCGCACAACGTCCAAAGCGCAGTTTATCAAGAGCGCACAATGACAAGAGAATGAATGGCGCGAGAATTATTTACACATCGTGGCACAACTCATTTGGCATTCTGCTCTTTTGACGATTTGCAACCCACTTGTCATTTTGCTCTTTTGACCTTATGCTCCTAAACGTTGGGAATATGACAACCTGCGCAAGGAGAAGCAAGTTTCAATGAACGAGCTACAGAGAGGATGTGCGTGCAGCTAGGTGGCCTTGATCCTGGTGTCACGAAGGCAAAAACCTGATCCAACTGTTTAGATGACATTCTGATTACAATACCTTCTTTATAAAATTTATTTGTCTTCATTAAAACTTAAATTTGTGTTTCATGTGATGCTCTTGGGTTATTCTCGTGGATTCATAAAGAAAAATAGGTAACAACAGTGAAGTTTGTATATATGATGAATGAGTTATGCATGATTGTTGGCAAATTTCTGATTCATCTGTGCCTGATTCATATGATGATCAAACCACCATATGGTTCAAAAATTAAATAAGTTTTGTACTTTTCCATCAAGAAAGTAGTGCTTTAATTGCTTAATTATGCTGCAAGAGAAAAATATCTTTTAAAAAGAAATTGCCTTGAAACATATTTTACGCAGGTTCAAGTAAAATTACAATAAGACCTGCAATCTGAAAAGAGTCACTAAAATTGCCGGAACAAGTTAAAACTCTTAAAATATGATAACAGATCAGACGTGCATAAAAGGCTACACAAAAATCTACCTGAAAACAAAAAATACAGCTTTTTGTCGAAACTTGTGCTACAAGAATCAACAAATTTTGATTCATCTGGACATATACAAGGTGTTCCTGTTGATTTCCCATAACTCTATGGTATTAATGGGACCATGTAATAGAATCAAATAACATGTGAATAATTTTTATATATTTTTTGTTTTTATTTTTCACACAAAATAATTTAATTAAGTCAAAACATCTTATGTAAAACATCTTTAATGCGAAGTATGACAATGTGGCATTTTCTATCCCTTTTTACAGGTACAGTTCGCAACGCTTTGCGTTGTACATTATATGAAACGTTCCTCAGGTTTAATATGTTTTTGTTGTTTATTGTATGGCTTCAGTGACACGCGTCTATTGAATGAATGTTAAAAGATTTTAAAGGGGTTAATTTCTGATTCATTATATTAAGATTGATGATATCTTGGAAAGTATGCACTTTTGAACTACACATTTTTGGGCAAAATGTATAAATTTTTAGGAAGGAACAAAACCTCAAAGTTATGGGATATCAAAAAGAACACCTTGTATACAGGGTGACTGGTGAAATATTTTAGATATTGAAGAAGAGCACTCTATACTCGATTCTGATCATAATTGTGTAATAAAACTAGGTACTTAATTTTTTACCAGAACTTCTTATAGATAAATAAAGAGACATCACTACACTTTTCTTGACGCGCCGTCTCAGTCAACACGCACACAGTAGTGTTCCCGCCACACACACACCACCACCGCATGTATCTTTTGTATAACGCCTATGTAACCATGTGTTGCGTAACCAATTATTTAACTTTCGGTTAAGTTTACTCGGTAAACAATTAATATTTATTTTTTATTTAATTTTTTCTCTTCATATTTATGTCCCCAAACAATGAAGTCCTCGAATTTCGAAAGTAAGCCACCAGTCACCCTGTATATTTAAAACATCGATATCTCGAAAACTACTATAGCAAAACAAGTCCCTCATTAAAATAAATAAATATAAATAATCCCCAGACAATCACACCAACTACATGGCCCATAGTAAGCATAGCTTTTGATATGGGATACCATGTAGCGAACTAGGGGGCACCTAGAATATAAATACATATATAGATAAACACCCAGACATGGAACGTTTTATTTTGTTCCGAATCCGCGACCTCACGATTGGCGCAATAGCGTTTATGCCTTTGCGCCACGGAGACCTTCTATATTGTGTGTATATCTATTTTCATATAAACATGTGCAACAGACGATTGTTGCCCGTGGTCCTATCACGTAAACCTGCTGGTTAGACCTACTGGTTAATCAACAGAACCACGGGTAAACCAAAATACCCATAGTCCTACCAATAGTACGGTCAGCATCAAAAGTTGCAATTTTCAAAGTAGCTTTTCAACATATTGTGACTTATATTGACTATCTTATGTGTTTGCTAATTACATCTATACATATAGGGTCGCCACAACCCTTTTTTGAACCTTTATCTTAAATTAAAATTTCAAAATTCTTCTAAGTGATCAAAATTTAAGTTTAATCTGTAGCTTATGACTACACAGCAAGTAATAAAAACGTTTCCATCTTATTGTATGTAGTCATTAAATGAAGAATAAACTTAAATTTGAATCACTGAGAAGAATTTTTAATTTTAATTTATGAAAAAAAAATTTAAAAAAAATTTGAAATTCACACCCTCTCATCATTCTTAATCTGCTATTAAAATATAATTGACTCATATAGGCGGACCCTGTATAGGTAAGTTAGTCAATATAAGTCGTTATTTAGGCACAATATGGTGAAAAGTGGCTTTGAAAATTTCAATGTGTTCATCAACTTTTGATGCTGACTGTACCACGGGCAACTGTATTTGCCCATGATCCTATTCAAACTAAAATTAAACCTTTATGGAGAAAAATATGACAAATATAACATTGATTTATTATTTTTCGCTTCTTGAAATAACATCTTTGAAATACTATCCCAATCCCAGGAATTTTGTAAAATATTTGCTAACGTAGTCATATTTTTGACTCAATATTTACCTACAATGGAAGTAAATGTAAAAACTGATGTCTTTTTTTATTAATAGAAAAGATGGTAAAGAACTATTTTGCGGCAATCTATACTAATGTTATAAAGAGGAAACCTTTGTATTTTTGTTTGTTTGTATTGAATAGGCTCAAAAACTGCTGGACCGATTTCAAAATTTCTTTTACCATTACTTAGAGGGATTCTTCCGAATCCGTATAGGCTACTTTGTATCCCGAAAATCCCGCGGGAATCGAAATTGCGCAGGTAAAACCGCGCGCAACAGCTAGTTACCAATATTGTAAAATGCGCCTACAAAAATGAATCGGCAGGTTGGCAGTTGTTCTAATTATAAGAATAATAAATGTGCTGCTACAGTAACTTTTATAATACGAGGGTGGATTGAAAAGTTCGCGGCCTAGTCAAGAAAACAGAATAAAGTACATACAAAAATATTTTTATTTTTCGACGTAATCTCCATTTAGCTCTATGCACTTCTTCCATCTGCTTTCCAGAGCTTCCATACCTGTTTTAAAAAAAGATTCCTCAAGGTCTTCAAAATACAGGTTAACAGCGGCTTCGACCTCTTCATTCGTTAAAAATTTCTGCCCACCGAGGTGTTTTTTCAGGTTTGGAAACAGATGAAAGTCCGAAGGTGCCAAATCAGGAGAATAAACTGGATGTGGCAACAATTCGAAACCACAATCACGAATTTGAGCCATAAACTCGACAGACGTGTGGACTCGGGCGTTGTCCTGGTGAAACAACACTTTCTTTCTCAGTAATCCTGGGCGTTTCTGTTTAATTTCTTCACGTAAACGGCGCAGAAGGGTGCTATAGTACGCAGAGTTTATTGTTTCGCCTTTTGGAAGGTAGTCCACCATAATGACACCCTTAGCATCCCAAAAAACCGATGCCATCACCTTGCCAGCCGACAGAATTGCCTTTGCTTTTTTCGGAGTTGGTTCACCTGATTTTTTCCATTGTTTGGATTGTTGTTTTGATTCTGGGGTATAGTGGTGAACCCAGGTTTCATCCATTGTCACAAATCTGTCAAGAAAACCTTGTGGATCAGCCTCGAACATCTCCAAACAGTCGCGAGAAATCGTGAGTTGAATTCGCTTTTGCTTTACTGAAAGCAATCTGGGGACCCACCTAGCCGAAACCTTAGAAAAGCCGAGTCCATGGACAATGATGTTTTGCGTTCGTTCATATGAGATGCCTATAGTGTCTGCAATTTCTCTGATAGTCAATCTACGGTCTTTCAATATGAGATCACACACTTTATTGATGTTTTCTTCGGTCGTAGACGTCATTGGCCTGCCGGAGCGAGGGTCATCTTCGATGTTCTCTCGTCCACGTTTAAATTCTGCAACCCATTTTTTCACAGTGGTATAAGACGGGGCAGATTCCCCTAATGTTGTTTGCATGTCATCATGGATCTCCTTTGGTATTAATCTTTTTTTAAACAAATATTTAATCACAGCACGTTGTTCAAATTTCTCCATTAGTGAAAATTTGTTCTACACACGTATTTATATTGTTCGTAAAATTTTATTTAAACAAGATATCAAATTGAAAATTCGCGGGCTGACAATTGAATAATGACAGTTCAAAATGACGGCAGAAAAAATAACAAAAGTTTTTTTTTTAATGGCCAGGCCGCGAACTTTTCAACCGATGTAGTAATATTCATTTACAAAATTTTTAGTTCTTATAAATGATACGAATTGACGCACCATGGGTAAAAATATTTGTGTTGATCCTACTCAACCCGTAGAACTACCACCAATAAAATTTATCTCGTTTCTACCCAAGCAGTAGGTCCACTACCAATACAAATTAATATTAATATTACAATTATTTTTCTACTGATCGGACCACGAGCAAAAAAAATGCCCGTAGACTAACCAGTAGGACTACGCGATAGGACCACGGCAACAAACGGCAACAGAGCTATAACTGAAATATAATTTTGGCCCGATGAATCAGTCATAGAATGAAATTTTGAAAAAATACCCCATAAATAACTGAAAAAATATGATTCATAAAATTGCGCGTAAAATCATATTCTGTTTTACGTTACATGCTAAGTAATTTCGATGGTGTGTCGCCAAGGCCCGGTAGCTCTGTTGGAAAAGCACCCTTCCGGCAAGCGGCAGGTCCAAGGTTCGAGTCCTGGTCGGGTGATATTTAGCATATTTTTTCAGTCATCTATACATATAATAAAATGGTAGGAAAGTCAAAACTGTACATTGAATATTTTTTTAAAAGAATACTTGGGGTATGATCTACAATCGAAACAGAAACAAAAAATATAGTTTTTAGAATTTTTGTCTGTTTGTCTGTTTGTCTGTTTGTCTTTCCGGGATAAACTCAAAAAGTACTGCATGGATTTACTTCAAATTTGGCATGAAGATAGTTAAGAAGTCGGGTCAACATATAGGCTACATATTATCACGCTAGCAGTGTTATAATCGTAGGTGCGTTTGGTGCTGCATAGCGTTCACGCAGACGACGTCGCGGGCAGCAGCTAGTAATAAATAATTCGGGATCGATTTTATTTTTTATCCTTAAAGTTATCTGTATTTTTTATCTATAAATTTATTGTTTTTTTTTAGGATCGACTCAAGGATCGCTGACTCAACTACGTCCCCATACCGGTCTCTTTAATTCTACGGCTCCCTACAAAATGATTGAGAGTGTGAGTGTTGCCATTACGTTCTTAGAAAATCAATAACTGAACAAACCAGCAAGTTATTATTTTAAGTGTATCTTTTTAAAATAGTTTCCATTCACATAAATACATCGCTGGATTCGATAGAACCGTAGAGAAAAGCATTTTGCCCATTCGTTCCTAGGGGTCACCTCGACGAATTTCTGTGACGCAGCTCCTGCTTTCTTGGCGTTCATAAAAGAAGTTTATTTTTTTACATACATACATACATAACTTCACTCCTGTATCCCTTATAGGGGAAGGCAGAACACCAGACGCTATAAAACCATCTGATGTCGCGTTTGACAAATTTGGAGGTAATATAATGATGGAGAAAGACTATTACAGTGACAGGGGGTTAGCCTATCGCCCACGAAAAACCTCTAATAAAACGTCTGTCCCTTAAGGATGCGTTTCCGAAAAGGCTAGGTATCGAATTCTACTACTACATGTATAAAATTCACGCACACAAGCGTGCCGTGAAAAAGACGAAAGGTTTTGAACAGTTTTGATACTTTAGTTTTAAATATTTGCAAATTCTTTTATTAAAACGATTAAATTGGGTAAGATTAATTGAAGTGCTCGGAAAGTTTGAACTCGTTTTATTCGTAACGATAAAACCTCACCATCGAACCTGATGAGCTGGTGGAACACTCGAGGGCTTCTACTGGAATTCCTATTCCTAGGCATTTCAAGTTCGAGTTCATAAGACGAGACATTACCATCAGTCCTGGTAGTGGGAGCTGAAGGTATGCCTTGAGGTACTACTGGAACTCCTAGACGAGTAGAGCTAGGCATGTCGAGTTTGGGTTCATTTTGATTCTTAGGACGAGACCTTACCACCCGTTCTGGTAGTGGAAGCTGAAGGTATACCTCGAGGTGCTACTGCTACATACACCTAGACGGGTAAAGCTAGGTATATCGAGTTTGGGTTCATTTTGATTCGTAGGACGAGACCTTACCACCAGTTCTGGTAGTGGGAGCTGAAGGTATACCTCGAGGTGCTACTGGTACTCCTAGACGGGTAAAGCTAGGTATATCGAGTTTGGGTTTATTTTGATGCGTAGGACGAGACCTTACCACCAGTTCTGGTAGTGGGAGCTGAAGGTACCATATTTTAAAAGAACTGAACAGGACACAAGGAACTGAAATCTATAGGCGGTCAGATTTGGTGGAATCGGGTTTTCATATTTTAAAAGAAATAATAAAATTTATGGACAATGGATAATGCAAGTGATTGGGCTCCAAAAAAAAAGTCATTGTGCAGGGATGAGATGAGAGTCAGATTATAGATTAGACACATGTCATTCATATTTGATAGGACGCCAAAAAAATTAGCCCTGGGAAAAAAAAGATATGACCAAAAATACATTTTGCGTTTAATAGAATAAAAATCGTTTTCTTTTATGATACAGAAACTGAACGCCCGTAGATTTCTACGAGTGTATTCGTATAACCTTTACAGCCATTGACTACAAAACTAGTGAATATTGTAAATAAATACGATTATTGGTAAAAAAAAGTGCTTGTGTGATCCTTATAAGTACCTAATGGGTTGGCTACACAGTTGTGAACCGCGATTAGTTCGTCTCTTTTCTTAGTATAGTGACTTCCCTTCTTATTATCGTCGAGCGAGACAGCGCACTCACACACAAAAGAGATGTTATTAATCTGTCTCTTTTCTTACTATAGCGAACTTTTTGCGGCACTGGTTCGGCGACATTGGAAGCACGGTTTACAACTGTGTAGCCACCCCTTTTGATTTGATTTGTCTTTTTTCTTACTTTAGCGATGTCTCTTATACGGCACTGGTTCGGCGACATTGGAAAAGCAGTTTACAAATGTGTAACCACCCCTTATGAAATAATGGTATATATGGTTCATCTAATACTGCCGTTTAGAATAAGCTAGTATGTTGCTATAAGTGGTTAATAAAGTCTAATAGTGGTTATATAATTATTACAACTAGATTTCATTAACGCTCTCTATCTCTTTCTCTTCACATTATTAGCGCGCATTGTCCATTTCATTCGAAACATTTCGGGGTTCGAGTCGAAAGTCGAACTTCTTTTATGATTATGATATTTAATTCTATTGTTAATATTTATCATGTGTTTAAAAGTACTATTCTTTTATAATTTATGATGTCTGTTTAATTGTACTGAAATAATGAATAACGTCTTCAAAAATAGTACTTATTTTATGTTTAAGAACTCTGACCAATGGTCATGAATGAAATAATAAATCATGTGTTTAAAAGTCTTACTTCTTTCATTAACGATAACCACTTATACCAACTCATTAGCTTATTCTAAATGGCAGTATTAGATGAACCATACATACCATTATTTCATAAGGGGTGGTTACACATTTGTAAACTGCTTTTCCAATGTCGCCGAACCAGTGCCGTATAAGGGACATCGCTAAAGTAAGAAAAAAGACAAATCAAATCAAAAGGGGTGGCTACACAGTTGTAAACCGTGCTTCCAATGTCGCCGAACCAGTGCCGCAAAAAGTTCGCTATAGTAAGAAAAGAGACAGATTAATAACATCTCTTTTGTGTGTGAGTGCGCTGTCTCGCTCGACGATAATAAGAAGGGAAGTCACTATACTAAGAAAAGAGACGAACTAATCGCGGTTCACAACTGTGTAGCCAACCCATTAGGTACTTATAAGGATCACACAAGCACTTTTTTTTACCAATAATCGTATTTATTTACAATATTCACTAGTTTTGTAGTCAATGGCTGTAAAGGTTATACGAATACACTCGTAGAAATCTACGGGCGTTCAGTTTCTGTATCATAAAAGAAAACGATTTTTATTCTATTAAACGCAAAATGTATTTTTGGTCATATCTTTTTTTTCCCAGGGCTAATTTTTTTGGCGTCCTATCAAATATGAATGACATGTGTCTAATCTATAATCTGACTCTCATCTCATCCCTGCACAATGACTTTTTTTTTGGAGCCCAATCACTTGCATTATCCATTGTCCATAAATTTTATTATTTCTTTTAAAATATGAAAACCCGATTCCACCAAATCTGACCGCCTATAGATTTCAGTTCCTTGTGTCCTGTTCAGTTCTTTTAAAATATGGTACCTTCAGCTCCCACTACCAGAACTGGTGGTAAGGTCTCGTCCTACGCATCAAAATAAACCCAAACTCGATATACCTAGCTTTACCCGTCTAGGAGTACCAGTAGCACCTCGAGGTATACCTTCAGCTCCCACTACCAGAACTGGTGGTAAGGTCTCGTCCTACGAATCAAAATGAACCCAAACTCGATATACCTAGCTTTACCCGTCTAGGTGTATGTAGCAGTAGCACCTCGAGGTATACCTTCAGCTCCCACTACCAGAACTGGTGGTAAGGTCACGTCCTGCGAATCAAAATGAACCAAAACTCGACATGCCTAGCTCTATCGGTCTACGAGTACCAGTAGAACCTTGAGGTATACCTTCAGCTCCTACTACCAAAACTGGTGGTAAGGTCTCTTCCTTCGAATCAAAATGAACCCAAACTTGATATACCTAGCTTTACCCGTCTAGGAGTACCAGTAGCACCTCGAGGTATACCTTCAGACCCCACTACCAGAACTGGAGATAAGGTTTAGTCCTAACAAACATAATGATTCCAAGTTTCCAAATTCAATCCTAATCATAAAAGGTTTTGTAATTTTTTTTTTCAATAAAATTATATTATTACCTTTTCAACTCAGTTCAGAGAGCGTCAAGTATCGAGACTTGTTTGATGTAATAAATTGTGTATGTACAGCGATGTTTCTTAGCACGAAAAATAACTCAAAAGCGATACAGGTCCACACTCGGCAGCGGCTGAGCGCAGACAGTATATAAGTTACTCTATGGCGCAGACTGAAGATATCTAGTTTTTGTTTGGAATGATATTGACATTATTTGCTAAAGTATAATAACCCTTACCACAGTGTGTTAAGATTTACGCATTTATACAAATATGAAGAAAATTACGTGTTTGGTTTTATTTTTTTTAAAGGGTTTTTAGTATTAATTTCAAATAAAAAAATGATAATTATCAAAAATGAACATGTCAACCACCGAATAGTATTTTTTTTATTCATAAATACTTGTGTTTTCATACCAAAAGTGGTACCGTAAATTGGCTTAAAATCGTCATTTTCGTGCGACGAGGCATCGCAAAATTAGTTTTTAAGCCACAAAAACAAATTTATTATATTATTTTTATATCTATACATATAATAAAATGGTAGGAAAGTCAAAACTGTACATTGAATATTTTTTTAAAAGAATACTTGGGGTATGATCTACAATCGAAACAGAAACAAAAAATATAGTTTTTAGAATTTTTGTCTGTTTGTCTGTTTGTCTGTTTGTCTGTTTGTCTTTCCGGGATAAACTCAAAAAGTACTGCATGGATTTACTTCAAATTTGGCATGAAGATAGTTAAGAAGTCGGGTCAACATATAGGCTACATATTATCACGCTAGCAGTGTTATAATCGTAGGTGCGTTTGGTGCTGCATAGCGTTCACGCAGACGACGTCGCGGGCAGCAGCTAGAAAGTCTTATCTATCTATTAGTATTTGTAATTATACTAAACTCTGCGCCATTTTATCACAGTATGTACCAGAAAATACCCTTTTTTGAAGATTTGCGGAAACGCGTCCTTAACTGACTTTCACAGTGTGCCCGGGAAGAGAAGCAGCTGGCACATTCTATGTTTTTCTTTCACTGCCAGTCCAGCATGGAAGTAGTTACTTTTTTTTTTCGGGAATGGTGACCCAACTATTCCACCTCTGACGTCACCAAATAGTCGGTCTTTTGTCCGGCGCCGTGTGAGAGGAGGCGTTATCGTGGTGAAGGAGGATCCTACTGCGAGGTCGCTTCTATCGAACTTTTTTCTAGACAAGGGGCAAACAATTGTTAGCATCCACTCTGCAGTAACTGAGTTTTGATGTAATAATGGCGGGTTTCAATATTCATCGTACTGGTATGAGTAACCGATACGACTAACGAATTGCACAATGCCTTTATATGACGTTCTTCTAAGAAAATAGGTGAAAAGTGATTTATACAGGGTGATTTACACAGGTGACTGGTACATGACCCGCCATAGGAACAGAGCGTGTAGATGGGATCATTAGCAAGTATTATACCCTACTTTCTATGGGTTAAGTATCATAGCTTTAGAGATAGGCATAATTTTGTACGTACTTTTTTTTAAATTTTCCATAAGTTTCCCTTTAGACTCGCTTAACGTTTCTTTAATAATTATTTTTTACATCAATTTAAATATTTTTTTATGAGTAACTTATACGTGCCCGTGTACTTATATTATAATAAATTTACAAAACCCTGCTGTTTGTTTTAAATGTCTTGAAAGGACGTCGTATAATTTTGGTATCCACCTCCAATAGCAATATAAGATACGCCGTTGGATAGGTCTTAGTAACTTGAATCAAAGTTTACTATAGCGCCAAGTTCCGATCGATAGTTCGTTCAGAGTCAAAATAACAGACGGGTCACCCATCATAGCATAGATAGTAAGCGACACCGCCGCTTTGATTATCTGTAGCACACCTGAATTAAGGTTTTTTTTTTTTTATTTTGTCTTCGGAGATTTTCATTCGTTAAATTAGGTTGGTTATCAGCTTGGACTCAGAATCAAGACAGGCGCCATACCAATTCTTATTCTAGAAGATGAATTCTTTTCAACGATATATCACACATGTCTATTGAGGCGGGTACCAGCTCTCATACAAAGTTATGAGTCGTCCTTTATACGCTCTGTTCCTATGGCGGGTCATGTACAGTCACGTCTAATAAGATGTATACATTTTCATTGGAATTTGATCTTTATGACAGCCGGATAAGTTGCGAAATGTATACGTCTTATTGACTGTACCAGTCACCCTGTAAAATATCACGCATTCGCAAATTATTTGTACGATATTTGGATTAGGTACATTCCGAGAGCTTCTATTTGTGTATAGGTATATCAATACAACATTTTGAAGTAACATTTCTGTTAATTTCAGGGTATTGCTGCGTCGTTGTTTATAATACCCGTATTTATCAATCGAAAACCACGCGGAACTGTGTTATGTATGGCCACTGGTGCACCCTTGATTGTAAATTTTATCTTTATAATACTATTTATTCGTAACAAAGTGCCTATATTTGCTGATAAAATGTATTTATTTTTTCAAATTCTCTTTGTGTTTGGAGCTTTTATCGAAAATTTTTGTTTATATTTTAGTTTTTATGATTTCTGGTGGTTGCTGTTTTGTTCTTTATTATATTTACTACTTGTTGTCACTGTATTCAATTTTGTGGCTGTAATAAAGGAACATGGTTGTACTTTTAGTGTTTCGTAGATAAGATATTAATTGAAGATTAACTGTAGACTGTGAATGCGAATTCCATAATAGGTTTTTAATGGGAATCGCTTTAAATATATTTATTGATAATTTTAAGTTGTTTAATTTACCCTCAAATTTTAGAACTTTTATTTAATTTCACAATTTTTGTACATATTTGCAAAAATGAACATAATATACATACCGAAACTTAGCTAGCTGTACCTTTACCTTTGTGCGACCTAGTTGGGTCGCACAAAGGTACAGCTTATTTCTACACAAACTTCCAGCAGACTTGACGAATGAAGAATTCGATAAAAAATTCAATTTCAGTAAGTACTTACACTAAGAATAACACGTGAAAAATAATAAAAATGGAATAATGTTAGATAAATATAAACAACATGAAATACCTTTTCGCTTGGTGGTAGGATCCCTTCTGGGTCCGCCTGGCTAGCGACCACCCTTTATATAAAGTCTGCCGCCAAATGTTACCGCTCCGGCGGTAATGTGTTCCGGCAATCAATCATATATTATATATATATATATATATATATAAAACTGTTCCGTTACTGACTGAGTGACTGAGGTACTGAGTGACTGAGGTACTGAGTGACTGAGTGACTGACAGACAACGTACAGCCGTAACTACTAGGCATAGAGAGCTGAAATTTGGAACATACATTCTTTAGGGGATGTAGAGGTGCACTAAGGAAGGAATTCCCGAAATTCCGACGGGAACGGAAATTATTGGACTTTTTAGTTTGAATGAAAAATCTTATTCCTTGAGTGCACGGATATGATACTTGGCATAAAAGTTTTTCAAAAAGAGACTGGTTGTGTTATGAAAGGAATTCCCGAAATTCCCACGGGAACGGGAAATATATGATGTTTTAGTTTGTATGATAAAATCTTATTCTTTGAGTGCACGGATGTGATACTTGGTGTAAAGGTTTCTCAATAAGTGTCTGTTTGTATAATGGAAGGAATTCCCGGAATTCCCACGGGAACGGAAAATAGGACTTTTGAGTTTATGCGTGTACGAAGCCGCGGGCAAACGCTCGTATTGTATAAAGAGCCAGTTCCTTCCTAAACCCGTGTGCTTTCATCTTCGACCTAATCGTCACTTACCGAGATGACACATCACTCACTGACCTTATCAGGTGAGATTGAGGTCAAACGCGGGTTTAGTCACTTATAAAAAAAAAAAAAAATACCAACAAGGTAATTTTTATAGGACCCTCATCTGTTGAGGGTTATATTTAATATTTAAACTCGTTGATATAACCCAAATATTCTCAGATGATATGAAAATGCAGTTTGGTGTGAACAAATGCAAAAAAAAAATGAAAATGAAAATGTTTATTTGCTTTAACAGATACTTCAGTATACATTCAGAGGCCAGGACCAACCTATTTAGCATGTGAAAATGCTTGTAGCAGGAGGTTCTGCTCTTCCCAATGTCATTAACACTAATAAAGTAAAATAAAATATACAGTAAAATATTTCAACTACACAGTTACTAAGTTTACAAACAAACTAAACATTAGAAAAAATATAAATGTTAAACATGATACTCTCCATTTGTAAAGGAAAGCCACAGAATGAAAGTTATTTATTAAATACAGGCGAAACCATCGAATCTATAGGGCATGGAAATGTTTATAAATATTTAGGTTTTGAACAATTACGAATAATTAATATGAAAAATACCAAAAATAAACTCAGGAATTTATTCAAAAGCAGGATCGACAAAATTTTAAAAACGACACTTAATTCTCAAAACATAGTCAAAGCCATTAATTCATTTGCAAGTCCAGTACTATCATATTCTTTTGGAATTATTTCTTGGTCAAAAAGCGATTTAGACAGTCTACCAAGGACTTTATATACTTCATTGACAAGATATCGACAAAAAAAATCCAAAATCTTGCGTGCAGAGGCTCACTTTATCAAGAAAAGATGGAGGAAGAGGCCTTATAGATATTAAACACTACACTATAAACAAATAACTAGTTTAAGGAACTACTTTCATTCCAAAGCAGGAATGTGTATTATTTAAGTTCATTGGCAATAAAGAATATTTATTATTATTATTTATTATTAAATAGTAATCACCATGAATTCATCAATCACAATGACCAGCAATTGACACCGTTAAACCTATTTTCATGTGACAAGCAACCTTACGAGGCACTATTGGAAACAGAACAAAAAAAAACAGCAATGGAATGATAAATCTCTACATGGGCATCATTATGCTGCACTCGACGAAGCACATGTCGACAAAGAAAGATCGAACGCGTGGCTTCGTCGGGTGGAACTGTTTCCTGAAACGGAGGCATTCATGATAGCTATCCAGGACCAGGTGATTAAGACCCGAAATTTCAGAAAACATATTCTTAGAGAAAACCTTGCTAGTGACAACTGCAGAAAGTGCAATTCCGGCACAAAAAATATACAACATATAACAGGCTCTTATTCAGACAAATTATAAGCATAGACATGATCAAACCGCAGCAATAATACACCAACACCTAGCGCACAAATTTAAATTCATAGAAGAAAAAGTAGCTTATTATAAGCACAAACCTGACCACGTTCTAGAAAATAGCCATGTCAAATTAGATATATTGGGATCGGACAATTATAACTGACAAAACAAGCCTGCTAAATCATGACAAGGTTAATAAAAAATATTTTTAATAGATATAGCATTTCCAATACTAATAATATACAAAAAAAAAAAACAATCAATGAAGAGTTAAATAAATACTTGAATTTAGCGATAGAATTACGACGACAATGGAGAGCAGAGACTGTACAAATAGTACCACTAGTGGCTTCATCAACAGGCATCATATTCATATTTAAATACTTTATTGCCATTTACATAGAATGGAGAAATATTAATAGCAGCGTTTTACCTTACAATAAAACGCTTATTAATTTACTTACCTCATTCGAAGCTTATTTAATTGAGATAGGCCCTACGTTTCCCGCCTTATATTTGCCTCTCTTTCTACCCTTGTACTGTGTCTCTTTCTGTGACGTCATCAATCCACCACCTGGTAGTGGGAGCGTTCAGATTTTGGCGCTCACTAATTTCAAATTCATTGAGTCGAAATTAAACCAGGCAGAAATTTATCTATAAGCTTCGAATGAGGTAAGTAAATTAATAAGCGTTTTATTGTAAGGTAAAACGCTGCTATTAATTGACTTGACCGTCATTCGAAGCTTATTTAATTGAGACATGTCTGTTATCGCCTGGTGGTGGAAAATAAATAATAAAAGACGCCAATGTGATTGACAAATGTTTAATAAAATCACTTATTAAATACTAGCTGTGACCCGCGACTTCGTCCGCGTGGATACCGTTTATTAGAGTTGGATAAATACTATTATTATATCCTCCTTGAAGTTAAAACTTACCTTATTCTAAATTTCGACAAAATCGACTCAGTAGTTTAGCTGTGAAAGCGTTACTGATAGATAAACAGACAGAATTACTTCAAAAACTGTTACAACAAAGCAGTGATCCGCAGTTTCACCTAGGTTTTGTGAAAAAGTATAGGTAGGTAGGTATATTACATAGATGATGCCCGCGACTTCGTCTGTATTGAATTAGTATTTCGAGTAGGTTATTTTCTTCTCCAAGGTCCTAACTATCTTTAATAACAAAAATAAAAATGAAGAATCTTCGCCCATATAATATGTATAACTCCTTACCACAAACATAGGTAGGTAACTATTAGGTACATTACAAATGCACATAGCGTTATAAACAAATCGGGTGCCAAAGTGCCTTAAATTTTAATATTTTCTTAAGTGTTCGCGATAACTATTATGTATAATTATTAAATAAAACACTTTTTAACCGGATTTATCACGTATATTTACATTTTAAATTTTAACAGTCGCTCGTGACCTCGGGGTCTGCAAAGACACCGAAACGTCGAGTTAAAATGTAAAATATAAATTATACGCCATTAATCCGGTTAAAAAGTGTTTTATTTAATGCCTTCAATTTTACTTAATTCATGCAATATCTTCATTAATTATACTTAGCTTATTGTTATTCTAGGTAAAGCTAAGTAGTTTTTGCGTGAAAGAATAGCAAAAATCTATCCA
Organism: Stenoptilia bipunctidactyla; assembly: GCA_944452665.1. Classification (NCBI taxonomy): domain Eukaryota; kingdom Metazoa; phylum Arthropoda; class Insecta; order Lepidoptera; family Pterophoridae; genus Stenoptilia; species Stenoptilia bipunctidactyla. Next base: position 18,612,623 of record OX101730.1, read on the forward strand.
TCCAGCCATTATCAGTGTACATACAATACTACCTATAGTTATGTATGGCTGCTTTTCACTGCCAAACGGCTAAGCCAATATTAATGTAATTTGGTATAGTAGTTAACACATACGTTACTTTTTATTCCGAAGAAATCTACGGTTTCTGACTTCCAAGAGGCAGAAACGATCATGAAATAAACAAAACCTTGATTTCCATTTTATCTCTGTATGTACAGAAGGCAGTACATCAAGCGTTACAAATCTGTCAAAATTTTTTACTTGAATTTGAACTATGCCCTCGACAATAAGTTAAAATTGGTTGGGGAAATTTGACAGGTAATGTAACGCTTGTTCCTTCTGTACCTACCTATATTAAATCGCGCAAAAGCTTGCGCTCGCCTCCCGCCTTTTTATACCCTACCGCTGCGAGCCGCGTCGAGCGCGGCAACCGTTACGCAAAAATAATCCCTATATCATTCAGTATTCATGCGCGATGGGATATTAGCGTATTTCATGTATAAGTTTGGTGTTTCTATACCGATTTCTATGATTCTTTTTTTATTGAATAGGTAATAATGTAATTTTTTTTTAATTAGGGATGAGTGAGAGTATTAAAAACGTAAGAGTAAACAAATATAATCAGAAAGCTCCGACCTGCTAAGCTAACGGGATTTACACGTGTTATTGTGAGTCAACCATAAAATATAGATATATACTGTTGTGGGATATTTTTTATATAATTTTATGAAGAATATTTCTGTCATACATGATTTCTATGTAGCTTTAACCATTAAGGCTGCACACGCGACGGAAGCTTAGAAAATTAAGTAACTTCTCCCGTTTTTTCAACATTTCCCTTCACTGCTCTGCTCTTATTGATTGTAGCGTGATAATAAGTATACTATAACCTGCCCAGGAGTATGAAGAATAATTTCACCAAGTTTCGTTAAAATCCGTCGAGTAGTTTTTGTTTCTATAAGGAACATACAGACAGACAGACAGACAAAAATTTTACTAATTGCATTTTTGGCATCAGTATCGATCACTAATCACCCCCTAATAGTTATTTTGAAAAAATATTTCATGTACAGAATTGACCTCTCTACAGATTTATTATAAGTATAGATACTGATAAATGTTAATCAAATAAATCAACAATTTTATACAACTGGTTTAAAAAGGGCTGTTACACTGGAAGAAGCTTGTGATTGTTTAACTTCACGACGGTAATATTTACAAAATGTATTATTAGATCGCCAATTACCTCTCGCAAGTATATCTTGCACGGGGTAATTGTCGACCCAGTTTTTAGATGCAACTGCAGAACGAATACTACCGGGAGTCGCCGAAATATTAGCTTCTTTCAGAGCCGTCCTTACCCAACCTGCTATAATATTCCTAGAGGCGGGTTTAGCGTCGCCTCTAAATGTTATAAAAAGATTACTGGTATGACTTGATGTACGACGAGATTGAAGTAAATTTATTGTTCTTTTAATCCAGAAGACCGGATCTAATTTTTCATTACCAGCATTCTGGCTAAGTCTCCAACCTGATTGCCTATAATCCGAAGTATCGGTTTTAGATCCAAAGGCTGGCCATAATATAATATCATGATCTATTTCTTGAAAGTGATCAGAATCAATTTTAAGCAGGGTCATGTCATGTATACGACGACCTGAACATAAAAGTAATAAAACTGCTGTGTGTCGCTGTACTTCAAATGGATTATTAAAATTAACATGACTTTTTTCTAAATGAAGAGCTAAAGTGCTAATATCCCATATAGGAGGTTTTGAAAGAACGGGTTTTTTAAGTGCGATAGATTTGAGTATTTGTTTCACTAAAATGTTTGAACTTATTTGGCCTGATAAATCAGAGTTGCACAGAGTCGAAACAACAGATTTATGTAGAAGTATTGAATTGTACGATAAATTATGTATTAAATATAAATCAGCTAAAAATCGGGCTACATCTGAAGCCGTTGGATTACTTGGATCTATACTATTATTTCGAGCCCATACTACCCACTTATTCCAAGCTGAATTGTAAGTTTTCTTGGTTGATGAACGCCAAGAGCCTTCTAGTAAATGCAATTGGTTACTATTCCAATTATTTACATTTTCTGTCCACCCCCACACTTCCACACTTCTAGAGTCAACTCCTGAACTTTCGGTGGTATTTCTCCTGTCGAAGTGTCGATCAGGTATTTGTGTAGATTTTGAAGTGTAAAAGGTGGAGCTACAGCTCGAGATTTCAGGTCCGCCCGCCAATATACTCGTTCCCATCGGGGAACTATTAGCAGATAATGTCCTTTCGCTCGATTCAGATGAGACAACACTCTTGGAACTAGGAAAGGCGGAGGAAATACCCATGCCAGATTGTAAGTCCAATCCTGGGAGAAAGCGTCGTGGTAAAGGGCTTGTTGGTCTTTTATATCCAGAGATACATAGTTCAGAACTACGTGTGCTCGTTCTGACGCAAACAGATCTATTTGAGGCACTCCCATCTTTGAGAATATTATGTTCGTGCATTGTGGTAAAAGGTGCCACTCCGGAGTCGTTTTGAACCTCGACAGATGGTCTGCGTGAATATTGTACCTTCCGGGAAGGTGAAATACCTTCAGATATATTTGATACTCGTCCAAAACCTGGAAAATCTGATACAGAATGCTCATTAGGGCTCCGGACTTCTTCCCCCCTTCGTGACTTAAATAGGCTATCACGGTTTGATTGTCGCACTGCACTAAAGTCGTAGTATTGCTCAGGAGCCGACAATGACCTTGCAATACTTTTAGCACTGCCAACATCTCTTTTTGATTGCTGTGCAGATTCTGTTCTTCTTTCGACCAAGTTCCCGACAATGCTTGGTTGTCCAACACAGCACCCCACGCTAGATCCGACGCGTCCGTTGCTATGAAATGAGTCGGCGGAGGTCGGAATATGGGTGATGGCAACCGGCAATTCTCTGACCACCATATCAGATCGCATTTGGCTTGAAATGTCAGCGGATGAACATTCAGTTGATTTTTGAGCATCAAATTTAACAAGTTCAGTAAGTTTCGGTAATGTAATCTGCCTCTTGGGACACAAAAACTGGCGAAATTCAGGAATCCTACTAAGCTCTGCAGCTCTTTGAGATGAATTAACCTCTTTTGGGTCAGATCTGCAATTTTGAGTAGTACTTTTTGTGTTTTCTCTTCTGGGAGACTCATTTGATTTAGCCAGGGATTCCACTGAATTCCCAAGTAAGCAAGATTTGTTATTGGCTTTAGGAATGATTTTTTTTGATTGATTATCCATCCTAATGATTTTAGCGTGTCTATGGTAAGCTGCACATGTTGGCGAAGAATATGAATGTCTTGATGCGCCAGCAGATAATCGTCCAGGTAAACAATTAAACGTACACCTTTTTCTCTCAGTATTTGTGCCACCCAATTGGTTAGACTGGCAAAAACCTTGGGAGCTGAACTTAGGCCAAATGGTAGACATGTCAATTCCAGTAGTTCGCCTTGATATGTGATCCGAAGAAACCTTCGGTGGCTCTGAGCAATGCTTAGATGGAAGTATGCATGAGACAGGTCTATTTTGCAGAGCCAATCTTTTGTTTGCATAAAATCTGGTACCCGGTGCACGTTGAGTAAACGAAATTTCTGTATCATTACATAATAATTTAGGGCCTTTAAATTGAAAATGGGTCGTACAGAACCGTCGTTTTTGGGAACAAGAAACATGGGACACACAAAGCTTGGAGATAGTTTAGCTTTCACAAGAACACCCTGATCTTTGAGCTCTTTGATGACAGCAGTCATTTCTGGTGACTCTGGAGTCGACAGATTTGAATTTAATAGGTTCGGGGTTACTAAAGGTGGTTTGCTGTGAAATGGTAACCGGTACCCTGATATTATTTGAAGTAGGGTTTTTGGGGCTCCTAGCGATTCCCAATTTTCTTGAAATTGAAGCAATCGGCCTGCTTTGAATGCCGGTGAGTCAATACTTACGTTTTTTAAGATCTTGGTTTTTATAACGTGGCGGTGACTGTTTTCGTCCTGATTTATACAGTTGTTGTGGTTTGGATACGTATTTTGGTGGCTGGCCACGAAAATTCTGTTGATAAGCATGCGTCTGACGTTGACCTTGCTCGTGATAATTATGATTACATGCACCCTGAGGAGCATTATTACAATATTGTGTACGAGAAGTAATAGTGTGTGGTGCCTGAGCACCACTGTGCAAGTTTGAACCTTGTGATGGTATTTGACGCTGATATTGACTCCTCGAGGGCCCATTCCATCTTCTTGCATCAGTCTGTAGAGTAGGCTGTTTAGCATTGGTCTTTCGTGAAGGCCAAAAACATTTCCTTACTCCCCCAGCCTTATCAACGGCAGAACTAAAACGCTCTGCGTCGAACAGGTTAATACAAGTTGGAGGAATTTTAGATAGTGATGTTTTAATCACAGGATCTTTAGTATATTTTAGAATACTTTCTCGTCTCATTTGTATGAACTCAGCCCGATGGCCACAAACTAATTGAAATAAGTCAGATGATTTTTTATGGAAATCGCCTGAATTGAACAGTTCATTTACCTTACTACAAAGTGATTCGTAATTAATATTATTCGGTTCCTTAGCCCATTGCAATAATTCACGTATATTGTCTTGGAGTGACAGTTTTTGTTTAAGAACGCACATAGTAAGGGCAGCAAAAGCCTTATCACAATGAGCTAAGTGCCGCGAGGTCTCATACTCTTTAATTTCTTCGTTGACTTCTAAGTCAGTAAAACCGGGAGAAGCCACGTAGTTTTTTTGCGTATCAGAGTAGCGTACGTCATTCCAATTGCTTTTATTAAAATGTTGCATGTCACATAAATATTTTAGGTCAATATCGTCTGACTTAGGAATCAATGGTTCCTTTAATTTAGTTTCGATTTCAAATCTAAAATCATTTACATGAGTTTCGTTTCCCTCTAAACTTTCGTATAATCCATCACTAATACCAGAAAAAATCGACATAATATCACACGAATTATTATCTATATTTAAGTTAGAGTCCATACCCGTATATACGGATTTATTATTAACACTGTTCAATTGTTCACGTAATGCTTTCACTTCTTTACTTAGTTGGCTAACCTTTCGAGATGATCCTCTTTTGTGTTTGCTCGTCCTCTTCTTTCGACGATTTGAACGTCCAACATAAGAGGATTTTGAGTTAGAAGATGTGGACGTGCTATCCGTAGAACTAGAACTGGAACTACTGTGAGAACGCTTTCTCCGAGGAGAATGCTTCTCGCTTTCCTTTACATGCTCATTATTTTCCATTTGAACCTTAAATTTTTTAAAACAATTAATTATCGCAATATATAAACTTTAAATAGGGTAGAAAAATATACAACTATCACTTATAAAACTTATGAGTAATATTTTCGAACGGAAATATCCGTTATAGTTTACGAAATAAAATTATCGACTTAAGACTTATTTACTTACGTGTAGTATCTTCAAACTATACCTTTGAAAAATAAAAAAGGAGATATAGTTTGCAAAAATGCTCTTTTACTGCGACTTATTTTTTTACTTTTTGCGAACAAGATTTATCCACTGTTGGTTTTTTGCGAACAAGATTTATCCACTATTGTATTATTTCTGAAATTACTAGTTACGCTAAGATATGACGTGTTCACTCGGCGGGAAAAACGACGCCAATGAATTTGAAATTAGTGAGCGCCAAAATCTGAACGCTCCCACTACCAGGTGGTGGATTGATGACGTCACAGAAAGAGACACAGTACAAGGGTAGAAAGAGAGGCAAATATAAGGCGGGAAACGTAGGGCCTATCTCAATTAAATAAGCTTCGAATGACGGTCAAGTCAATTAATATACAATAATATACAAAATAAAATTATCTAACACAGGTTTCATAGCAAAACATTTAAGAACTAGTTTAGACACTTTAAATCCAACACCAACTTACTTTTACCATTCAAAAACATATATACGAGGGCGAATCAAAAAGTCCGTGACTTTTGGAATAAAACACAGATTTTTTGATAAATAAATCATTTAATTTTTAAACGTAGTCTCCCTTGAGCTCTATACACTTTGTCCAACGCTTCTCCAATTTTTTATCCCTTAATATGATTTGTCGAGGTCAAAATAGGCCTTGGTTTGCGAGATGACTTCATCATTGGAGTCAAATCTTTTTCCACCAAGCCATTTCTTCAGGTTTGGGAACAAGAGGTAGTCACTCGGAGCCAAATCTGGAGAATAGAGCGGATGAGGGAGCAAATCATAGCCCAATTCATGGATTTTTGCCATGGCAACTGCACATGTGTGCACCCTTGCATTTACTTGGTGGAAAAGAACTTTTTTCTTGGCCATAACTTTATTGGCTGACAAACCCACCTTGGCCTTCTTTGGCGCCGTTTCACCTTTAGAAACCCACAGTTTTGAATTTTGTTTGGTCTCTGGTGTGTTGTGATGGATCCATGTTTCGTACACGGTTACAAAACGGCGCAAATACTTCTCCATATTGCGATTAAACAACGCCAAAACTTCCTGTGAACGAATTCAGGAAACCACTTTTTACCATTGAAATCGATGGTGCAAAGTCCCCATAATATTTATCAAGCTTAGCTTTGGTCTCGGTAATGGCTATTTTTCGCAAAAAATAATGCTTAATAAGCACACGAAATTAACTTTTTTCCATTTTTTCCTCAAATTACTGGGTAGTTTGATAAAGATAGCTTCTTCTTCTTTAAGTTTCATGGCAACCAGCCGTCGATACTAGGTGACGTGCTATTACTGCCAGTATCACGTGATAAGATAGACACGGTATTAGAGATGATGTTTAAAATCAATTTGACATGACAGGTTGGGCGAGACGTAGACCGAACATTGAGATACCTACAAACACTAGACAACACAATTATTACCATCAACAACAAACGCTATTAATATACAATTAGTAACACACACATATAATACAACAATTCACTAACTACATATTTACAGAGAGATGTTAAAATATCGGATATATTTACAAAGGATTTTAAGGAAAAGGGGATGGCTAGAGGATAGGAGGACCGTCATGCTGGTAGGTCTGGGGAACTGGGTGGGCATGATATCATATAGGGAGGTGGGGTGTAGGAGGCAGTAAAAGAAAATGTGATCAACTGTCCCAGGTTCCAGCCCGCAATCAAATAATGGGGAGTCACGTACACCAATTCTATTCAAGAATACTGGGGAACAAACATAAAGATAGCTGTCAAACACTAACTGACGCACCAAGTTCAAATTTTGACAGGAGTCAACTGACAGATGCCCGTTGACAAGAGTAGTGTTGCTTTTTCAGCAAAGAGGTCAGAAATTCATAAAGTCACGGACTTATTGACCCGCCCAGGTACTTAATACATGCCGTATCACTAGGAAGTTTCTAACGTCGTCTGGAACAAACATTCACTAAGAACACAACTTTAACATGCTTGGTTTTAGGCCCGCATTGTTAAATAAGTTACCTCTTTTAGAGATAATATCCTTTTTGATATATACAATACGAGCGTTTGCCCGCGACTTCGTACACGCATAAACTCAAAAGTCCTATATTTTCCATTCCGGGAATTTCGGGAATTTCTTCCATAATACAAACAGACACTTATTAAGGAACCTTTATACCAAGTATCACATCAGTGCACTCCAGGAATAAGGTTTTTCATACAAACTAAAACATCATATATTTCCCGTTCCCGTGGGAATTTCAGGAATTCCTTTCATAAAACAACCAGTCACTTTTTGAAGAACCTTTATGCCAAGTATCGTATCCGTGCACTCAAGGAATAAGATTTTTCATACAAACTAAAATGTCCAATAATTCCCGTTCCCGTGGGAATTTCGGGAATTCCTTCCTTAGTGCACCCCTACATCCTCTAAAGAATGTATGTTCCAAATTTCAGCTCTCTACGCCCAGTAGTTACGGCTGTACGTTGTCTGTCAGTCACTCAGTCACTCAGTCACTCAGTCACTCAGTCACTCAGTCACTCAGTGCCTCAGTCACTCAGTCAGTAACGGAACAGTTTTATATATATGGATATAATAATTCTTTTTTTTTCGAACAACTTAATACATAGTACAAAAATTACACTGAAAAATCACAAATATACAGGTTGTCCCAAAAGTCGTCGATATACCGGCGGCAGAAGATACAATAAATCATAATAGCTTTCGTAAATGAAAATAAAAATTTTGACCGTGAGGTTATGAAATTATAGTTAAAAGAGTGCACAAGGATCTTAATATTTCCCCTGAGTTTGCTTATTTGAATGGGCTAGAGTGTAAATTGGAGGCATCGATAATATATTATAATAAGTAACACATATAATTATATTTATTTATCTACAACGCACCCATCTTACTGAAACTTAACTCTAGTCTACATTTAAACTAGAGTCGCATTTTGTATCAAAATAATTTATTTTTGAACATACTGTATAGCGAAATTGCATATGTGTGAGTACTGTGAAGGTGCCAGCTTTAGTTAACAACCAATAATTGTGTGTTATGATGGATACATAGTTGTCATCCTAAGACTCTACCCGGCAACAACATCTGATACCACCATAATGTTGAGTGAGTTTAACATTCCTGACAATTCTCTGCGATTATCTGGATTATTATCCTGGATAGAGGGTAAAAAGATTGTTCAAGCAACGATCAGTCGACGCCGGCGCAACCCACGTAACGGGATTTCAAAACGGGCGCCTCGCACGCGCCTCGCCACCGCCGCTTGGGCAGCCGAGTTCCTCCGAGCAACATCTAGGCCCGTATTAATAAATCAAACTCAATACATATCTTAAGGGCGGTATCACTTGATCCACACTTAAGCTATGGTAAGCATCTCAAAATCGCTCTGTATTAATAAATGTAGTTTGAGGGTGTATCAACTGATATCGCTCTTTGATTCTGGCCCTCCTATAAATGCCAACTTGGGTTGAATGATCGACCGATTGAATTTTACGTTCCGTTTAACGCTGTAAAAGAAATATCGTACAATACAATCTTTATATGACTGCATGATAAAATGCAAAAGTATTGCTATACAAACAAATAGTTACTACAACAATAACTACTTACTGCATAGTATATTTTTATCAAACATAAATCTCGGCAATTATATCAAAAAAAGCAGTAAAAAGAGTTTTTTCTACCGACTAGATGTAACGGAACGTTACAAATGTCAAAGTTTAAAATCTTCAAAACAAAACAAAAGTCACTTTTAACAATTGATATTATGTAAAATACAGAGTCTTGGTAGAAGCGGTATCTTTTTTGAAAATAATCGGCAGTCACTTCGAAAAGATTTTCTGCATTACGAATATATCTTTTCGGTAATCTATAGCTATTGAACCATAAAATATCGTCGTATTGATCAATGATGTCGTAATTATTTCCTTCGTCTGTAATATTTGCAGATTGCATTTTCAATATAAACCTTAAAATTAATTTTAATAAAACTAATATAATACAATTTCAAACATCTACTATAAATAATAATAAAATTGACATTAAATTTAATAACAAAACAATAAACAACGTTGAAACGGCAACATTTTTAGGAATACAAATCGACAAATATTTAAATTGGAAGGCACACATCGAAAGCCTTTGCCTCAAACTGGACCGATTTATTTACGCGCTAAGAAGAGTGAAAGAAGTAGCAGGAAAAAAAGCTGCATTACTATCATACCACGGCTACGTAGCTTCACTATTACGTTATGGCATAATTTTATGGGGCAATTCTGTTGAGATAGACTTAGTATTCAAAGTACAAAAAAAATGCGTTCGAACCTTATCCGGCGCGGGGTTTCTAGACAGCTGTAAGCCAATATTTAAAAACTTAAGAATTCTACCGTTGCCTTGTTTGTATATCTATGAAGTCAGCTTATTTGTAAAAAAGCACCCAAATCTGTTCCCAACTAACCGAGAAATGATTTCTGGTTGCAAAAGGCATGCTGAAAAATTGTATACACCTGCCCAAAGATTAACACAATTTCAGAAAAATATTGTATGTATGGCGGTTAAGATATTTAATAAATTACCAAAGACAATAAAAAAATTACCATTTAATAAATTTAAAATTAGTTTATTTGATTTTTTGATGAGTAGATTGTATTATTCTAGTAATGAATTTTTAAATGACAAATTTATTGACAGTTAATTAATTAAAGTGTAGATTAAGGTATGGTAATAATTGTAAATAGATGTATTAAATTTGAATGTATTAACTCTTAATTTGGACATAATATTTAAATTCGAAATTTTGCACACTGACACTTGTCGGTAGGATATTGTGGAACTGTAAATATAAATAAGACCTTAATTGTACCAATTTCCTGGCAAATAAAGATTTTATTATTATTATTATTATTATTCAAACACACTCGTCGTTATAACAAATGGCACAGAATTCAAAGTCAGAAATGATCTTAAGTCACCTACAGACCTCACTCAGAAAATCCGTACTTGGTATACATCTTAGCAGCGTTCCTAAGTGCTGAGTATTGTTTATTAATACAGGCGGTACTCAGATGATACGCCGTTCCGAAGGCCGTACTTAACATTGGTTTATAAATATGGCGCGTAATTCAAGTATTGACTTAAGACCGCTACCAGATTTGAGTTTGATTTATTAATACGGGCCCTAGTCTAGTCTCGCTATTCTCAAGCCACGCAAAAGAATATTAGTTGTTGTAACAATAAATTCCTGTTCCTACTCAAGATATACCTATAGTTCACTTATTGAAGAGCACACATGGTTCTTCTCTCTCGAACTTTGAATCGAAATTATAAATATTAAACATCTCTTTGCGCAGTTTAATCCTCTCCAATTTATCCCATAACTAGCTGTTTTCCGCGACTTCGTCCGCATGAACACCGGCTATTGGATTTGGATCTATAATATCCTCCTCGAAGTTTAAGCTTACATATTCTTAAATTCATCAAAATCGATTCAGTAGTTTAGTTGTGAAAGCCTTATTGTGTGGCCACACCTGCGCGGTGACTGGGGCGTAGGTAACGCGGGCGCAGACTAGGCCTGTGGCGTGCGGTGGCCACAGTGACGCGTGAGCTCTTGTAACGGTTTGATCATATATCAGTTGATATATGATCAATACATAAGACATAAGTCAACTGATTATATCAGTTGACTTATGTTTCTTTCTTTCTGTTTGAAAAAAAAATGTACCTATAGAGTTTTTTAATTTGTATTGAGACGTCACTCAATTTCTTTTTAAATTCACTCGAATATCCGTGTCAACATTTGAAAAAGTACCTATCAATCTTAAAGAGAAATTGTTAATACAAAAACAAATTTTACAACAAACAGTAGGCAGAAGCGAACACGCCGAGCGACAAGATTTTTTTCAGTTGTTGCATTTAATAATGTTCAATTATTCTTTAATGACTAAAAATTTTTATTTAGCTTATAAAATTTATTTTTATTTAGCACATTTTTCAGTTATTACCGAACTGGTTTGTTACCCCAGCCACCCGCGCATTGGGTTGCTTGTTGCTTAGGCCCGTAGTGTGGCCAGAAAGCGCGGACAAGAACATAAAGTAACTTTTATATGATAAGAACGTTTGAAAACTACGCACGCTGCATTCGCTCAGTCCGCTCGCGCTAGGCTTTCGCCTTAATGTGCGGCCACACTGGATGCGCGGTGACTAGAGCTCCTTAATAGACTGCAATCCAAATATAGGGGTCACTCGCGATTTAAGTCCCGCTTACGGTAAGCTCGAAGGACCAAAAAGATGTACGTTACACCTTGAATTGCTGCTGCTGATAATAAATAATAGATAATACTTTAGGTAAAAGTAAAAATATATTGCTGATAATTAATAGCTAGGGAGTACACGAACGCGCTGATTGACGATGATGCGTGAACTGATTCGATTAGTAATAAAATTATGAAATTAAGGTAAAAATGCTGACCGGGCGATATATATGTGCGGCTGAACCGTACAGTATGTATAAGGGTAGGTATGTAGGTAGGTAAGTATATTACATAGATGGTGCCCGCGACTTCGTCTGCATTGAATTAGTATTTCGAGTAACCTACTTACGTTATTTTCTTCTCTAAATAACGTAAGTAGGTCCGTATCTTCAAATAGGCACACGTACTCATAGATTTATATAACACCTACTAAGTGTGCAGAAAATAAATAGTGAATCTCGAAAGAGACAGTAAAAACAGTGTACATAATGATTTCTAACAGACTCTCTTAAAGAGCGCAATATAATAGTACAACAGTTATAAACAGTTAAACGCAACACAATACCACAGTGCAAAAATCTACAGTTAATTCAACTTCATACAAACAGACGAAACGCGAGCTATACCTACGCGGCTCGATCTCGGCATGCGGCCTGTCGCGAGTGTCTGCATACCGAAACAATTGTTGATTGAGCTTTACTTTAAAATTTAATAATACATCTTTTCATGCATCTCAGTCGAGGTGCAAGTATTTTTCGGTCGCAAATTTTTAAGACCGATTTTTTATCCAAACGTAAACATGGTTTTTTGAACCAAATCGTATTTTTTAGCACTTCCTATTCTATTTGCCAAGTATTTTATTTGTTTAAATAAAAAAAGTATATTTGCAGTCACAAAACTAAATGGAAGTAAACACAAAGTTGGCGAATGAAATTTAAACGCTGAAGGCGGGCAGCCCTATCTATCACATGTGAACGGACCGCGGCGCTGCTGTACGCATTTATTTCAGAGATGCGGCCGAGTTGAATTAGTGTAGATATCTGTACCTACTGTGTCCCGGGCATACTGTAAAAGTTATTTATGTGAAAGGATATTTAAGGGAGGTTTATTGCCGTTTTTGTGGGTGATAGGCTGACCCCCTGTAACTGAAATATTCTTTCTCCATATAGTTTTATAGCCTCTGGTATTCTGCCTACCTACCCCATAAGGGATACAAGCGTGAAGTTATGTACTTATGTATGTATGTATGTTCGTTTAGTTTACAAAAAGTACAATTACCTATAAAGTATTTCAATATTCAACGCCTTGTCATTGAAATTACTTCTCACTATTCCTATACCTACCTACCATTCGTTTGTCGTAGCTTATACTCATGAAAAATATTGAAACCCAGCATTAATTGATTTTGACGACAATTTAGACATTACCCCAAATTTACCCCTAGAACAACCCTTCCGCCCGGATAAGCGTGTCACAAAAACCAACTAATCCGAGTGAACCCCGCTTAGGGGTAGCTTGACTGTCTCGCCTGACTAAAATTTGCCGCCGAACACCACTGCAGCGGTGAAGCGTCCCGAAAACATTTTATGAAGAGCCAGTTCTATGGTAAACCCGTTTGCTATCATCTTTGACCTCATTTACACTTACTATCAGGTGAGAATGAGGTCAAACTCGGGCTTAGTGACCATTTTGAAAAAAACGTAGTAGTTACTTGCTTAGGTACTTATGTAGTATTTTCAATTTTTGGGAATAAAAAGTTAATGCGCAGAAATTAAACTTGTAGGTAGTGTGACTCCGAACCGTTACACTAATTTCGTGGTTTATTCAGATAAATATTTCCATATGAAATAATTAAAGTTGAGGGAATATGGCCATAGGCGTCCAGAGTTCGGTAGGTGCCGTGCCAGCGAATCACTCGCGTACCAAATTTATTGTGGAGTTAAGTACTTTAAAATTAAGATATCACCTAAGATGTTGATTAAAATCAAGTGATGTCAAGGTGTGGCGTCGCCTATGGCGTGTGGCGTCGCCTTAAGAATAGCGCTACCCCATCTCTTCCCGTGGGTGTCGTAGGAGTCGACTAAGGGACAAACCAGAGGACGGGCAGCAGCGTCCTTTTGTGTATATCAACATCACACTGCGATCGCCAACCCGCCTGCCAAGCGTGGCGATTACGGCATTTCCCCCCCAAATAATGAATCGCAAACAAAGGCCCCGGCCCCTAGTCCCCGGCGGTCCCGCTAGTCTAGATCAAGGTAGCGATCGAGGAAACGGCGGGGCAGGGGGTGCTAAGAATCCCCGGGTTCGACCAGGCTACCAACGACGACCCTTGGCCCTGGCGACATACAATGTTAGGACACTGCGGACAGACGAAAAGATTGTTGAGCTGGAGGAAGTATTGAGCAGATTGCATTGGGATATCCTGGGGTTATCTGAAGTCCGTAGACAGGGAGAGGAATCGATAATCCTGAAATCCGGCAATCTTCTCTACTTCCGGGAGGGCGACCAACTGTCCCAAGGTGGTGTCGGGTTTCTCGTCCATAAAACCCTCGTGACCAATGTTACAAAAATCGAGAGCGTGTCAAATAGGGTAGCGTACCTGATACTCAGAATTACCAAACGGTATTCGTTGAAGGTCATACAGGTCTATGCTCCGACCTCGACACACTCCGATGATGAGGTGGAGGCTATGTATGAGGACATCTCCAAAGCCATACACAGCTCCAAAACTCATTTCAACGTGGTCATGGGGGATTTTAACGCAAAATTAGGCAAACAAAGCGGCGATGAGCAGAAAGTGGGGCAATTTGGAGTCGGAGTCCGGAACGTCCGAGGCCAGATGCTGGCCGACTTCTTGGAGAAGGAGGGCCTCTTTATGATGAACTCATTCTTCAAGAAACCGGAACACCGCAAATGGACTTGGATAAGCCCCGATGGTCACACCAAAAACGAGATAGACTTTATCATGTCAACGAGAAAACAGATTTTCAATGATGTCTCTGTGATCAATGCCGTGAAAATCGGTAGCGATCACCGCATAGTAAGAGGCACATTGAGTCTGAATCCAAAACTGGAGCGATCTCGACTGATAAAGTCTGTACTTTGTCCAGCGCCCATCCAGATCCAAAACCCCGAAAGCTTTCAGCTCGAATTGCAGAACCGCTTTGAATGCCTCGGCGACTGCGTCGATATGGACGACTTCAATAACAGGTTTGTGGAAACTGTCTCCACGGCTGGGTCTAAGTTCTTTAAAACCCGCCGTACAAAAGGAACCGGAAAAATCTCAGACTCTACCCTTAAACTCATGGAAGAAAGACGCACAATGATCCTGCAGTCCCCGGAAGATGCTTCTCAGTATCGGCGGCTAAAACGCGACCTACGCCGGTTTAATACATACCGTATTGAAACGGCTATCGAGCAAAACAAGGGCTCAAAGGTCTTCGCGAGAGATTTGTCTATAGGCCAGAACCAACTGACGAAGTTGAAAACGGACGACGGCAGGGTTGTTTCGTCTAAACCCGAACTTTTGAGGGAAGTTGAGAAGTTCTACGGGCAGTTATACACGACAACACGGGCACCTGTTCAAGACATGGCAAAAGACCCACGAGCCAAATAAACCCGACACTATACCGAAGATATCCCAGACGTCAGCCTATACGAGATTAGTATGGCCCTTAAACAGCTTAAAAACAACAAGGCGCCGGGTGATGATGGAATTACAGCCGAGCTTCTGAAAGCTGGTGGCAAACCTGTGCTTAAGACCCTTCAGAAGCTGTTCAATTCCATCATTCTCGAGGGCAAAACGCCCAAAGCGTGGCTCCAAGGCATAGTGGTCTTGTTCTACAAAAAAGGTGATAAAGCCCTTTTGAAGAACTTCAGACCCATTACTTTGTTGAGCCATGTATACAAGCTGTTTTCAAGAGTCATTACGAACCGTCTCGCACGCAGGTTTGACGACTTCCAGCCTCCCGAACAAGCCGGTTTCCGAAAAGGCTTTAGCACCATAGATCACATCCATACGCTGCGGCAGGTTATAGAAAAGACGGAGGAGTATAACCAGCCACTTTGCTTGGCGTTTGTGGACTATGAGAAAGCCTTTGATTCGATCGAGACCTGGGCTGTACTGCAGTCTTTGCAGCGGTGCCAAATTGACTATCGATACATCGAAGCGTTGAAGTTTTTGTACAAAAACGCCACTATGTCAGTCCGTCTTCAGGATCAGAATTCGAAGCCTATCCAACTGCAGCGGGGCGTCAGGCAAGGCGACGTTATATCGCCTAAGCTGTTCACCGCAGCGTTGGAAGATGTCTTCAAGCTTCTGGACTGGGATGGGCTCGGCATCAACATCAACGGCGAGCACATCACTCACCTTCGATTCGCGGATGACATCGTAGTCATGGCTGAGACCCTGCAGGACCTGAGTAAAATGCTCGATGACCTCAGTGGAGCCTCGCAGCGAGTGGGCCTTAAAATGAACATGGATAAGACGAAGATCATGTCGAACGTCCATGTTGCACCTGCTCCTGTGGTTGTTGGAGGCACTACGCTCGAAGTTGTTGACGATTATCTATACCTAGGACATAAAATCCAGTTAGGTAGGTCCAACTTTGAGAAAGAGGTCAATCGTCGGATCCAACTCGGCTGGGCAGCGTTCGGGAAGCTCCGTAAAATCTTCTCTTCGCAAATACCGCAGTGTCTGAAGACAAAGGTTTTTGACCAGTGTGTGTTGCCAGTGATGACATACGGCACTGAGACGTGGTCGCTAACTATGGGCCTTATAAATAAGCTTAGAGTCGCTCAGCGGGCAATGGAAAGGGCCATGCTCGGAGTTTCCCTGCGGGATCGAATCAGGAATGAGGAGATTCGCAGGCGAACCAATGTCACCGACATAGCCAGAAGGATTGCAGAGCTGAAGTGGCAATGGGCAGGGCACATAGCTCGCAGAACAGATGGCCGGTGGGGCAGAAAAGTTCTCGAGTGGCGGCCACGTACTGGGAGACGCAGCGTAGGCAGGCCCCCCGCACGATGGACCGACGACCTGGTCAAATTCGCCGGTAAACGCTGGATGAGGGCGGCGCGGGACCGAGCGACGTGGAAGAACTTGGGGGAGGCCTATGTCCAGCAGTGGACGTCTACAGGCTGTGGATGATGATGATGATGATGATGATGATGTCAAGGACAATTTTGTTT
The DNA here is from genome assembly GCA_944452665.1 of Stenoptilia bipunctidactyla. NCBI lineage: Eukaryota > Metazoa > Arthropoda > Insecta > Lepidoptera > Pterophoridae > Stenoptilia > Stenoptilia bipunctidactyla. The sequence goes on from OX101730.1 coordinate 18,629,560, forward strand.
ACCATTAAATTAAAACTTATGATAAATAACGTATTAACCCTTTAACCGCCACGGTCGGATATATCCGACAAATATTTTCGAGTACATTCCGCCAAAGTCATATATGTATATACGACTAAAAACCACCATTCGTTTCATATGCTTTTTTTTATTTAATAACGCTGTATTATACTTAAAAAAAAATATTTGGTAAATGGTAAATGAAGTAGTAATCAGGTTTACCCCATCGCCAAAGTGACGGCCACTTACTAAAATATTAATATAAACCTGTCTGCCTCAGACGCCAGTGATTGCGGGTCGATTCCCGCACGGAACAACAAAAAAGAAAATTTCGGTGTCGTGGTGTTTATCTATTTATGTATTCATATTCTAGGTTCTCCCCTAGTTCGCTACATGGTATTCCATAACACAAGCTATGCTTACTTTGGGGCCATGTAGTTTGTGTGATTGTCTGGGGACTGAGAAGACGAAACTTATCAATGAGTTTTTTTGTGTAAAGTACTGTTTGTGTAGAACGTAATTTATCGAGCATACCGAGCATCGTCTCTCTTACAATAGCTGTATTTGAATAAATTTCTAAAGCCACAACTATTACTATCAAGTCCGGATAAACCCAACAACAACACATGGTGTCAGAAGTGCTGCTGAATCACAAGGTGAGATTCATCTTTGAATATATCACCAAAAACGCAACGCAACGTGGTCGCCGCCATATTCAGTGATGACATGACGGACAAAAAAGGTTCAAAAGTAGAACAAAATCAGGCAACTTCCTTGACTAAGCTAGGATGCATACCGCCGATACTGCCGCTTAATGTTCATAGCTCCAACATACCATTAGCGTGGAAAATTGTATAAAGGGTATACTTAACTGGGTACTTTTTATCCCGGAAAAGCATAAACAATAAAAAACAAACTTAATTTTGCCGTTCGATCCCTAGGCCCGATTACTGTACCAACCGCAAATTATAAGTTTGTCATTGGTTACGTCACACGCAGTTTACTAAGTTCTAAGCTATGCTTTATATGTAGTGCTGAAGGTTGAATTTGGCTTGCACCGTTCGCAACACACGTGTGGTTTATGGTCATAAGGACGGTTTTTTGAATATGAGATGAACGTGTCAAGTCAAGTAGCGAGCGTTCGTTCTTATTAGCTTTATATGTTTTTTTTAACTGTTACTTGCAATTCTAAATCGTGCTTTTCAGTGCGACCTTTTTATTCCTTTTAGTTTTTACTAAGCACAGTTTAAGGTAGAGTTATTTTAGTTTTATTTCTATAAATCGTAGGTATTGATTTTAGTTTTAAAGTAGGTATAGGTAGTATATGTATATATTTGATATTGTACGTAGTGACCATAGGTTATTTTATTATACTGCTAGGTAGGATTAGTCATTCGTATATTATTTATTATATTACTTTTTAGGGATTTTGCTTATTTATTAAGTTTATATTAGAAACCTAAATAAACCTATTATCATCAAAAATAGGTTTATTTACGTAGGTAGGTATTTTATTTTCTGTTACTTATTGAGTTTATTATTTTAATTAGGTAGATAATAATAATAATAAAACTTTTTATTGTACACCAACATAGTTACACAGATTAAATTAAAATAACAATCACAATTAACATACAAAGGGCGGCCTTATCGTCGAAGCGCGATTTCTGCCAGGCAACCCAGAAACTTAGGTTTACTATTATTATAAGGCGTTTATAAGGCGTACCTAGACCGTATATATTTTATACTTGAGCTTTGATGTTAATCAGTGTTGATAGCTATTCGAACGTACTTATTAATAGGGAGTACCCTGAAGAACTATTAGAAAGTCGAAATAGGGGTTTCAAATATGACATCCGAGCAACAGTTTCCTGTAGCTTTATGTTACGCTATGACAATAAATAAGGCACAAGGTCAGACTCCAGGCGTTGCTGGCGTCGATCTTAGCGTGAGTTGTTTTTCACATGGTCAGCTTTAGCGTGAGTTTCCAAGAAACCTTTATATTCATTGTCTGGACGGGCACACTGATAATGTCGTGTATGCTCTCAATTCAGCTCTCGATTGATGTCATACGGTGACTATCTGTCGTTCGTTACCGTTCGTTAATCTTTGTGAGCATTCGTTGCAATGAACGTCAGCTTCAGTTCAGTAAAAATATACCACACTCGTATGTACAGTTGACTTGTAGAAATTGTGTTACTTATACAAGTATATTAACTCTACTCAGGATACTTATAAAATACGAGCTTTTGCCCGCGATGACAGGAGTTTAATAAAACTTAAAACTAAGAAGGTATAGTCCATCTTAATTTTAAGTTTCATTAAAATCGATTTAGTACTTTAGACGTGAAAGCGTTACAAGCAAACAAAGTTATTTTCGCATTTATAATAGTAGGGATACAACTTCGGTTACACTAAACTCCGTTCTAACAGCCAGCGGTAAAAGTAAGTTTTCTTTCGTAGTACTTGTAGTTTAGGTATAAAGTTCTAATGTACAATAATGAACGATAATTTCTGCGGGCAAATCCGATAATTTGATCTTTTGGAGCTGGCAACACTGAAAAGGTCTTTTTATGATAAGCGTCCACATTTCCGCATCGTAAGGATCGGACGCATCGCAGCAAACGGATTGCAGTATTATTTGTATAGAAAGTCATACAAGAGCGTCCACTGATCCGTACTGTACGGATCGCACATCGGCAATGCCGACGCTGATGCTCCGAGAGGCAAATATTGCGTTGCGTGCCGATAAGTGGACGCGCACGTTCCGCATCGTCCGCCATTTGTATTTGACGATCGTCATAGAATCAACGATTTGTATGGGAAATTTAGTTTCAACATAATCATACAGAGGTTCTGAAACCTGACGTCACGCACTCCAAAAACATTGTCAATTTGTAGCTTATTTGTCCGTTGCTCAAGTGCAGATTTGCTTCTAAGTTTGGGAACAGGGTATTCGTTCCCAATCCCAGAAAAGGGATGGCAGGCCGCGGTCTTCGGCCCAACAGTTGATGTCGGTTATCGTATACAATATGTCCCAAAAGTCGACTATATACCGGAAGCAGGAGATACTACAAGTCATAACAGCTATTGGAAGAAAAAAAAAGAAAAAAGACGTGTGGCACTCGGAGACTGCCGCGGTAAAGCTATTGCATTGCATTTTTTATCAACTTATGCAATTATAATTATTTATTTATTTTATTAATGCAGTAACGTTTGATCTAATATGAACTTCCACAAGTTCCTAGTAGATGGCGCTGATTGTTTATTAAAGCCCGCATGTAAAGTTATGAAATCAAAGTATCACCGCTGTGCCGGTCGGAGTGGGGGTTGTTAGGTTTTTTTCGTTACAGAATTTCTGGATTCGATCCCCACGCTCAAGGCCCACGATAGAAGCAATGCAATAGCTTAAAACACTATCCGCACGTACGATCACTACGAACATCTGAATGAAGTGGCATCGGCAATCTGATTGCTGATACTTGCGTCGGCAAATCCGTTCGCTACCGATACAGTAGACGCACTGTAAAAAATTAATCAGTTTGTTGCGATGCGTCCGATCCGAACGATGCGGATATGGGGACGCCCACCATTAATGCATTGAATTATCTGTGTCTGCCTGTCTTGCCAGAAGGTTATTTTTGTTACCTTTTAGATGATTTTACTATCAGGTGATTTTTTGGAATTTGTAGAATTAACTTTTAATTTCTTACATAAAAGCAACTTGAAACGGATCGGTCGTTTAATAACTTTTCATGTTGGTAAGCCATGTTAGCAGGAGAACAGACAGACCTTTGTGAAGAATCATTGCCATCTATCCGAACAACACGTGGTACTCTTTCACACTTACACCACTTGTATCAAGCTCACTCGCTCGAAATCAAGAAATGTGGGCAAGCCCCCACACTAATATGCTATTCTATCAAAGTTAAAAGAGTGTAAAAAAAATAATGAAACCTTTCTAGTAAAAACATAATAATAATATGAAAGGTTACTTTTTACATAAAAAGGTTACTTTTTTCAAATTTCAGGTGGTTTCTGACAACACCCGACTGGCAACACCCTGTCTGTCTGCTTCTGCTGTCTATTTAATGCATGCTAGTTTGTATTCCATACAAATACCAAAATTCTATTACTACTAGCGCTACGCGCCGGGCACTACTGGAACTTTTTGTATTTTTTTCTGCGTTCGATATCGATATATCTACAATACCAGGCAGCGTATTTATAGTATAGTATTCAACCAATGAAATTGCACTCGTTGCATTTGCTTATTTTTCGGTGTGTTTTTTGTCGCTGAATTCTTTTGTTAGTGTTTTCTACAAAGCATAGATGAATATAAGTACTAAAGTATAGATGACCGTCTCGCGGTTTTTGCACTTTAGTTCCACACAGTATCCACTCTAGGAACCTTTTTGACCAAAACAACCCTAGAATGCAGCCCGGCCGTACCACCACTTTCAAATTTTCAGAAATTTGTAGTACCAGTTATTACTATTGTGCAAACAGCGCAATACTAATAAGTTGAAATAAACTGCACAAAGCATGATGCTATGCGAGTTGGGGGTAAAAAAAAATATGCATCTCAGACAATTATTTATTTTTTCTTTATTATTTATGTTTGATATAATAATTATAGGCCATAGATTTATTCGGGTCGTTTTCGACAAACTCAATGCTTTTGCCACACAAATTGTTCACCTCCTTGCACCAGTCATTCAAAATCAATGCACTTCCTTTTCTTAACTCACTATCTCACTAGAAAGTCAGCATCCTATGTAAAAATATCACTTCACAAAAGTAAAATCTTTGATTTGAGATCGTAAAAACGCCAGGGGTGAACTCCACTCAACGTACTTTGTAGAAAACACTAACAAAAGAATTCAGCGACAAAAAACACACAGAAAAATAAGCAAATGCAACGAGTGCAAAAAGATTGGTTGAATACTATACTATAAATACGCTGCCTGGTACTATGGATATCTCCATATCGAACGCAGAAAAAAATACAAAAAGTTCCAGTAGTGCCCGGCGCGTAGCGCTAGTAGTAATAGAATTTTGGTATTTGTATGGAAGACAAACTAGCATGCTACAAAGTACGTTGAGTAGAGTGTTCACTCCTCGCGTTTTTACGATCTCAAATCAAAGATTTTATTTTTGTGAAGTGATATTTTTACATAGGATGATGACTTTGAGAGTTAAGAAAAGGAATTGCATTGATTTTGAATGACTGGTGCAAGGAGGTGAACAATTTGTGTGGCAAAAGCATTGAGTTTGACGAAAACGACCCGAACAAATCTATGGCCTATAATTATTATATCAAACACAAATAATTAAGACAAAATAAATAATTTTCTGAGATGCATATTTTTTTATTGCTCCCAAATCGCATAGCATCATGCTTTGTGCAGTTTATTTCAACTTATTAGTATAGCGCAGTTTGCACAATAGTAATAACTGGAACTACGAATTTCTGAAAATTTGAAAGTGGCGGTACGGCCGAGCTGCATTCTAGGGTTGTTTTGGTCAAAAAGGTTCCTAGAGTGGATACTGTATGGCGCTTAAGTGCAAAACCGCGAGACGGTCATCTATACTTTAGTACTTATATTCATCTATGTTAATGTCTGTCTGTCTGTTCACTGTTGTAAGTAATGTAATGTAAGTGATTTCGTGATAAACATTTCCAGCAGTCCGCACCGATTATTTTATTTGTATGTTTTTTACACTTCGAATAAGAAATGGAATCTGTCTGTGAAGATAATGATCCAGTAATTCAAGAAGTAAGTAGAAAGCATAACATGTCTCAGCAAAGTTAAGTCTTCAATGAACAAACTATTTTAGGTTATGTTTTGATCTTTTCTGGGTAGAATAAAACATTGTTTATTTTTTTAGATTCCAGTTTATTTATCGCAGACATTAGCTAAAAATCTCCATATTTATCAATATCCTGTAAGACCCGCTAATCGCGACTGGAGTGACGTTAAGATAGTGAATGCATCGATAAAGCCGAAAAATCATCTTGTTCGTTTAGAATTGGGCTTAGATACTTATAGTAATAAATATAATACTTCAAAAGGAGAAGAAATTGCTATAAATACCGATGGAACTCAGGTTAGTAACGCATTTTTGTGATCTGATATTAATTCTTTCAATAACTTAATTCTATTTTAAAACCTTTATTTTGCTTTTTATAATTCTTAAGTATTATTTAATAAATTTTAGTTGGTACTTTTATCTATAAAACTTAATTCTACCTTAATTTGTCCTATTATTTACAAATCCAGGACCGATATATCAAGGATAAAGATAAGGAGCAATCTGTATATTTTCGGAATGGAATTATGGATAAAATAGTTTATGAAAGTAGTAGGCCATGTACAGTTAGTCAACATTATGGAGTTGCTATATTACAAGACAAAGAATTACATGTTACGCCAATACAAGGTAAATATAAATACTTTTTAAAAGTAACTCCAAAAAACACTTTCAAACTGAATTTTACATTAACCTCCTAAGAACCAAGCTTAAAAAATCCTAATCTGAATTACCAACCATTGTTCTCACCTGATCCCATAAAACTATATGAGGGCTGCCGCCCAATATTTATACCTTTATTTTTTTTATGTTAGAGTTAAAATTTAACTGTGTTTTTTTTATCCTGTATAAAGTGAACCACAGAGAATACATTTTTGAAGAAAAAAACCAGATTTATTTTGTTCTCTTTTAATCACATTGGGTTGTAGTTGCAAAGTACACCTATTATTTTTTGTGATCATATGATCTCATTAGACCTTAGCCACTTCAACAATTTGTTTAATAAGATTTATAAAAATAATGAAAATACTGCATTAATTTGTAGCTTATATATTTAGGTTACATATGAGATCATGCATACGTATACGTACATAGTAAGTATAAAACATCGAAACAAAAAAACAGTTTTTCTTAGGTTCTAAATTTGTGAGCATAAAAATAGGTACCTGTTAGGTTCAATAAACTAAAATAAACTTAACTATCTGAGTTTAACCAGAAAAACAAAAACATTGCACTTCTTAATTAGTACCTATATATTAAATTAGAAACTTACAAAAAAACAATCAAAATATCTATGAGCATAGTTAAGAAAAAAAAAAACTTAAGATACACTTAGATTTATCAGGAACTCAAAACTATACTTTTCTGTCGAGGCATTGTAGAAATAAAAAGAAATTCTAATGTAGATATATAAAATTATTCGCTATGGAAAAGTGAATAGCAGTTCCTATCTTTGGTAAGGCATAAAGTAATATTACAGGTGGAGCATTTGGTGCGACTTTTATTGATGTGACAATGACGGCACCTGGATTGAGTACTGACCAAGGTAGGCATGTGTTTTGCACCTGTAGATCTTTGTTTTTTAGATGGAAGTTCGGTGGTTGGTCTACCTCTCTTTCTTGTAGTAGTTTCAGGAACATGTTCAGAATCGTCTGAATTATCTTCTTCTTGTATTGCGTTAGACTCTATAATGCACTCTCCTAGGTCCAATTTAAAATACCTAAGTTGTTGTATTTTTTTTAATGGTATACCTTTGGCTAATTCGCGTTTTTTGTACTGCAACCAAGAGTTACTGACTGCTAAATCTACCATGTGCGAGAAGAATCTTTGTGTCCACTTCTTCGTTCTATATCTGTTAGGGCAAACCGATAGCATTCGATCTGCCAAATCGACGCCTCCCATGTTCTTGTTATATTCACGAACAACGGCAGGTCTGTCAACCTCAATATATCGTTTTGTGCGTTTGCACCACCTTTGGCAAATGTCCAACGGTTGTTCAGCCTCTATGGTGGACAACATTGTCACTGGTTTATTATCGTTCCACTTTGTTATCGCCACATCACCGTCTTTGCTGACAATTGTATGCAGGGCGCCTCTTCCACGTCGTGTCAATTCTTTGTCATCTATTAAAACAGAGCGTGCACTAGCTGGAACTCTATTCTTTTGTATGGTACCGGTACATCTGATACCTCTTTTTTTCAGCTCTTCTAGCAAGCTTAACTGTTGTGAAATACCGGTCACAATATAATATGTGCCCAGGTACTAAAGAATCAGCTAATGAAAGCACAGCTTTTTCCCCTAAGCCGAAATCGGTTTCTTGTAGATGAGGGTAAGTCGTATTACCTTGATAGATATCAAAGTCTGTGACTATCCCGTTAGGATTTGCTAGAACGAAAGCTTTTAGGCCTACGGGATTCGGCTTCCCTGGGCAATATTGTTTCATACCACATGACCCTGTAAATGGTATGATCATTTCATCTATGCTCATCCGTTGTTCTTTTACTTGAAGTCTACAGCCTTGTTGAATTTGGTTTATTAGAGGTCTCATCTTCCACAATTTGTCCAGCCTCCTCATCTCTTCTGTGATATCGCCATCGAACACAACTTTTAGAGAATTTCTCAAAAGCGTAAATCGGTTCCGAGACATATTATTGACTATTATGGGTACTCGCCATTTAGCCTCCCAATACATTTTCAAAGATGGATAGCTTATTGCAGCCATAACAAATGTGATACCAATATAAGTGAAAAATTCTTTCACCACTAAATTGATGGAACGTCCAGTAGCCGCTACTGAAGTCTGATTTGTGCGGTCTACAATTACTTCAACAAATGGGACGTCTATGTATTGTAAAAAGAAATCAAATTTATTATAGTCATTATCCACATTTGGAAGGTAAGATGGCTGTGACAACAAATCTTTAACTGTCTCAAAATTTTTACTAACCCATTCAGCTGTAGAACCATTTGGTGAGGGTATAATTTTTACTCTTCGGATTCTTCCTCTTGTGGCTCTTCCTCGAGAGGTTCGAGCGGCCACCTGACTATTACTTGATGTGGCCTCCTCTTCAGAACTCTCTGAAATCTCTTCGGAATCGGTAAGATTCTGATCTGATTCAGGACAAAAAGGTGGATCACCCAAGTCTTCATCGCTTGGAATAAAATCTCCGTCAGAGTCGGCCAGCAAATTTAGGATGTTATCATCTCGAATTACTGAAAAAATAAGAAAGAAATCTTTATATTCTAATTGCGATAGTGTCCCCGACTTCTATACATTATTTTTAATAAACCCCTGACATGAAACAGGTGAATTAGACTCGGTATAACAGAAAAACAATGAAATAAATTATTTAACAATCACAACAAATTCAAAAATATATATGGTCATTAACAACCAATGTCATCCACTGAGTACCAAAAAAATTAAGTTAATATTGTAAGTATCAACCAATGTTCTCACATTATGACATAAAAGTTAACAATAGCTTTTAGATTATTTAATATTATTTTTTTCATTAAATTCGATCAGAATACATTACTGCACTATTATTACCACTCGTTTTTAATTACGAAAGAAAAGTCAAGTGAGCGATTAATCAAATAATAAACGATTTAACTTACCTCTATTACGTCGACCAGCCATTGTTAAAACCTTTACTAAAATTTTAAAAAATCCTGTGCTTGAATAACACGTACAACTGTCAAAACTAATGGTTCAATTCAGCCAATCACGACACGTAGTGAACATAGACCGAAAAGGACGGTATATTTGAATTTATTTGGGAATTTCGATTATGTTATCGGATGAGGACCGTGGTTGGTAATTAAGTTAAAAAATTTTTAGAGCTTGGGTTGCAATGGTGATAGGGTTTACGTACTTATACGAGGCCATTGGTCCTTACGAGGTTAAGACATGACATTTTCCTTCATAATTTTTTTCACATACTTGAAAACGCATTACCCTAGGATGGAGCTATGTTACAAATATACTTAGTAATTTTGTTGGCATTTAGTCAACAAAGTGACCTGGAGTGCAGAAGATCCAGTTTCAAGTACTGGCCGGGTGAAATTATTATTTTTATGACATATTTGTAATAATTGAGCATTACTTTATGCAAAAATTTTAAAATATCAATCTGTATTACAACTGTTAATACAAGAATTATTTCTGAAACATTAATCAAATAGCCATTGGCAATTTTTTGTTTATACATTTTTTAATTTACAGGAATAGTACAATTGAAACCCTGTTACTCATATTTTGATAAACAAGAAAAAAGAAAGAGTGAAAAGAGTAAAGCAGAACTATCAGATGACGATGAGCCAGAAGCACAACAAGTTTGTATTATTGAATTTGTGTTATCTAAAAATGTGGATAAGCATAACCTTAAATTGTGACTTATGTACAAGGCTTCCGTTTGTACTGATATGCTTTCTTATTCAACTCCCATACCAAATGAGTTAGCATATTTGTTTTTCTATCTTAACATAAAAAGCAGCAGAAATAGCTATCTTTCTACATTGGTTATTTTGAGTAGTCAATTAATACTTGAGTGCAGATTAACAAAACAGAAGTATAGTGAACTGTGACTAGTAGCTTTAGGATCTTAAGTTCTTTAAAAGAAAAAGTGCTAGTCATATTCATTTTTATTCTCATTTAAATTGCTTCCATGCTGGACTAGGAGCGAAAGAAAAACATAGAATGTGCCAGCTGCTTCTCTTCCCGGGCATACTGTAAAAGTCAGTTAAGGGACAGAGGTTTTAAAGGCGTTTTTGTGGGCGATAGGCTAACCCCCTGTCACTACAATAGTCTCTCTCCATCTTTTAATACCTCCAAATTTGTCAAAAGTGACATCAGATGTACCTCTGGTGTTCTGCCTACCCCAAAAGGGATACAGGCGTGATGTTATGTATGTGTGTATGTCTCATTTAAACTGACATACAAGCATTGTCTTTCAAGAAGTATTTTAATTATTTGCTAAAAGGCTAAGATATTGTTCAAAATCATTATTAATAGCTATTTTATCTAAGGTGACTGTAAAATTTGCAAGACAAGAGACTGAAGTAGCGAAAAAGGCTCGGGAGAAATCCTTTCAAACAATATCACAGAAAATAGCAGTTGAGCCCTGGTATGACGCACTATGGAAACATGCAGACACTGATTATTCTGAGGTTAGTACTTATTATACTACGGGGGGTCGTAAGTAATAATAATAATTTTCATCTATTAAAAATATATTATTCATATATTGGCTAACTTGTTAGCAACACAAATAAGAAACTATGTTAGTACTTAAGACAAAAAAAGTTTGCATAAGTTTTAAGAACTCCAGCTTAATAGCTATTTTCACATTAAACAGTTGATGCTAGATTTCTACCTGGCCATGGGTGAAGGTTTTGGTGCTAGATTTCAACCTGGCCATATGAAAATTTTTGCCTTCTAATGGCAAAATAATCATAGACGCAAACATGAATGAGGCGCTACAATATGAAGTTTATGAAGTATTTAGTGCTGTTGAGCTGCGCTCATGAAACCATGGGTCCTTTATTTATTATTTATTTATTTACACTTTATTGTTAACCTCATATTATAACAATTTAAAATACATTCAAACTGACTGAGATTACACAATTGGCGATCTTATCGCTGGGCAGCGATTTCTACCAGACAACCATGGACATAGGATAATCGTAAAAAGTAGCTTGAGGTTAAGGCATACTAGTTAATCTATAAAACATAGACTACATATCAATATCATTAAATTATAAAGATGTTTAAACATAAAAATACAAATATCAAAATCAACAGTGTTGAACGCATTACTAAAGTCTAACAACGTAAGAACAGTTAGCTTTTGGTTTTCCATGCAGATTCTGATATCATCGGTGATTTTTGCCAATGTTGTAATGGTACTATGGCCAGATCGGAAGCCAGATTGATAATCATTTAATATTTTATGTTTTTCGAGAAAATTAATAAGTTGTTGGTGAACAAGGCGCTCGAGAACTTTAGATAGAAAAGGGAGAATAGAGATGGGTCGGATGTCTTTAAATGAACTAGGCGAATTATTTTTTGGCAAAGGAATAAGCTCGGCGTATTTCCATAAAGATGGAAACTTGTTTGAGGAAATGGATTTATTTAGCAAGTGTGTGATTAAGGGCAAAAGAAAGTCAAGGAGAAGTATAAACATCTTGCGACGAACGGAGTCTGACCCAATGGCGTTGGAGGTAATGGAATTTATAGCTTTCTTAACATCACATTCGGTAAATTGTTTAAAATTAAATGATTCGTATTGAGGTGCGGGCAAAGAGGAAAGTTTGTGAGAAAAGATTGGCAGAAGGCCTTCAAAAGTGTGATTTTTGCCTCCGCACTATAGTATGTGAACCTATGTGCCAACATATCGCTCTTAGCCGCCAGTGCTCTTTGTTTTATTTCCGTCTACTTGATCTTTAAGGTCTTTTGTCAAGTAGTGTCTCAAGTACAACTCTTGTTGCGAGTAAAGAGCCATAGACTTTGATCGCGAGCTCATAGTGAACAATTGTGGCCTAACATTCAGATATCCGGATTTTTTTATACTGTACCTACACAAGACAATGTAGCCTTGCATACTCGGCACAGGTACGCTAAAGTGTCCTAATTGATCCAGCCGTTGAGCCCAACCCAACAGCACCATATTATTTGCGTTACTTATATTATTCATGCTAACGATTTCTATCGTGCAGCTTATTGGTTTACTGCTGAGCTCAACAATCAGATGGCTTATGTACAGGTTGAACAATCTTGGTGATGGGTGATGCCACCCTGTCCATAAAACTTCATACACTACCATGTCAAAGGTAGAAAAATAAAGCCTAATAAACAAAAAAGCATAAGTTCATGGTATTTATTCTGTCCTTTCATATCAAGAGGAACAATTAGGTTTTTTTGATGGTTATAAACTCAAAATAAATGAATGAATGAATGAAATAAGTTTATTTCAGACAAAGATTATCCATACACTTAATATTAGTAAAAAAAAAACACTACTTAACAACTATGGTAGTAAAATTTAAAATGTTCATTTGACTGCACATGTACTGACATCCAATGTTCAGTTAAAGAACTGTCCGTCTTTGCCGCTACGAGGGTCAAACTGAAAGTTCTTAGAAAATCAAAAACTAAGCATTCTAGCAAGTTATTAGTTTTATTATAACTTTTCAAAATAGCGTCCATTCACATCAATACATCGCTGCATTCGATGGAACCATTGAGAAAAGCACCTTGCCCACTCGGCCTTAGGGGTCTCTTCGACGGCGTTTTGAAACGCAGCCACTGCTTCTTTGGCGTCCATAAAATGTTTTCCTCGAAGTTTTTCTTTTATTTTCGGGAATAAATAAAAATCGCAGGGTGCGAGGTCGGGGCTATACGGCGGGTGACCCAGTAATTCCACGTCTGAGGTCGCCAAATAGTCGATCGTTTGCCTGGCGGTGTGCGACGAGGCATTGTCGTGATGAAGGAGGATCCTGCTGCGAGGTCGTTTCTCTCGAACTTTTTCCAAGACAAGTGGCAAACAGTTGTTAGTGTACCACTCTGCATTAACCGTTTTCTGATCCTCTAAGACAACTGTCGCGTAATGACCTGTCTTTCCGAAGAACGAGGCCACCATCTTTTTTCCAACACTTCGACCTCTCTTCACTTTAGTTGGCAACTCTTCGGAAGGAAACACCCACTGAGCAGACTGTCTTTTGGTTTCCGGATCATAACAGTAAATCCAGCTTTCGTCACCCGTTAGTATGTCGAACACAGCATTTGAGTCACCTCCGTTAAATTTTTGGATCATTTCTCGGCACCAATCAACACGGCGGAGTTTTTGAGCCTCGGTCAAATTATGCGGTATCCAGCGGGCACAAAGCTTCCTGACCGCTAAATGTTCATGGAGGATTTTGTGCACTTGACTCATACCTATGCCTAGACTTGTCCGAATCTGCTGATAGGTCACTCTTTTGTCAGTCTCTATCATACGCCGCACAACACTGATATTATCTTCAGTCGTCGCTGTAGAAGGCCGTCCCTCACGCAAATCATCGGTGAGATTAGTTCGACCACGTTTGAATTCATTAAACCAGTTGTAAACTGTGGCACGAGATGGGGCTTCATCGTGAAAAGCCAATCGAAGTCTATCATAACTTTCTTGTTGACTTATATGACATCGAAAGTCATAAAAAATCATTGCACGAAAATTTTCTCGGCTTAAATTCATTCTGACGTGCACAGACAATTTTCAATTTGCCGCCAAATCGTAAAACAAATGACAAATGAATGAAATGAATACTCAATATTATTGGTAAAGAGTTCTATTTTCAAAACTTAAACTTATTTTTTTAATATAATGCTTTTAAGTTGCCAGTTCTAAAAACTTTCAGTTTGGCCCTCGTATTACCTTCAAGAGAGTGTTGGTGCTGCCTCGCACCCGCGCCCATAGCGAAGCAGCTCTCTTTCGAATAATGGCTTGAAAGCCATCTGTTTGCCACACAGCAAACATACCCGAGGCGCTGCAGCGCCAAGGCAGCCCCAAGAATCTCCTAAAGACATTGTTATACTGGACCCGCAGAGCACTTAAGGCTTTCTTGGTGTAGTTGATCCATAGGTTGCACGTGTACAAAGTTTGACAAAACGACTTAAAAAGTGTAGTTTTGACCTCGTGAGAACAACGTGCAAACCTACGTGACAGCATATTACCCCTCACCGTGAGCGCTCTGCGTTCCCTCTCCAAATCAACATCGTCTGTTAGGCTGTCTGTGACCCAGTGTCCCAAATATTTATAAACAATATAAAAAGATACATTTTCTGATCAAAAATCTACATTATAAAGGTATAATCTATATTTTACTACAAATTCGTTCGCCGTCAGGATCTACGCGGGTCAACGGGTGAAAGCTACTTATGGCTATAACTCTCAATATTGTTTTTATATTGGTATCCCAGTAAATATCCAAATTATGAATCTATAAATCTTATTATAATGTAAGTGTGAATACGCTGCTGTTATTAATTTCCTTACTTTGTTTTCATTAAGAGCCACTGAGCGAAACGCTGTTCAAATCACTGATAAAAGTGTGGTATTGAGTAATTTTACAAGTTTAAGTCTTATTAAACTTTTAAATAAAACACTTTTCTAACCGGATTTATGTGATCGTCAAAATGTCGGGACCAAGTCTTGTATATCCAATCTACTCACATCAAACTTTAGTTCTATAAATCTACTATTTGATACCTGTGCAAGAATTTTAGCTACCTCAATAAATACATAGTGATTTATCGAAAACCTTGGTCCCGACATCTTGACGTCAAGATGTCGGGACCAAGTCTTTAGGCAGCTCACGGGGATATCTTACTTATGTAGTATTTTAATACCTTAAATATACTTTGTTTTTTTTTAATTGGTTTGTTTGTAACACGAATCGCTTGAGAAATATTACCCAAAAACGTTGGTCCCGCCATCTTGACGTGTATAACATGTGAACGGACAGCTTCTTTTAGTTTGTCTAACCATTTAATACCACATTGGTATTAAACATTACACAAGTTTTTATGTGGAAAATGTTTTTACAGAAAAATTAAAAAAAATACACAATCTTTTGTTTGTCTTAAAATACACACATACAAACATATATGCACGTGTGTGCATACACACACATATACATATTTTATTTTTACTAAAACATGAAACAATAAAACATGATTGATTGTTAGAACATTTATTATTTCAATTTACATTATTGTTAGCAATAATTTATACACGAAACTACATAAATTATTTTTCAGCAAAAATCAAACAATGTGGTATAATAAAAGTCTGGCTTTTTGTTACTCTAGTCTTCATATCATCGTAACAATTCCATTTCCCTAAAACCCTTGGACAATTGGCCCTGTAGTGGCCAATACTACCACCTATTGGTGGGACAAAGTCGATGACTGCAAGAATTCTGTAATATTTGTCTTTTAATTTTAAGTGAGTAGGAATTTCGTATATATTGATTTTTTCGTTACCAGACAGCTCAAAAAATAATACGTTGGAAAGTGAGCTAACTTCTGTTTTTACACCATTGCATTCAGATTGTGTACATGAAGTGATATTATCATTTAAAGTAGATTCAGCAGACGCATTTAATGCCACGATTCCTCTGTCTTTAATTATGTTCAAGTCCAAGGGAATAAACCCACATTTCCGCTTAATGCCATTAATAGGACAATTGGAATTTGAGCAAGACTTAATAATTTCTGCGCTGTATAATACATCAGAGACGACATTTTCAACAACATACGCTATGTTACACTCACATTGTATTTGTTCTTGGCCTCCTACTGTCGTTGACTTGTAATGTTTTTTCAATATTTCATTGCGGGTTTTATAAATATCATCGCGTTTAATATCGTTACTTACAAGATTCTTGATAAAATCAAAGTAAATATTGTCAGTATTATTGATTTTAACACTTAGTTGAAATCCATCTACGTATCCAATGGCTATCGATTGAGAAAAGGCATCAAACGCACAAGTATTAAGAGCCATAATTCTGTCCACTGCTTTTACTAAATTACCGTTTATTAGTAGTGGTATTTTTTTCCTGGCGTGCTTTATCTGTGGTTTTCTAGTATTGCCTTTACCGCGCCAATTTTCAACATACGATGGGGTTTTAGCGAAAATCGAATCTATGTCGGTATTTTTAGGATTTTTTCTAACTTTCTGTAATTTTGGTTTTTCTTTTTTCTCAACTTTATTATTTATATTTGAATGTAAATTACTATGAGCCAACTTCGTTTCTCCAGAGACATACTGATTATGCTGTATGATAAAATCATCTACTCTCAATTTATGAGACTTAGTTTTCAAATTACATAAAAGAGTTTTGATATTTTTAAAGGTGCTCTCAACATTGGAAGATGTAGGCGTTGAAATACCACTAGCGTAAATATTTTTCATGACGTTTGACCAAAGGGGCAGTTGATTTATGAGTCTTAGTATGGTATCAATTATTGTTGGGAAGTAATACAAGTTTTCTGTATTATTGAAATCCTCATCCATCAATTCATTTATTAACTTCTCTTTGTCAATGTGATCTTTTAGCCATTTCATAGAATCTCCAGATTTCACGTTTTTTTCTTGTTCAATTATAATTTCATCTTCCTGTTCGAAGATAGAGACATCGACTGACGCTTTGCAGTCACTATTTGAATGTTCATTAATATCATCATCAGTAAAGTCTTTCTGAACAAATGCTTTAAGCCTTTTCAATCTCAGCTTTGCTTCTTCGCTACTTGTTATTCCTTCTTTACTTTGACCAGAAAATTTAGCTAAGCACAAAGTGACCATGTCTTTTACTATCTGTTGAACTATTTCGTAACTTTCCGTTTGTTTAATTTCTTGGAAACATTTAATATAAAAGAATTTCACTCTTCGATCAATGTTCTTAAAACATGACAAATTGTGTAATATTTTAATAAAATGACTCGTGTCAATTCTAATATAGGTTCCAAAGTGAGTATCGTAGTTTCCGCTGTTTAAGATTTCAAAAGATTGGTCCAGATATTCCCTGGTTGAATTGTAAACAGTGAAAGCTTTAACTGAAGCTCCTATAAGCGCAGAAGAATCGTCGCAGACTACTTCATCCGGAGACGAATTCTTTTCAGACCAGGTTTCAAGCCATTTGGTAATAGTGTTCATGGTCTGACTTTCAGATATCATGTGAAATAAAGGTAAACAACTTTGACCAGGCAATGTTTGCATAACGCATACATAGAGGAATAGATGCTTGTTAACAAGAATATCTGGACAGGGCCCAAGATCTTTAAAAATGCTTCCAGTGGCATCTAGGCTTACCACGGTTCTATGATTTTTTTTATACTCAGTATAGTAGTCTTCTTGATTAGACGACCAATAGTACACGATAAAGTGGGGATGCAAACATATAAATCTTAAAAGATCATTGTAAGGTGCATGTTGTGCCATTAACCACAGAGCCATAACAGGATTTTTGTCAAAAAAGTGTGATGCTTTTTCTTCATATTTAATCTGACGAAGAGTTCCCAATTTAGGTACATGAGTCGGCTCAAGATCTGTAGTATCCATTGCAGAATCTACCAAAGAATTTCTAACGGACACAGCTGAAGAATTTTTCAGCTCGATACTGAGCTGTTCCCGTTTTATTGGTGATAACTTTACTTTTCTAGATCTTGTATGAATGAATTCAGGCTTGTGATTTTTAATTATACAATTGCAATCAATTACTTTATCTGTTGGCCAAAAAATCACAACTTTTATATTGGCACCACACTCCTTACAAGAACCATGGCATGATACAGATTCATCCGGTTTTATGTACGTCGATTGAAAATGCCAAGTGCACGGTTTTTTGGTTGCCTTCCATACTTCTTCTCGTAGTAAATCAGCCCACTGGTGACTAGGTAATGTCCACTTCTTACGAAATTTTGAATTTGTGTTTGGATCTTGTCTCTTTACGTACTTTGGAATGGGCTGAATTTTTTTCCAAGAATGGATATCTATAAAAAAAGGATTTTTTTCTTCGTTGACATCATCGTCTACATTGTCAGCATCACTATTTTTTTCAAAATATATTTCTTCGACATTTTCATCTTCACTTTTTGATGCACAATCATCTTCATTTATACCAAAAAAGTAATTAAAATTTGTTTTTAATGATATATACAAACTTTTAACGGACATTTTACACTCCAATTCGTTGCTAATATCAACAAAAATTTTATCACATGGCGAAGGTAACTCATCATTTTCAAATGCACTTTTATACTTTAAAAATATCGTTTTCTGTATTTCCAAGGGAATCGCACTTTTCCTTCCTCTCTTCATGATGACTCAGTATATGAATAACGTATCAATATTAACAGGAAATAGTAATTTAAACACAATAAATAAATTAATGAAACACTGATCACGCAAACTTGTTTACGAAACTAACGTCAACACTTTTAAAACTTTTTTAGAACTACCCTCAAAATTCTTTGTTTTTGCGTTTTGTTTTTGCATCACCATATTAAAAAAAAACAGATATTTGGTGTGGTCAGCGCTACGACTATTGCCGTGTTTTGCGGTAAAAAATAATGGATATGACTATTATTCGAAAGGAAGAGTCTTTTTAATCAATCAATCATTTGTTTTAACATTTTCCACATAAAAACTTGTGTAATGTTTAATACCAATGTGGTATTAAATATTAATGGTTAGACAAACTAAAAGAAGCTGTCCGTTCACATGTTATACACAAATGTTTAAACGTCAAGATGGCGGGACCAACGTTTTTGGGTAATATTTCTCAAGCGATTCGTGTTACAAACAAACCAATTAAAAAAAAAACAAAGTATATTTAAGGTATTAAAATACTACATAAGTAAGATATCCCCGTGAGCTGCCTAAAGACTTGGTCCCGACATCTTGACGTCAAGATGTCGGGACCAAGGTTTTCGATAAATCACTATGTATTTATTGAGGTAGCTAAAATTCTTGCACAGGTATCAAATAGTAGATTTATAGAACTAAAGTTTGATGTGAGTAGATTGGATATACAAGACTTGGTCCCGACATTTTGACGATCACGGATTTATCGCGTATTACATTTAAAATTTTAACTCGACGACGTTTCGGTGTTTTTGCAGACCCCGTGGTCATGTCATGAGCGACTGATCAGTTTTAAAAGTGTTTTATTTAATAGTATGAATCGCGACAACTTAAGACAATATTTTCAACCAACTTCCAAAAAGGAGGAGGTGCTCAATTCGTCTGTATGTTTTTTTTGTGTCTTTGTTACACGATATTTCGGATAATTACGAATCGATTTTGAAAATTCTTGTTTCATAGAGGGTACTTCATAGTTGGTCCCATATAAATTTCATTGAAACCAGTTGAGAAATTCATTGAAATATTTTCAAATTCTTGAAAAAATATGTATGGTTTCGGAAAATGTTTACGTTGATGACATTATAACGCAGCCAAAGTTTTGACGTGAAGTCGGTTTTCTTAATGCTCTGCATTCGTTGTACTAATTATTAGTACCAGTATTTGAATTAATATTTATCATTTCAGTTGGAACGGTTAAAATTAATAAGTAATGGTGGAGAAGGGGCGGCTTTAGCAGTCGGTCCGAAGCAATACCTACAATCTCTCATGCCATCGGAACTTGAAGAAACAGACCTTACTCCGCAGCAGCAAATCACACAGATCTTGCTTAGTGGTGAGATTCAAATTTACTACAAAATATGATCGAAATACACTACATTGCCAGTAAATAAATGAAACCGACAGTATCTTAATCTTTATTATTCGTTGTATTAATCAGAATAAATCAAAAGATATAAAAAACTAAATCTGAAGGCACCCAGTGCGTGGTCCACAAAACTTACGACGAGATATAAGTTAGTGGTTGCACTCATCTCATCTGCTGACTGTTTCTCGTAAAGAGTAATGTTCATAGCTGTCCTGTTAGATTTATGACAACTCATGAAATGTATTAAAACGACATATAGTGCAAATAATAGCTCATGTTCGGTTAATTCCAATAATTAATAATTATATTAGAAACCGCAGCAAGGATTTTAATATTTTACCCTCCCAAATTACTCGCTCCGCTGCTGGACTAAGTGCTGTGACCGAAGCGGAGAGTATGTTGAAAAATTATATAAAAAATATTATTCCTTTGTTTTCTTATATAGGCCACGAACTTTTAAATCCACCCTCATATGTACGTTAATGTGACTTCAGTAATGGAATCGATTATTTTTTCAACAGCTAAAATCATGCGTTTCTCGGAGCTCCGCTCTTTAGTCCGCACTGCAGACGGTGTGATACCAGAGCCGAGTTTTCTAACAATGGTTAGCGGGTGTGCGTGCTGCGTGCGCGGACTGTGGACGGCGCGCTCCAGTGACGTGTACGCCGACACGCGCGGCATACCCGCCGCCGCGCGCGCCGCCGCCCGGGACCACGTGGTGCGTTCTACATTCGAATTTGTGTTCTTTTTATTTAGGTTTTATGGATCCGCGCAAATCTTTTTACCCACGACGGAACGGAGACGGTATATGCGTTTGGGGTGAGAGGGTGTTTGTGCAAACCAATGTTACCATTTATCTCCAGAACCACTGGTCCGATTTTAATGCTGTTTTCAGTGATCGCTTTGGATTTGATTAGCGCATGTTCTGAGATAAGTGTTACGGTAACAACTCACCAGGGGGCGCTGCAGTAAATATTTGTTTGCAAACCATTGGTCCGATTTGAATGCCGTTTTCAATTATCGCTTTGGATTTGATTGGTATAATGTTCTTAAATAGGTTTAACACAAACCATTCTAAGTAATATGATATCGAGTTACGTTACAACAAAGCCCCAGCAAAGTTGCGTTGTTTGTAAATACTTATAATACTTCACTATGTATTTAAATAAACTACATGGGTTTTCCAGCGGTGGTGGGGACATTAGAGGGCTGATGAGGAACGAGGTGTTGTGTAATGTAATGTATGGTACCTATATTACGCTCTTTAAAAAGTTTGAAATAAAAAACAAAATAAAAATTTTGAAAAACCCACGACGCGATGGTTAAAAAGTAATTGAATAACAATAAAATAATTTAAAATCCCCCGACTGAAATGATTTATATGTCGAGAGATAATTAACGTGAAAAGCTTTTTTAAAAGTTCACTTGATCTCACACAGAGTCGGTCATATTATGAACAACATACTATTCGTTTTCATAGCACTTCCCTACGCTTACATGTTCGGTTCTCGAAGATGTAGGTCCCTATGAACTTTATAAGAAGAGCAAGAATATCCGTCTGGGGCTGCCATTGAATGAATTCGTTTTGTAGTTTTATATTGAAATTTAAAATATTGATGGCAGCCCTCGACGGATTTTCTTGCTCTTCTTATAAAGTTCATAGGGACCTACATCTTCGTTTTTTATTAGTTCAAAATTCGAATAGTGATTTAAAATAAGTTAATTTTTTAATTTAGTTTCCATATGTTGTTATTTCTTCACGGGATTAGACGCCGCTGCGAGAGTTGAGTTTCAATTCAAAATTCGAATTTTGGAATATTGATTTCAAATTTCCTTTATTTTTTTCATTTAGATTCTATAGCTTGAAATTTCTATTTGCACATATACCTGGTCGGGTCAATAAGTCCGTGACTTTTTGAATTTCTGACCTCTACTGAAAAAGCAACACTACTCCTGTCAACGGGCATCTGTCAGTTGACTCCTGTCAAAATTTGATCTTGCTGCGTCAGTTAGTTTGTGTTGACAGCTATCTTTATCAGACTATCCTTTTTACCCACGACGGAACGGAGACGGTATATGCGTTTGGGGTGAGAGGGTGTTTGTGCAAACCAATGTTACCATTTATCTCCAGAACCACTGGTTCGATTTTAATGCGGTTTTCAGTAATGGCTGTGGATTTGATTGGTGCATGTTCTTAGATAGGTGTAGCGGTAACAACTCACCAGAGGGCGCTGCAGTAAACATTTGTTTGTAAAAGCCAATGTTACCGTTTATCTGCAAAACCATTGGTCCGATTTAAATGCTGTTTTCAGTGATCGCTTTGGATTTGATTAGCGCATGTTCTAAGATAGGTGTTACGGTAACAACTCACCAGGGGGCGCTGCAGTAAATATTTGTTTGCAAACCATTGGTCCGATTTGAATGCCGTTTTCAATTATCGCTTTGGATTTGATTGGTATAATGTTCTTAAATAGGTTTAACGGTAGCAACTCATTAGGGGGCGCTGCAGTAAACATTTGTTTGTAATAACAACCATTAATTCTGCAAAATCATTGGTCATTTAAATATGACATCATAGATATAGATAAACAAAACCAAAGCCATCACTGAAAACCGCATTAAAATAATCCAGTGGTTTTGAAGAATGGTAACATTGGTTTGCGCAAACCATTCTACGTAATATGATATCGAGTTACGTTACAACAAAGCCCCAGCAAAGTTGAGTTGTAAATACTTATTACAATACTTCACTATGTATTTAAATAAACTACATGGGTTTTCCAGCGGTGGTGGGGACATTAGAGGGCTGATGAGGAACGAGGTGTTGTGTAATGTAATGTATGGTACCTATATTATGCTCTTTAAAAAGTTTGAAATAAAAAACAAAATAAAAATTTTGAAAAACCCACGACGCGGCGGTTAAAAAGTAATTGAAAAAGAATAAAATAATTTAAAATCCCCCGACTGAAATGATTTATGTGACGAGAGATAATTAACGTGAAAAGCTTTTTTAAAAGTTCACTTGATCTCACACAGAGTCGGTCATATTATGAACAACATACTATTCGTTTTCATAGCACTTACCTACGCTTACCTATTCGGTTCTCGAAGATGTACATAGGTTGCCTTTTATATTTCGGGATTTGGCAACCCTGGTGTTGCAATCTGTCAACTGACAGCTCTATCGTAAAGTTAGAAGTTTTTGAGGTTATACGTACTCAGAACGTTTTGACATACGAGCGCTATTTGTGTTGTTTACAGTAAATTAAAAGATTCATCTGCCCCCAAGAATGGAATTAAATCGTGATCATTTTCGCGCGATTATTTTTTACAACTTTCGACGTGGATTAACTCAGCAGCAGTGCATGAATGAACTTAATTCAACTTTTGGCGATGAAGCTCCATCAAGGACCAGTGTTTATCGATGGTATGGTGAATTCAATCGTGGTCTGAGTTCACTCCAAGACGAATTTCGTGAAGGTCGTCCAAAATCAGTTGTTGTTCCGAAAAACATTGATGCTGTGCGCGAACTGATATTGCAAGATCGTCATGTGACCTATCGTGAGATAGAGACAACCTTAGGCATAAGTGGGACCAGCATACACTCAATATTGCATGAACATTTAACTGTCAAAAAAATTTGTTCGCGTTGGATCCCACACAATTTGTCAATCGCTCAAAAAAAGGCTCGTGTCGATTGGTCGAAAGAAATGCTCGAAAAATACGATCGCGGTGCTTCAAAACACGTCTATGACATCGTGACAGGTGATGAATCGTGGATTTACGCGTATGAGCCCGAAAGTAAACAGCAGTTGACTGTATGGGTGTTTCAAGATGAGCCAAATCCAACAAAAGTTGTTCGCGCACGAAGCTCTTCCAAGCAAATGGTCGCATGTTTTTTCGGAAAAACTGGACATGTCGCAACCGTACCACTAGAACAACGCAGAACAGTCAATTCTGAGTGGTACACAACAATTTGTTTGCCAGTTGTCTTCCAAGAAATTAGGAAAACCAACCGCCGAAGACAGATCACTCTACACCACGACAATGCGAGCTCTCACACATTGGCTCAAACAACTGCATTTTTGAGCACCCAAAACATCGATTTGATGAGTCATCCGCCATATAGTACTGACCTTTTACCAAATGACTTCTTTTTATTCCCGCACGTAAAAAACAAACTGGGAGGTCAACGTTTTTCGACACCTGAAGAAGCGGTTGCTGCATTCAGAATGCATGTTTTGGAGATACCTCAATCAGAGTGGAAAAAGTGCTTCGACAATTGGTTCAAACGCATGCAAAAGTGTATAGATCCTCATGGGGAATATTTTGAAAAACAATAAAGTGATTTTCGATGATTAATATTTGTTTTTGTTCTCTAATCCCGAAATATAAAAGGCAACCCTCGTAGAAGTCGCAATAACATAGGTATTCAACTCCCTATGAACTTTATAAGAAGAGCAAGAAAATCCGTCGAGGGCTGCCATCAATATTTTAAATTTCAATATAAAACTACAAAACGAATTCATTCAATGGCAGCCCCAGACGGATTTTCTTGCTCTTCTTATAAAGTTCATATGGAGTTGAATACCTATGTTATTACGACATCTACATCTTCGAGAACTGAATAGGTAAGCGTAGGGAAGTGCTATGAAAACGAATAGTATGTTGTTCATAATATGACCGACTCTGTGTGAGATCAAGTGAACTTTTAAAAAAGCTTTTCACGTTAATTATCTTTCGTCACATAAATCATTTCAGTCGGGGGATTTTAAATTATTTTATTCTTTTTCAATTACTTTTTAACCGCCGCGTCGTGGGTTTTTCAAAATTTTTATTTTGTTTTTTTGTAGTAGGTAATATGAGGAAAAAATGGAAAAAAGTGAATTTCGTGTGCTTATTGAGCATTATTTTTTGCGAAAAAATACCATTACCGAGACCAAGGCTAAGCTTGATAAATACTATGGGGACTTTGCACCATCGATTTTAATGGTAAAAAAGTGGTTTACTGAATGGGCAATGTTCACTTTTTTTAACCTATTATTTTTACTATGTTATATTAATCTTTAGCCTATTTTATTTTTAACTGTGTCGTTTAATTTATATTGATTTTATGAAATTAGTACGTGATGACGTCATCAGTGGCATTAACTTTATAAACATGTGTCAGTCAGTAAAAAAAACATTAGCTGTGTCTGTGTGCTTAAGTCATGCTATGTCACTGTCACCCAATGGATTGTCAACAGACAACAAACCAACATTTCAAACATTGATTCAAATCATTTCTTAACCGTCTTTATTTCCTCTTTCTTTTCTTTGTAGTTTGTATAAATAACCTATAATTAAAATAATTAAATTAATTATTCTTAAAATTTTAATTGTTAATTAAACTTAGATCAATCGCAGGGAAAAATAAAGAAGCTGAGTTTGTTACGTTGAGGTTACGTTAAAATATAAACAAAACAAAACAACCACCATAGAGCTATAGAGTTTAGTTTGACTTTTTTTAAACAGCTCTAAGGCATAACACTTGATCGATTTGATGCCTTTGATGACGTCATCAAGGTTAAATAACGGTCAAATGTATTTTGTTAAAAATCTCTTAAGCCCCAATATTTTTAAATGTTTTAAATCGACTAAATTTATTAATTTAATTTAATTTTTTTATTTTAATTTTTTTATTTATTTTATACGGTTTTTCGTATGAAATAAATAAAAAAAAATGAACAATGCCCATTTCGTTGTGGCCGTACAAGCACTGAAGATGCCGAACGTCCTGGACGCCCAGTTGAGGCCTCTACACCCGAAACAATCGAAAAAATGAACAATATGGTGTTGGCCGACCGAAGATTGAAAGAGCGAGAGGTTGTGGAAGCCGTAGGGATTTCGCATGGCTCAGTGGTTTCAATTTTGAAGGATCACTCGGGCATGAGAAAGCTCTCCGCAAGATGGGTGCCGCGATTGCTCACAGTCGACCACAAACGCAATCGTGTATAACTTCACAGGAAAGTTTTTGCGCCGTTTTGTAACCGTGGGCGAAACATGGATCCATCACAACACACCAGAGACCAAACAACAGTCAAAACAGTGGGTTTCTAAGGGTGAATCGGCGCCAAAAAGGCCTAGATGGGTTAGGTTGTATAGGTTGACACGGATAATAAACGGAATGAGGTCGGTGCGAGAAATCATGTGGTAGGTTCGAAATTCGAATTGTAGAATATTTATTTGAAATTATGTCTTTTTTTCATGCTATGTAAGTACTATGCGATTCAAATGAGAATAGGAACGTCAATGACCTCTATCTTTGAAAAGTCACCTGAAAATGGGTATTGTTCATTTTTTTTTTATTTTCTTCATATGAAAAACCGTTTCGAGGAATAAGACTTCTGATTAATTTAGTCGATTGAAAACATTTAAAAACATTAGAGTTTAATAGATTTTTAACAAAATACATTTGATCTCTATTTAACCTTGATGGCATCAAATCGACGAAATATTATGCCTTAAGCTGTTTAAAAAACATCAAACTTAAAAGAAACTCTATAGCTCTATGGTCTGTTTTGTTTACATTATAAAGTAACCTCAACGTTAATATTGAACGACCCCAAAGACCGTGAAAATCAGGGAGAGATTAAAGATTATTTATACAAACTACAAAGAAAAGAAACAGGGAAAAAAGCCGCTAAAGATGTTAATTTGAATCAATTTTTGAAATTTTTTTTTTTTACTGACTAACACATGTTCATAAAATTGATGTCACTGATGACGTCATTACGTACTAATTTAATAAAATCAATATAAAGGTTCCGTTGCATTCCTGGCCGCAACCTGTGCCAAATTTTAGGATCGTGGAAATTATTCACAAATCAAACAAAAATACATTATTTAAAGTTGCATCAGTAATTTAGGTGTACAAACGAAAAAACAAAACGACGGTATTGCCATAAATCTCCACAGTTATCCAAAATGGCCGGAAGTACTTACTGTATGTACGTATTCAATTTATCAATGAAATGTGTTCCAAACTTATAGAGATTTGTCTTTTGTTCTTAGAATGTATTAAAAAAATAACAAAAATTAAAAAATATATTATTACTTTGAAGCATACGAGTTTTAAAACAAAAAGTTAGAAAACGGTTAATGAGAGATGATCTTGAAAGGTCAACATACTTAATGTACGGAAGTGACATTTCACCACTACTAATATCTATCAAAAATACACAATATTTTATGAATTCAGTTTGCTTTTCTAGTGTTTTTTATTGAAATCGTATTTTACGTCCAGGCAGAAATCAAAAATATAGGAATGTCAGTAAAAATATGACTTCAATATGGCGTCGTCAGTCACCTGTGAGTGATCATTGTCGATTCAAGTAGTTTTTCTTAACGTACACGAAAAGTAACTAACAATTTAATTAACCGTTATTTTAAGTATTTTCATAATGGTATTCCACAACTATTTTCCTTCGCACAGGTGCTGGCCAGACGTCCATACTAAAATGAAACGTGTTATTTAAAAATAAAACTGTTCAAGTTAGTCTTTCAAAATAGGTTAAAGGTTAATATAACATGATAAAAATAATAGGTAAAAAAAATGAACAATGTCCGTTAGGGACTGCAAAAAAAATTTTTTTCAGTAAAAATAACTATATGTTTTACTTATTTTGTTTATCAGAGTATTATAGAGAAAAGAAATAAAAACTTTATTTAATTAGTTTTTAAACTTTATTTACCCACGACATTAAGGCGTCGTCCTAATTGGCAGCGATCGTACGATGGCGCGATGCGTTCTCGTCGTGCGATGAGTTCAAACATACAGATATCTTCAGAGTGTACTATTTGAACTTCGCAAGTCATTGTGCGAGCATCTGTATGTTTGAACTCATCGCACGACGAGAACGCATCGCGCCATCGTACGATCGCTGCCAATTAGGACGACGCCTTAAGGGCCTACACTACCTCAAACACGCTCCGAATCCAAATTTTGATCTCAAATATCTATCAGAGTACTGAACTAATAATTTTAGAAAAAACATATAGCAAAGTTAAGAGTATGAACTAAGAACCATATGTTTTGAAAACACGATTAATGAAAAAAATCCCGATAGAAAAAAATCACAAACTTACCTCTAAAATTAACAAAGAAACCTTATTACTTAATTAGTACTTAACCTACACTAATGTAACTTAGTATTTAGTTTCAAGGTATGACAATACGTGTACTATATGATCTGATTTTAAAATAATTTTATTATTTTTTTTTATTATAAATCTTAAATCTAAAATAATGTGTTTGGCACGACGGGTGACCTGCGCCCGCTCAAGGATTCAGTTCATGCTAGTTTGTCTTCCATACAATTGGGAAATTCTGATATAAACTAACGCCACCATACCCTTGGGCTCGGAACTATTACGAGTACAAAAAATGCTTTCAAATAGCGTTCATAATAGAGCTGCCACTCAAAAAAAGTAACAATTAATAGTAGATTTAATAATACACTATTAAGCTATTCACTTTAATTCAAATAAACCTATTGTAGCTTGCCTAATGAAAAACACGTATTATTACTCACCTAATTATTGAGTAGGTAATATTTGTTTTACTAAATCTTGAATTAGCATATCTATGGCTACAATTTTACAGATCAACATGGTCTGAGTTGTCCCTTCGTGTTTTTTAATATCTTTTTCATAAACTTTGGTGTTTTTTCATATGTTTCCTGTAACAACTTTTTGTGAGCAAATAAAAAAAAAACTACTAAACTGAATGAGTATCAATAGCTGGGAGGAATATTTTTTTAAATCCTGGCAACACAAATTTTGTGTTGTACGTACTATGCGATTCAAAGACGTTGTATCACTAAGAATCCGTTGGTTTTCAGTGAAATACGTTTGCGTTTTCAACTTTTTACCAATTTAGACTTTTTGTTGTTCGAGGATAAATTTATTCTTAAGTTCGAGGATTATTTCCATTTAGGCTGAAGTTCTGCAAGTAGTTCTAAAACTTTCTTCAATATTTTAGATGAAGCATCTCCCGCCCGCACCCTTTCCCCGCTTTTTAGTTCCGGTCCCGGGGCCTAGTTGGCGCCCTAGTGCAAAATCGGCGAGACGGCCATCTATACTTTAGTACTTATTTTCATCTATGATTCAGTTGCGCTCCGGCATTCGTACGAGGAACCTGTGTCGCTTTCACGCTTGCCGCCGCCGCTACAACATCACGTAAATATCGTGTTTTCCATAAATAAATTTGTGGTGTGTTTTATTTCAAAA
Source organism: Stenoptilia bipunctidactyla (assembly GCA_944452665.1). Lineage (NCBI taxonomy): Eukaryota > Metazoa > Arthropoda > Insecta > Lepidoptera > Pterophoridae > Stenoptilia > Stenoptilia bipunctidactyla. Next base: position 18,658,924 of record OX101730.1, read on the forward strand.
TGGGAAATGAAAGAAATAAGATACGGAAAAGGCAGAGTGGGAGAAAACAAAACGCGAGTGAGTAAGATAGCTCCGACGCGCATTGCGGGGTGCTTCACGGCCGGGCGGTGAGGTGGGGGCGAAATTCAGATTCTAGCTGGAGTAGTATGGGCTCTTAAGAGTGAATGGAATGGCATGGTGAAAAAGCACGAAAACCATGCCAACATTATACGACGACGACTCTTCAGAAAATGAATTTTGATCATTAAGTGCAATGAAAGTAATCGAAAACGTGGAATAATTTTTATATCTAAATGAAAATAAATATTATTGTGTTCGAATTGACTGCTATGACGTCACAATATGGCGCCTAGCCTGTCCTATTCTCATTTGAAACGTAATATAGGTAATTATTATTCATATAATTATTATTGGCACACGTATTCGATTTGAAATTCGAAATTTAGAATACTTACCTATTTCAATTGAAATGGTTTTATTTAGTTTCCACAGGCTACAAGTTGTAGGTACCTACTTATGATTTCTATTAGCGAGATTATAGGCCGTAAATAAATCGCTGTTTAAGTAGGTCTTGCATTTTTTTGTCTTCAAGTTAATTTTAAAACCCTGCCATTCTGTAGCAATTTTTAATTCTACTTTCGCAGAATTCATTTTAATTTTTTCTATGTCTGGTAGGGGTCATTATTTGCGTGATAGCAGCCCGGAAATATTCTTTATTATAGACGGCAGAATATCTTATTCCTCTATTTCATTCTTTATAAATAGGAAGGATGGCAGTAGCTACTTTAATTTATTGGAAAATATAGGTACATACAGCCAATAATATATTGCTAACATCATTCTGAATCTGTTCGTATTCCTCATTATAAATATGCTAAATGTTATTGTTTCCCTATTTCTATTACGTTTTTCTTTTTTCATTAAATGTTTACTATCTCTTAAAACAATTTCATTATATTTTCCACAGTTGTACCTGTTCACACAAAACCCATACATCGATCGTCGAAAAGTGGCCGCTGCGGTGCGTCTGCCACCAGCCGAAGTCCTCAGCATCATAAGTTCCGTTGCCAAATTTAACGAACGAGTCGGATGGGAGCTGATCCTACCACCAGACACAGCGTTCGAGGCCAAATACCCCGACGTCGTACAAAGACATAAGCTATACTGGGAGGCGAAACAGCGCTCGTTCAACGAAATGCACATAGGCGAATGTGTGCCCAAAAGACAACGGAAGAAATCTCAACGCGACTCAGTGAGCTCAGACACAATGCTTAGCCCGAAACCACGGTGTAATAGTGTTAGTGAAGACGATAGTGAACGAAAAAGACAAAAGAATAAATCGGCTACGGGCACGGGCAAAAGGACTAGAAATGTTAGTGTCAGTAGTGCACAAGACAATCTGTGAGTTTTAGATAGGTTATCAAATTGTAGGCTTTTTTATGTATGTTAATCAGAGTTTTTAAGTGTTAACCGTCGTTAAATTAATTTCAGGAATTTAACATAACATGCAAAGATAGACTATGAATTGGTCTGGCGTTATCGAATATTAAATAATACTTACTACTATTACCTCTTGGAAGGGGTCCATAAATCCTCCATAATCTTATTATCAAAGTCGACTAACTAATCAAAGAGGTCCTAAACTGCTTGCAGAACCCCGTTAGGGTCCGTCTGGTTAACAGCCACACTTCATATAAAGTCTGACGCGAGCAAATTAGTCTTCTACTTGAGGAGTAACAGATCAAAGTGTATCAACTCCACCCACCGAAAAAAAATAGTACAGAACGGATTTTTTATGTATTAAAAACCTTTAACCTCATGTCAAATTATGACGCATCAAACTGTATAACTTTTTATAATAAAAAATAACCAAAAATAGACATCGTTTCAAACAGCATTAAATCCCATACATTTGTTTGTGTCCTTTCTTTAAGAAATTATGAATTATGCCTTTATCTCGAAAGTTACATTGACGGAGTTGATACACTTTGATCTGTTACTCCTCACTTATTGTCAAGCGAGATTACCACAAACCATTTTCAAACTAGTTATACTCGATCTATTTTAAATGTGCGATTAATCACTATCCCCTATCCTTTTTACTGTTAACATAAAACAAAGGCAGCTCCATAAAAAGACTGTAAGAGCCAGCAAGACGTTCAACCAAAAAAATATGACTTATACTCTGGCAAATAATTCAATACAGTAAACTGACAGTTCGAAACGTCAAATACAAAAATAATGATACCAGTTAAAAACTTCGTAGTGTAAGTACTGAATGAGAATGATTGAAAACGAACGATTTTTTGTCATTCGTGTTTTTAAGGAATTTATAAATAATTGATTTGAGGTTAAAATGGCTAAAGTAAAATTAAAATCGACTTTATAACTTCTTTATTCTTAAACTCGTATCGTCGTAAAAAATGAAATTTCAAGAATAGTTTCCCTTTCCAACAGCACCATAAAAAGAGAAATATCTTGTCAGCCAAAATATTTTTTTTCCATACATTACGATATTATTAATTGAAAAATAATTATATTCATTCACTTAAACCACATCACTATTTTTTTTCTTCCCTAAAGTGGAACACTGGAATTGTCATTTTACTGCATATAGTTATTTGCCAAGGCATAGTACGTACGTTGTTAAAATGGCTCTAGTATAGGTGCTCCCATAAAGCAGTTACATAATAGTTGTACATTGTGTAGCATGATAACACTGCGTAACATTTTGCTACATGTTAAAAATAAATGTATGTTCCTCTTCATCAGGGACCGGAAAACCCCTTTATTTGATTAAGCCTATTGATAGGGTAACCCTATCACAATCTTACCATATGGAAGTGTAACCCTATTGATATGGTAAGCCTATCGACGTGGTAACACTACTTTCGAGTGCGCTTACCCTATGATAGGGTTAGCCTATTTCTATCTCTTTCCGCGCATGCTGTTGAATTCGGAAGTATAATTCGAAGTGCGAGATTGAATAGATGGTGATATTTTTGATAATTTGATATTCTTAGAGATTAAATTTGCCTGCAGGTTTTAAAACCCTATTGAATCGGTAACCTTCAATAGGGTTTTCGATAGGCTTACTGCTTACATGAAGCTAACTCTATTGATATGGTAAGCCTTAAATTAGGGTGAGTCTTCGATACGGTTACCAAATTGATAGGGTTTTTTAAAACAAGTCTATGAAAAACCCAATCAAAAACCTCTTTAAGGGTAAGCGGTTCCGGTCCCTGCTCTTCATTGGTTCAACACCTACCCTTCCTCTAACGTCTCTATCGCTCGTATGGTTTTCGGAAATTGTTGTAATCAGTTTAATAACATCATTCACAATTTATATTTTTTGTTACATTTGTCATAAATAAAAATTACGACATCATTCTCTAATGTTATATTCCTGTGTGGAGTAACTTATAGTTTGAAAATGTGTTTGCAAAAATAAAACAGCCTCAATTAAAATGAAAGTTTTTCTACTAGAACTGACTACACCCACCCGTAAGCTTATATATAAAATTTTATATATTTATATAAAAGCTTTTATAATTTTATATTTATATAAAATAGAAATATAAAAGCTAATGAGCTTCCTGTAAAATAATTATAAATATAGGAAACATATAATTTGTAATTCAGTTGTTGATTAGGACCATTGTATTTTGAACACTGTTAACTATAAGTTACGGTATTATCCTTCCATTTGTTTGTAAAAATCATATAACATATACACTTGGTAATCTAAAATGTATTGAAAAATTTGCTTAATTTATTTGTTTGTTATAAAAGTTATGAAAACGTTGTATTGAAAGGCTGTTAAACCTTTTATAAAAAGGAATAAAAATGTTTGTATCGATGTTTGGTTTTCTTATTTAAAAAAAACAACAAAATTACTTTAAAGTATCTTTATTTTGGTGTCAACTAGAACAGTGAGAATAAATATTTAGGAATTTTCTTTATTTCTTCTTACTACATCATAACTTTTATTTTCTATAAATGCTCTGTCAATATACTATAAAACAAGAAAAAATCGTAATCTTACATAATAATTATAATCAAATAATATTAATAAAATACTGAAATATCTAAATAGATTCTGTTAAAACTGCAATAGGTACTTGAGATTCTGTCAAACATAACACTTAATATCTAATATTAAACTATTATTAAAAAAAAAAATCACTCAGTTTTTAGTACAAAAGTAAATAAACAAAAAAATATTTAAATAAAGTGTGTGATGCAATATAAAAGAACTGATTTCAAATCTAAAACTATGTACTTATATTTAATCAATTCAAAATGCTGTGACTGAAATGCTTTTGATACGAAGAATCACTTAATAAAGAACTATATTTCTGATTCCTACTTGATTTTTATGATGTACCTATTAATCTTACAAAAAATGCAATCTATATAACTAGATATCTTAGTAAACCTACAAGCAGAAGGCTTAGTCCAAAGCGAAGACTACTCGCAGAATTGCAGAACTTGAGGTCGCACTGATCAGCGATGGCCCCATATCTCTCCTGGATAGTTGACCATTCACAGAGGCCCACTCGACATCCTTCTATGTACATTGGCTTTTCATTTTCCAGGAATAGCACTTGGAATCGGTCTTTTACTTGGAATTTTCCATTCGGGTTGCATCTGTAAGGTAGAGATTTCTTACTTATAGTTGTGTAGAATATCTATCGGAAGCTTCGACAGTTACATTAATACTAAAAAGCTTATAATAGTACTTACTATTATATTATAAAAGCTTATAATATAATAGTTTAGGATATGATATATCAAATTTTGACTCTATTTTTGCACATGTACAGCCACATACAGTCGAGTCTAATGAAATGTATACATTTTCATTGGACTTTTAACCTTATTACAAGCGAATAAGTTGCGTAGTGTGTACATTACATTAGACGAGACTGTACTATTGTCGCCGCAGAGCGACAATGAGAATAGGTACTAAGTAATTACAATTAGATTGTACGTAAAGGTGGTCGTATTATATAGAAATCAGTTCACAGCTTTTTATTTGAAATAATCCTTACTCTAGTGCAAGTAGTGTTGTTTAATGATACGGGCGCATAATGTTTGGTCCATTTTTGATTTAAGCTAATAATTTAAACTAAAGGAGCAAAGTAACCACTTAAGTATTCATCAAATCATAGTGTAAACGGCGGCGAATATGGGTTTTGCTCGGAACGTGTACAGGGTTAATTTGCCTCTTGCAGGCAGCCTCGCAGGCAATAACGCAAAAAAGAAAAACAATCAAATTTTTGCTCAATTTTACTCTGCATTACATTACATTTATTATTCTTTATTTTGAGCGTCACCCCGCAACTCCGCGCCCCGCTGTACGTGGCGTGACGCAAGGTGCGTGGCATAACTGTAAACAGCGTAACGCCAGTTAAGAAACAATAATATTTTTTGTATGAGACAACTTAAATTATTAATTTTAAAAAGTCGTAGAACAAATGTTGTTGGGATTGATGTGGAGAGGCTGCCTGCAAGAGATGATGCGCTTATTAAAATGAACCCTGGATATGTAGGTACTTATCTAAATCAGGCCCTGCTTGTAAATGTAAACCTGTTTTATACAGGGTTAATCTTAATTAACGCATTACCTCTTGCAGTCACCCTTCCACATCAAGCCCAACAACATTTGTTCTACGACTTTTTACAATTCTTGATTAATGACACGAAAATAAAAACAAAAAAAATTTTGCTTCTTACTCTACATTTTGTAAGAAGTACATATTATTTTTATGAAGCGATATTTTACTGCGTAAGGTGCATGGCATACCTACGCTCAGAGTAAATAGAAGTAGTAACACCTCTAAACAGAGGCTATAAATATTTTTTGTATGGGAAATTAAAATTTTAAAAAGTTTTCATTCAGGCAGCCTGCAAGAGGTGATGCGCTAATTAAAATTAACCCTGTATACCTAAAAAATAAATAACTGCTACTTACTTATACAAAACGGCCGCCAAGCTAGCATCAAACGGGGCGATGGTGGATGTGGTCCAAACGCGTCCTTGCGCGTAATTCCTGTAGTTATCTCCGGTCAGCGGGGCGCTATCGCGGTGTCCGCCCATCGTACTGATGGTTAGTAGCAACGTCGCCGCGTCCGTGAAACTTATGATGGCTTTCGGGTTTTGTGGTTGCTCTGAAATAAATACACCCATTTAAAAAAAGATTGAAGGACATAATAAAAAAAAAACCCCAGACAATCACACCAACTACATGGCCCCAAAGTAAGCATAGCTTGTGTTATGGGATACCATATAGTGAACTAGGAGGGAACCTAGAATATAAATACATAAATAGATAAACACCCAGACACGTAACATTTTTTTTTCTGGTTCCGTGCGGGGATCGAACCCGCAACCACTGGCGTCTGAGGCAGATAGGTTTACCCCAACGCCATAGTGGTCGTCAAACATATTTTCACAGAGCGTAAAGTAAGCTCATCATCATCATATAGTACTAGGATAGGTACCGGATAAAATAAACATTTTTTTTGTGTAAATACATATTATACATACATACTCAATAATACACCCAGACAAATGCAAACAAACATGTAGGTAATATGCACACGAATATTTTTATTCTGCGGGAATCGAAACCGCGGCCACTTAGGTGTCTTAGGCAGACATTGTTACCACATCGCCAAAGTGGTCTGAGTGAAATTAATAAAAGACTATTATGGAACGGATTGATCCGTAATATTTTTTTATAAATTTTATTTGCAGATACATAAGTTAATATTTACTTATGTATCTGCAACTAAATATGAAGCAACTTTAACGCACACATTTCTTTGAGTTAGGCGTGCTAGATGTAAAAAAAAAACATTTTTAGACACATTTTTTTTTTATACATCCAATTTCCTTGACACTGGATTAATACGTACCTAGGTATTTCAAATTATTCATTTGTTACCTATATTGTTTACAAACTGAATACTTACATAAAACTATCAAAATAATTTTTAGGTACGCATCAAAATCATATTCCCCAACGACTTAGCATATTATGGAACACGTACCTAAGTGAGTGAGTGAAGTAATCGATTAGATATATTCTTACCATGATCAACGTGCTTTTTAAATAAATCCATCATATTCTTCACGAGTCCGCAACCCAGTTTTTGATTTACAGGGCTTCCGTAACCGTACTTGTAGTAGGTTTCTAGGTCTTCTGCATATTCTAATCGTCGCAGATCTTCTTTGGAAAAGGCCTGCAAATGTATAAGATGCATTTTGTAAATAGGTATAATATGTCCTTGTGAAATATATCCGCGGAAATTTTTGTATTTCAACTTTTCGTTCAAGTTTGCAAAGCGTTTCGAAAATGATAGCTACCATCTTATGGTGTGTACAGATTGCTGTAATGTAACTAGTAATGTAATATTTGGCGCACGTTGCGTATTTGGACGTGTAGTGCGCAGAATGTTACATTACAAGTTCCATTACAGCAATCTGTACGCAACATTATAGGATAGTTTGGCACATACAGATTTACCAGTTGCTGCATTATTTAGCGCTCTTTTTATTACTCACTAGGCGACCAACTGATAATTTTCTGCTTCATTTACACGCTTGCCGAGGATTGGCCAACGTGTACAAGTTTCAAGTCTTTACGAACGCTTGGTTGCCTTTTACAGGCTTGCGAGTGCGTTATTATTTGTTGTAGTGTGCATCCTTCGGATTATAGATATTTTTCGAGGCATATCCCCCAACGTGTAAATTGAAAGCCCTTGCAGAAGGTTCTCTTTGATCTGTCTTCAAAAACCGACACTTAATGCAAGCCGAGCCAAACCATCCCAGCACGGTACAGATATCTACAGTAATTAAGCTTCATACAAACGGACGAAACGCGAGCTATACCTACGCGGCTCGATCTTGGCTGGCGCTCGGCATGCGGCCAGTAGCGAGTGTCTGCATGCCGAAACAATTGTTGATTGAGCTTTAAGTTAATATGTGAATTGTTTATACTTTAAAATTTAATAATACATCTTTTCGTACGTCTCAGTCGAGACGCAATTATTTTTGGGCGTTAATTTATAAGACCGATTTGTTATTCAAACGTAAACATGGTTTTTTGACACAAAACATATTTTTGTTGAATACTTCCTTCCTATTCAATTTACAAACTATATCATTTGTTTATAAAAAAAGTATATATGCAGTCACAAAACTAAATGGAAATACTTAAAAACATCATCATCATCATCACAACTCTTTGTAATGAGCCCACTGCAGGGCTATGAGTCTCTCCTCTGGGTGACGAGGAGGTATAGGCCATAATCCACCAAGCTGGCCCAGTGCTGGGTGGTGGATGTCAGAATTTTCAGGGCGCCGAAAATGGCTTCTGACAAACCCTAACGACTACTGTATACAAGTATACAGCACCCGGGACCGACTGCTTAACGTGCCCTCCGAAGCACGGAAGTCGCCGTGAGAAATTAATGATCGGCGGTCACCCATCCAAGCACCGGCCGCTCCGAACGTTGCTTTACCTGTGATATCGTTTGATACACACAGTGACCACGGCGCCACGACGACTTCTACTTAAAAACAATGTAATTTAAATATGTGAACGGACCACGGCGCTGTAGGCATTTATTTCAAAGATGCGGCCGATTTCAATTACTGTAGATACCTATCTGTACCGTGATCTATTTACTTATTTTCGTGGACATACTCACAGCGCACCACGCTGAAATATTAGCGACTTCCCACGCCTTCATGTATCTGCAGATCTGATACATGGACATCACGGTACTCTTATGTAGATCATAGTTAAAGCCCAGTCGTAAGGAAATATTGGTGATCATCTGCAACAAAAATATTTAAAACCTTAAGAATAGAAGTTTCATTTGTAAGATAATTACCTAATGAGTTATTATGTAGATTTTTAGGTAGTATGTTGAGACTTTATCTATGTCTTAAAATCTCTTTTAAATATGAAATACCTACCTTATTACCTACACACAGTTTTTTCTAGCAAGACATCTCCGAATTATGATGAATATATGATGAAACGTAAACCTTATTTTTATAATAAAACTACTATAACAAACTTTGAAGGTACCTATAATAAAAAAGTATGATATAAGACCTCAAACATAATATACTTGTTACGGACAGCAAATTAGGTCAGTCAGTTGACGTTACTATATGATCCTTCGAGCCGGATAAATATGATAAGCTTAAGATTTGTACATAGATAACGAAGTATACTAAAGGATTAAAATATTATAATAATTAAGTATTACTCACCTCTCGATATTCCTGCTTAGATTCAAAAATAGTTTTCTGGGACATGGTTTCATTGTTCTCTTTCACCTCTTTGGTCCAGGCTGGGCATGATTTGTATGGCTGCAAAAGAGACTTTCATCTGATATGTTTTTTTTAACATAATATCTCAATGAAATGTTAATGGCGTAGTGTGAAATAGACTTTATCTTAATTTGTACAGGCTTGTGATTTATAATTTTAAAGCTTTTTCAAACCTAGCCTTTTCGGTAAATGTGTAAAGATGCCCAACATGTTACAATAATATTTAATTTTTTTATAGACTGTTAATAGAAATGCGTCTAATATTTGAACAAAATAGGTAATTCTATTTGTTACCACTTAATATTCATGTCGCTAGTTCAAATTGAATCAAATATCAGTATTAAATGTCTGAACTTTGCTAAGTCATGGTATTTACCAAGTATCTTTAAAGATATAGTTATCTATTTTACCACTTACCTTTAGTAATTTGTCGTCTGCTTCCTTAGGTATGTCTTTTTCACCGGCTTGAGAACCAAACAGTCCTTCGGTGAACGCCTTGACCGACGCCTTCGAACGCTGGTCGTCCGCGTATTTAAACTGAAAAAAGTCCATGACAGTAACATCGTTCTGTTGAATCCGAGATTTTTTTCAAGTACTTATCATTTTAAATAACATTAAACGTTTTTAAAGCCTGCCGGGCTAGCATGCGACCATCTATCAATACTCGAATCGACAAGATAAATATTACCGAATGATTTTATCCTGTCATTTTAATTACTTAGATCGATACCATGATTAAGCTCACAGACCTAAACCTGCCATATTCTAAGAAAATATCGATAGGTATAATGGCCCGATTTATCGTTGTCGACGGTCGCATGCTAGCCCCGCTGCTGGTCTTATTTTTACCGAAAACATCCATGTTTATCGTACATTGATGTTCTTTAATCCATGTTAACCTCGAAAATGATTTTCTAAAATCGATCATCCCTAGTCCATGATAATTTGTGTCACCGCCGACCATATAAATTGATTGAATTAGGAATATTTGCGGAAATGCAGATTCCTAACAACTACTATAGTATGGGCGCCAAGGAAGGCCCACTTAATTTCGAAACCTGGTAAAATCTAACCGTTGAGTAAAGTTAAGAAAATTCATAATGGAAGTTGTAATATATTTATTTGAGAAACAAGAAATCTAAAAAAGTAGTCTTACTGTTTTTGGCATTTTCACATAAATGTAAACACTTTTTAGAGTCTTGGTATTGGAACATCTTGGGAACCTAGTCGCCTAAATAGATGCATTTTAAACACTTTAACACTTTAAAAATAAAATATCAAAAATAAATCACAGCCTTCTCATAACATTGTTCATAAAGGATAATAAATTTACCAAAAAAAAATATATTTGGGCCATCTTAAGTCTACCAAAATCAACTACTTATAAATAAAAACAAACTACTAAATAAAATATAATTTAACTTAGAAACTCACTTTGAACGTAACTTACCGAAAATTTAAATAGATCTGCAGTGCGAGCACAGAAGTTTATCGACTCATATGTTTACGAATGTTCGTATAGTATGGAGTCGGTTGCAAGTTTTTAGTAACATTGTAATTTTTATTTTACAGTGATTTAAGTGTACAACATGTTTACAAACCTTCAAAATTAACAAGGCACACATAAGCTGCTTAAGCTGGCCGTGCGGCAATGGATAGATTTCAATTATTGCTTACAATACAAACCGTCTCCATACTATACGAATATTCGTAAACATACGAGTCGATAAAGGTCTTTTTTCTAAAATATTTTTGTTGTATGGTCATTCATAGGGAATTGTAAAAATACAAAAAAGGAAATGAAATAATATCAGTCATCTATTATTCGCTAATAAATAGATTAAATAAGATGTTCAATGTGTAGAACAAAGAAAATTTGCTTTTTTTTTTTTTTAAAGGATTAAGATACTTAGTGGATAAAATGAAAAATGTGATGAATAAAAATTACCCGACCAGGATTCGAACCTAGGACCTCTCGTTTGCCGGACGAGTGCTCTTCCACTAAGCTACCAGGGCCTGGCGGTACGAGAGCTCCTAGGTTCGAATCCTGGTCGGGTAATTTTTATTTATCACATTTTTCATTTTATTTGAGAATAATTAAAAATGCAAAATAACATTATACTTAGTGGAGTTTATAAAACATGTATCGTCAGGCAAAATGTAATTTGTCCGCGCCGGTAATGAACCACACTTGCACTATTGTTTATGGTACTAGCATAAGCCCGCGAAATTTTAATAGTTTCGTACAATCATAACTGTATTTTTTTTTAAGTGGGCCATCTTATTAGCCGGGCCTTCTTCGGCGACACTACCTTATAACTAATAATACTATAACTTGCTAATTCCGCGACTCCAAAGAACTGATCCTTGAGATGCTTCTGCTTCTTCAGGGTGCAACGACCAGCATAGATCTGATTCTATATTTATTTATAACAGATAAAAAAAACAATACCTACCTTTAAACACTTTATAAATTAAAAGTTAAAACAATTGTACCTATTATTGTCTGGGATACCCTTTCCACATTTTAAAAAGAAATTCTAGAAAAAGAAAAAAAAATAGCAAGGAGTATCTTACCAAGTAGTTCTGTTTGTTGTCTGTCAGTAGTCCCGGGAACCTCTGCTTCCAGGCCTGCCCCAGTTGCTTCGTGGTCGTTTTCCCTTCTTTCGTGAGGTCTCCAGCGGACGTCGCGTTGTAACCCTCATCCCACTTCCATTGCTCAAGCAGGTTGACATCAGCCGCGCAAATCCGAGCCTAAACGCCACAATATAAAGACTTTATTAAGACGCAAACAAGGCCTGTACTACGGTACTATTATCTGTACAGTATTTCAACTTCTTACAAACGAACGAAACGCGAGCTATACCCACGCGGTTCGATCTCGGCATGTGGCCAGTCGTGACTGTCTGTATGCCGAAACATTTTTTATTGTGCTTTACATTAGTATGCGAATATTTTATTAAAACTTAATAATAAATAATTTCAGACGTCTCAGTCACGGTACGGATATCTACAGTAATTCAACTCGGCCGCATCTTTGAAATAAATGCCTACAGCGCCGCGGTCCGTTCACATGGTGATAGGGCTGCCCGCCTACAGCATTTAAATTACATTAGCCTACTTTGTGTTTTGTTACTGCAAATACACTTTTTTTATATAAACAAATATAATACTTTTTAAATTGAATAGGAAGTGTTCAACAAAAATACAAATCGGTCTTATAAATTAGCGACCAAAGAATACTTGCGCCTCGACTGAGGACGACTTGGGCTCAAATGATTGGAAATTACCTCTCCCACGTCACCCAAAAAGATTCCGGACTTATTACCTATAACCCTGTACCTATAAGTTCTCTTGTATACCTACTATCGGTATTTAATTATATTTTTAAATAAAGGACAACATTGAGTAAGATAAGATTTTTCGTGGTTCCCTTTTTTCACATAGGTAGTAAGTACCTAGTCTGGTAGGAAGTTGATATTTTTTTTTGGTCTTAACTAGCGTAAAAACGGCAGAAAAATGAAAGTAGGTACTTACCAAGAGAAAACCAGGTTAGTGGTTATAACCATATTTTAAGTCCCATTTATAATTTTTTAAGGATTGTCTAGGGATATTGACCTCAATATCTCTTCTCTCCCACTGACAGTTTTCAGTTATTATTCGTTATTAAAAACTTTTTCCAAAAAACATTTTGTTCTGTTACTCGTAAAACTGGGGCCTAAAATGCACGGTGCAATTTTGTCCCTAGTATTTTAATTGTTACACTCATACAATTAACAATAATACGGCTGTCTGGGAGAAATCGCAATTCAATTTGATCAATTAATACATAAATAAATTGAATCGTTTGAATTTCATTATCAATAATAAGTTCCATTTTGAGCGAAAGGCGACTTTCATAGGAAAGACGATTTTTTTTCAAATTTTTTAAATCAATCTTTTCTAATGGCCTCCATAATAGCAAATCTAAATAAGAGACGGTCATTTCACAGAATCGAGCGTGTTTGCGGTGACTTGGTGGTTAATGGGATCACCGAAGACGCAGAGTTCAAATCTCGCTACAATCGATATCATCAACTTGAAAAAAATTAACAAACATTGACATCAGGACCTTTTTTTCGACAGATATCTTGATTTAGAAACCTATATAAATAAATAAACTAGCCAACGCGCGCGGTTTTACCCGCGTAACTTTTGATCCCGTGGGAATTTCGGGATAAAATATAGCCTATAACCTTTCTCAAGAGTTGGGCTATCAAATGCAAAAAGAATTTTTCAAATCCCACTTGTAGTTTCTGAGATTAGCGCGTTCAAACAAAAAAACAAACTCTTCAGCTTTATATATTAGTATAGATAATAAAATCCCCAAACAAGCACACAAACTACATGGTCCCAAAGGCCTCAAACTAAGCAAAGCTCGTGATATGAGATAAGCAATTAACCACGTAGCGAACTAGGGGGGAACCTAGAATATAATATAAACACATAGATAAGCAGATTAACAACTTGAACCGGAACATTTTTATTTTCTTATTTCGTGCAGAAATCGAACCCACAATTTAGCGAACTCACGATTGGCTTTACAGAGGCCGTCAAAGAAGATATACTTATATTCATGATTTTATTTTATCTCGAGTTCTTGCTTCTACGACCTAGGTTTTATGCCGTTAAAACATCGCGTTTCAAAGAAAGTTACAAGCGTAGAAACTTGCTTTAAAACGTTTGTGAAAGACTAAACCAATCACGACTGCCAAAAGGAATACAAAAGAATAATAGATTTCAAATAATAAATAGAATAATAACTTTTTAAAATACAGATTACCTATTACATACAGACATACCATGACCTTGGGAAAACATGATACACCAATAAGTTGAAGTCAAATGCAATAACTCTTTTATTGAATGTGCCAGGGCGGCGGGGTCGCTTCAATTAAATCACGTTAGTGCTATTTCTGTTTCGTTATAATTGACAGCTTACAAGTAGTTTCTTATCATCTACATATTTAGTTGCTGGTGCTTTAACTAAATCCTTTTTTACTCCTTTTAACGGAGCGCAAAACATAGACCAATTTTTTGCTGTCTATCTAGGTAGGTTAAACAAATACAGTACCTACCTAGTATTTCCCATTTTGTTTAAGGTATCTTCGTATTAAGGTAGGAAGGGTTTTTTTAAAATATGAGCCATTTGACGTAAGCAGAAGACATCTATTGCTTTTTATTGTTTTATAATAATAATAACTAAACTCAGGTACGATTAGCCTGAGGTTTTCCTGAGTCCAGGGATAAAAATTCAACTCATTCATGTTATATATTCATTACTCATAAGATATTACTGTTTTGGATAATACTTGGGTATAACATCATCGAATTCGTATCAACTGTATTGGCTTACTCTTACGCGCAAGCTCTAATAAAGTAAATAAGTAAATTCAAGATTAAACTCACATTAGTATTTCTGAAATTCCCGTTTCTGTAGTTGGAAATGATGTTTTCCTTGAAGTCCACAAGTTGTTTAAGTTCTTTCAGCTCATCGGCCTCTGGGTTGTGAGAGCTGTGGCGTTTTAGTAGCCAGAATGCTATTGGTTCGCATCCTGTGAATTAAGCCATAAGATATCTTAAGTTCTAGGAGATAACGGCTAAGTTAAACTTGGAATATTAATCTTAGTGGTAGGACGCCTTCTAGGTTCGACTGGCTAACGATTTAAGTGAAGTTGAAGTGGTGATATGTGATGGAAGAATTTATTTAAATTATAAATCTCCATCACATATCACCACTTCAGCGATGATGTGTTTCTGCAATGATTTATGAAGAGGCAGTATTTTCTTTTAAGCCTAATCTTTACTTAACATCAGGTGAGATTGAGGTCAAACGCATTAAAAAATAATCTATAATGTAAAGGTTGTTTACTAACCATGACAAGATATGAAAGACGGAATCGATACAGAATTGGACATATTAATTAATCAATCAATTATTATACCTATGGTTCGGTTTAAAGCGACCTTGCAGAGGCTAGAATTGTGCCTACAGTTTACCTATAGGGCGGATAAAAATATCCCATAACCATGAATCTTTGAAGCGAAACTGCACCCATAATTAAATTCCAATAGGTCAAAGCAATGATGGATGTAATAGGAGCACGGAAGCTATGCACAGTGGGCCGGGCGCAGGCCAAGGGCCTCATGAATCACAGTCCGTTTGCCTCTCTGGTTTATTAAAGGCGATCCGTCAATTAGGCTAATAAAACTCCTAAATATATTGGATGTTAATTTCTTACTTTGTTAGGTAAGGTATGCTGTAATGTTTATGGGAATTCTTACTACTATAACTGTCGATTATTGATATAAATGTTAAATTTCAAAACGTTACTTTCTTTTAATAATTAGAACAAAAAGGTACTTATCTAAATCAAGCCTTAAGACAGCTGTTAAGATTCTAGTGCTTAAGACAGCTGTTTAGAAAAATGCTTTCATGTCTATCTGCTCCCTTCAATTAAACAATCATATCCTATGACAATTGTTCCAGTTGTTCTTACGATATTTTCTACATTCGGAT
This sequence comes from Stenoptilia bipunctidactyla, assembly GCA_944452665.1. NCBI lineage: Eukaryota > Metazoa > Arthropoda > Insecta > Lepidoptera > Pterophoridae > Stenoptilia > Stenoptilia bipunctidactyla. Next base: position 18,674,837 of record OX101730.1, read on the forward strand.
TACTTTTATTAATAATTATGCAGAGTAAGTATAGCGTCTAGATGGAAAAGCCGAATAGAAGTTCTGAAGTCATGGGCAAGCGAGTTACACGGGCGTTAATAATAACTTACATCAGGTGACCTACATGCATGTATTACCTCCTAATACAATATTCAAAATAAACCGCTTAGGTACCTACAAATATACTTGTATGCCTATAAGCTCGTTTATTTATGGAAAATGTGACAGCATACACATTATAGAGGGTCAATCGTGCATCTGTCCCTTTGCCGGTTCATAACGTGAGAGAAGGTACAGGGTGGGACGTCGAGTGTGAAAATCTTATTTAGGTCAATAGACGTCGGGTGCATTCGTTTTTAAATTATTGAGATTGTTAACTTTATGTGCATTATGGTGTAGGTATATGTAGGTACTTAAATAAGTAAGTATGTAGATAATAAATACACTTAATGAACGTCAGAATTTTCTATAATGTCTCTGCTTAAAAAACAACTTGAAAGTAGACGGAGAGGAAAAGAGCTTGGGGAAAACATATGTATGTTTTGGCACAGAATATACTTACTAGTAAGTAGTTGTTTTTTTTTAAATCTTTATTTTATTAGTAGTTGTTGACCGAGTTGAATATTAAAATCCATTTATAAAAGGTAAATAAATAAATAAATAAGTAATACATATTTCTGACACTCACACAACATTATCTAGCCCAAATTAAGTTTCTTAAAGAACTTGTGTTATGGATAACTGATATACTTACTTAAGAAATATATAAACATACATATTGAATAAAATACATATTTTTTTATTAGAATAAACTTAAATAAACATATAAACGTCCATGACTTGACGACTAATATCTGTGTTCATCACACAAATATCCGCCGCCGCCGGGATTTCGAACCCAGAAAAGATAGTAGTTATGTTATAGCTATGGAGCACTGAAACATGTGTAAAGCAAGAACATAAGTTCCAAGTTATGTAGACGCTGTCAAATAGGCTTTGACTCAATGGCAGTAGATTTATTTCACTCTAGAAAGTGGACCAAACCGTGGGAACTTCTAAGGTACATGGTTCTGCTGTAATGTTTTATGGCGAGATTGTGTATAATAATAATATTGATTAAGTTACATAAAGGATATAAACAAGGCATAAAAACCATTGCCTTGTAAGCGTAAGTAAATGCAAGCGCAAGACGCGAACGATAGATGAAGATTAAGCGTTTGAACATTACACCCTTCTGAATAAATAAAATAAAATATAGTAATCCTGAGACCAGCATCCCAAATATCCAGCTCTGTAAAATTACAAGTTGTTAATGACGTAGAGTTGTAAGTATAATTTAATTATTTATTAAATATACTTAGGTACCTACTTCAAAGTTGTCTTGTTATTTATTGGGCGAAACCTTAATGAAAACTAAGTATTAGTGTGAGCTACGGAAAAGACAACGAAATACAATGCTCGAAAAGATTTTGATAAGCTTAAATTAATTTATCTATACTACTATAATAATGCTGGTCATTTGTTTATTGACTTTAATTCGCTAATCTCAGATACTATTGGTCGATTTGGATATTTTTTCTTATGAAAAAGATGAAAATACTATATTTCTCAATAAATTACAACGGGCTTAAAGGTTTTGCAGGCACAATCGCGCGTTGCTACTAGTGCTACTTAGATAAAGATAATTTAGGCTGATCATAAAATAGTCCACTGACCTGTTACATAAAATTTACATTTCCCTGAGGGCGCAATTTTATTTTTGGGACATGTAAAAACCCTATTCCAAAAAAATGCCTCACCTTTTGTAATTAGGTACCTACCTACATAAAGGTGTGGTCTTGCGTGCGTATGGTAAGTAAGTAATTTAACTCACAATGCTGTACAACAGATAGCTTTTTAATGTAGTTAATATTTTTTAAAGGAATAGTAGACAAGGTTATTACTCGGACAATTAAATTACTTTACAGTTTCTGTATTTTAAAATTCTAATACTTTTTTTACGTTTCGGCCAGGGGTCACCAATTAGTTTCATTACGGGTCCGTTTATAACGAATATAACTCTATCGCGGTCCGTTTGATTTATGATAACTAGCAACATGTCAATGAATAAATAAAAGCCTAAGAAATCAGATCCAATCTTTATTTATTATTAAAAATACCTAAATGTGCTTAAAAAAATAAAGTAAGTACAACATTAATGCGAAAAATGACATTTTTTACTCTGGACAATCTGTCTGAAATCTGGTGTTGAGTTGTTGCAAGCTATTGATGGTCATTGGTAGGTAATACGAGATCGAAATTTATTTTAAATGAAATTCATTTTGGAAAACGCTGCTTCACAAATATATGTTGATCCAAACATTTTACAAATTTTCAAAGCCAATTTTTTTAGTTCAGGGTATTTATTAACACACACAAATTTTATCCAAAATTCTTGGCAAACAACTTCAGAATTTTTTCATCAATCCATCTGTAGAGCAGCTTTATTGCTTCCGCAAATACTTGCCGCTTCATTGCTCCATTCACCATTCTATAGTATAGACAAAGACCGCGTTTGACTCCAATCTCTGAAGTAAAGTGAAGACGAGGTGGAAGATGAAAGCACACTTATGCTTGTGAAAGAACTGACTCGACATAAAATACTGACGGAACGGACGGTAATATTTGGCGGCAGATTTTATACCACCCGCAAGCCAGTCGGACGTTTCCGAGGGGATCCTACCACCAACCGGGGGTCGCTAGGATTAGTCGCTTTTCAACATACTTATCCAGGGACGGTAGGGTTATTTTAATGTTGTCTTAAGTTTTCACAATTCATAATTTAAATAAAACTACTTTTTAACCGGATTAATCGCGTATAATTTATATTTCACATTTTAACTCGATGTTTCGGTGTCTTTGTAGACCCCGTGGTCACGAGCGACTGAGGGTTATTCTAAAGCAGATCCACCCTTTGAATGCTAAATAAAAAAAATACAATTTAATTTAGACATTTTTACATCCACAAACTTAAGCTTTGTGCCATTGAGGCACACTTATTTCATATATTTCGTCATAATATGCATATTTAATTTCCTACTTTTACCATAGGTAGTACAAAACGAACTACACAGGGGTATAAAGGTACCAGGTAGAGTAAGTACCTACATAAAACTGGAACACTGCTATTTGGAAGCTGTCCAAATTTTGGACAGTATTCCATCAAAATAGATTGATGACGGACGATATTGATTTAGTAAGTAGTTTAACATAGATTATGTTATTATAATATGATGTAATGGAAAATGGAGTCTATACTATACTAGAACTATACTACATATATTTATTTTGCTTTACTTCTTTGAAATGTCTCTATGAGCAGTTATTTTAATAGTTATACAGGGTGTACCTACAATCCAAATGGGTCAGTATGGAGAAGTCAGAAACTATGAGAGATAGCGAAATCTGTTCTTAGGAACCATAGCGTCGATTTTAGATTTAATAATAATCACATTCATACTTTTTTCTTAACTCTCATACATAACCGGGAATTGAACCTGTTCAAAATATCTGTAAACGATGTGGTATAAATTCTGCAAGTAGTAAGAAGCAAAAATACAAGCGAATCTTGTTTAAATAATTGAAAGAAAAACTCAACAATAACATGACTATTTTATTACAGTAAATGTTCAAAATGGTAGCCGTTCTGCTGACTGCAAAGATTAATTCTTTTGGGTAGGTAGGTACCTAACGAATGTAAAATTACTTTTACATATTTTCATGAGGTGCATAAGTGTTAAAATGTGTACTAAGGATGTAGGTAGTAAAATCCTCTACAGTGTCGTAATTTGATTTGGAGATTTCATCTTTTACATAACCCAATAAGAAAAAGTGAAGAGACGTAATGTCAGGCGATCTTGCAGGCTATTTAATGGGGCATAGATCATAGTTTTTGACTTGTCCATACTGACCCATTTGAATTGTGCACCCGGTATACCTGAGCTGATAGCAACTATGTGGCCCCATGCCAACAAGCCTGAGTCAGATTTTTGATAAACTGACCTGGATTGGACTCGAACTCAGGACTCCTCACGCTGCAGCCGAACAATGAACCACAGAGACCGTATGCAGGGTCCGTTTATAATAGTCAATTATATTTTAATAGCAGATTAGGAATGACGAATGGGTCTGAATTGTTTTTTTTAATATTTTTCAGAAATTAAAATTTCAAAATTCTTCTCTGTGAGTAAAATTTAAGATTAATCTACATATTATGACTACAATTAGGTGGAAACGTTTTTATTACTTACTTGCTGTGTAGTCATAAACTACAGATCAAACTAAAAACTTTGATCACTTAAAAGAATTTTGAAATTTTAATTTACGAAAAATATTAAAAAAAAAACAATTCAGACCCATTCGTCATTCCTAATCTGCTATTAAAATATTATTGACTATTATAAGGCGACCCTATATACAGGGAGTAAAAGTATTTTTCCTTTAAAGGTAGAGTTACAATGGTGCACAAGACTTTCTAAGTATATTAAGTGTTTAGGTAGTGGAACTTAGCTTGAGCATAGGTAGATAAATAGATAGGTGAAGAATACTAATCCAAATGAGCTACTTAGTCGTAGGATACCTTCTAGAGCTAGAGACGTCACATCACGTAAAGTTTTTGGTTGGTATGTATTTTCTCAAAGTAACACATATTAACAAGCTTTGAGCTTCGCGTAATCTTACTAATATTGTAACACGAAAGTTTGGATGGTTGAATGTTTGTTCCTCAATCACATTCACGGCACAACGGATTTGGATGAAACTTGGCACAGTGATACTGTACATACAGTCTGGAATAGTACATGGGGTTTTTATCCCAAGATTCCCAAGGAATTCATCATTGCGCACGAAACAACCAAGAAGTATGGGATTTAAAACTATCTTCCTAAAAATGGATAAAAATATAATCCTACCTACTTATACTTATTTTAGTATTCAAAGTAGTAAAATAAATTAATACCGCCTCTTTTACTGTGGAACTTGTATATCTTAGTCGATCATTTTAATAAATAATATCGCCAAATTTTGTAATGAAATTTAAAACAAATTTTTAAAATCAAAAGAATGAAAAACAGTTCGCAGACATGATTTCACGGACATGATTGCGATTTTATGGACAAGGCTACTGAAAACGTTGAATATAAAAGCTAATTATGGTCAATGACCGGACTGACTATGTCAGACTAAGTACCTAGGTAGTAGGTACTACTTTTGCTAAATTTGAAATAGGAATTAAAACAAACCTTAACATACAAATATTTAATTCCAATGCTAATTTTTCATAGAGATTTTTTGTGCAAGTTAAGGTTGTATCTACATTTTTATTAAAGTGGATTTATTTTTGTGTCAAAAAATAAAAAAAAACTCGATTTGAAACATTTTAAAGTTCAAATTTTACTTTTTTTTTTATTTCGCGTATTTAAATTGGGTCTGGAACACCACACATTATAACTCTTTTTTATTCTCTTTCTTAAACGCCTTAATTCATGTTAAATTGCTATAGGTAATATTTAAACTTATACCTACTATGTGAGCACTACTGTTTAAATAATAAGCAGGTGCTTATCTGTTTTCTACAACTTTAATGAGCGCTATTTATTTAAATACACACAGGTAGGTTTGTTGACTCACTTCATGGACTCATGCATGGGCCGTTTATCAAAAAATAACCTATAGGAGAAAGTTTAAATTCAATCCTTACCAGGGACGTCATGGAATCTGCTATTGGAGAGCGCAGAATTAGCGAAGATATACGCAGTTTTATCTCCAAAAAGAAAATAGGGATTCTCATCTGAAGAGAGACAAGTATCTTCTGCTTTCACAGTGGCCAGTAGCACAAACGATGCTACAGTCAACCAATCCATGTCCAGCTAAAAAAAAATATCCATATAGACTCGATTCCCAAACTATTTAACGAAGTACAAACGTAAACAAATGGAAAAACCGGTTTCAAATTACTAGGTTAACTAACACGCCTCATGTGCCGCGTATTTGTATTAAAGTTTATTTTAAATAAACGTCAAATAATAAAACAATTTAAATTTATCATATACATTGAAAGTCCTAACTAACTAGTAATTGTTAGCTTATTCAAGCGCGCACAAAACGTTAACATAAAACTAAGCACTAAACTCCAACAAAAAAAGTATCACAAACTGTAAACTAGTCGTATTTAGAACACGCTTCTGCAATAAAAAGAAAGTTCGAATGCAGCTAAGTTAGTAAAAACTTTAATAAACACATAAAATCTGTATGACCGTATACCTTGTCGCGGGAATATTCGGGATAAACGTATCCGATTTGTCTATGGCACGGAAAGCGCGCGAATACGGCGTCTCACGGGCAATGTTAAAGGCGAACTGCGCTGCGCAATGGCGGGTATGGTATGGTTGTGTTGTGTTGGCGGGCTGGCGAGACGATGATAGTGCGTAATATCGGTCGGGCCCAGAATCACAAGCATAAAACTTTCAAAAGGGCTTAACTACCGCTATCAAAGATGCATAGCTAAAAGTAGTGGGGCGTTGCATGGTGAATGACATGCTTACTATAATAATGCTGTAGGTACAGTCCCGTGCATTTATATGTACACACTTGGCAACTTATTCGTTTGTGATAAGGCTCAAAGTACAATGAAAATGTACACATATTATTACACATGACTGTACCACTATGGCATTCTTTAGCACTGTAATACCGTTACTTGTAAGTATAGCTAAATGCAGGTGTTGTTATCCATCACACATTTAGCCCAAATTTTTTAGGAGTTTAATAAGCATCCAGCATTTATGAAGTCGTCGTGGCGCCGTGGTTACTGTGTGTATCATACGATATCACAGGTTAAGCAACGTTCGGCGCGGTCGGTACTTGGATGGGTGACCGCCGACCATTCATTTCTCACGGCGACTTCCGTGCTTCGGAGGGCACGTTAAGCAGTCGGTCCCGGTTGCTGTATACTTGTATACAGCAGTCGTTAGGGTTTGTCAAAAGCCGTATCGGCACCCTGAAAATTGTGACATCCACCACCCAGCACTGGGCCAGCTTGGTGGATTATGGCCTAAACCTCCTCATCACCCGAGGGAGAGACTCATACCCTGCAGTGGGCTCATTACAAAGAGTTGTGATGATGATGATGATGATGATGATGAATAAGCATCCTTAGAATAACAACGTAAGCATCAATATCAAAGTAATTATCGAGATCTTTTTTATATTATCTACTTACTTTAATTTATTTTTTTATTGTAATAGGCAGACCAACAGGCAAATAACAATTCATACACAACAATAGTAGGTAATGTTGAGTGGCTAGTTATATGTCCTCATTAATTTTGAACAAATTAGAACTAATTGGTTAGGTACTAATTTCTGATGATATGTCCATATCTAAGAAATATTTCGAATATTTACATCACATTATCTAGCCCAAATTAAGTTTCTTTAAGAAATAAGTATATGTACATGATACAATAGTATTAAGTATTGAACTTAGGTAAATTCTACAAACATCCATAACTTGACCGTTAATATCTGTGTTTTTTAAACCGGGATTCGATCGGAGGACCTTTGACATAGAAGCATGCTTACGGGAACGGGATCTAAAATTACGTACTCCTGTAAAAATGTTCAAAGTTGCTAAATAAATAGTGCCAGGCATAGGATCACATGTCACTACCTGACCCAAGTTTACCAAAATTTTACTTTAACTGGAAGAAAACGTTGACACGCAAATATTGTATAACTAGCTGTTGCACGCGGTTTTACCCGCGCTATTTTGAATCCCGCGGGAATTTCGGGATAAAAAGGAGCCTATGCGCTATTCCAGACTGTACACTATCACTATTTAATCATAATCCGTTGAGCCGTTCTCCCGTGATTGAGGAACAAACATCCATACATCTAAACATTCGCATTTATAATATTAGTAAGATTGATTTGACTGAGTCCTTTCTTTCGAAAACTTTTTCTCATTTTCGAGAGAGTATTTTTTTTTCCAAAACTGGCTTACTTGGGGTTCATACTGCTATACTTACTTACCTGCTAGTTCTGATATGTGCTTTCCCTTATACAAGTTACTTACTTTTGAGCTGCATAATTTAGGTACCTAATGTATTTATATACAGGGTGGAATTTTTGAATGCCCCTGAAGGGAAAGTTCTTTAAATAATAGTAATAGGAAATTTTACTCCAAAGAAACGTTCCTTTATTTTGGAAAAGAAATAAAACTGCATTCAAAGATTTTTCGAAAATTTGTTTACTTCACCCAGAAATCGAACCGACTAATTTACATTTCTATCGTATCAAAGAAACTAACATTTAAATTTGGCTGGTGACTAAAAATCAACCCTGTATATGTAAACTCTGCCACGAAATGACGAGTCAGTCATTATATTATGCTATAACGCGGGTTTAGTCATATTTAAAAAAAAAACGTATTATTCGAGTTAGCATCACTCTAAATACTTAGCTTATGTACCTGTATGTAGGTGTACCTAATGAAATCATCCTACCCAAGTGTTTGACCTAGACTAAAATATCATATGCATGGCTAGCATGAGGTAATGGTTACATTATACGACGTAGAGTCAGCAAAGGAGGTGTAGGTCAGGATATTAAATAGTTTATGCCAAACTACACTAGAATTAACTTATTTGAAAGTCATATAAACCGATTTTGTCTCCAATTGAAGATTTTATATAAACAAAAATATTCAGCACGGTCCAGACACCTCTACCAAAGTTCTAGTGAAAAATTTTACTTAATATTGTCTTATATTTACGTACTTATTCAGAGATCTCTGGCATTAACATAACTTATTTTATATCATACCTATTGCTTTTCTATAATACTTACTCTAATGTTTATAAATCTGCATGATTGACAATTAAAACAAATATAAACTACCTAACATGTTTTTTTCTGTGCATACTATACAATAGGCAAATAAACAAGAAAACAATGAGACTTTGTAAACCATGGACATTCATAATAAAGTAAACTGTCATGAGCTTGTTATTAAATAATAAAAAAATAAAAATAAAAATCATTTATTTTCGAGTTGCATAGACTCATAGAAGTATATAAAACACATCAAAATAATAATTTACATAGATACTTACTAAACAAATTAAAATATCAGAATTAAAATTAAAATCACATTAAACGTCAAAGAAAAAATAAATGTGATTAAATTTCTCATTTATTTATTTTTGAGTGTACTTACACACAATTCAAAGATGGTTTACAACAGGATACCTACAGTTAGGTACAGAGTACAAATGGCGGCCCAGTCATGAAAAGTTATATGATGGCCAGCCATATGATGGGCATATTTCATATGGTTGAACAAAACTATATAAGTAACTCAAATTATCCCAATATTTTATTTATGTATTTAATATCTATTTACTTTCTAAATAACTGTGATGCCCTTGAAAATAAGTAGTACCCACCTAGATATCTAATTCTTACCTACAATTTATGGGTTTTCGGGTACTAAATAGGTTGCAATGCAAAATTATACAATATTTTTATTCCGAATAATTTACATCTAATTTGCATCTTATCCAGTAAGAACTTCACGGCCATTATAGCCTATACCGGAACTATACCGGAGTTGCTTTACGCTCAGAGCACTTTTTTTTAAATTATGGATACTCCTTGGTGACTTGCTTACTCGCATTACCCGACGCATTACAAATATTTATCTACTTAGAATTGAATTAAAAAAAATAAAGTGTTATGGATTTAGAGTAGCAATTGAAGGTGCTGAGTGGACTGAAGTGGCTTCTATCGGGGAACGATAGCATATTAAACTATTTTACTTAAATAAAACACTTTTTAACCGGATTTATCGCGTATAATTTTATTTATTTTTCATTTTAACTCGACATTTTGGTGTCTCTCGTAAGTCGTAACCACAGGGTCGGCAAAAACACCGAGTTAAAAATGTAAAAACTCGACTTTGTTTGCCTGACATACGCGATAAATCCGGTTAAAAAAAGGTTTATTTATGACAATGAATCGCAAAAATTCAAGGGTTGGCTTAGAATATCTGTAAATATATCACAAATATAATATGTTTTAAATATATCGCAAAGATAAAACAACTTTTTAATCGCGTATAATTTATATTTTACATTTTAAATCGACGTTTCGGTGTCAAAAGTTGTTTTTATTTAAATTATGAATCGTGAAAACTTATGACAATATTATATCGCATAGATATTTGATCGATTTCGAGTAACTCTCAATGTTCACAGTATTTTTAACACACGAACACGGTGCCCCATAAGAGAATGACGTAAACCCGGTGGTCTATTTTCCGCACGTTTAATTAGTAAGCTAAGCACAGTGCGGTGTTTGTATTGTGTTTTGACACACTGTTGATATTTATGATGATGGTATGGTAAGTTATTTTGCATAGTGGTGATCAACAGAGAATAAAATTTCTTGATAAATTTAAGTCTTTCGCAAGAGCTCTTGACGACCGTCTGGTATAGTGGTAACATAAATTGCCTTCAGAGGACCCAGGACGGGTTCGAATCCTGCTGGCGATGGAAATTTGAGTGATGGATACAGATATAAGCTATCGCGTCATATGTTCATTGTAAGGTTCTTAATTTTTAATTTTAAGGTTATCTGGAAGGGATCGCTTTACAGCCGCCTTTACAGCCCATAAGGCCGCCTGTTATGTTTCCTGTACTATGTTTATAAGTTTTTCCTATTGTTATAGTGTGCAATATAATATAATTCCATCCTAATATCATAAATGGCAAAGTGTGTCTGTATGCACTTTCACGCGATTTTGAATAAAATTTGGTACAGAGATAGACCTGACCCTGAGGATGCTAATAGGCTACCTTTTATTACGAAAAAGGGGTTGAGGGGTATAAATAGTGTATGAAATTTTGTTTGACAATCCACCGAGACGATTTTAATGAAATTTGGTACAAATATACCTACCTAGATTTAACCTTGACAAATGCAAAATATAAAGTTTAAAAAATAACACTCGACTACTAAAAACACGCTCTAAAAAAGTAAGAAACAAGAAAATAATCTCCGCTCCGCTGAAATGTTTATGTATTTTTATACGTCTTGCTGATAGAGATATGCTTAAAGGGTAGCCGTGACCGTATGCCTCTGGGATTTTATTTTATTATTTAAATGAATCTTACTTGCTACAATAGATGGCATAGGAACTCGGCCATCCTTTGTAGCCCAGTAATTTTTGGTTTTATCTACGGAAAAATTCCTAGTGTTCTGAATTTTTGTATAGATACACCTATATTACGGCGTTATAATGAAGTTGTAAAAATCAACTGAAAACAGTTACAGAGGCTAGAAAAATCAGTTTATCGCGATATATTGCTCAAAAGCCAATAAAGGTCATTACAAAAATTATTTATCATTTTTCTACAAAAAATGTCTCTAGCATTTTTCTGTTAAAAGTGACTATTTTATAAGTATGCGGTAATAAGAGGTTGAGCTTTAATAATCAACGAATGCAGAGCATTAAAAAACTGCACGTCAAAACTTTGGCTGAGTTATGATGTCATACAGATGAAAGGACTTGAGGTTTTTAAGCTCTTTAACAGGAACTCGACTCAATTCATACGGTTAACAACTCAATGAGTCTTTAAACCCTGAACCTTAACCCTTATTTGAGTCCAAGACTGGGGCCTCTAAGTCTCTTTTTGACTTGAGTCATTTTGAAATGACTCCAAATTTTAAACGACTCGAGTTTAAACGAAAAGGTTCGAACCTTTTTAAAACGACTCGGTTCGCGGGAGTCTTAAGTCGTGAGGCGCGCTCATACATCTTATTACTAGAGTAAATGTGGATATGGGATATCGTATTCCTACGCTAATTATTACGGGTAAAAGAGGTTTATAAGTCATACCTATACGCAGATTTAGTTTCTATTTTTAAATAAGTTATTTAGATTTGGAATAAGTTAATACAAGTTTGATTCAATTAATAATAAAACAAAAAAAATATTTAAAGCTATTTTTGTCATTTTTAGTTATTAATTATTGATTCATTGCAATTATGCTATGTTATATATTTATAGAAAGTAAAAATTTATAGTGATGCAAAATTAGAAAACTTAATTAAAATACAATGATCAAGCACTGAAGTTTATTATTTTATAATCCCACGTTAAACAGCTCATCTTATGTTAAACGACTCGAGTCCTTTACTAAAAGGTTCGCGACTAAGTCGTTATAACTGTTATTAAAAGACTCGAGTCGTTTTATTTCAGAGTTCAACTCTAAATTGAATGAAGTCTCCTACATTAGTAAGAAGCCTCAAGTCGTATTTTTGAGTCGAGTCCTAAAAAATTGAGGCGAGTTTCGATTGAAAAGGTTTAAAAACCTCGAGTCCTTTCATCACTATCAGATGTCATCCACGTAAGTAAACATACTCCGAACTCATACATATTTTTTCAAAACTTTAAAATTTTCAATGAAGTGCTCAACCGATTTCGATTAAATTTATATGGGACCAACTATGAAGTACTACTATCAATTTTCAAAATCGATCCATAATTCGATATATCGAGCCATTATCACACATATGCAGATGATCCGCAGGTGTACGTTCCTGTAAATGAATCCACAGTAATTGAAGCTACTTCATGCCTCAATGAGGATTTATCTCGAATTTCATCATGGTCAACAAAAAATTGTCTCACCTTAAATCCTGTAAAAATCAAATTTATGGTTCTGCGATCCAAGGGCAACATTTCCAAAATCGACCAAGCACATCCGCCTAATCTATTAGGAGTCGACATTGAAAGGGTACTCGAAGCCCGTAATCTCGGTTTGGTCTTGGATGTTAACCTTCGATTCCAGAATCATGTTCTTGAATGTGTCCGTGCCTGTTTTTATCGACTCGGTACTCGGTATAGAATAATGGACCATATATCCGTTTTTATATTAGAGTTAGAGTTTGCGATGCGCTCGTGTTGTCAAGCTTAAACTATTGCGGTTTATGGTCCTTGTGCGTTACAAAAATCAAATTATTTATTACAGCGCATTTAGAATGCATGTGCACGTTTTTGCTTCAAAACCCCCTCGTGTTATATGTAACACCGTACTTAATAAAAGCAAAAATATTAAACATGAAAGCACGACAAAAATTATACTTAGCTTCCCTCCTTTTCGACGTCATAAAAACAAAGCAACCGACATAGGTACCTTTTTAATAAATTAATATGGCGTTCTGAACTTCGCATAAGATCAAATAGTCACGTTAAGTTTATATTATGTAACATTCTTACTTGTAGTTATTAATTACTTGCTGTTCATAGAGCTTATTAAAATTTAATATTATATAGGTATAAAATGGGCGTATATCCTGAGTCGACGACAGAAAAGCATCGTTACGATGTAAGTCGTAACATATGATGAGTCGTACGTAGCCTTTTGGCTGGCTCAACACTTGCAATAATTTAAATTTCTGGTGAATCTCATTTATTTTTACTTTGTGAAGTTGTCTACTTGTGATATACCTACCCACTTTGTGATTCTGTTTATTGTTCTCTGATCCAGAAGGCGTAAAACTCTTATACTACGCTTACGTCCGCAGCATATTGGAGTACTGCTGTGTAGTCTGGAGTCCGCACGATGTTACGCATGAACAAGATTTGCACTTCATTCAATCGAAATTCTTAAGACCTTTGAACTATCGGACTCACTCAAAAAAGTGTAAATATCACAAAGCAGATACATATTTCCTCCGTGGTAAATATGATGAATTATGTGTTAATCATAATTTACTATCATTAAAAGATCGGCGTATACTGCTACAGATGTCATTTTTGCACGATATCTGCAATAATACCATTGACAGCTAGAAATTGACAGCCCTTCCCTTGCAGTTTAGAACACCTTCACGACGTCCGAGGCATTGCCCTTTATTTCACGTTCCCATCAGCTGTAGCAATTACGCCAAAAAATCAGTAATAACTAGAATGCTGAGCCTTTATAATAACAATTTGAAACTCTAGATCTTTTTCATTCACCTAAGCACTTATTTAAAAAGAAGGTTACTAATTTGTTAAAACTTAAAATTTAAACTTAAATTAAACATTTAAAAATTATAATAATATAAGTTACAACAATTCATTTAAATAAATGTGAACCTGTAATCGGCAGTAAGAATTGTTAGTCTATGTTTTTTTATTATGTCATTTTAACGTGACGTCATGTAGCCTATAACCAGCGAACAATTAGGTAAGCCGCTTCCAACGACACCTCAATTTATAATAACTAAGTAGTTTAGTTATGAGGAAACTGATGAACATCCATACCCACATACATACAGGTCAAAATCATAACCGGAGGAGTCTTTGCTTCGCCGTAGTCGGGTTTAAAAAGGGGTTGAGATGTCGTCGTGGCGCAGTACCTCCTGTGTATATCAATCGATATCGCAGGTAAAGCAACGCTCGACCGGGTCAGTACTTGGATGGGCGACTATTCTCACGGTGACTTCTGTACTTCCGAAGGCACGGTAAGCAGTCGGTCCCGGGTGCTGTATCTATACTTCTATACAGTAGTCGTAAGGGCTTGTTAAAAGCCATTTCGGCGCCCTGAAAATTCTGGATTTCACCACCTAGCACTGGGCCAGCTTGGTGAATTATGGCCTAAACCTCCTCGTCACCCAGGGGAGAGACTTATCATTACAAACAGTTGTCATGATGATGATGACATCATTCAAATGTCCACCGCGTCTTTCAACGGTGGTACGAATCTGAGAGGTCCGATTTTCAACAGACAGACAACAATCAACAGGCAGGTCCATTTTAATTATTTTTAAGCCTTAATTGAACGATATATAGTCGCGGGTGACATGTGGTTTCAGCAAGACGGCACAGCGCAATGGACATTCTGCATGAACGATTTGAAAGTAGGGTTATTTTATGCAGAGGTGATGTGCACCAAGATCGGGCGATTTGATCTTGTGGGGGCTCTGAAGTCACAGGGGAATACCTAGAAGCTGCAACCAACTTATACTCTGAAAGTCGACATAACCTTGGTCATCACTCAGATTCAGTAAAATTTATGCAGCAGTCATTGAAAGTTGGATTTCTCGGATCCGTACCACAGTGCGAAGCTGCGGCGAACATTTGAATTGTGTTATCACAGAATAAGTAATAGTTGGTACAGAAGAATTACTCCGCAAGAAGATTTAAATAAATTCGAGTCTTGCTACGACGCGATAAGGTGGAATTCAGCTCGCACAGCATTACGTAAATTAATGCAAATTTATATACCTAGAAGTTTTGTCTCTTTCTATCGTATGCCTCTTATCTTTTCTTACGCTGTTAGGGTTGCTGCCTAGTGAAGAATAATTAATCTCCTTATTTGTAATTAAGTACCTACCGATGTAGGTATTACTGTTATTCTAACTTTGTAAAAAATATTGTTTCAACTTACCTAAAGTACAAAATGAAAAAAAAGTTACGACGAATAATTAGTAATACTACCTATGTTTTGTTTGCTAAATTAAACATAATCAAATCTAAACATAATCTAATTGAATATTTGTTTCTTTTTATGTCCATTTTTAAATACTATTTGCGACCTCCATCATAGAATTACTGTGAATGCTATTAGGTAGGTAGGTATCTACAACGTCCCGACGGGCACGTACGTGACACACGACCCATTCGAAATGCGCCGGCGGAGCGCTTCGCTGTAGGTAAATAACGGATGTACCGCGCGGAGTGAGCCAGGCCTGGTGTTATATTCAAAACAACATTACATGAATGGGTCTTTCAAATAAATTACCTAATAATTTCGTCAATATCTCAAACACAAGCCTGTTTTATTCCTTTTTGAAATCGACCCATCCTTATTGATAGACCCTGTTGTATACCTACATAATAAAATTTCTGTAAGAAACTTAATTTAGACTTGGCAAAGGGGTAAACCTGTCTGCCTCAGACGCCAGTGGTTGCGGGTTCGATTCTCGCACGGAACAAGAAAAAAATGTTCCGTCTCTGGGTGTTTATCTATTTATTTATTTATATTCTAGGTTCCCCCTAGTTTGCTACATGGTATCCCATAACACAAGCTATGCTTACTTTTGGGCCATATAGTTGGTGTGATTGTCTGGGGATTTTATTTATTTATTATTATTTATATCTTACTAATATTATAAATGTGAATATTTGGATGTTGGGATGTATGGATGTTTGTTCCTCAATCACGGCAAAACGGCCCAACCGATTTTATTGAAATTTGGCATAGTGATAGAATACAATCTGGAATAGCACATACTTTTTATCCCGAAATTCCCGCGGGAATCAAAATTGCGCGGGTAAAACCGCGCGCAACAGCTATAAGTTTGCTTATAAAGCCATGCAATGCATATTATTGTCATGTTACAGATACCTATAATAGTATTAAAATAAATAAATAGTCTTCAGCTTAATATATTAGTATTTACACTTAACCCGTTTTTAACTTTATAGGTTTGTGTTAAAAAGCATTACGTAAATAAAACAATTCATTACCCTGACTGGCACAAGTGCTAAGTAATTAAAAAGTAAACTTTATTTAACTTAAGCTGAACCAGTTTAAAAAGTAATCTGTGGCGCTGTCCCTAGCCTTAGTTTAAGATTTTTAATCAAAATAAATAGCTAAGCACCATACATTTATTGAATACCATGAATTGCAAATAGGTGACTACTAAAGAGGTGCCTTAGGTTATTATTTCATTTAGTTTTGGTGAGAACTGGCGTTTCATAAATCGTTATGTTTAAACACACCATCACAGGTGCGAAGATATTTGGCGGTAGATTAATATTTAAAAAAAAACGAAAAAAATTACCTAGGTACCTAAGTATTAACTTTCTCAAAACTTTAAAATTAGTTTCAATTAAGATCACAATATTCAAATTTAAATTCGTGATGACCCGTGACAAAGTAAATAAGTACCATAATAAATTATCGCTAAACTTTGAGAAGTCTTCGACTAGGCTAGTTTTCGGCGTCGATCGATGGTAGAATGGATTAGTCGACGTAAATATTGTTCTCAACAATAAACAAATCCAAAAATGCAAGCAACTATAACTGTTAGAAAACTAAAAGCTCAAAATAAAGTGTTGGCGTAAGAACTTTATAATATAAATACGTGTAAAAGGTCTCTTCCTTAGTGGACCCTGAAATTTATTTACTTAAAAATATTTTCAGCGCTTCCCAAACTCGGCTGTAAAGTCAAATCATAGAATGTAGCTACGCCACACGAACACACGAGTGAACGTACTGAAAAGAACGTGTCTATGAATTAGGAACATACGATTAAACGTTCTGAAAAGAACGTAGGTATCAATGAAACGAGAATAACCGATTATACATAGTAATCTATGAAACAAGAAGAGCGAAGCTTGAAGGCTCATCGATCCTGCGTACGAGAGGCGTTGTTTCGCGAGTGCAAGGAGCACTCACTCGACGACCGCACTCAACGACGCGATCGACCCAAAGAACGAGCCGGTTTTTTTCCGCCAAACAAACGTTGGTACCCCATCTAGACACCCTTAAAGGAATCTCAAACAGGAGGAGTCAAATGCTTGATGCACGAGAGGGGACCGTCGGGAGACACATGTTCGTTAGAGACACATGACCCCGCAGGCCAATCCCTAACAGTGCGGGACTCACCGAACCCAGCGCTACCCGCTAAACACCCCCTTTGCTGGGAAATCCCGAGTTGGGCTTTTCCCATCATCTGAACGACAGCCAATTGGAGTCAGAGGCTGCGTACATTACGATAAATCGCAATACCGCGTCTTAAAAAAGACGACTCAACCCAGCAAGCTATATGTCGAGTAAGCAGTCACAAAGTTTCCTCGCTGGAACACTAAGGGCGCCACGGTCGTTATACAGTGGCGCCACGTCGAATCCGGACTGCTACTCACTGCTACTGCTGCCGAACGAGCCGCGGCGCCCTGCGGGTTAGAGATATTATACTTTAGCGGCGAAACTCACACAACGACGAAAGCGCCGCGACAGACTAATTACGAGCTAACTTCTTTATTTTAGGTACCACTAGTTAAGACGTATTGTAAATAAATATAAAAACGCATTTTTGCCAATAAAATTATCTTCAACCACACACTCGTCTTGAAGTTACTACCTGCAGCAATTTATTTATTTATTTACTTTATTAGAAATCCAACAGCTTAATTAAACAATTATTAAGTTAAAAGATGGTTACAAAATAACTTAGCCAATAATAGGATTTTCTAATGCACTATGAATAGGGTCGAAAAAAACTGTAATACATCAGATAATTCAATACATTGGATTATGCGCTGGCTAGGATAGAATGCTTAATTACTAAAACTATAGGTATTCATGTATATTCTAATAAATAGGTTATTATATATATATATATATATATATAGGATATACATACATTATTAAATCTGGTATAATTTATATTTAATATATTACTTAAATAATAATAAAATAATAATATTAGAAGAAATAATATTACGCCGATTCCTCGAATGTGAGTCTCCATAATAACTTTGTTTTAAAAAGACTTTTAGAATTAAAAAATATATCTATGTCACTAAATTTTTTATTGTAAATGTTTATGACTCTACTCAGATATTCATTACGACCATAATTGGTACGGCATGAAGGTGTTTAAAAAACATTGTGGAGTTGGTGTCGAGGAGCTCGCTGGGGAACAACTAAGTTTACTGAGGACAACAAGTTGGGGCAGTCGAGATGGGCATTCATAATATCATACAGAAAAGCAGTGTCCAACATGGTTCTTCTGTCAGAAAGAGGATCAATACGGTGATATCTGCAAGCATCCCCGTATGTTTCAAACTGGACTTTGTTTCTGAAGTTTAGATGCTTTACGAATATTTTTTGTATTCTTTCGATTTTCTCTTGATATTTCGCATATTGAGGGTTCCAAATGATGCTGCCAAATTCAAGGAAGTGTCCTCACGTAAGCATAGTACACTATTTTAATACAAGAAATATCACTGAATGGTTTGCAAACCCAAAGAATGAAGCCCAAATTTCGCTATTCTTTGGTAACCGCTTTCTCTTTCTCTTTCGCCGAAGTGACTGTTGAATGTCATTTTCGCATCCATGATAACACCTAAGTCATGAACTTCGTCAACTCTTTTTAAGCATACGTCATTGATTTTATAATTAAAAACGATGGGTGATTTTTTACAAGTGAACGTGATCTATATGCATTTATCAGTATCAACAGAGATTCGGTTTTGCCTATAGTACTCCGAGAGTTTATTCAGATCGTCTTGAACAAGAAAACAGTCGTTGATACTTTTTATTTTAAGGAAGACTTTTTTGTCGTCGGCATATAATAAGTGGTGAGCGGATGTGAGACATTCATAAATATCATAAAGGTATGCATTGTAAAGGAGGGGTCCGAGAGGCGAGCCCTGCGGAACTCCGGAGGGTATTTGGATGAAGTTGGATTTAAATCCCCCCAGTACAACTGCCTGATCCCCTAAAGATAAAAAATAATTATTCTAGGCGTCAAAAAAGGTGCAAACAGAAAACCAGAGAAAAGACGCGTTTTGACGTAGGTACTTTACGTACGAGTATGGTCCTTGACTCCATGTCTACTTAAATATGCACACATTTTTAATGCACGCGAAAAATGCAAATGTTTGGTTGATCAAACAAACCTAGAAAACAAATACACTCGGCGTCACAAAAATCGCACCTTTATGTTTTTTTCAGTAAATTGCACCTAGAATCTGGCCCATACATACCACGCGTGAAAAAGAAATATCATTGTAAAGTGCACTTCAATAACTTTACATTCATTACCTGTATCATTAAAAAATCAATTACCATTTCTAACCAGGGACCAATCAATAAGATATTGGAAAAAACTCTCACTTAAGGAGCGCTAGTTGGGCTACCTTAAAAGGGTATATTGCAAACAGGACTGCGAAAGGTTGACGTTGCTCGACAGTTGAACCTTAGCCGATTTGCAGTACGACGAGTATACCAACGGTTCCGTGAGACTAGTGGCTATACCCGAAGACGTGGACCTGAAAGAAAACGTTGTACATCAGAAAGAGACGACCGCTTCATTGTGTCTACGTCGTTGCGCCACCGCTTCAGCAATGCTTTTGAGGTGCAACAAGAGCTCCGGTCACCGGTAGAACGTCTGTGAGTATCTCTACGATTAGAAGAAGATTGAAAGAAAAGGAATTAAGAGCTCATAGACCTGCTAGAGGCCCAAAATTGACCGTGCGACATCGGAGAGAGCGGTTACAATTTGCTCAGGAGCATGTCAACTGGACGCTTGACCAGTGGAGGGCCGTTCTCTTTACCGATGAGACACGAGTATGTCTTTTCTGCAACGATAGACGCAGAAGAGTATACCGAAGAAGAGGGGAACGTTTTACCCAAGCGAGTATAGAGGAATCCGTCGAATAAGAAGGTGGTTCCTGTATGTTCTGGAGTTGCATATCCATTGAAGGGAAAACGGAACTTGTGTGTGTCTCTCGGACTGGCGGTGGTCGCGGGCAAGGGTCGCTGAATGCTGGGCGGTACATAACAGAAATCTTACAAGACCATGTGGTCCCGTATGCCGATTTTGTTGGCGATGGTTTCATGTTAATGCACGATAACGCCCGTTGCCACAATGCGTTTTCTGTGCGGGACTTCTTGGAAGAGGTTGACATTCCTGTTATGCAGTGGCCAGCACGAAGCCCAAACCTAAACCAGATCGAGCATCTCTGGGACGATGTAAAGAGACACGTACGAGCACGTGATCTTGCTCCCACCACTCTCCAAGAGCTTCAGGATGCCGTGAAGGAAGAATGGAAGAACATACCACAAGAGAGAGTGGTGACCCTCGTGAGGTCCATGAAGGATCGGATGGAAGCTGTCATCAAAGCAAGGGGAGGAAACACTAGATTTTAAGGACTAATTTGAGATTTTTTTTATGTTTTTTTTAATTTAGTTTTTGTAACTTTTGTCCTTTTTAAGATTTTTTTATTAAAAGCTTTAAAACATATACACTAATAGGCATGTTTGTAATTTCTAATAGGCAAATAAATAACCTTTCCAATGATATCCTACAATCATACCATTACTATGGACAAAGTTTGAGTAAAAGTATTTGCTTTTTCGAAAGGTGCGATTTTTGTGACGCCGAGTGTAGATATCTAACGCAATAGAAATAGATTTGTTGTGTGTTAAAAGGCTCATTTTTTTTCACAAAGACAAAGGATATTGCGTTTTAGTCCTTTCTACCTATTCTTTACCGATGAAAATGTTGCTTTTTATCTTTGGATGGTGCGAAAATATACTTATGACGTTTGCGGTTCTCCCAGCTTCACCTACAATGTCCCTATTCTATGAAAATGTATGGATCAAAGTACCTATCCTATTGGTAATGGCAGGTTTTGCTCAATCTATGTGGCGCCCACGTACTGGGAGGTGCAGCGCAGGTAGCCCCCCCGCAACGTGGACCGACTGTTTAGTCAAGGTAAACGATGGATGATGGTGGCGCAGGACCTAGCGAAGTAGGGAACCTAGGGGGCCTTTGTCCAGCTGTGGACGTCTCCTGGCTGATGTGGATGAGGGTGAAATTTCAGCTCAGCAAACTTAGCCGTGTCGGCGTGGAATATCAAAAAAAACTCACTTTAGCCTCATAAAATTAATTTTCGATAGTGTAGGTTACTGTTTGGAGTAACAAACAGCCAAATATAGTGATCATTATAGCTAGTAGAACAAAGAGTAAAGTGCTTAGTCAGGTGAAAATTTTTTAGCTCAAATACTTGAACTGCAGTCACAAACAATAAAATTATACAAAAGCATTTATTTCTATCTTTATTCCAAGTTTATAATTTTAGATGTCACTGCCAATAGGCAGTGCAATAGATACATGGGTATGCTTAAATAATTTTATTTGGTACAATTTAGTTCCATATGTGAAATTTCGATTTGTGCAACAAATCAGTGGCTGCATATTGGCAAACGAGACGGCTCCGACCTCATTTTTGTGTGCACTGACCCGGTAACTCACAGGCTAACCCGCAGCGAGATGCACGCTACATATTGCTTTCGGAAATTGTTCTGAAAATGAAAAAACTGCGCTTCAGGGTGTTGAAATTGCTTGTCGATTTTTTTTGGATTATAGTCATATTTATTAGTAGGTATGACTAATAAATATTGTTTTAAGTAGTTTGTCTTACTAATGAATTTCTATAAAAATGGACTAGGAGCAAATTTAATTTTATTATTATTATTGTCAAGGTAGTGTAAATGATATCTGTGATAAGTTTGCGGAAAGCTTCGTAAGGGAAGTAGATCAGGTCAAACACTTATGTTCAAAAAATTTTTTAGAAAGATTTAGCTACGTCAAGCAGTCGGACGTTAGCATGAGATGCCAGTCAGAGCTTATAAGGTAAAACGCGTTATATCAACAATGAATAAAAATAAAGCACCAGGAAGTGATCTCGTGCGAATGTCTGATTTAAAGTTCTTAATTAACAAAGTAAGCTCAGTTATGGCTAACATGATTAATCTGTCTGTAAAGTCTGTATCACACAGTTCCATATAAACTAAAAGAGGCAATAATTCGACCCATTCATAAAAAGGTAAGCGTAACGTTTATAGTAACTACCGGCCCATAGCTGTACCAGCCCTGACAAAATTATTGAAAATGCATAACTGACCAACTTAGCAATTTTATACAGTCAAATCAAGTCGTAAATGAATGACAACATGGCTTCCAAAAAGGCAAGAGCACTAACACTCTACTTTCGAACTGTACTAACAAAATACCAAAGTGAAAAGAAATTAGTGATTGCAATATTTTACGATTTTAAAAAAGCCTTTCAAACTTTAGATGAAAACTCCTTATTAAATGCAATGATCGAATGCGGTGTGGGTCAACCACTAAACCAATGGTTTCGTGATTACCTCACATCGCGCCACTTCTCTGTCAGGGTCGGGGACACGTTCAGCTAGACGACGGGGTTGAAGTACGGAGAACCAGAAGGATCCACGTGTGGACCCATTTGCTACTTACTACACGTCAACAGCTTATGTAGTGTACTACAGCGTGCACGTAGTGTCTGCAGTGTGCACAGCTCATATGTTTGCGAATGATCTCAGCACGCTGCGTGCAGGTACAGACCTGGAAGAAACGTGTCGTATGGTCCAGAGAGATGTTTATGCTGTAGTCAAATGGTCTCACTACAACGGCATTGTGTTAAATACAGACAAAACTAAACAGCTCGTCCTACACTCACCTCCATCCTGCTGAACCGTGCCCTAGTTTATTTAGTCACAATTTCAGTTGCCTTCATAATCACTTTGTTAATTGTCAATGCAAACCTACAGAAAAAGTTAATAACTTCTCTTGGTCCCACCACATAGATTATGTCTATGATAAATTAAGAATATTACTATTATATTAAATATTTAACCTTATAATGATTCTCATTTAATATTTCTTCAATTTTACTCAGCGTATTTTCAATTATATTATGAGTTATTCATACATACTAAAAACCCATGACAGCGATTTCCATATCTTGAATTAACTTGTTTCCCCCTCACTACATTTTTAGGGGTTTTATGTATTTTGAATAAGGATAAAATAAGCTATTTTTTTAGACCAATGTCAACCTGTTAACCCTGCGGCCCAAGCTTACTCGGTTTCCTTTTATCACTTAAGTTTTAAAGTTCCTTCCTCGATTTTAAAATGTCTATATTTCTCCCTAGTATATAGTGTACTGAGTTACGCCCTTAACAGTTATGGTCTTACATTTCAAACATATATTGACAAACTTGAGCCTTTACAGGTCAGATTCCTAAAGTTATTAGTAAATAAAAAAACTGAAGCAAACTGTAAAGGATATTATAGAAAATTATTTAAAATTTGTAATTACCTATTAGTTTAAAACATAAATACCTACTAGCTATAAATAAACATAACAGACAAGAACCCCTACTAAAAATGTTATCACATGATCAAGGTACTAGGTCTATATCATCCGGCAAATATGAAGTACCCAAAGTTAATAACTATTATGGCGACAGAACGTCAACTAAACGATTACCACATCTTTTAAATAGTCTGCCGGGTGACATTCGACAAGAAATAGTTAAAAATAAATTCAAAATCAAATTGAAAAAGTATTTATTGTCTTATATGGATTGTTCCGGACCTATCCATCTTGTTGTGATCCACGTCTCGTTATCATTATTATTAACAACATTATGTATGTTTATAAAGACTAGGTGGATCATATATAGTGGATATACCAAGAAGTCGAACAAAACGCTTCGATAGTTCCTTTTTGGTACGGATTGCCAAGGTGTGGAACAATCTGCCTGCGTCTGTTTTTCCTGACCACTACAGTCCTGGAACTTTTAAGTGTCGAGTGAATAGGTTTCTCGTGGATGGACGTGTAACACCATAGTCTTCATGCGCACTTTCCATCAGGTGGCATGGAAGACAAACGTCCTATCCTTACAATATAAAAAAAAAAAAAAAAAATCATACCGGAATAGAAAATAATCTATCTATCTATACTTATAATAAATCTGTAGAGAGGTCAATTCTGTACATGAAATATTTTTTCAAAATAACTATCAGCGGGTGATTAGTGATCGATACTGATGACAAAAATGCAATCAGTAAAATTTTTGTCTGTCTGTCTGTCTGTATGTTCCTTATAGAAACAAAAACTACTCGACGGATTTTAACAAAACTTGGTAAAATTATTCTTCATACTCCTGGGCAGGTTATAGAATACTTCTTATCACGCTACAATCAATAAGAACAGAGCAGTGAAGGGAAATGTTGGAAAAACGGGAGAAGTTACTTCATTTTTTAAGCTTCCGTCGCGTGTGCAGCCTTAATGGTTAAAGCTACATAGAAATCATGTATGACAGGAATATTCTTCATAAAATTATATAAAAAATATCCCACAACATTATGTCTATATTTTATGGTTGACTCACAATAACACGTGTAAATCCCGATAGCTTAGCAGTTCGGAGCTTTCTGATTATATTTGTTTCCTCTTACGTTTATAATACTCTCACTCATCCCTAATTAAAAAAAATAGCATTATTACCTATTCAATAAAAAAAGAATCATACAAATCGGTATAGAAACACCAAACTTATACATAAATTCGCTAATAACCCATCGCGCGTAAATACTGAATGATATAGGGATTATTTTTGCATAACGGTTGCCGCGCTCGACGCGGCTCGCGGCGGTAGGGTATAAAAAGGCGGGAGGCGAGCGCAAGCTTTTGCGCGATTTAATATAGGTAGGTACAGAAGGAACAAGCGTTACATTACCTGTCAAATTTCCCCAACCAATTTTAACTTATTATCGAGGGCATAGAGTTCAAATTCAAGTGCCTCTTGGAAGTCAGAAACCGTAGATTTCTTCGGAATAAAAAGTAACGTATGTGTTAACTACTATACCAAATTACATTAATATTGGCTTAGCCGTTTGGCAGTGAAAAGCAGCCATACATAACTATAGGTAGTATTGTATGTACACTGATAATGGCTGGATGGATGAATTTTTGCTATTCTTTCACGCAAAAACTACTTAGCTTTACCTAGAATAACAATAAGCTAAGTATACTTACTGAAGATATTGCATGAATTAAGTAAAATTGAAGGCATTAAATAGTCATACATAATAGTTATCGCGAAAACTTAAGACAATATTAAAATTTAAGGCACTTTGGCACCCGATTTGTTTATAACGCTATGTGCCTATGTAATGTACCTAATAGATAGTTACCTACCTATGTTTGTGGTTAGGAGTTATACATATTATATGGGCGAAGATTCTTCATTTTTATTATTAAAAATAAGGTAAGTTTTAACTTCAAGGAGGATATAATAATAGTATTTATCCAACTCTAATAAACGGTATCCACGCGGACGAAGTCGCGGGTCACAGCTAGTTAAAAATAAAACAGATTTCCCTGTAGGATCACAACAAGGTGGATCGGCTCGGAATAACTCAATATTTCATGATATCATCGCATAGTTTTGAGATCCATAATAGGCCTGCTGACCAGTCGGTCGGGATTCATGGCATGAGAAACACAAAACCGACGAACAATTGGGACAGTATCTAGCAAAACCGCTTTTTGCATGCATGCTGGAAGCGAAACGCCGCCGAGTCCCATTCAAGGTGTCTTACCAGTCAGTGTGGCTGGGGTCAAACCGTTTGCGAATATTACAATCTGGATGGTTTCGGTGGGAATAACTTCCCACCTTTCGGTCACCTCGTGTGCAAGGTCCAAATACTTACGATGCTTTTCGGTCTCGGCCTTCACGAGATTCTCGTCATGTGGTATAGTTTTGTCCACCAAAAATATCTTGGACGATGATTAGTCCATTAACACGATATCAGGTCTATTCACTAGAATTGTTAGTTTCTGATTTATGACACCGTATTTCAGAGCGAGCTTTTGGTGGAGAATCTGGGCTATTTGGTATATACAGATACTCAGTGTGAGCAAGAACCGAACAACCCGAAAGTACAGATCTGAGGGACTCGCCAGGTCGATGGCACGCCCGACATACGTCCACTATGCTGTCCTTCATGATGTATTTCCGGTAGTTGTTCATCTTAATAACCTGATCCTGTATCGCAAAGACAAACCCTACGGTTTCTCCAAAGGGGTCCCCGAAGCGCAGCCAATGCAGAGAGGCTCGTGTAGAGCCTTGTTAAAACTTCCGTGCAGCTCTTTCTATTTCCACACGGTCTCACGATGAAACGCTTAGTATTACCGGTATCTGTCATCCCTAAGGCCCAGATTTAGAGGGGTGAGTCCTTTATCACACGCTAAGACCTCTCTATGCATACCCATATCCACCTTCGCCATAAAATAACATAATAAAGTTACGTATCTCTCAGTTTAGCACTAAGTTAAAGATAGCGCGACCGCCTGCTCCTTATTCCAGTGACCAGCGGGTAATTTTTTTAAAACTTTTAATTATTGAAATAACTTGGGTCAAAAAAAAGAGATCTTAAGAGCCAGTTAGTTCTAGCTCTGAGGATGAAGTCTCACCTGATCTTGCAGATAGCAGCAGTGATGACGAATCATGTGATGCTGAATGTCCATACTGCAGCGGAAAATTTTCAGAAGACAAGAGAGGAGAAAAATGGGCTAAATGTCAAGGCTGTTTCAAGTGGACTCACGAGGATTGTGGAGAAGTAACGACAGATCGATTCTTGTGTTGTTTGTGTTTAGCTATTTAAGGTTTAGAATATTAACCTTTGTTCTTGTTTGATTTGTTGATTTTTCATGTTGCTTAATCCGATTAAGCAATATGCATGACGATTAAGTTAATCGTGCCATTTGAAAATGTTTGTGATTTTGACGAGTCTGATATAGATCATACCTAATATTAAGAATAATACTTTTGTTTTTAAATATTTGTTGTTTTTTGATACTGTTTAAGAAGTGCTATTCGCGAATCGTTATAATGAGTCTGATATAGATTATACCTATGTAGAGATTACATAAGTTTGGCCGTTACTAGGTTTTTCTATTTAGATATGCGATGTTACTGATTGAAAAATATCTATAGTAAAAAGTTTATTTTAAATTGATTTCTATTCTAGTACCTAATTGAAAAATGTGTTAAATAGAAATCACCCGACCAGGACTCGAACGTGGGACCTCTCGTTTGCCGGACGAGTGCTCTTCCACTGAGCTACCGGGGCCTGGCGGTACGCCTCGATATTACTTAACACATTTTTGTTTTTACGTTCGATGTGCGTTTAAATTTTTGAAATTCCCGCCTTTTTTTCTAGGACTTTTCGTTTTTCAGACTCTACCTACATAAACTACCAAAACTGAAAATCCAAGTAGGTATTTCCAAAGTAAGTTCAATAGGCTTGTGTTGTGGGTACCTAATATGATTACTCAGACTGTTTACGATACTAAAAAAAATGCGGCAGCAATATTATTATTTTACACTCAACTCATAAAACAAAATAAATGAAGTGAAGAAAAAATATGTTTTCTCAAAATGAGAAAAATATATTTTTTGCAACCTGCTCCTGTAATTACGTTCCATTCATTATAAGCGCCCTATTCAAAGCATTACATAAGTTAATGGGGAGTTTTCTGACAGCTCATTAAAAAAACAAAACTGTACAAAATTGGTACAAAAGGCTTCGATAGATGGCGCTTTACAAAAGGCGAAGGCGAAGAATTTATTCCACACTGCGTTTTTAAAAGTAAAATAAATTAATTGACGTCTGTATCAGAAATTGAACGTATAAATAACCATAGATAGTAGATACCACTTAGCTACATTATAGTTTACAGACTTAACGCCTTCGGCTTTTTAAAAGTGCCATCTATAGAGGTTTTTTGAACTAATTTTTATGGGCTGTCAGAAAACTCCCCATTGCCGTTGCAAGCAGGGCCCTGCAGGCAGGCAGTGCTTCGAGTAAGCCGCCACGTAGTGATTGTATGCTTTTTGTAAGCCGCTTAAATTATCTCTGGTAAAATCATTCAGCGCCTTTCATTCAATGAAGAAATAAGAACTATTCTTCGGTCATCTTGATTGAATGAATGAACCGTCGAGGAAAAGTAACTGTCAAACTTTATGGTCGGCCACTAATGGCGTGTCTTCCGTACCACACGTTATAACGTCAAAATGGCTAAGAAAAAAAGCGAAGATAAAGTAAATCCGCCTCCTCAAAGTGATAATGAGGAGCAAAATTTTGACGAGGAGCCAGATTTTGAAGACCCAGAAGGTTTTGTGGACGACATAACTGATGAAGGTAGCGTTCGTTGGCGGTAGAGGTTGGGCCGGCCATATGCTTTGAAAGCCTAGTTTTAGTGTTATTTGTTATAATCCAGTGTTAATTTTTGAACCTTCATCATAAATTATAGTGGTATATTGTTGTAGTGATAATTCAGAAGAAGTGTCGGATAATTTTTTGCAATATAAAAGCTAACCTAAATTTGACGTTGCAGAGTTGTTGGCAGACCTTCTTGAGCAAAAACCAAAAGAATCCGATGGTTACGAGAACGTTATCATAGTGGACGGCTGCCCACAGGTTGAGCCAAAACGTTTAGAAAAGCTCCAGAGCGTTATCAACAAGATATTTAGCAAGTTTGGGAAGATAGTGAATGAGTATTATCCTACAAGTGAAAATGGAAATACCATTGGTTATATATTTCTAGAGTATAGTAATCCACAAAATGCTGCTGAAGCTGTAAAGGCTACTAATAATTGCAAATTAGATAAACAACATACATTTTCAGTGAATCTTTTCTCTGATTTTAACAAGTAAGTTTTTTGCAACTTGCGCTATCCTAAGGGCTTTGTACATTTTTTTTTGTTTTACACATTTGTTTTATATTTAGTATCTGTAACTTTTCATACAACTAATAAATACTTTCTGCCTTGCAATTCAGGTACTTGGCAAGATATACGTAAATGTTTCTTTGATAAGTCATCCATGTCTATTGATCCTGCCTTATGCTAGATTGAAGTAGCTTACATTAGAGTTGATTTTGTTACGATTCATATATTATTTAATCAACTAGTGTTTACTAATTTATTGTTATTCATCCCCAAGGTATGCAGACATACCTAAAGAATGGGAACCACCTCAACCGCAACCATTTAAGGTTCAATCAGATCTACAATGGTACTTGATGGACCCTGATGCATATGACCAATACTTAATTGGTATTGGTACTGGAGTGGCTCTGCAAGTATGGCAGAATGCTTTACCAGAGCCTGTGCTTTTACAAGAAAGACCCGTAAGTACTGCATGTTTTTGCATATTAATTTTAAAATCACTGACTATCAGTTATTACACAACCATTTTTGTGGTGTTTTAATGTAATGTGCCACATGGCTTATATCTGTGAAGTAGAGAAAATTAACTTGGTTTAGGCTAGGGAATCAAGTATTATATGTAAGTGTACCTTAATGAAAACATTAAGGTATACTTGCATTGCATATAATTTAGCTCCCAACAAATTTTGAACCTTATGTGTTTAAAATAGGGGCCTTTATTTTAAGTGTGCTGTTTTGTTTAACTTAAGAAGAGAATAGTGCTTGAAATACCATAACATGCAATCCTTTGACATTATTTTAGGGATTTTTTGCTTCATATCATGAACTCATCAATCACTTACATGATAATGTCAAAAAAAGAAGATGTTAGATAGAGAAGATTGTTTTTATTTCTTACAAAAACTAGTGAAATATAATCCTAAAAAGTGAAATAACTCCTAAACAGTAAATTTTAGGAGGGGTGGTTCCATAGTGATAATCCTTCATTTTGACCTACTCTATAACTACTCGATGCGGGTCCCATAGAAAATAACCCTGTATATAAATTCTTTGAGCTAGGTGGGTAGTATTGTTTAAATCATTAGTGTATTCTTTTTGTCAGAATTGGACTGAAACATATGCCGTTTGGTCTCCACTCGGAACTTACCTAGCTACCTTCCACTGGCGGGGAGTTGCTTTGTGGGCTGGTCCCAAGTTCTCGCAAGCACAGAAATTCTACCATCCTGAAGCAAGGTTCATCAGCTTTTCACCATGTGAAAACTATTTGGTAACATTTTCACCAAGCAGTGAAAGGGGAGATGATAAAAAACTTATTATATGGGATATTAGGTAAGTAATAAAAAAAACATTATTTAAAATTTTGGTTTATATCTTTGAAAATATTTCATTTAACCTTATTTGTTTGTGCTTGTTAAGTTTTGTTTTGCAAATATGCATAATTGTATTTCTAATGTGGACTTTGTCTTTGCAATGCATGTATTTCCAGTAAAGCCTTACCCGTGAAAAAGTATTTGTTGAGAGAGCAAAAAATAGGTGAAGTAGTGCAAGCTCAC
This sequence comes from Stenoptilia bipunctidactyla, assembly GCA_944452665.1. NCBI lineage: Eukaryota > Metazoa > Arthropoda > Insecta > Lepidoptera > Pterophoridae > Stenoptilia > Stenoptilia bipunctidactyla. The sequence goes on from OX101730.1 coordinate 18,705,771, forward strand.
AATACAAAAGACCACACCAGAACTAGTGTTAATGCTTGTTTTGAAGAATCATAAAATTTTGTATGATTTTTGACTATTACTCAAATACTGGGTCTATACTGCCCAATGATGATCTTTTGATTCTGTTCTCTTTATATCTATATTATAGTATTGTTCTAAAATAGTTGGTTGATTGTACATGTGCTATGTATTAATTGTAATTTTTTATTTTATTATTCTTAGACTCTACCAGAATTATTTTGGGGTTTAAGTGGATTGAAGTATATTTGATGTAGTTTTGGTACTTATAAAATGGTATGAATGAATGTATAGACTTTGGGGTTGAGTTGAATAAGCTGAGTAATGCCTCCAGACATCCATGAGTAGGTAACAGTCAGCCGGATTTGATATCAGACTTTTTGTTTAATAGGAACAGTTACACCAAATAAGGTTGTCTTTTTTACAAATATTCTTTTAATAACCGCTACAAATATTGCGCAAAGCTAATCAAATACTGTTTTCATTTAAAGGACTGGTCAAGAAAAGCGTAGTTTCCCACCACCTGATGAATATGTTACTTGGCCAATCTTCCGCTGGAGCAAAGATGACAAGTTCTTTGCAAGACTTGGACAGGATGTGCTCTCTGTTTATACAACTCCTAGCTTTGGTTTATTGGATAAGAAGAGCATCAAGATTCCTGGAATTCGGTATGAGACAAAACATGTGACATTTTTATTTGACTAATTTATTTGATATTACAATGTTATATTCTTTATTTCTGCAGAGATTTCAGTTGGTCCCCTACCGATAACATCTTAGCATACTGGGTAGCTGAAGATAAAGATGTGCCTGCTAGAGTAACCCTACTGGAGCTACCTAATCGCACTGAAATTAGGTCCAAGAACTTGTTCTCTGTAGCCGATTGTAAGATCCACTGGCAGAAAAGTGGTGATTACCTTTGTGTTAAAGTAGATCGGTACTCTAAAGTTAAGAAAGACAAGAATGAAATCAAGTACTCTGGAATGTATTACAACTTTGAAATTTTCCATATGAAAGAGAAAGAAATTCCAGTTGATTCTGTTGAAATTAAGGAACCAATTCAGGCATTTGCTTGGGAACCGGTTGGCTCTAAGTTTTCCATCATCCATGGAGACCCAGCAAATATTTGCATCAGTTTCTATCAAGTTAATACTGGCCAGGCTCCGACGTTGCTGAAGAAGTTTGAAAGGAAACCATTCAATCATTTGTTCTGGTCTCCATCTGGACAATTTATTGTATTAGCTAATCTTGGATTGACTGGTGGTGCTTTGGAATTCTTAGATACAAATGATTTTACTATCATGAATGTTTCTGCTCATTACCAGGTCAGTAATTTTAAATTTATTACTTGTACATTGTTTCTATAAATGAATATCAAATCTGAACCTCTTTTCATGTAGTTTTGAATCTCTAGATCCATTGATTTCATAAAAAATTGTTTTATTGATAAAAAATATACATACATAATGTCAGGCCTGTATCCCTTATGGGGTAGGCAGAACACTAGAAGCCATAAACCATCTGATGTCACATTTGACAAACTTGGAGGTAAATGATGGAGAGGGACTTGCAGTGATATCTTATTGTTAGCCTATCCCCCACAAAAACGTCCATAAAACCTTCGTCCCTTAATTGACTTTTACAGTATGCCCGGGATGAGAAGTAGCTGGCACACTATGTTTTTCTTTTGCTCCCAGTCCAGCATGGACGACTTGCATTTAATAAAATATACACTATGAAATATATAGGTACCTACTTTTCAAAAGTTCATTTCAAAAAATATTCTTGTAATTTTGTAGATGTCTGGCATTGAGTGGGATCCAACTGGGCGATACGTTGTTACTGGAGTATCTGCGCTTAAGTGCAAGATGGACTGTGGTTACTATCTATGGTCTTTCCAGGGCAAGATCTTAAAGAGGTTTGTAAAAATTTTATAATTGATTTTTTTTATCAATAAATTAATGTAGAAGAAGCCAATCAATTGCAGTCATGTTACATTAAATTGGCATGTTTTTTTTATTATTGTGTTGGTTTAGAAGTATAGGGGGCAATAATATTATTTATTTGTAAGTTTGAAAAAAAAAACTATAGACTGTTTTAATTAGAAATGGATAATCTCCACCTAGCGACAATTCCAGGAGTTGAGTCTTTCACCAAAGATGATTGCCGTTTTGCCTAAATGGCAGGGCGAAACGAAATATGTTAATAACTTCACAAATTTTAAATCAATTAACTTTAATTAACACCATATAGTCTATTTTACAATATTTGATAATGGTGTTATTTTTTGGAAATTTTACAGTTTACCGGTTCAGTTTTCTCACCACCTTATTTTAATAGTTTATTTCACGAAATTATGCAATCGGGAAATTTGGTTTGAAATAACTATCTTGTAAAAACCACGCGTTATTAATACACATAGCAATAGTAGAATTAATCATGACAACTGCCCAGGCTTCTAATGACAGAGACAATCAAAAAATAAAATGTAATAACTGTCATGTATCGTTAAGACCACAGACATACATCTAAAGATGACGCAAATGCATGTATTTCGCGTGTCCGAACCCCGACCAAGGGTCAAGTTTGGTATCCGGAAGATTCAGTCCGCGCTTATGTATGTCCGTTAGAAAATAGATATCGTTCTCAATAATCAATTCCATTGGCGGCATCGGTTTGATTTCCCATAAAAAATATCAGCTGTGGCACGTCACAGTAGGTGTTAAAAAGATGGCACGCTTCGTTTCAGTACAAATCGTGATACTTGCTTTGTCTATGTAGATATATGTCTGTTTTTAAGATTAAATTGAAAAAGCCCTGTGTAAGATTTTAAAATGTTTGCAGTTAAATGCTGTTTCGATCCAATCATTTGCATTTGTTTTCCATTGCAGAGTAATGAAGGAAGGATTTGCCCAATTTCACTGGCGCCCGCGACCGCCTACGTTGCTCACCGAAAAGCAACAGAAGGAAATCAAGAAGAACCTTAAGAAATACTACTCCCAATTCGAATCTAAGGATCGTATGCGTAGTAGTAAGGCCAGCAAGGTAATTGAACAAATTTAAATTATGATGAAAAGACTTCCATTTACTACTGCCTAGTACTATATTAACTTCACCAGGCTAATGATGAAATTAAAATTAAGCCCAACCAGAATTTTCCAGTCTACAAATAAAATCTAATTGAAGGAAAAATAAACCAAGTGTTATGCATTTAATGTAGCACCATAGTGACGGGATATACTGCTATTTATATCAGACGAGCGTTTGCCCGCGACTTCGTACACGCATAAACTCAAAAGTCCAAAATTTTCCGTTCTCGTGCGAATTTCGAGAATTCCTTCCATAATACAAACAGACACTTATTAAGGAACCTTTATACCAAGTATCACATCCGTGCACTCAAGGAATAAGGTTTTTTCATACAAACTAAAACATCCTATATTACCCGTTCCCGTGGAAATTTCGGGAATTCCTTTCATAAATCAACCAGTCACTTTTTGAAGAACTTTTATGCCAAGTATCGTGTCCATACACTCAAGGAATAAGATTTTTTATACAAACTAAAATGCCCAGTTATTCCCGTTCCCGTGGGAATTTCCGAAATTCCTTCCTTAGTGTACCCCTACATCCCCTAAAGAATGCATGTTCCAAATTTCAGCTCTCTACGCCCTGTAGTTACGGCTGTACGTTGTCTGTCAGTCACTCACTCAAGTGACTCAGTCAGTAACGGAACAGTTTTATATATATTGATGTTATTGATATAAAAAACGTATATTGTCCATATGACAAATTTATATTTCATTATATATAAATACGTGTCACATACAATGCGCTATTCGTTGTACTGACGGCATCGTAAACAAAATGCAGCATAGGCCAGAAATGAAACAAAACCATATACATGGTTTTGATTATTTTATATAACTGCGCAACTTAATAACACACAAATTTTCTACACAATATTAAAGCGATATATATTTATGCTGCTAGTATCGTTAGTGGAAAAAATGAATTGCGTAACGTCACATCCCTTGACAAAAGTAACTTCATACAAATAACTATCACCCGCACCACGCTACAGCGAAAATACAATAGTAACTTATTAAATTAGTAGTATCTACTTTATAAGTGCGAGTTTGTTAATGCAATTTTTTTTTATTCATTTAATTTATGAACACTGAACAAACAGTTATAAAATAGTCAAGTTGCGAGGATAACTCAAATTAACATAGTAATAAACATTAATTTCAGGAACTGGTTGCAAAACGCACAGAACAGATGAAAAAGTATGTGGAGTATCGCGAAGCGAAGGTCCGCGAGTGGAACGAGCAGAAGCCACGCCGGCTTGAGCTTAGAAATTGTAAGTGTATTTTGAAAATTTTGGTTTTGCTAACAACATTAATAGAGGAAGAAATAATGTAGAATTTAAAATTGATTGTGATTAACGATCGTCCACCGACAACTAAACTAAGTGAAAACTAAACTCAGCAAACTAAACTAAGCTAAAGTGGGTTATTCCGATCTATTACCCTAATGAATTCACCCTAGGGTGAATTCTGGGAAACATATGTCTTGAGAATTTACCTTAAATAAAGGTGACAGTGTTTTTTTTGGAATAACCATAGATTCTAAATTGCAATGGGGCGCCCATATGTCACAGCTAGCGAGTAGACTTATGCCCGTCTGCGCTAAACTTTGATCCTAAGTTGATACTTAAGTCTGCATTACGACGTGCAACGAAAATTGATGTTTTTTTATTGTCATTTGTCCTGTCTGACGGTTGATTTGGCATGATCGAAAAGTAATGAGAATTTTATAAATAAAGTATTTTGGGAACTTGTGTAGCTCAGGTTTCCTTAATTATACCAATTAGTGAAGGGGAAAGGAATTTTCGTTTTCGAGATGATGTTTCATGTTTTTTTTTTAAATAGACTTGGTAAAATATTAATTAATTAAACATCTTTTTTTTTTTTGAAAAATGATTCGGTTTCGTTACGTCGTAATAAAGAATCACAAATGAGTACACGGTTCATTAGGTTTGTTTCAGTGAGCTCGTGGGGTACCCAAATATCGAGCTTTTTTGTCTACCCAGCTTTTTTCAAATGCGCCAAAACTGTTTTGTGGTCAATTCCCAGTTCTTCAGCTACGTCGTAACTACTGATATGTCGATCTTGCTCCACTTTTTCAAAAATGGCATCCATTTTATCCGTAATAGAACGACAATAATCACTTAAATTGACACGCTGACTGTACCTAGGGCGAAAAATCGGAATAGGAATTTAAAGTAAATTCAATTTTTTAACCTAGCAGAGGGTAAATTTTAGGATATGTGTTTTTCCCTGAATTTACCCGAGGGTGAATTCTTCAAGGTAACAGATCGGAATAACCGGCTAAAGTTGTTCGTCCATCAAAACATAAACATAGTTTGTGGTGGACGCATGTGTATGAAAAACTGGCTCAACTATTTTTTTTTATTTTTATTTTTTTATTTATTTATTAGGACCACCAGTAAAAGTTACATTATATCATAAATCTAATTGATTGACACAGAAAAAATGCAAAATGCAACCTCTGATTAAGGTAACCACAACATTCAAACATAGATCACGAAATATTTATAAGCAAAAAAAAATGAGTTAAATAGTATTAAATGTGAGCTATGTGAGCTAAGCTAAACAAACTTAGTTTAGTTGGCGGTGGACAATCAGCTTTAACATGGATCTCAAATAAGATTTTTTGCTATTATTTTTTTACATAGCCCGGTCAATTTAGACATTTGAGGTTACATTAATTCCCACCAAGCTGGAAAGTTCCCCTTCTTTCCCCAGTATGGAATATTTTTATGATTAAAAATAAAATTTGATAGTGCCAATCATTCCCCAGTATGGATTTTTTTTTATTCAAACGTCAAATAAAAGAGTTTTATGTAAGTTGCAGCAAAACGGTAAGTTTTATCATAAAAATACCTGAGACAAAATTGTAGATCATAAAATTATCTACAAAAATATATCATTGCTTTTTTTGCTACAAGTCACCGTTTTTGAGACATAATCATTAAAAAAATTGTAAAAGTTTGTCACTATATTGTTTCTATATTGTTTCTACGCAACGTACGTACTTGGCGCCTTTTTTTAACGTTGTTTCTCCAGGAGGCTTATTCCATGGGACAGTTGTGTGTGATTCTGTTTAATTTGAAACTACTGCAAAGAAATGGATATAAGCAGAGATTGAAAATATAAAAGCAATTAAGTTTAAAAAAGCAGTGAAATTCCGAGTCGCACCTTTTAAATTCTTCTGGTTCTCCTTTCTTGATCGTCTTGTTCGTGTTTGTCTATGTCGTGTCGTTGCATAAAAATATTACATCCACTAATATTGCATCCACTGTTTGTGGGTGCAATATTAGTACATGACCGACCTTTTCAATTGTACATGCCAGAGACAAAACCACATTCAGCCCTGCATCCCTTTTTGTAGCAAAAAAATGAATTATGGTATTTTTTTCCATTAAACAACCTGGTTTTCTTTGAAATATCCTAAATGGTGATCCCATAGTTTTTGTGTAAACTTTCTTGATACAGTCATTATGACCAAGTTTTACAACAATTATTATAGCATTACTTGAAAAATTAAAATTCTGAACTTGATCAGTGTTTCTCGCTCCTGTAACTTAAAGATGTTAACTACACATTATTATACCTTAATAGAATCTACACATACTACAAAAGTTATTAAGTTTATTGGCAGCTATGATAAAAGATGAAATAAAACGACAATTTTTAACGTTAATAACAACCAAAATGATGTTAAAATTAATTGAAACAAGTCTTCAGGAACATAATTCAGCAAAAAATACCTAAATTCAGGGTCATGATATATCAATTGATTTTTTCCTGTCATCTGAACTAAAAATTCTGGAGATTAATGTTTACCCTGGCAACAGGTAGCGAAAAACTACAATTCAGAATAATTTAGATTGTTTCCCAAAATGGCAAACTCATTTAAAGTTGGAGAAATTGTTCTTTAAAAAATATTTCTCTAATTAACACTAAGTAATTCTTTTATTACTTGTTAAAAGTTTTTTTAAATAATAAATGTAGTAATAATTTGATACATATTTTTCAACTTCCTTTTAAAAAATTAAGCTTGTAATCCCCTTACAAAATGAAATTCGCTTCTTTTTCTTAGCCGGGATATTTATCGGATATATTATATATCCAAAAATCGGATTTTTGATATTTTTGATAGATTTTCGAACCCTGCCTAAATTTGATGAAATGGCAGTGAAATGAATTAAACAAGTTAGGTTTATAAAAAAGTTTATAAGTCTACGCTACTTTCATTTGGTTGAGAATCCTGGCCGGAGGGTAGGATTTTCTTAGTCTTACATCCAGACTAACTCCAGTTAACAGGTTATCCATTCATTACGACAGACCCTGAATATTATTACAACTATAGAGATACGTGGCGCACTCATGCATATTATGTCGATTACATCTTTTTGAATTCTTATATCTCGAAAAGGTACAAAAAATGATCATTTTATGATAATTTTATCATCTAAAATTGTGTCTAAAGTGCGGCCGGTTGGAGTTTGCGTTCCTGACAGCTGTCAAAATCATAGCTGTTTTAACTTTCGAATCGGAAATAAACCTTATTCAGTGGACATAAGGAGCTGTCAGGAACGCATTCTCGCAACGGCTGCACTCTAGTATTTTCATGATAAAACTTACCGTTTTATCATGCTGAAAATTGCAAAAAAACTCTTTTTTTTGACGTTTGACCTTGAATAAAAAAAAATTCCATACTGGGGAATGATGGGGCACTATCAAATTTTATTTTTAATCATATTTTAAACAACCTTACCGATTTTCAGCTTGGTCGGATTTTATGTAACTTTTCTCAATAAAAAAAAATTCCATACTGGGGAATGATGGGGCACTATCAAATTTTATTTTTAATCATATTTTAAACAACCTTACCGATTTTCAGCTTGGTCGGATTTTATGTAACTTTTCTCAATTTTTTTTCTAATTTGACCTGGCTAATATTGACATTATTGATCTATTATTTAAATTTATGTCATGCCAAAAAAGTTTTGTTTTTAAGACATTTTATTGCTAAGGTTTTTATTTTTTATTTTTCCATTACAGATGTCGATACTGATGTTATTGACACTGAGCAAGCGAATGCAGTAGAGGAAGTTGTTGAATTTTTCATAAAAGAGGAACAAACCGTGCTCGAGTAGTCGCCATAGGTTGTCACGTTTAGAGGTCGGACCCCATAGCCCGACCTCCTTTCTGAAACGCGTCAACGCGGAAGACAACTTTAACATCTTTGTAATAAAGCAACAGAAGATATCATCAAGTTTTTTTATACTTTCTCCCTTAAATACATTTTATAGTATTCATTGTCACAACTTTTTTACGTAACACTTAATATGTTCTTCAGTGATAGTCTTTGGTTTATAAATTATAAAATAGGTAATGTTAATAGTAATCATATTAAATTTATATGTTTCAAATTGATAATGGCCTTTTAATACCTGTGCAGTATTTATTTTTGGATGCAATTGTTGTTTTATTTTTATTATTGATTGTATAAATAAACTCTTGATGCAAGGATACTCAAAGGAATTTATATTGTCCCAACATTGCCTAATGCTTTTCTTCATTCTCACTTTAAAATTAGGGCTGCTGAATAAACATCATTGGTACACTTGGTTTAAACCTTTTTTTATGTGGCTTACGACTTACGAGGGTCAAGAAGTATGCGAAATTAAAAAAAGAGATGAAATTAAGCACATAATTTTTCATTTCTGTTATGTTTTACGTTAAATCTAGCGAACGAAGCGAAAAATCTACTTTTTAGACCTTTAAAATAATTTATTCAAGCTTATGTAAATTATGAATTGGCAAGACCTTCAAAATAGGCTAGCAGATTTCCGCGGAACTGTTCTCATGCTTGAAAATTAATTATTGATCTCTCGGAACTAGATCTGGATTTTATAGTGGGTAGTTCAGAGTTTTGAAGCCGTTGTGAGGCAGCCATTGCAATATCACGAATGAATTGCGTTATACATAAGGAGCACACCTTATCTTATGATTATTCTCTCCGTCTTTTGTTTTTTAATTCCATCCTGAGATATTAACTTTTTAACTGTGTAATCTATCAAAAGAGAGCCTTCTGAATCCTAAAAACCTAGCCAATGCCATTCCAGCCGATTGGGCTTGGCTCCGACTTTTTTGTGCCATTGTATGTATTCTGTTTTGACTCGGCCTTATACCCAGTGTTGAACCCAATATTTTTACCCAGTCACAATTCGTTTTATAATCTCATTCCCGTTCTAAGGGCGGGGGGCGGGTACAACTGCGGGTACGCCTGCGCTCGCTGTATTTGGACGTGTATCGCGCACGAACTGAGCATTCAATACGGTCATCCTGAGAAGATTTTTTCCGTATTTCGTCGCGAGCACGGTCCGTCGCCGCACACGTTCTTTTCAACCGACTTCCAAAAGGAAGAGGTTATTAAATCGTGTGTATCTTTGTTACTTGATTAATTGGTCAATTATGAATCGATTTGGATGATTCTTGTTTCATTTGATAGATCACAATAAGTCAGAGGTGGCCCATTGAAACTTAATGGAAATCGATTCAGTACCTACTTAAAAAAATATGTATGATAAATATGTATGAAACCGGAGGATATATTCCTACGTGTAAGTGACATTTCACTTCAGCCAAAGTTTTGACAAGGATTTAAAAATGTTAGTTAATTGGTTTTTTAATGCTCTACATTTCATAATACCTCTCTCCGCGACACTTCACAAAATTAATAGATCACACGAGGTACGAAGACCTCATTCGTGCTCTAATTTTTATCAGAGCTTCATCAGTATCATACATACCTATATTAAAACTCGCCTGAGTGACTGATAGACAACGTACAGTCATAACTACTAGGCGTAGAGAGCTGAAGCTTAAATATACATTCCTAGGGAGATGTGGGGTAGGAGTGCACCAAGGCAAGTAACCCGAAATTCCCACGGGAACGGAAAACATATGAATTTTAGTTTGTAAGAAAAACTTATTCACTGAGTGCACTGATGTGAAACTTTGAATACCGGCTGGTGTAGTGGTAACATACATTGCCTTCTATGCCAGAGGTCCTGGGTTCGAATCCCGGCAGCGGCGGATTTTGTGTAATGAACCCAGATATTTATTAGTCAAGTCATGGATGTTTATTAAGTTATTCTATATTTCTTAAGTAGATCAGTTATCTAGTATCCATAACACAAGTTCTTTGAAAATCTTAATTTGGGCTAGATAATTTTGTGTGAGTGTCAGAAGTATTTATTTATTTACTAGCTGTATCGCGCGGATTTACCCGCGCAATTTTGAATCCCGAGGGAATATCGGGGTAAAAACCCTATGTGCTATTCTAGACTAAACTGCTTATCACCATGCCAAATTTCATCCAAATCTGTTTAGACGTTTTGCCGAGATGGAGGAACAAACATCCATACATCCAAACTTTCACATTTATAATATTAGTAAGATTTATTAAACTTGCTAAAAAAGTTCGTAAATAGGTGTCTGGTCAGGTAAATTAGAAATAAATAAATATTTCCGACATTCAAACCACATTATCTGGGCCAAATAAATTTTGCTTAAGAACTTACGCTTTGGATACTAGATAGACAATGTTTATTCGCGTACGGATTCATGAGCAAAAGCTAATCGTTGTACTCATAAAAAGAAACTCCGAAGACCGCGACTGTTGGTGGCGCACAGAAATTATAAAAGGAGAGAAGGCTTACAGTTGAGTAAACAAAAACTTTAAATGTTCTGATTGTTTACATTTTCACGATACAAATTCTTAAATTATCTCCTAAATGAGTAAACTGATTTACATGATCAAATGGATAAATTGGTTCTATACTCGGAGCTTTCATTTGACATCAAAATCGTTACCATAACTTAACTAACAAAAAATCACATTTTCAAGTTGCTCTTGTAATTAACCAATTTGCAATCCGAGACCCTTTGATGTTGTCTGAAAAACCGACAATTCACGGATTGCGTCGAGCAGGCTACGAGCGTCACGCAACAGGAGCAAGTCTCACAGGCGCAATTCGTGCTCGCGAGCGGTGCTCGCGCAATAGGACGGGCGCACGAACACCCGTTCACATTGAGCATCGAGCATTTTTTGATGTTATTCAAAGAACAGAAAATGTACCGATAGCTTAGAGCAGGCCACGAGCGCGCTCTGCTGCGGCTCAGTTCGCGCTCGAGGGGCGTCCAAATCATGGGAACTTTTATTTGCAGGTTACATTATTAGTTGCATTACTAGCAATTTGTACGCACCATAACGCAGATCTAAAAACTCGCAGGAACACGCAAAACGCTGCTGTTTTTGAAAGTGTTGAGCATTTTCGGCACCCATCTTACACTGGCCTTGGACAGGCTAATGATTGTCACGGGGAATGTTCACAATAGTCATAGACAATAGATACTTCAGTCACAACAAGGTTTTAATTTTTTCTATAATTTCTGAATTTCAATCGGCTGATAAGAGCGCTGAAATTTATTTTCCCTTATAAGTTGCCAGCAGGCCTAGCATGCGACCATCGATGAAGACTCGAATCGAAGTTTAATATTATTTTATTCTATAATGTTGGCTACCATGCGCACCATAATAGATTTACTCGATTTAATACCATGATCAAGCCCACAGATGCCATATTCTTAAAAAAATAGCCCCGCCAGCCGAAACTTACTGTCGATATGAGTAGTATTGAATTACCTATAAGATAGTGTTCAGGCACCTGGTGTTAGGTATATAAAATCTTTCCCTCCATTCCGTGATTTTTTGACCCGCTCGGCACCCTGTAGTTAACTTCACTTGCATTTCTTCTGGGGGTAGGCCTATGTCCAGCAATGGACGCCTACGGACTCTTTGCTGGACATCGGCCTGACATAGGAATGATTAATCGGAATTTCAACATTTCCTACTTATATAAAAGCTAAAAGCGCCGATTATTCACGTATTGATAGCCCAAGAAAAGTACAGGGTTTCAGTTTTTTGAGGTGCCACTTGCAGACCCAGATCGAAAACTTTGACACAACCATGGAAAGTCTTGGTTCTGCAAGTTCTACTGACCTCTCAAGAGTGTTGTCTTCAGCTAGCAGTAGTGCGTCATCTGCGTGGCAAACTATATTTACCCCACTCGAAGAGATCCTGAAAACTACATTGTACGTTAAGTAGTTCCATACAAGAGGTCCAAGTACTGAACCCCGGGGGACTCTGAAGTGTACCTTTTCTGAATGCACCACTCGTGTCTTATGAGTTCAATATACGCATCAGTCGCATAGCGGCGCTAAATTCCTACTATATTCGTCAAACAAACCCTTGTTTCATTAAAAACGGTATTCGGCTAGGCGAATGGGGAGTTTTGAAAAAAAAAAAAAAAAAAAATGAAAAAGCTTTATTATAACAATCAATTAGTACATATTGATATTATCCCTGACTTCTGAAATAGGAAAAATCCGTGGTACAGAAGCCAGTTCCTTCCAGTGCTTGACTTAAAAAAAGCAAAAGATTTTCACAGATCAAAATAAATAAAACATTAAATTAAATTAAAAGAACAAAAAAAAATGTATACATGATTAAAATTAATGGCCATACTAAAATTAAAATTATATGATCATACATTATTAAAATGATACTAAAATTAAAATTATAAATTACATGATTGACTAAAGAGAAAAGAAAAAAAAAATATCAAAAAAAAATATCAAATAATAAAAATAAAAACAAAAAGTGAACATGTTTTAAATAAGGAATTATACATATTAAAAGAAACATCAGGATTAAACATGTAAACGTGGTGTTCATGTGTGTGTGTGTGTGTGTGGGTGTGTGTGTGTGTGCGCGCGTGTGTGTGTGTATACGCGATCGAGCACTACTTCACTAACAAATATGACAAGTTCTTGTTAATAAATAAATTATAATAAGTTCTCAGTAGCTTCATAATCAAGAACTTGTAGCCATTCAATTATTTCACGTTTTATTTGTTGGTTGCTTAAGCTTTTGGTCTTGCATACTTTATTAAATTTATTATACAGTAATGGAGCTAGGTGATAATATTGTCTTTTGGCAAATGCACTGTGTACTCGTGGGACTAGGTATTTCTCTGCTTTCAGATTAAGTCTATCAGATTTGTGTTTCTGGAGTTGGGTGGATGCAGAACATCTGTGGAACCGTCTAATACACTGGTATATAAATAATTTACGTACACTTAGTACCTGTGCCCTTTCGTAAAGCTGTGTAGTAGGGTGTCTGAATGGCAACGAGAGCAGTACTTTGAGTACGACTCGCTGAGCTCGTTCCATTTTGATAAGATGGGTTTTCGCTGCACCGCCCCATGAACAGATTCCATATGTGATGACAGATTGACAAAGCGCATTGAATGTTGACAACAGCAATTTAGGTTCAGCTATTTGTCGCAATAACTTAAACACATATATAAGTTTTCTAATTCTTTTTGAAATTATATGTATATGCGGAGCCCACTGCAATCTATCATCGATTGTGATTCCCAAATATTTAGCTGTTCTAGATAGAATTATTTCGGGACATGAACAAACACGAGGGAGAGTATGAGATTGTCTGCTGCAGATGTTTGTATGTATCTGTAAGCCAAGGTCGCCCACAGGGCTCGACGCATTAGTTTTTCCAAAACAAAGATATGTTGTTTTCAGGGCATTAAGTGTTAGAAGGCTGTCCTGAAGCCAATTGAATACCTTGTTTAACCCTTTTTCAGCCAAGCTTTTGGTAGTATCCCAACTCTGTCCATGGAACAAAATTGCTGTGTCGTCAGCATACATCGTGATGTCAGCACCTTCAAGCTCTAGTTCGCATAGCTGGTTAATGTACGCTAGAAACAAAGTTGGCCCAAGCGTACTACCCTGCGGAACTCCATAACGGCATAACAAATCCTGACTCGCATTTTGGTTGATTCTTACACTTTGAGTTCTACCTGTCAAATAACTTTCGAACCAAGAAAGAACCACATCTCGAATCCCCAATCTCTCCAAGCGATTTAGCAAAATGGGGACTGACACGGTATCAAAAGCCTTTTGCATATCTATAAAAACACCTATGCACTTATCGCCCTTATCTATATAAGTTGTTATATTTTGTGTTACCTTTAGTATGGAATCTTCTGCAGATATATTTGATCTAAAACCGAATTGATTATTCGAGATAAAGCCGTTTGATTCTAGGTAGCACATTAGCCTTTTATTTACTAGTTTTTCTATAACTTTTGATAGGACACACAATAGAGATATGGGTCTGTAGTTAGAAGTCAAGGATCTGTCACCCGATTTGAAGATCGGTATAATTATGGACTTTTTGAATACTGCTGGAAAGGTACCAGTGATGAAGCTAGTATTGCACAGACATGAGATAGGTTCTGAAAGTATGTGGTGGAATCGTTTTAGAACAAGAGTAGGTATTCCATCCCAGCCTGTGGCTTTGCTATTTTTTAAGTTACCTATCACGCATTCAACTTCATATGGATCCACTGGAAAAAATGCCATTGAGCTAAGTGGGGTAGCACACGAAGTGTTTTTATTAGAAAGGGAAGTTTCATCTGTACTAACACTTTCTAGAATCGTACTCGCCAACTTATGTCCTACTGAGGTAAAGTACTCATTAACTTTGTTTAAGGAAGATTGGGGGGTATCATCAATATCTAGTAACTCTGAGGGTGATGTTTTCTTTTGTTGTAGGTTACTTATTTCTTTAATAATGTGCCATGTCTTTTTAGAGTTTCCAATAGATTCCGCTAGTTGAGTTTGATAATAGTTGCGCTTAAGAGATTTTAATATGGAGCTGCATATGTTTCTATATGATATGTAATTTGTCATAAGATTATTATCTCCTCCTGATTTTCTCATCTTTTTGTATAGGTTATTCCTTTTTCTTATACATTTAATGACACCTGGGGTAAGCCAGGGTTTCAGTGGTTTGTACCGATTTGAAATCTTCTTTTTCACAGAATTTTTAGAAATACACTCTTGCAACCCAGTTACCAGGAAATTTGCCATTTCATCAGGTGATTTCAACTCATAGTAGTCTTTCCATGGCAGTGAACGTATTGACGCTTCCAATTCATCGTAGTTAATAAAGTCTTTTTCATGTGGAGGATCTGTCATTTTCGTATTTGAGTTTCCCACATTCAAAAGTATTGGACAGTGATCTGTAAAAGGCTCAAACACAAATGTACGCAGCATACCCTTACTTTTAACCATAAAGTGGTCCAGAAAACAATTTTTTCTGGTTGGTTTGTCGATTCCCTGTCGTAGGCCGTACGCAGCCATAAGATTTAGATAATCAGAAGAGTAACTGGTAATGTTTTGCGGATTGATATCAAGATTAATATCACCTGTTAATATAATTTGCTCTGTGCGGATCTCTTTTAGTAAATTCTCAATTGAATCAAGATACGCTGTAGGATTTTTTATACTGGGTGATCTGTAGCTAGCAATAATTGTAGTTTTATTTTGTATTTTTAAGACAAGACCGCTCCCTTCCTTAATTTGTGGTTCATTCAGATGTACATTATTTATATTATCTTTTACATAAACGACTACGCCGTCGTTCTGATTGTGGTTTATTTTAGTATTGTATGAGTTATAATTATTAATTATTGGTATCGTCGTATTTTCACTAATCCAACATTCAGTTAAAACTATAATATGAATTGGTATTTCTATTTCAGTTAAGAATAATAAGAGTGGCTCTAGGTTACGTTGAATACTACGGATGTTCAATGAGAGAATATTCAATGAATTTCGGTCCAGAGTTTTAAGATCATTCATGTTGTTCACAATTGTGCATTTGATATCACCAACAGAATCAATGTCTTTCATTAATTCCTCATTAAAATTATCGAACTTGAAATAAAAAAGTGCAAAGGTTGAAAGCTCGCCCGTTATCGGGAGTATTGCGTTTGAAATAGGCTAAGAAGTGATAAATTTTGTATTTGGCCAAAGGTAATTGGGTAATTTGTGTATGATAATATTCAAGTTTGAAGATATAACGTGTGTGTAATGACAGTTGTGAGTTTTTGTGGGTGAAGAAATTTTTTGTGTAGAAACAGTGTATAATAAATTTTCTAATTGAGTAACGTATTTGAGTATGTGTATAAAATGTAAGTATGGATTTTTGGGTATTTGTGTAGTGAATTTGTGTATAGAGTAGAAGCAGTGATAAATTGGATATAACTATTTTTGATATTAGTATGAAAATTAATTTAAATATAGCTGAAAAAAGTAAAGTAAAAATGAACAAAATTATAAAAAGGACTAGTCAGATTTTGTTTCTTAGCTTAGTGACGTCGGTTTCGGATTCGATGCGGATGAGTGGAGTTCCCTCTTCTTTACGGAGAAATACTTTTCCATACGATGTCCAGCAGTATTTATGTTGGTTTTGTGCACCAAATCTGAAAAAAGTCTGACAGCTCATAAAAATTAGTTCAAAAAACCTCTATAGATGGCACTTTTAAAAAGTCGAAGGCGTAAAGTCTGTAAACTATAATGTAGGTAAGTGGTATCTACCATCTATGGTTATTTATACGTTCAATTTCTGATACAGACGTCAATTAATTTATTTTACTTTTAAAAACGCAGTGTGGAATAACTTCTTCGCCTTCGCCTTTTGTAAAGCGCCATCTATCGAAGCCTTTTGTACCAATTTTGTACAGTTTTGTTTTTTTAATGAGCTGTCAGAAAACTCCCCATTAACTTTTGTACAGTTAAAACTAATAGTAAAGTTCAATCTAATTTGTCCTTTTGTTAAGATCGAAGCTTTTTTTGAAATTTATTTATTTCTTTTTTCTTTAAAATCTTTTTTGTTTTCTTTCCATTCCTGGAATGTGGTTTGCGTAGTGGGGACGCCATATCACATAACAGTAGTCTAACATACTTCTGACCAGTGTTTTATAGAGGGTGGACCATTAAGAACGGTCAGTGTCGGAAAGTCTTGAACTAAAAGACATACTTACGAAGATCTGTTCTTACGTAGTAGTATCATCGATTTTAATACAAAGAAAACCTGCATTCACTCACACATTTAAAAAAGCCGGGTTCGGCACCTAAGCTCGGGGAACTTTTGAAAAATAAAACTTGCTCTATGTTTATATAAAACGTGTAACAAAATTGTGAGATAAAACTTAAGGGTTAGCTTCTATACCATACGTAGAATATTTAGCAAGAGAATTAGCATGATCATTAATGGTATAGACTTTCATACAAATTTATTTAATTATTTTACAACAAAATATTTTGACAACCCTAGTCAACCTAACAAGCTAATAATAATAATAAGCTAAAACAAGACTTGTGCCGCAGTCAGTGACCTTATGACCTTTCCCGCACCGGTTGAACCATGGAGGAAATATATCCAGTTTTCTCTTGGTACTCAAGTGAAGGCTACGGGCGGGGTGCGGGAGGGGTAAGCGGTTGGTTATGGCCAATCATAGCCAAACAGGCGATGGCGTTAGTCACTTAGTAGTGAGTAGTAAAAACCGGTTGAAACATAAGGTTAAAATATTCAAACGATCATCAAAAAAGTTCAGCTATACTTTACTAGGCGCCTCTAGTTTTTTAACGAAATTTCCTTTCACGATCAATACGTCTAAGTAGCTAAATGTCCAACTACCCTAAACGTCTAAGAAGCAATAGGTCTAACTCGCAAATCGTCTTCATAGCAAAACGTCTAACTATTGAAATACCTATGTAGCAAAACGTCTAATTAGCAAATCATCTAATTCTCATAACGACTGTACACTTGGGTATAAAAACATTTAGATCTATTTTACCTAATAAATCCATTTCAATCTATTATCACTTAAACACGTCGTAAAATGTTAGACCTATCATTTCTTCATAAATTAGTCAACGGCAACATAAATTGTCCCCAACTTCAAAAACTTAATATTGCAATCGCCTACAAAGTTCCACGGCTATAGGTACACCGTACAATACACAAGCTACATACAATTTTTTTTTCGGATCAAAAAGTTTTATAGGTTTCATTTATATTCCTTTTGATATAGTACTGGCCATTAATATAAATTTGACATTTTACATTAGAAGTTGTCATGAGGATAAAAATTTTATTATAAATTAGTCATCATTCATCATCATCACATTGCATACATAGATACGGAAATTAATTACTCATTTCCTGAGTCGGGAACTAGAAATACGTACCTAAAAATGAATGCGAATATAGAATTTGTTTTTATTGAAAGTCAGAAGAAAAAACGAGTGCTACTGTTCAACGGCTATCGGTACAATTTGAACGTTACTAATAAAGGCGGGTCAACGCTATGGAGGTGTGCTAAGCGCAATGAATGTAGTGCTTCTGTCACAATCAATAAAGATGAAGATAAAGTACTTCGTCAGTTGAAAGAACATAGTTGCAAAGCTGATTTCGATAAAAATAAAATTGACCAAGTGATGGATAAATGCAAAAAATTAGTGTGCGAAAAAGCAAAACCAGTGCAGAAAATTTTTGAAAAAGAATTTGAAAAAATGGATGAAATCAAACAGGTTCCACATTTTAGTTCAAAAAAGGACACTTTATTTAGAGCTCGTCGAAATTTTTTAAAAGTTCCCAAAACTGCATTCTTAAACTTTGATGAAATTGTAATCCCAAATATTTTTGCCGATAAATTCCTTGTATGTGACGATGGGTATGAGAATAATAAAATTTTATTATTTTCAACACCTACGAGTATAAAATGCATGAGTACAATGAAAAATAGGTTATATTTTATTGATGCAACTTTCAAGGCTGTACCCAAGCCATTTTACGAATTGTTATCGATACACATTGATTTAAATAGTTGTGATGAAACAACTAGCGTTATGGGAATAGTTTATGCGTTACTCCCAGATAAGAAGCAGACCACCTATGAACGCTTATTTCATCTTATTAAACGGCATTGTCAAATAGAAATGACAACTATTAAGTGTGATTACGAATTAGCTCTCATCAACGCCATAAAAAATGAGTTTCCACACTCCAAAATAGCAGGCTGTTACTATCATTTTAATAAGGCAATTTGGAAAAAAGCATCAGCACTGAGTCTAAATGAAAACCGAGAGAGTAGAGAAGTTGTCAGACTATGTTCCAACTTTCCTTTGCTACCTTCAGAATATATGACAGAATGTTGGAATGCCATCACTCAAAGGGCTGTAGAAACAAACAAAGATGTGATGACTTTTTTAGCTTACTTTGAAAAACAATGGTTGCTATCTCTTTCACATATAATAAGCTGTTCATACATTGACAATTTTCGAACAAACAATGCATTAGAAGGTTGGCATAGACGGTTAAATACATTTATAAAACCAAAACCAACCCTGCTGCTATTCCTTCATGCTCTTAGGAAAGAAGCCCGTTGGCAAGACCGCAAATTTAAAAATATTATGTTTGAAGGCAACAAGCGAAGAAAAATTGATATGTTATTTAATGAAAAGTATAAAAGGGAACTGAAAAAACTAACAGAAAAAAAAATTTGTCCAATGCATTTTTTGATAAATATTGGACATATCAAGAGGATCCTTAATTCTTAAATAATAATATTAGTAGAAATATAAAATTATTGATTTCATAATGGGTTTTTCTTACGACTGTACTTGTTCTTTTTTAGACTATTTGATAATTAGACGTTTTGCTACATAGGTATTTCAATAGTTAGACGTTTTGCTATGAAGACGATTTGCGAGTTAGACCTATTGCTTCTTAGACGTTTAGGGTAGTTGGACATTTTGCTACTTAGACGTATTGATCGTGAAGCGAAATTTCATACATTCCAAATCTGTCAGAAAAAAACCGCGAAATAAAAGTATTTCTACTTGACGCTAGATAGCACAACATTTTTTCGCGGCATAAAACTCACCTAGGCAACAAATAACAATCTGGAATTTTGGACATAAATAATTGGAAAACAAACAATTTGTAAAAAATTATTATGAATGAAATTATCTTCGTGATTAGTTAATTTTATTTGGATTGTTAATGTAATCTATACATATAATAAAATGGTAGGAAAGTCAAAACTGTACATTGAATATTTTTTTAAAAGAATACTTGGGGTATGATCTACAATCGAAACAGAAACAAAAAATATAGTTTTTAGAATTTTTGTCTGTTTGTCTGTTTGTCTGTTTGTCTTTCCGGGATAAACTCAAAAAGTACTGCATGGATTTACTTCAAATTTGGCATGAAGATAGTTAAGAAGTCGGGTCAACATATAGGCTACATATTATCACGCTAGCAGTGTTATAATCGTAGGTGCGTTTGGTGCTGCATAGCGTTCACGCAGACGACGTCGCGGGCAGCAGCTAGTTCTTTATAAAAGTATAGAAAACAAAATTTTACATCGAGAAACAACGGAGGATTGAATTTTTTTAAATATCTACTCGTGTACATACTTCACAGAAGTCAGCGACGAACGCCAGTGCCTCTAGTGCGGAATAGCTTGAACTAGAGGCTGTGACGTCACGACAACCCGAATTAAAGCTGTGCGTCTTTGCTTACAGCTGCAGCAGCTCTAGTATATATCTCAGGGGGGGGACATTTGCTTGTTAGCTCAGTTTCTTCAAAGAGAGTGGCTCTAACTAACGGAAGGCCCTGAACTTTTATAGTAATACTACTTGACGCTAGATGACGCCAAGTATAATATTTCTCTATGATATATCTACTTTGTGGGCTGAACTTTGTAGTATCTGTCTTAATTACCCATAACTTTATTTTCACGCCGTCTGTTATCGAATAGATTTCATCAGAAGCTAACAGCTGTTTTTAGGGTTGACACTTAGATACTTTGATCTAAACTTTGAACTTGTTTTTAAGCCGAACCGTAAGGATAACAAATTTATGTTGCAGTTATTTATTTATTTATTTACACTTTATTGTTAACCTTATATTATAAAAATTACAATACATTCAAAGTGACTGAGATTACACAATTGGCGGTCTTATCGCTGGGCAGCGATTTCTACCAGACAACCATGGACATAGGATAATCGTGAAAAGTAGCTTGGGGTTAAGGCATACTACTTAATCAATAAAAAATAGACTACATATCAATATAATAGACAAATAAATATATACATACATATAAATATATATATATATAATAGTAGTATATATATATATATATATATATATATATATATATATATATATATATATACTACTATTATATATAAAAATATATACATATCATAGTACACAAATTAATGATTAGCTTACTTCAATAGCTGACAAGTTGTGGGATTTAAGTCGTTTTTTTAAACATAGAAGTGATTTAGCGGATTTAATGTTTAGAGGAAGTTCATTCCACAAGCTTACTGCTCGAACCATAAATGATTTATGTAGGTAATCCGTAGAGTGTATAGGTGTACTGAGCATAAGGTTGTCAATTGACCGTAGAATACGCTCATGTTGAGAGTGACGAAATTTGAAATGCTCGTGAAAGTAGCGCGGTGCAGTAGGAATGAACAGTAGACGATACAGTAGAGAGAGAACATGGATATTCCGGCGAAAGCGAATAGGAAGCCACTTGAGTTTAGCGCGGTATTGAGACACGTGATCATATTTGCGTAGTCCAAATATAAATCTTATACAGAGATTTTGGAGGCGCTCAAGCTTATTAAGTTGGTCTTCGGTGACATCCAGATAGCATACGTCTGCGTAGTCGAGAATAGGTAAAATGAGAGTATGTGCAATCGATATTTTGGTGGAAAAAGGAAGAAGATTGCGTAGGCGCTTCAGCGAGTAGGTGGCTGCAAAAATCTTTCTGCTTAACTCGTCTATCTGAGGTTTCCAGGATAGCGTACTGTCAAAAATAAGACCGAGGTTTTTTACGTTTTTGCTGTAAGCAATAGCCTCTCCATTAAATATAATTTTAGGGCAGAGTGACCAATCTATGCGGTTGATAAGTTTCTGGCTACCAATAATAATCGCCTGGGTCTTTGATGGGTTTACGATTAGGCCGTGAGCAGTGCTCCACGAAAATACTTTTGAGAGGTCGTTATTTATTATATCGATACTAGCCGGGAAATTTTCCAGGCTAGTCTGTAGATAAATTTGTACATCGTCTGCATACATATGGTAGAAAGAAGATAGCTCTTTTGAAATTGTATTTATAAAAATAGAAAAAAGGAGAGGAGACAACACGCCACCTTGTGGGACTCCTGCCCGTACTTCGGCCCAAGATGAAACGGTATCGCCGATAACTGTACGCTGCCGTCGTCCACACAAGTAAGAATGAAACCAAACAATGACCGATGGAGATATGTTAATTAAGCGCAGAAGTTGTAGCAAAATATCAAAATCAACAGTGTTGAACGCATTGCTAAAGTCCAACAACGTAAGAACAGTTAGCTTTTGGTTTTCCATGCCAATTCTGATATCATCAGGGATTTTTGCCAATGTTGTAATAGTACTGTGGCCAGATCGAAAACCAGATTGATAATCATTTAATATTTTATGTTTGTCGAGAAAATTAATAAGTTGTTGGTGAACAAGGCGCTCGAGAACTTTAGATAGAAAAGGGAGTATAGAGATGGGTCGGATATCTTTAAATGAACTAGGTGAATTATTTTTTGGCAAAGGAATAAGCTCGGCGTTTTTCCATAAAGATGGAAACTTGTTTGAGGAAATGGATTTATTTAGCAAGTATGTGATTAAGGGCAAAAGAAAGTCAAGGAGAAGTATAATCATCTTGCGACTAACGGAGTCTGACCCAATGGCGTTGGAGGTAATGGAATTTATAGCTTTCTTAACATCACATTCGGTAAATTGTTTAAAATTAAATGATTCGTATTGAGGTGCGGGCAAAAAGGAAAGTTGATTTAATGTTTGATTTTTGGTGGCACTATCTATGGCGCTGGAAGTTGAGAAATGTTGGATTTAAATCGAAGTTATCTGGAAGAGTTGTATTTTTACTTTTGCCAACACCTAAAGTTTTGAGAAAACTCCAAACTTTTGCTGGAGTTCCCGTTGAAATAGAGTCGTGGATATGGCGTTGTTCTGCATTTCTACACATAGTATTGCAGCGATTTCGTAAATGTCGATACTTTTCAAAATTTGCCGAGTTAGGTTCTTTCCGATATTTTACACGAGCGCGGTTGCGTTTATTCATCATTGTTTTAATTTCCTCAGTAAGCCATGGAGCAGGAAGATGTTTGATCTTAACGGTTTGTACTGGGGCGTGCCGATCGTAAAGCTGAATCAAAAGGGAATTGAAAATGTCAATTTGATCATCGATATTTTCAGCATTTACTACAGCATCCCATTGGACTTGCTGTGCGTCGCGAAGTAAATGATCGAAGTTAATCCCACCAAAAGACCGCTGCAGAAGTGTCTTGGGCTTTGATTTAGGTGTTTTAATTTTGTATGACAAATATATCAGATCATGATAAGAGAAAGCATTTGCCTCAGTTTGGCCATGGGTAGCAACGTGCTCTAAGTAAGACACGAGCATGATGTCTAATAATGATGGTGTGGAATCAGGGAAAAAATGTGTAGCGCGAGACGGGAGGATATTCAAATTGCAGGCGTTAACTACGGACTTCAATTTAGCTGCACGATTATCGTTCTTCAACATACAAGTGTTGTAGTCGCCCATGACGATAGTGTGATTGAAAAGAGGGATCAATTGTTCCAGTTTATTTTCCAAAGTTGTAAAGTAGTTCACAGTACTGTTCGGACTATAGATTACACCTAATAGTAACTTTATAGTACTGAAACTAATTTCTGCGAAAAGATATTCGACTGAGTTTGTAGACTCAGATGCAGTGGCAGAAGCACTCAGTATCTTATACGGTAAATGTGACCGCAAGTATATAGCTACACCGCCTCCAGTGCGATTGATACGGTCATTGCGAAGCATAACATATCCAGGTAAAGCAAAATAAGTCGAGGGCAGGCAGGGCTTCAACCGGTTACTTATAAAGTACATCACCAAACAAACAATACCCTTAAGGACGAGTATTATCTCTTCATTATGTTCCACGTTGTAAATATAGATTGTGAAGGTACTAAGCAGTTAACTTTACTTTATATCTATGTAAAAATCGCAGATTTACTTACTAGAATAATGGTCCGTTATATTATAATTAAAAAAATAAAGAACAATACTTAGGTTTAAAAATAAGTAAGTACCTACAGTTTTTTTAATAATTCTTTAACTTTTGGTTAAGCTTACTCAGTAAATAATTAATATTTATTTTTTAATTATATTTTTCTCTTCGTTTATGATCTGAAACTATCACTACCTCGAATTTCAAAAGTGACCCACCAGTCACCCTGTATAACTACTGGGCTATGTAATGGTCATATGTTTATTTAAGTTTATATTGTAATAATAAAATATGTATTTATTAAACATGTATGTTTATATATTTCGTAAGTGTATCAGTTATCTAGTATCCATAACACAAGTTCTATCACAACTTAATTTGGGCTAGATAATATTGTGTGAGTGTCAGAAATATTTATTTATTTATTGAATTTTGTAACCGCATCGCTTTGCGGAGCATCTTCCGTGATGAGCGGCCACGCGTTTTTCATGTCCTTCTGGCATGGAATTTTCTGGCATTTATATTGGCAAATGAAGCGCACATTGCTAACAAAACATATATGTACTCGTAAGTATAGCGTGCAGTAGGTGTTTAGGAACGCAAATGAAAGAAGAGACTTTATTGTCATATTTTGCAGATTAATGAATAGTAAGAGCGTATTAGTAGTTTCAGAAATTTATTGACTCTTCATACTTAAAAATTTGTTTGCTATCGGTACTTTAAACCAAAACAATGCAAAATAAAAACGTATGACGAATTTACAATTAAGCTCCCCTAAGTAAATTCGTCATAGGTATATGTATCTATGACGTAATATATGATATAGGTATATGACGAATTTACTTTCAATGTATGGAGTTTACACAATGTGACAAACTTACATATATGACGAACTTACAACAACCCAATTTTTGGGGCTCCCCATAATTAGAACTAAAGCACAAAAATGATTTTTTCATCAAACCCTGACGTGGTATACAATGTTTCGTATATGATTTTTTTCTAATCGGAATAGTTTGCGCGAGAGACCAAAGTGATAAAATGTGTGTCCTTCCCCTAAAATAAGAAAAAGATAAAACTGAAACAAATAAATGATGCACATTATCGTGTAAACTTTCACCGGAAATTGGTTTGATTGGTTTGAATTGGTACAAAAAACCAGTAAGTAGGTTTTTTATACGGCATAATTTAATTTAAACAATTAAGGATCAAACGAACTTACCAAGTGAAGTTCGATCACAATTATGTGAACGGCTTAATTCGAAGCGATTTAATGTTAACATGTTACACTCAAAGAATAAGATTTTTCATACTAACTAAAAAGGCCAACCCCTTCCCGTAGAAATTTCGGGAATTCCTTCCATAATACAAACAGACACTTATTGAGGAACCTCTATATAAAGTATCACATCATATAATTCCCGTTCCCGTGAGAATTTCGGGAATTCCTTTCATGACACAACCAGACACACATTGAAAAACCTTTACACCAAGTTTCACATCGGTGCACTCAAGGAATAATAATAATAATAATAAAATATTTATTGACACACGAACTTAAGAATAAAACACAAAAATACAATAATATAAAATTGAATAGTCTATGTGTCAATAAGATTTTTCATACAAACTAAAAAGTCCTATATTTCCCGTTCCCATGGGAATTTCGGGAATTCCTTCCTTAGAGCACCCCTACATCCTCTAAAGAGTATATGTTCCAAATTTCAGCTCTCTACGCCCAGTAGTTACGGCTGTACGTTGTCTGTCAGTCACTCAGTCACTCAGTACCTCAGTCACTCAGTCAGTAACGGAACAGTTTTATATATATTGATTGATTGATTTCTAGTTGTGTTACAGAAGGAATTCCCGAAATTCCCACGGGAACTGGAAATATAGGACATTTTAATTTGTATGAATATTATTATTCCCTGAGAGCACGGATGTGAAACTTGGTATAAAGGTGCTTTCAAACTGTGTCTGGATGTATTATGGAAGAAGTTTCTGAAATTGCCACAGATAGGGTAGTTTAGCGCATACGAAGTTGCAGGAAAAAGCTAGTACGTATAAATTAGACTAAGCCGTTTGCAAAATTTCTAGTTTATTCGTCATCTATACCCGCCTTACTTGTAGGAACTCATTAATTTTTAATACTTACCACGTCTTTTACTTTTCAATGATAACTTCTTCTTGTCTCAGTTCTTCGTGACATTGTATTCGCAGCTAGAATGTGGATCTCTTGACTTTCATATTTAAGCTCTGAGAGAGCTTTATTTAAATAAAATAATTTAAAAGCGTTTAAATTTCGCCAAATATATAAATGTTATTTTTGTTTAATAGGCAGGTTACCGGTTTGAATTTAGATATTTATTTGTTGCTTGAATTCGTATTGTGTCAACATTTATGTTGTATTGATTAAAAATACCATAGTAAGTTATTATTACTTTAAGTTCTTCTCAGCATATCTGAGATAAGATTTTCTACATTTTCGAAATGGTTTATCTGGAATAAATCGTACATATCCGTAAATAAGGGCATCCGAATTGTTCATATTTGTGATGATAATTACCTATAAAACCTGAAAGAATATCTGAAAGCTAAGACACTTGACGAAGATGAAACTGTGATGGCCGCAATACAGGGTCTAGAAGAGGGATTGTTAAGAAAAGAATTATGGTTCAAAAAATATTATGTCAAGTGTAAAAGTTACTATTACTACAACAAAAAATTTTCTACCTCGAAAAATAAAATAACATTTATAAAAACTGCATCTTATTCATCCTCACTTCTCCTTAATAAAATGCACAGGTATTAACTATTTTACTAACTGGTACTTTTATTTCAGATAGAGATTATATTTATTATTCTAATCCATTATTGGAACTGAATTTTACTATAGATTATCTGTTTTTTGGGTAATCTGAAACGATTAAAGCAGTCTATTGAACTATTAAGGTATTCCAGAATTGATTGTATTTCTAAATTCATAAAAGAAATTGTAAAACTTTATCAAGCAACAATTTTACCGAAATGTCTTTTGATAACTTACCTACGCAAGAATAAAAGTTTATTTCAGTATTACAACCTCCAACTTCAGCGCACTTAAATCTGAATTTCTTTTCTTCATCTTCAAAGCTAAATAAACCCCTGAGCTCTGTGTAAAATGGAAAATATATTTTCTCGAAGTGCGAAAAAGCTGAAAAGTCCAACCAGAAAAGAGTCGTTGAATGCAATGTAGAGCGCATGAGCGAGGCTGATTCCATTCAGTCGGGTAGCCCTCCAGTTCGAATGAAGGATACATCGGAACGCACGTTCGGATTCGCTTTGCCGCGTGAATAATTTCGAAATTTGAACTGTACGCATATTTTTTAAACATCGTCCGTTGAGAAAAGTTTTGCGGCCAGTGATTTTTCAGTTGAAGTTTATTAAAAGTTTTTTTTTTTTTGTTAATATTTAGGAAAGATTTTAACTAAGTTTTGTTTTTATAATTGTGACTTTCTTGGACAACTTTTCCCGGTAAGTTTTATAAACTTAAGTTTTTTTCATTGTAGTGGATAAATAAATTTTATCTATTTACTTTGTCACAAGGTTGCATAAAGGTAAACATTACTTTTTACAAAGTTAAACACTCATGTAAAGCTAGTATATTTGAAATTCATTGTAAACTTAATTATTGCTCTTTTGATTTGTATTTAAATTTTTGACGTGCGGTGTTTAGTTCAATAGATTTCGGAAAAGCAAAATCCTTTAACAATTTACTTCATCTTTATCGACCGATAAAATTTTGAATGATGATTGCTCATATATGTAAAAGTAAAGTTTCTGGCAAATATTTGAATTGTTCCGCATCCATCAACTATTAAATCACCACTTTTTCATATATCACAAGTATTTTAAAGGAAATGATCATAATTACCATGAGTATCCAATATTTTGTTTTGAGGAGCAGCAAGGCTTTAGACCATATACACCACGGGGTGGAGTCTCATTCAGTTTAATCATTGACTACCATCATAAGGTAATAGATGGTTGTAAGAAACAAAAACTGCTAAGAGTCAGAAAATCCTACAAGATTTATCATGCACCGAAGATGAAAGCTGCAACCTTTCACATAATTCAAAATTCAAAAAGTTTTATTCATCTTAGGAATTTCACAAAACACTTGATGAAGTCAGTCATCACATACTTCGGCTTTAACTAGTTGTTGATAGTTGTTAAATAAGATATTACAGTAGACCAAGAGACAAAAAAAGCCGGCGGAAAAAAACTCTTGGCACTCTTTTTCAGTCAGTAACATATCATTGGAGTTGCACAGATTGTTACTCATAACAGGATTAATATCGAACGCGTCATTAGTTTGCGGTTAACATCTATATCGCTTGATATAGCAAGCTACTTCGACTTACTACTAAGCTATTGAGGTCGGTTCATTCAAAATAAAACACTTTTCAACCGGATTTATCACGTATAATGTAAATTTTACATTTGGTGTCTTTGCAGACCACGTAGTCACGAGCGACTGAGACGTCAGGGGTCAGATTGATAGGTGGAAAAAGTTATAAATCATCTACATCTGTTTCTCAATCTTCGAGCGTAGCGTTCAGGGCTAACACAATACAGCAGATAGTGTCTTTAGTTTCAGTTCGTGCCGTTTGTTGGATGTTTTATTTAATATCTTTGAGAATAGGGCCCCATGTCGTTGATAGTTTCCAACCATCCTCCCTGTAAAATGTTTTCATTCAGTTTAATCTGTCGATATAGGAGGTTGTTTAGTGTTTCCATCTTTAGTAATTAGCTCTGCCACCCCTGTTGTTAATTTACCGATCCGGCAGTGATCTTTTTCGCGATATTTTATAAGGAGTCAATTACCTTCGGCGTGGCGCAGTAGCTTCGGTATACATTATCTGAAATAGCAGGCTAAGAAACGTTCGGCGCAGTCAGTCAGTAGTTACAAGGATTGGTGACAACCAATTATGAATTTCTCACGTACGGTCCTGGGTGCTGTCCACATAAGTTAGTGAAAGAAAAAAGCATAGAAGAGTAACTTCAAACAAAATCTCTTTGAAAAGCGGCACACGACCTTTGTTTACTTTTGACACCTAGTTGTTTTCTTTGAAAATGATAAAAATGTGATAGGTTTTATTTGTCAACGCACGTTGCTCATTGGCTAGACAACACACAGTAACAATAACATCATTAGCCGTTAAACGTATATTTGCGAACATTTACGTTCAGCAGTACGATCATAGAACTTTATCGAATCGTATATTAACGAATGTTTACGAATGCTCGTATAGTATGGAGTCGGTTGCAAGTTTTGAGTAACATTGTAATTTTTTATTTTACAGACATTATGAGTACAACATGTTTACAAACATTCAAAATTAACAAGGCACACATTTATCTAAGCTGGCCGTGCGGCAATGGATAGATTTAAATTTTTTCTTAAAAACCGTCTCCATACTATACGAACATTCGTTAACAAACGATTCGATAAAGTTCTGTGATCGTTGTGCAGGTTCGTAAATGTTCGTAAAAGAGTCGATATAGTGGACGATTTATGTAAAAGGTAGCAATGAAAGTTATGAATATTTTTACTACGCATATTTTGTTTATGATTTAGATAAAAAAATTGTTTATAGTTTGACGACCGGCCGGTGTAGTGGTAACATAGATTGCCTTCAAGGCCAGAACTGGGTTTGAATCCCGGTGGCGATAGATATTTTTGTGATGAAGGATATTTATTGTCTATTTTAGTATATTATTTTGTAATAAAAAATATGTGTGATGATTAAACATAGGTATATGTGTTTATTATCCAAAACACAAATTCTTCAAGGAACTTAATTTGGGCTACTTAATGTTGTGTGAATTTCAGAAATATTATATTAATCCATTTACTTTTATAATTTATTTAATTATCATAATTCTAAAATCTATAGAATTATGCCAAATGAAGTCTTGACCCAGCATGCTTAAGTATTCTTAAAGATTTTCATAAAAAGCGACTTATCCAAGTGGCCGCTGTGAGCATGACTTCAATTTCAGCTGAACGATGAGGTGGAGAATAATACGATGAAGATGAAAGGGGAGAAAATACCGGTAAATTGACTTGTCAAAAAAATATCGAACTTATGTTGCTATGTTATAACGGCTAATTTCATATCGACAATTTGAGAAGGAAAGCAGTTGCCATCCTTTTGATTTACCTCCTACAGCATGCTTTTCATGGGCAATAAAGCTATCTTAGATAAACCTACGAATACATTCTATATTTTCGTTGTCTAGCTATTCCTTGAAACAACAAAGAGTGGAACAAACCTTTCCTTACATATTGTCTGATATGAAATAGCCTTTAAAATTCTAAGAAAGCGATACAAGTTTTAAGTGCGTCAGTATTGTAAGTTCTTTTATACATCATATTATATAATGACTGATGTATGACAACCACTTTGGCGATGGGGTAAACCTATTTGCCTCAGACGCCAGTGGTTGCGGGCTCGATTCCGGGTCTGGGTGTTTACCTATATAATATGTATTAATAATGTTTTTAAGTTTTTTCATTTAAAATGCTCAATTATTCTTAA
This sequence comes from Stenoptilia bipunctidactyla, assembly GCA_944452665.1. Taxonomy (NCBI): domain Eukaryota; kingdom Metazoa; phylum Arthropoda; class Insecta; order Lepidoptera; family Pterophoridae; genus Stenoptilia; species Stenoptilia bipunctidactyla. The sequence goes on from OX101730.1 coordinate 18,736,543, forward strand.
ATAAATGAAAAATGTGATAAATGCTTGGTGGTAGGATCCCTTCTGGGTCCGCCTGGCTAGCGACCACCCTTTATATAAAGTCTGCCGCCAAATGTTACCGCTCCGGCGGTAATGTGTTCCGGCAATATTGTATAAAGAGCCAGTTCCTTCCTAAACCCGTGTGCTTTCATCTTCGACCTCATCGTCACTTACCATCAGGTGAGATTGAGGTCAAACGCGGGTTTAGTCACTTATAAAAAAAAAAAAAAAAAAATAAATAAAAATTATGTAGAATAATTTTGTTTGTATTGCCCTTCAGCCATTCTTTTTCAGAGCAAGAAAACAATATAAGGCACAGTCTGAATACAATGTAGACATAGTGATAAATTCCATATGATAGATACTACCAATATAGTTAGTAAACCTTTTTATTTCAAGAATGATAAGTACAATTTGTACTATTATTATATACGACAAATAGCAATATTTTGCTATCATATATTGATAATTGAGAGCTGCCAATATGGACTGGTCTGTTATTGATAATACAGGTGATGTTGATCAACAAGTCAAGCTTCTCAACAGAGTTTTCTCACAGAAATTTATGACCGCAACGCACCTCTCCGAAAGGTTAAATTAAAACATCTACCGGCTCCATGGCTAACTAATACAATCAAAGAACTGTTACATAAGAAAAACGTTGCGAAAGCGAAGTTCAAAGCAGACCCCTCCGAAGCAAACAAGGAGCGATATAGATCTGTCAGAAATTACTACAACAAGGTGTGTAGTGTAGTATGTAGGGCGTTTTCTACGGATATCTTTGTGCATACAAAACGGTGATCCAGCAAAAGTTTGGAAATATCTTAAGACTGGGCATTGGCAAACCAACTAATTTTGTTACCCAACATGTCAATCTAAACTCACTTAATAGACATTTCTCCTCAGTTACAGTAATGGACGTATTGGTAAAGAACCGTACCTTACAATATCTTTCTCATTTCCCACGCCCGGATATATATATCAGAAATATAAATAAATGTTAATCAGTACTGTTTATAAAATAATGACGCCATGTTATGTTTCTTTTAAAGTCTAAGATTAATCTTAAGGTTGCCTGGAAGAGATCACTTTGAAGTGATAAGGCCACTCATATTGCACCATTTCATGTTATGAAAATATTACTGTATGTTGTTAAATATTTCACCATTCTATTAGTAATGATTTACCAGCCATTTTGACTCGAACCTCTGCTTCTATTGAGCAGCCATTTTTATTTATAAAACCACTGGAATATAACATTCCAAGTAATAGTAATTTAGTCTAGTTAATATAAGATTTTTTTTAAAGTTTAAAGTTAATTTAAAGAAGAAGCATTGACAATAGATAATAAGACTTCTAACTGTAATCAAAATGTAATGGGCACTTGGCTACCTGCAAGGCCATCTGCAAGAGGTGATGCGCTAATTAAAATTCAGCCTATATATTAAGATTATGATCGGAATCGAGTACAGAATGTTCTCCTTTAATATCTAAAATTTGTCACCAGCCACCCTGTATATAACCTATGACTAAGACTAATTTTGTAACTTCTTGGATATTGGGATGTGCAATAAAATATTCAACAAATGCTTGCTCACCAATCCCGCAGTGCCCTTTACAAATTGGGGCGGAAAGGGCTTGACACATATGTGATTTTGCGTAGCAACCTTAAAATAAACAGGTTTTCAACGGTCGTATTTACCCACATCTAGCCTCTACTTTTTCTTACTAGCTCACTAAAGTAGGTTTATTTGTCACCTTGTATACATAGCCCCACGGTGCGGGGCGAGAGCTGTGACATTCCGAATAAATCTTCATTAGTGCGAGATTAAGTGTCAAGTGATATTTTTTATTCTGTATTCCTAACGCAGAAATATTGCTGGGATGTGTAAAGGTTGTTTTTTTTGGACGATTGATAGACTGAAAGTCATGCTCTGTATGTTTGTATTTGTGGTGGATTTAACGTAGCTCTCTCATTGTTGAAGTAGTTTACCAATCGATATTTTAGTAGTACCAACTCTTAAACAAAAAAAGCATATAAAAGGAAGTATTATAGTCGCACACTGCGCATAGCTTATTCTGTATTCTTGCTATCAATGATAGATAGAACTTCCCTTGCCCCAATTGCATTGTAACACCAAAATGGAACTCGTACATCAAATCCTTAACAGCTTGTGTGTATTCTGTGATTCTTATCTTGTGATTCTGTCGATTTTATTAAATAATTCTTTTGGGTAGAGTTATAATATATTTTACTCTTCTTACGCTTGTGGAAGTTAAACTTTTATTATTGTTGATTCATCCATGAACTTTGCTTAAGGATGATTGAGTAAATTTATCTCCACTGGGTTGAATGCATCGATTTCATCGTCTTATTTTTAGTGACAATCTTCTTGTGTCTATGTATATGTGTGTGTAACTGTCTTGTGCTACTAACATAATTCTTGAGATTCGACAATTGTGGTAGGTGTTTTGACATTTACCTTGTTCAAAAAATTATGCTTCTATAATCTTTTTTCGCTCAATCTTACAAAATATGGGCCCAGCATTACAAAATCTTAAATTTTTATTAATACTCCGAGGAAAAATCTAAAGTTTTCACAAATGGAGTTCCTACTGAATTTTGGGCTAAGAAGGCTTACTCTATTCTTATTATCTATCAAATTCCATTAAAATGATACGAGGAGAGTTGAAATTAACAATCTTTTGACATTAACGCAAAATTCACGAAAAGGGTGAGACAGGGTACTAAAAGACTTTGTTCTTATTCTAAAGGTCCTTAAGAAATCGTGCCTTATTAACAGAATTTTGTTGTGAGTTAAGTTTTTACTTCAAAACATTGACGGCTTTTTGAGTGCATGAGCGAAATGATATGCCGAGACGCCAGAGCTCTGATTTTGATCACAGATATTTTTTTGATTTTTTTACAATTTTTCTATTTGACGTCTTTATCGACTTTAAACCGATAAACGCTAGATGAGCGTGACGCGGGATGAAGCGACTTGGTGAACATTGGGGGATGCCATCATCTAGGCTGATGATGATGATGATGAAATTTCAAATTACATCTTGGTCTTCATAGTCACCGAGGAGGTGGAGGAAAATTAGGTTCGTAGGCAGTTCCAAAAAACGTTGCAAGATCAGTAAATATAAATGCATATACGTTATTGGGTTAGCATTTTAAAAATTCTGTCAGTCATTTTCAAAGTTAACTTGATGAGGATCGAACTTAAGAACTCAGATGCCGTATGTGAGAATTATATAAAGAGCACATTAAAATATCCGACTATGCACCCTACTCTTTCTCTGTTCATTCAGTCATATCGTGAAATTTCTTAGCTCATATTATTCGCGAATAGAAATCTAAATATACCAATCTTGAGACAACAAATATATAGATCGTAACTCATCTCACTAATAACTTGTTTTTACCGACTCACATTATTTATGCATATAAAATAGATTATAAAATACACTAGTTATATTAAATTAGTATGTACAAATGTTTACTTGTTTAAAGATTTTATAAGTGTATTGATAAGAACACAAAATTATTGCTTTTTAACCAAACTCCCTAATGAGTCTGCTGGCAGAAATTTATTTAGAAACAAAATGTACATTTGTACTTTATTTTTGTTCTACGCTTCTTTCATTTGTATATACTCAACTATAATATGTCAGTTCAAAAATTGATTAAAAATAAATAAATAAAACTCAAGGAAAAAGAAAAATATTTAGAAATGATCCAAAGAAAATAAGCATATCTGAATAGATAAAAGGAAATTATGGTATCAGTACCTTTTATAATTGCCAAGGGATGAAACGACCCTTATTATGGCATTTTGAAAATTAGGGGTCAGATTGAACTAATCGCATAAGTAAGGTCTTTTGCTTAGGCTTTGAACCTGTTTATCACTTGCAATTGGTACAGTACAAATGTTTATTTATACCATTCAAGGCTATTAGTATTGATAATAGTATAAATTATTTATGTCTAATTATGAGAAATAACTTAAAAATAATATAATAACTGTATATCATTTATAAAATACACATTTGGAAAATCATGTATAAATCGGTTGATAATTGTATTTATTGAAACGGCTTGAATGATAGAGATTCAAGGCAAGCGCACACTATGGCGTCGTCCTAATTGGCAGCGATCGTACGATGGCGCGATGCGTTCTCGTCGTGCGATGAGTTCAAACATACAGATATCTTCAGAGTGTCCTATTTGAACTTCGCAAGTCATTATGCGAGCATCTATATGTTTGAACTCATCGCACGACGAGAACGCATCGCGCCATCGTACGATCGCTGCCAATTAGGACGACGCCTATGTCCTGCCGCATCGATGCAAATCCTCTTGTGTCACTCGGAAACACTTGAACTATGCATACTACGCGGCGGCGGAGTGGGCCACGTCGCAGCGCAAAATGCTTACTTATCACATTAGTGAAGGGTCGAACGTGTAAGTTATGGACAGCTCTGAAAAAGAACTTTCATTTTGTTACCTTTTGTTAGAAGAAAATAAGGACCACTTTATACAAAAAACAAAACAGAAAACATAAAGTATGGATAGGTACATCCAAATCGTTTAAAGAGAATCTATTCAGCAAATACTTACTATAATCTTTTTCCTAATCTTCCAGCAGACAAACATAAGTTTCTCGACGTTTTTTTGGATGATTCCCGACGCGCTTCCTTCTAGTGTGCGATGATTCATCTATACTAATACATAAAGTTCAAGAGTTTGTATGTTTGTTTGTTCAAACTCGCTAATCTCAGGAAACCGAAATGAACTGGTCCGATTTGAAACATTCTTTTTGCGTTGAATAGTGCATTTATCTAGGAATGCGATATATATATTATCCCCGAGTTCCCACGGGAAGAGATAAATGCAAGTGGAACTGCGAGGACAGGCTAGTATACAGGGTTGTTTTTTAGTCACCAGCCAAATTTTTTTACACAATAAGTATCATTTACTTATAGAAATGATTTTTGCAAAAAAGCTATGTATTTTTTACACTGAAATTAATATATTCGGTAACATATTAAGCAAAGCATGGTCACTCTAAAGTATGAATGAATTCCATTAAAATAAAGATGACTACGCGCTACTATAAAACATCTTGTAGTATAAGTCGTAGTATTATTAGCTACGTTCATCAACAGCGCCTATTTGAAAAAAAGTTTTTGGGGCCATATTTTTATTTTTAATATCGTATCAAAGAAAATAACATTTTTTGGCTGGGGGCTAAAAAACAACCCGTATATTCCATCCATTTAATTGTAGCAAATGATTGTGGCCCAATGTTCATCATTTCTAGCGCATCCCCTGTTTACTCGTATATACATAACTTCACGCCTGTATCCCTTATGGGGCAGGTAAAACATCAGAGGTTATAAAAACCACCTGATGTCACGTTTGACTTTGAAGGCAATATAATGATGGAGAGGGACTATTGCAGTGACAGGGACTCAGCCTGTCGCCCACAAAAAATCTGCAATAAAACCTTTGTTCCTTAACTGACTTTTACTATATAAAAAAATAAAAAAAAAATAAAAAACCCCAGACAATCACACAACTACATGGCCCCAAAGTAAGCATAGCTTGTGTTATGGGATACCATATAGCGAACTAGGGGGAACCTAGAATATAAATACATAAATAGATAAACACCCAGACACGGAACTTTATTTTTTTCTGGTTCCGTGCGGGGATCGAACCCGCAACCACTGGCATCTGAGGCAGATAGGTTTACCCCAACGCCATAGTGGTGATATGCCTGTGAAGAGAAGGAACTGGCAAATTATAAGTTTTTCCTCTGCTCCCAGTCCAGCATCGAAGAAATCCCCTGTACTTAATTTACAAAAAATAGTGTTTAAGGGGTTGTTTTACCAAGATTAAAAAAAAGCGTTCATTTATGATTTTATATTGGAACCGAGGTATACGTAGTTCTGCACAACATTACAGTTTGCAATGCTAGTAATGTCCGTTTTATTTTGTTTAGCTCGATCCACAATCATCATTTTCGTCTTGTCTCTGTTGATAGAAAGACCATATTCAAGACTGTTGACTTCTCGATTCCAATATATCCAATGCTGGTGGCTGTGAGCAGGAAATCAAGAGGAGATGCGCAATTACAAGATTTGCAATGGAGAAGCTCCGCAAAATTTGGAAAGATAGGAGAATAACAAAAAATACCAAGGTTCGGCTCATAAAATGTCTTGTCTTTCCAATCTTCCTCTACGGAGCTGAAACGTGGTCTCTGCGCTTGCAAAACCACCGAAAAATCGACGCGTTGGAGTTGTGGAGTTGGAAGCGTATGCTGAGGATCCCTTGGACTGATTTCCAGACGAACAACTCTATCCTTAAGGAACTCAAGATCAAGGAACGTCTTTCGTCGACTGTTCATTTACGAATATTATAATTCTTTGGCCACATATCGAGGAAAGAGCACTCTATCGAAAGACTGGTGGTGCAGGGTCATGTAGAGGGAAAAAGATCAAGAGGCCGGTCACCCACTCGATGGACAGACCTTATCAACTCGTCCACTCAGACTACTATGATGGAATGCTCTCGTAATGCAGCAAATGGAGAGACATTGCTAGTAAAACTGTTCAAGCCGAAATAATTGACTAAACATGTACGCGAACCATCAACCTTTTAAATAAAAAAACTTATGATGGCCTAGTCGATTGTTTCTAATTTGCTAAAGTTTTTGATAAACTAACCCGACTACTAAAACTAAGATACTTTGCGTTCTGGTGTGGGTTACAATGTTCCGAGTGTGTGTTCATTGCATTCCTCGCTTAACGGAGGGAGGGCGGTGAACCAACGCACGAAAATCCTACATCACTAGTGCAAGTGCGAGTCGCGGAATTCACAAGGTAACTTAGTTATAGTAGTTGTCATGGATTCCCGCAAAGTAACGCCTGATTCAGTAAATTCTTACACCCGATCTTATACGAGCTCTTTTGGTCTTTGATACTACCAAAGTAACACAGAGTTTTGACTTGTTAATGAACTGTCATAAATTTTGGATATTCTTAATTATCACGCCAAATCTCGGAACACGGTATTGCTAAACCCTTTTTATAATATACGAGCTACCCTTCCTGTGGGAATTTTAGAAACTCCTTCCATAATACAACCAGACATGCATTGAAATACCGGTTCATACGCAGTCAGTAACGGAACAGTTTTTTATATAATATAACTGTACCTTTGTACAAATCTTTTTTTGCTAAGTTTATTAAATGTATTTTTTTATAAGTGTGTACATAAATTGTGAAATAAATAAATAAGATTGTGTCTTACTTAAAAGAAATAATCTCATATTGAGAACAACTAATGTACACAAACAACTAATAAGCTTAATTGTTGCCTCAGGGTTCTCATTTAGGCCCTGTCCTATTGAATATATAGATACATTAATTATACATATATGCACGTGCTTTCTTAGCTTCTGTTTCTTTTGACCCGACTTTAAGAAAAGGAGATTATCAGTTCGATTCGTATGTATGTAATATGTTGAGAACTGCCCAGTTTTCGCATATCTATATCAGCGTCTGAACAAATGTGCCTTTCAAAAGTGTATGTATGTATGTTTGTGTTAGCATATCTCCGAAACTACAAGTCCGATTTCAGTAATTCTTTTTCGTGATACAAGGTATTATCCAACTTAGGGAATATTGTAAGTTTCATTAAAATTGATTCAGTAGTTTTTGAGATAGGGAATTTCAACCGACCAAAGGTAAATATACAGGGTGAATGGTGGGTCATTTTCAAAATAACAGGACGTGATAGTTTGAGATCATACATGAAAAAAAATATATATTTACTAAGTAAACTTAACCAAAAGTTAGAGAATTCATTACGCAATGGTCCAATACGCATGGTTACATAAGCTTACTGCAATAGATACTTAGCGGGTGGTGGTGTGCGTGTGGCGAGAACACTGCTGTGTGCGTGAAGACTGAGACAGCGCGTCGGGAAACCTGTATTAAGGTCTCTTTATTTATTCATAGGGATTTCTGGTAAAAATCAAATATGTACCTACTTTTATTACATAATTATGTTCAGAATCGAGTTCAGAGTACTCTCCTTCAGTATCTAAAATTTTTCACCGGACACCTTGTATATCTACCTACAATATAATTATCAGATACCTTTATAGACTTACCTAGTAAACCCTAAAACTTCAGTTAAAAAAAGAAGAAATAAAAATATCCTGAAAGAATAAAACAGTTTATTTAAAACAGAAGTTATCGTTTTTAATTTATATTTTTTATTTCAATATTGATATACAATGATACAATATCGGTTTTATTTTTTCAGATCTTTTTTATTGGTCGACAACGAACTGAAATTAATTTATTTAAACGACAAAACTATGTACTGGAAGATGACTTAAAATATTTTGAATAGTGCGACTCCAATGATATGGTCCTTAATGTATGATAGTAACGTAATACATGATAAGGGTACCTATTTTTGAACTTTTAACTGCGGTTTGAAGTACATATTGAGAATGGCGTCTGTAATTAATTTGGTAATGAATTTTCTGTTGTTATCCTACCTTCATATATTGTATTTGCTAGGTTCCCATTCACTTTTTATGAATTTTCTCTTTTTTAAATTTCTTTCACTCAGTCGGTGTATTTAAATTTTTTGGAAGATGTTTGGTTTTGTTGTTTTTGCATTAAAAATGCAATCAAACAATTATCTTAGAATATTACGGAAACTCTTAATATGGTTATCAAATTTAAAGTATCCTTTACATCACAGCGCACCTGAACGTGACACGAGTTAAGAGTTGCCGAAGTGGGAGCGACCTCCTTTCCTTAATTTCTGTTCGTGACAGTCCGCCCGCATTCGCGACCCGCCAGAACATAATTCCGTGTAAACCATGATTTTGTATAATATTTTAACATGAGTGGGTCATAATAAAATTACGAAAAATATTATCTTTAAAATATTTAAAAAAAAAATTTAATCTTATATTTTATAAGATTAAAAATTTCTTCCTCTGAGGGAAGAAGTTCGAAATTTCAAATTATGAAAAATATCAAAAAAAAAAAACTTAATTCAGACCCACTCATCATTCCTAATCTGCTATTAAAATATTATTGACCATTATAGGCGGACCCTGTATATATATGGAAATGTTTGATTTTTTTTTGCTATGTACCTAGTCATAAATTGTAGATTAAACTTAAATTTTATTCACTAAAAATTATTTTCAAATTTTAATTTATAATTTTTTTTTTAATTTGACTTCGTAATTTAAACCCACTTATGATTCTTAACCCAATTTTAAAGTTTCATAGTATATTATAAATTTACCCTGTATACTTGTACAATTTTTTTTTCATAAATACATAGATACTCATGGTTGTCTGTAAGAAATCGCTCGTCAGCGATAAGTTCGCCTCGTAGTACTTACACAACACACTGTTTTTTTTTTCATTTACTATCTGTACTGTATACTGAAGCGTAAATAAATAAATACGTATTACGATTTACGACCACTTTGGCGATTGGGTAAACCTGTCTGCCTCAGACGCCAGGGGTTCCCCCATATTCTAGGTTCCCCCCTAGCCGCTACATGGTATCTCCCAAAACAAAAGCTATGCTTACTTTGGGGCCATGTAGTTGGTGTGATTGTATGGGGATTTTTTTATATTACAAAAATAACTTAAAAAAAGACAAATAAAAAAGAAGTGTCATGTTCACGCACACAAATATTTGCATTATGTGGGGTACGAATTCGCGATCACTGTCGCTTGAAACAGTGTTACCTCATCGCTGCAGGGGATGCCAATATTGATACAATGCAAGTTAGTACATAATCGGGAAAACAAGACTACCATCCTGGACTGGGAGCGAAGGAAAAACATAGAATGTACCAGCCGCTTCTTCTCCCGGGCATACTGTAAAACTCAGTTATGGGACAGAGGGTTTTATTGGAGTTTTTGTGGGCGATAGGCTGACCCCCTGTCACTGCAATAGTCTCTATCCGTCATTAGCTCTTCTCGCAAAAAGAAATATTCGAATTCACCTATTCCATATCCAATCTTTTGCCAATACCTACCAAAATTTCATTAGCACACACTCTCTTACTCTCCATTCTCGATTAAGCCGATGCTAGCTATCTTGACCTTACAGAAGAACTTTTAAATAAACTTAAACGGCTTCAAAATCTATGTATACGTTTCATATTTGGTTTACGTAAATATGATCATATCTCCGAATTCCGTGCTAAACTCAAATGGCTTCCTATTCGTCTTCGCCGGGATACTCATGTTCTTTCTTTACTGTATCGGTTGCTGTTTAATCCTGTAGTTTCGAGCTATCTTAGTCATCACTTCAAGTTCCGACACGAGAATCACGAGAGACATCTGCGCTCTACTAACAACCTAATGCTCTCCACCCCTTTACATTTAACGCACTGTTACTACCAATCCTTTGCGGTTCGGGCTGTGTCGCTTTGGAATCAGCTTCCCACTGCTGTAAAATCTGCTTCATCTTTACACTCTTTTAAAATTAAATTAAAAAACCAATACTTGAGTCAAATACAATCATAAAGAGGTATGCTATTGTAATATCTATGCAATGTGTTAATTATATACATATTTATATATTATGTTTATTATAATAGTATTTATGCATTCTATTTACAATATTAGTGTGTATGTATTATAATTTTATGCATGTATTACATCAATTTATAATGAAATAATTAACAAAATTGTAATTTTTTTTGTTTTTGTTTAGTTTGTTAAGTTTTTATATTTGTGTGATTTCTAGTTAAGTTTTTTTTTGTCGCTTCCACAAACATGTTTGTCTGGTAGAAATCGCTACTCAGCGATAATACCGCCAAGTTTTTATGTTTAATGTAAGTGTTCTTTTTTCTTTTACTGTACCTTTATAAACTGAAGTGTAAATAAATAAATAAATAAAATATTCCCTTTGTAACGGGTCTCTCAAAGGAGTTCAAGTGATTCGGAACTTAGAGGTAGTACTGTACGAGAAACTTCGTTATGACATGCACATAGGTCATGTGGTTAAGATCAAAGGCCCTTGGTTTTACAATTCGCACCGCTATCTCATTTAAGAACATGAAAACCCTAAAGATTCTGTACTGTGCCTATGTCCGGAGTCACTTGGAATACGTCTGCCAAGTATGAGACCCCTATTATGAAAAGTACTGTACAAGAATAGAGCGTATCTAGAAAAAGTTTTTAGTATCATCCGCTCCAAATGCAGCCCTGATGCTGACCACGATCCTCAGACATGAGGGACTGACCCAAGAGAGAGAGAGAGAGAGAAAAAGTTTAGTAGAATCCTCTCGTATAAGTTTAAACTTCCAAAATTAGATTACAGGAAGCTTTGTCTTAAATATCACTTAGTGCCACTTTACTTAAGGCGTTAATTTCCGACGTTGCTCTCTTTATGAAAACGGCCCAATCAAAAATAGACTGTCCATACATTTTATATAAATTGTGTATTAATGTACCAAATAAACATTCTCGGATAAGGAACCAGCTCCATGCTACGTTTGCCCTTACGAACTATCGAAAAAAATCCTTTCTGATAAGATCAGTTGGCACATCCAACAAATACCATGACTCCGAAATCGATCTTTTTAACACCACACCTTTAAAATTGAAAAGTGCATTGGTTAAAAAGTTTTTTTACGTCCACTATCGCCTATGAAACTAAGTTTTTTTTTACGAATTTGAATAAAAGCCTAGATTGTTATACCTTGTTGGGTAGCTGAAAAAAACAATTACAAAACGTAGGTAACTAAGCACTTCTGCCGAACATCTTCCATAATATCTTTTTTTGATATTCTTAAAAGAAAAGTAAACTGTAAAAAAAAATTTGACTACTGATGCAGTAAAAACTGGGCTTCACTGAATAATGCGAAAATGTATCCAAAATAAAGGTGGACATGTTGAGCGTGAATTGTAATGTACAACGATAGTAGATTTTATTTTGTACAAACTTACCTTTTGTTATATCTTACTTTCCACTGCTATAAAATTAATGAAACTCAATCAGCCTAATTATTTTTACGTCCAGTATCGCATATGAAACTAAGATTTTTTCTACGGATTTAAGTGAAAGCCTACATTGTTATACCTTGTTGGGTAGCTGATAAAACCCAGATGTTTTTAAGCAATTCTGCCGAAAATCTTCCATAATAACTTTTTAAGATATTCTTAAAAGAAAAGTAAAATGTAATTTTTATTTTTGGTTATTTCACCTTTCAATCGCTCAGAACTATGTATTTAGTAATCTTAAGCAGAATTTTAAATCTCGAAAACGGTTCGGTTTGGGGTAGGGTGTTTCATAGAAAAAGAAGTTAAAAATGACGAATACTACACGCCATTAATGGATCTAGGTCGACTTAACCAGTAACCCTGTGTACAAAATATTAATGTTTTGAATGTTCCAGAGATTTTTTTTTCTGTTCAGTTCATGAAATTTAAAATACGTTTATAAAATATTTAAAACTCGCACGAAATACTTCACGTCTAACATATTTAGATTCATGATTACGAACTTAATTAAACGACCGTCTCGAATAATTGCAATTAAGCGACGTTAAAGACGGCATTTCTTTGCAAAAAACTGCCGCATACGGGCTTTGCTGTGCTTAAAGGCAATATTATTACAAAAAATCCTAACTAAAAAAATAAAGCCTGTAAAAACAGAAGAGATATTTTTATTTAAGACTAAGTCCGCGTTTGCAAATTGTATCAATTATTTTATTTTCAGGTACTTCAATTTTCAGTAAAGGTAAATATGTATTTCACAAAGCAACTTTCATTTTTTATTTCACTTTCACTCTTTTTTAAATCTCTCGTTTTGTTTTAAATATTTGTGTGAATCTACACAGTTTTCAATAACAAACCTTTTTCTATAAATATCACAACGAAATCCATCAAACCTGCGATTCGAATCTTCTCCCGTCCCTACAAAATTGTCTAAAAAAATATATTATATAAAAAGGAAATTAAAAGTTAGCGATACTTATTTCTTTTCTGGCAATTAGTTACAACCGCGGTGTTCGTTATCTCGGATAAGGCTACATTCGTTGGGGCTTCCTTTGAAAGCACAGACCACGTTTCGAAGAAAATCAATTAGGATTTATTTTTTACTTTGCGAAGTTCCTCTGTGGGATTTCGTACGAAATCCGATGATATCTAAAGGAAACGTGGATTAATGTGTGTTTAAGATTTTTTTTGGTAATAGAAAAAGTATTTGTATACAACAACTTCATTAAAACACGCTACGATTACGATTACGTTGTGTTCTCAAGGAGAACTCTTTGTGCCGCAGTGGCACCTGTTTATATTATACCATATCCTAGGTTAAGCGACGTTCGGTGCATTTGGCAGGATGGGTGATAATTTATTAATTATTTCTCACGACGAATTACGTGTTTCGGAGGACACGTTAAGCTGTCGCTCTTATAATACGGCCATACTACCTTACCGTCTACCGGCAATAATTATGGCATTAAATTTGGCGGAAAATATCACTTTTTCAAGATGGAGGTCGAAGCTGCAGCGGTGTTGTGTTTTATGAGTGCCAATTATTTTAACATGAATCTTTTAAATTTCAACAAAGCTAAAAGAAGACAAAAAGGGTATCCCAAAGAGACGGTTCGGATTGGAATAATTCTAAAAACTCGAGCGCTTTTTCATTTGACCACTACATGTCGGTCGATACGTGCGTCGCCGGTGAGCTCATATTGCACACTGGACAAACGGTAGTGTGGCCACAAACGCAATAATTGCTGCGGTAATCTTCTTTGATGTGCGAAAAAAGACCGCCGCCGGAGCTATTGCCTACCGCCATTTGCCATATTGATTGGCATTGTAAAATTATGGCCGTTACACCTAGGTTACACCTAGGTGTTGTTTAAGTTATGGCAATAATTATTGTCATATCACGGTAGTGTAGCCTAAGCATTAGGTGCTGTATACTTGTATACAGTAGTCGTTAGGGTTTATCAAAACCTCCTCGTTCACCCAAAGCCCTGCAGTGGGCTCATTACACAGAGTTGTGATGATGATGTTGACGATTACGATTTCGGTGTAGCTCTTCAAATGACCATACGTTCATTTTTAAGGAGAAGTCGTTGTGGCACTATGGCTGCTATGTATATCATACGATATCGCCGGTTAAATCATTTATTAGTATTGTCTTAAGTTTTCACGATTCATAATTTAAATAAAACTACTTTTTAACCGGATTAATCGCGTATAATTTATATTTTACATTTTAACTCGACGTTTCAGTGTCTTTGCAGACCCCGTGGTCACGAGCGACGTGGTCAGTCAGAGTTAAAATGTAAAATATAAATTATACGCGATTAATCCGGTTAAAAAGTAGTTTTATTTAAATCATTTATTTCTCATAGCAACTTTCGTGCTTCGGAGGGCACGTTAAGCAGTCGGTCCCGGGTGCTGTATACTTGTATACAGTAGTCGTTAGGGTTTGTCAGAAGCCATTTCAATGTCCGGAAAATTCTGACATCTCCCATCTAGCACTGGTCCAGGCTTGGTGGATTATGGTCTCTAATCTCCTCGTTACCCAGGGGAGAGATAAGTTGTAAGCAAGTTATATTTGAATCCTACGCCTTAATCGAACCGTGCCAAAGACTCCATCAATTAGATCCAAGTTAAAGCTCCCTTATTTTTAAACCGGGTTATCAAGTAATAAACCTTAAATCACAAGAATATAAAAGTTTTATTTGCGAAGGAGCTTCCTATAGACAAAGTTCAGTGTTTTCCTGAACTTTATTTATTAATGTCTCAATAAATCCAACACAAGTAAACTTGAGTTTGAGAATATTGCTGTTTCGAAGGTGTTCGTGTTTTATTGGTTGCAGTTAAATGGGCGGTAAACTAACAAGAGTCCCAGTATGGAAACTTCGTTATAATGTTTAACAATAGAATTAAGTTGGGATTTTTATTTGATATCGTTTATTTCCACAGTAGACATGTTTGAAAGTGAAATCACATAATTGTAACTTTTCATTTTTTAAGCTGTTATCAAGTGTAAATAATGTAAACCAACAACGCTAATATTTAGGTTTAACTCAATAGCATTTGAAATAAATGCTTTATTATTATCATATTGTTCTGTTGACAAAACCAACGAGAAATCAACGAATCAATGTTATTCTGGATTTTTTTTCCTTGAAACCAACACACCCACAGATAAAACTTTTATAAGCTTATGCGGACCTCACAGCGGAACGTGGGGGTATCATTCGACAAATAAACCACGGAAGTCGTCAAACGACTTAGGTGATGTATCATGTACTTCAATCTCACCTAAAAGTAGAAAGAAAAGAAAAGAAAAGAAAAGAAAAGAAAAGAAAAGAAAAGAAAAGAAAAGAAAAGAAAAGAAAAGAAAAGAAAAGAAAAGAAAAGAAAAGAAAAGAAAAGAAAAGAAAAGAAAAGAAAAGAAAAGAAAAGAAAAGAAAAGAAAAGAAGGAAAGAAAAACCGATGACAAAATTTCGATATTTCAAACATGAAAGCTATCTAAAGCGATTTGAAATATTTAATTTTATTCCTCAATTTTATATTAAAAATACTAAAATGGATTGTCTTGACAACCGAAATAAAGTTCAGTTTCTGCTTATAGAAGCTTTGATTAAAAAAAATGCGGTTATGGTAAATAGTAATCCAGTTGTTTGACCATTGCAACGCTCTAACAAGATATTAACGCATTTTTGATCAGCCTAACGGATGCATTAACTTCTACTTCTATCGTTATTCGGTAGTTTTTATCGTATTGTTTGACTAACATATCGAGTGTTGCATGTTAGCCCATTCGAGTTACCGGCCAGTGATGAGAGCAATAGCAATTAATTGGAGTCTGCTCTATGATTCTACTCATATTACTAACGTTAAAGTTTGGAAAGATTCGTAGATATTTGATACTCTTTCAAACCATAACTACTCATCAATTTTGGACTAAGTTTAGTACACCTGTATTCTAGATTAAAATGTATCATACTTTATACGTGAATACTTTGCGACGGACGTCCGAGATATTTGGACAGTCGAACTTTCAAAGGAACGATATGGTAGCTTGTTCTTCTGTCCATAAGACTTCGACCTTAAATATAACAGAAATAAAAATAGCCTATCAACATCAAAAAGTAAAACTAACATAGAAAATCTTAGTCTTAATGGCAGAAAATAAAAATGAGAGGTTATCGTACCGCAGTAAACACGTTCAAATTGCTAGTCAACTTTCGCTGTAGTTTCCAAAACCTATACTTGAGTACCTATATGGAATCTTGACCCTTCATTTTTATTACACAAACGTGACGCGCCTTTGCCCCAACACGCTTTGTACCGAGGGCCGGGTCCTTAACCCGTTTATTTTGCCCTTTGTTTTTGAGGAATAAGTGGATTCTTTTCATCTACTTATTTGTCAAGTTTACCCTACACGCGCTTTTATAGATTTGTGTTTGGATTTATATTGAATAAGTGAGTTGTCACAATATAAAAATATGTAGTATTTTGTGGTGACTCTTAGTATTTGGAACTTTGCAGAGTCAGATATAGAGATTAAGAGCTTTTTGCATATAGCTATTATCTAGTTGTGATTGGAAAAATATCTCCGACGTAAAGGGTGCTGGTATGATGACTTTATGCCTGTTTGCTGTGATAATTTAGGAATATAATATCATTATTAAAAAATAACGTACCTAACTGTAACTTCATTTTGAGCTCCGTGTACCTATACTAGGTGGTATCCTAAAACGCCTACAATATGAATGGACGTTTTCACAATATAATACAATATTAATCTCTTTTTTTAAAGATTTTTTAAAGTGACTGTAATAAAATATTTTTAATATTTTTATTTGTGCATTGATTTAGATGTATCAGTTCGAGTATTAGTAAACGCACCCACCGTTTGGAGTACTTTGAGAATAAATTCTGACGCCTGTTCTGACGTCTGACAAAATAAGTTAATAGATTTGAACGTTAATTTTCCACAGCGTTGCATTGGCCGTGGAAGGTCTATACAGTAGTAGACAAAGAGAACATGGAGTAAACAACTAAAGAGAAATAGATTTTAGCAAAAGTTATAGATTAAGTCAGTTCCTGAAACAATACTACCCCGTGATGCAAACCACGGCCTGTCACATAACAACACCTTTAAGTTCCGACTTTAAGTTAATATTGGAATTTTGGAAATATTGGGTTATTAATAGGGATGGGCCGAAGTTCGTTTCACATTCGGTTTAACCGAAATTCGGCAGGTTTAACCGAATTTCGTCATTATGCCGAAATTCGGTTCATAATACCGAACTTCGGCCGAAATTTGTTACATCATCATCGTCGATATCCCTTGCGAGAGAGAATGAGCATCGATAATAAATATGTTCAATTAAAATAATTTATTTAATTTTAGGTTTAGTCAGGTGAAATGTATTATGGAGTCACAAACTTTATTATTTCTTGAGTACTCAGAGTCAATGGAATTATATTATTTTAATGAAACAAAACTCAGAATTAGGTATGAAAAGAAAATTATTTATTTTTAATCATAATCATGTTAGGTAATCATAACATGTAATTAAATCAATCATTTGTACTGTTATTTTTATTTATTAACATAAGGAACACGAAAAATAATCGTAAGAGCGAGTAGATATATCTATAGGTAGGTTAAATTGAAAACGTTGAAAAAGTAGTCTTATTAGTTGTTACTATGAGTAGCAGTCTCAGTATTGGAAATTAACTTTAGGCACATTATGATGCATGAACACTAGCGCCTCTGCTTTTTCTGGCAAAAGACGGTTTCTCTTTTTTTCATACAAATTACCAGCCTCAGAAAACAATCGTTCAGAGTAAACCAGGGAAGATCTGCCGAACTTCGGCCGAAGTTCGGCCGAAGTTCGAATTCGGCGTTGTCATGTACCGAATGTTCGGCCGAAGTTCGGATTCGTTTCAATCCACATTCGGCCCATCACTAGTTATTAACATTATTTGTTCTTATGGTTAATAAGTTAACCATAAGAACAAATAATGTTAATTACCTGAACAAATGGCTTTTCAAGTAGCGATTATCGATATAAGATAGTGCTGCATAAATGGCAATAATTACTTATTTTACTGGAGCGCATTTTTCAATTTTCTTAGTGTTGTTGTAGTGTGAGGCAAATTAAATTTTCAGATATTATTTAAGATTAACAGATTTATTTAAACTAAACGCCAAATCTCGCTGCAGAGAGGGCCATAAATCATAAACAGGCTAGGGTATCATTAAAAACCTGTGAGTTATCAAGGGACCGCCTAAAACTGGCAAAAATGTGTGAAGCATGCAGAAAATCTCCAAGACGAAGACTTGAAAAAAGCTCATTTAAATGAAGAATGCATTATTCATGTAGATGATGATGATGATGATTAATTTAAGTTTTGTTTTATATAAAGTCTGTTTATTATTATGGTAAATTATTGATACAATTTTATTTATTTCTTATTTTATATTATTTAATTATAGTTTATACGACGACCGGCTGGTGTAGGGGTTACGTACATTGCCTTCTATGCCAGAGGTCCTGGGTTCGAATCCCGGCGGTGACGGATATTTGTGTGATGAACACAGATATTAGTCGTCAAGTCATGGATGTTTATATGTTTATTTAAGTTTATTCTAATAAAAAATATGTATTTATTCAATATGTATGTTTATATAATTCTTAATTATATCAGTTATCTAGTATCCATAACACAAGTTTTTTAATAAACTTAATTTGGGCTAGATAATGATGTGAGGGTGTCAGAAAAAAAAAATCCTATGTAACTTTTTTTTCTACGACCCTTCAAAGTTAATGTTGAATCTAGATTTTCTGAAAACATCGGTTTGTTTCAACATTATTTCCATCTGGAAAAGGCCATTATTTACAGTGTTTAAATGATATTAAAGGCATACTATTAAGCTAAGTTTACACCAAAAATCACGACCGTATTTAGGCGGCTTTTTCAAATTTTCTCTGAGAATCTGATTTTTTCAAATAAATCATAAAATCGCAAATAGTTCGAGAACCGCTAAATATTGCTGAAAATACATGGGGGTTATTTTGGTAGGTATTGAGGACCTTTGAACGAACCTAAGGAAACGTTTGATCCACGCCTTAAGTTACATACTGTATACGAGTTTAAACACGTAATACCCAGCAATAACTCATTTAAAAAAACTTCTATCAAACCAACGCAAAAGAAGAAAATTTATGTTCAGCTTTTGAATGAAATGAGAGTAACTTTTTAGACCTAGTTTGTGAAGTTCGTCGTCGTTTTGAATTTAATTTCGCCGACAAACTCAGAGTAAACATGATGTATTTCTTGTATTGGTACTGTGACT
The DNA here is from genome assembly GCA_944452665.1 of Stenoptilia bipunctidactyla. Lineage (NCBI taxonomy): Eukaryota > Metazoa > Arthropoda > Insecta > Lepidoptera > Pterophoridae > Stenoptilia > Stenoptilia bipunctidactyla. The sequence goes on from OX101730.1 coordinate 18,755,979, forward strand.
GAGATAATGTTATTGTTGAGATGCTTATTCGCCCCCCTAGCGCTATTGAATTTAACCCTCTGGGACTATAACTCTCCTTATTTGAGCTTAAAAAGAATTGTGAATAATAGTATAGTACTCATATAATAGAACATAGTACTGACGTAAATGAATATATTTTATTGTGTAAATTTATATTTATACACGTGTAAATATCCCACTTTCAAACAAAATTACAAACCCACAAATTTATAAGGATAGTTTTAACTAAAGAATGACCGGATTACGAGAATATATCAGTATGGAATTTTTAATTGGCTTAAGATATTAATTAACAGCTATATGAAACAAAGAAAAAAATACTCTTGGTCTTTAAGGTACATAAGCTTATATAATATTGAAAAACACTACGCATGTTCATTTGAAGAAATCTTAAGATAAGGCTTGAGGTACTATGCATACATTTACATCAAACATTCGGTTTTATACAATGAATGTTAACACAAGAAGTTTCTAAGCCTTGAGTGTACACTTTTGTCTTGATTGTATTTGCTTTTGCTATGAGCACAAGGTGGGAACCATTCATGATTTGTACGCGGTACATAATATTCTGTTATATTTGCGAGAATTGACATCATCGTATACCTTTACCTCAGAAATACCCAACATTTTAGAGAAACAGAACCGTTTTCCGTAAGTTTAATTTGACGTTTAAGGACGTCTTATTTATTTTCAGCTGTAGGTACTACATATAATCAAGGTTTACGTAGTCAAAATCAAAATAGCTTTTCTTAAAAAATTATAGCCTTTTTAAAGAGCTTACGCTATCAAATGTTGCTATTATTTTATTTGGACTGATAGTTTCAGAGTCTGTGCGTTAAAACAAACGAACTATTCAGATTTATTATATTCGTATATTTTTATACTACTAGTAACATGCCATCCTATCATATTTGATCGTTTGATACAGTGAGCACAACTTGGTGTTCATGGAATGTATGATTTCGCGAATCACATAAAACGTTTTTTCAGAAAACTTTGTAGCGACATCTAGCGACGCTCGATAGAACGATGACGACACGACGTAATTCCTGCATCGCGCTATCAAAGTTATTATTACAACTAGGATATATACAACATCCCGACATCAACCGTCGGGCCGTGGGCCGCGGCCTGCCATCCCTTTTCTTGGGAGTAGGAACGAACATCCGTCCCTACAACTTGTTCAAACAACGAACCAGAATCGTGCAAATATTTCCAAATGATGTCGCTCGACTCCGACTTTACGTGATTTCGACAAGAATGCGTTTTTAAGGTTAGTTCAAGTCCTGCTTCGTGATATTTTGAGTCGCCATGTCTCTGCCATCTTCAGCAATTATTCAACAATTAGCAATAGCAATTAGTTGAATATAGTAAAAAACTTTTCAATGAACCCTTTGTAAAAGCCATACGGTTCAATATAGGTAAAGTTTATTTCATTTATATAGTCTTTTTTTCAGTGATGGTTTTACTACGTCGTCGTCTTACGGGGCTGACTAAATCTACTATCATGACGGATTGTGTTTGAAATTAAACTTTCTTTGTTGCGCTTGAAAGCTAGAAGTGTCGTATTTTAACGCCCGTCTTAATAAAGAAACATACTGAATCGTCTTAATACCATTTTTTTTATTTGTAAGTTTACTAACTTGGCCTTTATTATGCAATTTTTTTGTAACTTACTAATTTACGTTTTGGTTTTATCTTCGTATGTATATAAAAATCTTTGAAAGATTGACACTTTAACAGAAGTCTTAAATAAAAGTCCATTCTAAATGTCAATAGTTACTTGTGAGAGAAAATCAATTTCCATTTACGAGTGGACAGGCGTCGCCGAAAACTAGTGCACAGGAATTTCGGGTGTAGTTGATTTTACTTAAAGCTCTTTGACAAATTTGTTCAACGTTGCCAACGCGATTCTCTGGATAGCCCACGATAATGCTCCTCCATTTCATTTAAATGTATTATTTACAGTGACATTTAATACTAATCTTCAACATAATTTAAACTTTAATATGTATAAGCAAATATAAGTAAAATTATAATTATGGTTATATAAAGGATCCCATGTTGTAATTTCTCTTAATATAGAAGCTGAATCCAAAGTATTGTATAATTTTAATTCTAAGATAAAAATTTCTTATTGTAACTTATACTTAGGTAGGTTCATAAGCTCAGACTTTCGGTTTAACGTATCTTTTTATTTGTATTGGTCTGGATGTAGTTTGTATGGAAATTATGTTTGCAAAAAAGGCTAAAGCCACTGTTGCACATGCTCATTTCAAGTTCATTTCATTTCTCCGCGGCCAGGGTGGATGGGGCGTGCTTTAAGCGAGCACAGAACTTTGTCGACTCGTATGTTTACTAATGTGTGTATAGTATGGAGTCGGTTGCAAGTTTTTAACAAACACTGTAACTTTATAATTTACTGTTATTTAAGAGTACAACATATTAACAAACATTCAGAATTAAAAAGTCACACATTTATTGAAGCTGACCGTGCGGCAATAGATAGATTTCAATCATTGCTTACAAACCGTGTCCATACTATACGAACATTCATTAACATACGAGTCGATAAAGTTCTGTGCTCGCAGTGCAGGTTTCCTTATTGAGCATGCTAGTATCGATCAGTTGTTCATACTTAAAGCTAGCATGCTTATTGCTAGGAAATGTAAAATACTCCTAGGCATGCTCAGCTTTTGAGCATATGTATCAGTAGCAATACTTAAGTTTTAGTTAAGCTATAATACAAGCTACGTGCTTACTCCGATGGTCTTTGACGGTCTCTGTGTTATCGTGTTTATTTATGTAAGTATTTAGGTATTTATATTCCAAGGTTCCTAGCCTAGCTTTGCTTACTTTGTGGCCATGTAGTTGGTGTGATTGTCTGGAGATTATATTATTACTATTTATTTATTACTTTGGGATTACATACTATTAATATTTACAACAAGACACAAAAACTTATATTAGGCGTGCGGGAACCAAATTAAAGGACTAAGTACTGTAACACAGCCGCTAACAAGCAATTTACGGAAAATCTAACTCTGAAATAGGTCAAAAAGTTAACATTTTTCCGTCAGTTTGCTGTGACTTTTACCAGCTTTTTGTACGAAACGAGCGAAACCCGTTCGTTAACCTAGGAATTATCAGCTCATGTGACATCGTTAGTTTCCAAAACGCGGATGTTGCGGGTATATAATTTTAGACATTGTCTTGAGTTTTCACGAAAAAGTATTTACTTGAATAAAACACTTTTAACAGAAACTTATCTGCATTTAACTTTACAATTAAACTTAAGTTTTGCTGGCTTTAAAGACACCTTGGTCACGTAACAATAGGTTAATGAGTATTGTATATACTGGGTTGATTTTTCGTCACCAGCCAAATTTAAACGTTAGTTTCTTTGATACGATATAAACGTACCTGCATATTTATTTTAACGTCACTCAGTACAAAAAAGTAGGAATATGGAACCACAAACTTTAAAAAAAATAGTCGCTGTTGATTAACATAGCTACTACGACGCGGCATTTCCTTGATAATACTACGCCGTAGTACTACAAAATGTGTGTAGTAGCGCGTAGTCATCTTTATTTTAATGGTAATTTAGAGTGACCATGCTTTGGTTAATATGTTAGCGGATAAATAAATTTCCTTGTAAAAACAAAAAAAAATCTTTTTTTTTGCAAAAATCGTTTCAATAAATGATATTTATTGTGTAAAAAAAATTTGGGCGGTGACTACAAATCAACCCTGTATAAAAATATAAAGCTGGTGCTGACAAAATATAACAACTAATAGCTACTCAAGCCCACGAAATAAGGTAAATTTCACAAACAAGTAAGGTTAGGCTGTAATAACTAAATAGTTATATCGCGATTATACCGCGATTATAGTTAATATAGGGATTTATCTGCGTGAAACCGCAGAACACAGCTAGTTTTAAAATAATAGTCTACTCTTAGAACTGACTTCTAACAAAATAAACAAAACTTTGCCTCCTTAATTTTAAAACGGTTATTAAAGACAAAATGTAAAATATTACTAAGCGGTTTAAAATTCGATTATTAAAATCTTCAATTTTAATGTAACTTATCGTGAAAAGTGAATTCAAGCACCTTTATTTATTCACTACAATACACATTATGAATTGTAACATACAAACGTTGTTTTGATACAAACAAAGTCGCTCATTGTTTCACGTAAACAACAGAATTAACAATTTTGTATGAAACTGAAAAAATAATGCGTCCCTTGTAGCAAGTTTCCATGGAGAATGCTGATTACTTACTTAGTAAACTACGAAGGCGTGTCAATAAGTCCGTGACTTTCGGAATAAAACACAGATTTTTTGATAAAAAAATCATTTTTTTTTTTCAACGTAGTCTCCCTTGAGCTCTATACACTTTGTCCAACGCTTCTCCAATTTTTTTATCCCTTCCAAAAAATATGATTTGTCGAGGTCCTCAAAATAGGCCTTTGTTTGCGAGATGACTTCATCATTGGAGTCAAATCTTTTTCCACCAAGCCATTTCTTAAGGTTTGGGAACAAGAAGTAGTCACTCGGAGCTAAATCTGGAGAAAAAGGCGGATGAGGGAGCAATTCATGGATTTTTGCCATGGCAACTGCACATGTGTGCAGGTGCATTGTCTTGGTGGAAAATAACTTTTTTTTGGCCAAATGAGGTCGGTTTTTTTTCAAATCGTCATTGAATCGGTCCAATAAGTTGGCATAATATTCCCCATTGATTGTTCTTCTACGTTCGTTACAAATTTTACAAATTTTCAAGAGCTTAAAAACAAATGAAGAAAATTATAATTATTATTTAATCTTTACTTCAAACGTTCAACATTACGTTGTCAGAAGTAAATTGAATTAATGAAGTTAGAATAAACTTTCATAAAATAGCTTTTCTAAAACACAAATCTAACGTAAAGAACGGATAATTAATTTAAACAATAAAAAAAAAAACTTCAGATTTGCTGATATTTTTTAACTTTTTTTAAGGCCTTTGTTAATCAAAATAAAAATCTGGAAAACATCATCATGTTTTGGTTGTAAAAAAAATACTGCAGCTTTAAGCAGTAAATAAGCTTTTAAGGGAATCCCAAAAAAATATGGAAGTAATAACTTTAAGCCGCATGCATTGAGGGCTAATATTAGATGGGTAATGTAATATAATGCCATATTTTTTTTATTTACGATACAATACTATGTGTACACAAGGTGTTCCTTTTGATTTCCCATAACTTTGAGATTTTGTTCCTTACTAAAAACAATACTTTTTGCCAAAGAATATGTGGTACATATGTACTTTCCAAGATATCATCACTCTTAATATAATGAGTTCATAAATTATCACCCTTGTAAAATCTCTTTAACATTCATTCAATAGACGCGTACCACTGAAGCCTGTATGGCTGTATAAACAACAAAAACATTTTAAACGTTGAGGAATGTTGCATACAATGTACAACGCAAAACGTTGCGAACTGTACCTGTGCATAGCGATAAAAAAGGGATAGAAAATGCCACGTTGTTATCCTTTACATAAAGATGTTTTGATTTAATTGAATTCTTTTGTATGAAATATAAAAAATAAAATCTAAAATTAAAAAGTTATTCACATGTTATTTGATTCTATTACATGGTCCCATTAATACCCTACCTAGAGTCATGGGAAAGCAATTACATAATATTTATCAATTGTACTAACGATTTTCGCAAAAAAATTATGTATTTATTTTACAAAGAAAGTAATATATTCGCTTATATATTAAGCAAAGCATGGTCACTCTAAATTATGAATAAAAATCATTAAAACAAACACAACTACGCACTTCTACATAATATCCGTACGTGGTAGTATTAACAATAAAATGCTGCGCCGTGTTCATCAACAGTAACTATTTGTATGAAAGTTTGTGGTGCCATATCTTTATTTTTCTTACTGCGCGTTACTAAAATAAATATGCAGGTACGTTTATATTGTATCAAAGAAATAAACATTTAAATTTGGCTGGTGACTAAAAAACAACCCTGTATATTTAAAGGTTCCAGTCGCTTAAAATTAATTTTATAAAATTAAAATAAACAGCAATTCGGTATTTATTTTCCAAAGTGAATTAATCAGAGACGCAAAAAAAATCTTACCTTTGTTAAATACACTTTTACGTTTTCTAATTGTTTCAAATGATTCAAATATACAACATAAAAGTGTGACAATTTGAAGGACAGCTCCTTTTTTGGTTTCCATAACATTATCTTTGTAAACATTTCACAAAACCTTCAGCTTAACGGGAAAACAATTAGGACTCAGTGTTGCGTGCCGCAATGATAAGATAAAGCCAGGTTTAGACGGCGATAACTGAACAGGATTTACATGAATTTACTGAATAACGCTTTTGATTAATGTTATATCTGATGCATGTTAAATAAAACTCATTATCGAAAAGATAACGAAAATATCAATGACTTTGGTAAGGACGCTTTTAAAGGTTGGTATCCAAAGCATGACTCATGGCAACTAAGTACTTATGTACTTATGTAGTATCACGGAATCTTATTGTGAGGTTAGCTTTTATTTAGAAAAAATGAGAATTTAGATGCCGGTTTGAATTTTCATCTTGTATACATTTAAAAGCGGCTGTACACTCTAACGAGAGCCTCTCGCCGAGAGTCAGCCTGTACATACTCGTTCTAACATTTGAACTCGAGGCTCCCGCGACAAGGGACGTAGAAATTGCTAATGTTTTTTGTCTTTATGTCGTGCGCTATTATATATTTTTTTAACATTTATCATCAAAAGGAAATTCGTAAACCATGAGAACAAGATGAGTATAATAAATAAATAAAATCCCCAGACAATCACACCAACTGCCCGGACTCAAAGTAAGCAAAGTTTGTGTTATGAAATACCATGTACCTATGGAACCTAAAATATAAAATACATATATAGATAAACGCCCAGACCTGAAACATTTTTTTTATCTTGTTTCGTGCGGGAATTGAACCCTTAACCACTGGCGTCTGAGGCAGATAGGTTTACCCCCTCGCCAAAGTGGTCGTCAAAATGATGGTGGATGATTTCAATGCACCGCAATAGAACCAGGTGAATACTTAATAAGACTTCATGAATAGTTAATGAACTTTGTAGTACCTAAACAATTAATAGAAATATATCATATAAATCTCCAAAAACTGTAACTCGCGTTCGTCAGACCACATGATGAACACGACCGTTCATAAAAACATTTAGCGAGCAACTAATTGAATGAGTGTGTACATGCTCGCTCTCGTTTAGCTCACGAGAGTCAACGAGACCCTTTGACTCAGGCGCAAAATACCGACACGCCGCGCCGGGACGAGAACGAGACAGCGAGACGAGACGAGAGCGCCCTGTACACACTCGCTCTCGGGGTGTCATTCTCGTTATCTCAATGGCGCTTCATTTAAAAAAAAATAAACCATGTTGGTTCTTAAATGAAGCGCCATTTCAAAAGTATGAAACATAAAAAATAATATTCCCATCGGAAATTGTTCTTTGCAGATATATTTTATTATATATTTTTGTATAATAACTTCGTATTCAAATCTTATCCAATCAAAGGGGTTTGAAAATTTTTGTATGGAGCCTGGCACATCTACTGTCCGCCATTTTGTTTTTTTTTTTTTCGATTTTGCGTCGCACTATAAAACTTGTATATTTCGTTTGCTGACATACAGACGAGCAAAAAATGTTACATAACATATGGGTCTAAAACGTCACGTTTTAGAGATAATATGGAAAACAATTTTGCTAAATAATTACAATTTTTCATATATTTAATCGTTGAAATACCTCTCAGAATGTATCAAATTAGCATGAATGTTTGTAGTATTATTTTGCACATTAGTTAAGAGTAAAAATAACTTGTTTCTACACCTACCTATCTGAAACCTGACAATGCCATATCAACCCGGCAACGCCGCCGCGCCGCACGCTCCCAGCCGGCTAGAGCCTCTGTGGCAATTCAGATTGTGTAGGTATCTATAACTAATTGTTATTGAATGCAGATATAGCTACTTTAGCAAAAAAATTTAGTACTTACATACTTAATTACCTACTCTTAATGGAGTTCGGGAGTTTTAATTCCCAGTAAGTTATTGAGGCTATGGCGCGAGGACTAGAATAGACAAGAAAAATAATTTATTTCTTGGGAATATTACAATATTCTCCTGAAACATGTCAGTAAAAATAATACACAACGACTTTTTCTCCAGTTCAGACCTGTGCACTCTTAGGGTGCGTACAAATTGGTAGTAATGCAACTAGTAATATAATATCCAGCGTCCGATGCCTGCGCTCGCTGTATTTGTACGTGTATTCCGCACGAACTGAGCATTCAATACGGGCATCCTAATGGTGCGTACAGATTGCTAGTAATGCAACTAGTAATGTAACATTCTGCGCACGTTGCGTATTTGGACGTGTAGTGCGCAGAATGTTACATTACAAGTTCCATAACAGCAATCTGTACGCACCATAAGTAAGTTTTTTCCGTATTTCGTCGCGAGCACGGTCCGTCGCCGCACACGTGCTTTTCAACCGACTTCCAAAAGGAAGAGGTTATCAAATCGTGTGTATTTTTGTTACTTGATTAATTGGTCAATTATGAATCGATTTGTATGTTTCTTGTTTCATTTGATAGATCACAATAAGTCAGAGGTGGCCCATTGAAGTTCAATGAAATCGACTCAGTACCTACTTAAAAAAAACATGTACGAAAGCGGAGGATATTCTCCTACGTAGGTGACATTTCACTTCAGCCAAAGTTTTGACAAGGATTTAAAAATGTTAGTGATGTTGGTTTTTTAATGCTCTGCATTTCATAATACCTATCTCCGCGACACTTCACAAAATTAATAGATCACACGAGGTATAAAGTTCGAAGACCTCATTCGTGCTCTAATTTTTATCAGAGCTTTATCAGTATCATAAATGACTGATAGACAAAGTACAGCCATAACTACTAGGCGTAGAGAGCTGAAGCTTAAACATACATTCCTAGGGAGATGTTGGGGTGCACCAAGGCAAGTAACCCGAAATTCCCACGGGAACGGAAAAACATATGACTTTTAATTTGTATGAAAAACTTATTCACTGAGTACACCGATGGGAAACTTTGACGACCGGCTGGTGTAGTGGTAATACACACGATTTGATAACCTCTTCCTTTTGGAAGTCGGTTGAAAAGAACGTGTGCGGCGACGGACCGTGCTCGCGACGAAATACGGAAAAAATCTTACTCAGGATGCCCGTATTGAATGCTCAGTTCGGCGCAATACACGTCCAAATACAGCGAGCGCAGGCATCGGACGCTGGATATTACATTACTAGTTGCATTACTAGCAATTTGTACGCACCCTTATACAAATACCTACAAAATATCTTTATTTAAAAACAAAATAATTTTACACAACCTGGCTGGAGACCACTGTTAAGTATAAAAATACCTGTATTAGTGACCCCGCTTTTCCACAATAGTACATTCACTAATATTAACAGTATTATTTAACTAGTATGTAAACTATTAGTTTAACTATTTAATTTAATTTAATTAGTTAATTATTTAGCTTAGTGTGAGGTGTGGGAGTCTACTCTGGGGAAGAATTGGAGATAAAGAAGCTCCAGAAATACTTTACAATCTACTTTATAACTTACATTATAATCACTTATATATAAGTCTCACATTTGGCAAAGAGCTAGGCGTTTTTTTCGCACCCATGGCTACTTTTCATTTAAGAAGTCATCCACTTTATAGTTGCCTTTTTTACGTAAGTTCCTGTATGTCATGGGGAACCGTGTTGTAGAAGTGTATACACAAGCCCATCTTCTTCTTCTCGTGTGGGCTATAAGTATTTAAAGACAGACTTAAATATTATAGGGCGTTGAAATGACGCGTCTTTCTCTATCCCGCATTTCCGAATAGGTACAAGCAAATGTAAAAGAATTCTAAAAAAGAAAACTCTTAATCATATCATTACACGTAGTAACTCTTTAGTAATCTGTGTCATTACTTCTTGTAAGTTACTAGAATAATATAGTTAGGTACGTACCTACAGCGCCGGCTTTGCCGAGTTAATATGGCATTGTCAAGTTTTACATAGGTAGGTGTAAAAACCAGTTATTTTTACTCATAACTAATGTGCAAAATAATACTACAAACATTCATGCTAATTTGATACATTCTGAGAGGTATTTCAACGATTAAATATATGAAAACTTGGAATTATTTAGTAAAATTGTTTTCCATATTATCTCTAAAACGTGACGTTTTAGACCCATATGTTATATAACATTTTTTGCTCCTCTGTATGTCAGCAATCGAAATATATAAGTTTTATAGTGCGACGCAAAATCGAAAAAAAAAAAACAAAATGGCGGACAGAAGGTGCACCAAAAATTTTCAAACCCCATTTTAATAAAAATGTGTACAATAAGCTTTGTTCACTAAGAACACTCATAGGAACCATTAAAACACGGGCCCGGTTGGAGCTCAAACCCAGGGTTTGAGCTCAAAACCAATGTTCTGTAACTTTTAACATTATGCACGGTGACGTAGGTACATGTTGTTTAAAGATGGTTCTCATAGTGACATTGTATTAGCAGAATACATACAAAATGTCACATGTTAACATTTATGCACTGTTATTCATGTGATAATGCCTTTCAAAAGTATAAAAAACGACCTAACAGAAATTCGCTGATCCTACATTTGATGCAATTTGTCTTAAGATTGTAAGAGAAGAGTAAGGCTGCAAAGAAGTTGAAAAAATAATTGAAAACTACGTACGTATTATGTTGGTTAAAAGAGTTTTCATAAAACATATAAACCTTTTTTATATCTACCTGTTGCATTTACGTGATAAAGACATCTTCCCCTTAAAATGTCAAGAGCGGAAAACGTTATTCAGTCTTCTAGCATTATTTTTATTTTGTAAGCAAAATAAATACTGTACAAGCTTTTGAGGTTGCTACGAAAAGGTACTTACGGCCCTATTATATACCAATTTACTTACGCTACGAAATTGAGTTTTCCCTAAGTTTATAAACAGAAGTTTCTTACCACGCCAGGTTATAAATATTATTCAGTGTATTTTTCGTTCCTAAAATCTTCTTATCAAAACTACAGTTGACAGTTTTTGTCGGATATACGTGCAGGGTTAAACAAATAGCTCTATTCCCAAATAATAAGCTTTCGTATTGGTACCGATTCAGTGATCATCAGCGGGGCTAGCATGCGACCAACGACAACGATAAATCGGGCCCTACATATAGATATTTACTTAGAATTCTGTGGCAGCTTTGATTCTGTGGGCTCAATCATGGTATCAAATCAAGTAATTTTATGTATTATGGTGCGCATATTAGCTAACATGATAGGATAAAATCATTCGGTACTATTTATCTTGTCGATTCAAGTCTTTAGCGATGGTCGCATGCTAGCCTTGCTAGTAAGAGACCACCCAGAATATACAGGGCGACTGGTGAAGAATTTTAGATATCGAAGGAGAGCACTGTGTATTCGATTCTGCAGTGCTAGCACGGATCTTTTCACGATCGTGTATTTGACATAAACGACGGTTATTTATCGTGATAGCTGTTAACTGTAGCATAGACAACACGATTCCTCACGATTGGTAATGTATCTCGAATCTATCACGAAATTACCGAGTAAACCGAATTCAGTAGCATGGAACTCATAGAAGACGACTGGTGGCGACTGTCAAAAAGTTTGTAGAGTAAAAATCGTGAAGCCGCCATTTGACTCGCGCTCATATTTTAGTGAAATAATGGATTTTGGATTCGTATTAATTGCCGAGGAAGAGAGGAGGAGATACATTAATTCACAAATGATGTCCAGAAGATTAATACGGGACGCTAACAATCCCTTTGAGCTTGCCGACCATGTCTTTTGTAAGGACTTTGGATTCGCATTAATTGCCGAGGAAGAGAGGCGGAGATATATTACTATGCAAATGATATCCAGAAGATTGATACGGGACGCCAATAATCCAAATAATAAGCTATTTCGCATTAATGAAGACATCGCCACTGTCCTTGTTTTAAATTTACAACAAGATTTGCAGCGGAGACGATCTAATGGATTGCCTGTTCATATAATGGTAAGTTCCTACGTGTATTTTAACTAATATCATTTGAAGAGTTTTGCAGCACCAATACTAAGGTGTGGTTTATTAATTTGGGGAAAAACGACGGACATTGAAAATTTTTTTGTTGCTTAAAAATCGTGTGTGAGAACTATTTTAGGCAAGGCTACCTTACGAACCCTGCAAACCACTATTTATCTCTGAGTTTATTGACACTGCCTTCAAATTACATATTGGAAGCTAAAGCTAGGAATGAACAAGAGTTACTGGACATGCAGAAAGATTGATTTATAAAGATTTCCCATATCTGTAGGTAGCTATATCGCAGGCTATGTTAAACAATCTCTGTTAAACTCCACAATGCTATTCCTAAATCATATAAAATTTTATCATCTATAGGTTACCTACTATAAAAAAATTAAGGTTTAGTAAAAAGTTAACAATTGACCAATACACTTTAATAAGTATATGACACATAATACAAATCCTAATCATTTTGTTATGTTTTGTTTCAGATATAAGGAGAAACTTTAAAACTTATGAGAAATGCCTATTACAAATATAAATAAGAAAATAAAGAAACTAGCATAATGGAATAAACATAATATCTTACAAGGATAAGAATGAAGTTTAAAATGTGAGAGAAATAAGTGTGAACAGTGATTTTAGTGTACACAATAATTCTTTTAAAGCTAATACAAAGTGAATAAGGACTTGTGATGTTGCGATTTTGAAAAAAATAATAAATACTTTGATCATTGCATGTTTTCATTATGCCGCAATAAGCAAACTTTTAAATTTAAGTGAACCAAAGAGTTTGCTGGGTTTGGAAACATCATATAACATATATGCAAGCTTTAATTTGCAATCCCCATACCAATCACATATTGAGTTGAGAGGGTTTGTTTCATATTGTGTGCCAGGACCGTACTTTGTCATAACTTGTTTACTAAAAGTTTGTGCCCAACTGTATATCACTCAGTCCAGTCTTACTTTTATTGTTCCAATTTGCATAGCTAGAGTATTTTACAAATATTAAGGTTTCAAAAACCATTCAATGCTCCGTAAACTAGACTACTGCCATACAGAATCTATCATGTACTCCGGACAGTATGAAACTAAATAAATTAATGTATAAATAATAATACCGTTATATAAAGCAATAAGTTAAGACCTCTTAAGGCTATGTTTTGTCTTATGTATACTTGTGTATTTTATCATGTATTGTTTACTAAACTTATTGTATTACTATTAGGTAGCATATTTCAAATTACCTTAATAATTGAACAACTATGCAATGCTCTCGTATTAATAAAGATTATAGATTATTATCGAAAATGTTTTTCATTTGTACAATACACTCATGGAGACCCAGGTCTAAACTTATAGTAAACATGTTTTATGTTCAACCATACACCCAAACCTGCCTTATAAATGTTATTATTTGTTTGGAACCTACTTGCATCAGGAATTTCAAATACTAACCATTCAATTATAAAGTGACCAGGTTTATTTAAGTGTGAAGTAATCCTATAAATTGTTTACTAAGATTTTACCTCACTGAAATGTAACGGTCTGTATTGTCGAAGGTTTTAATTTTAGCATAGAGTTTTATAGCATTTTCAGACAGATTTAAAAGTAAATTAATATGTGAAGTAAGTTGAAATGTGAATGACAATGCCTTTTTATATGATTTCAAATTGTTTTTCGCAGTTCAGTCATTGAGAAGCTAAGTGTATTTAATTTTTAGATATCTTGTAAAATATTAAAATAAAAAAACTATTAAAATTGAAAACCTTGTACCCGTTTAATTTATCACAATAAATTCCCCTCAAAGTGGCCAGACCTTACTTACAGAAAAGTAATACTGTACATGTATATCACTTAGTTCAGTATTACTTTTATCGTTCCATTCAGAAAAACACAACATACCTAGTGTATTTCAGATACATTTAATTTTCATAAATATTCACTGCTCCTTATAAGGCTTTAACACTATAAGGTTATTAAACTTAACCATGCTTGTTTTGTTTATAATACTGTATGTATATCTGCGAAAACCTTGAAGTGGCTTTTGACCCATACAATACATCATATTTTAGTTAAGTTTTTCAAAAACAAATAAATAGGATTTGCAGTAATGACAAAACTTCATAAAAGTGGGTATCAGATTTTATTAATATAAACAAAATACATTTTAAATAAAATGTTCAAACTATAGACATAAAGCTGCTTTATTTATATTATTCATTGGTCCTTTTCAATCGGCTCGATCCAGTAATTATGCCCCGAAAGTATAGTATCTAGTTTAAAGCATAAGCATCTAGTCTTATTGATACCGAGTAGGATTTTTATTGAATGGTGTCTTCTTCAAAAACGAAACTTTCTATTACATTCGTATCGCAGAAGAAGTACTATAAATCACATATTTCTTGTGTTGGAAGAACCGTGTTATGCGCTTTAATGTTTTCTCTTGAACAAGTGGATCGAAGTCAATATTCTTTTCCTCATTTGGAAGAAAAGCAAGTTGCAGTATATTTATCGCTTCCTGTATAAATTGGATCTTCACATATATTACGCATATTATTTATTTGATATTATTCATTTTTAATAAATAATTCCCTTCTTCTTCTTCTTTTGGTTAATTGGCAACCAACCAGCCGTTTACATATTTTATTTCCCAAATTAACAAACAACAACAATGGAGGCAACATGACATTTAAGTTTTTAATTTAGTCCCTAATTCAGTTTTTTGTTGCTAGGATACTCGTGAATTAGATTGAAAACCATCATTGATAATTGAAAAACCGTATGGCAACATTGAAATTATGTTTTTATGAAACCGGACCTTTGTTTACTTAAATACACGACATCACGATCGTGATGGAGAACCGTGCTACCGATCATAGACAATAATCGCTTAAATTCGGAAGCGTAAACACGATCGTGATAGAAGAACCGTGCTCGCACTGCTGATCATAATCATTTAATAAAAGTAGGTACTTGATTTTTCACTAGAATTCCCTATACATAAATAAAGTGTCTTTTCGCAGCACTCATAACTCTGTAAGCCGCCGCATCAAAGGTATTAAGCCGCGCGCCGCCGCAAAAGTAGTATGTGCGCTAGTGTAACCATGCGTGGAGTGATGAATTCTTTAACTTTCGGTTAAGTTTACTCAGTAAATATTCAATATTTATTTTCTTCATGTATGATCTCAAACTATCACGTCCTCTGATTTCGAAAGTGACTGGTGGCACCCTGTAAAATCTGTCGCAAAATATCACCGCTCCACGTAGTGGTCAAAAACAGTTCAGTTCAGTTTAGCATTTTGACTGAGTTCAGCATTTCGATTTGGATAAAAAAATTCTTTACATGGAATATGCATGGATTTTATGTTTGAAATAATTGTTTTAAAATTGTTGACTGAATACAAAGACTTCCTTGAACCCTTACAATATTTATACTGACAAATTTAACTGTATGAGAGCGGGTGCTGGAAATAATTGCTTCTGATTTGTATGAAAATCACAGCTGTTTTTACTGAATAATTGAGTTTATAATTTCAAATTTCTGTTACATTCAAAGATGACATTTAGATGTATTGAGATTGGTAAAGTTGTTAGTTGGTTTATTATTAGTCAGGTCCTAATGTTTTTGTAATCCATATATGTATTATGTATTTTTATGATCCATACCTTTATGCTTCAAGGCTATAATAAACTCATTTCAGTTACGTTCCCAAGCAAAATTGCCTTGACATACATACATAACATCACGCCAATATCCCTTATGGGGTAGGCAGAACACCAGAGGTTATAAAACCATCTGATGTCACGTTTGACAAATTTTGAGGCATTATAATGGTAGAAAGATACTATTACAGCGCCCACAAAAACCTCCAATAAAACCTCTGTCCCTTAACTGACTTTTACAGTATACCGGGGAAGAGAAGCAGCTGGTACATTCTATGTTTTTTTTGCTCCCAGTCCAGCATGGAAATATTGCCTCAAATATTATATTAAATGTCAATCTGAGGGTTAAATTAAGGTGTTTTTGAATTAAAATACATATAATAAAAAGGAGATAGTTTTCATAAGTTTTAATAATGAATGTTAACTGTATTACCTATATCATAGTATTATTTTTTTCGTTGAAATGTTATTATGATGTAGAGTGTTCTGTGACCTGATCCTGTAAGTTTTAAAATTTTGTACGGTGATGTGCATGTTGTTCACTGATGAATCTTTAATGACATTGTATTGGCAGAATACTGACTAAGTGTCACATGTTAACATAATGCACCATAATGTGCCCAAAAGGTAATCACAGAATCGGGACCCTGATTTA
Source organism: Stenoptilia bipunctidactyla (assembly GCA_944452665.1). Classification (NCBI taxonomy): domain Eukaryota; kingdom Metazoa; phylum Arthropoda; class Insecta; order Lepidoptera; family Pterophoridae; genus Stenoptilia; species Stenoptilia bipunctidactyla. Next base: position 18,772,502 of record OX101730.1, read on the forward strand.
CCTATCATACTCCACCGACTTTTGATAGGTTGATCACCACTGGGATATACAGAGTGTCCAGAAAAGTACTTTGGAGAAAAATATCCTAGACTAGCCTTCCCCATTCGACTACAAAAACCCATTTTTTATTTGGACTTATAGTTCATCCATAAAAAATTCTAAACATTTCAAGGAAAGCGCACACGCGCGACCTTACACCTAACTAGATCTTAATTTAAGATCTAGTTAGGTCATAGGATAGGTAGATAGGTAAGGTCAGCCAGCAGATATTTTTTTTATGGAATGGGGAAGGCTAGCCCTATTTAAGATATTTTTCTCCAAAATACTTTTTTGGACACCCTGTATAGAACTGTGTACTATACTGTAGAAATAAAGACGTACTGGCTAAATTTTTTGATTTTGTAGCTATGTATCGATATTTTAGCTCAGTACAGGGACGGGTCCGTCCGTCCTTATTATTAAGAACAGCAAGCTTCTGTGCTTTCAGAAAAGCTTGATGTCACTTGACTTCAGCGGCCCTTTGCGTCCGTTTGAGTTATTTTCGGCACCCTCCAAAATGTAACATAAACCGACCAGTTTTGTGTCAGCTTGTTAGATTATTATCCACAGCATTCTTGTCACTAAGGGAGAAGACGAATCGCTCTGTAGTACGTTTAAAGTTGTTATTAATAGGACCGGAGTTCCTCACGGTAAAAAGAAACACTGGCATAAAAACTGCAACCTTTGCAAACCTTTTTTCTTAGAAAAAAGGTTTGCAGTACTTTGCAAAGTTCTGAAATTTACCTAGGTTTATTTTATGGTTACACCATCTATATCTCTAATCTGACGCCTTACATCTCAGTTGCTTGTGACCACGGGGTCTGAAGAGACAGCGAAATGTCAAGTTAAAATGTAAAGCATAAATTATACGCAACAAATATGTTAGAAAGTGTTTTATATTATGTATTTATTACCAGAAAATAACAAGAACCGCAAGTTTATAAATTTCCTAGGATCGAGGTTATGGATCGACTTGGATCGAAGTCGAGCGATCGATTGGTATGGTAAAACCCTAATACAGCTGGTTTAGTTTTTAAATGATTGTTTCAAAAACGTTCGCTACCTTTCCGTAATTTTCTGTTTATGTCATCATCTAAGCTTACATAAGTTTCAAGGTTTTAATTAAGATTTTCATAATATACAGGGTGACTGGTAACAAATTTTAGATACTGAAGGAGAGCACTCTGTACTCGATTCTGATCATAATTATGTAATAAAAGTTTTTCACTACAATTCCCTATTAATAACTACTACTATGTTACTGTTTACTGCAACTGAGACAATCGCGGCGCGTGACCTGGCGTGCAGATCGCTGCCAACGCAAGCGTAAGCATGCGTTGCGTAATCAATTCTTTAACTTTCGGTTAAGTTTACTCATTAAATAATTAATATTTATTTTATTATATTTTTTCTCTTCATGTATGATCTCAAACTATCACGTCCTTGAATTTCAAAAGTGACCCACCAGTCACCCTGTATAAGCCACTTTGAAAACGTACGTAAGCCTCAAGTACCCTCACTAATGAGGTTCAATGTACCTGCGCTCGGTAATTTGTAGTGTAAAGTGTAATTAACTTTTATTACACTTCACTACGTGTAATAGCCAGTTATAGTATTATGAAAACTTTGTTTATTTGATGGTGTAAGAACTTAAATTAACAAATTTAAGAAATACATAGAACTAACGTGCAATAACATATGTAGCTAGGTTCGACAAAGCGCTGATTTTAAAAACAAGATTTATATAAATAATAAATTAAATCCTTAGACAATCACACCAACTACATGGCCTCAAAGTAAGCGAAGCTTGTGTTATGAGATACCATGTAGATGACTAGGGGTTCACGTCTAGAATATACATATAATAGATTAACGCCGAGACCCGAGCATTTTTTTTTTCGCTCATCCTTTGCAAATGTCCAAACCAACGTAGCATACCCTTTTGAATCTTAGTTACTTAGTCTTCTTTCAATCCGCAAAATCCAAAATCAATTCAATTTTAGTTCGTTTTCGAATAAAAATATTTTTTCAGTGCAATGACGGCTGGGTTCAAGGCACAGCCAAATTTTTATACCATTTAAAGAAACGGTTTTTGCAAAAAAAAAAAACATTTATATACAAGGAAATTAATATATTCGCTAACATATTAAGAATTGCACACTAAATTATGAATACCATTTAAAAAAAAAATATTAAGAGTACCCATAAGAATAAAGATGACTACGCGCTACTGTAAAAGACGTTGCTGTACTACGTCGTTTTATTATCAAACGTTATCAATAAAATGCCGCGTCGTAGTATCATACCGTGCGTACGGTGTTCGTCAGCAACGTCTATTTCAAAAAAAAGTTTGTGGCACGTTCATTTACTGAACCATTCTAAAATAAATATACACGTACATTTATAGTGCATCAAAGAACATAATATTTAAGGGCCGGTGACTAAAAAAATGCCTTGCGTAGCGGGGAAAAGAGAGAGAGAGAGCTTGATCTCTCTTTATAACCACAATTTCACATTTACTACTACTCGTTTTTTGTACAATAAATCAAAGTAGTCTTATAAGAACTGTAATATCTCAATTTCTATCAAGTTAAACATGGGCACACGAGTAAGTACCGCCAGTTAGTTTGGGTGTAATATGTTTTTTTAAATTAAAAATGTAATAAATAGCTACCATAAAAACCTAGTTACCTACTAAGCAAGCTAGTTTTCAAATAAAATGCCTTTGACAGCTGCCTTTCCAGATGAATTACTGTTATTATTGCCAAGTAAACATGGCTGTAGAAAACAAGAAATTCGTCATAACTGGGTCATCGTCCATTAGTGACAAGTAATAACTGTGTACTATTGTTCCCGACTTAACCTGATTAGTGGTTCTGATCAGACTGTTTTGTTTTATGTGGAGAGTTCTGTACAGCCCGAAATGTCTTTGAGTATCTGTTTGAGCTTTCTTTTGTTATGAAGCAGTTTTTGAAGTTTAGCGTTCTACATAAATAAATGCAAATAAAGGATTTCAATTTAGATGAAAGTGATTGATGATGGTTGGCTTTAACATACATTGTTTGGTTTAACTTTTAATCAAAATACAAATTAATGTACTGCATAATATGATAAATATTGTATGTAACATAAAGAAGATCGCATTCACTTTAAGTTAGACTTTTTAAAGCTGAAAAAGGCCATAGAACTAAGAATTTGACTTAAATTTTAAATTAATACTTTTTCCTCAACTTTTACGTTAAAATTATGTTCAAATGCAATGCATAACCGATTTTCTAACCGAATTTCGACCTTTATTCACTGTGAAAATTCCACAAGACAATAATAACATCATAAATCAAATTTGGAAGGACAAAAGGGCCAGTTTTTTTTGCATTCGCTTATTTCCTGTTGTTTATTAAATTTCTTATAAAAACGCCAATACGTTTCAAAAAAGAATCACAATTAAAATCATCGATCAGATCCAAAAATGTTGCCAGGAACAGCCTCAGTTATTAAAAATCTTCTTTGTTTTCGCATGATGACAAAATGCGCTAGTAGAAAAATTGAAATAAAATAGCATTTACCGAACAATCGCGTGCGCTGGCTGTTAGATATTACTTAATCTTGTTTAATGTTAGTCTTTTTCTCTTTATTTATTCATAGGGATTTCTGGTGAAAAATTACCTATTTTTATCACATAAATTATGATCAGAATCGAGTTCAGAGTGCTCTCCTTCAGTATCTAAAATTCTTCACTAGTCACCCTGTATAAAATTGTTACCAAATATCGCCGCTGCGACGGTGAATCATGTATCCGGTTATATTTAAAGAACCAGTTCCTTACTAATCCCGTGTGCTGTCATCTTGGACATCATCTTCACCTACCATTAGCTGAGATTGAAGTAAAAAAAGGTGGCATAACAAAATCCCCTACCCAGGGTTTTTTTTAGTCACCAGCCAAATTTAATAGTAGATTGTTAACCAAGGGCTGTATGACATCAATTGTATACGAGGTTTTTGGCTTATTAGGCCGAGTATGCAATTGATGTTTACATCCGAGGTAAACACTCTGCTTTACATATCGACTGTGAGGTAAGTAAAAAAACAAGATGGCAGGTTTCTATGAACATTTATTAAAGAGAAACATGTGTATTTAATTAAAATTAATAGTGAAATTAGAACAATTTGTAAAAGATATGGTCAAATTCTTTTTAGGAATATTTACAGTTTGCGTATGAGTTTGTGATGATAAAACTTGAGTTTGAGTGACTTGAGGCTCTTTAATCGTAAATGGCGGCAGTTGACCGGTACTATTTTCTTCAGTAAAAAATGGCTCAGATGATGTGCTTTGACGAGGCAATTTCAAGTTTATATTTTCTGTTATTTTCATGAACTGGAAGGTTGTAGCTTCTTAGATAATTCATTCAAATATGATATAAAAACACTTTCAGAAAGAGATTTAACTTTTTTTTCTGACCGCCACTTCATAAATTCGTCGTATGCCTTCATATATATTTCTTTCGAGTTCGGCGTTAATAGATTTTCTAAAACTGTTTTTGCTTCTTCTTTTATAAAATCGGGGGTTAGATCCATGTTTTCGTCACTTGACATTTTTCAAAACTTTTGAGAAAGAACTCCAAAACACGAAAAAAAATTACTTTCGCGCCTAGCTAGTCGACTCCTTTTTTACTTTTTTACAAGCGCGTCAAATCGTGCTGGCCAGTTTGATTTTTAAATCGATTTCAACTAACATATGATGTGACTGCGAAACAAATAGTTCGATATTTAAAATAAAATCTTCATAAATTCTAATATAAATTGTCTCGATTCCGATTTGGATAAACAATCGCTACCGAGAAAAAAAAGTAACTTTTTAAAAGTATTCTTGTTGCAGTATGAGTATGACAGTTCTTTTTATTTAAATTTCAAAACCTATGCTGTAATGTTATCATTTCATGGTAGGTTTTGAAACCAATGCTGTAATGAAATCCATACACCCCGGCATTCAGGGAAGTAAGTGACTACTTACAGAGCAGAGCATATGTAAATGTTATTTTGTATGTATGGGGTCGCCTTATAGTGGTCAATAATATTTTAATAGCAGATTAAAAATGATGAGTGGGTCATAATTAAGATAAAAAAAAAATATTTTTTTTAAATTTTTTTATAAATTAAAATTTCAAAATTCGTCTAAGTGATCAAAATTTAAGTTTGATCTGTAGTTTATGACTACACAGCAAGTAATAAAAACGTTTCTAATCTAATCTATGTAGTCACAAAGTGTAGATCAATCTTAAATTTTACTCACAGAGAAGAACTTTGAAATTTAAATTTTTGAAAAAAACTTAAAAAAAAAACTTTTCGAAATTCAGACCCACTTATTGTTCGTAATCTGCTATTAAAATATAATTGACTATCATAAGCGGACCCTGTATATAAACGTACCTGCATATTTATTTTAGTAACGCCATATTTTTTTTTACGAATTGTCGCTGTTGATAAACACCGCTACTACGACGCGGCATTTTATTGTTAATACTACGACGTAGTACTACAAGATGTTTTGTAGTAGCGCGTAGTCGTCTTTATTTTAGTAGTATTCATTCATAATTTAGAGTGAAAAGGCTTTTTTTTACCATAAAGGTAGCGAATATATTAATTTTCTTGTAAAAAAATACATGTTTTTTTTGCTAAAATCGTTTCTATAGATGATAACAACCCTGTTTGTACTTCTTTGAAATCTCCTACTTTGCCTTACCAGTTACATATAAAACGCAGTGGAGTGCAACTCGTGTATACGAAGTATTATTTGTACCTTATTTAATGTAATAAGTATTAAAGTGTTGTGAATTCCCTTGTAGTGACTTAAAAAAGCCGTGTTGTTAGAAGCTTTCTTATTTTAGGGTCTGTCTGTCCCACTGATAAACTTTTTACATAATCAACGAATGAAGAGCATTAAAAAAAACTTACTTCACATCAAAACTTTGGCTAAAGTTAAGGTCATGAATGTACATGCTACGATTCATGAATATTTTTTCAAAAATTTAAAATTTGTCAAGGAGTAGGTACTCAATTGATATGGATGAAATTTATATGAAAACATCTTTGAAGTATCTTCAATCGTATGAAACTATTCTAAGAATATTCAACATCGATTCATAATTGTCCAAAAATACGTAACAAACCTTCTATTCTTTAGAACCTTCTAATATCAACATTTCAAATATAATTTGACCTCAGAAAATGTAATCTAATATCCGTCTTTTCCATTTCCAAATATTGGTGGAATATACTTGGACACTTGGATATTACATGTCATACCAGCTTCCGGCCACTGTATAACAATTCAGTAAGCAAGAGAATAAAGCAGTAACTCACGAGAGTTGTGTTCCGATGCAGTTACAGAAGCACGAGCATTTCGAAACAGAAAAAAGTTTCTTCATTACAATCATCGAATGCAGAGCTTTAAAAAAACCGACTTCACGTCAAAACTTTGGCTGACTTAGAATGTCATCCACGTAAACATTCTCCGAAATCATACATATTAATAAACTAGCTGTTGCCCGCGACTTCGTCCGCGTGAATACCGGTTATGGGAGTTGGATAAATAATATTATAATATCGTCCTTGAAGTTCAAAGTCAAAATCAATTCAGTTGTTTAGCTGTGAAAGCGTTACTGATAGATAAACAGAAAGAGTTATTTCAAAAACTGTTACAACAAAGCTGTCATTCGCAGTTTCACCTAGGTTTTATGAAAAAGACTGACAAAAAATAAAATAGAAAAAGTAATATAAGTTTTTAAACTGGCATGGTCATTAACATTTAAATTAACTTTAGAAACGGGATATTTACCATGTTTTTGATTTATTTTGAGTTCTCGATATTTCGGCACTGTTACAAGCGCCATGATCACGACGGTACTGAAGATGCGGGTAAGCGTGTTTTTTATTCACGGGCAAACAAATCTGTCTACCCGCTTTATTTTGCGTTTCGATCTTTGGTTACCACTACTATTGTCACTGTTTTCACTTAAAGTTAAAACTCGATTTTGTTTTCGACACACAAAACTCACAGTATCGACTGGTACATTATTTTTGTATTGAGATGGACTTTTGCACAGCTGGACCACTGGATTCCATGCAGCAGAAAGATGGAAACCGTCTTCACGGTTGAAATTAGGATATTTGGTAATCTCAATAGCCTCTCTGACCAATCTAGGTATGTAATGTTTATCAGTTGAGATTACCTGAGGCTTATGTAGTTCGATCCAATGTTGTGTTCCAGCTTCGAGTAGATGTTGTGCTATGGCTGATTTATTCGAGTCATTGTTTTTTACAGCTCTTATGTGCTCCTTTATTCTACAAGCGACTGTACGTTTAGTTTGGCCGATATATGATAAACCGCAGCTGCAATCCACTTTGTAAACACCAGGATTATCCAAGGGAAAGTTATCTTTAGGTGAACGCAACATTTGACTTACTTTCTTGAAGGGGGTGAAGATAGTGTTGACTGAGAATTTACGTAGTATGTTTGCGACCTTATCTGTCACTCCCTTAATGTAAGGCAGGAATGCTGGTTGTCTCTCAACTTTGTGCTTGCGCTGTTTATGTGTAGTCTGCTGTTTAGTTGGCCCGGCTTTTACTTTGTAGCCATTATTTTGTAGTACCTTTTTGACATGCATCAGTTCGTCTGGTAGGTGGTGTTTGTCGCACAGGTCGTATGCGCGGTTTGTGAGAGATGTTACTACAGAATGAAGCTGTCGTGGGTGGTGATGGGAGTCTGCATGAAGGTATCGGTCTGTGTGAGTTGGCTTTCTATACACCGAATGACTTAATGAACCGTCTTGGTTGACCTTCAGCAGAACGTCTAGAAATGACATCACTTTTTCAGATTCCATCTCGTACGTGAACTCAAAATAAATCAAAAACATGGTAAATATCCCGTTTCTAAAGTTAATTTAAATAGAAAAAGTAACCTACAAAAAGTAAATACCAAACAGGAATAGCACACTGGGTAAAAGTTAGGCTGCAAACTGGACGGTAGCGACAGTGAGAGCGACAGCGGCGCGTGCTGCGACGCGACGCGGGGAATCTGCGGGGCTAGCATGCTACCGTCGACAATGATAAATCGGGCCTTTTATCGATATTTTCTTAGAATATGGTATTTAGAGTTAGCAATTTATTAAGACTATGACATATTTGGTTCTGTAGTCTTAATCATGGTATCAAATCGAGTAATTCTATCTATTATGGTGCGCATATTAGCTTACTCTAGCCACCGCGCGCGGTTTTACCCGCGTAACTTTTGATCCCGTGGGAATTTCGGGATAAAATATAACCTTTCCTCAAGAGTTGGGCTATCAAATGCAAAAATAGTTTTTCAAATCCCACTTGTAGTTTCTGAGATTAGCGCGTTCAAACAAACAATAAAACAAACTCTTCAGCTTTATATATTAGTATAGATAATAGGATAAAATAACAAAATAATATTGATCTTGTCGATTCGACTATTTATCGATGGTTGCTAGCCCTGCTAGGCCGTTCTCGACGCCAGCGGGCGCTCGAGCAATTTGTCGCGGTTTCATACAAACTCAATACTTTCTATCGTGTCGCGGAAATCGCTGCTCGCGTCGCTGCCCACGCCACTGTCGCTCTCGCTGTCGCTGTCGCTGCCGTCCAGTTTGCAGCCTTTGTATATATGTATAAGATTATTATAGTATGTATAAGAGTAGGTTTATATGTAGGTAGGTTTATTACATAGATGGTGCCCGCGACTTCATCTGCATTGAATTAGTATTTCGAATAGGTTATTTCTTCTCCAAGGTCCTATCCAAAAAAATAAACATGAAGAATCTTCCCACATATAATATGTAGGTATAACTCCTAACCAATACATTACAAAGGCACATTCTAGGTAAAGCTATATTACTGTAAAGTTTCATAAAAATCCATTCGGTAGTTTTATCGTGAAAGAGTAGCAAAAATCCATCCATCTAGCCATTATCAGTGTATAATATGTTTAGTAACCTATATGTTTGGCTGTTTTTCACGGTCAAACGGCTTAGCCAATTTTAATGTAATTTGGTATGGTAGTTCATGAAGTCCTGTGTTGAGTTTTGACACTTACACCACTTTTTATTCTGAAGAATTCTACGGGTTCTGATTTCCAAGAGGCAGAAACGATCAATAAAGAAAACCTAAACGATATTGAGTTGTAATATTTTACGTTTAACTTTTTACAATATATCTCTGTATGTACACTACCTACATTAAATCTAGCATGAAGCTTTATTTATTAATGATTTAGCCCTATCAACATAGTAAACTTTTATACTACATACCAACTATCTTTCGGATTTATTATAATATTATATGTCAGCCACAGATGTCAGCAGAATAGAACAACAAACAGACAGACACAAAAAGACATTTTTTTCTTTCAAATTGTTACTTTTTTTTTTCATTTCTTAATAACCTTGGGTACATATTTTTTTTGTAAAAATATTTCATGTTCACACGTTATTGTTTACTGTTTTATATATACATATGTATGTAAAGATAGATGCATGGTAAATATTGATACAAAATAAAAAAAAATATAATAAAAAAAAATTATGCGAGCAGGATCTTAGACTCATGGTCGGTCTACGCGCAACTGAGCTATGAGTACTTCTGATCTGTATGCCGAACATCTCCACTATATTCTAGTAAGTTTTAGGCATAACTTTTAAAAATCTATTACAATTTTTTTAGATCCTAGATTTTTTTATGTCTTCAGAATCTGCTCATCATCCTGGACAACTTTTGTTAAGGCATCATATCTATATTTCTTACGGTTTTGATGATCCCTTAAGGGTTCTGCATCAGGTGTTCCAGTAACCGAAATAAAATATACCCTATATGTTGCCCCGGCTTCACAGCTATACATCAAAAAAAGTTTCATTCAAATCCGTCCAGCGGTTCCAGAGATTAGCGTGTGCAAACAGACAAACTTACAAACAAACAGACAAATTTTTTTTTTCAGATTCTTACTCTTTTTTAATTTCTTTATAACCCTAGATAATTTTTTTTGTAAAAATATTAAATGTACAGACACGTTTTTTTTACTGTTTTATTATATGTATTGATAATAAAATCCCTAGACAATCACACCAACTACATGGCCCCAAAGTAAGCATAGCAAAGTAAGCATGGGATACCAAATAGCTAACTAGGGGGGAACCTAGAATATAAATACTTAAATAGATAAACACCCAGACACGAAACATTTTTTTTTCTTGTTCCGTGCGGGGATCGAACCCGCAACCACTGGCGTCTGAGGCAGATAGGTTTACGCCATCGTCAAAGTGGTCGTCAAAATAGGTTTACCCCATCGCCAAATTGTTTAAAAATTTGAAATTTTCAATGAAGTACCCAACCGATGACGATGAAATTTATATGGGATCAATTATGAAGTATCCTCTATCATATGAATTAAGAATTTTTAAAATCGATTCATAATTGTCTGAAATATCGTGTAACAAAGACACAAAAAAACACAAACAAACAGTAGAAACTTACTGCGGTCGTCTACGGAAAAGGATTCTATAGAAGCAATACCTCATCTCGAATATCATTAAAGTCATGGGAAGACATCAGCTGGTATCATGCGAAGCAACATCGCAAGCTACGAAATAAAAAACAAACCCAAAAGCTATTTAAATAAAACATCATTTAAAGCAACATGTCACAACTTTTGCGTAAAACATGCCGAAAAATAAACTCGGTATTAACAGGCGAAGGGAAAGTACAAGATGTAATATAAATAGCACCTTTTGTTGTTTATCTTTACTTTTCGGATTTTCTACATTTTTTTCATGTTCTAAGCTTATTGTCTTCCGACGAGAACTCTAAACAAACTGTCTATCCTCCCCTCTTCACTTGGGCAATTTACTCTTAGTGCAAATTGATCGAGTTTCCGAGACACCGACCTACCTTTTAATGACGTATTTTCGATTGTCAACCTTGTTTTCATAGCCTTAAGAATCACGTTGCTCCGTTTTTATGCCGTTTCTTAATTTTACGAAGATTTATTTGTACTTTTTATTGGTTACGTTTTAAATGTCTCTTTCGTTTTCTTTTTACGTGCAATTAAATTTTTTGAAGGCGTTGAAGTGAAATGTTAGTTACAGTCGGGGTCAAGAATTATGAAATCAAGGAAATTTGGAATTGAGGAGCCGTTTTTTTAAGTGACGGCACGAAGGCACGTGACGAAGGCATTGAGGATAACCCTGAAGACAGATCATACCGTTTTACCAAAGAACTGATTTTTGAAAATAACAATATTAAATAAAAAAATCTTTATTTGCGACAAAATAAAATGGATTTCAAGCACAAGTTTACATGAAAATGATACATGAAAATGTTGCCACAAATTGGTAGCAATTCAGCAAAGTGCTAGTTTAGAGCTAGCGCTGGTCTTCCATTGCAACCACTGGTCACGGTCGGAATCACAAATAAAGAGATGTTTAAAAAAAAAAATTCTTCAGGTAGCTTGGTCGCCGTTTACGACATGTTACTCCACTGATGTAAAGATCCTAAGCTGACTCCATATATGTATAAAGGTAATTATTATCTGTACCTACGGAGTTTTACTAATTCTACAATCACCGCTAGCCACCAGCCAAGTTCACTACACTTTGGCAAATGTGACATCCTATGTTAAACCGAATATATTCATCGTTGTCTGGTAGAAATCGCTCCTCAGCGATAAGACCGCCAAGTTTTTAATTTCTAATGTATCTGTTCTCTTTCTTTACTGTACTTGGCTTCCTATTCGCCTTCGCCGGAATACTCACATTATTTCTCTAGTCTACCGTATTCTGTACGATAAAGCTATAGCTGCGTATCTGAAAGACCGTTTAAAGTACCTTTATACCAACAACGACCGTAACTTGCGTTCCTCATCGAATTTTTTACTGGCGACACCATCGCATACGTCCACATTTTTAGGCAAATCCTTTTATATTCGATCGGTGTCGTTATGGAACGAGCTCCCGATTGAGATTCGTTTGGCGCGCACACCGCGCATTTTTAAACAAATGCAACTAGTAATGTAACATTCTGCGCACGTTGCGTATTTGTACGTGTGGTGCGCAGAATGTTACATTACAAGTTCCATTACAGCAATCTGTACGCACCATTACACTGTTCATCTTAACTATGTAGGTATATACCTATATTCATACGTGTATTGATATAGTATTTATTTATATAGAACATAAGTATTTCGTAAACGTTTATGTATGTGTATGTAATTATTCGTATGTAGTTTATTTTTACGAGCCGTACACCTCGCCCACATTCATTTCCATTAATGCCTGGGTTGCCTGGCAGAAATCGCGCTTTGGCGATAAGGCCGCCTTTTGCATGTTAATTGTGATTGTTATTTTAATTTAAACTGTAGAACTATGCTGGCGTACAATAAAGAGTTTTATTAATATTATTATTATTACCTGTATTGATAAACTGAAGTGTAAATTAATAAATGTTGTAGCTCTTATGGCTTTTTGTGTTTCATGTGTCTTTTCTCTAATTTATGATCCAATGACCAAATTTTAATCCTTCTACAAATATAAAATTACTTTTCCGCACAGCTTTAATGATCTTTTAAAACATATCTTTCGAGCAAAGACGTTTGAAGAAAATGTCACACCTTTATATTTTTCTTCGTGTGACACGAGATAAAAGCTGGTGTAAGATTCTAGATGTAAGTAATATTTCATTGTATGGTTTAATAAGGTAAACTTATAAGAATAGAAAAATAGGTATCTTTAAAGCACCACATGAACTGTGTTAGATAAAGATCGATAGGTCCAGCTTCTAGGTAAATTGTGCAGAACAAATATTTTAGTAAAAGTCTTTATAAGAATTAAGTATTTGGCATATTTGTTTTGAGCACATACATTTATGATTATAAATGAAGAGACCTGATTAGCAAGCAAGCTTTTTGTTGTGGAAAACCTAACCTGAGTAGGTTCAATATTCAGTACATAAATGGGACTTAAAAGCAAGATCTAGCTAAAAAATCGCGTAATTAATTAATTTTGAATCATTTTTTTTACTATTATTTATTAAATATTTATTTTCTATATTTCTTGTGGGTAAACGTGCTCGCTTGCCAGGCGAACCTTAAGAGGTCCTTCCTCCAATTGAATAATACACGCTGATCCAGATGCGATAGGGGGATTCTAAAGCCGATTCTTCCTTAGGTTTTTTACGATTTAATTTCTAATTACAGGACTTTATCGCGTATCGCGTACTTTAAATTACCGTGGTCTACAGTTTTTGACTGATCTAAATAACAATCTTTGAAGCACGAAAACGTTTATACTTTTTTATAAAGAAATATCTTTTTCTAATTTTATTTTTTAAATTCAACATATACCTAGTTATTGAGGTATACACGTCAAAGCAAAAAAGCAAGCAAACCTTTCAGCTCCCTAATCTATACTAATATTATAAAGAGGAAACCTTTGTATTTTGTTTGTATTGAATAGGCTCAAAAACTACTGGACCGATTTCGAAATTTCTTTTGCCATTACTTAGAGGGATTCTTCCGAATCCGTAAAGGCTACTTTTTATCCCGAAAATCTCGCGGGAATCGAAATTTCGCGGGTAAAACCGCGCGCAACAGCTAGTATTTCATAAACTTGAATAAGAAAAAATCTGTTTTAAAACATGTAATGTTCCTTAGCGCGAAGTATACTGGGAACTCAGCCACGATCTTGTTTTGAAATCAATATGTAGGGTGTAGGGTCATCTTAGAATAGCCCTACTATCCCTGGATGAGTGTGTCGTAAAGGCGACTAATCCAGTGACCCCTGCTTGGTAGATCCCGTCAGGTTCCGACTGGCTAGCGACCATCCTTCATATAAAATATTTGGCGATGGAGTAAACCTATCTGCCTCAGACACCAGTGGTTGCGGGTTCGATTCCCGCACGGAACAAGAAAAAAAAAATGTTCCGTGTCTGGGTGTTTATCTATTTATGAAATAAAACACTTTTTAACCGGATTTATCGCGTATATTTACATTTTAAATTTTAACTCGACGTTTCGGTGTCTTTGCAGACCCCGTGGTCACGAGCGACGCTCGTTGTGTGTCGCTCGTGAATTTTAAAATGTAAATATACGCGATAAATCCGGTTAAAAAGTGTTTTATTTAATAGTATGAATTGCGAAAACTTAAGACAATATTATCTATTTATGTATTTATATTCTAGGCTCCCCCCTAGTTCGCTACATGGTATCCCATAACACTAGCTCTGCTTACTTTGGGGCCATGTAGTTGGCGTGATTGTCTGGGGATTTAAAAAAAAAATCTGCCGTTAAATATTACCGCTCCGGCGGTGATGTGTTCCGGCAATATTTTATGAAGAGCCAGTTCTTTCCTAGGCCCGTGTGCTATCATCTTCGCTTACCATCAAGTGAGATTGTGGTCAAACGCGGGCTTTAATTAAAAAAAAAACTTGGTTGTCATCGGCCACTTTTGTGACAATACTTTGTTAAAGTACAAATATGTACCTATAGTATGAGTGTGTAAGATCTGTATTCGATTCGAGTGGACTTTCAAACAGTAGTACTTACAGAAAGCTTGATTTTGCATGGATCTTATTATCAAGTAACTTTTACGAGGTGAAGTTACGAGAGAATACCTATGAGATTAAATCTTAACCTTCCCGGACGTAAAGATGCCTCGATAATTTTATGATTTCCAGGCTATTAAATTATATTGATTATACAGTAAATATTTTACTGCTTATACAGCATATAGTCACAGAGTTGATACTCAAATACTACCTCTAGAAATAAAATCAGTCACTGGAGTCTGCAGAAGAATAATGAAATGATTTGATATGGTTTCTTTTTAAATATACAGGGCTAAAGTTTTCATTTTTTTAACTGGGTGATACAGGTATGTTTATATTGTATCAAAGAAAATAACAGTTAAATTTGGCTGGTGACTAAAAAACAACTGTATAAAAAAATACGTAGTTTCCAATTTTCCTATTTATTACATTTCGTACCATTTTTTTTAAAGATTTATTAATGCGTTTTATTTGTTATAAATGCTAACAGTTTTCAGACCTACAGACATTTCAAAAAGTCCTAGTTCATTTTTAAAAGGGATAAATAGGTCACTGGTATGGGTAACCTCCTAATAAATATAAGTCATAAGTCATTTTCAGGCTACAACAAAAATCAGATCTATGTAACCAATAGTTTCGTCGCAGCAGTGTTTTTTAAATTTTCCGTAGTGTAATTTAAACACGCTGTATATTCCCGATCACCTGATGGTAACTACTATAGGCTATGCGATTTAAATGCGATGTTGATATTTTGTAACTCTGGTGGTTTTTTAAATTAATTATTAAGCTGTTTAAGGTCTCCAAAAAAGCCTATTCGTATACTTCTCGTTAACACTTTTTTAATAGTTTCGGATAAACAATAGGCCCTTGTAGTATATGTGGTTGTATAACATACATCCCTACATACAGGTTATAATAAACCCGGATATAACTCTTCTTCTTTACTAACGTTCTCGAGACAGTCCACAGCAAACATCGTTCACCACAAACCGTCTATTTATTTCACAATTTACGATTTCAATTGTACGGAGCGCCCCCTGGTGTGCATATACTCCAACTGGCAGTAATTACCTAACGATTATCCTACTGACATCATATCCAATGTCGTACGATAAACAAAATAATTATGACATTAAGCAATATGAGATATTGTTTATGTATGACTATGTAGAGAACGTTTACTGAAGATTGCAAATTATAATTATTACACTATCATTTTAATTGTTGGGCGAACGATTAATAACTAAGGAGAACTGTCAGCTTACTTTTTATAATGAGTAGCTTAAAAACAGTTTCGTATGAGGTATAATATAATTCTCGTTATAATATATTTCTGGATATAAAATGTAAACGGAATTGAAAAGAAGACTAAACTTAACGATATAAAGACTCGGTTGCAAGCTAAGAGGTTAACCCTTTAACCGCCACGGTTGGATATAACTGACAAATATTTTCGAGTCCATTCCGCCAAAGTCGTATATATACGACTAAAAACCACCATTCGTCTCATATGCTTTTTTTATTTAATAATGCCGGATTATGTTAAAAAAATGTTAATATTTGGTAAATGGTTAATCAAGTTATCATTTACAATTGAGTACACCTAAGTCTCTTAATTATAAAACCTTAAAAGTACTTCAGAAATTATATAAATTACTGATTTTATTATTATAAAATTGCATTGATGTCCAGCGACACTGTCGGATATAACCGACCATAGGGATGGGGCATAAGCAAAGATTTACCGAAACGAAAATCCAAGTAAATGTTTAAACTGACTATTTTTTAACAAATTAATTAAAACAATTAAAGAAATTGTCATTACAGAAATAAATATGTTTAATTTCTTTGAAAATAAGTTTGAAAATGTCAGTGACTGAGTTGATGATTCTCATCCCTAGCGTGCATGTTTAGAAACGAAATAGACGACCGCTTATGACGTCATACCTGAGTGCCAGCTTGTAGAATTTTCCATTAGTGTTGTGCTTACGCATTAGTTATTATGTTCGTGTTATCGATAAATGTGATTTAACTGCATTAAAAGATGTAAACTCCATCACAGTATAGAGTCATAAAAATATTCATCTTTGGCATAATATATTGTGCGGAAATCAATAAATCTTTCAAAATCTTTAAACGATTTTTGTTTCATTTGGTTACCGAAATACATACTATTAGAAGTTCTCAAAGTTCCTCTTTCTATCTATTTGTCTGTTACCTCTTCAAGCTTAAACTATTAAGATTGTATTTGAAGCGTGCGAAGCTGGGACGGGTATATCGATCTACCATTGAACATCCTTATTTGTTGTAGGTATTTATTTTGAGATTTACTGTGCTTGGCGCTGGGAGCACGACAACTGATATAGAGTCTGGTGGGTAAAGGGTTAAGAAGCCCTTTCAAGAAGTCCAACTGTAAGGGCCACTTAGATTAAACCGTCGATAAAACTTTTTTAATAACATATATTTACTCGAAAAGATCCTCTTATGTTGAACTTTTGAAACTTACCCATTTGAGTCACCTTATCGATATTGGTATGTAAGTAAATATTGTCAGTACTTCAATGTTTAAGTGTAATATACATCACAACAAAGCAATTTTTATTCGCAATTTTACAGTGATATTAATGTCTTATTAAAAGGACACGCTTAGGGCGGTACTAAAGTCTTTCCTGTTTACACGTCATTGTGAAAACTACTACATGAAAGTGTAGTTGCGAGAAAGAGTAAAATGTCGTAGAACAAGTGTTGTTGGTATTGATGTAGAGAGACTATATGCAAGAGGTGATGAGAATTAACAATGTATATTCTATTACATTGTTGTTTAGACATTGTTTTTGATTTCTTAATCTAAGTTTTACCGGTAAAGATTTGGATTTACCGATATATGTCGATAAAAGTAAGGATTTATAAAAAAGGGACTTCCCTTACCCGCATAATAATACTCAATTTCTATGGAAGGTTTAAGTTGTACTAATCTTTTGACTTATTCTAAATTGCTACCACGTGATATTGACATAAAATACAGGATTACACTTGCAAGTAGAAATTGCTCTTCGAGGGTTCCTTGTCCACCAATCGATCCCTAGACACGATTTTCTACCAAACACAAAAAATAGGTCTGCACCACATTATTAAGAATTTCTGGAGAATTTTTATGTCAACGGTTTATGTCATATGTCCTAAAATTTATTATTTAAAAAGCTATTATAATAACGTCGACTTATGACTTTTGACTTCTAGATCTGCTTTTATCTTATGTCAAAGTGTTCGAATATGGAAATATAATAAAAACATATACATGTCTGTTTATAGCGATGGCTGTTATTATCGTACACAAGTTCAAATGTCGTGCCATCCCTGACCGCGGACACAGTGTCCTAGTAACTCCGCAAGTAGCTCACAGGGAACGATGGTTACTGCAATAATTTACACGAAATTGCCTGAAACACAGCCCGGTCGCCCGGTCGCCGGTCGCCGGTCGAAGACCTGCCGGGTAGCTACAGATTAAGGCTCGGCTTAGGTGAACTCGTACCTCATGACATGACATATTTAGACGTGGGTTCAGTAAGTTAAGCCAGATTATATTGGGCTGAATAAAATATTGTACCTTTTCAGCAAATTTTACATAGAGTAATTTGGAGTCATAATTAATTAACGTGATTATAAAGATAACTGTAGTTTTGGCTATGTCATTTTTAATCATTTTAGTTTGTACTTTGGAAACTACTGCAGTAACTCCCAAAAACCATGGAAAAGAAATTATTAGTAGGAAGGGCTTATTGTCTGTCAATGCTATTTATATAGTATTTCTTTAACTACCTACACTTATTTTACTGCAATGGTGACAATAGAAATTCTGGGAAATGTTTTTCTTTACTATCATTTCTTGTAGCAAAATAGAAAAGTATTATTTATGAAGTATTATTTATTTACATCATAGTACATAACTTCACGCCTGTATCCCTTGTCGGGTAGGCAGAACACCAAAGGCTGTAAAACCATCTGATGTCACGTTTGACAAATTTGGAGGTATTAAAATGATGGAGAGAGACTATTGCAGTGACAGGGGGTCAGCAAAAAACCTTCGTCACTTAACTGACTTTTACAGTATGCCCGGGAAGAGAAGCAGCTGGCACATTCTATGTTTTTCTTTCGCTCCCAGTCCAGCATGGAAGCAGATACATCATTTAATTAAATTTAATTATAGGTACAGCAAACAATATATCTTGTTCAAGGTGTCTGCCAATCTTCACGCGACAAGCCTCACAAGTATATGCCTGAAACGTTAGATGAGGCCGATTGAATAGGCATTATAAGGGTCGTTACTTCAATAACGAAAAACTACTTCCTCAATCTTAATAATATTATAAACGTGAAAGTTTTCATGGATGTATGCATGGATGTAGAAGAAACGGATTTGCATAAAAAACACACTTAAATAAAACACTTTTTAACCGGATTTATCGCGTATATTTACATTTTAAATTTTGACTCGACGTTTCGGTGTCTTTGCAGACCCCGTGGTCACGAGCGACTGAGGTGTCAAGCGTCGGATTGATAGATTGAAAAAGTTATACATCATCATCTCCATCTGTTTAAACTGTTATAACCGAATTAATTGCGTATAATTTATATTTTACATTTCGAAGTTTTGATGTCTTTGCAGACCCCGTGGTAATGAGCGACTGAGATGTCAGGCGTCAGATTGATAGCTTAAAAAGGATATATATCATCTCCATCTGTTTCTCAGTCTTCGCGCATAGCGTTCAGGGATAACACTTAATTGGATAAATTTGGCGTAGTGATAGTGTACAGTCTGGAAAAGCAGGCAGGCTACTGTTTGCTATTGCCGCAAAAGAGACCGCGCAAAAAGCTAGTAAATAAATAAAGAGCGAATTATAGTCACATCTTCGCTTTGACAGTTCCTTTTTGATACGGGTCGCCAAGGTTTGGAATGAACTGCCTGCGTCTATTTTCCCTGACCAGTATAGTCCTAGTACTTTTAAGCGTCGAGTGAATAGGTTTCTCGTGGATGGACGTGTACCACCTTAGTCTTCATGTTCACTTAACCTCAGGTGGCATGGAAGACAAACGTCCCATCCATAATTTATAAAAAAAAAAAGATAAAACTTTATATGTTGAAAACAAAAATAATGCCATGGGTTACTTTAACGATTCAACGTCACGTTTAAAGAAATGTAATTTTTAATTATCTTTAATCAGAAGCTAAAATCTCAAGCTCAAAGAAAAGCTTGCAGCACATACAGCAAAAAAACACTTACCACACAGACCGTACATAAATATGATACAAAACTTGATGAACCATGACGTCTTTCACAACACATGCATAGCACTCGTCATCCATCTTCGTTCAAGAGCATTTTCCACACTCATCGGAATGGAGACAGAAATAGCTCAAGATACTCGTATACGAGTATCTCAACAAGGCGGAATTACGGTGTAACCCCTTTCTACCCGCCGAGGGCCACTTAGACCCAATAGACATTATTGCTTCCGAACGAGCCGCGGAGGACTTGAAAAATAAATACGGGTCAGAACTCTTCACTGACCTTCATTCTAATTGTCAAAGATGTTGAGAATGAATATTTGCGGAGAATCTCTGTTCGTCTTGATTTTTCATATGATTGAGGCAACTTATGAATAATATGGGATGATGAAATTGAAATTGAATGAAATTGGAAGAATTGATTTATGAATGTATTACTGGCAGTATATGTTGATACGATCCTTATTTATTTTAATGATAAGTATATTTTTTATAGAATATACAATAAATAAATAATAATTTCTTTTTATTTATAAACAGCATAATTTTACTTAAGGGGAGTTGCTTTATAAAATCCCCACAGAATTAGATAGCAACCCAACCACCACTCGAAACAAAATCTGTTGCTATATCTATTCTCTAGCGTCTAGCGATGATGTATTTATTTGATCATCATATTTGGCCTCATCGTTGTTTAACACCAACTATGTACCAATCGAGTAGTGAGGAAAAATTAAAAATAAGATATCTAGCGAAAGATTTACATGAGACCTTTTCAATTCGCATAAGTAGACAATTCCTCAAAAGAGACACTAAAATGTTGAATTCGTATGTACGTTGCATGACGTAAATGAATGTTTGTTCCAGGAGTGCATACCTTCATGAAAGTTTCCGAATAAAGCACATTGCGAACGTCTTTTGCAATTCAGTTCAGTTGTCGACAAACACTAAAAAACTCGACGCTTTCAGTATGAACAAATAGTTTGCAATCGTTCAATCGTGCAAGGAGCGGTCCCCCAACGCGACGTATTTTTTTTAGAATTATTAATACATTCTTAAGTACTTTAAGATTAAGTTTCTTTTATTATTTTATTACTTTTTAAAGGGAAATTAAGTTCTTGTGTCAAGGGTTTTTTAAATTTTATATTAAATTTCTTATTTCATACTTTTTATTGGTAGGTTAGCTTAGGTTTAGTTAGACTTTGTATATTACATTTACTTACTTTAATTTAGATTCTTGTTAAGGTAAAGCTTACAGGTCAAGCTCGTTCGCTTTTATTTTTTTAACTTATTAATTACTAGTTTTTGTTTCTATAAGTAGGCTAAAGATTACATTGGTGCAGGGTTTTTTGTTAATTCTTTCTGTAGTAATAATTTTAACCATTAGGCAATTTCATAATTACCAAGTAGGTAGTAGAAGATTTTTCATTGCAATAATTACTAGGTAATAAATAAATAAATAAAAAATAAAAAAATTAAAATTGTTTATTTCAGATTCACATCCATAATATTGTTAGTAACTTATAACTACATTTAATATAAAACTTAACAGCTAGGGTTAGTACTTATACTTAAAAATAACAAATAGGAAAACTTAACGCATTAGGTACTACTCCAAATTCACTGCGCGTATCTTCGCCAACCCGGAGCACTAGGTATATGTGTATGCACATGCTCCCAGTGACTCAGTTGTGTTGTTGTCGCTGCCTCGGACCCTGTGCATCAGCGAAGCTATTCTTTTTCTTATCAAAGTTGGAAAGTCATCCGTATGAGCGTCCGCAAACATTCCCGATGCACTGCAGTACCTCGGCAGCCCCAACAACATCCTGAAAGCATTGTTGTACTGAACTCGGAGAGCACTGAATGTCCGCCTCCTATAACTAGCCCATAGTGCACATGTGTACAGCGCTGGCAGAAAGCTTTAAATAACGTAATCTTTACGTCTGCTGTACATCGCGCAAATCTACGGAACAGCATATTACAGCGGTTGAGTAATACTGGTTGAGTTTTTTTAAAGGTCAAATACATCTCTCATCAAATACAGGTCTCACCATACGAAGCTAAGAAAACCTTTGATTAAACTAATATCAATCAATATTTTCAGTGCCGTTTCATTTGAGATCCATCCGAGTATATTTGCAGACATTCGGTTCATCTCCCCACTTTCACCCCCACAACTTATAAATGGCTGAACCGATTTTCATCAAACATGTCTAAGAACACTCGCACATAAGTTACCTTTAATACAAAGAAAAACTAAATTGAAATCACTGCATCCGTTCGGGAGTTATGATGTCACAGACAGACACGTCAAATTTATAACACCACTCTTTTTGAGTCGGGAGTTAAAAAGAAAATAAGAACATGAATAAAAAATATTAATTTAGTGCAATGTTTTTTTAAAAACCAATTTCCCTTACCAAGTTCATATTTTCTTTAGCTCGCTGCAGTAACTAACCGTAGGTAACAGCGGCCATTTTACGGTTTGGCACAGACGGCACGGCGTCCAATTGTGTTTGCGATTTACTGCGTTCAACGGTAAAATGCAGTTTCTAGTATTTCTGCTACTGGGACCAATGAAGCCTGGAAACAATAACGTTGTAAACTGTGTTGAGGTTATTTATGGCGTGTACATTTGTAACTTCTACAACGAATGCAGAACAGTAAAAACCGACTTCACTAACATTTATAGATCCTTGTGAAATTTGACTGAAGTATATAAAAAAAAAAAAAAAATCATTTATTTCAGGCAACATAAGAATAGTACAGGATGTTAAATACTAAATCTAAGGCCCTTAGAAAATATATACCTAACCCTTATATACATACAATATACTTTAAACTACACTTCAATTCCCACGTATGAGCTGCGACGGGGGACGCGACATCTTTGTGTCAAGTAACCGTCCTTTGAAGTTTAAAATTAAAAGATAAAGTCATCAACGTAAATTTCTCCGAATTGACACATATTTTTTCGAAAGTTGCAAATTTTAATTGATTTTGATGAAATTTATATGGAACCTCTGAAGTATTCTCTATCATATAGAATAATATTATTCAAAATCGATTCAGTACTGTCCAAAAAATCGTGTAACAAAGATACAAAGGACCTTTTCCTTTTGGAAGTCGGTTTGTGATGTGTTTCTGTAAAACTATCTACTTCAAACCACTAGTGCAATATTCTATAAGTTGCAGTGGAAGTACAGAGAAATTTATTGATTACTATTATAGTAAATCAGACAACACTTTTCTCATAAATATTATGTTTTTTTTTTTATTTCATTCGGAAAATACTTCAAAGTAAACTTTCTTAAAATTCCTTTTACAAATTATTTCGGTTGTATTTTGGGCAACCATAAAGACCTAGAAATATTTCGGAACCTAAGCGACCTAACTTATTTATTGGACTTAATTTAAGTGGAATATCGGGATAAAAATCTATGTGCTATTCGAGACTGTATACTATCACTATGCCAAATTTCATCCAAATCCGTTGAGCCGTTTTGCCGTGATTGATTCCATACATCCAACATTTCCCATTTATAATACTAGTAAGATTCTTCCTGCAAAGTAATTGATCACCAACTATCAAAATTAATTGATCAAGACGAATGCTGTGCTTCAGAAGGCACGTTAAGCTTTTGTTATTTTATACTTGCATGCTGTCGTCGTTTGGTTTTGTTACACATGCATAGGACATGTATTTTATAAAATGTTGTGGTAACAAAATAAAATACGTTTTGACGTATTTCATCGCGTATTGAATATATTAGCATAAGCCCAGACACTTTCGTGACCTTAGTGACCACGGTGTCTCGAAAGTTGAGTAAAGATTTAAATTTAATGACGACCACTTTGGCGATGGACCTGGACCTGTCTGCCTCAGACGCCAGTTTTTGGGGGTTCGATACCCGCACGATACAAGAAAAAAAAATGTTCCGTGTCTGGGTGTTTATCTATTTATGTATTTATATTCTAGGTACCCCCCTAGTTCGCTACATGGTATCCCATAACACAAGCTATGCTTACTTTGGGGCCATGTAGTTGGTGTGATTGTCTGGGGATTAAAAAAAAAATTCTTTAAAATATCCGATCAAAATATATTTTACTTAATACTTATAATTAATCGTGAAAGGGCTAAATTATAAATCAAATTAAACATCACTTTTCTAGAAAACAGATAATCCAATATTTTGCGTTCCTACGAAGTGGCGAGTTTTATTCTAATCAACTGACAGTTAAGTAGCGCTGCCATTTTCACTCAAACGTCAAGTGTGGCACTTAATTAAAAAAAATAAGCCTTTGCTGAGTATAAACTGTTACCTGCCGACTATACTAAGGGTCAACAAGGGCGCGGCAGCTCTGCAGACGACATCTATCGGAAAACCCGGTATTTTCTTATTTCACAAAATATACTTACTCTCACGTATATTGGATGGAATATTTCACCCAACGAACCCGATTATGCCGTCTGCCAATATTTTTATTGAAATTTATTGACGAGCGTTTTATGCAATTGATTTATATTCATGGGTGTTTACATTTTTGGCGTCGTTTAGATTATTTGTAGGGAGCTTAATGATTTTAATAAAATTCGCTCTATTTCATAACATCACGGCATCTTAAGTGATATTTAATTAAGTATTCGTGATGTCTTGACTTAATACGTGATATAAAATATTATGTAGAGTTTTTATTTTATTGATATTAGTGATGATGTTAAGTTTTCGCTATGTAAGGCGCCTGTTAAAATCTGTTTGCTTATTTTTATTAAATTTACTTAGATATAAGCTTGTATTTTAAAGAAAATTTCTTTAGACATCACATTGTAGAAAGAACTAATTTACAAAAAAATACAAATTAATATGAGTTAAACGCTGTTTTATTTTCGGGTTCTACCGGCGATTTTTCAACCGGTGAATATTTTTTTTGTATTTAATTTATTTCTATCCCTCGTTCTACCGGCACATTCAATAATTCTTGTTTTAACCCGAAACCTATGCTTTTTTATATACATAAATATAAGGAAATACTTATTTAAACTAATATTTAGTAATAATGGTTTTAAAACTTATATTCGTTAAAAGGGTTTGCAAAGTTTCGTATGACCCAATACTCCATATTTTGGGTCGCAGATAGGTAAAAATGTCATATGCTCATTATTCTACTTCTACTAAATGCAACAGAGGTAGCAATTAGGTATATATTTTAAAATTGACTCTACATTAAGTTCATTACTCATCCGCCGGAGCGGTAATATTGAAGAGTGGTCGCTAGAAAGTTGAACTCTGATGAGATTTTACCACCAAGCGGATTGGATTAGTCACCTTTTGTGACACGCTTGTCCACGGGTACTCTGAGCAGAAGCGACGGTCAATTATTTTTTATTGTATTTATTAAATTAATTTTTGTATTAATTACGTTATTTTTATTTAGAGATTTGAGTTTATGAAAAAAAGACTATAATTTTCATGTCAAAATTAATACATTTTTATAAGTGCGTTTTTTTATTAGTGACTTACCCCGCGTTTGACCTCAATCTCACCTGATGGTAAGATGAGGTGGAAGATGACAGCACACCGGCCTAGGAAAGATATGGCGCGGGAGCGGTGATATTTGGCGGCAGTTTTTATATGAAGGGTAGGTAGTCGCTAGCCAGGCAGACACTGAAAGAGTCCTACCACCTAGCAAATTGTTTTAGCTTTAGGACCTATTTTAGCTACCTATTACTTTAATAAATAAAAAAAAGTAATATAAAATCCCCAGACAATCACACCATCACAGGGCCTCAAAGGAAGCAAAGCTTGTGTTATGAGATACCATGTAGCTAACTAGGGGGGAACCTAGAATATAAAATACATATACTTATAGATAAAACCCGTAAAAAAAATAAAAAAAAATCCTTCCTAAACCCGTGTGCTTTCATCTTCGACCTCATCGTCACTTACCATCAGGTGAGATCGAGGTCAAACGCGGGTTTAGTCACTTATAAAAAAAAAAAACGCTCAGACACGGAACATTTTTTTTCTTGTTCTGTGAGGGAATCGATCCCTCAACCACTGGCGTCAGAGGCAGATAAGTTTACCCCATCGCCAAAGTGGTCGTCAAATTTATAATTCTCTATTTTGTATTAAAATCAAACATCGATACTTAAATAAATAACGAGTGAAAATGATTCGGAATTATATTAATTCCCGAGAGAATGAATTGTTAGATAAACATGTGTTCGGAAAATAGGCCGACTTCGTGTAATTTCGAAGAAAAAAATTCTGTCAACGTTTCCAAATAACACCGTTTCGGGAATACTCCAGAGAATACAAGGCATTCACAACACGCGAGAAGTAACTGTATTCATCAAATAAGTAACTCGATTTTGGTTTCATATCTCCGAAACAACAAACAACTGTAGAAAAATATCCGTAATAAACATCTTTGAGTTAAAACAGCGTAAACCTTACTTCTTACTAATATTATAAATGTGAAAGTTTGGATGTATGGATGTATGTTCCTCAATCACGGGAGTTCAGCTCAACGAATTTGGATGAAATTTGGTGATAATGTACAGTCTGGAATAACACGTAGGCTACTTTTCATCCCGAAATTCCCGCGGGACTCGAAATTGCGCTAGTAAAACCGCTCGCAACAGCTAGTTGTTTTATATTTATCTATTAAACTTACACACTGTAAAAGTAATAAATGTTATTTGCAATAGAAATAAATATATTTTTCATTCTTAATAATATTTATGGCAAGACTAGGTATATTATATTGTTGTTCTTAGATGTGTGCAAAAAAATTAGGTACAGACTATTTTTTTATACTTATTATTCTTATTTTAATTATTAATTATTTTGTACATGATCAACTCTAAACACTTGCGATAATGGCGCCATTATTCGACAAAAAGCGACAAAACGTAAAATCCTTTTCAATTCGTCTGATCCTACTAATTTTATAAATGTGAAAAGTTTGTGAGTATGATATAGATGTTTGTTCCCCCCGCTAAAATGGATTGACGAAATTGGCTACAATTTGGTACACATTGATACATACAGTCTTAAATGATACATAGGATACTTATATTCCGATATACACGCGTTATAAGAAATTGTGCGGGTAACACCGCGTGGAACTACGGACTCCTTACCTAATGCATCTAAGTAACCTCAAGACAAGTAAAACAAAACATAAGCCCAAATAGCAGCCATTTCATAACATGACATAGATGATGAAGTTCATTGACCGATAGCTACGAATATAAAGCAATATATTTTTATAGTTTTCCTTAAAAATACGCGAACAAATTGGCCGAGCGATATAATCGTTTCGACCAATTTATAGCCTGCTATAAATCGACCAGATCGGATTATGGGGACAGCCTCTTTGGACGACCCTTATCGTTTTCTCACAATATATCTTAGATGTGTGAATTGAATTTGGGTTGAATCACTGTAGATAGTCTTTAAGTAAGAGAATGTATCGATAAATCATCAATTCGCCAGTCTAAGTTTTAATCAACTGTTTTGGTCGGATAACAAGTCTTTAGAACTTTGTTGTTGTGTTGAGAAGCTTTTTTTGGATTTTTCTTCCCCAGAGCGAATAAAATCATGTTATTTTTCATCGGGAACTAAGCCAGCGATTGGCGTCAATCACATCTGATGTTGAGTGCAGATGAGGACGAAGATGACAGCTATTGTTGTAAAAAACCCGTTAACTACGGTTAATTAACCAAATTCATGGCTAGCTACCGATAAAATGCAGTTATTAACGGTTAAATATCTGACAGTGACAACGTAAAAGGAAAAGTTTTTCTTTCTTTTCTTGTTAACCGACACCAAAAAAGGAGGTTACCAATTCCACTCGTATTTATGTAATATTTTCAGAATTACCGAGTTTTCCTATATGTTAGTCTATATCAATGTCTGAACAAACGTGCCAAATTTCAATAGTGTATATATGTTTTTATGTTTGTGTTCGCATATCTCCGGAACTACACGTCCGATTTGACTAATTCTTTTTTTGTTGTACTAGGTATCATTCAACTTAGGTTTATAATATAAGTTTATCAAAATCGGTTCAATAGTTTTTGAGGTAGGGAATTTCAACCGACATTTTTTTGCCAGTCGAAGCTGGCATCATCGCGCAACTTGTGATTCACATTTCAATCTGTTAGCGACATCTTACGGTGGTATTTAACCGTAACAAGCATAAAATATTTAAAAATGCATATTTAACCGCGTGGTTAAAATCGTTAATAACCAGCTTCGCATCTATAATGACAGCCCAAGGTTTTCGAAAGAACTGGCTCTTCTTAAAATATTGCCGGAGCAATTCGCCGCCGGAGCTTTTCGCTAGCCAGGCGAACCCTGAGGGCTGGGTTGTCAGTTGTCACCTATTTTCACTAGAAATAAAGTATATTTGGTCGGAAACGAAAATCAATTGGTATTTAAAAAAATAAACTGTATTTAATAACCGAGTTGTTATGGGAGGCTTTTTTGTGGGCAATAAGCTGACCCCCTGTCACTGCAATAGTCTCTCTCCACTATTATAATGCCTCCAAATTTGTCAAACGTGACATCAGATGGTTTTATTACCTCTGGTGTTCTGCCTGCCCCATACGGGATACAGTTGTGAAGTTATGTATGTATGTATGTTAATTAAACATATGTTTTTTAGAGCTTCTTGCACAACTGATATCACTGATATTTGAAAGTCAGTTTTAAATGCCTCATATGCCTCACTACAATTATACTAAAGTTTAATAAACAAGGAGCTCATTCTTACTTCATAAAAAAATATGCGAAGGGAAATACTGAGCCTAACACATGAAGTGGTAAGAGTTCTGATCCTGAAAACAGTATCTTCTACCGACTTCCAAAAAAGGAGGAGGTTCTCAATTCGCCTGTATGTTATTTTTTGTGTCATTTTTACACGATATTTCGGACAATTATGAATCGATCTTAAAAATTGTTGTTTCATATGATAGAGGGTACTTGATAGTAGGTCCCATTTAAATTTCATCTAAATCGGTTGGGTACTTCATTGAAAATTTCAAACTTTTGAAAAAATATGTATGCTTTCGGAGAATGTTTACGTTGATGACATTCTCAAATCAGCCAAAGTTTTGACTGGAAGTCGGTTTTTTTAATGCTCTGTATTTGTTGATTATGTATACTTTATTTTTTGTTAATGTACAGTATAATGTATTATTATTATTATTGGGGGTTTTGGGACTATATGAGCAGTCTTGTCCGCTCGTCACACTGCGACGCTTGTGCATAAGTGCAGGGCAGTGGCACAGTAGGTGTAGAGGAGTTTCCTCTGCGCTTTCGCAGTATCTGCAGAGCGCCGTGTCAGTGAGACCCAGGTTGGACATATGCTTGTTTAGTTTTATAATGTAACTATAAAAAATATAATATAATACTGTTTTAAACAGTATATTTGGCAACCTTATCTGAGAGTGTCCTGCCATCAAACGGGGGTTGCTCGGATTGGTCGTATTTTACGTCACATTTCTCCAGAGACGGCAGGACTATACTAAGCCAATACTGTTGTAATATTTCGATAAATTACGTCGATGATAATAGTATACTATGTAACAAGTGAGCTAAGTTGCTAATTATAGCCGAGGCTGTAATTAATTAGCAACGCTCACGAGTTACATACGACGTTTTTCAATACACTTATGAGTAAAAGACAGACGTACGTTGTCACAAAATTTATTTGAAGCAGTTGTTGAAGGTACAGTTAACAAACTTATATTTTACATTATTCTTTGAAGTGCTGCTTGCCAGCTCGTCCTGAGTGTATGTCGGCGACATAGAGAAATCACTGGAATGATTTGGCATTAAATAATTTAATGTATAACCCGGATCAATAAAATTATGCTCTGTTTACTCGCATGTAATTTGCACTAAGGTACAATTCATCTTTGTAGGATTCATTATACTATGCACTAGGGTATAATATATTATGCACAGGTGACTTATAGCCCAGTTAATAGTTCTAAATTCAATAGAATAAGGCTCACTTTACGAGCAAGTGTGTTGAAAATTAAATAGAAGTAGTTATACAAATATACCGTTGGCGACCATTTGGATTTCTGATTGCTTATAAAAAATACTGTCCATTTAGCCTTACGGTAAAACTTAGAAAAACAATACTGTTAATTTAGTTAAGCTTTGACCTTACAACAAATTATATGTTCAATATCTTTCCGTTGACTCAATTTTTTTTTTCAAAAGGATGGCGCGTATTTTTCACATCAATTCAGTAACACTGAGTGCTACCAAGAATAGGGGCCAACATTAATACAAATTGAAGTGCTTCCGTGAAACTAAAGTATACTTTACGGAGTACAATCTCTTAGAAGAATAGGCTCTTTTAAACTTGATTAGTCTGGTGGAAAGTAGAACATAGATTCAACTCCTGAATAAGTAGTTTTTCCAAACTGAATACACAAACTTTGTAGCTCAAAAGTAAGCATGTGTTATGAAAACTATATTCCGATAATGTTGTATCCTATAAAGCCAAACCAAGCGAACGTAGAATCCTTTTTTCTTCTTTTGGCAATCCCGGCTGCGACTCACACCCAAGACACTCTTATACTTCAAGAGGGCACTTGGATAATGATCCAAAATAGTCGTCGTATACTTATCAATTGAAACAAATAATAGTTTATAGTACCAATCGTATTTTTTCAAATAGAAACTGTAGGTCATTACATAGTTTTAAGCAAAGTACTCCCGTCATGTGCCTAACCTGATGGTGAGTGAAAATGAATTCAAAGACGACATCACAAGGGTTAAGAAAAAAACTGGCTCTCCATCAACTATTCCCGGAACACATCACTATTTGTGTAAGTTAGCGATGATAAGGTAATGATTCTTGGTGATGTTTAGTTAAATTTTGTGGACGTT
The DNA here is from genome assembly GCA_944452665.1 of Stenoptilia bipunctidactyla. NCBI lineage: Eukaryota > Metazoa > Arthropoda > Insecta > Lepidoptera > Pterophoridae > Stenoptilia > Stenoptilia bipunctidactyla. The sequence continues at coordinate 18,803,357 of OX101730.1, forward strand.
ATACTTTTACTTCTTGCACCTTTGCTCTGCTTCCAAAGCGAGGTGGGTTTCAAATTGTTTTTTTTTTTATATATATTAAGGACAGGACGCTTCTCTTCCATGCTACCTGATGGGTTGTGCGCATGAAGACTGTAGTGGTCAGGAAAAACAGACGCATGCAGATCATTCCACACCTTGGCAATCCGTACCAAAAACGATTTGTTTGAGTTTTTGGCAAATCCACTAGGGATGGAAGTTCTGTCTGCATCTGGAAGTCCGGTGGTAAAAGACAGTGGGTTCAATTTGCTCAATAAGAGCATTCGCACACACCAAAAAATAGCCCATGGAAACTGTCAAACAAGCATCGTTACGACGATGCTCTAGTTAGAGTATAATTTTTTTATTCGTAGTGTTAAATAAAAACTTTTAAAAACGCCTTAAAATTCATTACTTATTCACCGTGACTGTTGGACTTTTTTATTGCTTTCGACAATTCGCCTTTTTGCCGGCTTTAGATTTTCGCAATATTCGACGGACTTTATGTTGTTGACATAAGGCTTAGATTCATTTAAAATTTTTCTTTCAACTTCTATCCGCTGTTTGGTCACGTACGGTAAGCACTAAAGTACCTTTTGTTACTTTATTAAGTACCTACTGTAGAAGAAATTTCATCATACTTAATCTGGATGCTTAATTTCTAAAATAAATCATCAAATTTTCAATATCTTACATAAGAATTGTTAGGGTATTAAAGATTATTCCGTTACCAATGTTAATAACGAATTTTTTGGATACGAATTTCATTATCCTGAAATCGTTCTGCCATATTTTTGTTTTAAATATTTTCATAATACCGAAAATACGATTGACATATTGCTGATAATCCGAATAAATCTCCTTTTTTTTCTTTGTAGTCTTACTCAACCATTTATACATATATTTATTTATGACGTTTTATTTTCCCGATAAAACAAATATTATAAATAAAAATAAAGAATACTTTTAATAATTTATGTATTTAACGAAACTTCTTCCATGCTGGACTGGGAGCGAAAGAAAAACATAGAATGTTCCAACTGCTTCTCTGCCCGGGCATACTGTAAAAGTCAGTTAAGGGACGGAGGTTTAATTGGCGTTTTTACGGGCGATAGGCTGATCTCCTGTCACTGCAATAGTCTACCTCCATCCAGGGACCGGAAAACCCCTTTATTTGATTAAGCCTATTGATAGGGTAATTGATAGGTAAGCCTATCCACGTGGTAACCCTTTGAATAAAGTTAACTACTTTCGGATGCGCTTACCCTGTGATAGGGTTGCCTATTTCTATCTCTTTTCCGCGCATGCTGTTGAATTCGGAAGTATAATTCGAAGTGCGAGATTGAATGTGGATTGAATAGATGGTGATATTTTTGATAATTTGATATTCTTAGAGATTAAATTTGCCTGCAGGTTTTAAAACCCTATTGAATCGGTAACCTTCGATAGGGTTTTCGATAGGCTTACTGCTTACATGAAGCTAACTCTATTGATATGGTAAGCCTTAAATTAGGGTAAGTCTTCGATACGGTTACCAAATTGATAGGGTTTTTTAAAACAAGTCTATGAAAAACCCAATCAAAAACCTCTTTAAGGGTAAGCGGTTGCGGTCCCTGCCTCCATCATAATAATACCTCAAAATTTTTCAAACGTGACATCAGATGGTTTTATAGCCTCTGGTGTTCTGCCTACCCCATTGGGGATACAGGCGTGAAGTTATGTATGTATGTATGATAATAATTATTTTAATAGTAAAATAAAATAAAATCCCCAGACAATCACACCAACTATGCCCCCATGCCCAACTACAACCCATACCAACATGGCCCCAGACTAAGCAGAGTTTGTGATATGGGGTACCTCGGCTATTAATTTTTCTACAAAATACAACAAATGTGAAATAAATTTATTTTCCAAAATAATATGCAATAAAATATATCTGCGATTCAAAACTTTGTTACACCGTTTTCGGAGTTTTGAAATTCGAACAAAAAAGTTTCGAAAACTAGAAAAGTTAGCTAGCTTATTCACATCAATATAATTAAATTGACAAATTAAATATTAAAAGCCAATTAATTTTAAGGTTAATAAACTCAGAGGCTAAAAAACTATCATATATTTTTGTTACAAACTACAAACTATATTCCCACGAAAAACACACACAAAAACCATGTGAAGCTATTTCTTTGAGAACCTCTCATAAAATGGCAAGGAGTTAGAATTTTCGTGAATGTTTTTATCTCATTACAAATTTTTTTTTCTTAATAATAATTTAAGTTAGTTTTTTTGGACTATAAAATCGATACCCTAGTCTACGAGCTACGCCGTAGACACACAATGACTCGTAGTTGTGACGACTGTAGTTTGCAAAAGTTTTTAACTGCAGCAAGTACTCGTAGTATTCCTACAAATAAGAAAAATCTACTTTAGAAAGGAAACGAGTGGGTACTTAAATTATGATTGCATATTTCACTCGATAGTAATCAACCTGAAATTGCATCGTAAAGCGGCGTCCTATTAAAATGTTTTTATTTCCGTCCGTACATGAAGCTACAAGCCATTTCAGATGACTAATGCAAAGTGAAAAAATGTTTTCGTAAGTATCAATGTATATGATTAAAATAATACAGTGTAATAAAATAAATAATAAAATCCCCAGACATTCACACCAACAACACCAACAAGGCCCCAAAGTAAGCGAAGATTTTGTTATGAGATACCATATTGTAGCGAACTAGGGGGGAACCTAGAATATAAAATATTTACATATGTAGATAAACGCCCAGGCGCGAAACGTTTTTTTTTTTCTAGTTCCCTGCGGGAATCGAACCCACAGCCACTGGCGTCTGAGGCAGATAGGTTTACCCCATCGCCAAATGGTCGTCTGCTATGTTTATTGCAATCAATCAATATATATAAAACTGTTCCGTTACTGACTGAGGTACTGAATGACTGAGGTACTGAGTGACTGAGTGACTGACAGACAACGTACAGCCGTAACTACTGGGCGTAGAGAGCTGAAATTTGGAACATGCATTCTTTAGGAGATGTAGGGGTGCACTAAGGAAGGAATTCCCGAAATTCCCACGGGAACGGGAAATATAGGACTTTTTAGTTTGTATGAAAAATCTTATTCCTTAAGTGCACCGATGTGAAATTTGGTGCAAAGGTTTTTCAATGTGTGTCTGGTTGTGTTATGAAAGGAATTCCCGAAATTCCCACGGGAACGGGAAATATTTGATTTTTAGTTTGTATGAAAAAAACTTATTCCTTGAGTGCATGGGTGTGATACTTGGTATAAAGGTTCTTTCAGTGGGTGTCTGGTTGTATAGTTTCTGAAATTTCCACGAGAAGGGTAGTTAAGCGCACACGAAGTTGCGGGATAAAGCTAGTAAATGAATAAAAATGTAGAACGAACGAATTTCAGTTCTAGTTATTTCAACTGTCGAGTGCAAATGTATATTCTGCGGCTAATCTTAGGAGAGGCAGTAAACCTAGTTTTACCTGTTTATACTTATTATTACCCAAAAGTACTGGGTAAAGTTCGAATAACAACTGAAATACAAGAGTGCCGAGAGTTTTTTTTCCGCCGGCTATTTTTCTCTCGGTCTACCTAGGGTTCTACTTTCACTTCGTTTTTTTAAGCCGAAGAAGTAGTAGTAGACAACAACAAGACATTGGTGGATAATGGGCGGTCATTATCTTCATGAGCTAAGAGACGCACACTTCTGGACGAAGACCTCCCCAGGTTTCGTATGTCGTCCGGACCCGCGCCGCCCTCATCCAGCGTTTGACGTTCGCTAAGTTTATAAGAATACCTATTGCGAATAAAAGTTTTTCATTTCATTTCAATAATTTTTATTTCGGGCTTTACCTATAGGTACTAACCTAGGTCTATCCAAATCTCATTATAAATTAAAGACCGAATGAAAACTTATATTATTATTTAGATATTGCCCAACTACCTTCGGTAATCCTAGGTATACCCGGGTAAACCTAGTTTTACTGCATCTCCTAAGATTACCCGTAACATATAAAGTAGATACTCATGGATGCACGTGTAGACTTTCACTATGTGACATGAAGGACAAACGTCTCATAATTTTTATGTGAAAAGAAAAATAATATACAACGAAGACACTCTATTAACTAACTGCTTGGTGGTGTAATCTATATGCAGGATAATAAACTTAGGTATGACTCCATTTGTATAATGACGAACTTTGTGGCTATTAGCGAATACATTTTATTTTATGCGAAGTGTAATAGAATTTGTAATTGAAATATGATGTATTCTATTTTCAAACTTTTGTAAATGTTTATAATAAACTAAACTTTTTTGTGGTCGGGCACGTGTCAATTTGAACATTTAGTTGAAGTGAAATGTAAACGAAATCATTTAAAAACATGATATTATAGTATGTATAAACTTTAAAATGTCAGCTATGTAGCGTAATACAATTTAGTTTAAAAAAAATTTTTGCGGTCGCTAATCTTTTGTTAAAAATAACAAAAAAGTGTTTCATCATATTTGAATCTATTTGCTATTTGATTTCAATCAAACTTTTCTATACTTTAAATTGTTATAGGTTTTTAATTTGCCGTTTTAATCTGAATAAACTCCTATATGCAGATTTAAAATATTTCGCATTTGACGTTTAATTAACAAATGCCAATCACAGGTTTTCTAGAGTTTCCAAAAAGGCATTAAAATTTTAATTTGGGATGACAACCTGAATTGCTTTTTTAGGCAAAGCTCAACCTTAATGGTTAGTTATTTAAATGATGGTAAGTAAGGCCACAGTGGATGCGTAGTTATGTTTTTAGTAATTTCAATTCACAAAATGACCAATCAAAAACATGTATTGATTTTTTTGAGCATAGGGCACTTATTTGTAGTGGATTTTAACGTATAATCTCAAATTTGAATATAATTATCCTTCAATCAAAAAAAAATCACTTTTGGATTTTGGTTGTCATGGCAGCGAGGATTGAGATTTAATATGAAATGCTATGAATTATACTAATTCAGACTAATAGTTTAAGCCACTTAATAAAAACTTGATTCACTTTTGCTTGGTGGTAGGATCCCTTCTGGGTCCGCCTGGCTAGCGACCACCCTTTATATAAAGTCTGCCGCCAAATGTTACCGCTCCGGCGGTAATGTGTTCCGGCAATATTGTATAAAGAGCCAGTTCCTTCCTAAACCCGTGTGCTTTCATCTTCGACCTCATCGTCACTTATCATCAGGCGAGATTGAGGTCAAACGCGGGTTTAGTCACTTATAAAAAAAAAAAAACTTTACTTTATCAACTAAAAAGCTTAAAACTATCTTAAAAAGCGGGGCAGGAATGTTTTGAATGCTATTTTAAAAAGTTTAATTTAATCTTAATGTATCTTAAAAGTACATAGGTAATAAATTTAATCAGTCAAAACAACAACTACAATATCTATTTATTTATTTATAAATACATTTGAAAGTTCTCTAAAAGTTCCAAGACTTTCAGTTTTTGTTTGTAATTTCAAAATTATAGTTTCATGCATATATGAGAATTAAGCGGGGATGTAGAAAGTAACAATGGAATAAGGTAAAGGCACCAAATGTTCACACAGCTCCAATGCTTGACACCTTGTATTAGAAATATGAAAATAAAGTATACCTTGACAATATGAAATACTATTATGTCATTTTTTAACACCAAATAAGTTCAATTTGTTACTACCTTTTTTGTGTTTTGCAATATTCGATAAAAACAGACATACAATCTCAGGCGGTTCAAAGTTACACAATATTACGCCATTTCTTACGGTCGTGTAGTAGCTAATTCGTTTAAAGTATTTTTTTTAAGTTTTAATTAGGTTTTGAATGTATCTTAAAGTTAAATATTATTTTTAATTGTTGAGTAATTATTAGAGATTATATTTCATGATATTTCATGCATGGTTTACGAGTTATTAGGGTGTCATCTATTGGGTAATAATATATTAATCAAATCCATTGGTGTAAACTATTGAAACTTCAAGACTTTTCATATGTTTTACGTTATTGTATGATATTTATTATTACATTTAGGGTCCAATGTTTACTTTTGCTGAAAAAGTGCCTTCTTAGTATTAGGAATACAATATTCAGGAGTACCAAACAATTATTGGATTTGGTTGTTATGTAGGTTTGGCAGACAGATGTGGTAGAAGAAGAGAATACGTCAGAAATGTGACTATGAATATTCACTCTGCGCCAGAAACATATTATTAAGAATGATATTTATTATTTTTTTGTGAAATTTCCTGGTAAAAATAAATTCTACAAATATTTGTGTACTAGTTGTTTTGCGCGGTTTTACCCGAATTTTGTCCACCAAAATTTGAAACGCTGATTCGTCGGAGAAGGCATACCGTCGGCATACCTGTGACTGTTTATGAATAGGTGAAAATTGTTATTTAGCAATAACACTAATCAAAAATATTATGCTGACCCAATTCAGTCTGCAACAGTCATATTTCGATGTTGTCTAACCCATTGCAGTCGCATCTTCTTCATACTTCCCGTTAAGCATCGTTTTTTGGTAGGTTGCCGAAAAATAAGATTTTCTTCGACCAACCGTCTCCACATTGTCCGTTCTGAAATGTTTACGCCCTCGTCGTTCATCATTTAAGTTAAACGGGCAACGTTAGTTTTTTCGCTATTTATTAAATTAAGTATGAGTTGTGGAGATTCTTTTCTGCTACATTTACCAACAAGATTTGCCTCGAGGGGTTTATTCATATCAATTTTAATATTTATTTTATTCGCGACAGACTTTGAAACCCCAGCAATAGCTGCTATTTTTTTCTGGGAATGAGTGAAGTGCAGTAAGAAAGATTTTATTTCTGTACATTTTCTAGGTCAGATTCTGGTCAGAAGCCTTACCCATTCTATAAAAAATAGAATATTAGCGTCGAATCATTAATAAAATGAAAATTCATAGTCAAAACTTAGGAAAAGTATTATTAAAGGAGTGAATGAAAAGGAACGTCGCATAATTGTGAAATTAAGTAAGTATCCTGTGTTGCCACTATACAAAAACAATGATAATAATACCACAAGCCATATCAAATAAAGTAACACTTCAAAAACAACATTATTTAAAAAAAAAAATTAAATGCACTGTAAATCGCATAAATACGAGCACTGTCCCTAATAATTTGGCCCACTTTAACTGTAGTAAAAGAAAATAGATTAATTATTGGTGTACATTACATAGACAATTAACATCGCAATATTGAGTGGGCTCACTATGGTAAATCAAAACTTTCTTCGCAGAAAGCTCGTTTCTCCGACAGTTAAAATTTTATTTTCTTTTATTCAGGGTGACTGGTGGGTCACCTTTGAAATTCGAGGACGTGATAGTTTGAGATCATACATGAAGAGAAAAAATATAATAAAAAGTAAATGTTAATTATTTACTCGGTAAACTTAACAGAAAGTCAAAGAATTGATTACGCAACGCATAGTTACACTAGCGTTGGCACCGATCCGAGTGCAAGGTCACGTGCCGCGATTGACTCAGACGTAAGAACTTTATTGATTTATAGGGCATTCTACTAAAAATTAAGTACCTACTTTTATTACATCATTATGACCAGAATCGAGTACACCGCGCTCTCCTTCTGTATTTCAAATTTGTCACCAGTCACCCTGTATTTCCGAATGCGCAAAGCCTAGAGTTTGATTTTTTGTTAACATACTTAATATATCCTAACTTAACCTACATTTCATTTTACGCCGCGAGCTATAAAATTTTAATTTTCAGCGAAACGATCTTTTGGCGAAGAAAGTTTCGATGTACCAAAGTAGATTTTTTTTTTAATTATTATAAATTCGGAAATAAAGCATTCTTTTAGCTTTATGTCCGAGGTAAACAAGATTAATATCTAGTCATAGTGAATCTTAGACCTATCTATACTATATTCTATTAACATAGAGCTGAACGGTATACTTGTTTGTTTGAACAACCTAATCTCAGAAACAGATTTCTTTTACGTTTGATAGAAAGCTATTGATAGGAAAGACTTAATTTAATCACGAATTTTTTACAAGAATAATATTTATTCGGGTAAAACTGCACATGGCTGCTATTCATTAATATGAAGGATAGTTGATTTTAGTTTCGTCCGCAATCCTTCTCGGTTGACTGAATCTGTATCTTTTGCCAGATTCCTGCTTCAAGTCTCGGCTATTTTCCGCATTTAGCATCATAATTTCAATGAAGTTATGAACTTTTTAATTACTTTGTCGTTAGTATCAATGTTTACATATATTCAGCACCATAGAGACAGTACAAAATATCAAGAAGACAGCATTATTATAACCTTTTATTAGTTACTCCGTATACAGGGCTATTTTTTTAGAAGATATATGCAAAAATAAGGTATGTATTTTTTTTACAAGGGTATTAATATATTCGCTAACATACTAAGAAAAGCATGGTCACTCTAAATTATGAATGAATACAATAAGGAATAAAGACGAATAAGCGCGACTATAAAACATATTGTAATACAACGTGGTTATCAAACATAATCAATGAAATGCCGCGTCGTAATAGCTGTGTTCATAAACAGCGACTATTTGTTAAAAAGTTTGTGGTGCCATATCTGTATTTTTTTCCACTGAGCTGTAATAAAATAAATAAGCAGGTACGTTTATATTGTATCGAAGAACATTATATTTGAATTTGGCAGGTGATTAAAAAAAATACTGTTTATAAAGAAATAGCTTACAATTCGTTGAACATAACACGTATTTAAGAAAAGAATATGTGTGGTATTTAATTAACTAAGGTATGTGTTCTACAAATTAGATTTCATTACGAAAAAATTGCCCAAATTCTTTTACTTTTCCGTATAGCGTCTTCCTTATTTCTTTTTCAAAGTCTGCTTCTTTCACAACAAAAGATAATGGATTCTAGCTGTTTTTATTAAAAATAAATCTTTGAAAACACATTTTTCACTTAAAACATTATATCTATTTTAAATAAAAGATGGTGTTAATATAATATAATAATTTGTGTAACTATTGTCTATTCAACATAAACAAACCCAATTTGAGAATAAAGTCTCGAACCCGATATAACCTCAATAAAACGATCGGTAAGACCGCAAGTAATAGGATACACGTGTGTTTTAACCGAAGATTACATACAGCATTGCGAATGACCTGAGTATACTGTGACGTGGTGACTTGGGTACCTATTCCTTCGATATGACGTAGTTTTAATACTTTTCTAAATAAAAAACGGTTTAATTATCACATTTAAGTATATACATGCATATATACATAGTTCACTGAACGTCCAATGCTTTGCAGACATCGCTGTAAGAAATAACTGGCTTATATTAAAACTAGCTGTTACGCGCGGTTTTACCCGAGCAATTTTGATTCTCGCGGGAATTTCGGGATAAAAAGGAGGCTGTGTGCTATTCCAGATTGTACTTTATCACTATGCCAAATTTCAATAAAATCCGTTTGGCTGTTTTGCCGTGAATAAGGAACAAACGTCCATACATGCGAACATTCGCATTTATAATATGAGTAAGATGTTATGAATCGTGAGAACTTGAAAAAACGTAACAGACGCTTTCAAAAGATTAAAGATTAAACCAATGACTTATATTGTCAACGGTCTAAACTACGATTTCTTTTGAGTCTGACATAAGTCAGTGCATACGATTTTGGATTTTAACATCATAAATAATAACTTTAGGTATCCAAATTGTCACAGAAACAATGTGGCATCAAAGTAAGTTTGTATTTCCTTTTGTATTGGCAACCATAAAGCAAATCAAGGAGTATACTGATATGAAAACAGTTAGTTAATACAGCCATTTAAGAATACTTAGTCGTCGTGGCGCCGTGGTTACTGTGTGTATCATACGATATCGCAGGTTAAGCAACGTTCGGCGCGGTTGCTACTTGGATGGGTGACCGCCGACCATACATTTCATTCTACATTTCCTTATGTAATTTATTAAGATTATGAAATATTTGGTTCTGTGGTCTTAATCTTGGTATTCTATCTATTATGGTGCGCATATTACCTTACATAATAGGATAAAATAACAAAATAATATTTATCTTGTCGATTCGACTATTTATCGATGGTTGCATGCTAGCCCTGCTGTACGTTGTCTGTCAGTCACTCAGTCGATAACGGAACAGTTTTATATATTTAGACTAATCCAAGACCTCTCACACCTTAGGCAAACATTTGACCAATACACCACGAAGGTCATTCATGGACCACCAAAGGCTGAAGAATAAAAAGGCACAAATAAATGCCTTTTTATTCTTCTATTTTGTTACATGTGAAATATTAAACGCTATGTTATCGGGAGATCAACTTTTACTAAACTAGGTCATACAAAACTATAAATTATTTGACTCCGTGGCGCAGTTAACGAATAGCCAGCCGTTTACGAAAGAGTTTGTTGTTCCATTAATCTCGATCTATTAAAATATTTATAAGACCTGGCTGAATTTCCTATTATTATTTTAAATTTTGTTGAATTTTCCTTGACGAAAAGTTGTGCTGGAGACTTAAACGTTACTCAAATCTATGAATTGCCTTTTCCTTTTACTCTTGTAAGAACTTGTCTCCTTCCCTAGCATTTATATGTTCCCCTATATGTTCCCCGTATTTATCAAAAAGTAACGTGCATAATTATGGCATGCTCTTTCTTAACCATTAATATTTGCACGCATTTAACAGGCATTTTGTGAATTTCAAACTATTTAGTTGTAAACATAACATTATGTACAAACATTCTTGCAAATAAATGATTATTTATTTATTTACATATGAAATGCAGTCTGAATTGAGTGTAGGCACTTATGTAGATCATCTTGGCATTTGTGAAACCTGTTTGTAAAAGTCAATTAACGTATTGACATGAGGTTACAGACAGAGTAGCGGAGGGAGTAGTGGAAGGCAATATTTTTTTAAATATACACGGTATTTGGACCTACATTTTCCGATTCTCTACACCTCCCAAAGAATGTATGCTCCAAATTTCAGCTGTCTACGCCCAGTATTTTTGGATTTACGTTGTCTGTCGGTCACTCAGTACCTCAATCAGTAAGGCTGCAAACTGGACAGTAGCGACAGCGGCGCGGGCAGCGACGACGCGGGGAATCTGGGCCATTCTCGACTCCGCCAGCGGGCGCTCAAGCGATTTGTCACGGATTCATACAAACTCAATAATTTCTATCGTGTCGTGTAAATCGCTGTCCGCACCGCTGTCGCTCTCGCTGTCGCTGTCGCTACCGTCCAGGTTGCAGCCTAACGGAACAGTGTATTACTTTATATTGATTTTTAATCTGTGTTTTGGTGTTCTTCATCACACAGTGATAACTAGCGATTTCTGGCACTGTGAAAAATAGTATATTTAGAACATTTTAGGACATCAGCGTTGCGTCGCCGCATCGCATATCTGTACTCGGTCACTCTATGGTCACGTAGCGACGTAAATCCATTTTGTGGAGATAGCCGAACTTTACTGCATGAGATTCGAGTAACGACAGCCCTGCCGATTGTAGATAAATAAGGGTATCTATACTAGTCTATAGGAGACAATTTATTTCTTCGTTTACTATAAAAATGTAGGATTCATATCTCGATCGAACAAAAGTTAGATATTACCTTCATACACAAATATTTTACAACAGTATGATAAACTAGAATGCGTTGATGTTCTGAATGTCAAATTCAAACGAGATACGAGTATGAAATAAAGTATTGAATTTCGTGTGACGTCAAATACTTAGCCTTTGACCTTTGTTAGATTTTTATTGTACCTTGAGATTTATATTTACCTGTGTAGTAAATATCTTATAATAACTTGATTCTAATACATATAACTACAGTATATTATTTTTTCTATTATAATAAAATGAAATTGATTTTTATACGGTTTTCAACAATATGGAGTGAATCATTAAAAGGGTTAACGTAATAATGGTTTAAAGGGTTTTTTGTAAATAAAAGATCAAGATTTGTGTTAATCATGCCAACTGAAATTTTGCTACCTTTTCTTGCTACCAGTACGAAGTCGGTCAAGTTATCGCTCGAGCATAATAATATGCAAGTTATGTGATACATATTTACATATTAAATTTATGGGTTCTGATTTAAACCAGAGCTTAGTTGCTTCTCTTGAAATGAATTAGTGATTATGGTTACATTTAGCTTCAAAAGAACACAAAATTATTAATATTATATAATTTAACTGTACAACATAAAACAAATAATAAGACATTGGATGTACTATAGCAACATCAGGCCAATTATAAGAGTAAATATTACATAAAATCTTTTTTCTAGAAATATTTTTATTTTATTTAGTTTATTTCAAAGTTGAAACAATCCTACTTTGGCAATGCCGCAGATATTGACACGATATTTACACTGCAGAAAAGGGCTATTCGTGGAAGGTATAAATTTGGAAATAGAGAATCTCTTCGAGAAAAGTTTAAAGAGATTGGTATCTTGACCCTTGCATCACAATATATTTATGAAAACATTATGTATATTTATAAGAATAGTAATAAGTTTAAAACTAGGAAAGACAATCATGATAAAAAATACTCTGTTAAGACTAGGAACGACCATAAGTTGGAGTTTCCCAAATTCAGGCTGGCTAAAACCAGCAAATCATTTATTGGAATTTCAATACGTATACAATAACAAAATTCCGAAGTCAATTCAATCCCTGCCATTCAAAAAATTTAAATGAATCATTAAAGACACTCTACCTAGGAAAGCTTATTATAATACTAAAGATTATTTAGATGATAAAAAGTCATGGGATTAAGCACACTACAGGATATTTCAAAAAGTTTCTATTTACTTATTAATTTTGTTTACGGCATTGCTGTTACGGCATGACATGTGGCATACTGGTGACTGTTCCACTCACTTATTTTCTTTTCAAGTGATGCATGCTCCCTCAGGCAGCATGGCTAGTGGTAGCGTCGGGTATCGGGTCACCCTCTGCCCTAAAATATTGTTGAAGAGGGAAACGTCATACTCGTGAACGGGTGCTGCTAGTGGTGCCAGGTCGTTTTGATGCTGATAGTATGACTATTTTATTCCATTCTTGTTTAAATACTCTGGTCCCAGTTTGTCATGTTGTCGTGTTATGCATCCATAGCTCAATGCACCTACTATGTAAGCAATTTGGTTGTGTCATGGCTCTCACAATTAGCTGTCTTGTGTTTGTTTTTTTCATGTTATGATCAATTTCTACTGTACCTATTTATATTGTGTTCCTCATCGAATTTACTCCTGGCGACTCCATCGCATACGTCCCCATTATTAGGTAAGTCCTTTTTTATTCGATCGGTTTCGTTATGGAACGAGCTCCCGATTGAGATCCGTTTAGCGCGCACACTGCGCATCTTTAAACGAATGCTTAAAAGGCATTACCAGGTGAAACACTGTCCATCTTAACTATTTATATACCTATATTTATATGTGTATTGATATAGTATTTATTTATATAGTACATAAGTATTTATGTAAACGTTTATGTATATGTATGTAATTATGCGTATGTAGTTTTTTTTTACGAGCCGTACACCTCGCCCACATCCATTTCCATCAATGCTTGGGTTGCCTGGCAGAAATGCCGCTACGGCGATAAGGCCGCCCTTTGTATGTTAATGTGATTGTTATTTTAATTTAATCTGTGTAACTATGTTGGTGTACAATAAAGAGTTTTTTATTATTATAAATTCGTATAATACTGACTGCAAAAGAGTGCCAAGAGTTTTTATTCCGTCGGATTTTTTTGTCTCTTGGTCTACTGTAATATCTTATTCAATAACTTTCAACACCTTGTTAAAGCCACTGTACAAAATTATGACGTCATTAAGCGGTCATTCGATGGTCTTATGATGAATAATTTTTATTTATTTCATTTCATTTCACAATAATTTTACAAGCTACAATTTACATTCTAATGGAACTGTCAATTTAATTGATTTCTTGCAGCTGACGGGCCATCAACTACCTAGCTATAAAATGTGAAAAATGTATTAGTAGTAAAGGTTTTTTTCATTAAAAACTAAGGCTGCGTTTGACCTCAATCTCACCTGATGGTAAATGAAAATGAGGTCCAAGATGAAAGCACACGGGCTTAGGAAAGAACTGGCACTTCAAAAAATATTGCCGGAACACATCACCACCGGGGCCGTAATATTAACAGTGTGTACGTATTCAATCAAACGCACCATACTTCCCGCACAGATATCGCTAGCTTTTATCGACGTGAGTAAGCGCAGATACGTTAAAGTGGTTTCTTTCAAAAAAATTAAACTATTTTTACCCGACTTCGGCGAAGCAAAAAGGAGGGTAATGATTTTGACGTGCATGTATGCATGTTCGCATGTTCATCTGTTCCCTCAGAACTTCTAAACTAGTAATCATAATTAGACAAATGAGGTATCATTGGAAGCCGTTTCACTGTCCGCTGGTTATAGGCTGCATAAAAATACGTTAAATTGACTACAGCGCCCTCTATATCTAAGTTTATAGCAAAGCAGTTTCATTTTATTAATAAATTAAATTAAAAATGGCACGGCTACCCTTTCAACATTATCTCTATCAATATGACGTAAATACATAAATTTTTCAGCGGAGACTATTACTTGTTTTCTATTTTTTAGAGCGTGTTTTTAGTAGTCTGGTTTTAGTTTTTGAAGTTCGGTTAAGAGAAGTACGCATTTCGTAGCAATATCTGTTTGAAATGGTAAATCAATGTTATGTTCGCGACTTTTTTTATCGAACCAATTTTCATAAATAATGTTTCTATCTTTACACATCGGTTGGTTATATGTTCAATTTTTGTGAATATTTTTTTCAAACACAACATTTACATATTACTGGGTATATAATCGTCCAAAAAAGTGTAAAAATGCTGCATGCTCGCCTTAACAGTCGTTTATAAAATTAAGAATTCTTATCTCTTTAACTTAAGTTTGCTTTTGTAGTTTTAACAAGAACCCTTGTGGGTATCCGTAATCAGTGTGAAGCAAGTTTCGAGAGGTGTTACCTGGAAAAGTTCTCTGGAAGCTTTCGGAATACAAATAAACACATGTTGTGACTCGCAAATATCGGACGTAAATAAATATTGTTTGGAATTGTAAGTTGCATGACGTTGTTCTAGTATTTTAGTTGCTGTTTCATTTAATAGTTACCCAAAGGTATTTGATAAGTTTACTTTAGGTACGCATTAAGTTTTGGCATTTTTTTTAGTTTTATATTTAAAGTTAAATTTTATTTTTAACTGTTCTTTATAATATTGTTTTGTCAAATAGTTACGATAACAAATACCTAGAGCTGCCGCTGACGAAGCTGCCATCATATTTGTTGGAGAAATGAAGTACGTCGCTTGGGGCACTAGCTTACACAAAGCGTGTTTTGTGTAAGCTTGTGCCCCCTAGCGTGTTAGCTTACACGTGCGTGCGGTTTTACCATACCAATCGATCGACCGTCGATCGATGTTAGAATGGGTTAGTCGATGTCGTAGCTGCCTACTTGCAGCCTCTACTGCTTCTGCTGCTGGTTCACCTTAAATAATAATGGAATGTATGTTTTTTCACAAATATATTGAAAACAGATAAATTCAGCTTTTCTTTGATCCGGCTCGAAGGATCAAACTGTTATAGCTGCCTACTTGCAGCCTGTACTACTTCTACCGCTGGTTCACCTTAAATAATAATGGAATGTATGTTTTTTCTCAAATATATTGAAAACAGATAAATTCAGCTTTTCTTTGATCCGGCTCGAAGGACCAAACTGTCATAGCTGCCTACTTGCAGCCTGTACTACTTCTACTGCTGGTTCACCTTAAATAATAATGGACTGTATGTTTTTTCACAAATATATTGAAAACAGATAAATTCAGCTTTTCTTTGAACCGGCTCGAAGGACCAAACTGTCATAGCTGCCTACTTGCAGCCTGTACTACTTCTACTGCTGGTTCACCTTAAATAATAATGGACTGTATGTTTTTTCACAAATATATTGAAATCAGACAAATACAACTTTTCTTTGATCCGGCTCGAAGGACCAAACTGTCGTAGATGGCTACTTGCAGCCTCTACTGCTTCTACTGCTGGTTCAACTTAAATAATAATGGACTGTATGTTTTTTCACAAATATATTGAAAACAGATAAATACAATTTTTCTTTGATCCGGCTCGAAGGACCAAACTGTCGTAGCTGCCTGCTTGCAGCCTCTACTGCTTCTACTGCTGGTTCACCTTAAATAATAATGGACTGTGTGCTTTTTCACAAATATATTGAAAACAGATAAATAGAACTTTTCTTTGATCTGTCTCGACACACAATGTCATATATAAAAAACGGAAACTTCAAAAACATATAAAAACAATTCTATATACAAAACTACCACTGACCAGCCTCTTCTACGACCAGCCTCTTTTGTCTAACGATGACAGTCGAAGTCGATCGATCGTTTTTACTAGGCAAAGAAAACCGGTTGACGTCAATCGATTGACGTGTTAACTCCCTAACATTTTTACGTGTCAAAAGATAGGAAACTGCTGAGTAATAAAATAAAAATCGTTTTTTTCGACCATAATGCCCACCAAAATGAATACTTTACAGACTACCTCTTGGATAAATCACAATATTTAGAATTGGAAAAAAAAATATTGTAAACTAAACCAACACTAAAATCAACTATTGACTATTATAAACATTTTATTTTTAACTGGAATGATAAATTATTCTGATATTTGCCTTCATTATCACACCACCTTTCAACCGACTTTAAAAAGGGCGGCCCTCGATTCGTCTGTATGATTTTTTTGTAAGTTTGTTATACTTATGATTATTTTACTAATGAATCGACTTACATGATTTTCATTTCGTTTTGAAATACAGAGGAGGTCGCATGAGACTTTCAGTAAAATTGATAAAGCAATAAAAATAGCTTCAATAAAACAGTAAGGAAAAAAACTAATTTTAGCAGTATTTTCACTAAAATACTTTCCATCATTTATAAATGGAAGGGTTAGCTAATAAACTGAATAAATGAAGTTCTTAACAGCGCCAACTGAGCATTTACAAAGTTAGTTTCCGAGTCGCAAGCAGCGAACCAAAACTTAACCATTAGACCCACAAATGCCGTATTTAGACAAACTATTTACTTTGACATCTGTCATGGTATAGAGCGGTGGTGGAATGTTTGGCTGCAGTATCAGAAGTTTTGGGTTCAATTCGCAGAAGACGACGAACCAGTTTGGGAAACGAACTTAGCTAATCTGCCTTGAATCTTGACGTATACTTGTACAGTCACGTCTAATAATATGTTTACATGACATAACATGACATGACATAACGTCACGCCTGTGACGTTATGTCATGATGTCACTTTTGACAAATTTGGGGGCATTATAATGATGGAGAGAGACTTGCAGTGATAGGGGGTCAGCCTATCGCCTACAAAAACGCCAAAAAAACCTCCGTCCCTTAACTGACTTTTACAGTATGCCCGGAAAGAGAAGCAGCTTACACATTCTATGTTTTTCTTTCGCTCCCAGTCCAGCATGGTATTTCCAGTCATTGGAATTTGTACCTTAGCACAACCGAAGAAGTTGCGAAGTGTGTAAGTACATATCAATGCACGTGACTGGTTCCCCTAGGTCCATCCTATAGTCTTTATAATAATAATAATTGTTTTTGTACACCAAGTGCATTAGTAACATTATCAATAAGTATTTTAAAACATTTGTACAAAGGCTTGTGTAGCAGAAGCTTATTGAATATATTCGACGACCGGCTGGTGTAGTGGTAACATACATTGCCTTCTATGCCAGAGGCCCTGGGTTCGAATCCCGGCGGCTGCGGACATCGGTGTGATGAACACAGATATTAGCCGTCAAGTCATGGATGTTTAGGTATATTTTTATTTAAGTTTAGTCTAATAAAAATATGTATTTATTCAACATGTATCTATACTAATATATAAAGCTGAAGAGTTTGTTAATTTGGGCTAGATAATGTTGTGTGAGTGTCAGAAATATTCATTTATTTATATTACTATGCGGCTAAATTGTTGCTGTGTAATGAAGAGTTAGGCTTACCTATTGATTAAATTATTGACTTATTCGCCTTAGGACAGCTCTACCGCCCTAGGGTGTTACCACACCAACCGATCGACCGTTGGTCGACCGTCGATTGGTGTGGTGATACCCTTAGATAAGCGTGTCGTAAAAGGCGACTAAACCAAGTGACCTTGCTTGGTGGTAGGATCCTTTCAGGGTCCGACTGGCTAGCGCTCACTCTTCATATAAAATCTTTCGCCAATTATTACCGCTCCGGCGGTGATGTGCTCCAGCAATATTGTATGAACACTCAGTTATTTCCTAGGCCCGTGTGCTTTCTTACCATCATGTGAGATTGAGGTCTATCGCGGGCTTAGTCCTTAATAGAAAATGTTTACATTGAACTGTAGATACGTCAATAAATTTTGTTGTCCTATGATTTATTAAGAAACTATCTGTGGAGTTTGCAAATCGTAACTAAGGGATTCTGGATACAGAAAATCGCTTTTAACTGAATTATAGTGCCACATACAAAGTAGGTACTTATTTTCAACAAAATTATTCTTCTTCATCAACAACTGGTTATCTTTATTATCTATACTAATATATAAAGCTGCAGAGTTTGTTTTTTTGTTTGTTTGTTTGTTTGTTTGAACGCGCTAATCTCAGAAACTACAAGTGGGATTTGAAAAATTCTTTTTGCATTTGATAGCCCAACTCTTGAGGAAGGTTATAGGCTATATTTTATCCCGAAATTCCCACGGGATCAAAAGTTACGCGGTTAAACCGCGCGCGCTGGCTAGTAATAATATAAAAACAAAACTTTTATCTTTGTTTCTCCTTTTTAATATCCTGTTTAACCCATTTACTTCTCCCTATTTGCGTAACAAGAAGAAATTTCTTTAGACATACATAAACAGTACCTTTGTACTGACTCTGTAGTACATATCTTTATAACTGTTTTATTACTTGTGTTCATATATTGTTAAACAAATAAATAAAAATAATAGCGACTGCTGTACAGTCAGAGTCGACTTTGTTAAACTCCTTTTCATATATAGTATTAGATAAACATCACGTGGCTGAAACTGAGTTAATGGACAGTCTGAAATTCAATTATATTGGCATTAAGGCAGGCTTAGTTCGGCGATTACATGAGCACCGCACCATCCGTAAGAGGGTTGGTGAAACTAACTGGCTGGAACTGCGAGCACGCTTAAGAACCCTTTTGTTTTTGCTCATGACTGTACCGGAGCTTAAATTTGACATAGTTCGAATATAGATGCTGATAGAGATATTCCTAAATTGAATTCTAAAAAAAATGGCGTGTTGTCATATAAAAAACATTTTTATTTGGTCTAGACCGAACTCATGAAATATAGTATTCCTTGCAGTGCGACATTCTATAAGTTATTTATTTTTATGATTGCGTCGGTGTTTGCTTTGAATCTTGACATATATTCAAAACTATTTGCGAGCTACAAATATAAATATGTAAGTATTTCGAAGCTAACGATAAATGAGCGTATTAAAAAGACCGTATGACTTCACGGTTTTGGAAGTTATGATATTAAATGCATTGAATGACAAAAAGGTTAAAGTTTTAATCTGGTCAGTGAGATATGAGAAGATTTGATTCAGACAACTAGAAGGGTGGATCGTTCTTAAACTGATGGTATAAATTTACTTGTTCATTAATAAATAACTAATGGAGCATGGGATAAAAATGGGGTCTTTTCAAAATGAAATTTGTAGAAAAAAAGGGTTTCTCTGTACTTCTGATAGAGGGCTTGGCAAAGCATGATCTGTCAATGTCTAATCGAAGTGAATGACAAGACAAGTGATGTTTTTTTTTCTGTTTTGGCACTCAGCCTGACCCAAATTTGACAGATCATGGACACCTGAAGCCGTCTGTCAGAGCTTTTAAAACGATATTCGTGACCTCTACGTATCCATGAAAAGACCTTATTGTAATCGTCTGGGTTTGCGTCCTCGTGGGTTAGTTTGGAAAACCATTCATTTTTAAACTGGTTCGAATCTTACTGGGTAGGCTTGACTGTGTGGTCATATTTAAGCTTACTATGTAGCATTCATTGGGTTATTTAATAATTATTTATTGATTTAAATACATTCGCGAAGAAATATTTCGTAAAAATACAACAAGAACATAGCACGCAGACTCACAGACTCAAAAATACGAACTACCTCGTAAATTATTTTCTAAAATTCTGCATTTATTACGTGGTTTTACTCATATTTATTTAGCGTTATTAAAACCACGAACACCTGCACTATATTTGAAGAAATAGTTATTTGAATACTATCAAAGACGTCAAAACGCCTACAATCGGTTTCATCTGTCAATGCTATCGCATTTCTACGATTATTCTTGTAACATTTAGTTTCGTTTCGCATTTTGGAAAAGTCTTATCTTTTCTTTTCCTGTAAAATGTGATGGTATAAATAAAACTTGCGAATTTTCAACAATAATGGTCAATAGTGGTCTTTAAATGGCTCAGTGTATATTTGTTGTAAAATCTAATATTATAATGAAAGCTGTCGACCTCCCAAATAAAATAAAATAAAAATAATAATACTATGAAGAGGAAATAGGTATTTGACTTTATGTTTATTTATAAGTAAGTTGTTTTTTATCAGTTTAAAAAAGTACTATGCCATTAGAAAGCAGCTCTTAGGAGTTTTGAAAAAAAAAACTCCTCATACACATGGATTTAAATTAAATTCAATATTCAGTCACAATTTTAAATTCAAAGTTTTTTCATAGTATAAAATAAAAATTTCATTGTAGGTATAGCTTTTTAGTTTTCGGTTATTAAGACAGTATTTTTTTTAAAATAACATAAAAATAGTCATGGTGATATACAAAAATAAAGCCTACATAGATACATCTAAAAAATACTTGAATTATGTAATAATTTGAACATTTGATAAAAGGTTTAAAATAGTAAATTTATGTTTATTTCCTAAACGCTACAGAAGCTGAGCTCCAAATATCATTATGAACGACTGAGATAGATTTCCATTTCGGAGTGCTAAGTAATGGAATGGTGGAGTGCATTAGAAGTACCTAGTAATTTATTTGAGTTCCTCGATCCAGTACAATACCGAAATCTTAGACTTAAATACACGTTCTTCATTAATAATAATAACAATAACCGACTGGTCCGATTGTCGGGTCTTTTCCGCCGCAAGGCGAGTAGTTTTAAGTATGCGTAATAATAATAAAATGATTTATTTCCACAAACACACAAATAACATACAGAAACAAAAACATTTATTTTGGGAACTGGACAAGACTCAGCTTATTGCTGAGAAGTGAAAAAAAAAACACCTGACAGCGCTGGTTTTCAGTCTTATCCTTAATTACATAGGAAATAAAACAAATTTAATTGTAGCTTGTAGCGTGTGTAGATACAAAACCCAACTTTGAAGACCACTTTAGTGATGGGGTAACACTATCTGCCTCAGACGCCAGTGATCGCGGGTTCGATTCCCGCACGGAACAAGAAAAAAAAATGTTCCGGGTCTGGGCATTTATTTATCTATATGTCGCAGGTTCTTCATAAAAGTAGGTTTTTGATTAGAAATCTAGGTTTTTGATTTTATTAAAAACCTGCGAAATATAAGTATATGTATTTATATTCTACGTTCCCCCCTAGTTTGCTACATGGTATCCCATATCACAAGCTCTGCTTAGTTTAGGGCCATGTAGTTGGTGTGATTGTCTGGGGATTTTATTATTAACTCAGGATAACTTCAAATATCTAAAACTACTTGGAGTATCTAAATGAAGACGAATCTCTTAAGGCTTCCTCTATCGAAATAGAATGATAAAAAAAATGAGAAAGGGCTCCGTAATGCGAATCAGACTATTTAAGTTTGTCCATGTTACAGTTTTTATAACGTTTTGGGATTTGAACCACCTTAAGCTTACCTATTATAAAATGCTACTACACACTCTAGTATTTTAAATAAACAAGAAAATATATGCAACACTTTCTATACAACGTGTAACATAATGAAGAGATAATACTTAAAGGGATTTTATGTTTGATGATGTAGTTTATAAGTAACAGTAACATAAATTTGTTATCCTTATGGTTCGGCCGAAAAAAAAGTTCAAAGTTTAGATCAAAATATCTAAGTGTCAACCCTAAAACCAGAATCTATCGATAACGGATGGCGTACAAATAAATTGATGGGTAACTAAGACAGATACTACAAAGTTCAGCCAGTGCGGGAAAGGCCATTAGGTCACTGATTGCGGCACAAGTTTTGTTTTAGCTTATTAGGTTGACTAAGGTTGTCAAAATATTTCGTTGTAAAATAATTAAATTTTGTACGAAAGTCTTTACCAGCACTAATCATGCTTATTCTTTTACTGTGTACTCTACGTATGGTATAGAAGTTTACCCTTAAGTTTTATCTCTCCATTTTGTTACGCGTTGTATACATGCAAGAACAAAGAGAACACTGCTTGTGTAGGGTCGGCCCTACCGCCCCAAGATAAGCTTGTTGTAAAAGGCGACTAATCCGAGGCTTGGAGGTAGGATCCCGTCTGGCTAGCGAGCACCCTTCATATAAAATCTGCCACCAAATATTACCGCTTCCACGGTGATGTGTTCCGGGAATATTTTATGGAGGAACAGTTTTTTCCTAAGCTCGGTCTTCGACGTCATCTTCACAATTCATTAAGTGAGTTTAAGATCGAACGGGGCCTGAGTCTAAAATATTAATATCAATATCAGATTATTATGTACTAGCCACCGCGAAAATCCTGTTTGAAATAATACACCGTTATTATACGGATTACAATACGAATGAGCGGCAACGCCGCATTTCATTGCACCAGAGACAAAATAGTGTAACACTGTATGATTGAAAAGCCGTTTCTTACTGTTGTGGTTCGCCCTAGGGCTATGGATATTTCATTTACCTGCAGTTACAATTGGCATTTGACAGTTGACACTGACATTTCATTTCATTACATATTTTTGTTTTCGTCAGTTTCGTCACAAATTAGTATAGATTTATCGCCTTGTTCACCACTGTCACCTGAAATTATTTAAATAAAATATTGTTATTGTGGGTGAAATACGTACAAGTATTACATTAAAATATGAACTCTGTACAGGGTGTGCATGGCTTTGCTTCACAAGAGATGTCCTCTATGTAATACCTATCACCTTA
Organism: Stenoptilia bipunctidactyla; assembly: GCA_944452665.1. NCBI lineage: Eukaryota > Metazoa > Arthropoda > Insecta > Lepidoptera > Pterophoridae > Stenoptilia > Stenoptilia bipunctidactyla. Next base: position 18,826,698 of record OX101730.1, read on the forward strand.
TAGTGAGATTTTCTTTTGTGAGGCAAGGAAAATAAAGAGCCAGAAATGGTCAATACAATTATATCAGACTCATCTTCACATCCTCTCACCGCACTCAGATGGAAACACACTCTCTGTACTAACCTCATTCCTCGCCCAGCACCGCAACGCTGTCAGCACCTGTAGCTCAGGGGATACTGCAAACCCTCTTGGACCTCGCATAATTTCATTACGAACTAAATCGGTAATACGCCGTACAGTATCTTTACTAAAGCGATATCTCTTTTTATATTCAATATCGTCCAGAGTAAAAGGGTCTTTTCTTCGCCGGTACACCTTTCTCCTACGTCGCACTCTATTTGAATCAATACGAGCTATCAGCTGCATGTTAATCAAATTGTTCATCACATCCATCACTGACCACAAATTGACGCGACGAAAAAAATAATCACAGGGAACTAGGAAGGAAGACGAAGAGTGAAACTGTGAAACTCAAATTATCGGCTGTCAAGCTGTCAATGTCAATAACTCGTTAATATTCGTTAACCTTCGGGTAGACTCGGCTGGTAAAAAGGGCTTAATAGGGCGATTATCTATTAAGAATGTTAAAGTTAATACCTAAAGTCCCCGTCACGAGAAGCTATAAATTTTGTAAACAAGTGTTCAGGAGTTCACAACATTTGGACCAGTAAAAAAAAAGAATTTGTTTAAGATTTAATAATTTAACGCAACAATTAAAGTTACAACAATTAAAAAGTGATAACGAAACAATAACAAAATTAACAATAACAACCAGATCCGCGATATATGCAAAGCAATGAAACAAACAAACTCGTACGCATTCGAAACTCGAATGACTGTTTATTTCAAAATGGCGTCCCGATAGTTTACAATCCCTGCGACGGACGCGTTCCGGTACCAAGAAACACAAACGATAGCGCTTTGCGTCGTTAAAATATAATTCGACTAAATTAAATAGGTTGTTACTTTCATATAACCCGTCTATATTTCATGTCGATTGAATATGTTCAAGTTATTATTATCTCGCAGTATAAAATGTTTACTTACTAAAAGATGTTTGTTTACATAATTTATAGCTTCTCGTGACGGTTACTTTAGTAAGGCTATTAAAGAACTTTGATTTGGCTTTACCTAGCTATCATTGATTTTCTTTTTTTTGGCTTCATAAGATCTGCCTGTTTTTTTATCTGTAATTTTTCTTTCCGTTTTTATTTGTTTTCTTTTTATTGTGTTTTTTTTCTGCAACGCAACGAATTCATCTGGTATTGCAACAGTTGGTGTAATTTTCTTAAAAACTCTTTTATTAGATTTAGGAAATTATAAGGCATTTTTTAAAGGAGTTGTTTAATTGAGTACTTTGGGTTAAAACTTGGATGACAAGAATTTTAGCTTTGGCTTGACTTGAATGGGATTTAATTATTCACTTTACTACTATTAATTGCCATTAAACAATGTATCGTCTCTATGAATTTTAGTCAACTGATTTTTCCGGTCAGAAAACGCAGAAGATGGATATGAAAACGCAGATATGGGGAAATAGCACAGATTTTGATACTTTATTTATTTCACAAAAAAAGATTACAAGAATAATAGCTAATATAAAAAATCAAGAGAGTTGCAAACCATATTTTAAAAAATATAAAATTTTGCCATTACCCTGCCTGTATATCTTGGAAGTGTGCAGAGCAGTGCTTAAAAATCCAGAACTACATAAAACTAGAAAACAAATTATATCAAAATATGAATTAAGACATCCAAATAAACTTCAATTCCCTAACTCGAAATTAACTTTACACTCCTCTAGTCCTCAAGCTATGTCAGTAAAAATTTTTAACAAACTACCACATGATATTAAAAACATTAGTAACGAAAAAATATTTATGAAGGAACTTAAAATCTTTTTGCTATCTAAGTGTTACTACACTGTAAAAGAATACTTAAATGATAAAATAAAGTAGTCCTCCTCTCTTCTAATTTTTGCAGCGCCCAACAGGGTCCTTAATTGTCATTTTTAAATTGTACCTACTGATTTATTTTGTATAGGTACCACATGTATGACCTTTAAGTGCAATAAACTGATTTGATTTGATTTGAAGATTTTCACGGAAGTCGTAGATCGTGTTCTTACATTTTGATCTTCACTCTGTAATTCTCTGAAGCAGTCAGTTAAAGTTGTAATTTTTGTTTTTATTGATATCTCTTTAACTTTAACGTATAACAAAGATTTGATTCTAGCTGAGTGTCCGATAAAAATACCGTATATAATTTTAGACCGATAATTAAAGATAGCAATTCATCCCTTGGAAAGCTTTACCAGAAACATAATCGAAAGCCATATTTTCTTGGTAGGTTCTTGGAACAAGACTTTCACTTGCACTGACCTCATAATTAAATTTTTCTTCTTCATGAATATTGCTGACAAGCGAAGTATGAGCCAATCTCGAATTGTAATCCAAATCAAACTGAGTAAAATAAACGTATAAAAATCAAATTTTATTAATTAGCAGAATAGACTTTTGTATATAAAATATGAAATGTTCTCAAATTACGTACATCGTTATAAGAGCAAGTTAAGAAATTCAGATTCAGTTACCGCTCTTAATTAAAATCTGAGTTTTTAGTATGAAACTGTTAATATTTAAGGTTAGTTTAGAAAATTTGGTAGAAAGGTTGATTTTTCGTCACCTGCCAAATTTAAATGTTAGTTTCTTTGATACGATATAAACGTACTTGCATATTTATTTTAGCGTCGCTCAGTACAAAAAAGTAGGAATATGGAACCACAAACTTTAAAAAAAATAGTCGCTGTTGTTGAACATAGCTACTACGACGCGGCATTTCCTTGATAATACTATGACGTTGTACTACAAAATCTGTGCAGTAGCGAGTAGTCATCTTTATTTTAATGGTAATTTAGACCATGCCTTGGTTTATTTGTCAGCGGATAAATTAATTTCCCTGTAAAAAAAATACTTTTTTTTTGTTGCAAAAATCATTTCTATAAATGATACTTCATCATCATCATCATCATCACAACTCTTTGTAATGAGCCCACTGCAGGGCATGAGTCTCTCCCCTGGGTGACGAGGAGGTATAGGCCATAATCCACCAAGCTGGCCCAGTGCTGGGTGGTGGATGCCAGAATTTTTCAGGGCGCCGAAATGGCTTCTGACAAACCCTAACGACTACTGTACAGAAGTATACAGCACCCGGGATCGACTGCTTAACGTGCCCCCGGAGCATGGAAGTCGCCATGAGAAATGAATTGTCGGCGGTCACCCATCCAAGTACCAACCGCGCCGAACGTTGCTTAATATGTGATATCGTATGATACACACATTAACCATGGCGCCACGACGACTTCTTATTGTGTAAAAAAAATTTGGCCGGTGACTTCAAATCAACCCTGTATATAATAGATATATTAAATTATAATACTAGCTGTGACTCGCGACTTCATCCGCGTAGATACCGGTTATTGGAGTTGGATAAATACTATTATTATATCCTCCTTAGGTAGTTCCCCAAAGGTCCCCTCTCGTGCATCAAGCATTCACCTCCTCTCCTTCTGAGATTCCCTCAGGGGCGTCTAGTAGGTGTACCAACGTTTGATGCTTTGCAACGAATGCTTTGACACTGACAACAAATAGTCAGTGTCAAAGCATGGGCTGTGAAGGATATCCTTTAAATAAAACTACTTTTTAACCGGATTAATCGCGTATAATTTATATTTTACATTTTAACTCTTAACTCGACGTTTCGGTGTCTTTGCAGACCCCGTGGTCACGAGCGACTGAGGTGTCAGGCGTCAGATTGATAGTGGAAAAAGTTATACATCATCTCCATCTATTTCTCAGTCTTCGAGCGTAGCGTTCAGGGTTAACACAACACAGGGATCCTTTAACTTCAATTATTTATATTCAAAGGTGTCGGTTAACATAAATTATCAGCAAAACGTTATTCTTAAAGGTGACGTGGGAACCTTTTTCTAAAATATCCGTAACGGAGGATTGAAAAGTAAGCGATAGATCAGACAAAGTACACGAGATTGAGGCGAAACCTAACGTATACAATATACCCAGACCAATGCAAACACACATGTTGATGCATATAAATAATTGCATTATGCGGGATCGAACCCGCGACCTATGGCGTATAACACAATTTTCAGAGTGGTTGTATATTTGTAAGACCTGTGATGGACCGTTTTGTTGTTAATTATTTTAAGAAAAGATTAATTTAATTCATCATTTAAATTAATTATTTATCCATAATTATTATGTTTCTTATGCTTAGTATAAGAATAATTATGTTTTTTATCATATCTTGCTGTCATAAATTTTATCTTTTTTCATTATCTTCGTCTTCTATACATTTCTATTAAAGTATAACTCTACTTAAACATAGGGTCGCCTTATAATAGTCAATACTACTTTTTTCGTATTTATGACCCACTCATCATTCTTAATCTTCTATTTAAATATTATTGACTATTATAAGCGGACCCTGTATATCCTTAACGTTTAATTACGAAAATTTGAACATCTTCATAGGCACTCTTTAGCCGAACCCAAAAGGCTTAAGCGATTTGGACGATATTGTATGGGATTGTTAAGTATTGTCTCTACAGAAAATTTGCCAAATCCTTTTCATTGTCCGACAAAGTTCGCAACCAAAATGTTCAACTGTTTATTTTAAATTGTTCTTGTGTAAGTAAAGGCGTATAAATGGTGCTTTAAAAAGATCTGCCTGCTGGTTGCGTATATTTACATAACTTACAAAGTTATTTTCGGTTGAGCAAGCTTTATTGCATTGTAAAAGAAGTTACTTTCATAAACAGAAGTTCAAAACCGTTTCTAAAAAGCTTTGTAAGTTATAGTTTCGTTTATTTTAAAATTGAGATAAGTCTAAATAAGCTTTATAGTGTATAATGTATTATTACTAACAAAAGGTCTCTAGTTCTCTACTAACTCAATTTTCGATAAATAAGAATAGTTCGAACTCCGAAGGTCCTGTATGCGAAGTAACTCTAAATACTCAGAGCGCACTTTTAACCACTGAACGAAAAAAGCATGGAAGAGTAACTTCAAACAAAATTCCTTTGAAAAACGGCACACGGCCTTTGTTTTCTTTTAACACCTAGTTGCTTTCTTGGCTATGCAACGCACAGTAACTATAACACCATTGGCCGTTGAAATATTCATTTGCGAACATTTACGAACCTGAAGGCAAGGACTGCATGCCAATATGAAAAAGTCTTTTCGCATTATAGTATGTATGAACATAGTAATAAAATCTGTTTGGCTATAGTATTTGTATCTGGCTGGTTTTGGTATCATTGAAAGTTAAAATTTTAAAGAACATAATTCCAAATTCAAATTAGGAAAATGTGTGATTTTCATTTGTTTTTCGTACTGTCAAGATGAGTGAATCTAATGAAGAAATTCAATTTAATATCTTTGAGATTTACTAACATCGAGTTAAAATGCAAAATATAAATCTTTATACAGAAATTCTTGTCCCGAAATGTGTAAGTCATGCTTCTTACCGAACTTGTTGTAAGATGGCAGGGTGAAAAAAAAAGCAATTTTTTTTTACTGAGCCTTACGATGAGTTTGATATGAGCACTTCAAAATATTCACAGAAAATTCCACGATAGCACGTATCTATCTTCATTACCATTTAATTACTTGTTTCTTGTTTTCGCATTTAACTTATAACTTTGATGGAAGCAACATGCGAAAATGGAGTGTTAGAATAACGACCCACTGCTTTGTTACTTCTGTAAAACGTCCATATCTCTTTGTGAAGTGTATTTACAGAGCTGACCTTCCTATATGATCATTATGCTTCTGGCACGTTATGAGTCATATAAATTTGAGAGCCTCTTCTGTTCGTTTAGAAATCCGCGACATTCACTCTTATATGACCCTTTTACGTAGAGAGTATACTCAGCAAAAATAATAGCCAGTAATCATTGCTTTTTCAAATAAAATGATGACTGTAAGGTTGATTTACATTGTGATTCTTATTTTTATAGTTTAAGAATGCTTTTAGCCTGACACCTTTACGTAGAGAGTATACTCAGCAAAAATAATAGCCAGTAATCATTGCTTTTTCAAATAAAATGATGACTGTAAGGTTGATTTACATTGTGATTCTTATTTTTACAGTTTAAGAATGCTTTTAGCCTGACACTTTTACGTAGAGAGTATACTCAGCAAAAATAATAGCCAGTAATCATTGCTTTTTCAAATAATATGATGACTGTAAGGTTGATTTACATTGTGATTCCTATTTTTATAGTTTAAGAATGCTTTTAGCCTGACACTTTTACGTAGAGAGTATACTCAGCAAAAATAATAGCCAGTAATCATTGCTTTTTCAAATAAAATGATGACTGTAAGGTTGATTTACATTGTGATTCTTACTTTTATAGTTTAAGAATGCTTTTAGCCTGACACCTTTACGTAGAGAGTATACTCAGCAAAAATAATAGCCAGTAATCATTGCTTTTTCAAATAATATGATGACTGTAAGGTTGATTTACATTGTGATTCTTATTTTTATAGTTTAAGAATGCTTTTAGCCTACGAATGTTCATTAATGCTTTTATTTTGAAAGGTTTATTCAAACGTTGATTTTTAATTATAGCGGTATGATTTGAATTATACTATAATTTTTGTTAATTATTTTTATTTTGCTATTTTTATCTTTATGTTTTAGCTCTACTAGTAAACAATCAAATTGCTGATCAAATAACAACGTATTGCCATACACTGCCCTTATATTAACGATCTGTGAGATTATTGAGCCGTTTTTACTCTATTACTGTGGATAAAGCTAAAATGTTCTTTAAACTACACCAACTACATGTCCCCAAAGTAAGCATAGCTTGTCTTATGAGATACCATGTAGCGAATTAGGATAAACCTAGAATATAAATACATAAATAGGTAAACACCCAGACGTGGAACATTTTTTTTTCTTGTTCCGTGCGGGATCGAACCCGCAACCACTGGCGTCTGAGGCAGACAGGTTTACCCCATCGCCAAAGTGGTCGTCAAAATTATTTAAAATAAAAAACTTTAATAAAAAAAATGTTTTCGTATGAAACGTAGGTTACAAAGATGAAAGCACAAAACCATATAGTAACTGAAATATACGCATTGCTAAAATCAAAACAAAACGCCAATTTGCCTTACCGATGATTAATCGAAATTTTCTTTGTTACAGGTTATCGATAACGAGAGCGCTCCATAACTTCACCCTTTAAAACAAAATGTTGGCAGTGATTTGAGTCCAATTTGAATAATCCATCGTTTGCTCAGTGAATCCGTCTAATTGCGTTCAATGTTTACCGGTTAAGTTCTTCTAAGCGTGTGCTAGTGTCAGTGTGGGTGGTGTGTGTTTGTGTTAAGTTTTTCAAAATTCGAACGTCTTCGAAGCAGAGATGGCTTGGCCTGAGGTTGTGCGATGAGCCGGGAGACGACGACGAGGTTATGAATGAGGCAAGCTCCGCGAAAAGACCCTCGGTCTTGACTATAGATAGAGCCGCGTTCTTATTGCTGAGAGTAAAGCGTGCTTTTAAGAAGAAGAGGCAGCAGCGGAAAGATAAACAGTGAGTAATTTATTTTTTTAAATCGTCGTAGCATAAAGGCTCCTTTTTATTTACAATACGATGTAACAGATATAGTAGGTTCGTAAGCGATTAAACTGAATCTCCTATATTTGTGGTTCCCTTGAGATTTTTGGAAATTCCTTCCATAATGCAACCAGACATATATCGAAGAATCTTTTTTCCAAATTTCACATCAGTGCACTCAAGGAAGTACATTTTTCATACGAACTGACTTTCATGCACTTTTTTTAACTTTTGCAGATAGTTAAGAAAAGATTAATCTCTCTAATTAATTTGTAATTTGTGGGGGGGTTATTGGTAATCTGTTAAAATAAAAGCAAAAACATGTAATTTTTTAAAACCATAAAATTTATAAACATATTTTGAAATAATGCTGGTGTAAAAAAAGTATCGCATTATAAGCAAAAGTATCAGCTACTATTTATACAGATTTCAAAAAGGTAAAAAAGTAAACAAAAAAACAACGAAACCTTTTTTTTACTATAAAACCATACCAAAATCTACGTCTTAAATATCTTTATGGTTTTATTTCTTATTTTAAGATCTATGAAAAGATGCTGGCTGGATAGAAAATGGAAAACTTTATTTTAAACCAGGCACTTAAAAAAATGTCAGTTCGATTAATTCAAGTTAATAAAAAAAAACATATTTTTCTTAATTGTTTATATTGTTCAGTTATCACACATTATTAGTATTGGATTATTCTCAATTTCTGAAAATGCTCGCTGTTTTTACTGCTCGTGAAAATTACGCAGAAATGTATTTTATTTACGGTTTATGTGACGGTAATGCTCGGGAGGCACACGTAGATATCGTGTGCGATATCCAAATCGTGAACTCTATCCCGATCATCGAGTTTTTCTCCGCGTCAGTAACACGTATTTGGAGGGTCGAATCCCTGGCGTTACCAAACGTGAAGGAAGACCTAGACAGGTGGATGAAGATCAGGTAATGATGGAAGTAACACAAGATCCTTCTACAAGCATTCGCCGTGTTTCTTTCTAGACGCACGGGTATCGCTACAAGTACGGTACATAGAATTTTGAAAAGAAACCGCATGCACCCTTATCATGTCCAACGGGTGCAAGCATTGCTGCCAGCGGATTATCAACGTCGCTTAGATTTCTGTAGGGGGATGTTGCGCCGGTGCAGACAAGATTCAATTTTGTGGAGTGATGAATCTTGTTTACGAGAATGGGCGTCTTTAACATCCACAACCTCCACGAATGGGCCGTTGAAAACCCCCGTGCAGTAAGGGAAGACCGATTTCAGCACCAGTTTGGAGATAATTTATGGGCTGGGATACTAAACGCATAAATCATCGGTCCATTTGAACACCCAGCACGACTGAATGGAGCTCATTATTTAATTTTTTTAAGAGAAGAGCTTGGTTATTTGTTAAGCGATGTACCGGAAGAAGTTCGCAATAGGATGTGGCTACAGCATGATGGTGCACTCGCTCACCATCACGGCAAGGAAGAAATCACTTAAACGAGTCGTGCCCGAACCGATGGATAGGACGTGGTGGTACAATTGCATGACCACAACGCTTGCCAGATTTAAATCCACTTGATTATTTTCTGTGGGGCTATTTTAAAGATGCCGTGTATGAAATAGTAAACGACAATGAGAGAGCGTTACGTGAAAAATAACGGAGTGGCTCTTAGAAGACTGAAAAGAATTTCTTAAGGATATGCTGGCTATATGTACGAGCAAGAGACACTTCGAGAGTTTAATGTAATAAAATAAGGCTTAATAAATGTTACAAGCTCGATTACTTTACTACTTTTATTTTATTTTATCTCGACAATTAGGTCTCTGATCCATATCTGAGTAATGATAAAAATACATTTAAATTATTTTTTGTAGATTGTTATACTTTTTTGAAATTTGTATGAATTGTAGATGTTATTAAAATAAAGTTCCATTAGGTTGTCATACATTTTTTTTACACCAGCTGAGTTTAAAAATTAATTTTGAAATTCTTGAACAAAAAAAATCTACCCATTTTTACTGTAATTTTTTTGTAACAATTATATTATGAAATAAAAAGTTGGAAAAAAAGCATTAAAAAAATTATGACACATTTTGTACACGCAGTACCTAGGTGAAAATTTACAAAATATTTAAAATCGGTATATCTTAAAAACTAATAAGCCTTGGAAAAAAAATGGTGATATTGTCTTAAGTTTTCAAAATTCATAATTTAAATAAAACTACTTTTTAACCGGATCAATCGCGTAAAATATAAATTATACGCGATTAATCCGGTTAAAAAGTAGTTTTATTTAAAAAAAATGGTGTTTCGGATTCCAGACAACCCCTTGTATCTCCATTTTTCCGTTGGTTCAATATTTACGGACACCCTGTATATGTATATTGTTAAACATGAGATAGACACACTTGTATATCAATGGATTTTATGGGTCCATATCTGCTCACATAAAATTCAAACTCCTATTTTTTGTCTTTCTACCGATTTGTGTTCATAACTATAATTCTTCATAATTAGATAGATATATAATAATATTCACATCAAGCACACAAACAACAACATTATAAACACCAAACAAAAATTAAAATTTGAATAACGAAAAAAAGCAATACAATTCCTAAGTTAAACAATAAAATAAAATTACTTAGTAGAGTGTATGCCGATGCAAAATGGCGACACCTCAGTGAAGCGTTTGCGTTAAAGAAAACCACCGATATTCAGTTGCCGCCAGTGAAGTCTGCGTAGTGGCACGTGTAACACCGACGCATTTACAGTATGATGCAATGATAAATTTTATGTAGGTAATGTACCTATTATAATAAATATACAATAAAATAATTACCAACAATAGCTTAATATAGTTAAGTGAATTAAATTAATTTAAATAAAGAACATCGAGGCCATAATATACATTAAAAAAAACGGCACTTTCAGGACTTGTCTGCCTATTGATAAAGTACTGAGAATAATAAAATGATAATTAATAATAATATATCTTAACTTTATATATACATATAATTAAATCAAAAACACGTGTATATCCCTACCAACTATGGGACACAAGCAACCAAGTTTTAGCTCATTTTTTCTGTGTAAATATCAGTAAATCTTTAAGTTTAATTTTGAAAGTATTTTAATGTTATTTTTCATACTATTTTTATTCATACATTGTTAGTACTATCAACTTGGCTCGCAACAGTTTGTGATCATACTTTTTTTATTAATACTGTCAGTATCAAGAACCACTTAAAATTCATAATTTTCTTTTTCAGATGTTTTTTTGTTCATAACATTGAATGATCATATTGTTTTGATTAATAATGTTGTTAAAAAGAACATACGTCAACTCATAACGTCGTTGTTCAAAATAGCTTGCTTTATAAAAGGCAAAATTACAAAATTATATAATTTTTTGTCTTGATGAGTTATCGCTTGACTATTGAGACTTAAGAGATTGTTTGGCCTTAGGAAACCTAACTGCTCCTCCTCGCTACGGTCGTCGTCGCACCTAACCGTACCGACTACGTATTCCGGTGCCTGAGCCCTTCTTATCGCATAATCTTTTGCATCACAATGTTAATGAATATATTAGTATTAAACAAATGTATGGAATATATTATGTTTCTCAATAATATGGATAAAAATATCAATGAATACATATTATAATTATTTATTCGAATTATTATGAGTTTCGATCATTAGTATGAACAAATGTATTAAAACAAATATTGGTAGAATCAAAGTGTATGAAAAATAATATTATGAATTTCAATAATTATGTTTTTTGTCTTTATTATCATTATGATTTTGAATGGTATGAGAAAAATTTTCGGGCTTCTGCTTTTAGGAGTTGAAAAGTTATGTGAAACAATGCGCACCCGGATTTTATTGATCATCACCGCCCGCTTGGCAGTAAATACGCCTATTCTGCTCTTCTGCCCAGGACATAACAGAGCTGTAATTTGAATTTTGACCATGAAATAGCAGGATAGTCGTAAAACAGGCAAACAGGCATTCTTTGAAAAGTTGTAAGACTGTTCCACCAGTTACAAAAAGTGTTATGAGGGTATTTTATGTGTAATTCTGGCAATACAGCGTATTACATTGTAATAACGAATAAAAAAGACTACCGTTAAAAAAATATTGTGTAAATTAAAGTTCAACTAAAAAGCATTCTCGTATAAGCTTTAAAGCTTCGAAGTATAAATAGTAGCAGCAGGCGGGGACAAGCTAAAATAGAAAGTATTAAACTGTGTATATGGATACCATATTGTTAAAACCGAAAAGCATTTGTTTTTATCCTCCCCTTAAACTCTCGTTAAAGGCGCTATCTTGAAATTTTATAAAGCCTAGTTATTCAGGGTCGAATTTTAGAATGCCCCCGGAGGGAAAGTACTCTAAATAATAGAGATGGTAAATTTTGCTACAAAGAAAGATTCTTTTTAAATTGAAAAAGAAATAAAACCGCATTTCAAGATTTTCTGGAAATTCACTTGATTTACTCAGGAATCGAACCTGCTAAAATGATTTTATGGTTTTCCTTTATTAAATTAACCTTGTATGTTAAAGAGATTTCATTCTTGTGATTGACCCTAACGATCCATGCAACAAAATTACAGGATGTCATTTTTACAGATTTTCCGGTGAAACGAGCGAATTGTTGAAAACCAATGCGGTTTTATTTATTTTCAAAAATAAAGGAATGTTTCTTTGGAGTAAAATGTGCTATCTCTATTTAATTATTTAGAGTACTTTCCCTCCAGGTAGCATTCAAAAATTCCACCCTGTATACAAATCTATTGATACCTCATTTGTTTAAATCCATTTATTCGTTTAGTAGTTATCAGGCAACAAGAAAGGGACATAACCCTCCTCAGTGTGTTTTATAAAGCCGGCGCGGCGAACCTTGATCCCTATGACACTTACAGTAATTTCCACAACATAACCTTGTAGTGCCGTCACCGTTACATTAGAATCGTATTGGAGGCTTCTAAAAATGGCATTTATTTTTTTTACGTAGCTACATTCCAATAAAATGATATTCCGTTGGAATTATAACATTTGCAAGAAATTATCTCAATCACAATTTACGTTTACGTTCTGCAAAAGTTACTTCATAGGGTATGATTTAATAGATACCCGACGAAGTAACTTTTGCAGAACGTAAACGTAAAGTGTGATTGAGATAACTTCTTGCAAATGTAATGAATTGTTATAATTCCAACGGAATATCATTTTATTGGAATATAGCTACGTAAAATAAATAAATGCCATTTTTAGAAGCCTCCAATACGATTCTAATGTAACGGTGACGGCACTACAAGGTTGTGGAAATTACTGTCAGTGTCATAGGGATCAAGATTCGCCGCGCCGGCCGGCTATAGATTATTAATTCATTTCAGATTATATACTTTACCGACCTTCACAGTAACAGAGCAACTGAACGCGCAGAACTATTTCGCAGATATATGTAGCTATGGAATAGCTCATCCGTAGTCAGCTTGTTAGTTAAAATACAGTTACGTGCTTTGCTTAGTAAAATATTAATAGAAACCTCTTTAATTTTTTAATGAAATTAGTAATTAGGGCATGATTGTCATTAAATTAGTATTAGGAAATTGCATGTTTATGATCTGAGTTTAAATAAAATCGACTCACTTGTTAGGTTATTATCAAAATATATAAGATAACTTTTACCCACATTATTCCTCAAGATATGAACGAAAAACTGTTCTGTAACTTTTTGTTTACGAACTTGTAAACAAAATCGCAATTCTCACAATTTTGATACATACCTATTCAAAGCCATACCGTCATAAAGTATTATTTTGAAGGTAAAATATGCTAAGAGACTGCTGCGTTATGTATACTAAATCAAAAACGTGCCAAGATACCTATAAAATATTGTCAACTATCTACCTGAACACGCCACGGTTGCTAAAGGCATTTGTTTCTTTGACTTAATCCCAAGATCCTGATTTTCAGCAGTTAAAAGTCAAGACACGTAGATCTCTTTATCCCAGTATCCGACGTGGCATGTACCAGTACCTCCACACGTAAAAACTATATTGCGCTGTTACCTATACATTGTACATTTTGTCGTCAAACCTACTTATTCTCATTAACAGAGCAAGCAATGTATTTAGAATGTTAATGCTGTATGAATAAATTACATCGCACCGCAATGGCTTCATTAAGAAAGTGACATTTACAGCTACAAGACGTCTTGCTTAAGAAATGCTAATTTTCATTCATGTTTTGTAATTAACCGCCTTAAGCCCGCTTCAAGTTTCTTTCTCAATAATTGTGTTTATAAATCTAACAATACACAAGGTTAGCTGAAATAACTCTTTATTCCGGAATTTACACCATGAAAAATGTATGAAAAGCAATTGCTATAGGTTTTATTACTCCTAATTGACATTGAAATGGTCATGGCAAGACGTCGTCGTAGCCCTTGTCAATATCTTTCGATTTAGAATTATCGTTTGTTCTCTATACATTGTACATTTTGTCGTCAAAACTACTTATTCTCATTAAGAGAGCAAGCAATGTATTTAGAATGTTAAATTTATAAGTGTATAATTACAATAAAACGGTTTTCAATCCGTTACCTAAATCTTTGCTGCTATAAGTGTGGGGTGGATAAGACAGTGTGCTATATTTTATTACTAGCAATAATGAATGCTCATAGCTGTTCCTGTCGAGATACGTTTCATACCACACAAATTAAATGTTGTACTCGTCTAAAAGAAGTCGAACAAAACGCTTCGATAGTTCCTTTTTGGTACGGATTGCCAAGGTGTGGAACAATCTGCCTGCGTCTGCTTTTCCTGACCACTATAGTCCTGGAACTTTTAAGAGTCGAGTGAATAGGTTTCTCGTTCATGGACGTGTACCACCATAGTCTTCCTTCATGCGCATTTTCCAACAGGTGGCATGGAAGACAAACGTCCTATTATTATAATAAAATATATAAATATATATTAGGGACTGAATCGAAAATACCGCTGCCTATGAGGGAGCTAACTGATAGTGATTTTTTATGAACATTAATATTCAATGATGATCAAGGCAGCCCACTCCTCCGTAAACTTAGCTTACAAATAAAATGCACGGTTTATTTGAACTTATATTTTTAAAACCTCTGAACCTTCGAATAAGATTCACTGAACAAGACTGTTCGAATCCTTGACGGGGACTTGTTCAGCTCTGTTAAGGTCTTCGGGCGATATTACTTTCTCTTCTTTCTTTTCTGCTTCCGGCACAGTATGAGCCAACATGGTGGTAGAGGTTGTAGATTTGTTGAAACGTTCAGCTTTGGCTTCTTTCCCAACTATGGCGATATCTTTCTTTGACTGAACCTTCTTTGTGTGAGATTTTGTCTCAAAATTCTTTTTGGGAAGAAAGACAATCTCAATTGTTTTAGATTTTGAAGGTATTATATCAGAAGAACCTGCTAAGAAGCTGTCAAATGGCATAACTGGTGCTGGGAATGCAATATCGTGTTCAAAAGGATTTTGCATCATCTTAGAACCGATATCAAAGAAGACATTGTCTTGAAACTCTTCGTGTGATTCGCAACATAGCGGTGACGTCATTGGGTTCTTGAAAGAGAATAGATCATTGCTAGTCAAGATTTTGTTTAACAACGTATTCGATGTGCTGGAGAATGTTTCTTTTAAGTTCTTCATCATGGAGCAGGGGCATGGCTCTTCGACGACTGGAATGTTCTTGGGAATGTAGAATGAACTAAACGATGGTGCTACTTCAGGGGTTTTCCGCAATGCATCTGAAAGTATTTATGATGTTAATCAAATCTTTTGAATAAGAATTTTAATTATTATATTTTTACAAGCTGAAGAGATTAAAATAAGAGATATTTTTATGGTTTTGCATTTTTAAAGCTTAATTATCCTTAAAAATCTTGAACGTTTGACCAATTCAGCACCTATATTAATAAACTTCAAATATGATTTGCTTATGATATAATATTTTAAAATATGTATATTCTGATGTGCTTACTCTTTTCATGATCCTTAGCGTTGATATAAAATGAGACGTCCATTTTGCCAAGGTTGACCAAGGAGTTTGTAATAGCTGGCATGGACCTATAGGCACTTGCCAAAAGTTTGTCCTTAGACGTCGACTTGAACGCCCCAACCATCCCCAACGCCAGGGTTAAAATGTAATACTTCATGTTCTGAAACTCTGAATTATTGTTTTTATTCAGTATAATATTTTGTTTAATATGATACAGAATATTTCGTTGTTGAGCCTTATTAACGTGACCATAAACAGCTAGCTACATAAAAATTATAATTAATTTTTTTTAATATATAAAACAAAATAAGAACTATTAAAAAAGGTTTTATATTATAATCAAAACACCGTTTATGAGTTAAACAGAATTAAGAAACAAATTCCAAAAACTAAATTTGAATTTCTTACCATAAACAAAATGACGCAGGAATAGCAACACGAATACCGTCCGAATGAAACTTCAGTTAAAACCAAATTGGTTACGAAACATCGATTTCAAATTTTATTAGTCCCTATTTTTATGACCAAATGCTTGCGAAAATCCATTGGTTGAAGAAATATTGAAAAGCCTTTTTCGATTGGTTTTAGTACCTGTGTAACAAGGTGGGCATTTTGATGGGTGTTGTTACTACTTTAATAACGATTAGAATGTTAAAACGAGATATCAACCATTGTTTAGAACACTATTAAATACTGTGAGAATGATATGCTCTTTGACCATAGATACTTATTTTTTAAAATGACAATAGGAGACATTATTTAGATTAGACTGAACCTCTCCCAGAACTGATATAGACTATCTATACCAATATTCTGAGGAGACCCGAATAGGTTATAAGACGAATAGCATATGTTATTTAACGGGTAAAACTATGCGTATCTGCTAGTTATTTATCATAAGTTTAGCCTCCAGTTATAGGCCTCTTAAACGAATAAGATATATATTAATCCATTCCTATTTCCAGTGTGAAATTCTTTTTTTTATTTAAATTTTATATTTGCTTTTATATCAAATGTAATGTTACTACAGTTCTGCATCATTCTAAATATCTAACATTTAAAGTATAAAAAGAATATTTTTTTCGACTATTTTTCGCATACATATTACTACGATAAAGTTGCAGAATGTTAGTTTTAAGAATTTGTTAACATTTCATTCTTAGCAAGCATGTGATTTTCATTTCGCGTGTTTTAGGTTGAAGTGTTGAAGTGGCACTAAATCGTGTGTATTTATAAATTTCAATTTCTGTATTCAGTCGTAAAATTTCTGGTACATTTCATATCATTATCGCACACGAGTGTTAGCATCGATGTTCACGCTGAATGAATGCATGTTTGTTTTGAATGGATCATTTGAAAATTGATGATTTTAGAAAAGGAATTCGTAATAGCTTGTACGTCACCACTCTTCCTCCTCATGATGAGATTTATTTCCATGAAGATACTTTTTTATTAAATTAAATAAAGTACAATTTTCTAGGTTCCGTTTCCTAAAAGAAAAAGACGGAATCCTTTTAGGTCGGTACCTTTGTATGTCCGTCTGTAAAGACCATTTTACTTATAAAGACATTTTAGATAGAGCGCCTTTTGACAAGGTCTGGTATAATAATCTATTTAGATATCTCAAAGAGGTTCACCTGAATGATCAACAAATACTGGGTTATTGGTAAACGGGTTCATGTAGACTTACTACAAAAGTCCGGCGGTACTTCGGGGTTGACACAAATGAAAACGTAGGATTCAATTTAAAAATAGCTTATAACTAAGGATCACCTTCAAGCTTCGTAAGGCTACACGATACATTGCAATGACGATGACATCATGACAAATATTTCTGCATTGCACCATCACGGCTTATAACCTGCTAACCATATACAGTATTTCCCAATAACAACCGTTGGGTCTTGGTCTGCAATCCCTTTTCTCGATAGTGGGAACGAACACCTTGCTCCCAAAGTGGTTACCCTGAAATAAACAACTTTCGCATTCTTCGTAGAAGAGAACAAAATATTTTTTTTAATACAGTTGCTCAAAAAGTGGCGTATTGCAGGGACGTTTAGCGTTCGGGATGTGGGCTATTACACACTTGTGCTTTTTCTTTACCTTTTCCGCACTCGTGCGTTCTCTTTCCCAAATGTCAAAATAATGTCCATTAAAAAGAAAAAATCAACCACGAAGTTTTTACTAAAAAAAATTCATAGAAGTTTTTACGATTCGTGCAAATATTTCTGAAAAGAAGCTACTAATTTGTTTCAATATCAGATATAATGATTTGATGCAATGAGTTAGGTTAGGTTTCATTTCATTTTATCTCATTAAATTCATTTTCATTTCATGTCAATACAAAAAATCTACTAAAGACTTGGCTGTATGGGCATAGTTCCCTTTGCCTACTCAGAATGGGTAAACAAAAAAAAATCTCTTTATAATCTTTCACGGCTGGCGCCATTTAGTATATTTTATAAAATTGCTTAATTTTTTCGCAACTGTATTAAAAATAGTCGTTCAGTACACGTGCGGAACCGTCATTGCAACTCGTTCCGACTGTCAACCCTCGCCTTCGGCTGCGCCTCGGCTCGTGTAGACATTTGTCGGAACTCTTTGCAATGACAGGTTTTCCGCACTCGTAATGAAATATACTATTGTCCCACAACTACATGTCATACATAACTTCACGCCTGTATCCCTTATGGGCTAGGCTAAACACCAGAGGTTACTAAACCATCGGATGTCACGTTTGACAAATTTGGAGATGGAATAGACTATTATAATGATGGAAAGAGACTATTGGATGGACAGGGAGTCAGCCTATTGCCCGAAAAATCCCTTAGCTGACTTTTACAGTATGCCCGGGAAAAGAAGCAGCTGGTACATTCTATGTTTTTTTTTCGCTCCCAGTCCAGCATGGAAGAATCATGCCTAATAATTGACTACTACTTCCTCGGCCATGATTTGTACCTTGGCACAGCACACTGCACTAAAGCTGGTCAACAAGTAGAGCACTCCTTTATGACTGACTTAGCAGCCAAATACCCCGACTTACTGGAGGCATCGCACTCCTTGATACATTGGATCTTTATTTAGAATCAATCGCTTGCCCTTTCATAGCACAATCACCTCATACAGTTATGACTCACAGTGAACTAAGCGGTATCCGGTTACAACTCAATAAAACCTCACCGTTAGCTCTTAAGGCGCAAAGTCGTAGAAAGATCAAGATCATATCGACCTCCATAGAACCTATCTACCCTATATGGTAATGGCAATGAAAACATGACAAAAGTCCTCTTTTTTTATCTATGTATCCCGAAATCAACCATCTAGCCGAGGGCCATGGCCCGCTATTTGTTTTCCTGAGAGTAGGAAAAAATAGCTCCCACACTTTTCAAATAAAATTACATTGTCTCAAACAGAAAATACATTTTATGAGAACTTTTTTACTATCACACTACGAATTACTATTTTACTGAAAAGCTTATTTGGTAAAGGTTTTTGTTTATTTATGTTACACATGATCCCAAAAACATGTAAATAAAGATTGATTACTTGATTGATTGATCGTCAATGACTCGTTAATACAAAGAGCATTAGTTACATACTTTTCAAGGAAGAACTAACGGAAATATTTCACTTAAATAAAAATAGAGTGCTAAGAGAGGTACGTGAGCGTGCGGGATCCCTATTAATGCTTTTATAAAGGAAACATACTTCGCCTTAAAGAATAGCAAATTATTTTAACTGCTATAAGCTATACTTGTTTAAATTTGCTGACTTATTATTCTTTCTACATTTACCTTGCTCGCCCCATGAATGTACAAAGCCATGTGTCACTTGCAGGCCCGAAACTAGCCCTTAAAAAAGGTCGTGGGCATAGGTAGTGATTACTTGCTCATTGGGCATAGCGACAAGAAAATCAGATAAATGCATTGTTACAAAAGAGATGTTTACAAATAAATGACGCCCTAAATATAATTTTATACAGTTTCTTAAATAATAGATGATTAAACGAACTTCTAAGTGAAGTTCTATCGCTATTATATGAGTCGCTTCATTCGAAGATATTATATAACAGGTAGTCCTTTTTAGGTACTAGGTAACTTCGCACAATTTAAAGTATCATAAAAAAAACACTGTGGCGGGGCGCCGCGTGGCATGATCCACCCGGTTCGCGCCAAGCCCTCATTCTTTAGAGACCCTAAACGAAACTTTTAAATGGGTTCCGGGGTGGGTGGGTACGTCATATCTTCGAATGAAGCGACTCATATAATAGCGATAGAACTTCACTTAGAAGTTCGTTTAATCATCTATTATATTTCGTCGCTTCATTCTTCAGATATTATATAACAGGTAGATTTTCAGAGATAGAAAGTTTTGTTTAGGTATATACTTGGAATTGAAATAAGTAAAGATATAAATATGTAATTACATATTTTATTATTATAGTACTTAATAATTAGTATTATTGCATAATGAGCTTCAAATAATCTTACTTTATTTGAGTTGCTAGAAATTATAATCAGCTTAAATTAATGAAACTTAGTGATAGTCTATTTATAGACACATAATTTTTAATGTAGTAATTTACTTAATATCAAAATACGTAATATTCAATAACTATTTTTAATATTAGGTTAAGTATTGTTAAGTATCGACAAAGCAAAGTTATTTTGTTGATCATCTAAAGGCCGATGGTAAAACTTTGCGAACACCTGTGAGTTTTGTGTCCACCCGGCCGTTTTTCGAATGACATCGACACTGATACCGGCCGCGCGCGCGGCTGAGGTTGACGCGTGTCGTGTGCTGTGCGCACTAAAACGCTCATGTCAATGCCACTCGTGGCGAGCGTTTGCTTAATCCATCGACTTAGCGTCTGACTTGATGCAGTTCTGTGGGGAGCTTTGAATGTTACGAAGAGATTCCCGGAGTTTGAACCTCAGATATTTTTTGTAATAAAAATATATTCTTTTAAAGTTGATACTGGGCATATGTTGATATTGCTTTGAAAGTTTGAGAAGAGGGAGAGATAATAAGGGCTGTTCACGATTTGGAGCGGAAGTCTTGATTATATCTGTTATAATAATATTTACTTTATCAGATTGAAAAACAATATTTTCTAATTTAATTAAAGACAATGTCTGTACTCTTTGACCGGTACATAAAGCTAATAATGTAACGAGTTTTTTTTTTTTTTTTTTTTGTAATATTTTCTAATGATAAATTAATATTTGGATACCAAGAAGACAGTTGATTTAGTACTAAATTTGGATCCCAAGTAAATGAATATTTAGGCTTAATAGGTTTAGTTTTATAGGCTCCTTTTAAGAGGCGTTTAACACAACTATTATCACTTATCTCTTCTCCTAATAAAAGAGATAATTCAGATCGATGCGTATTTAATGAACCGTTAGAACATCCCTTATTAAATTGCTCGTTTAAGAATCAAAGAACTAATGGAATGGATTTTTCGAAACTATTAATTCATAACCACACTTCTTGAAACCATAACTTCAATGAGACGTTGTACTAGCGAATAGTAGTGTCTGCGAGCGAGGCGAGCATCAACGTGAGAGCCTCTGGTGGGCAGCCGCGCCGGCTGAACGACGCCCGGAGAGCCTCGCGGCACCCAGGGTAAGGCTGGAGTGCAGTGGGTGCTGACTCCATGGCTGAGAAGGCCCGAAGGGGAATACAAGTACCCCTTCGGCTTTATCATCAATGATTTTTCGTAAACATTTTAATACAAGAGAAAAGGGAGGAAATGCATAAAAATCCAAGTCAGCCCAGCTTATTGTAAATGCATCAACTGCGACTGCATCAGGTTCAGGCTTCTAGGTGACAAATAATTTACATTTGGCTTGACTTGAGAACAAGTCGATCTTAATGGGCCCGAAACTATTTACAATAAGTTGGAAAGCGCTATCCGAGAGGGCCCATTCAGTATCAGGGTTAAGTTTTCTGGACTCTTTCTTTCTTTCTTTTCTTTTTCTTCACTAGCTATACTTTTGAGACCTAACAAAACCGCGAGTAATTCTAAAAAGTTAATATTATTTTCTTTTTCACTGTTCGTCCATGAACCACTATATTTATTATTTTTGCATACTGCTCCCCAGCCTGTCCTAGATGCGTCGGTGTAAATTTCTAACTTATAATTTTGAGTAATGATTGGACAAGAAATAATATTAATATTATTTTTCCACCACCATAAATCTTTTAGTAATATCTTATTGAGATTCATTTTTGCCTCATAGTTTCCTCCGAACTTATTTAAGGCTAAAAAATTTTGTCTCTCTAATATTTTTGTATATAAGAATCCATATTTTGTGGCTGGACAGGCTGCGATCAATACACCTATAAGTTTAGCGAAATTTCGTATTGAACAAGTTTTAAGATTAATGTACCTATTTATTAACTGTGCAATGTTATTCCGCTCATCGCCAGGTAACGTAATAGACATCTGTTCTGTGTTGAACATAAAACCTATGAATTCGATTGACTTTTTTGGTACAATATGACTTTTATCGAAATTTACAATAAAACCTAGACAATGTAATAACTTCAAAGTTTCTCTTACATTAATCATGCATTCTTCATATGTATCTCCAATAAGAAGATCGTCTTAATAGGTAGTAGATTTAAAACCTTGTTTTCTCAAATGACTCATTACTTCACGCATAATTTTTGTAAATACCCACAAAGCTATCGATAATCCATACGGCATTGCTGTGAACTCGTAAGTGATCGGCTCAGACGAATCATTTTCTTGGAATTCGAATCGTAGGTACTTTCTGTTTTATAAGATTCCATTTTAAAATGTACTTTTGTTACGAACTTGTTTAAAGATTTTAAATTTAGTATAAACCTTTTTTCTCCGTTAGGTTTCGGAGCTAAAATATAATTGAAATACATTGATCATTTGAAGGAGAACAAGGTTTTATAGCCCCTAAGTCAAATAATTTATTTATAGCTATTTTCATGTCTCGTTTTTCACATGATGACAAATTATTTTTAGGAATAGAATACTGACAAATTTGAGTATCGAATGGTATTCTAAATAAATACTTTAGCCACTTCAATATAACTTCATTTTTAGTTATTTTTGTCCAACAATCATAAAATAAATTAATTCGACCTGCATGTACCTTGATTAATGTTGGGTCGGAGCACGCATCCTGGATGAAGTCTGCGGCTGGAACTTGGCGTTGAACGCAGAGTTCGATTGTGGGCGCTGCTGTGTTTGAGCTGCTATCGGTTTCCTCTGACCTCCCCGCCCCCCCCTGAACGACGGGTAACGAGGAGGTCCTGTCCAGTTTCCCTGCTGAGACGACCGGTTGACCGTTGATATTTGAGAGGCGGCTGTTTTGGCTGGGCCTTTTTTAATTAGGGCTCCCTGCTTTTCAATGGCTTTACTTGCCTTTATTTTTTCCGGCACTGAACTTCCGAATAAAGTTTTGTCTCTTTCGGAGTCTTGTATAACATGTTTAAAGTTTGTATCCAAATTCGGTAAAATCAGTTTTACCCTATCTTTGGTTAACATAAAGTGGAGGTCTGATAATAGGCGGCATCCATCACTTACGTGACGGAGGGCCTTCATTTGTTTTCTTCCTTCCCAAGGAGGACGTCAATCCCTCGATTTATGGCGGTAATACCGTACCCCAGTTGTTGCTGAAAGTTTTGTTTTTTTTTTTTTTTTTTTGTCACGTGCTCGTGCTCTGTCAGTTATGGCTGCCAAGATTTCCGCATTTAATTTTGGGGCTTGCAAGTTTTTGCAGTTTTCGGGTACCGTATTTTCTATGGTTAATTTATCTTTGTCTTCTTTGGACAGTCCTTTTCTTAGTAAAGGTGTCCATAAATTTGAGAGCGTATCGTGTATTTTAGCGCCAAATTCGGGTGTATCGGAATTTGCAGCTCCAAGTGCAGTAAGCAGCTCTGGATCCAGATCGGGATTAGGTTCTCCCGATATACCTGGTGCGTCTTGTGATATTGACGGCTCCGGATTAGGGAGCGTCTTTGCAGATAGCTTTTGATCCACAGTGAATGACGCGGCAGTCTTCTGGTTATCCAGGTTTACATCATCCAGCGGTAGCGGTAACTCATACCTTGGAGGCGACATGTTTATGTTTTAACAAACATATAATTCATATTAATATAACGCTCATAACGTATTACAGACAACGAGATAAATCTCCTTGAGATTACCCGCATTTTCTGTAGTCGTATTGAAAACAAAAGGTGATCGATAAGATCAGATAAAATTTATTAAAGTTTACATCACAACGATATTGAGCAGTTAACGTGATATATCTATTATAGATTACACGCATTTTCTGCTCTGATTTTTTAAATAACCTTGGAGGCGACATGTTTATGTCTAATTCATATTAATATAACGCCCATAACGTATTACAGACAACGAAATAAATCTCCTTGAGATTACCCGCATTTTCTGTAGTCGTATTGAAAACAAAAGGTGATCGATAAGATCAGATAAAATTTATTAAAGTTTACATCACAACGATATTGAGCAGTTAACGTGATATATCTATTATAGATTACACGCATTTTCTGCTCTGATTTTTTAAATAACATTTTTACACTGAATAAGTAGCTCTTGCCTTGTAAGATTTCTTCTTCATCGGTAGAAATAATTCGCTGTTTCCGTTTTTTATTTATTTTTTGTTCCAACTTTTTTATCTTTATATTATAATGTTGAAGCTGTTCTTCTGCTGTACGTTTAACATTTTGTAAAAACTTAAGTAAATGATTAAAGTAAATGACGTATGCTTGTTACCACGCACGAAAAAAGAATGAGGGCTTGGCGCGAACCGGGTGGATCATGCCACGCGGCGCCCCGCCACAGTGTTTTTTTTATGATACTTTAAATTGTGCGAAGTTACCTAGTACCTAAAAAGGACTACCTGTTATATAATATCTGAAGAATGAAGCGACGAAATATAATCACACTTGTTTTCTTTAATTAATGATGTGCCATTTATATTAAGACAACATGAAATCTCTCTTTTGGCCAGCTGGCTGATACAATGATATGTTGTGATAGATATAAACACATACACCTATATTTTTGTTATCTTTTTACCACTTTGTAAGATAATCAAATCCAAAACACAAGTCTAGTATTAAAATATACTACAACGTTACTTTGTAAACTCGAGTTTGAAATTTGATTGTATTTCCTTATGTTTGTTTATTTTTGTCCGAATGTTGAAACCGATTGGCTTACGAAGTAGGGACAATGAACTTCTTGCTTAAATAAAGTTACATTATAAATAAATAAAATCCCCAGACAATCACACCAACTAAATGGCCCCAAACTAAGCAGAGCTTGTGATATGGGATACCATGTAGCGAACTAAAGGGGAACCTAGCATATAAATACATAAATAAATAAACGCACACACTCGGATTTTTTTTCTTGTTCCGTGCGGGAATTGAACCCGCGACCACTGGCGTCTGAGGCAGATAGTGTTACCCCATGGAATAATGGATAATTATAATTATAATTATGGGAACAAATAATGGATTTAGCAATATAAATGATGTTATAGTGTATCATTTGATAATAATAATGAAACTAATTTCTTCGGTAGATAACAATACTTCACCAACTAATGGCGGTACAGAAATATTGCCTGTTTTTCGAGATTCTCGGAATCCGATAATGGCTATGATTTTGTGCGTTGAGTGTTGCCTATTCGCGTGAGAGATACAGAATTTTCGAGAACATTTTGTTCTTCTACAAATTATAAAATAATAATATTTTTTGGTATTAATACCCATGTTTTTCTACAGATAATTTGAGAATATAAAGGCTAACTGGTTAAGTCGACCTAGATCCGTTAAGAGCATACCCGTCTTTCCTAACTTATTTCACTATGAAACACCCTACCCTAAAAAACCGTACCGTTTTCGAGATAAACGACTTTTTTTTTACAAAAATTGCCGATTTTTCGCCATTAAATGTCAAATTTTAAAATTGGTGCACTTCTAAAAATTCACAAATTCTATGTAAGATTATCAAACATTTTTTTATAGTTTACTTTTCTTTTAAGAATAGCTAAAAAAATTGTACAGAAGATTTTCGCTTATTGAGCATAAACCATTCTTTAGCCCAGGAAAGTAAAATAAACGAAGGCCCCAACGAAGATTTAGTGTAAACGTGTGAATGGACAACATTTTGAAATATTTGATCATACCCTATTTTGATTATACCCTGAGAGGAGAAAATACTTCATGGAAGATTTGCCTCTAAACCTTGTTATGGACATATGGTTCCAATATGATAGCTACCCTATAAATTTTCGAAGGAGTGTGAGGGAACGAGATAGGTCGAGGAGGATCTTGACCTTGGCCAGCCAGAAGTCCGGACTTCTGGCCTGCCAGAAGTTATACCTTGTTGGGTAGCTGACAAAAAGTAGATGTTTTTAAGTACTTCCGCCGAACATCTTCCCTAAATTTTTTAGGTATTCTTAAAAGAAAAGTAAAATAAAAAAAAAATTGATTATTTAACTTTCAATCGCTCAGAACTATGTATTTAGTAATCTTACGTAGAATTTTGGTTACTCAGATCATAGAACATCTTAATTTGCATGTGACCATCAAATAATAGTAATATAAAAGTGCACCAATTTTAAAATGGCAAAAAATCGGCAATTTTTGCAAAAAATAATAAAAGTCTTTTATCTCGAAAATGATTAGGTTTGGGGTAGAGCGTTTCATAGTGAAATCAGTTGGAAAACACGGGTACTATACGCCCTTAACGGATCTAGGTCGACTTAACCAGTAACCCTGTATATTATTTGCCATCATAAAAAGTATAGGAAACTACTTTTTTGCATATCATTGTCATAAGTAAAAGGTTCTAACTACATAAAGATCTTTCATGTAATGAAAAACTATCATGTATGATCGTTACCATAACAATCAAATCCAGATTGATATTGACTGTGTAGCAAACATCAAAGCTTCTATAAGGTTGAATATTGAAATCTACTATTAGTCTATTCTGAGTAACTACGAAGGCATTAGCATATCCATACGTTATTATAAGTTATTGCGAAATCTATACTAATATAATTCAACTGAACAGTTCGTTTGTTTATTGTTAATATATCGAATTTGAATAAATATGTTTATTCACCAATAAAATAAAAAATGTACAAAATACTTATATCTACTTAAAGGTAACATACCAAATTAAATTTAAAATCAAATAAAGAATAAACAAAATGAAAACCTTAAACTAAGTACATAAATGACCTTTCTTAGTGCCTAGAATAATAAGTCAGCAAATTTATTATTATTTATATATTATCTTGCTTCCAGGACTCAAAGTAATGTCCCAAGATAAATTTATCTTCTTAGGCTCACCCATTTTCCCAGATGGCATTCCGGACGCCATAGATACAAAAAAACGGCTCCTACTCCTGGCACAGGAGCGTCTGAAAGAAATCTCTGCTCACGTTGCCCTGGTGCTGCTGCGATCATGCCTTGCAGCTCCTAAGATTACCCACCTATTAAGGACAGCTCCAACTTGGTTGTACCCGTCTGAGTTGGCTTCTTTTGACGAAACGTTAAAACACACGGTCGAGCTGGTTCTCAATGTGTCACTTTCCAGTAATCAGTGGGATCAAGCCTCTCTTCCAATACGTCTTGGGGGTCTTGGCGTGCGGCGTGCCCGGGATTTGAGTTTGCCGGCTTTTCTTGCATCAGCCCATGGGGTGACTGACCTCGTCTCTGAAATTTGTGTACCTGATGGAGTCGGGGTCAGCTTACCATTCGTTCTGTTATATATTTAATATGTTCATAGAAAACCTGACGATATGTTAAGTTAGCATTCTGCTAACTTAGGTTAGTCTAAACATCCTCCTGAACCTTTTATAAATGTATGAGACTAAATTCAGTTCAGCTCGGGATTCCATCCATGTAACATCTCTATTTCCTTTTAATTAAAAGTGTAATACTATTTCTACTTTATAAAAGTGTAATTCTTTCTAGTTTAATAAATTAATCTTTTTTTTAAAAAGTGTTTCTATAAACCCCGTATAACATTTGGTGGCAGCGTAAAAGGGATCAGTAAAGGTCCCAGGTAATAATCCTTAAATCAGTGCAAGTGAATGTGAATGTGCGCAAAGTGTTACAAAGTGTGAACAATTATAATCCAGAACCCCAGCTGATACTCCGGCTGAAAGCAGTAATCGCTCCAGCCGTAACCCAGGTTGCGAGTTTGCCCTATCTGTGCAGACTTCCTGCAGCATCCAGCCCATCGGTCCACTGTACCGTAAGCGGTACCAGGCAACAGCGCTTTCTGCGTGTCCTACGGGAATCCTGGCTATCCAGTACCGACCAGTTGAAGGCATCCTTTCTACATCCTAATTTATATCTATAATGCATCCTGTTATCCTGTAAGTCAAGATTTATCTTTTTTTTAATTTTCGAAAGAACTCTTTTACAAACTATTCCACGATCAATTTCAACCGAGAACAGTTAAAATCTATTTTTAGAACCCAGCAGTGAGTTTCAAAGTGTAAGAACAGTGAACAGTTTATCCATAACTTATTGATAAGACTTAGTCTAAACAACCGCTGAATACTAATCACGATAACTTCTTAGTATTAAATTAGCCATAACTATAAGTTTGCTTCGTGACTTTTGATTTTACATTTTTATTTTTATTTTCTTGTTTCATGTTTTTACAGATTTTATCTTTTATATTTTCTTATCCTGATTTATTTAATTGTTTGATTGTTTTTATTGTGTTTTTACTTTTTATTTTTTTTATTGTGTTCTTATAGGAAAAGTTTACATACTCTGCAAAATCATATTTACATACCAAATTAACTTTCAATCTTAATAATTTAAATTTATTCCAATTAAAATGACGACTAAAGAGGCCAAAGAAATAGATCTTAATATTCTAATTAAATTCATAAATAAATTCGATGGTGATAGAGAAAAATTAAATGCCTACATAAATAACTGTCGTAATGCCATGAACTTAGCTTCTCCTCAACAACAAGACATTTTATTAAAATATATAGTAAGCCAACTCGAAGGTCGTGCCGAAAGTGCATGCTCCATAAAAGAATTTGAAACTTGGTTACAATTAGAAGACTTTTTGAAGTCACAATTTGGAGATAAAAAGCACTATGCCGCTCTACTCTCTGACCTCCAAGATTGTAGACAATTTAATAATGAAACAGTTAACCAATTTGCTTTGAGAATAGAATCTTGCTTATCGAAACTATTAACGGAAATTAATATATCTATCCCAACCAAGAAAAAGGCTGAATTGGCAGGCCGTGTTGCAGCCATGCAAGATTTGGCCTTGCATACTTTTGTTATAGGATTAAATCCTAAGCTATCGACTGTAGTCAGATGTCGCGATCCGGAAACCCTTAACGACGCAATAAATTTTGCAACATCAGAAGAGAAAATTTTGCAAGCTACTCTTAGGCGTACTTCATCTTCATTCAGTAATTCCAATAATATGCATTCAATACCTCAGCGTGCACCTCAGCGTCAATTTCAATTTAATAAAAGTTTAACCCAACATGGTGCTAATAACTTTAATAGACCACAAAACCAAGCAATACCTCATGCTTCTTCTACCTTTCCTTTATTTTGTAGGTATTGTAAATCCCAAGGTCACAGTATCAACAATTGCTCAAAAAGGGAATATAATAATAAAAGGTATGGAATGCCACAATTTCAAACACGCCAACCTTTTAATAATTCTAATAATCGCCAGTGGTCAAACAAACCTGTAAATACCGTAGTTTTTGCAGAATCCGATATTCCTAATGAATCAGAATGTTTAAACGAACAAACCGACCCGTCAAATACCGCGCGGGAAATTTAATCGGTGAAGTCGGTATTACGCAAGTTCGTCATTCTATTCCTAATTCAAATCCTAGCTCTATTCAATCCAGTCAATCCATGCGACAGGGTAACCAGCCCCAAAATGAAGGATTGCATATTACTAAATCCAGTCAATCCATGCGACAGGGTAACCAGCCCCAAAATGAAGGATTGCATATTACTAAATCCAGTCAATCCATGCGACAGGGTAACCAGCCCCAAAATGAAGGATTGCATATTACTAAATCCAGTCAA
This sequence comes from Stenoptilia bipunctidactyla, assembly GCA_944452665.1. NCBI lineage: Eukaryota > Metazoa > Arthropoda > Insecta > Lepidoptera > Pterophoridae > Stenoptilia > Stenoptilia bipunctidactyla. The sequence continues at coordinate 18,856,505 of OX101730.1, forward strand.
TCCATGCGACAGGGTAACCAGCCCCAAAATGAAGGATTGCATATTCCTAAATCCAGTCAATCTATGCGACAGGGTAATCAGCCCCAAAATAAAAGATTGAACCCTGATTCTAATTCCCAAAATAAAATATTAAAAACTTATAATATAACCACTAACCCATTAAAAAACTTTTTACCTTTTATTGAAGTACATACTTCATTGTCTTCCAAACCAATAAGTCTCCTCGTCGATAGTGGAGCGTCTATTAGCTTGATAAAAGAAAAATCCTTAATGAATCTACCCAATATTTCAAAAGAAATAGTTTCTTTCAGTGGTTTAGGTAATTCAAATCAACCTATGCAATCATTAGGTTGTATTGATTTCGAATTTAATTCTTTAAAACATAAGTTTCATTTAGTTCCTGATTTAGATTTTCCTTATGATGGTATATTAGGCAACGATTTCCTATCAATCCTTAATTGTAAAATTGATTATCTTGAAAATACTCTTATTATAAATGATCTTAAGCTCAATTTAAAATTTAATGAACCAATTTACACGATTCCTCCGCGAACAGAAACAATAATTGAATGTTCTGTTTTCAACCCAGAAGTCCAAGAAGGACTTATCCTTGATCAGAATCCTATAGATTCACTCCTGATAGCAAACTGTGTTGTTAAAGTGAAATCAAATTCTAGAATAAATATTTCTGTCATAAATGTATCCGAAACCCCATTATGTGTAAATTCAAATTTAAAACTTAACATCCTACCTCTAGATAATAATCACGAACATACTATATTTTATACATCATCATATAACAACGAATCTAATGCCATGAACAGGACTGAAGAAGTCCTTAAACTTTTAAGAGTTTCACATTTAAATTATGAAGAAGTAAATGCTTTGTCTGAACTTTGCTCTTCTTACTCCGACATTTTCCATTTGCCAACTGACAAATTAAGTTCTACTGACATACTTCAACATGACATTACTACAACCTCATCTATTCCAATAACTACTAAATCCTATAGATTTCCCGACATGCACAAATCTGAAGTGCAATCCCAAATAAACAAGATGCTTGACGAGGGTATAATAAAATCTTCTACATCCCCTTGGTCATCCCCTATATGGGTTGTACCTAAGAAAATTGATTCCTCCGGTCAGCGCAAATGGAGAATAGTAATAGATTACCGTAAACTCAACGACATAACTATAGGAGACTCTTACCCAATTCCAAACATAACAGAAATACTGGATCAACTTGGGAAGTGTAAATATTTTACTACACTCGATTTGGCGTCTGGTTTTCATCAGGTCCAAATGTCACCGCAGGATGCACCGAAAACCGCATTTTCCGTACCGCAAGGACATTTCGAATTTACTCGTATGCCCTTCGGACTAAAAAACGCTCCTGCAACTTTCCAGAGAATTATGAATTCCGCCCTTTCTGGCCTTCAAGGCATCCAGTGCTTTGTCTATCTTGACGACATCGTCATCTACTCTTTTGACCTTGACAAGCACATTAAAAACCTATCCAATATCTTCGATAGACTCCGAACTTATAATTTAAAACTTCAACCGGACAAGTGTGAGTTCCTCCGTAAGGAAGTCTCATATCTTGGCCACATTATTACAGATCAAGGTGTCAAACCTAACCCAGACAAGATTAAAGCCGTTAAAGAATTTCCTACCCCTAAAAATCCTAAGGATATTAAATCCTTCCTTGGCCTAGTGTCCTATTACCGAAGATTTATCCCTAACTTTTCAAAGACTGCTAAACCCCTTACTAACCTTCTAAAAAAGGATATCTCCTTTCTCTGGCAGCACGAACAACAGCTCGCCTTTGAAAAACTTAAAACAACACTTACTACCGCACCTGTATTAGCTTATCCAGACTTCTCTAAACCTTTTGTCCTTACCTGTGATGCGTCTAATTTTGCCATATCAGCTATTCTGTCCCAAGGCCCTATCAATAATGATCGTCCAATCGCATATGCATCGCGAACACTAAATAAAGCGGAATCCAACTACAGTGTAACTGAAAAAGAATGCCTCGCAATTATCTTTGGAACTAAGATATTCAGACCATACCTCTATGGCCGCCGTTTCAAAATCATAACAGACCACAGACCTTTAAAGTGGCTATTTAATTGTAAAGATCCCGGCTCCAAACTTGTCAGATGGAGATTAAAACTAGAGGAATTTGACTATGAAGTTGAATATAAAAAAGGAAAGATAAATAGTAACGCCGATTCCTTATCCCGATATCCTGTTAATCCAATCATAGAAAGTAACCTAGATCCTCAACCTTCAACATCTTTTCACGATCCAAATTTAGAAAAAGAATCTGAAATTCCTTCCGATCTCCTTGATGATCTTACTGAGCTTGGTGCCCTAGATTTAAGCCCTCAACAAAATGTTGACTTCTATCCCTTAAGTCTTCCAACTGAACCAGAACCTGTTCAACAACCAATAAGCATAAGAGCTCATGAGGTATCTCCGACCTTTCAAACCCTCTTATTTCTCCTAATCCTCCTAGTCCTAATGAATCTGAGATATCCAATCAAAGCGACGATTATCCTAACTTTTTAAAATCTTTTAACGATAAAAATAAAACCTTTAACACACAAATAACAGAACATAATGAATCCTTACTTAGGAGCCCATCCAAGACTATTCTTATTCCTATTTCTATCGACTTTGATGACTCTAATCCATATATTGAAGAGATAATAGCTAACTCAGAAGATAAAAACATTATAACCAACGGTGAACGCGAACTTCATTATTTTAAGAAATTCAATATTAAAGACAAAACATATTATCTCCTTTTCACCAAGGTATACTATTTCGATAATTGTACTTATCCTGATCTATTCAAAACCATTAAATCTGCTCGTGACGACATCATTCTTAACGGTAATATAAATGAATTAAGTATTTCTGATTTTAGAAATCCGTTTGAGCAGCATTCTTTTATTAAAATTTATGGCATATTAATGTATCTATTTGATAATTCAAACATTGTTGTTAATATTTATCATAATAATATTATTTATCCAGTTCCTACCGAAATTGCCAAAATTCTAAAAGAAAATCATGACATACCAATTGCTGGCCATTTAGGCTCCAATAGGATGACTAATAGAATAAAGGAAAGGTACTACTGGAAAAATATGCGCTCAGACATAGACGAATATATAAAAAATTGTAAACTCTGCCAAACAAATAAAGCTTTAAGAATGTCAAATAAATCCCCTATGCAAATCACTACTTCTTCCAGTCGTCCTTTCGAAAGAATAAGCCTTGACATAGTAGGTCCTTTGCCTGAAGCAGGACTCCAGAAACTAAAATTTATACTCACCCTTCAAGACGACTTGACAAAATTCTCCATTGCGTATCCCATTTCGAATGCTACTGCCGAAGAGTCTTGTGAGTGTTTAGTTCACTTTATTTCTTTGTTTGGAATTCCGAAGTCTATACTTACAGATCAAGGAACTAATTTCACAGCCGAAGTTTTCAAAATGACATGCCAATTTCTGAAGATTAAACAAATATGGTCCTCACCTTATCATCCTCAAACTCAAGGAGCCTTAGAAAGAAGTCATTCCACCCTCAAAGAATATTTGAAATCCTACGTCAATGAGAATCAATCCAACTGGCATAAATTTGTATATACCGCCATGCTAACTTATAATTCTTCCGTACATACTACAACAAAATTCTCTCCGTATGAACTTATTTTCGGTCATAAGCCCTATCTTCCTGACTCAATCTTTGATCTGCGCTCCGACATCACTTATCCAGACTATTTGAAAATGCTACAACATCGCCTGAGAATATCGCAACAAAAAGCATTAGAAAATATAAATATTTCAAAAGAAAGGTCCAAAACGTATTACGATAGACATTCCCGTGTAGTCAAATATAAAGTCGGTGAATACGTTTACCTGAAAAATCATCTACGGCTTCGTAAGGCGCTCTCTCCGATCTGGAAGGGTCCTTACAAAATAGTTAAGGTTCACGGCAATAATACATTATCACTCCTCATTAACCGCCGACACGTAAAACATCATTATGATCAAATCAAACCGGCATATGATATCAACGAATAAATCATACATTTTTTATTTTTCTTTAACATATACTTATACTCTTTTTAATTTTACGTTATTTTATTCTTTTACATATTTAACTTTGATTAGAATTTACAGCCATATAATTATTATTTAATTGTTATTGCAGAATGGTCGTGGCGTATAGCGCCCTAGCTACTGCTTACGACAACAAATACATCAATTTCATCACCAGAAGCCCTGGTATACTTTTTGATCCTGTCGGAACAGTGAAAGTTCTTAATGATATGTTCCATGTTGTTATTCCTTTAGATATATTACCTTTTAAACACCACGTTGAAGATATTCAACACATTTTTAATTCAATCCGAATCCAATGTCGAGATAGCGAAGAAATAGACTATACTCAATGTCAAAATATGTTGCAACCCCTAGAATCTCTATATAACGATATTTCCCATGACTATAAGTCGATTTCTCACTTTATTTCCGATAGTCCTAATAAGAGGTCCGCATGGTTTTCTGGTATTGGTACTATATTTAAACATATTTTTGGTACACTGGATGAAAATGATGCACAGGCTTATAATAACGCGATTCAAGTTTTATATAACAATGACAAAACTCTAGCTGAATCAATTAAAAAGAACATTATTATTTCCCAAAGTGCCATTTACAACATGAACAATTCATTATTTGAAATTAACATGAACCAAGATAAAATTAATAGTGTTATAGATGAAATATCTGGTAATCTGAATAACATGACTAGAATGATTGAAACTGATAGTTTCAAAATTAAACTTAATTACGTCATAAACGTTTTACAATCACATCTTCTGACCCTTTCTTTCAAGACAGAAGATATCCTCAATTCAATCCTATTTGCTAAAAATAACATTTTACACCCTTCCATTTTATCCCCTAAACAATTGTATTATGATATTGTTAGTAATTTAAAGTTAATCCCAAAATATAGGGACTTTCCTATTAATTTAGAATTAAGTAACATACATATTTTAATGAATATGTCTAATCTAGTTTGTTATTATTTAGATAATAAGTTAATATTTGTTGTTAAAATACCCCTGGTAAATGCCCAGAGTTTTGATTTATACAATACTGTCCCTTTGCCTACTCCGCATAAATCCAATAATCCAAACTCATATGTAATGATTTTACCTTTCAAACAATACCTTCTGTTAAGTAGAGATAAGACGTCTTATAGTTATTTAAAAGATTTAAACCTTTGTAAGATTATTGTGCCCAAAATGTATCTTTGTGAAATTATAGATATTTATAATATACCTAGTAATCCATCATGTGAAATAGATATTATTACCAAAGCTCTTTCGAATATACCAGATATATGTGAACATAAGTTTATATATGGAGAAATAAACATATGGCATAAGCTAAATAACAATAAATTTATATTTGTCCAAACACAGCAATCTAAACTCTCTATTGAATGTAATAATAGTATTGTATCTGAAACAATTATATCCGGTACAGGTGTACTAAGTATCCCTGAAAACTGTATAGCCTATTTTAAGAATTTTAAATTTATTTCAAAAGGGAATCCCAAATTATATGTTCCAATTATATTATCCGACTTTAACATTGTAAATGATAGTTGTTGTAATTTAACAAATTTTAATAAACTACAATATAAAGTTCCTAACTTAAAAATTAACAATATCAATCTAGATCAACTAAAGTATTTTAAAACTAAGTCAGATGCCATTGCTAATGATGTTAATCTAATAGATCCACAAACCATTTTGTATCACCCGAGCTTCCCCATTATTTCTATAATTTCTTTTATTTCAATTTTTGGCTTATCAATTGTATTGATATATTCTAAATATTTTAAATCAAATAAAAATGTAAAGACTAACGATAATAATTTAGATCAAATCGAGATATCCGAAAGCCAACCTCGAATAAGAATTAATTGACTTTTTGTAATTATAAAACTTACCTATAAAAAGGGTAAGTTTTCTCTTAAACGGGGGGCTGTTATATATTTAATATGTTCATAGAAAACCTGACGATATGTTAAGTTAGCATTCTGCTAACTTAGGTTAGTCTAAACATCCTCCTGAACCTTTTATAAATGTATGAGACTAAATTCAGTTCAGCTCGGGATTCCATCCATGTAACATCTCTATTTCCTTTTAATTAAAAGTGTAATACTATTTCTACTTTATAAAAGTGTAATTCTTTCTAGTTTAATAAATTAATCTTTTTTTTAAAAAGTGTTTCTATAAACCCCGTATAACAGTTCGTGTAGCTCTGGAGGAGTGGGTGGCCCGTTTTCCAAATGCTGCGGTTCCCACGAGTCCCACAAAACAGCGAGCTTGGGATGACGTCGGCACAAGGATGATGCTCTCACGGCTTATGGATGCGGCTGCAAACGTTGATTTAGCCAGACTCAGGGCAGTTTCAAGAACTGAATCTGGAGCGTGGCTGCAGGCGTTGCCTTCGCCCTACATGGGAATTCTGCTTGACAGCGACTCAATGCGTGTGGCAGTAGCACTTCGCCTGGGCTGTGATGTCTGTGAACCTCATCAATGCATCTGCGGGTCCAGGGTGGAGGCGAATGGTCATCACGCATTGAGTTGCTGTCGTTGTGCAGGTAGATTCCCCCGTCACCACGCTCTAAATGACATCGTCCGGAGAGCGTTGATTTCGGCGTGTATTCCGTGTGTCTTGGAGCCACCGGGACTTAGTCGCTCGGACGGAAAAAGGCCAGATGGCCTTACTTTAGTGCCATGGGAGCGCGGAAAGTGCTTGCTGTGGGACGCCACTTGTGTCAGCACGTTTGCTGCATCACACCTCCAGCGCACAATGCGGTCAGGTGCAGCCGCCGCTGAAGCGGCCGCCATTAAAAAGCGGGAAAAGTATAGTAACTTAGAGTCTAATTATTACTTTGTGCCCCTCGCTTTTGAGACCTCAGGGTGTTGGGGGTCGGAGGCATTAGCCTTCATAAAGCAGATTGGTTGCCGACTGAGGGAGAGAGGCTTAGATGCCCGCTCTGGGTCTTACTTGGCGCAGAGGTTGTCCATTGCCGTACAGAGAGGCAATGCGGCTAGTGTGATGGGTACCTTTGCGCCCGGTATGACTCGGGGAGGCCTCTTCAATTAGAATAATACTTAGATTAACTTTTATATCGAATTGGATTTCTAATTTGATCAAATAGATATCAGGTATCAAATGAAAGCTTTTATTAGGCTTATTTGACATTCTAAATTGTTTATGTATAAGTACTTTAAATTTACTAAAGTACTAAAAATTAAAAAATTAATGATAGTTATACGCATTATACAACTAGTAATTTTTACTATTCATCGACCTGAAAGGCTTTTATAATAAGTATTATGATATTTTATTTTCGTTATATGTAGTTTTAGTCAAGGGATTTTATTCATTTATTAGTTCGCTGGGTTTCTGTTTCTACACATCTTATCGCGGTCTACAGATTTTTACACTACGTCTTTTGGCATAACGAAGGTTAACACAATCTAGAAACTATTTTATATTTATAACTCGTAATCTAAGTACAGAAGGTCCAAAGAACAGTGGCAGATCCCATACTAGGACTTGTCTGGAATGTCCGAATGGAAGCGTCCGGTAATAAAAAAATATTTCTAAAGGTTCGGTATAAGAACCAGAGGGTACAAGTGAGTCTATTTTCATTCGGGAAAGCCGAAAGAAACATATATCGATGTTTGTATTTGTAGGTCACGAATGAACAGTGTCATAACCAATGATAGGAATAGGTAGTGCAATTTAGGGTCAATAAACTCCAATATGAGAATAGTATGGAAACGCCTGTGGCATTGCGGGATTTAGTGATTTTTGTAGAACAATTTTTGGTCGAACCAACCGGGTTCGTTTTTAATATTTGCTACGAATTTTATACGCTTCAATCATCTTATAAAATATGATAAACAGGACATCAAAGAAAAACATTATGAAATTTGGTAACGTTTTTATTATTTTTTATTTCTTTATTATATACAATTTAAATCAATAAGATGAAAAATATATAAAAAGGTATTATTGACAACTGATTTAAAGTGAGTTGTGTTTACTTACACAAAAAATCATTTTTCACAAAAATTCCTAATGTTGAGTTAAGTCTCCTAGAGTTCGATCTTATATGCTGAAGTTAGTAATTTAACGAGTTTTTAGAATATTCCAACAACCTTAATATTATATCCACAAAGATAGTATGGAAGACAAACATGGATAAACTACAAAATGTCATTAATAAAAAATATTTTTATACAAAATATATTAGTCATCTTCACTATCACTGCTGATGTTCGAATTATCCTCAATTGACTGTTTTTTTTTCTATAAAGTTGAAATAAGTAACTATATTTTTTTCAATATTATCTACTTTTAGTCTATTTCTTTTAACATTTTAATAATCCAATGTAAATTATTGAACATGACTAATCCTTAACAATACTAGTATGGTATGTCCATATTAAGATTTCGTCGTCAAATCCCGCAAAATTGCACTACCTATTCCTATCACTGGTCATAACAGAACAGTACAACAATCAAATCACTTATGTCAGTTTAACATTAAATCAAACAGAAACCGTCAGTGTCAACGTTGTATTAAAAGTTGTATTCCTTCAAAGATATTACCATATTTATATGTATTAGAAAGAATAAAAACATATTAGTATTATATTAAAACCAGAACCAACTATAGAAAGGTTAATTGAATCGATTGTTAATTTAATAATCGATACAGATTATTGATCTCATGCTGCTTGCTTCTGTCACGCCATCTACGACAATAATTACGAACCTAGTTCGTAATCATTTGATATGCTTTTTATCTTCACATTAAATAAATATATAAATAATAAATAATAGTATACCCCACACTCTGTAGAAAGTCAACATTGTCATGAATGAACGAATGGAAAATAATGCATATTAAAGATTTTTGATTTATTTGTTTAATGCAAGGTATAGGCAGATACCTACTCAGTTGATAATCGTACACTAAGGAATCAAACTAAAAAGCGGGAAATATAGTAACAACAAAAACTAAAAAACCCGACTACTGAATTAAACACACCGATAAAAATGACTGTGTAAATCAAAGTTTCAACTAAGAAGCTTATAAAGTAATTACAATAACAACTAAAAAGCACAAAACATGCAAATTATATTTGTAATAAAAAATAACAGCAGAAGGCGGAGACAAGGTAATGCATAAAGTTTCAAACTGTATATTTTGTGATTCTTTTTGTTACTTCCTTTTTATTTGCTACTTCCTCCCTTATTCTTCTTCGTGTCGATACAACAACATAATAAAAATTAAATTATTTTGGCCCAGTATTCAGCAACTTTAACTGCGTTATCTGTTGCGGCCCAAAGGTCTTTTAATGTGCATGTAGTTGGGCACATCGGGCAAGCAAGCAAATGCGACATTGTTTGTGGATCAGTACCACACTCACACTGGGTGTTTTCTGCGTTTGTGAAGCCCCATTTACTCATATTGAGCTTACACCGGCCTACTTGGGTCCTGAGGTGGTTAAGTGATTTCCAGATAGGCCAGGGGATGTCATGTCCTGCAGGCAGTTGTTCGGCTGGACCTGGGCTCTCAGCAGGAGGGCTATATTTGTCTCTACAAAGTTTGCACCGAGCTTCCTCAGGACGATTGGAGAGTGCCTCAGTGCTTTGAAGGAAGCTGTGGCGGCTTTTCAGGCGTTGGTGAGCTGGTTTGGCACCAAAAAGTAGGAAGTTTGTTAACAACAAACTTCCTCCCTTAGATAGTTTATTTAAAATTTGCATACAATTTAATATTAGGTCCTTACATATGAAATTGGCGTTTTGTATGGGAGGAATAAAAGTAATTTATTTTATATTTATTTAATCAAAGTATGATCCATTGCTATCTATGCACTTCTGACATCTCATAGGTAGGTCATTTATGCCTTTTCTAAAAAAAACATTAGGACGGGAATCAATAAAATCTTTCAAGGCGGTTTGGACTGCCTCATCGGAGTTGAATTTTTTCCCCTGCAAAAAGTTATCCAAATTTCTAAAAAAATGATAGTCTGTTGGGGCAAGTTCCGGGGAGTACGGAGGATGTTAAACATTTCAATTGAAGCTCCTTTAATTTGGTAGCAATCTGTTCTGCAGTGTGTGGTCTTGCGTTGTCCTGAAGCAGCAGTGGCCTTGTGCGATTGACCAGTCTCGATTGTTTAGCGGCTAGTTTATCCATCATTATTTGGAGCTGACCACAATAGATATTTGCAGTAATCGTCTGGCCAGATTTAAGAAAGCTGTATAGTGCACCACACCAGCACTAGTCCACCAAACGCTGACCAATAACTTTTTTTCTAGTTCATTTTCTCTTGGGACAGAATTTGGATGGTTCAGCGGGGTTCAGCCATTGCAATCTGTGCTTCCTATTGTCGTAGAGTATCCACTTTTCATCACAGTTAATGATTCGTTTTGAAATCCCTTCATTATTGTGCCGGTTCAGTAATGTAACGCAGCAGCCGACGCGCGTTTGTCGGTTTGCTTAACTCAATTCATGAGGTACCCACCTTTCGAGCTTTCGCTCGAAAGTCGCTCGTGACCATGGGGTCTGCAAAGACACCGAAACGTCGAGTCAAAATTTAAAATGTAAATATACGCGATAAATCCGGTTAAAAAGTGTTTTATTTAATAGTATGAATCGCGAAAACTTAAGACAATATTAGTTGGACGTAGTTTGCGATGGATCCGCTTACACAATAGCCATAGTAGAAAGAGGGAGGAAGTAGGTTATCTTCATACAAACGCACCGCGCGCGGCGAGTATGTGCGCGCCATAGTATCTATGCACCGCCGCACGCACACATACACAAAATCTCGCGGTGATATCGAAGCGCCAGTCGGGGCTAACTCCGCACGAGGTTCACGCGCGCGTCACGGCTTTTCGACACCGCGATGACTGATAATAGTCGCAATAGTCGAAACCGAAGAAAGTATTTTTCTGTAGCTAATTTGTAATTTTGTTATGATAATGAATAAATGTGTGATTTGATTCAATAGATATGTTTGTATTATTTATGTTTGTAATTATTAAAAATAAAAACAAATACTTATTGTCTTTTATGTGTACAAACACTCATAAAAAAACTGACTAGTATATAACTAATCAAATAATTTAAACACAAGCTCTTAGTCTATAAATATTTATTAGCCGTTTGGATTGGACGACAACCGAAGCCGACGAAACATCGGTTTATTTTATCCCTTTTTCATAAATAATACTGCTCTGAATCTTTACAAAAATTCTGTAGGAAAACCATTGTTGAACTTGATTGACTAATGATCACTGAATCAGTTATACAGACATGAGTTGTATTTGGCAAGGACCGGACTTTAAACTAATGATCGTGCTCATCACCGCCCCGCGCCGCCGCCATCCGTCTGTTGGCCCGTCGCCCTATTTTTGATCGTAAAAAGTTTCATCATCGTTTAGATAAAACTGACCTTACAAACCCAATACCCAGATAATACAAGTAAAAAACACAACTTTCCGACCCTTGCCAATTTATAGACATTGATTGAATTAAAATTTAGCTAAAAGTGACAACCCTGAGACAGTAGGCAATTATATCGCGGATTGGGCCGGAGTTAACCTACTTCCTCCCTCTTTCTACTATGCAATAGCCTTCAATTCTTCATTGTCGACGTTGGTCTCCGGCCGTCCACGGGGATTGTTCTGTAGGTTGAAATTTCCAGAACGAAAACGTAGGAACCAAAAACGCACTGTGCTTTCTCTAGCGACACCACTGCCATATACATAATTAATTCTTTGAGCCGTTTCTGCAGCACTGGTGCCACGGTGGAACTCATATTCGTAAATAACGCGAAATTTTAAATTTTCCATTTTGTAAACTCAATGACGCAGAGAAAAAAACCAAAACAAAAAAAATTTATGAGTAAATAGCTGTATAAATTTGAATTTGGAATTCTAAACCAAAGAGGAGATATTTGAGATTAAAGTGGCCAGTACGACAAAACACCAATTTCATATGTACGGACCTAATATTTTTTTAGTACGTATAAGTGGAAAAGTCCGTGATTTCCGTTAGTTGATACAAATATTCTTCGTTTCGAACATAAAGCTTGATATCGTCTATACAGGGTGAATGGTGGGTCACTATTGAAATTCAAGGAAGTGATAGTTCGAGATCATACATGAAGAGAAAAAATATAATACACTATAAATATTACTTATTTACTGAGTAAACTTAACCGAAAGTTAATTGATTACGCAACGCATGGTTACGCTAGAGTTGGCAGCGATCCGCGTAAAAGGTCACGTGCCACGATCGACTCAGGTTGTATGTAAAGCAAATAAATAGTAACATAGTAATATTTATTTAAAGGGAATTCTAGTGAAAAGTTTATTAGTGCCTACTTTTATTACATAATGATGATCAGAATCGAGTACAGAGTGCTCTCCTTCAGTATCTAAAATTTGTCACCAGTCACCCTGTATACAATTGTATGGTAAATGATTAATGATATTTTCCTTTGTTTGTAAATCCCCTGTGTGGTTGGAGTGTTTTAGGGTGTTGCCTGCATTGATATAATTGCGTAGATTGGAACACGGGTGTTTGTCAAGACAAAACTATAAAGGGCCTAATTAATTGCCCTTGAATAGAAAAATATTGCATACTTTTCCTTATTATGATAGTTGCAGTATGTATTGTCACACTTGGTGTGTATAGATTTGTGTTGTCCATTTGTCAATTTTTATTGAGTTTTTAATAAGATTTTGGTTGCAAATTTTATAAGTACATACACTTTAAATATATATTAACAACCCAAGTGTTTGGGGATGCATTACATGCATTTTTTGTTGTCGATAGACATAGATAACACATTTGTTTTCTTTGACTTATGAACTATAATATTACAGAATCTGTTATAGAGTTGTACTGTGATGAAGTCTTCCAAAAGCTTGTTTTGTTTTTTATTTTTATATTTATATTCAATATAATTCTTCTTTATTAGGCTTTTATCTTCATAATCATATACTTGTTTTCTATTTGCTCGTTAATTAAACAGAACACTCTTTTTAAAATTATGTATTATATTTTAAAACTTAATTAATTACGGAGGTAGATAACACACATTTTGAATTTAATTTATGAGTAATTAGGTTTTTAATAATTAGTTAAATATTAGGAGTATAGGTTTCGTCGCAAGTTTTTTGAGTTAAAATCCTTGTATTTGTGAATTAAATACTTTATAGAAACATTTGTTTCCATCTGCGTGTTACGATAATAACTATTATATTTAAGACTAGCTGTTGCGCGCGGTTTTACCCGCGCAATTTCGATTCCCGCGGGATTTTCGGGATAAAAAGTAGCCTATACGGATTCGGAAGAATCCTTCTAAGTAATGGTAAAAGAAATTTTAAAATCGGTCCAGTTGTTTTTGAGCCTATTCAATATAAACATACAAAAATACAAAGGTTTCCTCTTTATAATATTAGTATAGATGTTTAAGTTATAGTGGTTTATAGGTTTAGAACTCATCTCTTTAATCCGTCATCTACTTTTCTGTCGCTATGAACATCTCCACTATTTCATGAACGGGCAGCATTTAACATTCCACGAAAAGTTTTTCGTACTCATAATTCTCACATCGGGTTTTTGAGTTTTGTCTCCCAACACATTAACTAAGCCTATTCAAATGTTAATTTTCCCTTTCTATCCTAAGCTCAAGGGCTCTTAAATATGATCGCAATAGACTGCTTTTTAAAAGTTTCAAAGAATCAGCCATCGCTTTTTCTCCAGAATTTTGAAAAGTTTGAAAAATTAGGTAAGTTTTTTGACAAATCAAGGGTGTAGGAATTTTATTATCTTGTATGTGGCATCTTATCGCATAGTAGGTAAATATATATTTTGGGAACTATTTTATCATCGATTGGGTGAATCCCGCAACTTTGCCCCCTTGCATAAGACTGAACCACTAGATTCAGTTGGCGTTGATTTTCCAAAATATTAGTAGCTTAAAAAAGTTTTGATGTAAGCTTCTTATATTTTGTAAGTATAAAATTTGTCATTTTCAGGTAAAAGTCAGACAGATAGATAAAAATCGTTAAAATTGCTTTTTTGGTGTAAGCACACATTTTACTTTAATGCATTGAGTGAATGCTGTTAATTTGAATTTAGAAATGGCCGTTTTTTTTTTTATGTGTAAAGAGTACTTATCTCGCGTTTGATCTTAAAACCACGAAATGGTAAGTGCCGATGATGTCAAAGATGTCGTACACTAACACGGGCTCAAGAATTTTGCTTGGTGGTAGGATCCCTTCTGGGTCCGCCTGGCTAGCGACCACCCTTTATATAAAGTCTGCCGCCAAATGTTACCGCTCCGGCGGTGATGTGTTCCGGCAATATATTATAAAGAGCCAGTTCCTCCCTAAACCCGTGTGCTTTCATCTTCGACCTCATCGTCACTTACCATCAGGTGAGATTGAGGTCAAACACGGGTTTAGTCTCTTATAAAAAAAAAATAATAAACTGGCTTATATTAAAACAACAGATGCACTTACATATTTCTATTTAAATACAAATCACACACAATACACGAAGACCTGAGATACTGAGAAGCACATTCGTGCAAACATGGGGATTGAATCCACTAACTTACATTTACAGATATTGCCTGAATCCAACACAAATGTCTTCGATGTAGCATATTTTTGTTCTTTTACTTTGCGTTTAGTCACAAATCAAAAATTGAAAGCTGTAGGTACCTATCCGCTTGCTTTATCCGTCGATTAACTTTTTAAACAAGAACTACATTCAGTTGGGCGAAACCACGTCCCTAATTTTTAGTTCAATATTCTCTATACTTTTACGCAATAAGCTTGCTACACTGATATAGATGAACAGTCACGTTTTTTTCCTTAACCACAAATCCTTATTTCAGTATCTCGTTCGTGTAGTACCTACATTTGCTCAACTCATTAATAAATAGCGTGTTGGTGTAATTACTGAGATATCTGGTTTCAGTGACCTTACTCGACTGCAAATAATGCTGTGCTGCTTTCAGCATTTGCTCAAAATAATGTTGTGTTAGGAAAATCGTTCTTTCTAGAGAATTGCCAAGTGACGTGTGAAAAAAATGTGTGTTCAAAAAACGTAAATAACAATCTTTGTGTTTAAATTTGGTCTCGTATTTTCAGTGCTGACTGTACTGTAAGCTGCATAGTACTTGCTACATTTATATTTGAATGTTAATATGATATGCGTAGTAGTAGTATCAATTCGTCCATTTTGAAACGTTGAAACGGTTTTCCTTAATCTATATAAGTTACTTATGTGTTACATAGAACCTCACGCCTTTTGTCTCCCTTTGGGGTACGCAGAGACAAGGGAACACCAATTGCTTCGATCCAGACATACCTCTTTCGCTTCCTCCACGTTCATTAATCTTTTCATACATGATCGCCGGTTACGGGTACTTTAAACTAGGCCCTTTTTAAGAACGTCGCCAAGTTGATCGGCATACGTACGCCTAGGGCGGCCCCTTCTGACAGAACCATTTATTCTTGCTCTGTACACCTCTTTCGTAAATCTACTTTCACTCATCCTTTCCAAATGTCCAAACCACCGTAGCATACCCTTTTCAATCTTAGTCACTACATCTTCTTTCAATCCGCATCTCATTCTTATTTCACTATTGCGCAACCTATCACTCAATTTTAGTCCACACATACTCCTAAAAGCTCTCTTCTCCATAGCATTAAAACTGCTTTCATGTCTCTTCTGCCACACCCAAATTCACTACCATACATAAGCGATGGCGCCAAAACTCCCTCAAGTACGGCAAGACGAGCTTTATTTGGTATTGACCACTTTGGCGAAGGGGTAAACCTATCTGCCTCAGACGCCAGTGGTTGCGGGTTCGATTACCGCCCGGAACAAGAAAAAAAAAAAATGTTCCGGGTCTGGGTGTTTATCTATATATGTATTTATATTCTAGGTTCCCCCCTAGTTCGCTACATGGTATCTCATAACACAAGCTTCGCTTACTTTGAGGCCATGTAGTTGGTGTGATTGTCTGGGGATTTTATTATTATTTATTTTTTATTTATAGTTTTGCTTGCCATTATCGAGTATAAGGCGCCATTAACACAATTTCCAGCTTTTACCCTCTTTTCAATATCATCGTCATACTTCCCATCTCTTGTAAACAAGGATCCCAAGTATACAAACCCTTTCACTTGTTCCACTTTTTCGTCTCCTATCATAATATTGCATTCCGTCATATCTTCATTCCTCTCCATAACCATAAAGGTACCGATACACGGTGACATCGACACCGACACTAGTGTCGACACAAGTGTCAGACGCGTCCACACGGTGAGCAATTTTTAGTGTCGACACTAGTTCTGAGATCGAGTGTCGCGGTCGAAGTGTATTGGCCGTCTACACGGAGCGATGCGCAATTCAGTGTCAGACATTCCATCGCCATGAATCAATATTTACGGACTAAGTTAAAATTAAGAAATGAATATCTACTATTAATTTTACATAACCGGGAATCAAACCTGGTCAAAATATCGTTTGCATTTATGAAAAGGCACTTTATATTTAAAATATGACATCAGTTGCAAAAAATGTATTCCATTTTCAAATTTCAAATGAAATGGCACGCCCGCTGAATAAATGCGTCCTAATTAACCGACTTTTAAAAAGGAGGTTATCAATTGGACCCGTAGGTATCTGTCCCTATGTATGCTTAGATCTTTAAAATTACGCAACGGATTTTGATGCGGTTTTTTTTAATGGATAGACTGTTTTTTAAGGAAGGTTATTATGTATAATACATGCATGATATAGTAGAGAAACACTGATATTAGATGTTTCTAATGTGATGTCGTAAATAAGCACGTTCTTTTGCGCTTATATTGCAAACGCTGGCTGAACCTTACGAGATAGACCAAAATGATGTACAACAGTATTGTCCACCTTAAAAAGTTCAACAAAAAAGTTCGCGATGGTATATGTCTATCTGTGAGGGATAACCCACCATAACCATTTTTATCCTTTAATAAAAAATGGTTATTTAAAAAGTGATTTTAAACAACACAGCATTCATTCTTATCCAATTAAGTACCTTTAATAAATTGTGCATTTATTATAGATCAATATGCTTTTTACAGCATGGAATTTAAGTGAATATTTCCGAAGATATTACAAATTTAAAATGCAGGCGCGTTCTGCCGCCATGTTGCTCTAGCTAAAAGTTTCGCGCACGACCGAAAACCGCGACACTGGTCTCAGACACTGCGCACGTCGCGTCTACACGGCAGCTAGAGCGACACCAAGCTAGAGCGCCCCTAGAGCTGTAACCGAGTGTCGCGGCACATGACACACACGGACACTCGGTGTATACACTGAGTGTCAAGTGTCAGGTGTCGTCGTGTATCCGTAGCTTTACTTTCGTCTTTCCAAGATTCACTTTCACACCTTTTCTTTTAATCGACTCAAGCATCACAGTGACCATTTGTTGCAATTCCGACTCTGACGAGGCAAGTTGAACTTGGTCGTCGGCGTAAAGCAGAGTTTTGATCACTTTCTCATTCATTTTTAAACCCCATTCAGACTTTCAGATCTTTCAAACAGCTATCCATGAATAGGTTCAACAGCCATGGAGACTCTACACAGAATTGTCTAACACCGCCATCGATGCTAAACCATTCTGCGAAGTCATCATTCAACCTGACACAGGCACTCGAGTCCTGTTATAAGGATTTGAGTGCCCATATCAAGTCACTGTCCACTCCAAACTCAGATAGAGTTGACCACAGTTCATTCCTCATCACACTGTCATACGCCTTTTCCATGTCAATGAAGCAGTAGAAAACCTATCGATGTTTAGCCAGATCCTTCTCGGTTACTGATCTTAAGGCAAAGACTTGATGCGTGCATCCTTTTCGAAATCCCGCTTGCACATCCCAGATCTTGCTTTCTGTTTCATTCATCACTCTTTCGATTAATATCTTTGCATACATTTTGCCTACAATACTCAAAAAGCTAATGCTACGGAAGTTTTTGCATTCCTACTGTGACCCCTTTCCTTTAAAAAGTGGCAGAATAACGGCCTTGCACCAGTCGCCTAGAACACGGCCAGACCGCCAACACTTATTAAAAAGCTGGTACAACAGGTTTGCAGTGACACCTTCACCCGCCATTTCGGTATCTATCCTATCACATCCTGCCGTTTACCCAATTTCAAACATGCCATAACTTCTTCCATACTTATCTCACTTTCACGATTGGCCACACAATTCGAAGGTGGGGCCCCCAAAACATCACTCGCGCTTCGTTGAAATAAATAGTCGAAATATTCTATCCACTGATTCGTAATATCTTCATGCTCACTAACAATATTCTTCTCTTCTGACTAAGTGCCAGAGTAGTTTAGAATTGGCTCGAAAGTTTTCTGAGAATTTCCTATCAAGCTTGTTCTTACATTCTTCTTTCTTTTTAAATAAAACTACTTTTTAACGGGATTAATCGCGGTTAAAAAGGGATTGGGTCATTTGGAAGGGAATGATGAATGACGGGAAGGAAAAAAGTATTATGAGGATGCTGCATGCACGGAGGGACGTTTGTTGTGTACGCAGTAGCTAGGGAGGCCGGGGTCGCTTACCCGAGTGCATTTTCTTCATAGTCGGACAGACCAATGAAGAGAACACCCCATGACCTTTAATGTTTAGTTAATTTACTAGCACAAATCACATTCGTCTATCTTATCACAAGTATGATCAAACAAGTATGTATGTTAAGTAGTATGATAAATCAAACAAGGCTAAACGTATACTGGACAGAAAACAAATCTATCACCAGTAAGAACTAGTCTTTTGTTCAGGATGAAAAGTACTATAGACGTAAAAATCAGACTATAAACTATTTTTGTGCAAATGTCTGCTCTGAGAACCTGCCATGATTGAAGAACGAACATCAATCTAAACCGTAACCGGCGACTTTTCCACAATGAAACACCAATACCATGCCACAAAACTATCTTATCTATATGCAATTGAAGGCTGCAAATCAAGTTCCAAACCTGTCAAAGAAATTTAATTGAATCTGAATTCTATGCCCTCGACATTAAGTTAAAAATAGGTTGGGGGAAATTTGACAGGTTTGTAACGCTTCTGCTTCTTCTGTACCAAATTTCATTTTAATCCACTGGTTTTTTTTTCGTAAAAGAGTAACTAAGGTCTTAAAAGAATAATTAAGATTTTAATTTCAAAGCCTCTGACTAATCCTAAAACCACCAGATGGTATACGATAGTGAACCCTAAATTAATTAACAGGAGTAACGGAAAAAACCTTTTTACAACGCAAAATATTCTAACTTTCGGGGTGTTTTGGGGCTTTTCAAATATTAAGACTTGTTCTAACCATTTTATCATCTCGGCTTTAAAGTAAGCAGGTTAGGCTCCGCGTAAAAAGTTTTTTCCCTGTTGATCTATTCTTGGAAAATGTTTTTCACTTTTATACTAAATGCTAAAGGTTTGCTAAGGTACGCTTTGTGTTTTGAATTTTTTAAAACTATTTTATTAACGGCACGGATTATGCTTTGCTGGTATGTAGAGTTATCAACTGTCAATAAAATAAAATCCCCAGACAATCACCCCAACTATGGCACCAAACTAAGCAAAGTTTGTAATATGCCATAGCGTGCAGTCAACTATTGGGGGAATCTATTATATACTAAGCCCGAGTTTGACCTCAATCTCACCTGATGGTGATTGAAGATGAGGTCGGAGATAAAAGCACACAGGCTTAGGAAAGAACTGGCTCTTCGTAAAATATGTCAGCACAACATCGCCGGTGCAGTAATATTTGGCGGCAGATTTCATAGCTGTATATGTCTGTCCGCAGTGCGGCTGCGGCGGCGGCGGCGGCTGCAGAGGCGCTCGGCGGAAGCGGCCGGCGAGTGCCGCCTCCGCTGCTGCGCTCGCGCACGCTGCCGGCCATTGTTGCGCCGGGGCTGTCCATACTACACGCTCAGATCGACCCGCAACGAAATCATGGTAATTATTGGGCCGTATTCGACATTAATTTTAGGGATCTCTAATATTTAACTTAGAAGCTTCAATTTCAGTTTTTGCTACTTAGCTTTACTTAACTTAACTTAACTTAACTTTTGAATTTGACGTCCCCTAATTTGGCATTAGAGGGACTTTAAATTAGCGAATCTAATATTGAATTTAGCGCATTGTGTCTTTAATTAGAACTTAAGGATTTGATTGTGTGGGTAGGATGACCTTTTGTGTAGGTATTTAACGTGTACTCTTTAGAAGTTAAAATTTTAAATTTAAGGTCTGTGGATTTTGTGACTTATACATAAATAAATAATAAATAAACGTGTGTTTGTGACAAGGATAATTTAACTCCTTGAAGTAAAATTTTGATTTGATATTTTCAAACTCTATTGAATGTAAGATAGCTCAATATAATACTGGTTCTAACAAATAACAAAGGACAGCAATCGTACGTCTTGCTTGTTGACTTCTGGTTGAGTTAAAATGTCGTGTCTGTGATACACATAGCACATATATACATATATGGAGATACCCATTAGGACTTTTTAATTTCGTCGGGTTTGGTGGCTCAGTATGAGGATCCAAGCCAGTTAAGTTTAATTATAAAAGTTTTATAATAATAATAGAAGGAAAGGCCGAATAAAATATACATAGTTGCATCAAAAAACTTCAAACAATTAAAGTAACAGGCACTTGTTTCTGACATATTTTAATGCAAGACCTTGTTAACATTTAATTTCTCATAGAGTCTAAAAATACCTTTACAGTTCATTCGAACTTGCAACAAGCCTTTCAGGAAAGCTTGTGTATTCCTGCTATAAGGTAATTTAAACTTTTTACTGCTCTAAATCGCGTGTCAAGGCACCATTTGCTTAAAATACTTTTTTGCAGTACATTGGCACGAAAAGTATATGTCGTATACACAGGACAGATAGCAAAGAAGATAAAAAGTTAACGAAGTTATAAAAAGGTTGTAACTGGATTTCAGGACGCCGTTGTAGCTACCTGTGTAAGTTTGTATCCTCATTTAAATAATTTTGGATGTCAACACTGAGTAATTTTGCTTATGTCATGTTTGTACACAGGGTGGAATTTTTGAATGACACCTAGAGGGAAAGTGCTCTACATAATAGAGATAGAAATTTTGCTCCAAAGAATATTGCTTTATTGTGGAAAAAAAATAAAACCTCATTCAAAGATTTTCGAATATTCGCTTGCTTCACCCGGAATCGAACCGACAAAAATTTGTAAAAATTACACTCTGTATTTTTATTGCATCGATTGTTATTTTTACATATTTTAACCGGTTCGATTCCCTGGTGAAGCAAACGAATTTTCAAAAATCTTTGAATGCGATTTTATTTATTTTCCAAAATAAAAGATTTTTTCTTCGAAGTAAAATATCTCTATTATTTAAACTACTTTTCATCCAAGTGGCATTCAAACAATCGACCCTACATACTAAATTGCTTATTTAATATTATTTAAATAAATAAAACCCGTGTACTACAATTTTGAACGTATCGTTACAGTATCTTCATTAACATTCTCTTGCATTTATCACAAACCTTAAGTATATTTTTTTCTATACTTTATTAGGTGTTGAAGTTACGTGATTATTTTAAGGTAACAAAAGGTTTAATATACTTGTCTTACAGTGGAACAAGAGAGCATTCTATTGTACACTAGCACGTATGTCGGTAAAAAAATTATTGAAACCTAGATTTTCTGGTACCGCAGACTAGAAGTCAAAACCGCTCCATTGAAACCAGAATCATTAAACGAAACTAGAAAATAATTATTTCTTATTAAGACCTTTTTAACGTCGATCTCAGTTTGGAAGTTTAAAATGAATAAATAATAGTATATTATGTAACAAATTAGCAACGCTCACGAGTTACATACGACGTTTTTCAACACACTTGTGAGTAAAAGACAGACATACGTGGTCATAAAATTTATTTGAAGCAGCTGTTAGCTGCTGCGCGTCAGTACCCCTGTCCCATTACACGTACACACGCTATTGTTGCTTGGAGGCGCTGCTGTGCGGGCCGCTGCTGCTGCACGTGGCCGCGCGCCGCCTGGACGCGCGCGCTCATATATTTAATGTATAACCCGGATCAATAAAATATGCTCTGTTTACTCGCATGTAATTTGCACTAAGGTACAATTCAACTTTGTAGGATTCGTTATATTATGCACTAGGGTATAATATATTATGCACGCGTGACTTATAGCCCAGTTTAAAGTTTTAAATTCAATAGAATAAGGCTCACTTTACGAGCAAGTGTGTTGAAAAGTAAATTTTTACTTATTTTCAAATGAAAAAAACAAACACTTACAAATCACACTTAAAATTAATAAATAAAAGAAAATTATTTAAAAAATTAAATCAAAAATTCCTTTGATTTTGATATATACATTAATTTGTAATCTTAGATCCACATGTTACAGAGAGTTTTATTTGGGAATCTCATCATATCGGGATCATTACTCAACTTTCCGCTGTACAACAGAATAATTGTATGTTGCTGTTAGAGGTAAACATACTAAATATTCTTTTTCCATTTAAAAGTTTTAATTAAACACAGGTCCTAGTATTGTAATTTGCAGCTGTTTTTAAAACAAAACGAAATGCAAAACGTGTTTTTTCAGAGCCGACTGTATGCTGTACGAGTAATTTAGTTTAAAAAAGGTTAAAATTGATAGAGTAACAATGAAAAGTAAACTTACGCTTTAATTGGATTGTAAACGTTTAGTTTTAATGGGTTTCCATTGATTCTGTTGGCACCGGCTGCAAAAGGCAATTCGAAATAACTTTTGTTTAAACTAAAACGAAAAAGATTTTTTGACACAAAAGAAATCTAAGCGTGTTATTGTTAGGAAAACAAAGCATATTTTATGTAAGAAAAACAAAAGTCTTTTTGTACTGTCTTAAAATTTCAACCGATTTTCAAAAGGAGGAGGTTCTGAGTTCATGTGTATGTTTTTTTTATTTTTATTTTTTCGTATCTGTAGGACGCGAATTTTGGAACAGTTATGAATCGATTTCGAATATTCTAATTTAATATGATAGATAGATGATACTTAAGGGGTGGTCTCATCAAAATTCATCAAAATCGATAGAGTCTTGTTCGAAAAATTTTAAAATTTTGAAAAAGAAAGAAATGTATAAACAAGTAGAATATTTACGTTGATGACCGTATATTTCAGCCAAAGTCGGTTTTTATCTCTACATTGGTTGATTATAACGTTTCATTTCTTAAAAGGAAATACTATTTTGGCTTGAAATTATCGTGATTAATTATATTCACAGTCACGAGAGACCAAGACATCTGTAAAGTTGTAATCTGATAATGTACTTAGCTAACAGTGGTTTTCAATATTCAAACTCAGTCGTCAATCTAATGCTGAATTAAGCAATCCGTCATTTGATTGTCATTGCAAATTAGGTGTAATTGATATTGGTTTGATATGATATTGACAATTAACTTGTAATATTAATAGCGTATTGTGGAACCTATAAATTATGGCGACAAATAAAAAGAAGCGTAAGTTTATAGAAAAATGCGTGCTTTCTAGCCGTTCCGTCATATTTTCACTCACTTGTTAGTTCTAACTGGCTAAATTTAAATAGAAAAATATATAATTTTCATAGTGTTAGAAGTGTTATAAAGGTATTGTTAATTTAATTTCTGGACTATTTAAATCCTATACCATAAACCTTCATTACCTACCGTAAAAAATACCTGTATTTACTTTTATACAGTGTGTCCCGCCTGCTCTATTTAATAACTTCACGAAGGTATTATAGTACCTATAAGGATTACAGAAAATATAAAAAAAGAATAACTCGAAATTACAAAAATTGATTTCATACAAAAATTAAAAAATAAATTTCGAATTTTCCTTTAAAAGAATACTCCGAATACCTTCCGAATACCTCCGTGAAGGTATTTTATAGGGGTGGCGGGACACCCTGTATAAAAATAGCCTTATCTACTTAGTAGACTTCCTTAAATCATCCTCACTTTCGCAATTATAATATTAAGTATCAAGAAAAAAATGAGTGTGTGAAAAGTAACACAGTTATGTGTGATGAAAAGGCTTATTCACCGGTCGGAAGTGCTAACCCTGTGCTTGTTTAGTGTTGTCAGAATTTTCAGGGCGCAAAATTAACCTCTAAAGAACCCCACAGCGGATCACAGGCTAAGCAGCAGTGCTAGCACGGATCTTTTGTCGATCGTAAGTTTACGAATGCTCGTATAGTATGGAGTCGGTTGCAAGTTTTTAGTAACAATGTAATTTTTTATTTTACAGTTATTTAAGAGTAGAACCTGTTAACAAACATTCAAAATTAACAAGGAACACATTTATTTAAGCTGACTGTGCGGCAATGGATAGATTTCAATTATTGTTTGCAAAACCGTCTCCATACTATACGAGCTTTGGTAAACTTACGATCGACAAAAGATCCGTGCTAGCACTGCTGATACGATAATATTTTTATCTGCGTATAAAAACTTATCTTACCTGAAAGCACCTCTCACTAAACAGATAAGAAGATACGTTCACTCCAAATCCTTCAGAATAAGTAGATTTATTTTAAAGGGCATATTTGTGTACCGGCAGATATGATCTGCAGATTTTTTTCCATTATGTGGCATCCGCAGATATAAATAATAAATAAATCAATAAATATTTCTAACACTCACACAACATTATCCAGCCCAAATTAAGTTTCTTAAAGAACTTGTGTTATGGATACTAGATAACTGATATACTTAAGAAATATATACACATACATATTGAATAAATACATATTTTTTATTAGAATAAACATATAAACATCCATGACTTGACGACTAATATCTGTGTTCATCACACAAATATCCGCCGGCGCTGGGATTTGAACCCAGGACCTCTGGCATAGAAGGCAATGTATGTTACCGCTACACCAGCCGGTCGTCAAAGATGACGACAGATACCGGCAGAGGCGAATGTATATTATATTTGCGCTGTGTGTGTTAGTTGATACGAATTATATACAATATTATAATATTGAAAGATATCTTAACAGATGCAGGTAACTGGAAGCAGGTGTTTTCAAATACTGCTTCTTAGTACTATATTGTTAAAACACATTAATATCTAGAACACCTGCAATACTATAACAGTTTTAACGAGCTCAAAAAGCTTAGTCTTTTTAGAGCCTCGTGTATAAATACATGCCTAGTTACATACGATGTTTATTATAGAAAAAGACAAGAAGTTTTGAGAAATCTGAGTTCCTTTTTTGTGTAATCATAATGTACAAAACTAATAAAAAGTTTGGCCAAAAACTTTCCCCTCAAACCAAAAACACTATCTAACTTTGACAATTTCACTTTCACTTCCAATACGTATCCGATCAGGCATGCCCTATGTCCAACTCCTCAAACTACCGAAGAAGTAGTTTCATCAAAATTTCATTAAAAACTGCAGTTTGGAGTCCTAAAGAAAATAACTTGCAACCAATTGTTCGCAAGTTACTTGTCCTTCGGGTTATTTAGGAAACTGAATAAAATGAACTTCAATTCACTTGTAGTTTGGAACAGACAGGTTCGGAGAAAAGTTTTGAAAGTTAAGACGATAAATATAGGACCTGATAGGTACAAAATCGTTTAGCAAGAAACTGTTACAATAGACTATAGTTTAGAGCTGTTACTACTCGTGGGCTAACAAATCGATTCCCTCAAAGAATATTTAATTACCTACTATATGAGCGGTGTATTGGTGGAAACAAAACCGTTCATATCAAAAAAGGGGCTAGTACTTTTAAGCGTAATCGAGTGAATAGGTTTCTCGTGGATGGACGTGTACCACCTTAGTCTTCATCTTCACTTAACATCAGGTGTCATGGAAGACAAACGTCCCATCCATATTTTATAAAAAATAAAATAAATAAATACTTACTCTATACCTATTGTAAATAAGTAATTCACGATATCAAAAAAGGGCAGGCCAGAAAAATTAAAAGGATGACAGGTTCGGGGTCTGCCTGGCTAGCGACCACGTGTGACCCCCATCTCACATGATGGATATTGAAGATGACATCAAAGATGACAACTAACGGGTTTGGAAATAAACTGTCTCTTCATCAAACACTGAACCAACGACCAACCCTACGACCAGGCAAGGGTAACTTGGACAAGTCGCCTTGAAACGGTATCCATGCTACTTGCAAAATAAATAATACATTTAAAAGTGGTAAATTGAGGATATTATTTAAGTAGGTCACTATTTTTGTTGTTATTTTGTTTTTCCACCATTTCATATTTAAATATCAACCCAGTTCTTGTTTACACGGCAAACCTTAACCCAAATCTAGATCCAGTTTTATTAGAGACTAAGTTACTGACTCAGTACAACTTACTCGCAATATAGCTTCAAAACTCCATCAAGCATAGCACGAAAATGTACGTAAACACACATTCGGTATGCTATGGAGACAATGAGGCAGGTTGTATTGTGTCGGAAGTGGCTCAGCGTGGATTTGGCTGGGTCCCAAGTCCGCGCCTGTGTCGAGTTATACACGAGTTTTTTCGAGTTATTGGTGTCGTGCTTGATAGGTGTTTTTGCGAGTGTTTTGTGACATCATTTGTAAAGTTTTTTTTATTCAAAGTCTTTTTCGATTACACAGCCTCTTTGTAAACTTTGTCTTCTTTAGCCATATTTCCTGGGTTCGAATCCTGTTTGGGGTATATAAGTGAGATGAACACAGACATTACCCATCAATTTGCTAAGTTTTTTCTTAAAATATAGAATTATTTTCTTTTTATTTACAACAAGATGTTAACAATTGAAAACAGAAGGCCCATATAATAAATACCTAACATACAGTCTAACATTCATTTTATATAAATAATTTTGTTTATAAGTAAAACTTATATTCATGTTAGCAATAGGTGCACTACGTATACATAACGTATTCGTTACCAAGAAAGTATCAAGTTTTTGTATAAGTTAATAAGTTTTTTTTAAATTCCTAACTTAACATCTCATTCGCGCTACCTAGTTTGAATAGAAATATTTTAATTTTTAAAATATTAAACATATACTTAAGAATGCCATTAAATAGAAAGCGTACTACAACATAACACTTGACTTACTAAATGAGGTTGGGATGGGTTATGAAAGGTGAGGATTAACTGGATGAAATTTTGATGAAGAATACACACCTTCATTTGGCCTCGGTCTACTGAAGTAACTCATAGTATGTTGGCATATTCATTACTGTATAATCATGATAATATCATTATCATTATAATTTGCTACTGTTCTCTTATTACTTTTTTCGAGTCCGTGTTTTACCTCAATCTCACTCATCCGATGGCACGTGAAAATGAGGTAAAAGATAAAAGCACATGGGCCTAGGAAAGAACCATTCTTTACGACTCTAGGTAACAGAAACCATCTCTCTGATCAATTATTTTCAAATGAACCTTCAGATTTATCAGGCACAACCTCGAACATACCTACGCCTTAACGAAATCATACATTTAATTACTTTCAACATATGGTATAATCGTGTATTTAAGTAGAAGTACTTCAACAGTAATTGCTAAATTTTTCTGGTATTTTCGAAAATAATTGTAATAAAATATTATAAATATATTTGCATAGTTCAGAAATTTTCCAGATTCCGCGAGAAAAACTTTAATGATTGCACATTTTGGATATCGAGTGGAAAAGGTATTGTAACTTTGGATTTCCCTTGAATTAATCAATTGATTTTTTTGCAGCAATTAAATAAATTACTCTGTATTAAATATCGCTTATCAATATTAAAAAAGGTAGTTGGCATTTTCTTAGTAAATTGCCGTCTAAATTGACTGAAGGAAAACTTGATAAATATTTTTGGAAATAAAACAGTTTGATTTTAAAAGTTGTATAAGAATTCGGCATTAATTTTCTTTTCAAAGTATGAGCAAAGTATCAGAAAGCACTTAAAAACATATAAGAGCAAAAATAATTCACTAACATCAGTTAATCACAAATGTGAGAGTGATTCCTAAAATGGGTAATTTTAGGCATTAATTGCTAATGTAGCAGTTGGTACATTATAAAGCACATTATGAAGCAACTCAGTGTTCTGATCTATATAATTTCATTAAGGCTTTTCGGTGTCTTGACATATTTCGTAGCCATGAGGGTTAAAATATACATTATAGTTTCTTACGATGGATTTTAGTATTAAAATGTTTCAATTCATGTTATGAATCGCGAAAACTACATAAAAAATAAACATGAGCACGTCAGCAACTTTACCCATTGTTCACTTATTAATTAGGTTAATGTTTTGTTTTACAACTTAATATAAAATTACGAACTGGCAAGAAACAACCAAATTTTGGGAACAAATTAAGGTTAAACAAAGTTATGAAAACCTCATCAAAGTTACTCTTCAAAAATTACACAGAACTCCTTTCTACGGAACGTAGAAATGACACATCGTCCTTGGAAACAATGTTGGCTACATATGTTACAGTTAGTATTTTTTTAAAAACAGATTAAGAATTTATCCCCAATGTATAAACATTTGGGATAAATTTGCAAACTAATCATATAGATTAGAGTATTTATCACACGTATATCAGTGAGAAACCTAATCACACGAAATTTAAAAATACAGTGGTCAAGAAAAATCATGCACAAACAGACGCAGCGGTTCGTTCCACACCTTGGTGACCCATGACAAAATAGAACTATCAATGCGATTTTTTGAACTGTTTGAAATATCCACTATGCGGAGATGGAATTCCTATCTGCGTCTAAAATAGTTCTATTGTAAAAGAATGTGAATTGAACTGTTCAAATAACGCATACCATCATTCTCCAAAATTTATTCCGTCACTAACTGCTGCCCGCGACGTCGTCTGCGTGAACGCTATGCAGCACCAAACGCACCTACGATTATAACACTGCTAGCGTGATAATATGTAGCCTATATGTTGACCCGACTTCTTAACTATCTTCATGCCAAATTTGACGTAAATCCATGCAGTACTTTTTGAGTTTATCCCGGAAAGACAAACAGACAAACAGACAAAAATTCTAAAAACTATATTTTTTGTTTCTGTTTCGTTTGTAGATTATACCCCAAGTATTCTTTTAAAAAAATATTCAATGTACAGTTTTGACTTTCCTACCATTTTATTATATGTATAGATATGCAGTGAAATATGCAAACTTCTTAAACACGAGACTGCAAGTTCTGACTTGGCATGAATTGGTATGTATAACTTAGTTGGGTCGATATATTTTGGTACACTTATTATTAATAATAAGTGTACCAATAATTAGTAATACTCTTGATCTGAGCTAAGAGTCGCCATTTTCCACTTTATGATCTCTATCTTTCCTATGACAAGCTTACGTTTTGAGTCAACATAAGTTCAAATACCTGAAGTTCAAACCTGAAAATAATGGATTGCCTTTTATATTTATTATTCAAATTAACTTGTCCTTGAAGACAAACGTCCCATCCATATTTTATGAAAAAATATAATAAACATATGAGTATAAGCTACTTAGTAAACAATAATGGTTATGACTCACCTAACATTTTAAAATTTATCGTCCATTTATTATGAAATCGGTGTTATCACACGCGATAAGTAATCTCTTCCAGACAGACAACCTCATGGATATCAAGTCAGTTGGTAAATATACCAGGAAGACATAACATGCAAGCAACATTATCGCGTCACATGACTTGGCAGCGAGCCAGCTCAAAGACAAGGCGATTATTATACCTCCCCCACACAGGCATGATTGTAATGAGACGAGTAAATCGAGGTAGAGTCAATTTTTATGCCGCTCGAGTATTTCGAAATATCATTTGTAAGTCGATACTTATGTGCATCTAAAAATGTCAAAAATTAATATTTTATTATTATTATTATTTGTAGCTTACCAATATTAGGTATAACAATTTACCAATGTAAGGATGTAGGAAGATTGTAGTTCTTATTCAATACTTTTAATGAGACGGTACACTACTGTATTTATACCTCGGTAATGTTTTTTTTTATTTGGTTCACCCACAATTGTATTCACAAAAATATACACAATCAAGTAATGATATACGTATTCAGTGCAACAATTACCAAAAAAGCTCAACGCCACATGAATATGATATCCTCTCGTGGGTCGATTTCATAGGTGCATGGAAATCAATCACATTATAGTACATTCTTCTAGATTTTTTTGCAGCATTTTTTTTCCTTTGTTTAGTTAAAGTAAAAGTAATAATTATCACCTAACATTTACTGTGATTTGAAAGTTATTTTTTAAATTTTACTAAGCACTGATTTTTTATCAACTTTGACCCACTATATCTTTGAAACCATTAATTCTATCAAAATGAATGTTCAGACTTATGTGTACGGAATTTATTATTAAATAATACATCCTTTGGTCATTTTGTCCTAGCTCATAAAGTTTTCCTGCGGGACACATTTCAAGGGGAGGGGGTGAAGCCGAACCCGGAGGGGGAGGGATAGTTGTGTATTGTAATGTACTCATCTCAAGGTACAATATAGCGGCAACAAAACAAAGGTAAATATTTTGCCACTTTCCCAATACATTGAAATCTAGAATGAATAGACTAATTTAGTACAGTCACGTCTAAAAATATACAGGGTGACCGGTGACAAATTTTAGATACTGAAGGATAGCACTCTGTACTCGATTCTGGTCATAATTATGTAATTAAAGTAGGTACTTAATTTTCACTAGAATTCCATATAAATAAATTAAGTTTTGTGACTGTTTACTGTGCGTACGCCTGAGTCAATCGCTGCTAGTGACTTGTCACGCAGATCGCTGCCAACGCTAGTGTTACACGCGTTGCGTTATCAATTCTTTAACTTTCGGTAAAGTTTTCTCAGTAAATAATTGATATTTATTTATTTTTTTTATTATATAAACTATCACGTCTGTGACCAAAAGTGACCCACCAGTCACCCTGTATATACATTTTCATTGAATTTTTAACCTTATTATAACCCAATAAGTTGTTAATTTGTACGTTACTTTCATTACGACTAGTAAAGGTGAGAATGCAGCATTTTTACAGTTCTTGAACGATTACATTTTGGGCCTGAAAAAAATATTCGCAAAAATTGAACATATAACCAACCAATGTGTAAAGATAGAAACGTGATACATGAAAATTAACTAGATAACAAAATCACAAACATAACACTAACTTGTAGTTTCAAAGGGATATTTCTACGAAACGCTATAATAGAGTTATGTAAAAAATACATTAAAATCAAGCATGCTATTAAATAAAACACTTTTTAACCGGATTTATCGCGTATATTTACATTTTAAATTTTGACTCGACGTTTCGGTGTCTTTGCAGACCCCGTGGTCACGCTCGCAATTTTATTTAATAGTATGAATCGCGAAAACTTAAGACAATACATGTATTATCAAGCATACTTCTCTTAACGGATAACTAAAGACAAACTTTTAAATAGTTATATTTTTTTAAAAATAAACCTATTTAACGTATTTGCGATTGCTCACGGGCTGAACGTATGGTGCGTTGGAATGTTGAATACCTATACACGGCAAGAGGAACTAAAATTAAATTTTGTTGCATGTTAAAAACCTTAAAACAATACATTTTAAACAGGATAAAACAATGTCATATTTACTAGACACATTCCTGTACTTAATATTTTGTTTTTCTACTAAAAAAAAATTGATTTTTGTGGTTTAACATAATTTCTTAGAACCGGAAGTTATCCTTATCTGGTTCGATTTTCCGCTTCTCGAAATTTTAACGGTGTTTTCTTAGGATGGTGTTGTTAGTGTTATTATTTCTTTTTCTCCGCATATTTATAAAACGGGGAAAAAATTTCAGGATCTTTTAAATATTCAAGATTATATATTTTTAATACTTTCAAGAAAATGAAAAACAAAAATATAATAGCAATTATTTTTAGATCAAGTTTCTGTTGAGTTTGTAGATTATTTTTGTACGCTGTTGATACCGACGAATTTTTTTTATTTTATCCTTGACTCATTGATTTAAAAGTTAATATCGTATGTCAGAAGTCTTAACAATTGCTAAACATACAACATGGTATGCTAACATGCTATATAGAATAGTCTGCGAAATTATCTTTTGAGTTAATATTAATCTTGATACCCAATTACAAGTTCATAACAAAGCTACATCTACTTTAGACCACAGATATAAAATGTACGAAAGACATGAAGTTTTTACAGAGTAAATTTATTTCAAAATGGATCGCTGTTCATTCTACTGTTTTTGCCATGAGAGCAAAGGAAAAATATAGAAAGTGCCAGCTGCTTCTCTTCCCCGGGCTTACTGTAAAAGTCAGTTAAATCGATAAGTTAAGGCGGTAGGCTGACGCCCTGTCACTGCAATAGTCTCTCTCCATCATTATAATACCTTCAAATTTGTCAAACGTGACATCAGATGGTTTTATAGCCTCTGTTGTTCTGCCTTCGCCATAAGGGATACAGGCGTGAAGTTGCGTGTCTGTGTGTGTGGATCGCTGTTCAAAGTTATTGTCAGTCTAGCGGCAAATTTTGATTAGTTTCGAACTAATATGAAGTCCTTCGTCAGAAGTAAGTGCATTCCTGTTTAGTAACAATTTGCTCAGTTTCTCGAGAGTCACTCGTGTCCATGGCGTCTGCTCTTTTCAGACCCCGTGGACGTAAACGTCGAGTTACAGCCCGTTCACACATGGTCGCTTACTGTTCTGTTTTATCGGATACGTTTTTTTTTTTCATTAAAGGCGTATACTGTGCCATATGTGAAGTCGCTCATACAACTCCGTGCGCCATCGATGAAAAAAAACCTAGGTATCCGATAAAACGGACCAGCAAATCGTAAACCATGTGTGAACGGGCTCTTAAAATTTAAAATATATTTTAAGAGCCCGTATTTTTTATTTTATATTATGAATCGTGAAAATTTAAGTAAATTAATAAACGATTTAAGCAATCGCGGTTCTACAATTTAATGATTCTGTGGGATTCTTATCACGACTTCCGATTTTTACTTCGCGCGTAAGAAATAAAAAAAAATCGGAAATCGTGTTAATAATCGCAAAATTATTAAATTAAGTCAAATTAATTGATAGTCTCTTCCGAAAGTTTTTTTAAAGTAATGTCAATATTAATCTTTGGCAGGTACTTACTTGTTTAATTTTTTTCTTACTACACTTTGAACACTATTTGAAAGAATATTGCAGGTTATCAAATAATTTTCTGCGAAACCAAAGGTTTTTACCCTTTTATTAAACGATTTCACAAAACTCTCAGAATATTCCCACTCATAGCTTAACAGATTTAAAATTAAAAAATAATCTTCCTAGAAGCTCCTTTCTCCCTATACACTACGTATATCGACTCACAGGAAGGAAAATACTGAACTTGAACCAGAATTACCCCTTTGATGTCGGAACGTCAACCACCCTATTCATTTAACACAAACACATCCAATAATGGCTGTAAATCCGACTGTGGTCTGCAAAAAAATCGATGTTCGTTCGTCAGACAACGAACGTAACAGTGTAGCGTGCAACTTTCATTATCTCGAACGAAGGGGAAGCTTTCAAAGCTTCTGTTTCTTTTTAAAAGCTTTAATGGGCACTGCCAAGCAATAAATTGGACTAGAGACTCGAGCTTCTGTGAATTTGGTAAAACAAAGTTGAATAGTTTCTAATTTACAAGTTTGCTTGAGAAATATAAAAAGCTATGAAATTCCAAACTGTTCTTTTTCTTCACTTTTTCGTTTATCAAACTTTCTACACTTTTAAATAACTGAAAAAATGTGCTAAATAAAAATCACCCGACCAGGACTCAAACCTGGGACCTCCCGTTTGCCGGACGAGTGCTCTTCCATTGAGCTACCGGGGCCTGGCAGTACACCTCGAAATTACTTAGTACATTTTTGGCTTTACGTTATATTGCTAACGTAGTTCCATCTAATGGTATCTAGATTTGATATTTTAGACATTAAGACATAGCAAATAGCTTACTCTACAGGCCATATCAATTTGGCCGGCCATGCACCAAACACCCTGTATATAGTTCCTCGTAATTAGATAAACATATTTTAAACTGAACGTGATATTGAAAGGAGAGTAAAAGCAGAAAATTGTGTTAATGGCGCCTTGTACTCCGTTATGGCAAGCAAAATTATACCGAATAAGGCTCGTCTGGCCATACTTGAAGGAGTTCTGGTGCCAACACTTATGTATGGTAGTGAATATTGGGTGTGGTAGAAGAGACATGAAAGCAGGATTAATGCTGTGGAGATGAGAGCGTTGAGAAACATGTGTTTAGCGAAATTGAGTGAACAGTGAAATAAGAAAGAGATGCGAATTGAAAGAGGATGTAGTGACTAAAATTGAAAAGGGTATGCTACGGTGGTTTGGGCATTTGGAAAGTATGAGTGAAAGGATTTACGAGAGAGGTGTACAGAACAAGAATTAATGGTATTGTTGGAAGGGGTCGGCCTAGGCGCACGTATGCCGACCATATTGGCGACATTTTGAAAAAGGCCTAGTCAAAATTACCCGTAACCGGCGATCATGTATGAAAAGATTGATGAACGTGGAAAAAGCGAAAGAGGTGTGTCAGGATCGCAGCAATTGGTGTTCCCTTGCCTCTGCTTACCCCACGGGAAGACAGGCGTAAGGTTATGTATGTATGTAAACTGAAGCCTTATTTCGCTTATTCTGCGCTCACATCGTCACTTTTATTGGCTACTTCATCCAAGTTGAACCTCTATCTCACCAGAACTGGCTCTACATATACGGAACACTACACTGCCGGAGTGCTTTATATTGAAGGATAGTCGTTAGCCAGTTGTGCCCTGAAGGGATCCTACTACTAACCCTTGATCGCTCGTAATAATCGCCATTTACCTGAGTATATCCGAAGACAGTGGGGCTATTGGAAACCAAACCTACGGAATTCGGACCAACAACGCTGCGTCACGAGTTTCTATGCGCGTGTTCATGACCAAATCGAAATCGAACCCACTCTTTTTTACCACCGGACTACGACGCAGACAGAACTTCCATCCCTATATAGTAGATTTACCAAGAAGTCGAACAAAACGCTTCGATAGTTCCTTTTTGGTACGGATTGCCAAGGTGTGGAACAATCTGCCTGCGTGTGTTTTTCCTGACCTTTACAGTCCTGGAACTTTTAAGTGTCAAGTGAATAGGTTTCTCGTGGATGGACGTGAACACCATAGTCTTCACGCGCACTTTCCATCAGGTGGCATGGAAGACAAACGTCCTATCCTTACAATAAAAAAAAATACAAGACTGCAGCGTCTGTTCGAACGTTCTAAATGCGCCAAATTAAGTATTCCATTGATACGA
This sequence comes from Stenoptilia bipunctidactyla, assembly GCA_944452665.1. Taxonomy (NCBI): domain Eukaryota; kingdom Metazoa; phylum Arthropoda; class Insecta; order Lepidoptera; family Pterophoridae; genus Stenoptilia; species Stenoptilia bipunctidactyla. Next base: position 18,892,116 of record OX101730.1, read on the forward strand.
CTGTGCAAGCACACTTATGAAATTGTACTAGCAACGCTGCGTTACGCGTATGATACGGACTTACGGTATGCGCGTTCGAACGCGTAACGCAGCATTGGCACTTAGGACCAACGCTGCGTCACGCATTTCTACGCGTGTACTACACATGCGTAAATCATTTTCTTATTTAAATCGAAGTTTAGCCAAACAGTAAGAGAATAAAGTATTCCATTGACATGACTGACACACTAATAAAATTTTACTGCGTCACTACTTCTTTGTTTCTGGTTTACTTTTCTGGTCTCTTTAAAAGTCGATCTTAACCTCTAAAATGGAAATAAGTTACTGGCTTATCTGAACTGCATCTCATCTTGGAAATATTAGAAAAAATGCTTCAAATAAGCATATATACAATAACAGACTGGCTTCACTCTAATGGTTTTATTATGACACATAAAACTGACTCCATTAGATAAAGTTAAAATACACTTTTCCGCTTTGAAATACACATTAACACACGCTGTGTTTTTAAACACAGTATTTATATTAGTCAGACCTTATGACTTAAAACTTGTACTATGTTCACGACGCAATACTTAATAACAATATGCTTTTATTTGATAGTTTTGTTTTATTGAAGTATTAATAATTTAAGTTTTAAAAATATTTTGATTCGGATACGATTACTACGAAGCGTTAAGGGCGCCGGATGGTTTATTTTAATTTTTAAAGGAGCATAAAATATGCAATTTATAATTTAAAAAAGCGCTCACGAAGTTATCGTCCTGAAAAACCCAATTTAAAGAATATTTTACTTAGTTGCCGTATGCCGTTTAACTTTATGGTAAAATAAGATGTGGGCTATCGAATACAAAAAAATATATAAAACACGGCTGGTAGACTGAGGGTAAGCGCAATCAAAGAAACAAGCAATTTTTTTCAGCTTAATTTACTTAGACCAAGTAGAGATAGTAAACTTATTAACACCACAAACGTTTTTCAGGGTACGGAGCCATTTAAAGTTTGGACACGCATCGAAACTTCAAGTTGCCAGTTAACCGAAATCTGTAAACGCGATAAAAACATCTCAAAATGTATATTATCCAGACTTAATAAAACTCAAGAGCTTGTTTGTCTGTACACGGTAATCTCTGCTGTTACCATTAGGATTTCTAATTATATTTTTAAACATTAAAGCCTTATTCGTACTTTTAAGGAAGTCAAGTAATATTATTTAGACTTGGACAAAACAGTACAAAGCTAGTTCATTATTAAAAATCTAGAAAACTTTTACTATGCTACGAAGTAGGTAACTAAAGAACGTAATAAATTTATCACTCCGTGGAAAATCTCACCATGCTGCCGCTATTATAGCCTAATCTTTCACGCAGCCGACCGCTGTGTGAAGAAACCTTAAGCGCTCGTGCATAAAGCAATAACAAATAATGGGTCTACAAAACCCAGGCCATTTTCGCATCTGTTTTAACCGTTGATGTACCTGTTGTTAAATAAACAACGATTGTTTGAGGAAAAAAATACTAATAAATTATATAAAGCTAGTCTTTATTTTTTTAACTATTCAATTGCTAACCGAAAATCTAGTAATTGTCTTTTTAATACATTGGAATGGATCTATCCGAATATTGTCACCTTTAAAAGATTTGAACTCAAAATATTTAGTCTTACCAAAATCTAAGATTTTTTTTGTAGTCCCGTTAATACATATTAAATTTTCTTTTAGTTGTGTTTCGAAGCGCAAGTTTACATACAAAACTTGTAACCTGCTTGCTGTATATCTCCTTTCTTATCCGTCAACGAATCTCTGTATTTCAGAAATCCGTGTTGAAATAATAGGGTATATAAAAGTTTTGCATTTTCCTGCGCAGAATCTAACCGAAGGAATTTATAAATAAAATGCAGCTTGCGACCTTAAAGACTTTTTCAGAGATTACTGCGATGAAAAGACAAAATATCTTTTACTTTAAATTATTCACTAGTTTTTTTTTAGATAGCTAAGTTGAAAGTTCTGAGGGCGATCCTCGATCATCTCTCTCCATCTTAATAATTACTCCAAACGTGTCAAATGTGACATCAGATGGTTTCTGCCTACCTCAAAAGGCAGAACTTTAAGTACCTCTGTATGTAGGTACTTAAAGTTCTGCCAGCTATGAATATGGTGTTGTATAAAAAACACTTACATCAAGGGTAACTTTGGAATAGTTTAAGATCTTTGAATATGTATTCATTCTATACAAGTAGATACTTTCTATTGTAATTGAAACAAGTGAAATCTAAGTTCATACATGCTTAATTTTACTTCTCAACTACTTCCGAGAGCTCGGCGTGGTAACTTTTACTATTAAATTTGTGTTGCCAACTTCGATGATGCTCAACTTCAAGAGAGAGTTATAAACTTGGCAACCCCATTTTCATTATTATTTACAAGCTTTTTATTTTGATCGAGACGGTATTTCTTGTTTGAGGAAATTCCATACAACTTTTGATTGTTATTTGATCATTGATTTAATGGATTTTATGTACTTTGCCTTTGAAATACTTTTTAGGATTTAATGAAGCTTATTTCTTATATTTGGCCTGTAAGTGATACTAAAGTTTGTAAGAATGAAGATTCGTTCGTGTAATTATATAAGAATAATTTATTCAAGAAATCGTTGATAAAAATTTTGATGTACCTATATCTAAATCAACATTATTGTTTGTATACCAAGATCATATAATTATAGTAAAAACAAATGCTACCGTTATAAGCAATATGCCCCAAAACCTTTTTCATTAGAAGAAACCGACCTGAAAAAATCTAAGATAGCTTTAAGGCTGCAAACTGGACGGCAGCAACAGCATCGCTCTCACTGTCGCTGTTACTGCCGTCTAGTTTGCAGCCTAAAACATAACACACACTGACTATACAGAAAGTTAATAATAAACTACCATCATCGCATTATTTTATAAAAGCATTCATAGTTATAAACGAATGAAATACAATATCCATAAGGTTCATGTTCATGTTCACAAGGTTCTTTACTCATCATCATCATCATCATCACAACTCCGTGTAATGAGTCCACTGCAGGGCTATGAGTCTCTCCTCTGGGTGACGAGGACGTTTAGGCCGTAATTCACCAAGCTGACCCAGTACTGGATGTTGGATGTCAGATATTTCAGGGTGCCGAAATGGCTTCTGACAAACCCTAACGACTATTGTATACAAGCACCCGGAACCGACTGCTTAGCGTGCCCTCCGAAGCACGGAAGTCGTTGTGAGAAATGAATGGTCGGCGGTCACCCATCCTAATACAGGCCGCACCGAGCGCGCTTAACCTGCGATATCGTTTGATATGCACAGTAGCCACGGCGCCACGACGACTACGATGTCTTTACTCATAAAAATATATTAACGAAATATGATACGCTTATCTTATAAACAAGATTAAGGTTTTTTAAGACCAAATATAGAATAAATATTCGTTTGTGAAATGCTAGCTGCTAAATGAAAACTAACTTTTAACTAAAAATATTAAACTCTGTCAAAATTTGAAACGAAACACGTAAATATTTTGTAAATAAACTGAATATGCGAGTTAAACCTCGGGAATCCTAGCAGTTACTTAAGGTGGTTTAGAAACTCACATAGAACTGCAATTTAAAAGCACGTAGCAAAAGTCTAACGATCCTTCCATAATTGCAGTTTTACACTTCCACATAAATATTTATTGTTATAGAGGTTTTGGTTTTATTTTTATAATTATTCGTGTCTTTTAAAAAAATGAAAAAATGTGTTAAATAAAAAAACACACATTTTTTTAATTATTTAAGTGTAATTAATCATTTTAAATGCAAAAACTTTAAAATATTATTGAACATTGCAATGCTTCACTTTAACTGAGATTCACAATTTCTGTAAAGAAATTGGTCTCGGGTGGTCTTAGCTGCAAAGCTATACCATTAGATGGAGCTACGTTAGCAATATAACGTAAAAACAAAACGTGTTAAGTAATTTCGAGGCGTACCGTCAGGCCCCGGTAGCTCAGTGGGAGAGCACTCGTCCGGCAAACGAGAGGTCCCAAGTTTAAGTCCTGGTCGGGTGATTTTTATTTGTTATTTTTCATTTATTTAAGAGTAATTAATCATTTTAAATGCAAAAAATTTAAATTATTGTTATTCGTGTCTTTATTTAAATTGGTTACTGAACCTGGGTTTTATTTACCTATTCTTAATTGCACACACAATTCATACAATATGGATTAAAGAACAGAAATGGTGTCCTTATCATCAAATGATGATCTCTTCCCGGCAACCATAACTTAATCTTGCCTCATGACGTGCACACAGGTTCAGAAAACCTTTGAATCTTTGCTTAAAAAATCCGAAAATTCAAAATCATGCTTTCAACATCTAACCTGAGCTGAGAACTAATGATGGAAGTGAAAAAGTTCAACCGTATTGTTGGAAAATGTAAGAACCAATGCTACCAGCATCACAAGGCATGATAGCGTCTCTTTGTTTATGTTTTATAACCCCGGGGTAAGTGGCTTGTAAAGACTTCAACATAATTTAATATAAAATCTCTATTATTGTCGCTGTGTTGCTAAAAGGAAACTTAAGCTAATAAGGCTTTATTACTACTGTGATTAAACTACTTGGTCGATAGAATTCCATACAACTTTTGATTGTTATTTGATCATTGATTTAATGGATTGTATGTACTTTGCCTTTGAAATACTTTTTTAGGACTTAATGAAGTTAATTTCTTATATTTAGATCTGTTAGTGATACTAAAGTTTGTAAGAGTGAAGATTCATTCGTGTAGCGTGTAATAATATTTTCAAGAAATCGTTACTAAAAATTTTGATCTATATCTAAATCAACATTATTGTTTGTATCCCAAGATCATATAATTTATAGTTATAATCTATAGTTAGTTGGTCGATAGAATTGTTTTCCAATTCAGTTACTATCTTTTGTAGTTGATATTTTCAGGCCGTTCATAATCGTCTTAGAATAGACCTACTGCCCCTGGATAAATTCTGAATGGCCTCTGCTAGGTGATCCCGAGTCCACCTGTCTAGCAACCAGGTCCTTTCTATCTCATCTTCATTTACCATCAGCTGAGATTGAGGTCACACTTGGGCTTAGATAACAATAAGAAAACATCATAAAGGACGATGCATAACTTTGTAAGACCTGTACCCCCTTCAATAGTCATCGTTGAAAAAAGTTGATCTTCTAGAACAATTATTGGCATGGCGCCTGTTTGATTCTGTGTCCAAGCTAATAACCAACCTAATATAATTAATCAAAATCTCCGAAGGCAAAATTAATAAAGAAACTTTGATTCAGGTGCGCAACAGATAATCAGGATGGCGGTGTCGCTTACTGACCCGTCTGGTATTTTGGCTCTGAACGGACTGACAATCGGAACTTGGCGCAATAGTAACTTTGATTCAGGTTACTAAGACCAAAATTATAGTCTGTCATTTAGGACCTTATAGTTCTGAACGGACTAACGATCGGGACTTGGCGCAATAGTAACTAATAGTAACTTTGATCCAGGATCCTAAGACCTATTCAACGTCGTATCCTATATGGCTATTGGAGGTGGGTACCTACCAAAATGACCCTTGTATTAAATATTGAATCGCCCTTTAAAATATTAACCGAACTGAATTCTGATTCGTTTTTAATCGGACGTCGAATAATAAATATATTAACCAAATTACTGCGATGGGAATTTTAAAAGGCCCGAAAAAAATATTTAGAGGACCCGCAATTTTAGAGGAATCAAAATAAATTTTCCTACATATTTTCACTACTAGGTTACTAAGTAGCTATCTGTGTATAATTTGATGTGGCTTCATTAACAATTAGATTTATAATTTAAATATTTTTTAAGAAGTAGGAGTTTCTGTTGCACCATATCTGCACAAAGGTCAGCTATTATGGTTTATATATACGGAATTTGTTAGTAATTTAGTGTAATATTTAATTTTAGATGTGATGCCGAAAATGTTCAATAATCAATTTTTTATTAGGAAATAAATACTCATAATTTTTTTACGTAACAAATCGGTGGCATTTTAAAAGCCCCGTCGCAATATGGGAGTTGATTTCTACATTACAGGCGACGTTTAGGAGCACCTAATCTCAATGAAATAGTTGAAAAGTTAGAACGATATTGTAGCGATGAAGTGCTTCCAATTAAAATAACAGCTTTTTGGCAGAATGATTTTGTAATTTGCTCATCTTCCACTAGGTCATTATCCAACATTGCCGTTTAATATGTCCTCTGAAAATTATTTTTCCTCTTCTTCATGAACTTGGTAATTGGTATCTAAGAGCAACTAGTACCATTCGTGAAAGCAGGAGGTCTAAGTGTCCTCTCCAGGCAAACAAAGATTTCAAAAAGACTGTAAGAGGCTTATTTGCATACAAATCTAGTTTGCCTAGCAATATTTTAGTTTACAGATGAAATCAAAAAAACATTTTCGTCACTATTGGTTCAAATACTGTAATTCTTGGGCCCTTGCATAAAGTAAAGAGGTTTTCGCAAGAACATAAAAGATTAATGCATATTGATCAACCCTCAGCTATAAGAAAATACAATTAAAATATAGAGGGAGGAGTCGATTTCGATGAGAGAAGTCCACAGATTGGATCGGAACATAAGGTTGTATCGAACTTCTATTTGTGGCAAGAAATGGCATTTTTCCTTGTTTTGTCACACCTTAGACATTGGCTTGGCATCATGCGTGGCAGCTATAGAAGCGAGATGGCGAAGAACATGATCAAATCTCTTTTCGTAGACCACTGGCGAAGGGTATTTTCGTAATCTACAAAAAGAGCGATAAGATGGGACTATGTCCAACATGAAGACTTCAATGTGAATCATCTCGATATGATGGAGTTGACTTGGTCCAATACAGCGCACCCTAACAGATTTAAAGTTTGCAAAATCATTTTTCTTCTTTGTCAAAAGTGTAAATTTCATTTACATCCTATGAACTGCGCATTAATATCGTAAGTAAAACTTGGAAATGTTCTCAAAATAATATAATTTGTGATATTTCATTTAAATAGGAGTTGTGTTATTTCTATTTGAAAACGTTAAAGATAAAAATCTGTTTTGCAATACAATTTATTTTATTTTTAGTTTTTCAAATACTTTAAGTAACCCCCATGTTACGACAAAAAACAAAAAAATGCTTATACAGGGTGACTCGTAGGTCATTTTGAAATTCAAGGACGTGATAGTTTGAGATTATACACGAAGGCAAAAAATTAAATAAAAGATAAATATTAATTATTTACTGAGTAAACTTAACCGAAATTTAAAGAATTGATTACGCAACGCATGGTTACACTAGCGTTGGCAGCGATGCGCATCCACGTCGCGTGCCGCGATTGACTCAGGCCTACGTAGAGTAAATAGTAAGAAAACTTTATTTTTTTAAAGGAAATTTTAGAGAAAAATTATGTTCCTACTTTTATTAAATAATTTTGACCAGAATCGAGTACTGAATGCTCTCCTGAAGTATTTAATATCTGTCACCAGTCACCCTGTATTTATTTTATTCAAGATTATATTGCTTAAGCTCATCTCACTATTTATAATATATTTGGTAAGTCACTTGGAAATGATAAAATAAGGAAACAAGTTATTTCGAAGCAAATTATTTTCATGCTCGTAGGGCAGGAAAGACAATGCAAATTAATTAGTGCTTTTATTTAGTTTGTGAATTTCGGACATTTTCGTCCCATCCCAACCACATTTTTCTCAAGTAACGGAATTTAAACTCCACGACGATGTGTACTGGAAGGACGTCTTTGTTAGTCAATTGTACTTTTATTTGTCAGCGTAAAATAAAAATTAGAGAAGATACTTCAAAACAACAAAGTATGTTAAGTAACAAAAGAATATCTTTTTAATATTCATAAGATTTGGGGAGGGCCTTTTTCTGAACTTTACGTGAATGGCTTTCGATTTTTAATAACTTTCTCTTTGTCTTTGATGCTTGCGGCTATTTACATTAGCAGTTAGCAATTCGGCATTTTATATAATTAAAATGTGTCTAGACTTAGTTAAGTTTATCCTCTTTAGCAAAAATTTTTAAAGGCTCTTTTTAATATGTAAACAACTACTTAGAAAATTACGTTCAAGCAAAAACTCTCTCCGTTTATAATAAAGTACCTTTTTCATTATAAGAGTATTAATTTTCGTAAGAAAATATAAGCTGTGCTTATATATAGTTATTCTAATTTCAAATAGGTGAAAGTTTATAAACAAAACTAAAAAGTACCCAAAGGGTGCTAAGTCTATAAGTAAGTAAAAACTTATGTATAAATGAGCTCTTAAAACCGACATTTACCCTTCAACAATGTAGCCCCAATGTATATAGCATGCATTGGCATATGTGCATGGAAAAACACTGTGAAACTAGAGGGTATGTATACGACCATAGATTAAACAGACAGTCATTTTGACTGCAACTTTTTTATGTCAACCGGGCAAAAGACCATTTAGGCTACCAATTTTCAAGTGATGGTTACAACCCATGGACAAGATATCGACTTTGCGATATTAAATAATAAGTCCTGGTGTTATTACATATAAAACTTCCTTGCCCCTCCCCCCTTGTATCCAGAGGAAAGTTTTAGAAAAAAAAAAACATATTTTTCAGTTATTTAAGCTTTGCCGATAGGTAAGTCTATATTAGAATATTGAATAAAGTCATTGAGCTAGTATACTAATAGTAACTCAATTAACAAAGCACTGAATTTTAGTTACCCACTTAGTGAAAATAAACGTGCAGTTTGATGTAGAATCGCAATCTAAATTGTTGATCTATTGTTAACACTATAAGTATACATATTTTTCATGTACTTATCAAATGCAGAACGGTGGGGGTAAGATAACGCCTGAAAACAGATCGGACATTATTGGTTGAATTTTTCAACTGTTTATTGGTTATTGATATCTTTTTAAAAAAATCAACCAAACATGTCGATTGGATATTCACAAATAAATGTAACGGTTTAAAAAATCTACCAATACTGATTCAATATTTTTACCACTAAAATGAACCGTTTTAACGATAGTTATCGTTTCATTAATTATTTTTATCAGATAAATCCAAAATAGCAAAAACACTTACTATAAAATAATACCATTTATAACTGATAAATTAAATTATCTTAACCAAATACATAATAATACATATATTAAATATCAAGAAAGACCTTTAGACAATTTATTTTTTGACAATCGATTTTAAATAAGAATGAGCAAGCTGGTATGTTTTTATCGATATTTTTATTGTTTAGTGGTTATATTAGCCATGACTACTGGGTATGAACTTTCACTAATAACTATAAATTTGCATCTAGTTACAGTTTAACATAATTAACTCTAACCTAAGTGATTTATTAAAATATATTTACCACTTCGAGTCCATATTGTTATGCATAATTATATTAAGCATGCAAACGTAGCGCCTTTCATATTTTCTTATTAAGTGTCATACCCTCAGATCTGTCACGGTATAGACGTAGCAACTACCTAGAAATAAAAATAATAATAGAAATAAAAACCAAACGACTTCAAGGGCATAGTAATGACTTAAAAAGTTGAATTTGACCGCCATGAACTCTACCTTGCTATGTCTCTTATACAGGGTGTCCCGCTTACCCTATATAATACCTTCTCGGAGGTATTCTAGTACCCATAAGGATAACAGAAAAATATAAAAAAAGAAAAATTCAAATTTTATTTTTCAATTTTTCTATGAAAGATAATGTCGAAATTTATTGCTGACATACAAAAATTTAAAAATAAATTTCGAATTTTTCTTTTTTTCATATTTTTCCTGTAATTCTTATGGGTAATAGAATACCTCCGAGAAGGTATTATATAGGGTAAGCGGGACAACCTGTATATTTCTGTGGCGGAAGAGGCCAAAGCTAATTAACATTGTAATTTATTTATTTTACAATAAAACATGTTCACAAATAATCATAATTAACAAGGCACAAATTTATTTTTATTTGTCTTGATTGCAACTTGCAACGGAATCCATACAGGCTAACATTCCAAGATATACGAATCGATAAAGTTCTTTGATCGCACTGCTTGTCAAATATCGAAGTTGTATAAAATACGTTTTACTGGGTCTAGTGTTTATAGCTCTGTGATCATGCCGAAATAATGTTTGCAATATATTATAAAGAACAGCTCCCTCGTGCTTCATCTTAGACATCATCAAACGTGGGATTCAGTACAAAGGTGAGAGCCAAAAAGCTTTAATAGGTTTGTCAAAGACAAAGACACCCTGTATATAAGGTTTATAAAGTCGCATTTTCGTTTCGAATCTTAGTTTTAGAGAGATTTTAAAATTTTATATTAATTATATAATTTATATGTTATTTATTTGATATAAAATATTTGGAATAAATATCCGTTTTCCACCATCCGTTTCCACTAGAAAATACGTCATACCAGAGACCAGTAAGTCATACTGATAGAGATATGTTGAAAGGATAGCCGTGATCGTATGCCACTTGGAATTTATTTTATTTATTTTCTTAGGTGTACAAACAGCTCACATTTGTATAATAGATAAGTGGTTTTAACATAATTGATCTTAAACTAGAATGTTAGCCTAAAAAGTACACACAGAATGTAAAAATTTCAAGAAAGAAAATATTGTTATTGATTCAAGTATGTGGTTTCCAACATATTTAATCTTAGACTAGGATGTAAGCCTTACAAAGTACACACAGCATGAAAAAGTTTATAATAACTTAAACAATGAAAAAAGAAAGAAAATTTGTTTTATATTTATTATTGTTCTTTTACATATTTAACTGAGAACTTTTAAGGCGGAATCTGTCCATTTCTTACTATTTTTGCGAAAGGTGAGAAAATTATTTTTAAACAAATAAATGTCATCAATCATGGCATCAATTTTATTTTAATGAATCTCACTTGCAGCAATAGATGGCATACGATCACAAATCCTTTAAACATATCTCTGTCTGTATGATGTATAAAAATACTTTCTTCTGCTACTTTCTAAATACTACTTTCTTGTTTCTTACTTTTTAGAGCGTGTTTTAAAAGTCGAGTTTTTTTTTATCCACTTACTTTAGAGTAATAATGTCTATATATCTGAAATGTGCTAACAAAGCTCTTTAATTTTATACTCCACACGAAACCGTTAAGAATTTTCGTTTTAGTTCTTTTCTTTAAGTCCCCCAGAGGGCGCTGTAGTTAATTTAACGTGACCTCATGTAGCCTATAACCAGCAGACAATCAAGAGGCTTCCAACGACACCTAATATGATGATAACTAGTTTAAAAGTTATGAGGAGCAGATGAACATCCATACTCACACACATTTTTTTTTTATAAGTGACTAAACCCGCGTTTGACCTCATTCTCACCTGATGGTAAGTGACAATGAGGTCGAAGATGAAAGCACACGGGTTTAGGAAGGAACTGGCTCTTTATACAATATTGCCGGAACACATTACCGCCGGAGCGGTAACATTTGGCGGCAGACTTTATATAAAGGGTGGTCGCTAGCCAGGCGGACCCAGAAGGGATCCTACCACATACAGGTCAAAATCATAACCCTCCTTTTGCTTCGCCGTAGTCAGGTAAAAAATAACACTAATGAAATAAAATACTACAAACCTTTTTATTCTACAGCTTTTGTAACTTTATAATTTAATGTAAACAAAGGCATGAGTACAGTCCTGGAACTTTTAAGTGCCGAGTGAATAGGTTTTTCGTGGATGGACGTGTAACACCATAGTCTTCATGCGCACTTTCCATCAGGTGGCATGGAAGACAAACGTCCTTTCCTTATAATATAAAAGAAAAATGAGTTTATCTCAAAATACAAAAAAAACGTCCAAAATAAACTTGTACATCTTTTGTCGTTGAATAATCATAATCCAGACATTGTCGGCAACCCTCCCGCTTAGAAAATGAACCAACACAGGGGAGAGACTCAAAGACCTGCAGTGGGCTCATTAAAAGGGTTGTGATGATGATGACTCATCAACAATCCTACCATCTATAATAATTAATGAGACCTATGCTTCATCATCCATCATCATCCACAGCCTGTAGACGTCCACTGCGTCCACGGCTGACATAGGCCTCCCCCAAGGTCTTCCACGTCGCTCGGTCCCGCGCCGCCCTCATCCAGCGTTTACCGGCGACTTTAACCAGGTCGTCGGTCCATCGTGCGGGGGGCCTGCCTACGCTGCGTCTCCCAGTACGTGGCCGCCACTCGAGAACTTTTCTGCCCCACCGGCCATCTGTTCTGCGAGCTATGTGCCCTGCCCATTGCCACTTCAGCTCTGCAATCCTTCTGGCTATGTCGGTGACATTGGTCTGCCTGCGAATCTCCTCATTCCTGATTCGATCCCGCAGGGAAACTCCGAGCATGGCCATTTCCATATTATGCTTATTTAATACAAAATAATCTGTGATATGTCACACGTGAAATTCCAAAAAGCATGTCTTTTCTAGTTTAACAAAGTAATCATATATACATATATGAAATCACTGGTCCCCTTTCTGGGATTCGGTATAGACCTCATTTGAAATTCATGGCAGGGTCGACCCTTTTTTCAAAGAAATTGACAATTTAGTAATTCAATTCGTCAGGGCCATAGAATACGTTTTTTTTCGTTTCGTCAAAATGGACTGAAAACAAAGTTAATGGACGATGAGCAATTACTTTACAAAAGGATTTTTTGACTAGATACTTAATATAGGTAGGTAAGTACTGTTTTTTGATTTCTCCACTCGACAAGATCAAAAGAAAAAAGTTTCATAGAGAGCTTTAGAAAGACTTAAAAACCTTTGATATTATTAATATTTATTTATAATTGTTTAAGTTAATCCTGTACCACAAGGAAACAACAATGATTCTTGAGTGTCTTCTTTATGCATTCAAAATAAATAAAAAATATGGTTTCTTGCTAACTATAAACATACGACTTATAACTATTTCATAAGAGTAAATATTATACATAATAAATAACCCCTCAATTTCTATCCTTATCTCACGTGAGTTTTTCAGTATTTTAGTTCATTATATAGACCAAGTATTTATTCTACTAAAGTTGTGTGTGTCTAAAGTTTTTATCATATTTTCAAATTCTATAGCAGTTTTTGTAACAACTCTTAGTTATATTTCAAAAGAATAATATGTAATTTATCTTGTTAAACTTTTCCACAGCTCAGGATGAAAAGTTTTTGAGAACATTTTTAATGTTGAAATAAATGGTTTTCTTACATACAAAAGATTTTCGTGACACGTTCGCTTGACATTTGAAACTCGTGTCGTATTGATATAATTTTAAACGATAATAAAGAACTTAAAAGTGAGTAACATGGTTATACAAAACACAGATAAAGAATGAACTATAAAGTACCTTGCACCACCTCATCTTTTCTTTGAAACGTTTCGAAATAGTCAAGATTTTGTACATGGACAACACCATTCAACCGTCCAGGAAACTTAAATTTTCTTGAATTTTAGATAACCATTTCAGAATTATTTTCGTTAAGTACAAAAAACGAACTTCTCACAATTTTGCTTCGTTATATGTTGATTACAGTTTACCGAATGGGTAATGAAATAAAATAACCTCAATTTAACCCCAAACCAAGCTTGTTTTATGAAGATTACACAGCGAAGCTGGAGAGTCTCCTACTGAACTTAGAAAAGTTCGATTTAATTAAAGGTTCGAGACCACTTTAACAGTGCACTACAGAGTCCGTCACATTAGTAGAAAACAATGACGACCTTAGTCGTCGATAGCATGGTTCAAACTAATGACCGGACAAACCAGGAGCAAACCACGAATGTTTAATTTGTAACTTTCATTATTATGACTGATTGCCCTACACCACCAAGTTTCTTTTAAATGACACACTCAATGCGATCATGTCATGTGTAACTCAAATTCTATCACTAAATAATATTAAGGTACTTTAAATATATGACAAACACAGGATTATAGAATTTGGTACATCATCTGTAAAACGAAGGTAGACGGAGATGAAATAAGCTGGCGGAATAAGATTCTCGGCTCTTTTTATCAAAAATACTCATTTGTTACGCGCCTATTTCCCATAAAAGGCATAAGATTCATATTCGCACCTACGTTATCCGAGCGCAGGTGTACAAAGGCAGAAGATTCAGTATCCAAGCTGCTCTACGATTACAACGTGGGAACGGACACTTTTGGATCTTCCATTGACCATTAGGCACCTATTTTTAGTTGATAATTATAATTGTAGTTTTAATATAAAAATTGATTTTTTTTGTATCCTACGGCTGCACAGATCATAATTCATTAACAAACAACAGAAACAAACACAAGACAGCTGTTTGTATGTGCTAATGTAATCCTTTGGTCCCTTTGGTGCTATAGAAAGATACATTTCCCATTTGTCAAAAAAAAATTGAAATATTACTTCACAATTTACCGGTACGTCCGCCAGAGTAAAAACTTTCATGAAAAGAAAGTTCATGTTGGGTAATTTGTACCCGTCACATACCGACTATATCGTTTGTAACAAAGTGGTATTTAAAGGGTAATCTATCAAATAATATTGTGTAACATTATTCATCCTTTATTGTAGAGTGCAGACATGTAAAAGTAAACGAAGAATATTTAATGCTCTCTTCTCTTCTTACTACAGCTAATGATCCTTAAGTTTATTTATTAAACAATAAAAATATGGGTAGTAGAAATAGCTAATATAAACCTATTTTAACGATAAAATTTTGACAATAATTGGGTCTTTGTCTGTCTATCGTAGTTCCCAAACGTTTGAAACAATTTAAGTTCGGTTTGAAATTCTTATCAGTGATAGAATTTCAACCAGTATTGCTAATAATAAATATTGACACTTCCATGCTGTCCTGGGAGCAAAAGAAAAACATAGAATGTACTAGCTGCTACCGGGCATACTGTAAAATTCAGTTTTTCAAAGGGACAGAGGTTTTATTTGCATCATGTGAGCGATAGGCTGAACCCCTGTCACTGTGATAGTCTCTATCCATATTATAAAACCTTCAAATTTGTCAAAAGTGATAGATGGTTCTCTTGTTCTGCTTACTGTATACAGGGATACAGGCGTGAAGTTATATATTATGCTTAGAATTAATAATACCCTGAAGTAATAGGCTTCTGCTGGTGTCAGTAGCACTTAATAAAGTCTCTGTATGTTTATAAGATTAATGTTCCGTTCTTGATTTCCTTTATATTTTTATACAGCGAGTAAGGGCGAAGCAACTTCCACCATGGCATCTTAACAATTTATCGCCCTCAGGATGTGTGCCCGAATCCATTCCAATATTTCAAACAGAGCTGTCGTCGTAGCAGATAAATAAATTTTATGTGTATTTATTCGGCGACTATTATTTTTTATAAATAAATAAAAGGTAAGTTTATAACTGAGAAACAGATAGAGGTACTTTTTGTGTCAACATGACGCCTGCAACTTATGCGGGAATACGGGGTATCCTGACACAGGTAATTTATACTTAAAAAGATGCCCCAACAACATGTAAATAAGTAGATATAAATTTTGCGAAATAAATGAAATTATTTTATTATTTATTATATTAACCCACATTTAAACAGAAAATCTTGTCAATTAGATTCTTGCGCAAGTTGTAATGTTTGATGAGATGTTACATTTTTTCGCTTGTTTTTACGGATCAAGTTGATTGTATGTGTACGTAAAAAATAGATAAATTAAGTTCATTTGAATATCACTTAAGTGTTTTTCTGTTACTAATATAATTTATTTATTCAGAAATATTCCTTGGAAATGACATCGAAATGTGAATTTTTCAAAGGTTTTAATTTTTTTGGTTATCAGAATAATGTGTGTAATATCATATTATCCTGAATAACTATAAATGTAAATATTGAAGAAATAAAATTCTAACATAGTACGTATTTGCTATTTTTATGAAGAGCCAAGTCCTTGTCTTAAGTTTTCGCGATTCATACTATTAAATAAAACACCATGGTGTCTGCAAAGATACCGAAACGTCGAGTTAAAATTTAAAATGTAAATATATGCGATTAATCCGGTTAGAAAGTGTTTTATTGAATAGCCAGGTCCTTTCTAAGTTCGTATGCATATTTATATTAGATCTGAGATTGAGGTCATACGCGGGTAAGTCAATAATAGAAATAACGAATGCAGAGCATTAACTAAACTGACTTCACGTCAAATCTTTCGCTGAAGCGTTAGGTCGTCAATGTAAATATTCTCCGTATTCATTAAACATTTTCAAGAAGTATGTACTCAATCGATTTCGATGAAATTAATGTGGACCTTCACCTCTGAAGTATCTCAAAATCGATTTATAATGCCCAAAAAATCGTGTAACGAAGATATAAAAAACATACACACGAATTGAGAACCTCCTTCTTTTGGAAGTCGGAAGAACTCCGAGGTTTGTAGGAATAAATGACGGATAAAAATTAACCGTAGCCTTAATAGGATTAACTTGAATTTTGTTCCGAATATTTAATTACTGCTTTTGCTCGGAGAAGCTCGTTGTTTTTTCTTAAGGACAGGGCGGTGATTCGCGCGGGTTTTCACGCGGGTTTTCACGCGTTTTGGTTACTCGCCAACTTTATAAATAAATAATACATACATACATACATAATTTCACGCCTGTACCCTGTATGGGGTAGGCAGAACACCAGAGGTAATAAAACCATCTGATGTCACGTTTGACAAATAAGGAGGCATTAAAATAGTGAAGAGAGACTATTGCAGTGACAGGGGGTCAGCCTATCGCCCACAAAAAAGCCTCCCATAACACCTCGGTCCTTTATCTGACTTTTACAGTATGCCCGGGAAGAGAAGCAGCTGGCACATTCTATGTTTTTCTTTCGCTCCCAGTCCAGCATAGAAACCATAAAAAAATATAAATAAATAAATATTCTGACACTGACACAACATTATCTAGCCCAAATTAAATTTCTTAAAGAACTTGTGTTATGAATACTAGATAACTGATATACTTAAGAAATATATAAACATACATATTGAATAAATACATATTTTTTATTAGAATAAACTTAAATAATCATATAAACATCCATGACTTGACAACTAATATCTGTCTTCATCACACAAATATCCGCCGCCGCCGGGATTCGAACCCAGGACCTCTGGCATAGAAGGCAATGTATGTTACTCTAAACCAGCGGATGGTTCCATAGTACTCGTAAATCCGGCGATGTAGTAAAAACGCATGACGCCTCGCGCGACGCACCGCATCGTGATCAATTAAAAGTTAGAGTCCCATAAATATTTTTGGTCAATGTGTCGAAAGTTCGAAAAAACATTTTATGTGGACTTTAAGGTAAGTTTTTTACATTATACTAAAACGTTAACATAGTGCTGTCAATAGTTTAATGAGTATGCCATTTCAGAGTTATCTGGAAAGCAACACTGACTGCGTTATCGTTTGTTTCGCGCTTCTATTCAAGTTAACTTGCATACGTTATTTTATCAGTGTAAACTATGAATTGAAAATAATGGTGCACATTAAGGAAGGTCTGTACTTTTTGTTGGTATATAAACAAAAAATAAAATAAATCGTTTTATATTATATGTTGTAGTGTTACCTAAAGTAATATCCTAAGTAACCTACTATTTTAATGCAGAGGTAAGAGAAAATAAAAAGGATAAAGTTAAAGTTTATATATCTATAGGTACATATAATAAAATGGTAGGAAAGTCAAAACTGTACATTGAATATTTTTTTAAAAGAATACTTGGGGTATGATCTACAATCGAAACAGAAACAAAAAATATAGTTTTTAGAATTTTTGTCTGTTTGTCTGTTTGTCTTTCCGGGATAAACTCAAAAAGTACTGCATGGATTTACTTCAAATTTGGCATGAAGATAATTAAGAAGTCGGGTCAACATATAGGCTACATATTATCACGCTAGCAGTGTTATAATCGCAGGTGCGTTTGGTGCTGCATAGCGTTCACGCAGACGACGTCGCGGGCAGCAGCTAGTTTACAAAAAAAGAGGTACAAGGTGGTATAAAAAAGCACTATTTCACTTACACTTTCCAAATTATGTAGGTGTCCAGAAGTTTCCAGGTTTTTAAGCTCCAAGAGTTTATCCAGTTATTTGGTGCTGTTATATCAGACTTTTAGTATTTTTCTTCAATAGCTCTCCCAAGTACTCTGATCGGTGTTTTATTTCCCAAAAGCCTGGAGACCAGCTCGCCACTCCTTTTATATCCTCGATTTCGTTCGACAGCCGTAAATTAAATTATGTTCGAGAGGCATCCATCCTATCATCGGCCAGCGGCTGCCACTTCTCGTATTAAGGAGGTTTTAGTCTCTGGAGCAACGGTTGTGGTATGGTAAAAGTGGAGCCAGTACTTCTCTTGCTTCTAAATCCTTTGCTCTAGGGAGCACGCATAGTTTTATTACTACATGCCAAAGCCCATTGTGTAGGTAGTCTTACGAGTCGAAAATTAATTATAGATTTTATTAACTAAAATACATAAGTAGATACATACATAACTTCACGCCTATATCTCTTACGGGGTAGGCAGAACACCAGAGATTATAAGACCATCTAATGTCACCTTTGATTTTGGATGTATTATAATGATGGTTAAAGACTATTGCAGTGACATGAGGCCAGCCTATCGCCCACAAAAACGCCAATAACTGACTTTTACAGTATGCCCAGAAAGAGAAGCAGCTAGTACATTCTATGTTTTTCTTTCGCTCCCAGTCCAGCATGGAAGGTTCATCAAAATAATCTACGATAATCCCGACACAAACGATTCCTTATTACCTAGTATGCGTCAGAATTCAAAATTAAGACTTTGTTCATGTTGTCATTGTTGTACTTTGTTCATGAATACTTTGGCCATTTTCAATAATAATTTTGATAATTATCAACCATGTTGTTTATTTATTTCTAATAATCTAAGATTAGTTTTTTACTCATTAGGTTAAACATATTCTGTAGACCTTTCAATTTGCAACATAAAAAATTAGAAGTCATGAAAAGTTTAAAAATCCACCTCGGCTATGTCGAATAAGACAAAAATTGACTTTAGTTACATATAGTTCTAATTTAACCTATCAACAAGTAAGTCCTTAAGTTATTACAATGTAACTTAATAATTGATGGTTAATATCAGGTCACACAAAGGAGTTGTGATGGTTGAGAGTTCTGTATTAAGTAGCTTTACGAACTTTACATTACATTATAAATTAATGTAAAAAAATACATTAGTAACAAGATAAATACTTTAAGCTATTTAATATGGAA